>CM063284.1:134577624-136977624 GCA_032173965.1 Sitta carolinensis
AAAAGAAACTATCATACATGAACAAACAACTGAGTGGTGCAGATTAGGGACCTTGGCAGAAAATGGACAGAATGAACCACTGCCTTATGCAGCTTGTTGTGGGATCTCACTCCGATGTTGGATCCTTCTCACGTGGCTTTCAAGTGCTTTCCAGTACTCACTAATATGATTAGTATCTTCTTGCATACTTAATTTTTGCTGTTTTCTTCCTAGTATTTCTGCACTGGTAGGTGTAGTTTTGATATGAGCTTTGTTTAGGCAGAGAGTTCAAAATGTAGATAGTCCCACATATTTATCCTGAAGACTGCAGCTCAGCCTCTGCTTGGGGCAGGAAGTGGAAGGGTGGTATTCACCCCGTTCACCTGTGGGAGTTTGCATTGTGTCTCAGCTTTGCCTCTGGGAAGGGTTTAACCCACTTACTTGAAGTCCTGAGTGCCTGAGGAGTTGCCCTCAGTCTTCAGTGCGAAACCCAGGTGATTTGGACTGGGCTCAGACTATTGAGCTCCTTTAGTAAAAGGGGGAAGACATTTCACTTCAGCCAGCAAACATACGAGAAGCCTGTATAGAGCATGGAAGCTGAGACTGCCCGGGTTGCAGCAGGTCGAGTGGCTGATGAGACAGATCCACTGCAGTGCTCAGCACTGCCTGGGGACACCGGCAGACTGGTGGCTCTGTGCCCAGGGACTGTGCAGTCCTGGAGGCCTGGGAGGAGATGACCTGGCCTCAACCACCAAAGGAGAGTAGAAGCAAATAAATTTATAGACCTTTACATGCACTATTGGCATAGATTTTAATAGTAGTAGTAGTAGTAGTAATATAATAATAATAATAATAATAATATAATAATAATAATAATGCTATTATTACTATTATTGCTATTATTATTAATCTTTAGGAGAAACATTTTTTGTAGTAAAATTTGTGATGTGAAGAACTTGCCAATATCCAGTATGTCAATGTATATTTGTGGAAGAGTTAAGTCATCACTGTAGTTCATTGCAGGTTGGCATTTCTGACACCTGAGCATGCCTCGCTCCAACACAGGAATTTAACTCACTGAGACTGGGGAGAAAAGCAGGATCTGTCCTTTACAGATAAGTTAGTTCAAAGTTAAATAAGACAACTTTTATTTATGTTCTAGATATTAAGCAGGAGGCTAACAATTGTCAGAAATAATTCACATGCTTTAATGCATATACATAAACCATTCAGATGTGTTAGTTAATGCTTTTTAAATTAAAAAACATAAAGATCTGTGAACAAGATGAATCCTTAGTAATGAAGAAGACAGCCTCGCGAAACCTTGTCAGCTTGATTCCAGGTTGATGATTCCTATTAGAAAGAGTCATAATCAGATGTGCTAAAATGATGACAGTGCTGAATGAGACAGCAAACGTGAGAAGCAGTAGGACCAGGATCATTGTGGGATGCTGTCAGTGGTTGATTTCACCGAGTCTCAGTAGCATGTGGCACAGTTTTTTGTCTGAGTATTTTAAAACACTTTTGTTATGAGAGTCATAAACAGAGAAAAAATCTTAAAATTTAAGGAACATTTTCCTCCTCACCCAACTGCCTATGAAATGCAGAAATCCAACATTAAAAAAAACCAGCCTTAATGGCAGCCTATACTAAAAGAAGTGTTATTTCTTTATGCAGCAACTTCTGTCATGGTTTTGCAATCATTTAAACACTAGATAAAATAAATGGAACAATAGTTGTTTCTATTTTACTTTAATACAACAGAAAGTCAGATTTTTTTTTTTTTTTTGGCTGCAGAAGTCAAGGCTTGCATCAAAACAATCTGCAGGCTTAGAGTTTGCAAGGAATTATTGAATGTGGTATATGTCTGGGTTTGCATACTTTATCATCACTGTTGTCTTGTGAGGGCAGGTTTGTCATAACTCACTGCTTCATTTTTCATGAATTACAGTCATGCTTTTGTTCACAAGCAGTATGAATAGTATAATTTCTCTCTTTTTGTTTTTCTTTATATATACACTCCAAAGTACACTGTGCAAATCTGTGCCTCTTACTCCGGCAAAAATCCCTGTGAAGTAAAAATGCAGTTCATGTAAATGCTTGTGCACATTAGAAAAACATAAATACAACAGGCATGTCCCAATATAGAGCAGCGTTTAATGCTGGCATTACCTATTAAAATCAGTGCATTAGGCTTATGGTAGATGCGTGTGTGTTAGTTTAGAATAATACTGCTAAAATTGCCAATCTAAAGCCCAGTTGCTGTAGCCATTAAGAAAGCAAATGCTCTTTCCCCTTCATTTATAGCAGTATTTGGTCAGTGTGCAATGTGATTAGGACAATATTCCATCACACTGGACTTTCATTAATCAACAGATAACCCTCTCAGTTGAGTAAATTCAGTTTCTCTGCATCTTAGGGTTAAGAAAAAGTATGAATCCTACCAGTCAGGTAAGTCTAGTCAGCAAAGTGGGGAAGAGAGAAATAAGGTTATTCTTTTTTCCCTGCCCTGTGGGCCACATCTCTGCCTTTGTGCAGTGCCTGTAGTACAGAGCAGTGTCAGAGGGACAGAGACAGCCTCCCCAGTTTGCTGTGGTGACTTCATCTGGGTGAGTCCAGGGACGCAGCGCTATCCTACACACATGCAAACGTATATGCAGAAAGATATGAAGAGGTTGGAAGCCCCAACCAGGCACTGAACTGGTGCAGAATGGGAGTTACTTTTCTGCCTAGAGCAAGTCTGCAGTTTACTGGAGACCCTCTCAGAGCCAGGGTCACAGTCCTCTGTGAGCAGTAAGGTAGATGGATCATTTTCTGAATCAGCCTTCACCCTGGGCACCCTCATGTCCAGGGGCTCCTACTGCAGCTGTCCCACTGGAGGTCCTCTACCCCTGCACTGTAGCACTTTTATCTTCTCTCTTCACTAGGCCTCTTTTTAAGACTTTCTTAAGTGCAGGAGACCATAGAATTGTTCTTGCCAGTGGGCACTGGATATGACATCTGAAGGCTGCCAAAGCAGAGCAGGTGGCAGTAGCTGACTGGAACACCATGCTGGCATTCATTATATCATAGCTCTGACAGCAGAGCTGGAAGCTATCAGGTTCACAGTTGCCTAATGTTATCATGCTGAAGACATTTTTAGAAAAGTTATGCAATTGATTAACTGGCTATATATACCTTTTTTTTCCCCAAGATGAGTTGGTATTTTTATCCTAACACAGCTAATACCAATTAAATAGATTTACAGGTGGTGTTGCAAATCATGTTTTTTAGCAGGTTTTGGTAGCACATCTTCCCAGAGCTCTGACACCATACCACAGGAACTTCTTGGAAATTACATGAAATGCATAGGAAAGTGACCACATTAATATGGTTACTAAATCCAAAAGTAATGATTGACTGATTCTTCTAAGGAAGGGTATTTTTTTTCCTGTACTTGCTGTGTCTCCCAAACTGCTTCACCTCTCCTCTGAAGAAGGACACAATGCCATCTGAACAGACAGGGAGAAAAAGTGTTGTGTGATCTCTCCTGAATGGCAAATGTACCATGCTCTATGGTTCAGATTCCCCCTAAATTTAGGCATGTATCTGAGGCACTTAAATTGGGATCAGTGTCAGCCTGGCTCTGATAATCCTGTTGCAGAGACAGATGTTTGAGAATGTGATTCAGTTTACCTCAGATCTGAGTAAGAAGAGGAAATGTGGGACAGCCACCTTCCCTTCTTTCAGTGTCATAGTTACAAATCTCAGTGTTTAAAGGATTAAGCCAGGACTGTGTTGTCTCTCCAAACTGATCCGACAGATGCGGTGAAGTGATTTACTTCAGCTTAAATTGTGGCTTAGTTGTGAATTAGCTGGCAAACACTTAAGGAAGACAGATTCTGGTAACATCAATATATGGTTGGATACAGGTGAAAGAAATGGATAACATTTCTCCCAGCAATGATGACAGAAGATATATGGCTCAGTTATCAATCTCAGAATCTTTATTAAAGCTTAATAGTAGATGCTGGAGTAAAGGAGCTTTTAATTCTGCTTTATTGTATTTTCCTAGTGAAAGGATTGCAACGTTTTCTCTTGGATGAGGACTTTATGCTAGAGTTACTTCTGTTTCTAAACCTGAACAATCAAAGCATGGCAATATGCTGTATGAGAAACTGCGGCATAAAGCTATGGAGCTGTCACTGGCTCAGACCTCAACTGGCCCTTTAGCAAGCAAAATTCACTATTGATAGCACAATTAGATCCAGTGGGCTCTAAAAAGACATTGAACAAAATCCATACAGGTTATTATTTTAAAATTTCTCCCTTGCTTTTCCTTTCCTTTCTGCCTTTCCCCCTTTCCTATATCTATTGACAGTAGTATAATACTTGAAGAACAGGCAAGGATGAAGGAAAGATATGTAAAATCCAAACTTCTGGGAGAAGAGGGAGTTGAAAATCAATAACCAAATGAGCAAGAAAACAATTACTTTCTGGTGCCAATGTTTTCATTTTCCTAGTAGAACTTTTGACCCTGAAATGTTCTACCTGCGGTAGCTCCCGATATTTGTTAATTATCAACCCACACTTCAAAGCTGATCGGTTTTCAAGGGCTTTTGTGGAGGTTAGCTCAGGAAAATGAGTATTCGGTACTGCAGGAATATGTTTAATTGGAGGGGGTTTCATTTTGGTAGGGCTTGGGTTTGTGTGAATGCATTGTACCTCTCAGATGCCTTTAAAGTGTCATAGGCATAGGCCCTTCAAAGAAAGAAAATAAATGTATGCAATATAAAAGTCACGGGGATATTTCTGACACAGTGTCATATGATTTTGCATTGCCAGATAGCATCTCCTTGAAAATGATAGATAAATGGAATGTTTTAAAATATATATGGTGTAGTAGGTGCTGTAGTGACTGATAAGGACACGCAGAAGACTTTCCATTTTGTTTCACTTTGTTATATCTTTTAATAATTTAGCCTAGATATTATTTTTGTGCTGGTAATATAATTTCTGATCTCACTTGTCCTCTGCCCCCCAAAATACCTTCAGAACTAGTAAGTAAAACAAAGTACCCAATTCTGCCCTTTTCATTTACACAAGGTTAAAGCTGGGTTTTGTCCAAGGAGGACTGCATGGTCAGCCCAGTGATCTGGAAAACAGAAAATACAATAATACAAACTAAAATTCTCAAAAGTCATTGTTAAGATTTTTTTATTGTCTTTTTAATCTCAGAGATTGATGACTATAAGTAATTCTGAATGCAGCTCAACACACATATTTATTGTTAGTAGTGGAAATTTTCTCTTAGCGTTTTCTGGTTTTAAGAATGAAGGAAGCACTTTAGCATGTTTTATTACTTCCCCATTCCTGACTATATTCAATCAAAATTTTGATATTAACATTTCCAAATTATATTTAAAAAAAAAAAATATTAAAGAGCAAGTTTAGACATCAGTTAACCTAAAGGTTAAGTGTAGAACAGCATTTGAGCCTAAAGTAACTTAACCCTTCTTTAAAAAGACCTAAGTGTAAAGAATAAAGACAGTGTTTTTCCTTTTCCTTTTTTTTTTAAAGAAGCCACATGAAATGTTCTCCGAGTTAAGTTTTACCATTCATAATGAATGCAGTCTCACCATTCAAATGCGACCATAAGTACACAGAAGATAAGAATTTAATTAAATGTAGATTAAAACCAAACAGGAAAACACACTCGCTGATAATTTTATCCCATCCTCTGGCCATATTTTTTATACTTCCTTCTTGTTCTTCTTTGGGCTATAGCTTATCAACATGCCGATAGTACCATAACTCATTACATCTGATGGTGCTGCTGAAATGTGCAGGCTTGGTGCTTGAATTTCAGAGGCACTTAAAATGCAAAGCATGTAAATGTCTATGTTAAATATATTAGTGTGGTAATGTTAGTGAAAAGAAAGTGATTTCTTACAAATCCTTGTACTTCACATCATACATTATCATTGCCCAGTCACAAACTGGTTTAAAAAATATCTATTTAGGTTTTTCTCTTAAAATATATTTATTTTTAAATGTCTTCATTTTGTTTTCATATGTCTTACCTGTCAATCTTCATATTAATTTCAGTTACTGAACTAGATTACCAAAACCAGAGATTATATTTTTAGGGCTTGGTTAAATACACATGAAGTAAACAGCTGACTGGTAGAGGTCTGACTTACCAACATAGTGTATCAATTCAGAACCAAATCACTGTTCAGGCTAAATGGACTTGGATACCAGTGTATAAAACCACTTTTTATCACATATACATGCTTTTTTTATAAATTATGCCATTTTCTTGTTCCATGGAGGGAGACAACAGTATCCAAAAGCTGGAGGGTTAGCAGGGATCTCTCTTCAAGGAATATCCCCAGTTGTAAGGTAGGAAGAGAACTGAGAACAGTCCTGAGGAGAAGGACTTGAGGGTGTTGGTTGGTGAGAAGCTTGACATGACCTGTCACTGTGCACTTGCAACCCAGAAACCCAGCCACATCCTGGGCTGCATCAAAAGCAGCGTGGCCAGCAGGGTGAGGGAGGGGATTCTCTCCCTTCTACTCTGCTCTCATACCACCCCACCTGGAATTCTGTGTCCAGCTCTGGGGACCTGTGGAACTGTTGGAATGGGTCCAGAGGTGTGCCATGACCAGAGGCCGGGAGCACCTGTTCTCTGAGGAAAGGCTGGGAGAGTTGGGGTTGTTCAGTCTGAGGAAAAGAAAGCTCTGTGGAGACCTTAAAGCACCTTCCAATACCTAAAGGGGGCTTACAAGAGAGCTGCAAAGGCACTGTTTACAAGAGCCTGTAATGATAGGACAAAGGTAATGGCTTTTCGTTTAAAAAGGGTAGGTTTAGAAATTAGGAAGAAATTCTTTATTGTGGGGCTTGTGAAACACTGAAACAGAGAAGTTGTGGATGCTCCATCCCTGGAAGTGTTCTAGACAGGGCTGGATGGGGCTTTGAGCAGCCTGGTCTAGTGGAAGGTGTTCTTGCAGATGGCAGGACATCTGTAAGGTATCTTCCAACACAAAGCATTCTGTGATTATATGAATATCCATTTCCATTCGTTGGCTCCTCTGACTTTAAAAGTGGTTAACAACTTGTTATGCCAAAGTTACTGCTCTGTCTTATAGCTGAGATACTCCCTTATCTGACAGGGTTCACTGAAGTTCATGCACTTATGCTAACAATGTTGTCAATTGGCCCCAGTTGCTACACACAGCTACATTTTGGTGCATCATTATTGATAATCCATTTAGAATTTTTTTTTTCTGTACAGCAAGAATGAAATATTTATATGTTATAGGGAAGCAGTTAATGTAGGCTGAATTAATGGATTACAAACTGACCCGAGAGCAGCCTGTATATTTCTGCCTGACCCATAGTCTCTAAGAGGTCTGCAACAAGTTCTTTAGCTAACTGTCATTGCAAGATAAAAGAAAAACATGATCTATAAATCATTTAACATCAATGTGTCCACAATTTTTATTTCCAAGGTATTTTGCTCACTATATTTCCTACATAGTTTGAGGAGGGAAACTCTTGGTTCAGGTCTATTATGGGTTCACTAGTAGTAGAACCGACTTTGGACCCTGCTCCAAAATATGGAGATCAAAGTAGTAGTTTACTTAATTATTATGCTAAGGTTTAGAATGTCAATGTAAACTTTAATATGCAATCTTGATTTATCAACCACTATTAAAGCATAACTGAAATAATTTCTATGATCCTGTTATCTTATTTTATAACCAAGGCCTCAAAAATGGAACTTCCTTTGGTTTTGCAATAAGGGAAGGATTTATTTTTGCTGTTTTATCAGCAAATAAATTATTTAACTATATTTTGCTTTTAAGTGATTTAGAATGCTCTGAGAGTTGCAGTATGATTATGAACTTTGCTTCAGCTCTTGACCAAGAGGTATTTTCAAATGAAGAAGATGGATCTGTAACTTTTTGTAATTAGATGGCCTTTGACCTGAGCTTTGTGGATCAATCAGGAGAGAAATTACTTCATGCAAAAAGTTTAATAATATTAAAAAGTAATTACTGAGGTAATCAGAGCAAACTCTGCACTTCATCAAAGAACCATACCTGACCTGCCATCACTCAAATTTAGGACAGGATTTGAAAGCAAGTTTTCCAGTGCCAGACCAGACAGCACAGAAAGTATATGAGACCAAGGAGTTTCAAAATATCCCACCATTTCTGTAATTTTCAGAGTAGGATCTAGCCTTCATTTCTTCCACTTGACAGCAAAATGAGACAAAATCCTTGAGAACTTGCATCTAAATGTGGGGGGTTTAATTATTAACCTTAATAATAGTTTGTGTCAGGTGAAGCTAGAGTGTGGAAGTTGGCACATTTCAAAACCAAGTCTTTTCAATGTCAAAGCCATTTGATACATTTAAACTGATACACCACTATACTACATTTTTGGACATACTAAAGGAAACAGAAATGAGAACTGTATTTAAATAGACTTAGAAATAAAGTGTATTGTTTTTGCAACATCTAGTGCTGTCTTGTTATATATGCAAAGCAAAGTCAGCCCAAGGGCTTGTGAAACAGGGATGCTTCAAGAGAAGGTATTTTTAATCACTACGATGACATTTGAGGATAGTACAAAAAAACCATGTCTCCAGCCCAGAGATGCTACAGTACATTTTAAAGAAAGGGATGCTGCAGGTGACAAGAAGATCTGAAACAAGCAGAATTTCTAGAGGCTTTGCTCTGAAAAGAATGGGTATAGAATTTCATGTATTAATAATACAAAATGTTCAAAGAGCTCTGTAAGCATGCAGATCTTAGGCCAGTTCCACAAAGGACTGGCCCATCAAATATAATTTATACTTCTAGCAAAGAAACAGTAGAGAGAAAGTCTGTATTAATACTTAAGTGTCTGTGAGCTGTTTGGAGCACATTGTTAGGGCATCATGCTTTCCAGGAACCACTAAGTGCCACTCCACAACAATGATGGAATGATGGCCCCTTTCCACATCTGCAAGTGTAAGCACTGATTTGCAAAACAATTGATTCTTTTGTGCACTTCCTGAGGAGAGGTGGAATAGACTGCATAAAAGCTATAAAATTTATTTTTCATTCATTGTCTCTATTCCCTAAGTTCAGGAGTGTTGGCTTTTGCTGTTCTGCTAGCACAGAGAGATGAATAATTCAGCGAAACAGCAGGTGTGGCAGCACCCACTCCTGCAGAGCCCAAGAGCTGCATGGGTGTGTCCAACTTTTGATTCTCAGCCAGTCCGGTGCCTCCTAAATTGTCTAAGTACCACAGTATGTGATATCAGTAATGTTTTCAGACAGGAAGTCAGTGAAGGGGGGGGGCGCTTTTTGAAAGGAGTGAACTGGATTTATTTTTCTTCTGACAAGTTCATTGCTTTCGAGCTTATCCAATTTTGGTGGAAAGCTGAAGCCTGTCCCTGCGGATTTCACCATCTGGTAAAGAAATGCTCCATGGCAAAGCAGAGCTTGTGGGACTGAGACCCCTGGTTCTTTTTCCCAAACCAGTGATGGAGGTTCAGTTTCAGTGCCACTGCTTGCTGGTCCCTGCTGCCTCCCGGGAGCCATCAGCCCTGTTTGCTCTGGCACCCCTGGGAATCTGCTGCCACCAGTTCTGCAGAGACAAGGGAATCATGGCCTGCTGCCAGCTAAGAGGCTGGTTTGGTATCATCACCCCTCCTCCAGGAGATGGGTGAGGATTGAGAAATGCAGTGGGACACAGCAGCTCTCTGACAGGCAGGATGAGTCATGAGAATTACTTCACAGGCACTCTAACTCTACTGGTGTCAGAGCTTAATAATTTTGCTGGTGTTTGATCTTGTTTCCCATTAGAATCATACCTGATATCAATGCATCAAGAAAGCCTTCAGCTTCTGTTGTCTAATAAAAACTGTCTCCTAATCCTCATAACTGTATCTGTACAGCTGGAGTAAAATGGTCTGTGTTCTAGCTGGTTTTTTTCTGTATAGTTCTAAGGTATATCATGTGTGTACACAAATCTATTGGAGGCAAGAAAGTATTTATGTATTAGCATGGTCTTTTAGGTTTAACAAGTAATTTATTGCTATATATTTGTTTTCAAGTTACATTATCACCGACTCAATGTCCTGTATCCTGGCATGCAGAAGCACATGCTGTACTGTACAAACAAAAAATTCATATTGCATGCTTACTTTCATTCTTTCTAGTGCAATACTCGAACTGCCTAGTAATTCTGACATTTATTCTGTCAAGTAAAACATGTGAAACTTTGCATGCAAATGTGTGACGTCCATTTGGTGTTAAATTCAAGAAAAGCCTTTTTCACAGCTAACTGATCCCCCAGTGCACAGCAGTACTTACCTTTGTTAATTTCTGAGTCACTCAAAACACCAAAATTACCTTTTGTCCAAAGGTGCTTGCATCCTCAACAAACACCATAATGATTGAATTATCAGTTCAGCATGAGTAGTTTTCAGTGAGCTACCGGGTGGCTATTTCATTAGATTAAGTATCTTTCTGCAAAATGTTTGAGAAAATAAGCCAGGAGAAGTTAACAGTTGTGAAAGCTGAAAGGCGAAAATGACCTCTACTAATAAGATTGCAGCCAGTAATATTTTCTGTAATTTTGGCTGAACAATAAGTTCCTTAATAATTCCCTCTCTTCTCAAGTCCTTTTTCCGCAGTTATCATTTTACAAACACTGGTTTACAGTCTCACAGAAGAACCTAAATCAGTAACCCAAGCTCCAACTACAAACAGGCTTATATACATCGTCTTAGTGGCAGTACCTCCACCAGGCATTACAGAAAATACCCCCCACCTCATCATGAATGGTAATATTTTAACTGACTCTTTCAAAATTCAGTGCCCAGCCTCAAAATCAGATTGTGGCTAAATCATGTTGCAGTGTTAACAATAACATATTCTTCCCAGAAAAACTAAAATGACAGGTGTAGCTATTGATGCTTCAAGCACATACTCTGACCTATAGACTCACAATCTGCTTCACTCAATCCAGCACATACTGTGGCAACAGAGCTGTGCTGGAATCATGCTGGAGACAGACTGAAAAATGCTATGTATGAACTTTAACTGTTCCCCCACAAATGTGGGTTTCATTTGCTTCCTAAGCTGATTGATGCTGGAAATGAGCATCTCCCCATGCCTTATTGAGAAGTGACTTTCTTTCTAGTGTATAACCCTACACACTATAGGGAATATGTATGTAATGTGGTCTCTTTTCAAATGTTACAATACTTAAGCCTTGAGTTAAAAGACTATTTCTTGTGAAATGTGTATCCTTCTGATGAATTTTGCAGGTAGAGTCTTGCTGCATTATAATTGCAAGTAGCATTGCCCTTCTGATTATTTCTCTGGACTTCCCTATTTCTGCAAAAGAAGCAATTACAAAGAACTAAGGTGATAATACAGCAAACATAACTTTAATTCTGCTTTTGGTGATTTATCAGTTATTATATTTTGAATTTCTCTTCAGATCATTGATTCCAGTTTGATTTTGCTCATACATCAATTTTCTCTAATTCTAAGTAAATATAAGTCAAATTTTTTTACATTATACCCCTCAGAAGACTTTATTTTTTTTCATTTCAGTAAGCATTATTTGAATCATAAAAAAATACATTACAGTGTTCATAACGTGCTGCTTATGTGACAGTTTTTGAACTTTAATATTTTCTGTAGTGTGAGGGCCTAGCAGACTATAAAAGAGACATATTGTTTATAATGTTTCTGCACCACAACAAATGATGCACTTCTAGCATCTATGAAATGGCAGTAGTTTTCTAAATTTGTGATTCTTCTGTGTTCAGCAGTCAAGAACAGTTGTACATCTGCTCAGCACAGACTTTAGGAGACCATGAACTTTAATTGAGGAAAAATAATGAGGGTTCAGGGACCACTGATACAGAGTCGGTTGGTAAGGCAGGTGCCCTGCTGCCAGATCAGTGGATTATTTACTCCTTTGTCATAAACAAGAAACAGTTGGGTCTTTGTAGAGATTACATTCATATTCCAAAGCCAGGCTGCTTTTTTTCTGTTCCCTTGTAAACATGAAGTATATTGAATATTTTTGAAACTTGGTCTGAAAAACATAATAGCTTTGCTCCTTCATTAAATGATGTAATGTTAACCTTAATAGTAAATTTAAAAGAACAATTTTAAATGCAATGATATTCATCCTAGCGGGTATATTAATTAATAATCTGTACTGCACAGAAAGGATTCTGGGGGTGTTGGAGCATATTTACCCATGTATACAGAGGCATATTTGTAATGCAAAAGGTTAGATAAAAATATAGAATAAGAAAGACAATTATATGAAGATATTAAAGGAAAGAAAAAGAATGAGAAATACAGCTGAACACATTTAGCCAATCTTTTACAGTCTGACTACCATAATGATAATGTTGTTTCAGAATAGAGTTTATAAAAATTTTACACACCACTGAAGTGGAATTTTCTGATGCTTTAATCAGAAAAAATACAAACTGCTTTTCCATGTGAGTCAAGCAAGTAATCAGGAGTTTCAGTAAGCATCTCTAATCCTGGGTGTGCTAGTGGCTATCTTTTACACACCTGTGTAACCCAACATGGGCAAGGTCAGCCAAAAATGGCATGTTCTGACCTCATAGGTATTCATTAGAAAAGCAAACAAAGGCCACTGTGCAAGACTGCATGGAATAAGCCTTAATTTCCATTTTAACAGGTTAGTCAGTCTCACATTAGAATTAGAGAATCATAGAAATGTTTTAGATTGAAAAGACTTCTAAGATCATTGTGTCCAACCACTAACCCAGCACTGCCAAGTCCACCTCTAAATCATGTCCCTAAGTGTCATCCTAAGTGTCATATTGACACACCTTTGAAATACCTCTAGGCATGGTGACTCTAGCGCTTCCTTAAGCAGCCTGTTCCAATGCTTGACAACTCTTTCCATGAAGAAAATTTTTCAAAAAGTACAAACTAAATCTCTCCTGGTGTAATTTGAGGCAACAGGACAATTTCCTCTTGTCCTGTTGCAAGTTACCTGGGAGAAAAAGCCAACCTCCACTACACCCTCCATTCAGGTAGAGAGCCATAAGGTCTCCCCGAGCCTCTTTTTCTCCAGGATAAACAGCCCTAGCTCCCTCAGCTGCCGCTCACATGATTTGCATCAGCTTTGTCACCCTTCTAGGGAACACGCTCCAGCACCTTGGTGTCCCTCACATAATGAGAGGCCCAAAACTAAACCCAGGATTCAAGGTGTGGCCACACCAGTGCTGAGTACAGGACAATCACTGCCCTAACCCTGCTGGCCACAGCATTTCTGATACCACCCAGGATGTCACCTGGGCACACAACCAGTTCATGGTCATCCGGCTGTTGACCAATATTTCCAGGTCATTTCCAGCCAGGCAACTTTCCAAAACTCTTCCCCAAACCCATGGCATTGCACAGGGATGTCGTGATTCAAGCACAAGATCCAGCACTTCTCCTTGTTGAACCTCATAGTGTTGGGCACAGGCCAATGATCTTGAAGTCCCCCATGAGAACACATGCAAGCAATTGTGAGACTTCTCGCAGCTGCCTGCAGAATATTTCATCTGCCTTTTCATCTTGGTTGGGAGGCCTGTAACAGACTCCCACCATGATAACTGCCTTGTTGGCCTTCCCCCAGTTCTTACCCAGAAACAGTCAACCCTATCCTCACCATCATTAAGCTCTATCAAAACACTCCTGACATAGAGGGCTACCCCAGAGCCTCCCATTCCTTGCCTGTCGCTTCTGAGGAATTTATAGCCATCCATTGCAGCAGTCCAGTTGTGTGACTCCTCGCATAATGTCTCCAGGATGACACCCGTGTCTTAATCTTTTTGCTGCACAATTGCTTCCAGTTTCTCCTGTTCAGCCCATGCTGTGTGACCTGGTGTAAATGCACTTCAGTTGGGTTATTAAGCCCTCTGCCTTTTGCAGGGGAAGAAGCTCTAATTCCTACATGACGGTTTACAGGCTCTTCTATGGTTTTTAGCACATTAATAAGCCTTTCATCCTTGTGGTCTCATGGATCTCCATCCCCTACATCTACCAAGAAACTAGACTGAAGGACCTCACTAGTGCACCATCCCTCAAACACTGGCATGCCAGCCCCAGGCTTACCTCCAGTGAGTGATCCTGATTTTATCCCCTTCTCCCTTAAAATTTAGGTTAAAGCTCTCTCAATGAGCGCTGCTAACCCCTGTGTCCTTCCAAATATACCCAAATATACCAAGCAAGCAGGCTTGGTGTCACGTGATCAAAACCCCCAAAATTCTGCCAATAACACTAAATTATAAGCAGATACTATTCTCTTGGCTCTATCCATTTCTTCCTTCATCATTCCCTGCAACTGTGGTCCTGGTGCCTTAACTGGTTATCCCAAAGACCTGAAGGCTCTCTTGGTTGTCCTCAGCATACTTGTTGCCACTTCATCACTCCCCATTTGAAAAATCCATAATGGCTGGTACCCTGAGGGCCATTGCAGGATAGGAAGTTTTCTTTTCACATCTTAATACATCCACCAGGGAGGCACAAACTTCTCTAAGAAGCAGGTCTAGACTGCATATTGTTTCTTCTGTTCCCCTTGGTAGAGAACCTGCTGTGGCAGTGATCCATCATTTTTTTCTTTTTGGAAGCAGTTTTGACATGAGTCATAAGGTAACAATCTCTGGGATACCTCCACACTGCAGGAACCATTGTCCTCATCATCGTTCAGTTCCACTTGCAGAACATCCTACCTATTATGGGCCCCTGGGGAGGTGAAGCAGCCTCAGAGGGAGATGCACCTGCTGCATCAGGCAGCACTTGCCACCACTTCCCCCAGCCCCTTAACCCATGTCTTCAGCCATGCAGTGAGGGGACAGAAAATGCTCTATTTCATGCATTCCCTGTCCCTTGTCAGTCTGTCAGGCCCTTCCCAGGGTAGACAAGGTGCAGTTCAAACAGTCTGTCTTTCACACCCCCTGATACTCCTCAGCCTACTGCCCTCCTCTGGCATTGAGGAGAGGAGCTCCTCCGTGTGGGTGCACCACCCCAGGGCTGCTCACTCTTGCCATCCATTCTGGCATCAGAGCTGGGCACAGCTCCAGCTGGCACCAGGGCTGCAGCATGTCCCCATCGGAGCCTTCCTGGTGGCTTCTGCCTGGGGGACAATGCTGCCCCTGGGTGAAGCTGCCTGGATTTCAGTGCCCTTCATACCCGCCTTCTGTGCCAGCTGCTGCCCAAACTGCCACACCGTGTCCTGCTGACTGTCCTGACCTGTCTGTCCACCCTGCTGGCAATGCTCCTGCTCACCAGCACTCCCCAGGGGGTTCTTTTATATGTGTGGGGGCCTGGCCACCATTGCTCCTAGCCCTGCCCTCAGGTCCTGGTGTGAGCTGTGGGCTCCTGGCATCTCTTGGGGTTCAACATGGAGTTCTCCCAGTTTGGGAACTCTCTGAGCACCACACTGGGGTGCTGTGCTGCAGAATGAGTTGGCACCAGAGCCATCACCTCAGCAACCAGGGTTGTGTCCTGAGGCTGTGGACCCTGTGCCATTCAAGAAAGTACATTTGTTTAACACATTCTTTTCAGAAATAATGGGATTAATTTCCTAGGAATGGGCTGAGGGCCAAGGTGATCTGCTTCAGAAAGTAGGGTGTTCATCATCTGATTTCCAAAATTTCTCCTCAAATTCCTAAATAAGAAGTGTTTTCAAGAAATTGGGGTTTTTTTCAATCTAATTTCAAATATTGAAAAGTTGTTCACACTCCACCTCCACATTTGGAATAAATAATTCTGAGTTTATCTTTTTGGGGAATCTCTGTTCTTAATACTAAGTAATAATTACATTTTTGTATGTAAAGTAAGAAAATAAAAGTTTCTCCAAAATAGATTTTGTTTTTTACCATATTACTAATTATGCTGCTAAAGTTTTCCAGACTATATCCAGATTTAAGAAACACAGGAAAATAATTTTTTATCTTGTCAAAAATACAAGTTGTCCCAGCCAGATTCCCTTAATTCACTTAAGATATTTTCCATCCCATCTTTCTGTTGTTGTAAAATGACACAAGACAGATCATGTTTTCTGTTCTTGGTTATAAATTTTACTCCGACATATTCCACTCGCTTTTCTCCTCATGCTTTACAGAAGTAATCTTTGCATATTCTCATTTCTGCAACTACTTTTTGTATCTTCTTCATGGCCATGATGATGGGGTCACAAACACCACCACTTTGGAGTGAGTGTGCAAGCACATAGGTCCTGTATGTAACGAGTGGGAAACTGCTAAGCAGTGAGAGTATCTGCATTTGTCACTGTTTCTGCAAGGTACTGCTTTGTGGGATCAGAATAGTTATAGCCTTCATTTTACATATATGTAGAACTAATACACTACTTTGATTTTCTATGCTCAGATATACTCAAGCTGTTCAGTTACTTCAAATTTATTCCAGAGCACTTAAAAATAGATTTTAGTCTGTAGATTTATCTTTCCAGTGATGATCTAATCCACAAATGAAGCTACAAATATTTGCATTTAAAGAATTTTCATATTATATAAATTGCATAATAAAAGCCAATGACTGTAAAATGTATGTGTTTAAATTGAAAAAGAATACTTACAATGTATTAATAATCAGAAATTGTGTTTATTACCTAGTCTGCATTGAATTTTTGGAATTAAAAGACAGTGGATTTTGAAAGAAGAAAAAATACACTATCTAATTTCTTTTTATAAAAGAATTGTAAATTTCAAGACTAACTAACCTGAGGTTTTTTTTATAGAACCTGTTAAGCAATGGTCAGCTAATATTTTAATAAATATTAATAAGTTATGACCACCAGTAATTACAGTGATCATAACAGTTTTGTATAGGTTATACATATTACTCATATTTAATGCAGTAATTTTCATTTTTTATGTTTAAGTGCAATCCAAAGCGATAGGTACTTCTTTTAGTGTTGAAGGATGTGCTCAAAAAAATAAAAAGCTTGTCTGGTATTCCATGATCTGAAACTATATGTAAAAACCTCAAGATTTGTTAATCTTTAAAGCTGTGCACAGAACACTGATATTTTATCTGCTGTCCTGCATCCTTTGGAAAAAAAAATCCTACATGTTTCTGAAGTGTGTTGCTTTTAGTTTGACCACCACGAGCTTCATCTGCACTTGTAAAAGCTGATGTAATAGCTGTTTGTATTTCATACAACCATCTCCCAAGTGAGCCATAGAGGTTAATCTGAAGATTAGTAGCTCAAATCCCAGCATTTTCCGTATAGTTTTCAATTTTAAATTGTATGCTGTTATTGACAGTCTCCTTTCCTTTCACTTATTAATTCTGATATTCGGAAGGACTGCAACAGTATCTGAATGACTGCAAAGGTATGTGCGTAGCAACTACGTAAGCAATTCTTCCTGGGTTTATATACATATTTATGTAAACATGTAATTTCACAAAAGCTTACTATAAACATGGTGATCCTTTCTATTTTCCTATACATTCAGAATCTCACAAGGTCATCTGCCTTTTGAACTTTGTAGTATATTGAGCATGTCTCACTTAACAGGTTTTACTGATGAATTTAGGTAATTATTGTAAAATGATATTTTTCACTTGGAAGTTCAGGGGAAAATGAAAGCTAACATGTAATTCACAAACAGACTTTACTGAATAGCAAGAAATAAAAGCATCTTTGCAGTCCTGGCTCCATGTGAAATTTTCAGCCCATCGCTTGGCCAGAGAAAGACAGCCTAAGTGTCTCTGATGCTGCTGCTAATCTGAAGTTTTCTTACGGGATTAAAGTTGTTCTTGCAATATAAACAGGATCTTCCTGAGGGCTGTATTGGATCATTTTGAAATGAAAACAATAATACACTGAAATATTTTTACTGGAGTACATTAAAAAAATCTCGCCTTTTATCTGAATTTCAAAGATCACAGTTTATATTAGCATTTTCAAAATAGCATTTGGTATTATCCCTGTATCTACTGCTATCTTCTCCTTCTTTTTTCCTAATGGCTCTGTAACCTACCAGAAAAGATAGAGCAGTATCCAAAGCTGGACAGCAAAAAGAGCTCAAATTGGAAATAAATGCACTTTTTAGACACTGAGATGAATTAGTCCTCGGAACAGTTTAATTGTGATATATTGTCTGTTGCTTTGTTTCTTTTAATGGAGTCCACAGACTTTCAGAAAAGAAAAATGTGACCACAACTTATGAAGCACAAGCCGTTTCCAGAATTACTGGGCAAATGCTAAGATATGCAGTAGGCAGGATGCCAGACTTGGTAACCAAAACACTTCCTTCAGATGTCAAAACCAATGCAATATTATTTTGTTACTCTCTTCTCCCTCGTCCTCTTATTTTCCCTGATGTTTTAAGTACTTCTTGCTGTGCTTTAGATCTCAGGTGGAAAGGGATCACTTACTGACACATTAAAAACAGAGCGGGATTCTCATGGGAGATAATAAATCATGATTTCACTGGAGGCAGAGATAGGATAAAACTCTTCCTTGAATCCTCACCTGATCCCCAGCATTTGAACCTTATGCTCCAATGGCATCTGAGATTCCTAAGAGAAGGGAGTAGTTTGCCAGGTTATCAAAAATACTTGCTTCAGACATTCTCTGAGCTGTTTATCTGCTAAAGGGGATTGATGAATTTCTGCCTTGTGGTTTGATGTTTTTGTTTCAGTTTTATTTTATTTTATTTTATTTTATTTTATTTTATTTTATTTTATTTTATTTTATTTTATTTTTCTCCACATAGATGTTAAGATTGTACTCTGGTCTAAGCTAATAGGAGCCTTCTTGGAGCCAGCAAAGACCAAGATATGATTTATGACCTCAGTGGTGGAGCAGCCAGTCTCAAGAATGTTATGCCAGTGTGTAAGGGTCTTGTGAGTGCTGCTGAGGGGAAAGGGAGGAGGAAGCCTCCTCTGAGAGCCATGAGGCAAAAGGCAGGAGCTGAGAACTACCACTGTGATTATCTATTATCAATTGTTAATGCAGCCAAATGGCATTTTCTCAGTAATTTTTTTTCCAGCTAAATGGAAATCCAGAAACACCATGTTTTATATTTTCATTCTTGACATAGGTCTAGAGTGCAGTCACTGAAGCTGGTGTAGATGTAGGGACAGAAAGGTGAAATCCTGCTCTGTTCCAGTTCTGGCTGCTCAGCCTGCCAGGGCTCCCGCTAATACACAGATGCCACTTTCTCCATTACAGCAGTCAAAAAAACCTGACAAAAAAAATTAGAAGGAACATGGGAGTTTTTGCCTCAGTTAGGGTGGTTTACTGCAATGCAGGTACCTCTTCTGCATAATACATCAGAGTTGTAGCATAGGAGTATTAGCACAAATGAAAAGTCCCGTTTTTACAAGAAATGTAATTTGGCTCGCATCCAAATAATCACCCGAATAATAAGAGAAGAGCTAAGTGGGGAAAAAAGCATCCACAGGCCTTCTAAAAATGCACACTTACTATGCTATGTACTGTGAACAGAGAGGTCTGTCACATCCAGATTTATAAGAAAGCAAAGGTTATTCTACAGATAAGCAGTTAGTACAATGAAGATTTTTTTGAGGAAAAAGAAAAATCAATATTTATGCTTTCATCACTGTATTTTATATACAGATAGCAAATTCAGCACACTGGATGGAGCTAAGAAGTTAATTCTGTGTTTTTTAGTTTTATTATTATTATTCTGTAAGAATTACTGCAGTAGATCAGACAAAAGATCCAAATCTTATCCCTAGAAAATGCTTCATCCATCTTCTTAACACCCACATCCCTGAAATTCATATTTTTTTTTAAAAATAAAGAGATAAGTCAGAGGATAAGGGGGATTGATGTGTTATCTGACAAAATGACCAAAGCTTGAACACGTGCAGTCTAATTGCTCCTTGCCAACTCTGCAATCCTGACTATAGCCTCCGTCCTCTCTTCCCACACATCTACCTACATTTAAGCACGAAATGGCAGCGTCTCGTGAAAGTCTTTCCTCTTGGGTAATGTGGAGATACGAAGACAATCTTTGCCGTATTGATTTACCCCTTCTCTGAATCAGTAAAAGTACAATAGGGAAAACACCAGTTAAGTTATTTTAAGAAGAATCAACTTTCATTTTGTAAACCTTGGATTAAAGAAATTAGTAAAAAAAAATTTAATATACTGTATTTCATGGATTTGAATAAGTAAAGAGGAAAATCAGAAACAGGTTATCACTGAGATTCTTAGGAATAAAATAAGGTACCTTGTAATTGAAGTAGTCTTGCCATATTCATAAGCCTTTATTCCAAAAAGTATCCTCATGCAAATAGAATAAATCACATTGCAAGCCTTTCAGAAATGCCATTTCCAGACTCTACCTTCTGATGATTACTGTTCTCTTTTTTTCTGTAAAGTTCTATAGAGAATATATTTTAATTAGCTTCCACTTGATACCACTTCATACACACTGCCCAGATTTGACCCAGTGTCTGATCATATAGAATGCATTACAAAAGAACTGGTCATTTGAGTGCTTTAATATAGCTTTGCATTAATGTGAGACATCATTTAGACAAGGCATTAAAAGTGTTATTTTAATGACTGAAGTGTGTAGGGTGGGAAGAAGCTTAATCTTTATAGGAAGAACAATTTCAATTAGCTCTAAAATATTAATTTGTTGGTATAACTATATACTCTAATGTATTTGGCTACAAAAAAAAAATCTAATGAATAATACATTGCTAGATCTCAGTTTAATTCCTGTGTCGTAACTAGTACTTTCAGTTCAAACAAGGAAAAGAGTCTTTTAACGTTCATGATTTTTGTTGGGATGCACTTAGTCTGATTGCTTATAACAAAAAATTTTGTTCAGCATATTTTGACAAGGTAGCATAAATAAGGAAAACACCACATGGCTATTGGTTTATTGAATAGTTCATAAATATAAAGACAACATTTGTTTACAGAAAGTGCATGTCTTGTTTATTTATCCAGTGAATTTAAAATACATTATAATTGACAGGAATATGGTATCCACCTGTAGAAAGCATGAAGACTTTATCATAAAATACCTGGGTTCTGTTAATCCCTAATGCTGTGTTTGAGAAGCAAATATATTGTCCTTTTGACTCCTGCTAGTCCATAATTTAATTTCTAAGCCTTATATGCCCCATTTCCTATGGCTAGCAGCACTTCTCTAAACTTGAGAATTTGAGAACTTATACAAGAATTTCTCATAAAATCAGCGTGAATATCATTGTTAAAATCGTTAAACCTGGTGTGCCATAAGCATATCTAAGGCCTTGGGATGTAGATACAGCTTTAGAATGTTGCCATTTTTTCCTAGAAATCGTTTCTAATTATTCTGTAAGGATGTAGAATTGCATTGTAGCTTGTTAACTGCACAACACCTGGACAGAGCTTTCTCGCAAGACAGTCAATTCATAACATCACCTGTGCCGATGTTGATGATTTTACTGGCAAAAAAAAGTTTAATTTTATTAAGTTCAAGGCAATTTTATTTCACTTTGGTGTTAGGATTGGTCACAGATGGTTTTAGGGAAGAGTATTGTGATCTTGCTACTGCAGGTTTCTTTGCTCTTCATCCCCTAAAAAATGAAATGTTCAACTTCTGTAAGTGGTGTGACTGTATTGAAGCCTCTCAGGTGATCCTCTTGAACTACCCTTTGTTCCTATATCACTCTAACAGAATACCTGTGCAAAACATAGTGTGCCCCTTTCCAGTGTTTTAAAGCCAATGCTGCTTATTTAAGTAGTCACACTGAGAAAAGACTTCCTTGCTTTTGCTCACAAAAGAATGGATGCATCTGGTGTCCAGACCTGGTTATAGGTATTTCATTTATAGAAGGAAATGTGATCTCAGACATACTTTGGTGCCAAGAATTTCTTGTTGTCTGTTCTCCAGGTCAGCATGCCAGACCAGTTCTCAGATACACTATTTTTTTTTTTCTCAATGATTGAGCAATGAGTTGTTATGTACCTTTTAGGTCCCCAGGTCACTTGCTAGAGTCAAGAATCTTAATTGGAGACATCTAAGGCTCTCCAGACACCATGTTTGAGTCTTCGAGGTGTTTGTTTAGTCTATTTTATACCATCATTATACAGCAAAATTAAAACTTAGGTTTAATAAAAAAATGGGAATCGATGCAATAATTTATTCATTAATAATAATTTCACTTTCTTAATTTACGTACTCTGGGATAAAAATGCTTAATTTCTTTGGTTTGGGAGCCTACTGCTTTTTCCTTTCTCTACCAAAAAAATTGCAGAAAGTTAAAGAAAAAAAATCAACCTAAGAATCTTCTAAAAGAAGAGAAACCTATTTGCAGTTTCAGAAACTAGGTAAAAGAATGCTTTTGTAATAGATTTCATGCAGCAGTTGGCATTGGCAGTACTGCAAAAAGAGATGTATTCTGTCGTGCTCTGTTTGATCAAGTGCTAAACCCGTGTGATCAATAGAGAGACAGATGTCGGGTGCAGATGGCGATGCCGTGATACCTGGGGCAGAGTGGGCCTGCCAGAATGACAGAATGGGAACAAGGAAGAGCAGCAATGCAACAGAATGTGACAAATGAAATTAGGGTTTATACTAGTCGATAATTTACAGCTAATAGAAAGTGACAGAATTTTTCAGCATACAGCACATTTACTCTCGCAATACTATAGTCGATGCATTTTTCATGCAAAACAATGGGAGCTGCTTTGAAGAGCTGGCTGTAGCTATATGTATTTTGTTACATTGCAACTTGTACAATTGATATTTAAACAAAGCTAGTAACATCAAACCAAGTAAGCACCAAGTGTATGAAACAAGATTGTATTTTCAAGTTTGAAATGAGTCCATCTGATGCTCAGACTGTGTAGCAGTCCTCCTACAAGAAAATGAAGACATTATTACTGTTTATATGAATATAAAGTAGAGATCCACTACAGCCATGTAAATAAACATCGAATTGCCCTTGGTATTTAGAAACTGAGTTTATAATCTGTTTCATTCTTTTTATTAATTATAGTGATGGAGTGAGTACAATGAGCTTTCTGCTCTTCCCTTCTCCAAATTCCAATCTAAAATCCATAGTTAATACACTTGGCAGATAATTGTGTTCTATTTTATGCTGATACAATTCAGAGTAGAATGATTGGTAGCTTAGGGGTTATACCCTTTCTGTTAAAGGTTAATATCACTTTTATTTCCTTTTCCAGCTTTCCAGAGTTTCAGGAGCTGTGTATGCATGTGTGTATACATGTGTATATAAATGAAAAATATGCCTGCACACACATATAAATTCAAGTACATGTATATGGATTTTAATATATTCAAAATTCATCACACACTCTTCCATTACACTTTCCAAGTTTACCCTGTTGCCAACTCTAATAAAAATGGGAATCCCATCCTATAAAAAACGAAGGCTATCAAAGTTGTATTTATGACTGAAAATGTAATGTAGTGGTCAAATCATTTATTGTGCAATTTAACATTTTCTATTTTCTGGGCAAAATTAATGGATATTTTATATATTACTTTTTTCCTTTTTTTTTTAACAATAAAAGAGCAGTTATGGTCTATTCTGCAGACTTGATTTTCATCAGTTCTGAGTAATGGGTCTTCCTTTAACAGGCTGTAATATGGCATTCAGCAAGACAAACCCTGAATCAGAACTGAAAAATAAAAAATCCATCTTGCTCTTCTTTTCCTGTTGCCTCCTGCTTGATATATTTTTCACACTTAAAGGTAAATATCTCTTAATACTGATGTCACTTGATTTTTAGGGTAAAATCTGAACTTAGTTTGGACACAGTAAACACAGAAAATCACCATTATGAACACCAATGCCTTTCCTTCAGGCCTCTGACAGTCTACCCAGGTATCTTTCACACTGATTTCTATGGTGTGTTAGTTCCAGTGGACAGTCATTTTGACTCGATGTCATGATATTCACACATAGGTGAGAGAAGAGTTTTTCATGTGATTTTTCTTTCTGAAGCTGTGCAAATGTCAGTCTTTGTTATGTGCTTACATAGACCACAATTAAAGTTTCATCAGTAATTCCTTGGATAATGGTAATTTGACAAAGAAAACTTTATAGGCTGTTGATATGTTGTTTGTTTTTCAATAAAACAGTGCATTTCCCCATTTTTATGTGCTTTTTGACAACATGAATTTATTGCTTTTCCCATGCCTACAGACTGTATGTATGTATCTTTTTTCTCTCTAGGAATTTTATTTTTTGCAAAAGGATTGGGCACCAATAAATACTGTCTTTCCTTGCAAATTCAGGTTCTCAGATAGATTCATTTAGTCAGAAAAGGAGCTCCTATTTGTCATCCTACACTAAATATGGTACATACAGTTGGAATTTTACAGGCATGAAAAGGAAGAGTAAGTATGTTCACACTGTGTTCCACATTTGTATATTTGCCTCAGGTGACAGATATTGAAAATGTATCATACAATTTCTATACTTTGATTGATTGTTTCTATGAAACAAGTTTAGGAAGTATGCCAGAAACTTGCTGTTTTTACCAATCCAGAGTAGTGGTGAAAGACTTATCTCCAAAATAGCTAATACTAACACCTGTACTTGTTTCAGGTTTATCTAATAAACTAAGCCTTCATTTAGTAATAAGCTATTAACCTTGAAACTCAAACATCTTCCCAAGGATAGTGTCATGCACAAAAGAGAACATACTTTTTTTTTGGTAATATATTCTTGCCTTCTCCAAAGTTGTAGCCAAGCAAAACAGAAGAGACAGCAGGTCTTCTCCTCTGAGCACTGGCATAGTGGTATCATCTTGGAAAGCCAAGCTGGGAGAAGAACAATCATCTGTGATACTGAGAGTGGCATGTTTTGGGTGCCATTAATCCACACGCGTGTGCCCCAGCTGCTACACTGGCTGAAAGGGGTTCACCTGTTGAAAGAGATTCTCCATCCAGTAACTTAGGGAGCTGAAAAAGAATGAGCAGATGTATCAGCAGGAGCTGGCACCAGATTAAGAAACAAATTAGGACCAGAGGTTTCTTATGACTCTCTTGGCTACAGGTTCAGGCCTGTAGACGGGATAACACTTTATGCAGTCGAAAGCATTCTCAGAGATTTATTTTGATATGCATAGAAATTCTGCTAGCAGAGTAGTAGCTGGTTGTTCAAATGGAAATTGTGTGAAGAATTTCTTGTAGAAAACTTTGGTGAGCGAAACAGTATTAAATGTCCATTCTTCAGTCTTCTATGACCAATTAGAAATTAGCTGAGCATTTTCAAGTACCTTCTCAAGTACTGAAAATGTGCATTTGGTATATGGTTAACTGAAAAGTTCTAAGTGTGTCTGATGCTGTATATATCATAATGGTCTAATATTATAAATTACCTGTATGCTCACATTGTGAAGCCTTTTACCATTATTATGATTATATGGCTCAATGCATAGTTATGTTATCCCAGGTGTGACATGCTATGTTCCTTTGTACACTGTGAAAGCTAGAAGTACCAAACAGCTCTATTTCAGTGACACTACACAGCTTTATCTGAGCCCCAAAGGCAACCATTCAATTGTATGAGACTGGATTTCTAATTTAAGCACATCTAAAGATCTTTTGCTAGAGATCACAAAAGCCTATACAGTTTTTAGAACAAGACAGAGGCTGTCAGTTTGCCATATATGAAAGCTCAGTGCACCCACATCTTGACTACTGTGTGAAGCTCTGATCACAGCTGAGGAAGGGCAGCCAGAGTGATCAAGGGAGCAGCTATCTTATGACAATAGACAAAAAAATCTGAGACTTCTCCATCTGGTGAAGAGAAAGACGAGGGGGAAACTTGATACAGGCTTACAAAATCTTGAAGCTAGTGGATAAAGTGAATGAAGAACTGTTATTCCTCAAATCCTGCAGTGCTACAGGAAACTGGGAGAAGAACAATTTAAAACAGATTATCACGGCAGTGAGCTAACTCTGTGAACTTGATGCCACAGGAGCCTGTGAAAGCAGACAGTATCAGCAGGTTCAGAGAGAGATTGGACAAATTCATGGACAACAGATCTGTAAATGGTACTAAGAGGATGTATCCACTAACATTCCTAATCCATGTGCATGCTTGGGAATTCTTAGGGGAATGAACTACAGAAGGAGACCAAGTTCTCATATTTTTACTAAATAACATTGCCTGTTGCCACTCTAGAGAAAGAGCCTGAACTAGACAGACACACCCCACCCCCCTGCACCGTTCCAGCTGGGTATTTTTTATCTTTCTAAAGATGATACCATAGCACAAATACTATAAAGAGAAGTCATTTTCCTACAAAGAGTATCAGACAGCAGGAGTGCTTCTGAGTTGTGTTTTACCTGAACCATTAGTAAAGGCGATTCTTCAAAAACATTTGTGAGGAAGGATAATAAGCAGGATTGTGTTTAATTCTTAAAAGTATTAATTCTTAAAAATCATTTCATATTTTAAAAGAAAATGTTTGTAAAAAGACAATTTTCATCTGTCATTTGACCTTCAAATTAGGCTATTAGTGGTGATTAGGCTGTGATAGTAAATGAGAAAGATATATGTTTCCCTCAGCAAGCGCAAAACACCAAACACTAAAGCTGCAGTGTGAATACAGGCACCCAGACAGGGTGCCTAGAGATCAAAAAGCCAACCAAAGGTTTTAATTATCATATATATCAATACAATATTCCTAACAGTTGGGTTGCTACCCAGAGCATCTTTCTGCAGAAGATTGATCACTGCCATATTCTAGAGTCTTTCCTTCATCACTTGCATTTTGATGGCACCTATATCATGTTAAAACTGGCATATCTCCTTTTCAGCAGGCACAATTCCACCTAACAGATGGCCATGATGATAGACATGCCAAAGAACCAGTATGTGTATCAAGTTTGATTATTAGGCATGAAATTCCTATCCAAGAACGTTTGAGTGGCATCCTGCACTGATCGTCTGAACCTATTGGTATGGGTTGAAACAAATGCTGCTTCCCTAAAATCAGGGGATATGTTAACTACAAAGTAGGAAATTGAGGTCTATGTAATTTAAGGTCTTGGTAAAATGGAAATAAAAGCCATTGCTTCTGGATCACTCGCTCCACTCCAGTAAGATTCAGTCACAAAGCAAATCATTAACATCTACTGCTTATCCAATGGCACAATTCAGTGTTTCTGGTGTATATCCTAGTAAATAGTTGTTCTTTTTCAAATGACATTTTAGCTGGCCATCATAGATCTCACTGCATCACAGACAGTGCAAAAATCTGCTGAGAGGAGGGCTGAATCATAGACAGTTGGAACACCAAGCAGAGGCTTATGAAAGCTGAATTGCCCATCTCCTAACAGAGGCTCCTGTTGTCATAGGGTATGTTACACTGTACCTGTTTTCCGCCACAGTGCAAAACTGTCACATATTTCATAATAAATACCTCATTTTAAAATAGCAAACACTCTAATGATAGTAGAAATATTTTAACTGGCTTAAACCAAAATTAGTATGTTGCAAAAAGATTAGATTACCAAGGTACCCACTCTTAATTGTGCCAAAGGAAAATATGAATCATGGGTGCCCAAAAAGGCATCTAATATTCACATGTTTTCCCTTTGAAAGAAATCACTGTGATGCATAAACAAAATCCTAGAATGTAAAATTGTTAAACTAGAATTTCTGTTAAATATATCTACTTATATTTAGTGGTATCTTATTTCCTTTTTAATTAGGGATGAATAACGTTTTTTAATTTTTTTTCTTCGACATATATTTTTACCAAATTTCTGCTAAGACATCAATATTGATTTCTTTCATATTTCTTTGCCTTTTTGTACTTGTGGTTTTCATTTTAAATATAGGAGAAAGAGTATCAAAGGCTCCAACTAGGTGGAATTCACAGAGTTTCAAAATGGGACTTTGTCATTAATTTCCATTTTAAATCAAAATATGTAGTCTTGCCTACAGATGTCTATCCATTATTTATATTGGTTTATCATGGTATAGCAATAGCAGACATATATTTGACTGGTCTAGTGGGCAATCAAATGAAAGTTTTTGGATGAGGCAGTAGTAATTATGATTTAACCTTTCTGATTCAAAGTCCTAAATGCATTTCACAATGCTTTGTGGATGCATTAAGCTATAAATTGCACTTGTGGAGTCTGTGTTATGCTGATTGAGGTTAGCAGATTGTTCCCTTATGTTCTCACTCCCTGGCAAGTGTGCAAAGGTACCAGGTAACCCCACCATTACTTCCTTTTTTAAGCTAGTACTGCAGACTCATGATCTGTGACTGCTGAACAGATTTCAGATGTGTCATCTGCAAATCGTGTAAAAAATTTTGAGCAAAAGTAGTTCAAAAATCTTTGCCTAATTATTATAAACACATGAATGTCAAAAGACTAGAATTAAGTTATGTCCAGGGGATTTTATTTCTTTTAAGTTTTTCTTCCTCATAATAATTTCCTTTATTATTTATTATTATTATTATATTATTTATTATTTATTATTATTACACAGCTCAATAAGAGGATTGAAATAAGTTAGGGATTGGGTTACTTTGGTAGTGGGAAATTGAAATTGAACTTTATGACTCCACCCTGTGCCTTTTGCAGAAGGAAATAAAACCTACAAGAGTATACATTCCTACTGGTACTTTTGCCACCATTTTTCTCTAAGGAATGTAAGGGGGATGTTAGATCACGTGAATACAGGGCTCATTCACTGCCCACAGCTGGCTGGCACTGCCTGCTTTCAGGATTGCCCAGTGTCCTGTGGGAATATCTCACCGGAGAGGAGTTTGCATCCCTAACTCTCTCTTGGTGGGGCCAGTACCCATCTTTTTTAGAGGCATTCTTGGGATTTTATTTCTTTTTTTCCCAGAAAAGCTTTGATTTTTAGCATGTGTCTGTCTCTCTAGAGTATTTTCGTCACCTACAAGCTCTGTAATGCACCATGGTTAAATGTAGGTGCGCTAATTTCTTTGAGGTATCCAGAGAAACCAATGCTGTAACTAGATGAGATATCCTATTCCATTTTTCCAGTACCGTGTCTTAAGCAGTGAAATATAGATTTAGAAATATTATTAGGTATTATTTGAAAAAAAATTAAAGGGACTGTTTTGTCACAAGATTTTCAGGATGGATGTTAGTGACAGATGGGGGTCTTTTGCCTCTTTTTTTTTTTTTTTCAAATAAAAGATCAGTTAAAGAGAAGCTAGGTCAGTCAGATAATTTATCTCATAAGCATTTTTCTTGTTTAATGGTAATTCTTTCAGACCAGTGTGCTTAGTCGAGCATATTTATTCATCATGAAGTGTTATAGTTAGAAATGCCACTGATAGATAAGTATTTAGTATCTGTTCACATTTCTAAGATCAACATATCCACTTTCCATGTCTTTACAAAGTTAATTTTGTGCTCTGTCTCTTCCTTGTGAAATTACAATTTACATTTTGATTCACCATAAAATTTAGTTCAAACTTTTCCTACTATTTCATTCTAGAGATCCGTCTGCTTTTATTTAACAGATGTCCTTTGATCTCAAGGAGACAATTGCTGTTTTACTACTTTAATGAAGCTTGTATTATTATAGGCAAAATGAATATTAGACCAAATGGTAGTAGAAATCCCAGAGGGAAACATGCTTCTCTGTCTGGATCTTGGAAAAGCAGAGTAATGCATTTTACTCACTGATTATATTCAATAAATCCATATTCCCTGCTCTTATTTACTTTTTTTTTTCACTATTATGGGACAGTGTTTCTGTTCGTCAGATTCAAGGTAGTAGTCACAATTCTTTTGTCACGAGTGACACATTGGACAGTTCTTAAGTGTTACTGAGAAGAGATAATCTATTAAAGGAGGTAGGAGTTAAAAATGACACTTTATTTATACTTTTAAGTAGCTAATGCCCATTTCTTACCTGTGCTTTCAACAGACATCAGTCTGGATCATGTTTCATTGCCTTTTAGACCCTTATTTCCTAGAAACTCAGAGGGATCAGATTTAAAAGTGACATTTCATAAAGGAAACAGCAGGGGATGGACACACATGGAGAATAGAAAGAAACAGAAGATAAAAGTACTTGAAGTCAAAAATTAGTTACACATTTGAGAAAGAAGGGATGTGGAAAACACAAATTACAGGAATTCTAGCAGCACACATAATGTCCCCTTTCCCTAACATGACATGGCAGTAAGTGGCTGCCAAATGTGGGATTTAATAATAGCTTTGATAATTTTTTTGTTGTTCTTTTGACTGTTTTTCCATCTATGAAATCTACTTTAGACACATACTTAACTTCAGGAACTCTACTGATAGTCGCACCACACTGCTGGGATGGAGATCTAATTCAGAAGTATCTTCGGGCATTACATTACTCTCTAGAAAAATGCATACACTGCAACTGAGAGCATGTTGTAAGGACCCTCTAAGGTCTGCTGCTAGAGCTGCTCAAAAAAAGGGCATAGTTTGACTAGAGCAGTGGCAATTATGTCAGTGCAAATCAATTTAACAGCCAGAAAGATACTGGTTCTTAGGCAGATGTGCAAACGTGAGTAGCTTCACCTATCTGATTTCTGACCCCATTCCACATCTGAATCTTGAAGCAACACAAAAGATAGGGAAAGGGAAACTCCTCAGTCAGTACTAAGAAATGGAAAACAGCATAATAATTATTGCTTTTTAAATTATTACTAAGCAAAACTGAATCATCTTAGAATATGAAAAACTTACAAGAGTTAAATCGTTCTTAAAGAGAACTGGTAGCCCTAGGAATCAAAATGTGTCCAGGACTAGTGATGACATGGCCCACCTGAACTATTTATCTTCTGGATACAATGTGGAATTCTTTATAATATAGGTAAAATAACTTGGAAACATTTGGTGCCTGTGAGCAGAAAAGAGAAATATTTTGTCAGTTCTTAGTACGAGGTATATATTTTTGGTAAGATAAAGAATTTGATTTCTTTTTCTGCTGCATTTCTTGTAAACTTATGTTAGAGACCAAATAAGAGCTATGAACAAAGATTTCAAGTGATGAGCTGTCCCATGCCTGTTTACAAGTCAGGATTTCATTTTACATAGAGTTCTCTATAGCAACTTTTAAAATTTAAATTAGAAACATGGCCAGCAATGCATGCAAAATGTTCATTCATTGTAGTAAACTACAAAAATATTGCTTTTATGCAATGAGAATGCCATTGTAGAATTTTAAAAGGCATAGAAATAAAAGACTTCGGATTGGAGTGATTTAAACAAACTCACTAGGATATAGTAGATGATTAAAATACAATCTATAATTACATTACACTGGTATCAGGTAAGGATAAAAGCCTATAAATACACTGGGGTCAGGGTAAGCATAAAAAATGAAACAGTTATTTGAATAATCTGAGATCAAGTTGCAGTAATTAAAAATGAATGTATTATTCAAATGAAGGAATTAGGTTACAACACTCCTCATATGAAAATATTATTGTGACAGACTGAAATAAGTTGGAAGTGATTTCGATAAAAAATTGGGGCAAGAAATATAATGATTTACATTGGGGAAAAAGTAGACAATTATGCGGATGAGAGTATTTGCAGCTCCTCCTTCAAATCCCTCATCAAAACTCATACCTTTCAGCTGGCCTCCAGGAATTACCCACTACCCCTAGCCTATTTCTGGACATTGCTCTTTCAGATACACAGATCAATCCATTAAAAATTAAACGTGCTGTAGCTAAGGACTCTACATGTACTCACAAAGGAATTAATGGGATCTGCACCCACTAGCAGGCATATTGCTTAATCTACCCCACACATTGCTGTTTATCCATTTTCATTGCCATTACCCAGGTCATTTCTGTAATTTGTCTCCTGTTTTTTCTTTGTCATCTCCTGTCAGTTTGGAGGCCAAAGTCTACACATAAGACTGACACAATACGGTGTTATTTATGTAAATAGTTGATGGCCACTTGCAGATTAAGTACTTGTTATTATAAATAAAGGTTCTTGAAATCTGACCTTTCCATGGCAAACTCCTTGGGGCAGGAACCTGTCTGGAGGTGCCTTGAATATGTAAACCAAGGTTATTTAATTATTAATAATAATTAATAATAAAAGAACACAGAAAGACAGTGTTTTATTTTCAGGTAATAGCTTTCATATTTTTTATATTAATTAGCTTTTACAAATGTGCTTTGGGAGCCCTCTTGGAGCAGCTCTTTGCCAGTGCCTGTAGCAGAACAGTTGAGAGCTGCTCTGCAGGTGCACATATGCCCATCAGTGGACCCATCTGAAATTTTCCCGGATAGCTGAGTGCTTGCACATCAAAAGTCAGAGCAAGATCAGGAGTAGTTTTCTTCATTTTTGTCCAGTGAATGCTGCCTGAAATTCTCCTCAAACCTTTCCAGGGTTTTTTTTGTTTTTTTTTTTTTTTATATCTGCAAAAATCCACTGAGAAGATAATTTAGCTCACTTAAAATATGCCCAGCTATGCTCTTTTAAATCCTCAGTTGATCTTTTTATCATCATATAGTATATTTAAGCCTCTCATTCTTACCTGTTAAATCCTCCATACTTTTCTAGTCTCTTTTGTCTTCCCCTTAAGATGCTGTGTTTGCTTTCCCAAAGAAGTGGTTGTTTGTTCATTTTATATTTTTTTCTTCAGCAAAGACAGGCACTTCTCAGTAGGTTGTTCATGCTGCAACTTCTTTCTGGTACTGTCAACTCTTTTCTTTAAATTCCCACTCAAATATATTATCTTGATTGTCTTATATATCACTTTCATTTCCAGACAACTGGATCTATCTATTAGATATAGATTAGATACCTGACTAACACTTAAAAGACATGCAATTATACATAGGGGACTTCAGATCAAGAAAGTAAATAGGTCTTGAATGACCTGTCAAAACCAGCCAGATGAAGCTTTTCTTTTTCTTTTTTTTTTCTTTTTTTTTTTTTTTTAAAAGTTACAGCTGCAGCTATTTCCATTTCTCCAGCATTATCCACTCTTCTTTGCCTGTCTGTGCAGTTAATTCAGCTAATAGTACCATGAACAGGCAAATGAGCAGTGAGAGAAAATGTTAATTCAGATTCAGAGAGCGAAATTGTATAGAACTGTCCTAAATTGATAACTGAAGGATGCAAGGCACAGTATCTCAGACACAGTTTGCACATCTCTAGTAGTGCCATTAAGTAATGCATTTGGACCAGCTCAGCATACCTGTACAACAAAGTCTTCAACTTTAAAAATAACTATCTGCTTAGGGGAGTATCATTCCAGCAGACTGATCACAATAAAGGCTTGAGAGAACTTTTGTAATGGCCAGTAAGTCAGATAGTTGCACATGTATATGTGTACTACAGTGTATATGTTACCTGACTGGCTTATAGATTGACAATAATCAGTTACTATTTTATCAGTTTGTATTTAATGAAAACTGAGAATGTGTGGTGGAGTACAGGGTTGCAAGCAGATGGGAAAGAAAATGAGAGAAGAGAATTAAAAAGGGAGAAGTTACCAACCGAGAACCCCCTAGCTAAAAGGACTTAAACACAGAGTAAGAAGCTGCACTGAAAGGCATTTTATATTATGTCAAGCAGTATTTCCATGGACTGAGGAAATAGGTCTAAACTGTCTCTCCTACACAGGGGCAATATTTTCCATTATGAAGATAGGCACTAAATCCTGTTTCCACTTCCAGGGCATAGAGAGCATTGATTTTTCCGGTCTCTTAATAAAGAAGTATGAGGACACATTTTTTGAGATAGAATAGTATAGGATCATCTGCTCAGAACCAAGAAGAAACACATTAAGGGAGAGAGTAATGGAGCATTTTAGTGATTCTGAGTTGGAGATGCAGATGGCTGTCCATGCGAGTGCTAACTTTTAGCAAAACAAAAAGATACAAGACAGTGAAGCATCTCCAGCAGGTTGTGGATATTGTGAGGTTCACTGCTTGTAAACTGGCTAGCGTTCAAGAGACTGTGTTTGAGTCTCAGTCTTACATAGGTTAGGCAATGATGAACTACATTTTTCCATGGTTCCAGATTGCATTCCGTTCCCATACCCCAGAGAGATTCCAAGTTGTTCATTATACTTTGTCCTGGTTAAAAAGGAAGAGAGGTAGTAGATAACATTTAGTATCCAATAGGACTGGCCAGAGAAATGCAGCCATGGGTTCATCGGGGGTGTGGGGAGGGGTGACCATGAGAGCAGCCTTATCAGCTGGGTAAATTTCCAAGCAGACGGGGAGGCTTGATAGGTAATTGCTGCCAGTTCTTTCATTCTGCTTCGTAAAAATTTCTGTTCCCGGGAGCATCCCAAACATTTAATAGAACTTTTCTTTAATCTCTGTGACCCCTTTACTTAGAGTAGTCTCATACCATTCCTCTTAAGATTTTGTGCAGTTCTAAGGGGCCAGCCGGGACACAGGGGTTCATGCCAGCACCACGGGACTAGCAGAATTTCACCTCGGTGTGTAATCCCTTCTCCTCCAAAAGGCAGATAGTTCTTCAGGGATCACTGCATGCTTGACATCAAATTTCTTCATTACTCTCATGAGACAGAGATAAGTGTTCAAAGGTTTCCACAAACTTTAAGCATCAGAATTCCCACGTGTTTCCATGGGAGTCACGCACCCTGGAATGCTGTTTTTGCTCAGCAACAGAAATATTATGAAGTGGCTGATGTTGGATAGTTTCCAGCCCGGCTGCATCTTTTCACTCTCCGGTTTTGCAGGGGAATGATTTAGGTAGAAATAAGCACCTGTGTGGTTGTAGGCAAGCACAGGTAATTTCCATGAACATCTTATAGGCAAGGGCAGAGAGACATCACCCTGTGCTGCCTTTGCCATCTGGCTGCAGATCTGGGGTGCCAGGCCAGAAGAGGGGGCGACACAATCCAGTACTGCTGTGTCACAGCTTCGGCGTGCTCACAAACCGACCCTCCCGAGGGCTTCAGCATCCACCACAGCCTGCCGAGTTGCGGAGGCGGCAAGAGCCGCCTTCGTGCGGATGTACCGTCACAGCCTGGGCTCCTGGTCCCCAAAGTTCTGGGGGAAGTGGAGGGGCACAGGGAGCCCAGCGGCGCGGAGGGGGCGCAGGGCAGCGCCCCACGGGGGCAGTTTCCGGGGCAGGGAGGGATGCTGCCCTGGAGAAGGGAAGGAGTCCCTAAGCAGCTCCTTAAGTGAGCAGACAGCATTGTAATAGATATCGCTCGCTTCGCGCGTCAATCCGGCAGTTTATTTAAAATATCACCTGCGGTACCGTCGGGTGAGGGGACACATCGCCGCGGGAGCCACAGCCCCGCTGTCTGTCGCGACAGGAGAAGGCCGGCGCGGTGTCGGGAGCTGGGTCGCCGATCCCGGCGCGCGGGGCCGCGCGCAGCCCGGTGGAAAAGCCGACCGGGAACGGCGGCGCGGCGCCACAGCGACACCTGCGGGCCGCGGCGGGCAGCGCGGCGGGATGCTGCCCGCGGGAGCGCCCTGGAAAATTCCCACGCCTTTGTCTCTTTGCGTGGTAACCAAACGAAACTTTGAACTCCAGCTTAGTGTTTTCCGATATTTTCTCATTTTCCCTATAATATATATAAATAAAAAAGTGCTACAGAAGTCTTTTTAAAACTGTGACTCTTCTATAAGTTATAAGTTATAGCTTAGCTCTGCATTATCATGCTAAGGATCTCAGCTGACCAAGCTGCTTATCATTTGTAATTCTTCACTGTGAGGGTAGTGAGGCATTGACACATGTTGCCCGGAGACACTGTGGATGCCCCATCCCTGGAAACACTCAAGGCCAGGCTGGATGGGACTCCAAGCATTCTAGTCTGTGGCAAGGGGTTTGGAACTAAATGATGTTTAAGGTCCATTCCAACCCAAGCCATTCTATGATTAAATTATATGACGAGTTTGAACTACAGAGATTTGAAAGGTGTTTTTCATGACTATGATTTAATGTTCAACAAAATATTTTCTTTACAAAATTAAAAAAGAATTTTTTATATACACACAGTTTCTCACTTTTTCCTCTGTTTCACCCCATTTGGGTTCTGTCCCAGTACTGTGGATAGAAACTGAGGTATGAAGTCCTGTTTCAGCCAGCATGTTCACAAGTACATGTATTTATATACACATAAAATGACCTTATTTTACAAGTGTAATTGTCTTGTGTGGAATGTATCTTAACAACAAAGTCCATAGGCCCCAATCAAACCCAAAGGTGGTCTGGTGTCTTGTTGCAGTTCTAGGGAGTAGGGCAATAAGGCAACACTAGTAGAAACACAGGGTCAGTCAAAGGCACTATGAGGTAGGCAAAGATTATCAGTGAGGGAAATGAGACTGCTTCTCTGAGCATGGGTGACAGGACAGTCCTTTAATTTCTTGCATTTCAATGCGATTAGCAGGGGGAACCTTCCTCTTTTGCTTTTAGATGCCCAGCTCTCTCCCAGTGATGACATGTTTTTCATACATGTAAAAAGCCTCACTTCAGCTAAATAGATCATTCTGGTCTGAATCTGGAAAGTCAATGAGAAATCATGTTGCATTTAAGACGTCTATGCATTTTTTACAGTTATTTCTGAAGATGTAAGCTGATCGTCAGTCTCTGGCCACAGCCTTGCATTCAGACCAGTGGGTGGCTGAGAGTGCAGATTGCAGAAATATTTGTTCAAGTGCATTGCACTAAATCATAGTGTGATTCTCTGTTAAATTCAATTTTTCATGCAGACACATCTCGAGGGCTGCCTTTCTCTGCACGGTATCAGTTCTGTTCTCTCCCCCTCATCCTTGAATATTTTAGACATTTAACAAAGTGATTCTTCCTTTGGGATGTATCAGCTTTAGAGCATCTGTATTTGTTAATTTTTAACTTCGTCTAAACACTACCACCTTTCTGAGGACTAGGGCTGTCAGTAGTTATAAAATAAAGGCATGTAAATTCACTTAATTTTCAGACATCCTCTCAACAAGATAGGCAAAATGCTCTTAAGGGTGACCTGTAGAAGTCCAGGGAGCCTACAGAATGCCTCAGACCCTGGCAGACTCCCCTGGGGAGCCAGTATGCTTTAAACTGGCTTCCCATTGAAGCAGCTGTAAGAAGTGAATACATAAGAAAGAAAGGTAATGAAAACTGACAAGTTGAAAAGAAATTGAGAGTTTAATCTGTAAAGTTGTGCTTGAGGGGGCTTCCATCATGATATTCCTATGGAGTAGCAAAAAGAGAAAAAAATTAGGAAACTGCAGAGTATGATGAATTTACATAATTTTCTTGCACCAGGCGGTATTTATTAATTTCTTTTCTGCCACTTTACTGCACCTCTTTGCCTCTCAAAAAGAGAAAATGAAGTATACGAAACCTGGCAATCATAATGAATGTGTGAAATGCTCGCAGATTATTTATAAGCATGCAAGTTATGTAGTTGTTGGAGATTCTCTCCCTTCTGCTCCTGCTTGGTGATGAAGAATGGTGTTTTAATAGGCAGATGGTAAAGACAATTACAGTTTGGGGCTCAGCTGGGAGTTACATCAGTTTATTGCAAATTATTAGTTGATAAATGCTTTTGTTTACAAGCAAAGTCTTAAGCAGCTTTGTAATCAGTTTATCAGCTGCAAACTGAATTTTGACAGCTTGCCTTTGGGTATACAGTCACTTTTTTCCTGGCCTTTTAGAAATCATGCTGACCAAGCAGGCACAATGGTAGCTCCTATGCACCTGTATGATGCTCAGTAAACTGGCATTTTTTGTTAAGCCAGTTTTGGAAGAAGTCATCTAGTGAAGAATCCTCCTCAATTGTTAATCTGTTGGTGTGTACAGCCAGAATCTTAACAATATGCTCATTCATTTATTATTTTTTTAAGTTCCATTGTGACCAGAACTAGTTCAATCTTTGTTTTCTGCTGTTAACTGTCTCTTACTAGCTGAACTAATTGGGAGACTACTGGTGGCTTGCAATACTTGTTTACCCTGGGCACTATGTATGGCTTGGAAGGTGGAAATGCTTTTGACCACTGAGAGTTTTCAGTCAATTTACTTCTAGCTTCTACTTTAAAAGGCAGAACTATAATACCTTGGATTTAACTCCTTTTGAGGTAATCTGGGATATAGGTATGGGCTTTTGTGTGTGGGTGGTGGTGTTTTGGTTTGTTTTTTTTAACAAAGTACTTTTTAAATAGAGAAGACTGGGTTAGATGCTTATTATAGTTTCCATGGTGTTTACATTTTAGAGCATCCTAAACATGCAAATCTACTATTATTTAGTTGCTTATTTAGTAAGAGAGACCACTGATTTGTCACAGAGTCTTGTTTCCACTGCAGCCAGTGTAAACATTCTAATGGCTTGAGTGGGGGCAAGACTTTTTGGAATCAGGAAGTGCCACTTTTCTTCCATGATTGTTACAGCTGAGGTGAACTAGTTCCTGAACTTCAGCCTGTGAGCTGAACGTTAACATGAGTAAAGGTGCAAGATAACTCACGATAACAGCAGCTGTTTTCTCTGGGTTACAGTACACATAACTAAATGCTCCAGCTTCTGTTCGTTATAAAAGCTGGCTTTTGTTTCTCACAAAGCTGTAAGCCTTTTCTAGAGCACTGAATAAGCAGGCAGGTCTCACAACCAATGTTTCTTACTTTGATTTTACCATTCTAAAACTTTCTTATTTCTCCTTGTATGTATTGTGTTGCTTTCTTTTATGAATACAGCCTATCACTACAGCTCCTTCAATATAATCCTTCCTTCCACTCAGGTGACTTTGCCATTCACTCTGCATTTGCCCAGGGGCAAGAAATGAGCCCTACAGTAGCAGATGCAAGACAGTAGAAAATCCATTGATAAGATGCAGTGTAGTCTGCTTTTCCTGTAAGAAAGATGTGCCATTAAAGCATATCTATTGTCTCATTTAATCACCTCCTTTTTTCATACACTCCAGCCTCACAAAATAACTCTGAAAAGACAATCCACAGGCATGATTGTGTTTGTAAGGCTACAAAAAGGTCACCTTACAGCTGTGCTGTTATGGAAGCAGGGATTGTAGGAATGTGTGTATCCAAAGCCCTGCTTCAGAGTAGTTGGTTTCAGAGGTGCATTTTCTCTTTCTGTGAAACCTGGTGCATCCACAAAAGCTGGGGGGAGCAGTAGGCGTCACCTGGGAATGTCTCCTGGGAAGCTCTGTGGAGAGTGCCCATTCAGTGGTCCTGTAAAAAGTAAAAAGGGAGATGAGTGTGTTCTGACAGTAAGTTCTAGCGCCTTTGCAGTGATGGTGGGAATGCAACGTGAGCAATGTCAGCAAGGGTTTATTGGTTTTTTTCAAGCTGTTTAATATTTTTTTTTCTGGAGGCTTAGTAAATTCTAAAATAGCACTCAAGTGAGACCTAATTCAAATGTAAAAAAGGTGTAGCACTCAATTCAAACCAGAAGAATTTACTAAGAAAAGAGGAGGAGGAAAAAAGGAAGCAAGCACTAAACTTGGGAAAGAACCCCTTCGACTTCCTTGTTTGAGTTTATGCTGAATTAAGGAAATAGAACAGGTTTAGCATTTGTGGCAGGCTTTAATTTCAACCTCTGAGCAGCAGACTTAACTTCTTGTGATGTGGGAGGATATTACAGTTTTCAGCTTCATTTCATAAGTATTGCCATTTGTGCCAAACATTTAATAGTTTTACGCTGTGGACTGTCGTCCACCAGGAGCTGATATCACCTAAGACTTTTTAGAGCCATCTAATAGAAAGATATGTATTCATTCTGATTAGCCCAGGATTTGAACGAGGGTCCCAGAAGAGATATATAAGCCTCTTAAATGCATAGAACTTCTAAGGATATGGGTTTAACTGTCTCCCCTTGTGGTAAATAAGCTGTGACAGCTCTATCAGGGGGAAAATGGCAAATAAAATTACCACATTATTTTCCTGTGAATATTTTCGGAGCACTAATCTATTTTGCCTCTTTACCTATTAGAACTCTGTTGAGTGTTACGTGCAGACATTTAATTGGAGGAAAGACATAAAAATCCTCAAACTAACAAAATGCAGGCATACAACAGTGTTAAAAAACAAGAGGTCAAAATCTGTTCCTTGCACTCCTTACTCTTCAGAAAACACTGTGCTTTATTTGGGGTTCAGCTGAGGAAGGTTTTTGCAGTGTGAATTTGAGAGCTGCTGCCATAAGATGGTGATGTTAGTGATAGTTGTACTGCAGCAAGGGAAAGACCGACTCCTGACACTCACACCGAGATGCCAGGTTTAGGAGTTCTCTCCCCTAGGACTGGCAAGTTCCTTTCATATTTTTCTTTTCCTCTTTATCAGCTATATAATGCCTGACAGTTTTAACCATAAAATCATCTATTCAGATGAATACACTGTCAGCTGTCAGCACATGACTAAGCTGAAGTCAGACTCAAAGCTCAGGTTGACTCACATGAAGGAGCAAGAGCTATATTCCTAAGGAGTATTTTCTTCCCTGTTTCTGGTCAGAGAGCTCGTATCTCTAAATACAGGAGTTTAATTTGACTAGAGCCATTAAGCTGAGTATTTTTCTGTTGTATCGCTTCTGGAAAATATCACTGCAGTTTCTTCATTTTGTCTTTTGTTCAGTGATCTAAAAATTAAGAAGGCTCAATATTCTATGCTGAACACAAAGGTAATAATAAAAGTGACAAAAAAATTGGTTTGTCCACTACATTGGTCTCATTTTATAAAGGATAATAGATTACCCATTTTTTGTAGGCTTATAATATGCAGTGGGTAGTTAAAATTAAAGGTCAAATATCTTTTGGCAATCTCCTTTGATCAGTAAACAAGGAAAAATTATAGAAGAAGCTAGGAAATCATCTCATTAATGTAGCACTAAAGCTGGTTTTTGTGAGAATTTGAGTAGTCAGAATTTGCAGGGGTGATTTTTGAGACACTTCACAGAGAAACGTCTGGAACCCTAACATTAAAGTGTATTAATAGCAAAAATGCTGTGCAAAGTACATATTTTGTGTACACATGTGAAAAATGCTAAGAATTATTTTGCAACTGGAAAGACTGTTCACAAAATGCCTTTGATTTATTGCTGTATATACCACAGATCCGTATCACATATTCCTACTTTATTTTATTCAAAAACTTGTATGAACTATGAGTTGGCATGTTGTGGAATACTGAAAAGGCATTAATCAACCCAAATAAACAAGTACATAGATCTATCTAACAACTATGAAGTAGTTAATAAATTTTTAGCAATTTTATTGCAGAAAAGAGGTCTAAAAGAGTAGTGCTTAATTATCTGGACTCCTCTGTGCTGGGCTGTCTTTTGATTGTATTAATGAAGCAGCTGGCCTATTGTTTCTCTTTAATTCCTCTATTGTTTTAAGAATATGTCACAGCTCTTTATTCTTTTATCAGGTGCTGTGCAGGAGGATTCACACAATAACTCATATTCCTACTGTATTTGCCAATGCACAAAGAAACCTCCAAAGCATTTTTCAAAGAAGGGGCACACATAATTTATAAGTTCCGTTCCTTGTACCACTCCACTGTCAAAAATTTCAACAGTATTCGATTTGAATGAATTATAATTTTTTATTAAACAATGTGTCCACATATAGATATATGTACTTTGTTCATGTCAAAAATTAGAGATCTGCCCAGTAACTTGTGCCGTACTGAAATGGCATTCAATATGCTGAGTCGTCACAACCCCATGGGTGAGAAGCAAAAGAAACCCAAATATGAAGATCCCATCCTATTGTGATGTGCAAATTTTCCCTAAATGCTTAACCTGTGGAACAAAGGAAGGAAGAAAATAAATTAACTCCAACCCGCATTATCATTACTAAAAAGCACAATTTTTTGCAAGTTGGAATGTTTTATTGGGAGAGGAAGGTTTAATTCAGTTGATGATGCCTGGAAGTTGCTAAGAGCAACAGTCTGTTGTTTAAATAAATTCTGATAGTCTTTTGACCCTTCTTGCAAAAAGATGTGTGTACAGGAAATGGGCTATTATGTTGTTGCAGCAATGCAATCAAGTCCAGTAAGCTGAAATTTTACTACACAAAAATAATACTTTGGAATTAACTGTCACTAAAAGCTGCTTTTAATAGAAATTGCCATTGATTTCCTAAACTTCTATGAAAGGTGCATGGCATTTCTGGGTCAAAAAAACAAGACTCAGATAGTTTAGCAAAGAAAATCATCTGATACAAAAGACAGGGAAACTGGAATTTGCTTTCGAATATATGTTTGTATGTCATTATGCTTCTCAATCCATGAAACACCTGTAACTCAGTGGAAATGCTGGTTTGAGCTACTTGCTCTCTCAAGGTACTTTTCCTGAAAGCAACAATATGAATCAAGAGGCTTAATGGTTTAATCCATTTTGAAGCTCTTTTTCCTGGAGGAGTTAGGTGAGTCTGACCTTATATATAATCTCTTTTCAGACTGTGATCCAAAATAGATTTCAAATTATCATTCCTTAAGGCCTGAAAAACGTAAGTGGGGGAAAAAATATCCCAAAAAAGCAGCAGCCCACCATCACATGGCTCACTGTGCAGGGTTCTGTGTTTTCCCTGGAAGTCATATAGGGTTCTAGGGTTCTGAGGGTCAAAATGAGTGAAGGGCCATTTAGTTAAATTTTCAGAGCGAATTCCTTGTTTCGAATAGGATAGTAGAAGTCCCTTTGATTTAAAAAAATTCAAATGTAGAAGAAAAAAAAAAAGCGGTTAAAAAAGGAGGTTTTTTTAATATTTTATGTGTCTGTCCTACATAAAATAAAGTTTTGAATTAACATGCATATCTATCACCATATTACTCCTTATTCTGAATACAGAAGATAGTGTATTACTGCATCTAAGTATGATTTAATTGGTTCAATTTACTATGTATTTTTTATACTAAGTGTGATTCCATATCTTGATGAGTCCAGATGTAGTTACACTTCTGGTTTACAGCATCCCATTGCGTGCATTTTATTATTTTTACAAAGAAAATGTCTATCAATCATAGAGATAAATTAGAAAAAATTGTGCAAACATGACACATTGCTAAGATTTTTTCAGCATGCTATGTAATTATTAACCTGATTTTTTTCCCATTGAGGGAAGCCGTGAATTACAGATAGCATGGATGAAGTTAAATGCTTCTATATTAGATACATTTTCCTATACAGTTTTCTATAGGTATGGCCATACAATATAATTGAAGCTTTGTCAGCCCTGTAGCCTAGCAACAGATAATACTGTTAGGTTACTGAATTGCTCCTGGTTGACAAGTAGGGAGTATTTTTGTGTTTATCATGTTTGCTAATGATGGGATCCTTTCCAAAAGGCTTGTCTTAATCTTAATTAGAGTTTATCAGCAGAGGTCTGCATGACATTGTGCAGACACTGATTTCATAAATAATAAAAAGTGCAAGTGAAAAATTTGGCAGGAGAAGAAGATATTTAAGACCACTGATTCTTGTAAGAGCACCATGAATTTCCAAAATGTAATCAAGTTTGAACTGTGACTCTATTCTTTATTATCGAAACTTGCGGTACACTCCACTGCAGTTTTGACAGCAATTATGAGTATGATTTATAAGCTTCCTGTTAGGAACCAGATCTGTTTGCACAAGAATCTTGATCATAAACATTACAAAGAACAGTAAGTCCACAGTTTTTTAGGGACATCAGGACCTTACTCTTTCATTTTCATAGAAAGTTTTTTATTTGTTTTGGGTTTTTTTGTTTTTATTTAAGAGTGTTGGTGTTTTTTTCAAGCAGCAGAAATATTTGCAGTGAAAGATGCAGACAAAGAAGAGAATCCTGAAATAACTTTCCCATTTGGTGGACATTCTGAAAGTATCAGATAACTGCTTCAGTGCCTGATGTCTTTTGGTGAAGAACTCATGCCAATGCAACTGTAGTGTAATTTTTAGCTCTAGTTTGCATAACATGATATTCTTTAGCTTTCTTGTATTTTGATGATTAAACAAATGAGCACTTCTAATTCCTTGACTTCTGAAGAAAAAGAGTTCAAATAAATACACAGTGTTTACAGACATTTTTATTCTTCTGCTTGACGTGTGTGTGTGTGTTATATATCACATAAATTTGTTTGATTTAACCATAGATATAAAACAATACATTACATGCTCAAGAAGCTTATTTTCAATTTCACAGAGTCATAATTACCCTTTTCAAGAAAACAGCTTTCCAATGTTACAAAGCCTTCTGCTGATCTAAAACCTTCCTTTCTGCCCTGGCACAAGAGTAAGACTTTTATTACTACTTTACCACGTAAGACCTGTAAGACCCCTGTCGGTGTCAGTGGTTGTGATGGTGAGGAAATACAGTCAGAGGATGCACGAAACTTCCCGTGCATCCTCTGCACGAGGCACACACACTTTTCCTTGCTATTGTCTCTGATGGGCAATATGATTTGTCCAAAGATAACAACACCAGGTGGGAAATGCCCTAAGATAAGAACACAGGATGGGAATTGGAGGAGGAACTGTCTGGACTGCTCGCATAACGAATGCATTCCAGAGATGAGGAGCTGTGATGGTCACGATTGACTTTAGTACACATCGGTCTGAAAAAGCGTATAAATGCTGCTGGAGACTGGGCCTCCTGGGCAAACTGGTCTCTCGAGGTTTCAGGCAGTTTCCGTATGGGTTCCCAGCCTCCCGCCCCCGGCAGGGTACGTCCAGCCCGAAGAAAAGAGGGAGCGCTCAGTTTAGAACGGGTGAGTAAAGGCGCTAAGATCCAGCCACATACTGAGATAAAATCCTATAGTAGCAAAAGGGGTGCTTTTTTGCTTTGCATTCGGTAAGGCCAAAGACTGTACATCTGTATGTTTATAGCTGAACCTGTTTATATTATAATCCTTTAAACTTGCTTGTATTATATATATATATATATATATATATATATATATATATATATATATATATATATATATATATATATTATTTATTATTAATACTTGCTTGTATAATATTTAGATTCTCTGTGAACAATAAATACAGTCGTTGTCATCCACATAATCAGTGTCATACGTCTGGTTACTGACTAAGGATCTTCTCTCTGCTGTGGAAGAATGGGTGACCAGTGTATTCATTGTGGACAAGAAGAGGCCCAAAATCAGCAGTCTACCATTGCTTTCTGGCCAAATTAAATAACCATGACTATTTCAGAGGCACTGTCAGTTGCTCATCCCTGTTTAAAACATCTGTTCATCCTTTCTCTTCCTTTGATGCCTGTGTCATCTTAGGACTGAGAAACCTGGCCTGGTAAAGCTTTGTAGAACAATTTCACTCCTCTGAGCTATTTCTGACAAGAGGAACAGTTGGTTAAAAAAAATCTAGCCAGCTTAATCAGAACTTCATCTGATATAAACAATAGTTCTTCACATTTCTTTATGAAATCTTCATGCCTTTGCAAGTATTTAATGCAAGCATCTTCCTATCTCCTAATTGTCACTTGTACTTGGCTACGACTTCCATATTATCCCTTTGAAAACCTGTTCTTAACACTGCCACTGCCGTATGCTTAATGAAAAGCTGTTGTGCTCCTGAGAGGCTGCTCTATCTATCAGTTGTGTCTTAGCCTGTGCAAATGTTTCTGGGAAGAAATTTTTTCCTGATTTTTAGCTGCCACCTGCAAGGAAGCCCTTATCCCTGCCAGAGGTGTCTAGACAGCATAGTAATTCATATGATAGTCACGACTGGAACTTCCTATTAAATTTGGAAGCCTCTGTCGGGTTCTCTGCACTTGAGAGTACTTTTTCTGTCACTCTTGACTGACTTGTGCTCTTTGCATCGCTGTGCAGTGGAAGGCTCAAGAAGACTTTTGTTCCACAGTCTTCCTGCTGTTCGTGAAAGTCGGCATGTTTGCATTCACTGTATTAAGGGGAAGAAAGTCCTTTGCATCTTTCAAAACAGCAGCTCTTGCCTTACTCTCTGCAGGCAAGTGGGGACTGCAGTGTGTCCTGTCCCAGTGAGTGACTGTTGCTGCAAAGGTGTTGAGCTGCATTTCCCATAGCTGGAAGAATGCATCTTTTGGGAGTTCATTTGGGTAGTTAATTTAAAACGATATCATGTTCTGATGAAAACGTGGATGTGTATGTCATGATTACTTAAAGGACTCATTTTCTATAGACTGTGATGACAGAAAACCAAATAACAACGTCCTTCTTGGATCTGAGTCCTGCTGAGCTGAAGGTTTGTATTCAGATGCAGGAATGGATTTCGCTTCCCTAGTTCTGATTTTCTTCATTAAGCCAAACTAGAAACTGTTGTGCTTCCAAAGCTGTCACACATCCCACCCGGCTGTGCCTGCCGTAGGTGTGACAGTTTGCAGGAGCTGGGTGGAGCAGGCAGTCGGGGTCACTGCTCCCTTCAGCTGTCTGAGTTGAATCGGCTGCTGGACAAGAGTCAACGCCCTGAGGAGCTCCAACAGCAGGAGCCTGACTCAGCCTTTCAGCTGATCCAGACTGATTGCAGCTGGGGACCCAGTAATCACTTTATTTCCCCCCCCCCCCCCCCAAGGGTACAACACAGCATGTCAAGATGTTTGCTGGATAGAGAAAGTCTCAGTTGGTTATTCTGCAGTGACTCATTTTTATTAAGAGATCCAGTGAATAATAAAATCTAGAAAGAGCTCTTACTCTGTATTAAAATATACTAAAATATGTTGGTTGATTATTACACCTTCTGTATGTAAATAAGATAGAAGTTAACTGTGTGATGTTTGCGGCAAAAGTACCCAATTGCAGGTTCTCAAATTGCAGTGTATGTTCCATGTATTTTTGTCTACAGGACTAGTTAAGTACACTTTAGGAATTTTTCTTGGAAGAGGTTTTATGCCAGTTTAGCTTTGAAGACTTCTGTGTATTTACTAGTTATATCAAGCAATTTGTCACACTGTGCTCTTCACATTTTATAATTCCTGCTCAGGCATCAGGATTCTGCATTTGTAGAAATTTTTGGTACTATCTTCGCTTTTCATCTTCTTATTTTCTGGAGGAAATTACTCAGATTTGCACCATTTAATGTTGTAATCTCAGAGATTAGTAAACCTTGATATGCTTTAGTCCCCTCACAGTAAATTGTTTGTAAACTTTGTGGTACCTTCAACTTCTCTATTACCGAAGGGTGAAAACAAAGACATTTTCCTGCTTTGAAACTTCTACACCACTTTGAGGTCTGGAAGCTTAGCATGTTTTGCCACTGAAATACACTGTCACTGATGGTGTTTTGTTTGCTCATCTTTGAAAGCTAATAGACTGGTTTAATTAATTGTCCAAGATTTCTCTAAAACAATGTCCTAATTCTTTCATTTAGCTGTGGCATATCATACGCTGTTGTTATCTCCTCTACCAGATTTTTGCAACAAGTTGTTTTAAAACTATAATCTCGTTGAAGGGAAAAAAATGAAGTGCAGTTGAAAAGGCAGTTATGCCGAAAGATAAACACAGCAATATTACTTATCAAAACGAGTACAGTTTTTGCTTGCCTAATGAATGCAACATACAGCTTTCTCTATATATACAAAACCTAAGGAAAAAAAAAAAGCTTTATAACATATAAAGTATGCAACATTATTTCAGGCATAACTGTATTGGATGTGTATCTAGGCCTGAGAGTGTAGATAACACAATATAAGTGCTTTGCCTGTCTAAACATGTTAAATAAATGAGCATTCACTATCGCATTCAAATACATTAGTAGATGTACTCGCATAGTTAATTTTCTTTTTAATGCACTACACGTGACATTTGCAGCACAGAGCTATAGTGTATCTTACTGTTTGATGAAAGTTCTTCCACTTCCTCCCTTCCCCCCCTTTTAAACAAACCTTTATTTGAATAAGCCTTTATGAAACAGATCTTTGGCATATCTTCTTTTCAGGAAGTTCAGTCAGTGTAAGCAGAGATAAAGCAGTCATGTTATGAAGAATATTACATAAGGGAAGATTTTTTAGAGAAAGAGGGTGACAAACATAAGGGAGGGGAAGAACAGCTTTAAGAGGAAATCTGATTTCTTTCTTGCAGCTGTTTAGTTTTATTGAGCTGTGATTTGCTATTAAAAATAAAACAAACTTGGAGTTCAGAAAAAATTTACAGGAACTTTGGTGAAAATAATAATGAGAGAAGTGCTGCGTAAGTTATTTTCACCTATATATTGATTTTCATAGTGCCGGCTTTTTAGGAGACAAAATGAAAATTAAAATTATTATTAATGCTCCAAATAGGAAAACTATCCCCAAATTGTTTTTCTTTTACATGAAAATTCCTATGTTGGTAGAAGAAAGACAGTAAAAGTAAAAACTCTGTGCCTCTTTACCTTAAATAAGCCATCGAAATTTAAAAAAATAAAAAATGTGAGGACAGCCCCGATGGTTTAAGTTCTGGAATTTGATATTGTCAATTAAGTCTTTCTGCTTTTATGTTTCCTGCAGGAGGGCAGCTTTGGTGTACCACGACCAAGGCCATCTCAGAGGGTGAAGAGCTGGTCGCCTTTGTTGTGGATTTTGACTCAAGGCTGCAAGCTGCCAGTCAGATGACTCTCACGGAAGGCATGTACCCTGCCCGCCTGCTGGACTCCATACAGCTGCTCCCGCAGCAAGCTGCAATGGCATCGATTTTGCCTACAGCTATCGTGAACAGTAAGTGAGGAATCCTATTCTCTGGCAGATTTTTAAGACAATAGTACTTTAAGGCACAGGTGAAGAGCTAATGCAACAGTGGTGAATTCATGACCACAGAAACCACACCACAGCTCTAAGCCTCCTTTAGTTCCCCCAATATCTCAGAGAAAAAAAGAGCAGGAAGAGGAGTCTGTCGAGTGCCTTACCCATAGTGCCTGACCTGCTCTCGTGTGGAGGCTCTGTCATTTGTTCCCAGAGGCAATAGGATTAGAAACTGTTAAAAAAGTAGATGAGATCGGTCGGATAGCTCTCGAAGTCCAGCCTCTGTTGCTCCAGTAAGCTTGTTGCTTACCACTGCAGTTTCTGGTAATAATTCATGATACTCAGAAATGCATCCTTTCAGTGATTGTTTCAAAATCCAGTGGAAGTCATGCCTTATAGTAGCCCTAATTTATTGTAGCATCTCCACTCAATGTGGTTAACCAAGAATGTTTTTACATCTTCTAGTCATCAGTGGGCTCTATCATGGACAAAATGCATCATGCATTCAAGTGCTGTCCTTAGGAGGGACATGGGTGTTCCTGAACTAGGACAATTCAGCTTGGATTAAATTTTATATCTTTAACTTTTGTTTATTACTGCTGCTTACCTCTATACAGCCCAAGTTCCTCATATATTGGGCATTACCATGATCCTCACCAGTCATCACTCAGACTTAGATTGCACATTCTTAGCTCTCAGTACTTTACAAGTCTGTCCATTCAGGCCCCATGATGAAGCACTTCCTCGAACTTACTTCTATATGTTGTAATTAGTTATAATGAACTACTGAACACAGTACTTCAGGTGCACATGCACATGCAAGCACATGATCTGCCACTCAGACTCACACCTAATAACACTGAATCTTGAACAGTCACAACATCTTCAAGCCCTTCACACAGGACTAGATAAAATATCCCTGGTAGCCCATTTCACTCAACATTTTCCTTTCAGTTTCTTTCTTCTTTTTAATTGCTTATTTTCTGGTAAACAGTTTTGTTAGCTACGTATTTACCGTTAGCCTATTTTAAAAGATAAGCCTTCAAGTGTCCATATCATCCAAGTCTTCTCTTCCAAGAGTGAGTTGGATCAGTCTCATGCCCTTTAGCTAAGCACATTCACTTCTACCCCACCAGTGGGGCAGGTGTGAGCTGACATACTTGCTCACAGAACCAGCAGTTAGGATTGCACAGGACCTTTCCAAAATAAGGTGTTAGAAGCACCTAAAACACCCGAAGTTTGCACTGTGTTTATAGCCAACCGCTGAAAGGGAGCTGCTACAGTGGTTACCTTGCCTGGAGGACACAGCTTGTTTCACCTGAATCAATATTCTTGTGTAAATCTATGGGCTTTGGCAAAGTAGGCAGATTTCTACATCACATTTCTGGAAACATCTTTCCTGTCAGCGCTGAGTTTTGCAGAGCCCTGGAAAGTCACACTGAACATTGCTAAGAGTCTTCATGGTGCATCAGCTCTTGCTATGCAGGTTTAGCAGCAACTCAGAGTAACTTCTGTGTCTTGACTCCAGGAAGGTGCTAAAATAGCAAGTCTTACTGCTCAGAACTTTCCACATCAGTTGTGACTCTGCCTATAATCATAAAGGGCTATTTTTACATTTTATTATTGAGTAGGTAAAATACAGTTTCTTCATTAAAGTTCATGGAAGTTGAGCAACAAGCTGAATGAAGCTCTATATTTGTAATGAGCCATGTCTTATGCATTCTTTTTCTAGATCTCTGAAAAAAAATTGTAGGTTGTTTGGGGGATTTTTTGTGTTTCCTAACATTTGCTAGTTGGAAAAACAAAACAGAATTAGAATATCACCTTTGACTCATTCAGCTTGAGGCTGAATGTTTCATTATATGAAAGTATCCATTGAAATAAATTGCAATATTTTGGGTTTAAGTAATTAAAATATTAGCTTCAAGTGGTCGTTATCTGGTTTGCATCACTTTAGAGTAGTATTAGTTTCAGATCCCATCCCTATATATTGTTCTTCCTGAAATTCCATCCTCTCACCATGCAAAACTCCTGAAATGAATTTCCTCTGCTTGGAGTGCAATGGGAGTCACATACTCAGTGTGCATAGCTGCAGCTACAGACTGTCCAGGCCATCTAACCCATAGGAAATAAAGATGGCTGGAAGTCAAATTCATTAAGATAATCAGAAAGTTCAATTCTGTGATGGAATGCAGTCAAATGAATTCAAATAGGACATGTTGTACATATCAGAATTTCCTATTAGTACTTTTGGACTTTCTTTTCTGTGGAAACCTCAAGAGTTCAACTTTTTTAAACCATTTGAGGCCACAACCAAATGCTGAAATGTCACCTTTAAAGCGAGGTGGACATTTCAAATGATGCAAGTATCAGTAATGTTTTAATTGTAATGTATGTTGGAATACTAACTGCTCCATTAAATGTTGGTGTCTGAAATCCATGCACAATTATTCAGTGGCAGAGGGAAAAATAGAAATTGGTAGTAGTATAAATATTTTCTGCAAATTCATGAGCAGAAAAATAGACAAGCATTAACATTGCAATCAGAGAAGCAAACTAAGCAATGTAAATTTTGGCTGCATTTGTAAATATTTAGCAAATAAAAGACTCATCCATGTGAATGGGTTGGAGTCTTCAACTTTGTTCACCCAAGGAATTGAAACAGAGCAGTTGTCCTATACACATCAATATTTGAAATTAAACATAAATTGTTGTGAATGATAATGAATTACATCATCAGCTACACATGCCATGTTTTCAGAGCAGCCAGCAGTTCTTCAAAACTAAGTTAATTACAGTCTCTAGCAGCTCTTTGCAAAGTCAGGGGAGTTTTGATGTTGATCAAAATGTGTTTTGATGTTGACTGCAATTGCCTGATCCTGAGGTCATCTGTCACAGTCTAGAGATAATTTTATCCTCTCATCATTTTATCCTCTCTTAGTCTCAAAAACAGTTGAGAGGTGTCCAGACCAGATGCAGGGAATGGTCCTATGCCTATGATAATTCCTGAAATCTGTGCATGAATGGGAATAGTGTTCATTGACTCAAGCCAAAGGAATAGAAGGGACTGTTCTCATGATTCAGCAATATAAACAAGTCCCAGTGTTGAAGTGTGGATCTTGTCACAGTTTAATTTACTAGTGTAGATGTGCCCCTAAAGAGCAGGGATTTCTTCTTGCTCTTACTGATAGGATGGAAGGCTCACCATTCAGAAAGATCAAATAGATCTTTTGTCTTTCTGAGATGTATACACAACATGTACTGGATAAGTGTCCTTTGACAGGGTATTAGCACACAAATATCTGCCCACTTTATGTAAATATACCATATTCATTATTACTCTTCACATTAGTAAAGTATGTGGTCTCTAACACATGATCAAAATCCCGACTTCTACTGCCGAAAACACTCTGTGCAACCTCTGCATGGTCTCTCCTCAGAGGGGTGCTGACACTTTGGGATAGGAGATAATGAAAAATCACCTAATTTTTAGTGTAATATCCTCTATGCATAATGAAGAGTGGAATGCCAACAATTTACTGAAAACAAGTGGACAAAAAATACATAAGAAATTCCATTTTCTATAATTAATAAGAATAGGAACCAAGGAAATAGACATGCTGCTTAGTAGAATATCACCTTCAATATGACAGGATCTTGAGGAAAAGCAGTCTAGTCTTGCCTCCTGGATATCAGAGCAAGAGGATTTTACAGTAATAAATGCATAAGCATACTGAAAATACACATTCTTTGGAATGATCTGCAGTTAGCACTCAAAAATTCCAAGTCCCAGAGCTGGAAAGTCTTGTGCACACAGAAAAAAAATTGAAAGATGTCACCTAATGAGTAGTGATATATTGGAAATACAGCATAGTTCCTGATTTAGTATTGCACAACAAACATTTAATTTAATTTAATTATTAAAAATAATTATCCAAAAGCTTCTAGAAGATTTTTTTATGCAACTTTAAAAAAAAAAATACCCTTTGAAAGAAACAACTGTCTTCCATGTTAGTCTCTCATCTGCAAGTGACATTTTAATAAACTCATTTCTCTGCTTTCAATGTTTTATTAAATAAGTATTTTTTAATGGGGAAGGGAGGGGACTTAATCTAGCTGTATTAATTGGTTGGCACTAAGTGAACTGTGGCTAACCTGCACCTGCTTATACTTGCTTGTAGAGGACATATTCCCTTGCAAATCCTGTGGCATTTGGTACCGAAGTGAGCGGAACCTGCAGGCCCATCTCATGTATTACTGCAGTGGGAGGCAAAGAGAGGGGCCCCAGCTGTCAGAGGAGAGTGAGGACAGTGCTCAGCAGATATCCAGTGTCTGCCCCTTTCCACAGTGCACCAAAAGCTTTTCAAATGCAAGAGCTCTGGAAATGCACCTAAATTCTCACAGTGGTAAGTATAATGTATTTTTGTGTATCATCTTCTAGATTTAGCTATTTGAAGAATTATTCACTATAGATGTTTAGTAGATCAATGTCTCTACAAATAGATGCAAGCATTACCTGTACCAAAATGTCAACAGCTTCTGACCTGTGTTCTACACCAAGTACCTCTCTCAGGTAACCAGTGGCATTTGTCTTACGTACTAATCCTCATTTGAATGTTGTCTCTCTCTCAGTGTGTCTATATACACACAGAGGCACCATTTCTTTGCTGGTGAAGGTATGATCAGGAATCCAGACACAATCAATTACTGCAGGATTCCAGCTACCAAACATACACACAACCAGAGAACATGTCTTTTCTGAAGTAATATTGTAGCATCCTAGAGGAGGCTTCTTAGGCAGAAGGCTTTAAGGATCATGGTCCAGAACTCTGTGCTTTTTACCAGGAGACTTTTTTCATAAAAAAAATCTTGTTTCATAGAAATATTCTTTTCCATTTTTATAAATATGAAACGGGGATAGTATTTTATAATCACAAACCAAAGAATCATAGGTTTATTTAGGTTGGGAAAGACCTTTGAGAACCTCAAGTCCACCACTAAACCTTGTCCCTAAGTACCACATCAGCATGCTGACCAATTTTGAATTGAATTAGGGCTGGAAACAAAAGTTAAGAGTTTGCAGGACATTTTGCATTGGAGTTTTCAGTAGCAGAGAACACCTACAAATAAGAAAGACTGCAGTGTCAGTATGTGATGTGTTTGCTGTCTGGTGTACAGAGCTGCTTCTGGAAAGAAACAAGGGCTCTAAAGGTGTTCCTGGTCCTCCTGTTAAATGAATGGAGTCTAAAGAACATTATTGGGTGCTTTAGTCACAGCAGAAAGCCTTATTTGGCTGCAATGTAAAAACTCCTGGAGAATGTGTAGTCTACTCTCTGGATTTGGTGAACTGAAAAATGTTCCTCTGATACTTGAGTAGCACTTGCAAATCTAAAAGGCAATATACTGCCTTGGAGGAGTTTGGTACCTCCCAGAAAAGGACTAGAAGTGTGCTGAGTGAAAACTTCTATATGTAGGCAACACAGAGAACCCTTAGCCATTCATTTAGAGGTCAGATCTTTCTGTGCTTCAAGATCTTATCAGGCTATTGCCATTTTCTCTTGGGTGCCTAGCAAATATTTCACTGTTCAGTAAACCAGCAGAACCATAGGTTACAACAGCTTCAATAAGATCAGGTGAATGCCCAGTGTGTCTTGCAGCCTGGTAATTATAACCAGATACTCTGGGAAGATTACAGATTAATTTCTTCCCATGCAGAGGAAAATTGAAATGTTTGCCATTGTGCAAAAGATTTGCTTCAACTGCTTGCATTTATACCATTGGCTTGGGTATTGAGGATTTTGAGCCATGAGCTGTCAGTGACCATGTCTGCATGTAATCTAGAAATCTGTGTTCCTTGAAAGCCACAGACCTGAGATTGTGGTGAATTTCCAGTAAGAATCTTCAGTTATTTCTTAGAAGAGAGGCTAAACCTCAGGCCCTTCCCTTTCTTTTTAGTCACAAACCAGTCTATTCAATCATTCTTGCTCTCTTTCCTATCCTGTCAGTCCTCGTTTTTCTATACAGATTACCACAAATTATAACACCTTCTGCAGTAGGAATGAAACATTCCTTTTCCAAATGTCTTGTAATCTTTGGAAGCCCTGTATTTGCTTCCCACTGGAGGCTCTAGCAGACCTACACCACTGGAATGCAGAGCCCTGACTGAAATGCAAAGTCCCATAGAGACTGCTGTCATTGTCACATGATGGGGAAGCATGTGAAGCACCATCTCATGTCAGTGGAGGAGCTAAAGCCTCATGATTTCCTGGGGAAAGGGTGCCAGGTGGGAAACAAGTGCTGACTAAAGTGCTGTGTATCTCCTTGGCTCCCTTCTGGCCTCTGAGGCCAAGAGCAGGTCAAATTTCAGATGTCACTCATGACCTGGGGAGTCACTGATACAAGGGGAGAAGGGAGGACCTCCAGGTGCAGCGGCGTGACTACCCACCGAGTGACCTACAATATGCTTACAGTTTTGTGTTCGATGACCACACACCTACTTCACCTGACTGAGGTGTGGTATGTGTACATAAGTGTAGGCAGAACAAATACTCATTTTAAATTTTGAATATCATCCCTTCAATATTTTTTTAAGTTTTTATTGTCTAAAAGGTAACTAGAATCCATGTTGTTGCAGTAGAGAAATTTGGTCTTATCTTTTTTAAAGCATTTTCAATTTCAAAATACCACAAAACGTGGAGTTTTTTGTTTAATTGGTGATTGTAAGATGTCTTTGAATATACTGTTCTTGATAAAGTGGTAGTGATTTCATGAGAAAAAGGTGTCATGCTATAGCAGTTGTTGCTAATATGTGAAAGATAAAATGTCAGTGAGGCCATATCTTACTGCTCCTCCTCTCTTCACAAGGAACACAGCTCATCAGTCCTTTCTGATGAGGATAGATCTGTAACCTCTTCCCACACTACAGCCAACCCATGCAAGCAAAGAGCTGAGCATCAGTAATACTCAAAATGCTATTTCTGTTTTGTCTGTGGCTTTCACGCACACTGAGGGCTGTACCTCAAGCTACATCATAAGCTTGAACCACTTGACCTTGGTGTGCTCTCTGTGCATTCAAAATTTCCAGTGACTGTGTATTGGGAACATTATGTGTCCCTTTAGTTGTCACTGTAATTTCTGAAACTTTTTCACTTAGAATAAGTCCAGTCTATTTTTATCCTTTCCTCTGTTCTTTCTCTCCCTGCAGCCCTAATGAATGCATGCAAATAGTAGGGCTCTCCAAAGCAGGAAAAATCTGGGCATAACCTAGTAGTTTGAGGAAAAACCAATTCAAGTATTTTCAGGGTGACTAATATCATCTCATTAGAAGAAAATTAGTAATTTTCACTGTATTTGTACCTTCTGTGCAGCCAATTTCCCAGTATTCTTCATGAGGGGCAAAATGGTCACTTTATTTTGTATTTTGCTTGTCTTTTCTGTAGGAGTGAAAATGGAAGAATTTCTCCCACCCGGTGCTAGTCTGAAATGCACAGTTTGTACTTACACTGCAGATTCAGTGATTAACTTTCATCAGCACCTGTTCTCGCATCTTACTCAAGCTGCCTTTAGATGCAATCACTGCCATTTTGGCTTCCAAACTCAGAGGGAGCTACTGCAGCACCAAGAGTTACATGTCTCTGGCAACAAAATTCAGAGAGAAAGTGACATTGTACACTCTCCAAGTGGAAATGAAGAAGGTTTACAGCCAGCAACGGACCTGTTGAGCAGAAATGATGTTCCCCAGAGCCAAAAGACCATGCAGACTAAAGATGCAAGTTCTGATACAGAGCTTGATAAATGTGAAAAAAAGGCTCCACTTTTCCTTCCAAACCAGAGACCAGAAACCCAGCCTGCCGCAAATAAGCAGAGTTTTTCATATACCAAAATAAAATCTGAACCATCCAGTCCAAGACTTGCTTCATCGCCAGTTCAGCCTAATATTGGTCCTTCTTTCCCAATGGGACCTTTTCTTTCCCAGTTTGCTTTTCCTCAAGACATCACTGTGGTTCCTCAGGCATCAGAGATATTAGCTAAAATGTCAGAACTGGTCCATCGAAGGCTGAGGCATGGAAGTAGCAATTATCCGCCCGTAATTTACAGTCCTTTGATGCCTAAAGGGGCTACATGTTTCGAATGCAACATAACATTCAATAATTTGGACAACTATTTGGTACACAAAAAGCATTATTGCAGCAGCCGATGGCAGCAGATGTCAAAGTCACCAGATTTTTCCAGTGTTCCAGAAAAAATGCCTGAAGCTGTAAGTCCCAGTAATGGTCAAAGCTCTATAAATATCCTGAATCCAGCTCCTCACACATCAGATCCAGAAAATCAACTTCTGCAGACATCTTGCTTAAACTCTTCCAATGTTTTAGATTTGATTGGGCCAAACAATAAAAGTCATGAAAAAGAGTTTACTGCACAGACTAAGAAGTTGTCAACTGCAAGCAACGGTGATGAGAAGATAAATGGAAAACCTTCTGATGTGAAGAATCCCAATGCTCCCTTAGTAGAGGGGGAGAGTGACCCTAACAAGACCACGTGTGAAGCCTGTAATATTACTTTCAGCAGACATGAGACCTACATGGTCCACAAGCAGTATTACTGTGCCACTCGCCATGATCCCCCACTGAAGAGGTCCGCTTCCAACAAAGTGCCTGCCATGCAGAGAACAATGCGTACTCGGAAGCGAAGGAAGATGTATGAGATGTGCTTACCAGAGCAAGAGCAGAGGCCACCACTAGTTCAACAGCGATTTCTAGAAGTTGCTAATCTTGGCAATCCTTGTACATCTACTCAAGAGTCAACAGAGGGCCTTGGAGAATGTTTCCACCCACGGTGTGATATCTTTCCAGGAATAGTCTCGAAGCATCTGGAAACATCACTGTCTATTAACAAGTGTGTTCCAGTTTCAAAGTGTGATACTGCCCACTCCACCGTGTCTTGCTTGGAGATGGATGTGCCAATAGATCTCAGTAAAAAATGCTTACCCCCGTCAGAGAGGACATCCGCTTCTCCCAAAAGGCTGCTGGACTACCATGAGTGCACCGTATGCAAGATCAGTTTTAACAAGGTAGAGAACTACCTGGCTCACAAGCAGAATTTTTGTCCTGTCACTGCTCATCAGCGTGGTGACCTGGGGCAACTCGACAGTAAGGTGTTTCAAAACCCAGAAAGTGAAAGAAACAGCCCAGATGTCAGTTATGAGAGAAGCATAATCAAATGTGAGAAAAATGGAAACTCGAAACAGTCCTCACCTAATGGAAACTTATTTTCCACACACTTAGCAACACTTCAAGGACTGAAAGTCTTTAGCGAAGCAGCCCAGCTTATTGCTACAAAAGAAGAAAACAAACATTTGTTTCTTCCACAATGCCTTTACCCCGGAGCAATAAAGAAAGCTAAAGGAGCAGATCAGCTTTCTCCATATTATGGAATAAAGCCAAGTGATTACATTTCTGGTTCTCTCGTCATTCATAATACTGATTTAGATCAAAGCACAAATACAGAAAGTGAATCTCCTAAAGGCCAGGTGCCTTCGAATGGATGTGCTGTGCAGAAGAAGGAATCTCTTCCACTACTGCCAAAAAACCGAGGCATGGTAATAGTTAATGGGGGACTAAAACAGGAGGAAAGACCTGCTGCTAACCCACAGCAGGAGAACATTTCCCAGAATCCTCCACATGAAGATGGGCACAAGTCTCCTTCTTGGATCTCTGAGAATCCCTTAGCTACAAATGAAAACGTCTCTCCAGCAATTCCTACAGCAGAGGAACAGTTGTCTAGTATAGCTAAAGGTGTGAATGGCTCTACCCAGGCTCCAACCAGTGGAAAGTATTGCCGACTGTGTGACATCCAGTTCAACAATCTCTCAAACTTTATAACTCATAAGAAGTTTTATTGCTCTTCACATGCAGCAGAACATGTCAAATGAAACAACTGGTTACCTTTGGTACGTGTGTTCAGCATATTGTTCCATACAGTTTAAAGAAAGCTGTTTGAATTACATCTGGACAATCAGGAGATTTCACTATTGCTGAGTTGAAGACTTAAAGGTGTAATTTCATTACAATCCATTAGTAAAGTGTATTATTGGTGCCATTTTCAAAAATATTAATTTATTTTACCAGCAGTATTCATAGCTGTAGTTATGTTATTTTTTATTTAAAAACTTTATATTAAAGTCATTTGTAATGTTATTGTATAGTTATTGTGTAGCACATATGGTTTGCACTGTATAGTAGATTTTAAAGAAAATAGTCGCAAACAATACAGAAAAGCATTTTAGAAATAGCTTCAAAAGCACTTGTGTATCCTGATTTTATTTCTTATATGCTGTTGCAGATATATGTATATGCTAAAATATAACTTGCAAAGAAGTTTCAACTATGCTGTAAAGTTCGCCTTAAAAATTCAATTTTTTTTGAACAATTTGGCTCAGTTTGCACTTTATATTTTAGCACATACAGTACCTTAGTCATTAGGCTTTGCATTTGTATGTAGCAGTATGTTTCTGTCCACTTTCTTAATCTGAAACGTACGTTAAATGAAGATGGCATTTTCTTTCTTGTATAGTACTTGTATTTTCTTTCGCTGATGCATCTCTGTCTCAATTTTTAAACCTTTGCTGTTAAATGCAATACTTTATAAAGAATGAACAAAATTACTGGAAGCAGTATTGTAAGAAATGAGGTCATATCAATCAGTTTTATCTTTTGAAAGGCACAGTCTAAAACAAAACCCTAAACTCAATGCTGCAATTATGAATCTAATTCATATATAAGATATATTTAAATATAAGAGTAGCAATACTGCAACTGGTGATCACAAAGATAATGTTCTACTTCTGATAGAAATAATTTCTCAACAAATGTTGTTACTATGCATGTATATGGATGGAATAAAATTCCAGATAATTGGAGAAGTTTGGCAGTAATTTCTTTAATTTTTTTTAAATTTTGTTTTTCAAGGTGGATTTAGAGCTCACAGACTGTGAAGAAGCTCTTAGGAACAAGCTAACATTGCCTTCTCTTCAATGAAGCAAAATGTTCCCCCTGACATGTCACTAGTGCAACTGAGTCTAAAGCTGCCTAGTGAACTAAAACTTAGAATGTGAGGGTCTGAAACCACAAAGGCTGTTCTCTTTACTGGTGCCAAGGAACACATGCTTCCCTGGCAGTATCTCCATATGTCAAATTCAGTGGAACAATCTCCTTCCTAATACCTATGGTACGACTCTTCATGTGTTCAGTGTTCTTATGTGAAAAACAAGATCATTTATTTAAGTGAACAGCAGTTTGCTCTACTCATTCAGTATAGAGATATTAGTCAATAATTTATGTTATATTAAAATCTGAACTAACGCACAATTAGTACCCTTCACTTGCAATTGTTTAGTATCCTGCACACCAGTTTCATTAAAAACATTGGTATTATAAAAATGACCTATTGATGCACTTTCATCCTACAAATTTGAAAGCAAAACCATCATCTGAATACTTACATAAAGAGTTGTATTTTAGTTCCTGTATCAGCCAAAGATACAACTCAGAACAAACTACATAAAAGGATGGTATTTCAGCAGAGCAGTCAGTCGTAGTCTAGTGTAAGAACATACAATGCCACTGGCTTTCAGCAGCCCCATTTCTGTGTAGTTTGCAACTGAAACTGTCCTTTCTTTAATTTGTAAGTGTAGCAAAAATAATAAACACTTCAAAACTATAGTTAACAATTCTGCTGGCTAGCCGGGCTTTAAATACAGGTCAAGAGTGCTTAAAATTGTACTAATTCTCACTTGCAACAAAGATTGCAGATGTATGCATTCATTTCAGTAGGCCCAAGGTTGGTCCTTCAGTAAATAGTTCAGATAATACCACTTGTGAAGGAGAAAAAGCATTAAAATCACAGGGAGAATAAAACGGGCATAATGTTCATGATTATCAATTAAACATTCCTTAGAAAAAACACCAGGACATCTAGCATTTCACAATATTTTAAATTGATAATACATTTTGGCCTTTTTGATGGCAAACATTATTTTGAAGATTACCATCATACAATAATGGGTTAAAGAACTAGATGATTACATCTGGATTGAAGTAACCTAATTCCGAAAGATACACAGGCATAGATGAAAACGTTTTAGGTGAAGCTGGTGAGAAGGCCATAGGTTGTGTAATTTACAATTGCAGACCTCTAGGGGTGTGTTTAGACAGCGAGAAAGTAAAGGAAAATATCAGGGTTAAAGAAAATACCTAGTTGAGAAGTGATGCTGAAAGAGGAAAGCCTTATCACAAATGGTTTCTGATCCAGAAATGCTGAGGGTTCCTGATATATTCCAGAGGTAAATTAAAGCCTGCCATGCTGCATTATATTTTTCCCACCGGCTAGTCCAATTTCTTTCACACAACAGAATAATTCTGCTAGCGTTTTCTCTTTATAAATCACCTATTTGGTTGACTGCTTCCATTTTTACAAGTTCAAAATAAGCACAACCTGTTCATTTGTGGGTGCAGGGTTACTCAGTTGTAAACACATTTTATATATTTTAGTCACTTCACAGGAACAACTGGCAACTCTGACACATGCCAAACCCCTTAGTTATACCATCACACTCTGTGAAACTAAAACTGTACACAAGCTAGGTGGGTAGCAGATACTAACGTTTTAATTTTTTATAAATTTTTTAAAAACAGAAAGCATTTTGAAAAAAACTGCTCACATAGCTGAGTTCAGAAACTATGTTTTCACATGGTTTCTAACTTTATAGTTTTATTAACTAGAATAATAACTTTATTATTATAACAATTTATATTACTTATATAACTTTATTATTTTAATAACTTTTATTTTTCAATTGTTTCACTTTCTTTATTGCACTCATTTTTTTAAATTTGCTTATGTGGAATAAGAACATAAACACGTTGACCAGCCAGAAATCTTCTGTCTCTTAAACCAGTTTGCACAATACTCGCCTAATCCCAACTTGGGACTTAAAGCACATCTACATTTAAGTCATAAGTATTGTTTACAGAAATAAACTACTTAAATCTGTTTTCTGACCAAGGGGTTATTTGTGTTCTCTTCAGATTTTATCTACATGTTTGTCCAAGGTGATAAACTGCCTATTGCTAAAAAATTCTCTTCCCAAGTTCTTCCTTTAGGTTTTTGTAGATTTATTAATTTTTTATCAAATCGCCTATGCAAAAGGAGTCCATCCATAGTTAGTCTTTGACACCTGGAATTCAGCAGAAAACAGCACCTCAGTTAAATTGTTTGGATCCCTTAATCCCTGTCAACTGGTGTCAGTAAATAAATCTTTGGGGCTGTGGGGTGAACAGCTCAGCAAAAGGCATTAAAATATTTCCTGGTTTTATGTTACAAAAAATAAAATAGCTTCACATGAAGACTTAATATTAATGGAAGAGCTGGTTCCTGCCTAACTCTCTGTGTACTGATTTCCTGGAAGGTTTTACATTCAGCTTCTGGGCTTTTTAAGGAAGATTTTCTTATTCACAAAACGTCCCATCCACAGGGAGTGCTCAAAACTCATTTGGCCACATACCTGTCTGCCTCATTTATTTTTTTAATCCCAAATTTCAGATTCTAAAAGGTAGTTGTGAGTCCACATTCATACCACAGTCTTCACAATTTTCACAGCACAATGGTGATTTTTTTTCTCTGTAGAAGAAAAACAGTAAAGAGTAGTTCTACAAGCTGATGTCTGCTTGTTTTGAAGTAATTGTAATAACGTTAGGATTCTGGTGACATCTTCTCATTATTACAAATAATCATAAAATTACATCATAGATATTTACTGTGGATCCACACTCCTAGCTTTCTCAAGTCCCTCATTTCCACTAGATTACTATTGACTATGTGCATTGTCTATGCTATCTGCAGGAATGTAGAAGTCATATCTTAAACACAATAGATAGTATGAATAAGGTGATTTCTCCCTTGTACAATAAACACTGCACCACTGCCAAATGGAGAAGGAAAAAAATAACAAATAAAAACCCTGATGCATAAATTAAAAAATTAAATCCAGCACCACTATCAAGGTGATGTGTAAGTGGGCTAATTCGCTTCACCAAATGTACATACATGACCTATGAACCAGAAACAACTCTAAAACAGTAGAACTGAAATGGCACTTGAAGCAGCCTGGAAAACCCAACTTAAAGAAATTTCCACAGTGAGTACAATGGAAAAAGAGTGGCATGGGATACTCTTATTGAAGGGCAAAGAAGATAAGGAAAAAGGGAAGTGGCACTTTGTGAATCCCGAGAGTGTAGTATGGATACACTGATGACTGCAGAAGGCAGCAGTTACAAGGCATCAGCACTATAAAAACGCTACGTGCCCCAAGAGGTCTGTTGAGACAGGCTAAAATACTGATGAGACAAAATCCTTGGAAGATCACTCTCAAATTCTAAATATTGCCAATGGAAAGGTTCTGGCCTCTGTGGTCTCCTTTTCCCCAAAGCTAACAATGGGGAAGAGAACCACAAGTCTTTTGACCTTCCAGGTCACCTTCACAGCTGGCATGTTGTGTTGCCATGAACTGTGGCAGGACAGACATCCATAGAACAGATTTGTGTGACCTATTGTAAATTAGAGTCAAGTCAGATACCCAGGCTTCAGATGTGTTAGCCTGGGAGCACACCTGGTCCCTCCACTGAGGTCTTCCACAGAGGGCACTTACAGTGCTTTAAATCCAGACCACTTAGAGCCACCGCAAAATGAACTAAAATAGTGGTGGCACTTGTGTATGGAGTAAAACAGAAGGGAGGTGGGCAGGAAATCTAGTCACACAATTAAAACTTCTGCATAATATAGCCACAAAAGATGAATGAAATGTGACTGGAAGGGTGAGACAAGGCTTTTATGCTGGGGTGAACAGAAAATCATGATTCTGACAATTTCAAATTTCAAATACACAGAATTTTTTCCTATATATACTCATGTATAAAGCATGCATAGAGAGATGAGAATGTCCAAAACAGGGAGACAACATAAACTAGGTTAAGAGATTTGATCAAGCACCTCTATAAGGTGATTAGACAACTCCTTTGTTGGAGAAGTAATAGGCAGACCCTTTAATCTTCATTGCATAGGGAAACTGGCACCTTTTGGTGCATGGAGGGTGATGATACATCCATTCATATCCAAATTTAAATGTTCTGGCAAAATCTCTCTTTCCACTTTCTGGTCTCAGCAGCTTTGCACAGGCCCCAGCCTCTCATCTGCATGTGCAGGTCCCAAGCCAAGGAATTTGTTCCTACCTACCAACTCAATTGCCCTCACACTCATTTTTTCCTGTGTGACAACTTAGTTGTTTTTGTAACTGTCTTGTTTTGTTTTCTGTTCTGGGAGTCTTTTTAACCCTTTACCCACCCTGAATGATTCACAGTGGAGGCAGGTGAAAGGATTCACCTGAGCTGGTGTGTTGGAGAATGTGGTAATCTCCATCACTGGAATCATCGAGTCACTTGAGAACTTCTGCTGTTCTCATCTCCTCCAGGCCCCTAGTTAGGACTTATATATCCCTCACTACATCTTGGAACTCGCTCTTCTCTAAGTGCTAAGCAACATACCCAGAGACTCAGTCAGTCGTCTGCTTTGAATTAGAAATATTTCCCTGAAGGAAATCCCCATGAAAGAATGAGTTGAACATGAACTTTGAATGGCATTATTGGTAATTTTAATACTCACTGTTGATATAGTAACCTAATATTAATCCCCAAAGTGAGGGCTTGCTCCTCAGTAGTTGAGGTCTAGTCATTTCTTAGGGATGTCAGGAAAATCCCAAGCCTTACACATAGGCAGCTACAGGGACAGAGAGAAGTCAGCATTTATTGTTTTTCTCCTCCTTTGTGAATTATTCTGCAAAACACAGAGAAAGCCACTGGAACATAGAGAAAGGGACAAGGACTTTAAGGTCTATAATGTGAGGAAGGGATTTGTGGCTTCTGGCCTTGAGGTGGCTTTTTACAGTGGGCCTGTGAAGGCTTATTCTTAGTGTTAGAAAACTTGACATACACTGTGCTTTTGTAAATTATATCAGAAATTGCTTTCCTTTAACTAGAAATATAGTTCTGGGTATGTAATTTTTATATTAGAGTAAAAGGAGTTGGCACAGTTTGCAGAAGTTTTTAACATATGATAATGTTACTGAAATCTTAGTATCACTAAAATACATTCAAAGCTTTCATTCAATTTGTGGAGCTAAGAGTAACAATTATACAAAAGATGTTGACTTGATTTCACTTATTTAAACTTTACTGTGCTAGAGGGATTCAGTGTCACTTTGTGATAGCCACTTCAAGGAAAAACTCTGCTCTGCAAGAGCTTTCCTTGTCAATAACATACTGTGTTCCTTATTCTTGTAACATCAAAATATATCATAGCTTATGCTTGTTATATTAGATTTGATAATGACATTCACAATACAAAACTAATATTTATAAAAAGTATTCAGCTTGAAGATAACTGTTAGACCTTCCTGATACAAAACTGTTGTGTATACTTGCCAACCATGTATTAAAGTTAAGTGATAATATAACTTTGTGCATTTGCTCTGAGTTCATGACAAGCATAATTAATACCAATAACCAGCAAGGTGAAAGTAGGATTCATTCTTAGGTGATAAAAATGCCAGTTTTCATTCCCGAACAACAAATTCCAAAATTTTCTTATCATCAGATAAGATTAAAATGAAAAAATGAAATGTTATACAACTTTGTCCAGTGACACTTATGAACCATTACTCTGAGCTGTGGAAGATCACACTGTGGATGCATCACTGGTGTAGACAAGCACAGTTCAAGAACCTTCTACTGATGTTCAGAACCAGCAGTAAAGTGAGACATGATGTAGGCTCAGATAAAAACAAATTACTTGTTTCATCACAGTAAATAGTTTGAATCAAAAAGCAGCATTTTGAAAACATTAACTGCCCTGCTATCTGAATTTCTCTTAGGAATGGAGACAAGTTAAAGTTAGTACTCAGCTGAGTATCAAAACCTCTTCTCTCCACAGGATTACCCACTGCTGCTAACAAATCACCCATAAAAATGCAGGTCAGGCATTTGGAACCTACATCTAATGCTTACAAAACTCCCATTGAAATGAATTATGGATCGCTCACTCGAGTTGCAGTGCCTACAAGTAGATAAAAGAGAATATGTCTTTGTGACCTTTATACAGGTTCTGCTGCATTTATATATTATACAAACAGCTTATTTTGTATGTGCTACCACTGGCTGTGGAGTAGGAACCATTACCTCCTCAAAATTTTAGAGGGGTAGAGCTATGTCCCAGTAAACCCAGTGTCACAGGATGGCTGAGGCTGGCGGGCACCTCTGGGAACCACCCAGCCCAACACCAGTCCTGCCCAAGCAGGGTCAGCTATAACAGCTTGTTCAAGGATGTGGCCAGTTAGGTTTTTAAATATGTCCCAGGACAGAGACTGGGCAGCCTTTCTGAGCAAGTTATTCCTGTGCCTGGGGTTGGTCCTCTCCAGGAGGGGGACTCTGCACTTTCCTTTGTTCGACTCTAGGAGGTTTCTCTTGGTCCACTTTTCCAGCCTGTCTAGACCCTTCTGAATGGTAGCACAGCCACCTAGTCTGTTAAACCCTCCTCCCAGTTTTGTGTCATCTGCAAACTTGTGGAAGATGCATGATGTGCCAATATTCAGATCATTGATGGAGATGATCAGCAATATTTATTCGTGAACACCAGTAGTGGCTGATCAGCAGCTGGACTTCATGCTGCTTACCACAGCCTTATCGGCCCAGCAGTTCAGCCAGTTTTTGAATCAACCTCCCTGTCCATTTAGTTAGCCCATATTCTATCAGAATGTCTACAAAGCTGTTAAGAGACTGTCAAAAGCTGTGCTGAAGTCAAATAAATAAAATTCACTGCTTTCCCCTATTCACTCCTATGTAGAAGCCTCTCCAGTCAGGCCTGATTTCACCTTCAAAAATCTATGCTGACTACTCCAAATAACCTTGTAGTCTTTTATTTGCCTGGAAATGGTTCTCAGGATTATTTGCTTATCACCTTCTCAAAGATAAAGGTGGAGCTCTAACCTGTACTTCCCTGACCTTCCTTATTGTCTTTTTGAGGATGGTAATATTTGTTTTCTTTCAGTACCCAGGAATCTCCCCTGATCACCATGAACTTTCATATGACCTTAATCAAGAATGGACTCACAGAAAAACCAGCAGTTCCCTAAGCACTTGGTGGTGCCTCCCTGTAGGTCACAAGGAATTAAATATGTCCAGTATATATCAGTGTTCCCTGTCCTGACCCCTGCCCACCAGAACTGATTATTTCTTGCTTCACGGTCCTGTGATTCATGGCTTTCTAGCAAAGATGCAGGCAAAGAAGGAATTGAGTACCTTTGTTCTTTTCACATCATCTCCAAGTTCATTATGCCCTTGCCTGTTCAGCAGCTGGCACACTTGTTTTTCCTAGTCTTTGGTGCTGATAGACCTGCAGAAGCCCTGCTTATTGTCTTTCACAGCACTCACCACGTTCAACACAATGGTCTGGCAATGTGTACTTGCAGCCCTGAAAGCTGATTGTATTCTGGGCTGCATCAAAAGCTGCAAGGCTGGCAGGGCAAGGGAGGGGATTTTGCCTCTGCTCTGCTCTGGTGAGAGCCCACATGGCCACCAAGATGATCAGAGGGATGGAGCACCTCTCCAACAAAGATAGGCTGAGAGAGTTGGGGCTGTTCAGAGGGGAGAGGAGAAGGCTCCACGGAGATCTTGTTGTGGCCTTTCAATACTTAAAAAGCGTTAATGGAAAGAGAGACTATTTACCAAGGCCTTCAATGACAGGACAAGGGGTAAACTGCACGAACGTAGGTTCAGATATTAGGAAGAAATTCTTTACTGTGGAGTGTGTGAGGCACAAGTTGGCCACAGAAGCTGTGGATGCTCAATCCCAGGAAGCGTTCAAGTACAGGTTGGATGGGACTTTGAGCAATCTGGTCAAGTGGGAGATGTCCCTGCCCATGCCAATAGGATTGGAACTAGATGATTTTTAACGTCCCTTCCAACCCAAACCATTCTATGATTCGATGAACTTCAGTTGGACCTTGTCCATAGCCATATAAAATTACCTACTTCTCATTTTTATTTGGCATTATTGGGCATCTTCATGCATCATCAGACCTTCTGTCTGTACTTCTTCCACCATGAATGTGTTGCAATAATAGAAGTCCAGAAGAGTTTTTTTCAGGGAGCAACAAGAGTTTCTTGGCTATCAGTAACATAACTGAAAGCAGAATCAGGTCTAGAGGCTGCATGTACAGTAACTGTTCCAGAGCCTTCAAAATCATTTTGTTTGAAAATAGTGGGTTCCAGAGCCAAAGTCTATAGTTACCTGAAAGGTTTATAATGCCCTGTGTTCCACTAAGCAGTCAGGCTCATTTTCATTTTTCTTCCTCCTATATTCTTGGTAACAACCATCTTTTTCTCCACATTTTCCCTTTCCTGCTTGCCCCCCGTTCCAGTGTCAGCTTGGCCAAAAATGTGTACATAAGAAAAGTACAAAATAATTTGCAGTGAGGTGAGAAAAACTTTCAAATCTTAACACTGCTAAACTTGGAAAAGTTTTAATTTAAATTCAGAGTAGGTTCTCAGCCTATCTTTGCCATCATATCCCAAGTCCCAACTGGCAAAATATAGAAGTTCTTTTGGGGAGAAGCACAGTTTCAGCTCAGTGAGGATGAAATTATTTTTCTCTAATTGTTGGATTTGTTCATTTTCATTCAGACTCTAATTGATTAATTAGTTTGCTTTGGTTTTTGTATCACTTTTTCATCAGAAAGGAAATTTATTTTCAACATATATAAATTTATCCTGGGACAGTTGTTCCAGAGTTGTGTTCACCTAATAGGAATGCAATGAAAACAAAACCAGCTGAGCACCACATGAATCACTAGGAATACACTGAAGATCTGTCCATCCACATTTATATTACAAATGAATGAATATAGATCTAGTAATTTTTCACTGAAAATAGATGCAGTAAGTAGTCATGCTGTTTTTCATTTAGCATTAATCAGACTAGATTCTCCTTTCAGTTTCACCAGAACAAAGTGAGCAATTTATTCTAAATTGTAGCTAGAGTTACTCCACAATTTTTCTGATGCCACAGAGAGTAGAATACATACCAGAAACTGGTGTTAGCTTGTATAATTCATACCTCATATTACCATCTTCATAAGAACTCATTTATTAAAATTATTTTAAAACAATGAAAGAGCTTGCTTTTACAGGCATTTTGGGTCAAGCTCAGCTACCACTATAAAACCATCTACTTTTGAAATAAATAACCTGCAACATGTTGAAAGGCCAATTACTTATAGAATTGCTACCATTAAAGGAGTCACATCATTCTCTGACTCCTTTCTTCTCTGAAATATATATGACATCTGAAATCCCATCTAGACAACAGTTCATGACTTCTACCAAGAGGATGATTTTATGGAGTGTAAAAAGAGCATAACCAGTGTTTGAACTACATAAGATTTAATTTTTCCCTGGACTAATGTAGGGTTGTTTACAGCATGGAGAGGTTGTGTGCCTATGGGACTTGACACTAGTAATCACACACATGATAGCACTCTTAATGGTGCAGCTTAAAAATTCACTTCTTTGGGAAACAAGGAGCATCTACAGAAACTTGTCTCAGTGTCTGCTTGGTCCTGATTCCCCAGCTGGTGAAGTCCTCTCTATCTAATGGACCCCCAGACAAGAAGAAAGCAGACATTATGGATTCAACGTGGTCTGTGATTCCAACAGTTTAAATCCCCCCGAGACCCTGAGATATAAGATGTGCCTTTCATATCTCCTCTGATGACAACTTCAAAATCCAGCTCCAAGGACAGTAAAGACTTCCTCAAGTTCCAAGACCATTGACTTCCCCATCTGAAGGGTGGACAAACCAATTTTTATACAACCATAGTTGTGTTCTCAGCAAAACTTGTGATTTAAGAAAGTATGGAACTGCTTTTTAGTTTACTGGGTGTATGAACACTCACAAGTTTAGTCATCTGCTGGTCTCCAGTTCTCTGGAGGCACCATTGGAAACTTTTTCTTCCCTCAGAGCTATATTAAGTTTTTTTCTAACTAATTTTCAGAAGCATCAGTGATGCTTCTCAAGAAGAAAAAGTGAGATGGGAGATTATCAGACATTATCCTGAGAAGACCTGAGAAGTAATTTACATGGCATCCATGTAAATTGTACGAACTCACAAGAAATATGTCCTTTTCCTGCACTACTCTGAAACTATCAAAAATTTCTAAGACCCATCCAGTGCCCCTCAATTGCAGTTCATTCAGGAATTTCAAGTTCAGTTTCAATAGGGCAGTCTAGCTACATGATGTGATGTGCTGTGCAGGTGTAGGTATAGGACATAGAAAATAGAGAAGCTTGGCTTTAGGTGATACAATCACTGACACACCAATGAGAACTTATTGGTTCAGCTGTGAGCAGTTCATATCCTGAACAGTGGATATGCTTAAAAAAAATTATTCCTCAGACATAAAGTATTATGTGAATGCAGAGTTTTGTTCTTTTCCATATTTAGTGGTGGTGAATGTTTTCTATCTGAACAAATAATCTAGTTTAAACATGAAGCATAAAAGTTATTTATCTTTGATGAATGATATTTTGGGTTTATTTCATTGGAGAGTATTTAAATATAATCATTAAAAATCAACACACAGACTTCAAACCTATCCAGATGACAGTTCTATCTTCTATGTAACAACTTTCAGAAGGCTGAAATAGTTGCAATACAAAAAGCACAATTTGGCCATGCTGCCATGCAATTCCAGAAGTCTGTTCAACCTTTTGAATAACAAGAGGTCAATTTAATCAAGCCATTGTGGCAGACAAATGTAATGATATACCTGCACTGCAAGTGTTTATTATGTTTAGCAGGTGGATATGCAGTAGTCAGACAAAGTGAAGCTCAGCATAGAGTAGAATATATATTTTATTGTTGGGGTTTAGGAAAAGGCTTACATTTGAATTGCTTGTATGTGATTGCTTGAGAAAAAGAAGTACATTCTTGTAGAGGTAAAATGAAAAGCCTTACTTACCAAGATTGACTGTCTGTCAATAGCTCATCCCCTAAACTTTTCCTAACAGCCTGAATGCCAGCTGGCATCTTGAGAAGAAGTATAAAAGAGCTGTGAAGAAGGCAGTGAGTGAAGTGTCTTGAATTTGAAAGCGACTTTCAGTTTAGCAGTGCTCTGGATTTTTTGGTTGTTGTTAAATCTTTGAATGTTTTGCAGTGGAATTTTTCTGTAACAGTGATGTTCAATCTGAACCTTTCCTAGACCTGAGCTGCAGATTCCATTTTTCATCTTTCCTCTGAGGAAGGGAAGCTGGTCCTGCACCAGTAAGCTCAGGAGCAACTTTTCTGACAAACACCAAACAGCCTGTCTCCTACTTAACATAAAATAGATTTCTGAATTTGAATTATATTCATTTTGCTAGTTGTTTATTTATAGACCAAAACAAGCAGAAAGTGGTCAGAAAACCAATTCTGAGTAATTTTGATTCAGTGATTCAAGAATGTTGAGAAATTACAGCAAATTGCTTGAAAGAATCAGTTAAAGAATACTCAAAGTTCTGCTCTCAGCTCTCAGCTTTCCTTGACCATAGCTATTTTATGAGTACTCTGTGTAATGCTTCAGTGTATATACATATACACAATACAAATACATTTATACATATATATGTGCAAATATTAAGTTAAAATATTCTAGATATGTATTTTGGCTCTGAAAGTCTGATTCATTAGCTAATGTGTAGCAAAATACACAAAATAACATATTTGTATCAGGAAAATCTCATAAATATCTAGGAAACAACTGGGACCTGGACTGTATATGACAAAGTGGGCTGTGTAAGTCATCTACCCAGGAAAAATGATGATGAATGCTCAGAAGTTTGTTGTACTTTCACATCCAGAAGTTGTTCCAGGATTTCAGTCTTGTATTTCACAAAGTCAATTTCACTTCACATTTTAAATACTTGGTATTGACCTGAATTCCCCTTTACAGAGAAACCTCTTTACATTATTTAAAAAATGTCAAATGTCAGAATATGATGAAGAAAGCGCTCATATCCTCCATGGTGTGTACATCTAGCATGGAGCATAGGGCTGCTCATCTGGACTGTCTTCATCAGAGTTCTAGTAAATTCCATAAATAATTTTTGCTTTCCATGTTCCCTTTCTTATCCAGCGGCAGCCCTCATTGGCCATTAAAAGCTACCACTGGAATTTGTGCTCCTCTCAGAGCATTAGATATTTTCTTGGAAATAGGTCAGGAATCCATGACTATTTCTTAGCTCTGGCAATATCAGGAAAATGTGTAATAAAAATAAGAATGTGAAATTATTCCTATGATGTGTCCTAGCACAGACAATACTGATTATCTGTTTTCCAAAGTGCCTCAAAGATTGGTACAGTTACTGGCAAATGCTTCTAATCTCTGTGGGTCATATGGGAAAGGAGGGTTTATTCCTTTATTCTTTACAAATTGTCATGTAGATATTTTATTTTTAAAGTAAATGACAAAAAAGATAAAACCCACATTGTACATTGTGGTTTGATCATAAGGCCTATCAATCAGGTAATTTAGTTTCCAGTTAAAAGATAAACTAATACTGATAAATTTGCAATTTTTCCCTCATTCTTTAATCTGACTTCTATATTTTGTGAATGACATTAGACATACATAGTTAGCAAAAAATGAATATTTTGTTTATGTATATAGATTCTTCAGATTGCCCGCATTAATGACTCTTAACCTTTAAACTGATTTATAAACATGTAAGAATAAAATGTCAGCATTCATTTGTCATCTTGCAGTAAACTGTCAGCATTCGTTTCTCAGCTAAAATAGAATATCTGTCTAAGAATTTACATTAGGCTTTGTAATCAAACTAGATTAACACCAGTGCAGCTCAGCATGAAAACTTGATATCAAGCATACACACTCCATTAATACCTTAATGTGCATTCCAAGCTACATCTCGTCATGATCTAGTGAATTCAGTAGGACTTGCTGCTGAAAAATGTGACCAACTCTTGAAGTCTCTTTGTCTAACACATCAGTATAATACTGTATTGTCCTTACAAGGGAAGGGACAAAGTTTTAAAGGATAAACACTGAAAACTGGCAAGCAATGGTGTACATTCATGAAGAGGGAGAGAGAAAACTTCAATGAATGAATCTTCGTAGTTCTTCTGTGGACCAAAACATGAGCAATAACATAGTTTTAATTGCTGGTAGGAAGTTCCCCAGAGAGGTTTACAATATGATCCATTCAACTGGAAGGCAATCAGATTCCTGCAAATGTTCTGATAATCAGCTGAGCTGATTTTAGAACTGTGTTTCATTTCCTGGAAATGAAAGATTTCACTGCTTACTGCAGTGCTGGAAGGAGCAGCCCTCTGCACAAAAAGGAAAACCAGTGTGAATACACCCTCTGTTTAATTATTGTTCTGTCTTTCTTGGATGCAAAGGAAGGATCACAAACAGTGTCTCAATGTTTTGGTTGGTGAGACCCCAAATTTCTGAACAAAAGATGGAGCTGGGGAAATCATGGAGAAGGACCTAAGTACCAAAATGAAGTAGATGGTAATAGTTTTGCTAAGCAGGGCCGGCTCCTGAAGATGAGGAGCAGTGTTTCCCAGTGTGATGTTTCGCCCACAGTTCACTTCCAGTCATCTTCTGCAAGACAAGCTACTGTGCAATGCAGAAGAATCACCAATGTAGGTGCTAAAAGAGGTCTGTGAATGTTTTCTAGCTGAGATTTGTCTGAGAAACTGTAGCAAGATGCTGTGCCTGGAGTGGGGGTAAAACAACTCGAACAGTATCCTGTTTACCGGGCTACCAGTGGTGAATAGAGAAGGGGGTATCATGCTCTTTAGATATTGAAAAATGCTGAAACCAGACAGACTCATTTGCAAAGTTAATCATTCTGAGGAAGATAAAATACCAGATAAAGGAACCAATAAGTGATACTAATGATAAATTATTTAAAGATGCTGATCTGACACAGCTGGCTTGGAGACATATGAGTGACAGTGCCTATAAAAGCCCAGTCCTACGTTCTAACTTCCAACCCTTTTTGGTCAAGACTCATCTGTCTTGAGTGGGGATGCCTCTGAAGCTTACATTTTGATGCCCACATATGGGTATGGGGTGAATAACAGCATTCTCTACTTGTTTTTGCTAGTTTTAATAAAATTGCTTCAATATTGCTAAAAAAATTGTGCACTATGCCATGCTAGTTGTTATAGCTACATATACACTGCAATAAATAATTCTAAGTTGTTTTAGTCTAATCGTTTTCATAGTAAATCCTTTATTTTTATATAAATATGTTTGGTTTGTCATGCTTTATTCTGCGGCACAAGATTGTACAAAGATCCAATTACACCTCCGCAATCCTCTACACACCGACCTTTGATAAAGTCTGGGGCTACGACTGGAGCCAGCCACGCCCAGACTGCTCTCGGAGGAGTTTAGAAGGCCATGGCGGGTACCCTTCTGTACCTTCTGACTCAGTGTGAAGTCTTCTCTAATAAAGTTCGTCTGAAGCTTGCACTCTGCCCGCGAGCTCTCCCGCCGGGCGCGACCCCGCGGTGGATGCGCGGATGCTCCTGCCGGGAGCCGCCCAAGGCCGGGAGGGAACGCTCCCGCTGCGTCCCGCCCTGTGCTGGGGAGAAGGCATCTCACAGCAAAAATGAGGGGAGGATGTGTTTCAATCAGTGCGTTAAAGTGGAAGTGTAAATGTTATACTGGAGCATTGCGTTTAAATTTAAATCTTCGACAGATGCGGTTGCAGAGGAGTCTGTGTGAGGAAAGACTGGATAAAGTCTCAACAGCTTTTGTTTAAAGCTATTCAGAGAATCGTAAATACATTTCATAATGTTTTATGTTGTTTACAGTGTTTTCTGTGGGTTCATGGTGTTTGCTTACTCAGAAACTATAGAATTGTCTGTTTGAAGAGAATGTGGAGTTGTTAATATTTATCAGTGCTTTATATAACACCATTCCTGATTTTTAACTATGTAATGCTTTCTCAAAAGCCAGAAAAGGAACCTGATATAAATGAACATGAAGTTTTGTGGGAAAGCTAGGTCTACAAGGCAAAGTATAATATTATCTCAGTTTCCCTACTATATAGCACAATCATTTCCAAGTATTTAGTCTCCAGTGTATTTGGCCTATTTTGCATACTGATTTTTACATCAGTAAGACCTTCATCCCCATGGTGAAATTCAGGATATTTTTCTCCATTGCTTCCAGTGGCAAGAAGTCTTGCTGCTGCCAACCTTGAGGTATCCACAGATCTTTATGAGAGTCGAGTAACTGGGCATTACAATTCACCTGGGCATATACAGTGCTGCTGCCCATGGATCTTTACTCAGTCAAAAGAAAGGGCACTGCCTCCTGTGTGGCCAGTGCTAATGCACACAGATTTTTATTTGTCCTTCAGCCAAAACCAGGGCTGACCAGAACTGATTGGTTTTTTTTAAGAAAGATAGCATTTTCTTTAGGTAATTGCCCAGATTTTTTAATCAATCAGTATAAACATTGGAGTTGCAGAAGTTATCAAGTATTCATGCTACTTTCTCCTCAATGCCTGTCATGATCTTGTTTCATCAAGTTTGCCTGAAGAAAGGGTAGTATTCTGTAGCGTTTTCATATTCTGATGTCAGGTTTCACATTTGCTCAGAGAAACGAACTTCTGATCCTGGACTTCCCTCTTCTGGTAGTTCAGTGTATTCTTCAGACTTACATGACTCAAATGCCATGTGACTTGGTGGTCAAACATAACTAAGCAGTGTAACCTAAATGATGAACATTGAATACTCCAGCTGAAAATATTAAGTGAGAAAAAAAGTTATTTCAAATTTGGTGAACAAACTAAAGTAACACTGACAAACATGACATATTTCTGCATATTCTTCTTCATCATTTATTGATTCAGTGTTGATAGACTATATATTCAGTATAGATAGACCTGGTAGCTCTCCAGAATATGCTCTGTTCACAGATCATTTTATTAGAGAAAAATATTCTTCACAATTAGCTGAATCCCCCTCACTCCTAATGTAGCACTCCTGACCATGGGCAGATGAGTGTGAAATTTAATTTGTGCTAATCTGTCCAAGACCGAGGAAGCACAAAATATATTTTATGCGGTGTTTACTCACTTTACCATATATAGATAAATGCATGAGTGACAAATCATGCAGCTTCAGGTTTACTGGAGTGAAAATCTATACTGCCATTAGGCCTGGATTTCATTATTTCATTTTTGTTGCCATGGGAAAGCAAGGACTGGGCTCATACTCTTAAGCAAATATATAAAAGAAAATCTGTAAAGTTTTATGTAGGTTTAGACATACCAATTTATATCTATGGAGAAGATATAAATTTTCTGCTATTTTCATATGGGTTAAGTAGAAAGGATTCCTTTTTTTCCCCCTTTGTATAATATTGACAATAATTTAGATGACTTAGATAAGTAGGTCTCTTTGGAGGAAAACTATGAAAACATGCAGATTTTGTGATGGAAAGTAAGAGTAATTTGAACACATTTCATGACCACATGAAAACGGCTGCTCCTTTGTTTTTGACTGCAGTAGGGGTGCTGCTGGCTTTGCAGGTACTTGTTGCAGGAATCAGTTTTGATAAGCTCTACCATGATAAAACCAGATGTGTGAGCAAGCCTGCTCCTGCATCAGCTGTAGTGTCTCCAAAGAGGGCTGCAAAAAAGTTATTACTATTCAGAAATTGCAAATCTCTCTCAATAATTCTCACATGGTTCGAAATTACATGTTGTGTATCCCCCCCAAAAGTAAGATGAACACTAAACTATGACACTGTTTGAGAGTTATTTATAAATTATATTTGGGATCATGTTTGCTGTAAAAGCAAGGACCGTTGAGTAGCTTCCAAGAGTTGCTTGGCAGTTACTTTTTTTTTTTTTTTTTTTTTTTTTTTTTTTTTTTTTTTTTAAATGAATTATTCTCTGTGATTTATATTTATGGCCAAAATGTAATTGAGTGTCTTTCCATTAGGAGCCTGGCAGGGTTCATCCCATGTTTTGCTATCCATGGACAACTCTGTCACTAATTTACTCATGCAATACAGGAAAACAAGGCAAGGGCTGTAGGATCTGCAAGCAGTGGCGGGGATGCTCATGGTGGATAAACAGGTGCCCAGTATTTCTGTGAATTTGGGCTTATTTCTTTAGGATTAGATCCAAATTGGACAACCAGTACATTGTGAGAATTTACCCATTGTGTGATTTGCAATCTGCTGTGGAAGTGCTTGCAAAAAGCTGCACTGGGATGTCCCACAAGGACTTTCTGTTGCATAAGTGATTCAATCTGATCAATATGAACTTCCCAACAGATGGAAGCAAAAATCTTTATTTTTTGCAACTAGATAGAAGCAGAGCTAAAAAGTCTTCTGTTTCATAGGTACTTTAACTGCTGGGTTGTGGGGTGATTTTGACAGGATAACAACAATTTGCATTTGGTCTTTTACAAAGGCAGAGTTTCATGGGGTTTATGCAGCAAATGTTCTCCCCTCGTATTTGCTGCTCTCTTTTATGACTCCCAGTGTCCATGTGTGCCTGTTAATCATGCATAGCCAATATTCAGGAGGCCAAGCCGTGTGTTGGCAGAGTGCAGCTGGATCCTGTTTGTTTTTTGTAACCAAACATAAACAATGCACCAACACACTTTGAAAACCTTTGCTGCTATGGTTCAGAAGTTGAGCTAAATTATTAGAGGGCTGGAGTGGCAATGTGTTGCAAGGTCACTTGAGGAAAATAAAACATTCTGTAAAACAATCATACAGTTCAAAAGAAAATATGTGTATTTTGCCATTGAAGAGAACCCTGGTAGTAAATAGTCATTATTATATACCATTTATTGTTCGTATAAAACTCCAGAGTTGTGACGTATTTTTATAACAGGTCCATACCTCTTACTATGCTAGCCAGACAAGACTGTCATGAACCTCTCCAACTCAAATATTCATTTGAATTTCAAGCATGTTGAAAAGAAGCATTTTGATATCTCAAACCCAATCTGTTTAAAAACCTTCAGGTCAGGTTCAGCATTAAATATGTCTTTGCCTTCCCTGCTGAAGTCCCTGATACTTCCCTGTCACCCTGATACCTCCTCCTCCTCCTCAGTTTAAGGACTGAATTTTATTTCCATGCTGCAATGCCGTTTAGAGGCTAAAAGCCAAGATTTAGTTGGAAATTTCTGTTTATATTAGCAAAGGATTCTGTCCATCAAGGGAGATGTGTGGCCAATTCACACCTCTAACCTGAAGAAGTCAGCTTAATAACTGAAAAATATAAAACTAGGCATTATGCAATTGTGTTTTCCCTTTGGATCTTCCTAATACTAGTCATGCCCAACCTGTGGATTATATAAAATTGTTCCTTTGTCATCCAAAATCCTCCTTGCCTCCTTATCTCATTCAAGTACTCTTGGAAAAAATCTGGCACACCAGGCCAGCAAGCAGCAAAGAAAATGTATTTCCTGAAAGTGCTGCTATTGACCTTGCTCAAGAGAATAGTGAGCAATATGATAACACAGTCAGGAATTGATATTAATAATATTATTACAAGCAACTAGTCTTCCCCAACTAGTTCTGGCACTAAAAAAAAATCAAGCCATTCTTAGAACAGATGTTGGTTGGCTTCTAAAGCAGATGTCAACTGCCTGCACTTAACTTTGTTACTAATAAACAGCATTACTTTAGTTCCAGAAATCTGAACAATACTTTTGACAGTGAAAGAGACTCAAACGTATCTTTTGGAACATGTGGGAAAGGGCAATGAACATTCAAGCAAAAGAGTTAGTTCCTAAACTGCCTTATGCAGAAGTGCACAATGTTCAAAGGAGAAATGCAAGTACAAACTTCTCATGGATTTTTGATATTTTGATAACATTATATTCTGGTCAAAGCTCAGCAGCAGTTGAACCACAGTATTCTGGTCATTCTCCTGTTACACTGATTAAAGAGATCAAAAATGTAGACTAGATTTTTTTTTTTTTTTTTTCTCTGCATTGTCAAGTAATTTGCACATCTTTTACATTTTTCAAGCTAGCTGGATGCTGATAAAAGCTCTCAGTAAAAATATCCTCAGTTACATTTAGAACTGTTTTATTCTTCACCTTTCAAAACTATTTTAACCTCTTTATCAAGTTCATTCAAGAATTGGAGCCTAAAATTATTTACAATAACTCACTCCCTGTGTGTGAAATTTGAAATTACAGTTCAAATCACTTTCTTATTCCCCTACACAGAAAATATATGATACTCATGCTTACACATTGCAGACCCTCACTCCCAGTTGCAGCTGGAATTATAGATTATAGATTAGTATCTGTGCCTTTTTACAAGGTCATCCATTCCTTTCTTGTTGCTTTATGACTTTTTCTGCTCTTGTCATTTTAAGTGGTATCATGTCTATCCATCATCATCTTCATGTCTTCAGTTTTCATGTCAGTCTCTTGCTGTCTCAAATTGAAGCTTTAAAAATTTTTGTCCTGTGCAGGCATTGTAACTGGAATCACACCTAACCTATTATAACTGCCATAATATCTTCTACATGATTACTGTAAGTACAGTACATCTGATAGGATCTGGAAAGCAAAGTAGAGACTGTAGTCAATAGTGACTTCTCTTCTGGCATTGGAAAGCATTTTTATCTTCCCAGGAGTTACTGTAATCAAGGGAATCTAAATGTCTCAAAAATACAATAAAAACTAAAACCAGTCTGCTGATTGTTTTCATCCATTTTGCCTCTAAGTATTAAACCTATAGATTTCCTAATTGAAGATTTGATACATTTAAATTATTTGGTTTAATAAGGAGAAGATGGAAACAGCTGACATCACCAGAACAATCACAATAAAATTATACCATTGTTGTTTCTACGTATTTTGGTCAGCTCTGTGAGTTACATGGACTTGAGCTTTAAAGAAAAATCAACTTTCTAGCACTTTGTGTCTTATTTGTAGCAGAATTGCATAAGAGGATGAAACTCTTCTTCCCATTAGACATTCCTAACTTTAATTTAAAGGCAACTAGGTTATCAGAGAATTGTTTAGGTTGGAAAATAACTCAATAAAATGTTGCAAAAAAGGCAAATAAAGGTTTAAGTTCATATAAAAGCTTATAGAGTATTAAAAAGACATGTCCATTAATAGTATTCATAGTAGTGGATATTTAGTGTACTGATAAATTGTTCTGTCAAGGCTGAGTTCAGAGCTGAATTGAAAAGCTTGAACATTTACAGTGCAACTAAGCATTAACACATCACCAAAGCAGAAATTTGGATAGTTAGGGTTACAAACTGAAAAGATTAAATGCATTTTAAATCTCTAAAAAAATATTTATCATACACTATTGATATTTTCAATTGTTCCAGATGCATTTTTACTTTATTTATTGCTAATGACTGTCATATAGAAGAGTGTTACAAACTATTTCTATAGTAGTTTTATGCATATATATTTAATAACATCAAATTCTGTGTATCTGTGTTTTTTTCCTAAAGTTTATAACCTTGTAGACTCTAGCCTACATATATACTGAGTGTTTAGAAGTTCATAATATATGTAAATAATTTCTGTAAGTTGTCAGACTTTATTTTACATGGTGTTTCTAGCCTTCTCTTCACATTCTTGTCAAAACATTAACATCGCAGGCAAGCCAACTTGCTGAAGCCCTTAGGCTTCATTTACATCACTGAGTTTGGAGTGATTCTGTATTTTTTAAATGGGAAATCTTCATGTCAGTGCACCTGCAGGACAGTACTTGCTTTGCAGCTTCATGGAATCCCAGCATGGCTGAGGCTGGTGAGCCTCTGGAGTTTGTCCAGTCCAGCCCCTGCTCAAACAGGGTATAGATCAGAACAGGTTCATCAGGACCATGTCCAGTTTTTTATCTCTAAGGATGGAGACTTCACTGTCTCTCTGGGCAAACTCTTGCAGCGCACCATCACCCTCACAGTGTAAAAATGGTTTTGTGTATTTGGATGGAATTTTCTGTGCTTCAGTTTGTGCCCGTTACTTCTGGTCCTATCACTGGTTGCACCTGTGTAGAGTGAGGCTCTGACTCCTTAACTCTCCTCCTCAGCTGTGTTTAAATGTCGATATATCTGTATCTGAACCTTCTTTGAACAGCCCTTAGCTCTTAGCCTTTCTTTTTACATTCCAGTCCCTTATTTATCCTCGTGGCCCTTTGCTGAAGTCACTGCAGTATACCCATGTGCTCTCTTTTACTGGGGAGCCCAACACAACCTCTAAAATCCAGAATCCAGATGCATCTCCCTAGGTCAGAACAGTGGGGAAGGATTAATCTTCTTAGCTGAAAGGGTTCACTGCTGTCAACTTGTCCATCAGGACATTCAGGTCCTTCTCTGCCAAGCTGATTTCCAGATGGTCCGCCTCCAGCATGGACTGCTGCATGCACCGGAGCTATTTCTTCCCATGAAAAGGACTTTGTGTTTCTTTTTCTTTGCCCATTCCTCCAGCACGTTTAGATCCCTTTGAATGGCAGCACAGTCATCTGCTGATCAACCACTCCTCAGGGTTTTGTGTCATCTGCAAACTTGCAGAAGGTGCCGGCATCCAAGTCATTGATAAAGGCAATAAACAGTATTTGTTCCAGTACTAAGGACAATGCTAGTGAGTGGTCTGGAGCTGGAATCTGTTCTGCTGCTGGGCCCTTGCAGCCCAGCAGTTCAGCCAGTTTTCAACCCATCTCCCTGTTCATTTATCTAGCTCCTGCTCCATCAATATATCTAGGAGAAGATTAAGGGAGACAGTGTTGAAAGCCTTACTAAGCTCAAGATGAAAAGTATCTGCTCCTCTCCCCTTATCCACTGAGGCTGTTGTCTCATTACAAATGGCTTTTAAATTGTTTAGGCATGATTTCTCCCTTGTAAGTTCACATACAGTATTCACATTCCCCTTCTTATCCTTCATATGTTTGAAAATAGTTCTTAGGATTTCTTCCTATATCACCTCCCAGGGAAACAAGGTGAATCTGACCAGCCTATAGTTTACTGGATCTTCGTCTTGCTCTTTAAGATGGGAGTGGCATTTGCTTTCTCTTGCCCTCAGGAACTTCCTCGAGTGCCCATGAAATTTCACAGAACTTCCAGAGTGCGCTCACAATGCGCCAGCCATCTCCCTCAGCAGCCATGGGTGCATCCCATTAGGTCACATGGACTTAGGTATGTCCAGTTTGTTTCAATGTTTCCTGACCTGATCTTTGTTCACCAAAGGTAAATCTACTTTGTTCCAGGCTTTCCCCCTGGTCTCAGGATCATCTTGGCCCTCAGGTTTCCCACAATCCCTTTCAAAGGTAACAGCAGACAAAGCAAAGGAGGTCAGCTTCCTGAAGCACTTGGATTTTGTGCCAAGGGGCACAAAAAAACCCCAAAAACCCAAGGGGCTGCTGAGCTGTGCCAGCAGCCTGGGCTGAGACCAAACACAGGATGGCTACAAAGCATGTCCAGCCTTGGGAGCAGCACTGGATTCAGGTGACTCCAGGAGCAATCTGACAGACGCACATCTGAAATCCAACATGGGACCTTAGAAAGGAGTCTTCATCTAACTTCATGACAGCTTTGCAGAGGAGGAACTGACACCAGTTTGGCAGCTACAAATGCAGCAATAAAGATTCTGCGCTCTGGCACTAGCCAAGCATAAGGCTTAGTCTCCAGGTTAATGTTTCACTTCTGGTGACACATCACACAAAATATAAAAGTCAATGTGGGTTGATCAAAGTTTGTATGACAAACATAGACTCAGTGGTCCAATTTACACATAGTCACACCCCAACAAGTAAATTTCTTCTTCATGAAGACAATTTGCTTTCTCTCATGAATTTGAAATAGCTTTTGCACCAAAAACAGAAAAAAAACCCCCATAATTTCACTATGCTGAATTTGATGAGCAGCTTGGGCATCAGTTATTAATGAAGCTGGCATAAAGTAGATAGGAGGTCAATAGGATGCACATGGTAATTAAAATGCAAAGTTTGCATTGTTTTTAAGTAATGCCATTGGGACATGGAATGCTGTTGGTGAATACAGTTTAAGAAACAACCTAATAACATCTAGAAACAGCAGATAAAAGGATTTTTGGCCATTACAGATAGTAAGAAAAACCTTATAAAAAAAAAAGAAAAAGAGATTAAATTTTTAAATTATTTAACATTGTTATTTATTTTTATGGTAGCTGTTTATTAAAGTAAAATTGATCAGATAGGTAGTCAATCAAATCTAAAATTAATTACTACAAATATCCTCAATGTGTTTTCTGTCATTTACATGATATAATTTAACTTGCATGGTCAGTGGGGCCATGATAACCTCGTTTGCCTCTATACTGACAGCCATATCCTCCTACATAGCAGGTCATGAAGTCTATTTATCATTTGTTAGCCTCTCCATCAAGTACATAAATATTCCTTTTAGATTTTACTATTTTAGAATTTACTGTTTCAGTACATAAAGTATTTAAAATAAAAGTCTGCTGAGCTCCTTACAGGTTGAATGTTTTTTGAATGTCAAATACTATAACAGGTAACAACAAACTATGGCAAGGCTCTCAGTGTGTCTTTGAGGAAATTCCCAGCATGACTGCATATGCAATTATATACTTACATGAATATGTACAACACTTGCCTTGAACCTCTTTGCAAACCAAATGTTTTCTAACACAGATGTTAGTGTTGGATTAATAAAAAAAGGTGTTTAACATCCTGAAGGAAGAAAGCTCACAAAACCTATTTCAATCTGTTCATTAATTTACTCTTTTCCAGAAACAACCTCCAACATATTCCTAGCTGTTGCCCCAAGAATATGGGGAAATAAATTGTCACATTAAAGAGATTTCACAGATCCAGAAAAGTATAATCAAAGAAAGTTCTTCTGGGAGAAAAAGTAAACAGGATTAATGGAAAGAGAAGAGAAGAGGAGAGAGAGAGAGAAGAGAAGAGAAGAGAAGAGAAGAGAAGAGAAGAGAAGAGAAGAGAAGAGAAGAGAAGAGAAGAGAAGAGAAGAGAAGAGAAGAGAAGAGAAGAGAAGAGAAGAGAAGAGAAGAGAAGAGAAAGAGAGAGAAGAGAAGAGAAGAGAAGAGAAGTTTCCAAGCAGCATCTGATTATAAAGCTGAGTAGCACTCAATTTGCCAGTTCATTCCATTTCTAGAATTACTGAGTTTGATGAGAAAATACTGCAATCTTTGATACGGTTTCAGATGAAATCATTATGATTCCTGTCATTTTCTGCACAAATTGCCCATAAGGGAGGGCTGCTTCCAACAGTCAGCAGCAACTATCTCCTGCTCATTGTACAGTGGTTGCTGTTGCTAAGGTTATAGCTACACAACAGAGCGCATCATAAATTCACAGACTGCAGCGTGCAGGAGAATTCACATTGAGTATCTGCCAGTGCATCCTCAGTGTTTGAGCCTGAGCACAGCAAGCGGTTTCCTGGCTCGTTCACAGATTCCAGTGCACTGTTGCAGTCACTGCGCCTATCTACATGGCAGATGAGATTATAAAAAGAATAAAAGAAAAAACTCTGGAAAAATAAAGTCTACCTTTCACCTTGGGTACCTCCTGCACTATCTCTTTACATAGGTGTATGGGACAAACACAGAAGAAAGATAAGAGAGAGAGGGATAGCGGCAGATTTTCTTCTGGCCACTTGAGCTGTCCTTCAGGAAATGTAGCATGCCAGAATTGGATCCTTTAGTTTAAAGACCTCATATTGCAATTAAAGTGATACTTAGGTGCAGGGGCAGAGTAAGGACAGTGATGATGTGCACCCTCAGTAGTTGTGGTGTATATGAAAGGGAGCCAACCTGCATAAACAGGGCTTTTCCTCCTCTTCATTTAAGAAATCAGCATTAGGGGTTTTGTTTGGTTTTGTGCTCTTTATTCTGGACCCTGTGCAACAAAACTTAGACTTTAAAAAAACCACAGATGATTCAGTAAAAAAACGTGGATAGGTAGTAACCACAGCAGAAGTGGCAATTTTCAGTTTCTAACAGTCCATGTCCAATCCCTCAAACTGAGGTTTTATCAATCTTTTTTTTTTTTTTTTAAGATTTTTTTTTTTTTAAGATTTTTTTTTTTTTTTTTAGACAGCACAGACAGCAGAAAATCCTCAGTAGCAGAAGCTATTTAAAGTCCCTGGCCCAATATCGAATCCTCAGATTTGGCAGTAGCAGGTTTCAGCTGGATTTTCTGGGCAGTAAGTAACTCAGCAGCAAATTTACTCTTTTTAATACAATGGCAACAGTCCTAGGAAGTAACAGAAATTACTTCAGATGGTGCCAAAATTTAAATGAAAAATCTGACTATTGCTGGCCTTGCAGCCTGTTGGCAACAAACCCTGTGTTTCTGTGGGAGACTAGAGTTCAGGAGCGAGCTCTGGGGTCCTGCCTGGCTGCTGCAGACACCCTGGGAGTGCCCGGGTGATGGGCTCTCACCCCACTGTAGGCTGATGGGCTGACCTGCCCCACTGTCTGAAAGTGCAGGGCAGTGCAGACATCAGGTGACAGGATGGCAAAATACGGCTCTCATTGGACATAAAAGGTAAGTGTATGAAAATCTGATGATCTGGTCTAGGTTGTTGTTGCCATTTTTGCTATTTTTTTTTCTCATTCCTTTCCACTAATGACTACATTATTCCTTTACATGGAATAGCTGTAAAGGTGGAAAAAACCACCTATCTTCAAGAACAGCTTTTTCCATTGGGAACTACAGAAACTAGATACGTAGCTTGTGAGGTTTGGGAGATTTCCTTTAAATGCAACACATGTAGGTTTATTATCTCTACAGAACAAATGTACACAGTCATCAGGTTTTGAGAAAAAAACCTGTAAAATGCCAATGGAGAAGAAGTCTGCTGCACGTAAATTTGCCTTTTCAGGTCCCATGTCTTTTAGCCTGTCTAGTCCAGACTGATTTCTGCTTGGGATAAGCCTTAACTCTCACCTGGGAGATACAGTGGCTATGTGAATACATACAGCAATATATATGCAGGCTGTGAGAATAGTCTTGGGAATTGGGAAGCTATCTCAGGTCTGCTAATACACACATGGCCTGCGGGGTTCTTCTTGCCATGAAATCCTCAGCACTGCAACCAGGGAAAAGCAATGTTTTCCCTTGTGTGGAAAAGACTGAGGGTCAGCACAAAACTCCTCTTGGACTGCCAGGATGGGCACTGTGGGAGCTGCACAGTTTTACAATAGCTCTGTCTAATCAGTACAAATTTCAAGCATCTTCCACTCCTCAGAAATAAAATATAGGTTGGACAGTACTTTAGTGAGTCCAGAAAAATAATTACTGGCCATATGCTTAAGCTAAGCACATGCCTCAGAGCTTTACTGTAATACAGCTTCAGCAAAAGGACTAAGACCTGGAAAAATTGTATTAATACAACTGTTTGGATTACAGTGCACCACATTCACCTGCCCACTTCTATTGAGAGGATATTATCAATAGGCCCCTTTTATTTCCTGTGATGCTGGGAAACTTTTTACCAACATTTTGGGGAAAAAATTCTGTTTCCAATCCAAATTATAAACTCATGATAAAGGGATTTTGAACAGATGCCCCACTGTGACTAGAATAAAAACATACCAGAAAAAGTGCATGTTGAGATTGTTGCCTCATATAAAACAATGTCTTATCCCTCTCAATCACATCCTGATTGCCATCTTTTTAAAACACCTGAGTCACCTATCTAGACATCTTGCTTTGCTTCTGCATATGCTCTGGGAAAGAAAAAGAACAACAGCAAAAATGCCTAAAAACCCTGAAATTAATCATTTCCTTGCACTGTTTCAATAAACACAGGAATAAAATTATGGATTCACTACAGATAGCGAAGCTAGAAAATACAAAAACAAATCTTGGGAATCAGAAATTAGACTCCAGAGAAAGGGAAGTCTGACACATGTTTGTAGTGAACTGTGGATTTTGAAACAATTGTGTTGAATAGACGATACAATAAACTTTTATTAAAAGCATTAACAGGCACAATTTCCCGCTTATTTTTCACTCCCCCGCTTGTCAAATACGGAATGCTGAAAGAATTTCTCTCCATTTAGAACACTGAAATACTTGAGTGCACAAACCAAAGCTTTAAAGTTTCTGCTCTTTTAAGCCTTCCCTTCAGGATCTTACCTTGGCCTGTTCTGCCTTCTGTGCATGTACTTTTGAAGCTTTGAAGTTTTTTGAATATAAATTCAATTAATTATTTAAAATCAGAAAGCAAGAAAATAGTTGTGGGGTTTTTCCTGCATATGTACAATATATGCTTAAGGATATACAGTGTCTGAGAGAGGATCTAAAGGAGTATTTCACAGTGGGGGCTTTCTTACTGAGAAAAAATTTTGACCTAAGTTAAGAAATAGGATAAGGCATAATTAGACCTAGTGGGAAGGATCTCAAATTCCATAACATAGTAACTTGCTATTGTTAACCAAGGAATCCATTTGTTGCCCGTTTACTAGAGACAGCTCATTAGCAAATGCTCTTGCAAAGTATTTTCAGTAGGATGTGGACAACTTACATCGTTTGTGCAGCGTGTTCGCTATGACTTCACAACAGTCAACCTTATCATAATTACACCTAAGAATATTAAACTTTTATAGTATAGGGATTCCATGGCAAACTGTTTTTGTCCAAGATGATTGTTCCTGTTTTTTTCTGGGGAACTGTAATAGTCATGTATTACTACATTGTATCTATATTTCCATTTCTTTACTGACTGCTTGAAAAGTTATTTAGTTCAATGCAAGTACATAAGGAAGAAATAGACAGCTACAGTTCACAGTCTAGAGAAGTCTGTTAAGAAATTGAATATTAATATTGCTTCTCCATTTACATGTTATGGAGAAGGAAGCATGATGGAAGAGGAAGTAATTTGATCCACTGTCAGAGTCATTTAATAGTTTCTTAGATTAGCATTCTATAGGAGATATTTATGTTTTCTCTAAACTCTAGATGAATCTTTTTTTAAAAAAAATATTAATTTATCTAATATTTCAGGCTCAAAAATATATCTTCTCCTGGTTTTAGCTGATGGAACTAGTCACCAGCCCAGATCTGCTGGGTGTTCTTTGCCAGCCATAGGATTGAAGTTATGCCCTCTTCAGACCTGCTAGTGGATCTGATTATCCTGAGTGCTCCTGAACCCTCTAATTCTAAAATAAACTGTTTCCAAAGCCCTTCTAGACAGCATGGTGCACATTTGCCATTCTGAGGAATGCAGGTTCAATATGGACTATTTTAATCACTTTTGGTGAGATTAGAAAAATTAAAGAAATTAATAATGGTTCTCAAACTTGTGTTGCTAAACAATCTGTATTTCTTTAAGGAGTCTGTGCAGCAGTGGGGGAAGATGTCATAAAATTCTTTTAACTTTAGCACAATAGTATGTGACCCCTGTGGTTAATGCTTAGTTTTGTACCATACAGATCTTAGTACAAATGCCAGAGATTAATGTGGCCTTGTGTTAACTCCCTACATCTGGGACTAATAAGTCTTGTGCCAACCAATGTTCCTTGTTCACTTACATTAGTGATTAATATGTACTAGTAGATGTCTTAGTTTTGAGAACAAAGATGGAGTGTCAGAGTAAAGAATGATAAGAGAAGGGCATCATAGCCTGCCCACATATTTGACATACTCTCAAAAAAAGAAGATAAATCAGAAGATCTGCAGCCATAATAGGGAATTTTGACTACCAAATAACCACCCACGACCCTCAAAAGGCCCCCACTCATGTCCAATAAGTTCCCACACGTATTCAGGACATGTAATGAATAGAAATGGGATAGTATGTTTTAGTTTCATGAACATAACCTGGCCTGTTAGGTTGCTGCTCAAGCATGTTTTAAGGAGAAATCCCCATACATCTGCACCACTAATAAAGTAACGTTGCAGTGTTCTCTAATGCAGTGAATTGGTTGGAGAATTTATTTCCCGGTTTTCAGTGCTGCTTGTGTCAGTTGAACACCAGTTGAATGCAGAAAATAAAGTTGTGAATGTTTTTCAGGAAACTGAAGTGGTCTACACTAAGTGCAAAATACAAGGTAGAAAAGAGGGTCTTCATGGGGCTAGAATTTGTATTATCTTATTAGATGTGTTTTGTAATCACTTAGTGTGCCTAACTGGCATGACAAATGAAAGAATATGAAAAATTACTTGGTACTATGAAAAACATTACCTGAAGGAAGATTGGTTAGAGAATGATCTGTGTGAGTACCACGATGTTTTTTCATTTCTTATTGATCTATTTTTTTGCTTTCATCTTGACAGTAGCAAATTCAGGTCTGGATTTGAACATCTTAGAAAAATGAGTGTTGGATTTTTTTTTTTTTTTTCAGTTATGGATAAGAAAGTTGGAAGTATTTTGTAAGATTTTATGTGATTTTATGTGATTTATTTTTTTACTCTTCAAGGAAGAAATATTTTCTGCTTATGAAAATGCTATTAATGCCTTTGGAGCTGGGAACAGGATATGGTGGAGGTGCAGGCAGAAGAACTGTGTGACTACTGCCATGAACCCTGCCTGGGTTGTCTTCACAGCACTGTATGAACTTGTGGGTTGACTAGATGTCTGACAAATCCTGCCAAAATTCAAACACTATATCATAGCACTAATACACCTTACTGGAGTTTTGCAGATAACCTCTGGTGAGATGTTGAGAGTAGTTTTCTAAACAGAAAAGAAACTGTTGCCTGATTTTAATTCTCTGCTTCAAGCCTTAAATTTGTGTTAAAAGAGGCTGTGCCAATATAGATCTTTTCTAGTTTGGACTTATTGATTTCCTGATTCTCTTCCTTCAGATTTCAAAGACATAGATGTGGTATGGAAATTGCACAAGTGTGTTCTTTGGCAGGTTCTGTCAAAGTTACCAATGCCCTTTGATGTTGCTTTCCAACCTGACTTCATAAATTTGGCTTTGATTATTCTAGTAGAAGGATGACAGAGAATTCATGTGGATTACTTTTGATTTGAAACACTGATTTTAAACAGAACTGTTTTTTTTTTTTTTTTTTTTCTTTCATATTCAGCATGTTCTAAGGTTCCCAACAGGCTACCTGGAGGGGATGACCTGTGGTGTATGTGGGAGTTGCAGCCCCAGACAGAATGGGAGAGGGCTCTTGCCCCAGCAGCAAGTTTTTCCACCCAGGTGCAGAATTGTGGGGATAGGTGACTTCACTGAAGTTTGTCTCATCCATCCCTGCTGTCCCAGAATAGATCCACTCTCCATCGTATACATAAGAGAAGCTTGTCTTAGAGATCTTTCAGGATATCAGTGCTCAAAACACTGGGACATCTATGGCAAATCTAGTCCAGTGTCTTCAACATTAGAAATGTTTTCTTAATATGGAAAGAGTACTAATAGAAACATTCTGTTTGTCTTTCATGTATGTTCCTATTTCCTGAATTTGAAACTACTCCTACAAGAACCAAAGCACTGTTCAACAGTTATAATGTTTAATTTTTTCTTTAACATGGAAAGGTTGATTAAAAAAAAAAAAATTCTGCAAAGATTTTTCAGATTTTTTTGAATGACAAAAATTAAAGCTAGAATATGTCCATGAACATTTTAAATACCTTTTTTTTTTTTTTTTTGTGAAGAAATCTTTTTTACTACTCTGGTGCATCTACGACAGTTAATTACTTTCAAAGAAAACATGAAAACCTCATGTTTAAAAAATTAGGGACATTTTCTTTACCCTACTCCCTCTCTTTAACTTTGTACTTATTTTAATATAATAAAATTAATTATGTTCATAAGGTGGGTGGACTATTTTAAATTTTTATTTGAATTTTCCCATCTTGAAAATTTTTAAAAATCCTGATTGTTTTTAAATAATATTTCAGTGAAATGCAATTTCTAGCTTCTTGTCCTTGCTTGTTTAGAAAATAAACAGAAAGCAGTGAGATTACTGCCAATAATAATACTTACTAGGCTGGGCAGGGACTCAGCAACCTCTCTTGTTGAGTGTTCTCCACTGAATATGGATAGCTCTGAAAATGGATGGCTTTGGGAACAGGGAGCAGGGCTAGGGGTTCAAAACCCTGCCAGTCACCATCACTGGTGAAGGTCTGCCAAGCTAAATTTAGATTTGGCTCATAGACGAAAGACAATAAATGCCAGAGTTATTAAAAGTTGGGAGAATTCAACCAAGAAGGAATTACAGAATAAATAAGTGCCCAAATGGGCTTGAAGCCAAGGTAGAGGTGCTTGTATTTGAATTTCTGGTGTGTGCTGCAATATGAAACAATCCATATTGCCTCGCCTTTGGTGGATGACTTATACAACAGGGTTCCCATTCTTGTGATTCATTATTTAAAGAACCCAGACCTGATTGCTGGCTGTTGGAAGTTTCTGAACAGCACTGTTGAAGGGTGCTCTGCCTGGAATCCAGATTCAGCAACTCAAGCAGTACCCTATTTGCAAAGCTGAAGGATGTCATGCTGCTTTTGATTTTGAAGAATGCTGAAGCCAGTGCATCTCATCTTTATAGTGAGGTGGAGATGTTGCAGACCTGATAAAGCACCTGATGATGGAACCAACCAAGTGGTACTTTTATAAATTATTTAATGATTCTGAGCTGACACTGCCAGCCTGGAGTCATATGATTGACACTCTACCACTTTATAAAAGCACAGTTCCAGTTTTTAATGACACGGTCTTCCAACATATCTCCTACTCTCAGGTGATGCATGTCAAATCATCTGGTCAGGGAAACACTTTAGCATAGAGTTACAGAATCATGGAATCATAGAATGGTTTGGGTGGAAAGGTGTGACAACCAAAGGGACATTAAAGATCATCTCATTACAACCCACATGCTGTGGGCAAGGACACCTTCCACTAGACGAGGCTGCTCAGAGTCCATCCAACCTGGTCTTGAACACTTGCAAGGGTGTGGTATCCACAATTTCTCTGGGCAACCTGTGCCAGTGCCTCAGCATCCTCACAGTAAAAAATTTCTTCCTAATATCTAATCTAAACCTACAGTTTTTCAGTTTAAACTCTTTACCACTTTTCTTACCACCGTAGGCCCTTGTAAGTAATCTCTCTCCAGCTTTCTTCTAGGCCCCCTTTAGGCACTGGAATGCTGCTGTAAGGTCTCCCTGGAGTCTTCTCTTCTGCACATCCTCTGAAGGGACTGTGGATGCTGCTTTGTACTTTATTAATGTATTCGTTTTAAGTTTGTCACCTGTACATGGGTGACCTCCCTGCTGGATCTGTAACGAGCCACACGCTCCTGGCAAGTCTCAGCTTCAGACAAAGGGAAGCTGCAGCCACAGGAGGGCAGCCGTTCAACACACCATGCTGAAACTTCAGATTGCTATAAAATGTGATGCAAAGGACAGGAAAGAGTTATATTGAACAAATACCAGCCACAACAACTGGCCTTATTCCTTCCTCTCCTGTGTAAGTTGTCATGATGAGGTGCTCCAAGTGTTACATAAAATAATTTTTAGACAAGTTGCAGATTAAAGGGTTCTTTCTATGTTTCTCTCAAGTTTAGTATAGATTTATAGCAACCTCACAAAATCTGTTTCTTCCCTTTCTCGGTAAAAATATGTAGCAGGCAAACATACAATACTGGGGATGTGCTTTGTCAAGGTATTTTTAATACTGCCATTAATTTATTGCAATTATTCCTGTGTTGTTTGGGAGATGTCATTTAACTTATATCTATGTTTAAATATTTGCTTTCTTACTATATAGTATATTAAGAATACTATTTAAATAAGTAGCAATTTAGTAAAACATTAAAGTGATTAAAAGAATGTCTTCAACAACAAAATTAAGAGATATACGATTTCATTATAGCCTTAATTGTAATTAAAGTAACTTAATTTTACAGAAGTAAAAGACCCAACCATGTGAAAAGAAGCTTTTTTGTGAGGATTGAGAGGAAAACAAGCTTTCATGTGGTGGAAATGCAGCACTATCACAAAGCTCAAGATAGAAACGATTTTGGCATCCATTAGACAATGGCCGTGTTTGCCTCTCTGGCAGAAGCAGAGTGAAGGGCATACTGCACTTCCTGGCCTCCCCACGCCTAGCTCAGACAAGATGCTCTCATCCTCTCACTGCCCCTTCAGCACAGAAACCGTCCCTTATTCCCATTACCTTGGCACAAATGAGCTCAGGCTGTCTAGGAAAGGACACACACAAGATACGTATTTCCCTCTATAACTCCATGGATCTTGGTGACCATGACTTATGGACCAAATACATTTGGGCATGGCTGTATCAGTGTCATACAAGGTGCTGACTGTATGCAGTAAACCTGTCCTAAAAAATTACAAGAATTCAGGCTTTACCCCCACACCCCCTTGCCCCCCAAGGTTCTTGGGAAAACCACCCAAAGCTCACTCCTGAATGCAGGCTTGGCATCAAGCCACTTGGCTTGATTTCTACACTTACAGTACAGACATAGTCAGATGGCAGTAGCAAAGAGAAAAATTATTTGATGAACAACAACACAGGAAAAGAAAATTTTGTGTTCATGTGCCCTGAAATAAACTCAGTCATTTTAATTTTGCATTTTTAACCCTCAAGAATCTTTTCATTCCTGACCGTGGCATCCAGATGTTCGTCCATAGCACTGCACAGTATTTTTATGGCCAATGTTAAGCCAAGCCTAACGTCTAGATATTTTAGTTGCTAAATTCAGCTTTGGATACTTTGTGGGGTCCATCTCACAAAACTCGCTTTAGGAGGCAGCTGTACCCTGCTGAGCTCTGCTCTGGCATCCCTGCCCTGAGCAGGCAGTGCCAGCCACTGCTCAGAATGAGGAACCTGCCTGCTAGAAGTTTTACTGATATTTTTTTTTGCTGTAACTTTTTCAGATGCCCACAAGATGGTGCTGCTATCCTTTGGATGAACCTTGCAGTGAGGCTGAAAAGATGGCAGAGAAAAAGCAGCAGAGAGCTGCAGTCAGGAATGTCAGAGTTGTTGCATATACCACATTGCAAAATTGACATATTTTTTTAACAAGTACAGGTTCATTTAATTTCAGTGAACAAAACCTTCATAGAAATATCTTAGTGGAGAACAGTAGAGCACAATAGACCACTGTCAGTACCTAGCACATTTACAAGGGGAAGCCTAATAACAATTTTTAAACATAAAATTCAACCTTTCAGTATACAACAGAAAATTCCTTTCTAGCTGAATCTCATCTAGATTAAAGCTCTTCATTGTGGACCCTACAATGAAGAAATACTACTGCTATGAGGAGAGGATATAACTTTTTTAGTTGCTTCTTTGTTAAGGATCAGAAGGGATAACAGAGTCACTTGCTCCTGTCATTTTTATAGAATGACCAATTGGTCTTCCAAAAGATAAGAAACCTAAGCCACTCTCTTTTTTAGTTCTGTATGTGTAGTTTTGAGCTCACTGTACTATTCCTGTAATGCAGCAAAAGAAAAAAAAATCCCAAGTATGAATTTAATCCAATGGAAAACATCTGTATTGAACAGAAAGAGATTAACCTAGGCAAACAATATGTGGCAAATGTTGTGATTGAGCTTTAGCATCCTCGGAGATGCTGAAACCAGCCAACTCCTGTGATACTCTGTCAGTCTTTTGCCCAGAGCCTCTTCACACTGGCAGGTGGCACAGGACAGCAAATTATGCCACTGTTCTAAGGATCAGAGCAGATAGTAGTGTCACAGGAAGAAATGAGCTTAAACAAAGAACCATCATCACATCCCGTTCATCACAGACTCAGCATGGCAGAGGAGTTCTGGCAGAGTGTTTAATTACAATATAGAGAAGAATGAAAATCTCAGCTAGAAAGGAAAGGAACATATTTGAGATACTTCTTCCATTTGTATGGCGAGAACTGTCTTTGCTATATAAGTGTTTGGGGAACCAAAAGCCAATAGTGACGTAAACCACAACAATCCAAATGATGGGTCACATTCCTCTGTTCAGTGAAGAGACTGAAATCATAACTACTGTGCTGGGTCACCATGAAGTGCATTCAAATTCCATGTCAGTCGCTGTGTAAAAAGCAGATCAGGTTATCTTACAATAAAGAAATGGATAGGAGCACCTGCTACTCATATCTGCCTCTCTACTTTTCATGCAATGTTCATGTTAAGTTGAAACAGCTGCTTTTTCTTTCAGCACACCTAGATAAAGGGAAGCATTAAATATACCAATGGCCTATGGGCCATACCCTGTCTGGTTGTTCATTAAAATTCAAATGAGGTGGTAGTGCCTCTTGACCAATACTGGTGCATTGGCTGGATGCTGCCTGCAACATTAGAGATGGCACACTGCTGCCATTTAAAATGTAGTTCTCCCAGATCACACTACTCGTGGTGGAGTCAAGAGGTAGCTTGACTTGCAGCTGGTTTCAAAAGGCATTTGTGCTGTTGCTGTCAGATGACCCAGGCAGGTGTCCCTACAGTCTATGAGAGCCATGGCATCCCTTATGACCCCTTATTAACTATCTGTGATAGGATCAGTACCACGCAGTCACGTTGCTGATCATGTTTTATTACTGCCTGTGCAAAGTTTGATTTATAACCTTGTCAGATCCATTACCATTCAGACAACATTAATTGGCATCAAGGGCAGGATGGAACTTTCCAACACATGCTGGATGTTGCAGTGAGTTTCTACCCCTTATTAGGGGTAGAAATGAGTCAAGACACAGACATTTAACAACATGAAAAGGGTCCCAGTTTATTCTTCTTTATAGCTTAGCCATCCTGACTCTGACTACAGCAAGCTCCTACTGTAGGGTCCAATTGCAGACTCTGACTGCTGGTTATTTCCTGCTGTACTATTGTCTGCAAAAATTAGTTTGCAGACTCTGAAGGCAGGCCTTAGCTAGCTCAACTATATCTGCAGGCCCCAACAGCAGGCTCTAACTCCATCAGACATGGGCCAGCCTCCCAGATCTTTTGCCAGCAGTAACTCTCTTCCTTGCTTTGTTCTTCTTGTGTCTTTCTGGATCTTTCCTTCTCCCTCAGGGCTCCTCTACCTCTGCAAGACATTCTTTCTAAGGGTCCACCTCATGAAAAGGCTCCACTTCATCCAAAGGCTCCTGTGAGCAGCCAACCCACCCCTTTTATCACACTTATCTTTATCAGTCACAACTGTGACCCATTAAGAACAAGGTGGTTCCTCTTCTTTGGTTATTAGTACAACTGTGACTTATCAGAGGCAAGGTCGCCTGTAATCCTTTCACACCACAGTTGGAAGCCTTAGGAAAGTTTGTTCCAGTGGCAGCAGATTTTGTCCAAGATAATCAGATCAAGCTGAAAGCCATCAGAGATTAATTTGAATAGCGGTGTAAGACCAGCTGTTGCAAACAGGGTAAGAGCCAAGGTGCTTTGATCAGCCTCCTGAGTTGCTCTAGAGACAACCTGAGTCAAAACTGCTGGGCAGTGTGACACACTTGGGTGGGAGAAGATAAGGGGCCAAAAGGAGCATAGAAACCAGTTAGCCTGGTCTCTTAAGCCTATGCATCAGTGTTGGAGTATAAGCTGGCCAGCATTGCCCAACAGACCCTCCATATTAACTTCCACTCTCATTGTATCCTATGATAAAGGAGGAAACTGCTGACCACACTCGTTGCCTTGGCATAGCCCAGAAGCAGTAGCCCCTACCTTACCTGCCTTGTGCACTTAAGCTGCCTGGGTGCTTTAGTAAAATATCCCTGAATTATCAACACTGTTTTCAGCACAAATCCAAAGTCTAGCCCCATAGTAGCAACTATGAAGAAAACTTTATCCCGGCCCAAACCAGCACAGTGTTGAGCTACTTCAGTGGAGGTCTTAGACATGTTCAATTTACTCAGTCAAGCTGACATTGAAGGAAATCCCCTGTGTCTAGACTTCTCATGGAGGATAAGCTTTCAGCTGACACCCATGGTTGTAGCACTCTCACAGTTATGGCCTAATAATGCAGATCCCACAAAAAGACAAAAATTGTCAGACAGGGAGGGTATGGTTGGTCAGTTTCTGACAACGTTCACATTTCTAGGTGACATCCTTAGCAATGGCTTCTGTGCCTGAAGGTGAGTTGTGGAGGAACATTTACCTGGACGGAGGATGGGCACCTCCACTGTCCAGACAGAGATAAGCCACCTTTGGCATCTGCTGGAAAGGGACATTAGCAAACTGGGAGACAGCAGAACGAAGTTTTGTTACTCCTTTTGGATGGCCATAGGCAGGTGACCCATGTCCTCATCCTGATTATTAGTTTTCATGAATAAGTGGCACCTACCTGCTCAACTTTGTAATGAACACCAAGGCCCAAATCTTGATGTTGAATTTATTGTTCATCCCTTCAGTTAACATGGTGAAAACATCCCAAGATCCTGTGCAATATTTCATTAGTAAGGTCAAACTTCTCCCTCTGGCCTTGATGTCTCTATAGCCATGGCATCAGGACCTATCAATTTTTCAGATGAGGACCTTCTCCAAACCTATGCTGTAGCAGGCCAATGGGGCCAGTGGATCCCAGTCACTCTAAATGCTTTGGTGTAACTCCTTCAAACTGTGCCACCTTTGCCACCCACTTCATCAGAGCATACAAAACAGTACCACATAGATCTCATGTCCACCAAGGCAGTAACTTCTCCCCTGAAGGACTTTTAAGCAAGAGGGATTATTGATACCACCACCTTCTCCTTGAATGCACCCTTTTGGCTCATTCAGAAACCAAATGGTGACTGGCAGCTGACAGTAGATTATTGTGCTGTCAACAAAGCATCAACGATCCCTTTGTATGGCACTCCCATCTATCTCAAACATGAATTTTCCCACTGAGTGTGATTCCCATCCTTGGCTGGGAGCCACTGATGTTAAAGGCATGTCTTTCATGATTCCTCTGCAGCCCAAGGACTGCGAGTAGTTTGTGTTCACTGCAAATCCATTCAATATATGTTTACTCACCTTCCTCAGGGATTTATTCCTAGCCCTATAAGTGCACATGTCATGTTATAAAGCTTTTTTAACACTTCAGGGGTGTACATTAGTGATAAATTTATGTCAACCTTGATGATAGTCCAGACTGCACTTCTGCCATCATCATGATCACATTTTCAATAGCTTAATGTTGTCATTTCAGAGCTTAAGTGGCAAATGCCTGCCAAATATATGTCTTCTCCCAACAGCTTGTGTGCTCCCCAAGCTACTGGCCCTGGGAAACCTTCAATCCATACCTTAGGGTAACAATTTCCAGAGTTTAGGGAGACAATTTGTTTTAAATAAATAGGGTTCAGTTTAGAGTGCTAATTTTGTTTTACCAAAAGCAGTAATCTCATAAATTAATTGCACTTTGAAATTGCACATTCAGACAGAGCAAGTCTGTAAAAGGTCACACAGAATCGTTCTTGCAGTTTTCAATTGTTTGCTGAGTTTCAGAAGATGTCTTACATTTATCTTTGGTTTAGGATGCATCTTGGATTTGATCTAGTGTTACTGAAGCAAATCTTTTCTTGTTTTGCATTATTCACAAAGTTGCACTCATCTAGAGAATATAACCCTCTGGGGTACTCTGCAAAAAGCAAGACAACACCAGAACCTTCCAAATTGTGGTGGGATAGCATTATTATCACAGCACATTACCAAAGTTTTCTGTAAGCAAAGCTACTTATCTATATTTGAATGACATTTCTTTCAGTCACACTAACTTCTGACAGAATATGCAACATTTCCATTAACATGCTGGAATAGCACTATGCTGCTTTGTGCAGCTTTTCCCAATTTATGAATCTCTATCAATGAAAGTAATGTGGACATTTTATGCATTTGGCTATTTTCTTGCCAGGACAGTTTGCAGAGCCATTAAAGAACATAGTGTGCTTTAAGATTATATATTACTGACAAAGAAACCTGACATCACAAACCCTGTTTCTGACATAACTTATTTGTCTACACCAAGACCCATTTGAAGAGATTAATGGCCAGGGAAGTCTGCAATAATACTGCTTTATGAAATGCACTTCATCAGGCTGTACCATAGCTCAGCTCCTTCCTGTATGGATTGTTTTGGTCAGAACTAAAATCTTAATAGCAGGTTGATGACATACATGCCAACATGAAATATACTTACAGAAAGATATCCCAGAGGCTGTTCTATAAAGACACCACTCATATTTGATGCTGCTGGACCTGAAGCTGATAAAGACTATGTCTGTGAGGGCAGGTGTCTTACTTATTCTGTAAATAATTCATTCACCATGGCCACAACACTGATACAACTTCCAGACTATTCTTAAAAATTTCATATTTTAGGAGACGAATAAGCAGTTGCATACATAGAGCACCTTGCCAGCTCGTTCCGGTTGTGCAATGCACTGCAACCCTTTTACAAAGTCCTCTGAAGGCAGAACAGATCCCACAAATTCAGATTATGAGATGAGTCAGATAAGGGTCTTTTGACAGTACATCTGTGGTGTTTAGGGGATTCTCAGAGAGGTCACTGTGCTCCTGGATCACTTCTCTCAGCCTGTAATTTGCCTTGTACAAAGCTGACACTATTCCTCTCGGAGATGTCAAGGTTCACTGATGGCTGTAGGATTTGTTATGCTGCTGCTTTCCAGTGAAAATAATGGCACCCTCAGGGCCTTTTGCAGAGAGGCATAGCTGTGTTCTAATATCAGCTGGAGAGGTGAGCTGGGCAGCTGCTCTGCCCTCCAGCACTGTTTGCCCAGATGGACTTTGCAGGCTGCAAGAACCCAAGGATATGGTTCAGGATAAAGTCAGTAGTGCTGTCTTTATTATATGAATATTTAGGATCTTAAAAGCTCTTAGTATTAGAGTAGTTTTACTGCTATTTATTCTGTTGCATAGTTGTTGCATAGCTTCAATAGTAGCAAGACCTAATGCTGCTGGGTTTTAAAAATTCTTTCCTAGGTTATAAAATATGAAATTTTGAAGATTATTTTGTCAATAATAATTCTTCACTGTAAGTGGTACCCAGGAGCACACAGGCAGCATGCTGGAGTGTCTCCCACAGCTCAAGTTTCTCCCTCCCAGTCTGGAAACAATGGAAAACAAGGACAAGCCAAAACCTGGAAAACTAGTTCATCTGGATGACTTCTGCTGCTAAGATGCCAACTCTGGCAGTGATGGTGGTCACAGCTCAAGCTCTCTCTCTTTTGGGGGCTAGGTGGGGGCAGTGGTGTGGGTGCTGGAGCAAATGAAATCCTCTTAGCCCCTAATTCATGTTTATCAGGCTGTGTGAAACATATCTGTGATTTTTGTCCCTTTTTAAGTGCACAGGAGTTTGAGCCTGTGAAACTAGGGATCACGGGTTACATTTGAATCACTCTCACCCTTCCACATCTTGAACTGCTGGATGTCCAGTGTTGGGCCACTGTCAGCAGCAGGATGGATTATAAATGAAGTGTTCCCACCCACAATGAGTCAGACACCCCCATGCACGCCAGGAAGGAGTGTGAGGGAAAGCACATGTTTCCACAGCACAGGGTTACCTTTAACACTTGAGCTGCAAAAGCAGCCTCACTGACTTCCTTCTGGGACATCATAGATTTGCCAACCAAATGCACAGACAAATAGCATCCCAGTATAAGAAACTGGCTCTGTCCTATCCTGCAAATTCATGAGCTGTATTTTGTAGACCAAAAGACTGTGCACTCCTCCCAGACCACACACAACCCACAGTGAAATTTGGAGTACAGGATCCCATCCTGGAGCTCCCCAGGCCATGCATGGGGACAGCTGCTTTCCAGGGCTGACACTTTCCATCAGTATTGTCTTCACTGCAGGAACAAAACAATCTCCACCCCAAAGCACAGTGAGTGGGTTCCTTTGCAGAACCTGCACACAATCTCTTGTATTCAACAAGCAAAGGAAGTGCTGGGCAGCACACCAATTATAGCTATAGCTGGGTCACTGCATCTTAGGGGAGACAAGATAAATCCAGATGGTCACTTTTTGCTTAGAGCCTTTGTTATCCTTTATCTCTCTGAATCATCTTCTACAAAGATGGTTGGTAGAGACCAACAAAAAGAGCAAAACAGAAGATAAGTAAAACTAAAGCAACGTAATAGAATTTTTATGTTGAATAATTTCATTATTGTTCAGAATTTGGTGATTTGTCTTTTTGTATATATAATTAATCACAGGCAATCAAGGAGTTATTTTTTTTTCAACCTTTTATTATTTTCACTCACAAATTAAATGTATTTATTTGGCTAAAAGTAAGTATCAGTATTGCATTTTATGTTTTCTGTATTGTAAGAATGTACCTTCAACCATCTAGAGCCTGATAATGAAATAGTTTTTTCTACTGTAAATGCTGTGATCCTTTAGGATGGCAAGGGAATTGGATAAGTTCCTGAGTCCAAGATATATTTTGTGCCTAAGGTACCATAGACCTAAATAGAATGAATAAAATTTTAGGCTCAAATGACAAATGATATCATATCAACAGAATATTTTTATGCTTGGTTTTCATCTTCATTTCCATGTAATTCTTGACCATTTGCAGTCAGATTTGTCAAATGAGCAATATTAAGAAAAAGAGATGAAAATATGAGAAGAAGGTAAGATGCAGTAAAGATTATACTCATGCTTAGAAGCCATATTTCTGGAGCAACTGAGATTAATTATTAGTAAATCTTGTGCCGTGTTCATCAGAGCACAAAATTTAAATAAGTTATATATTTCGCATATAAGAACAAACATTTTAAAAATAAGTTAACTAAGTTAAATCTATATTAATTGAAAGCTAACTTCATACAGGTGCTGTAACATTGTTAGAGAAATGAAATGTGTAGTCCCAGGTACGTATAGAAATGGCCAGAGGTCAATCCAAACAGGCAGGTATGCAGTGGAATCTTTGAGGAGTTCCAACAGGGGCATAGCTGTGGTGCAGCTGATGGCCCGTTAAGTCCACTTAAATTGTCCTCAAGGTATTTAAATTCCTTTGAATTTCCAGGTTTGACACAGTTGTTACAGATTAAAACAAGCCCCAAATGGTTTTTTATTTACATCCACTTCTACAAAGAATACGGTATTTTATTAATAAGGACCATCACAGTAAGACCAGCAGATTTTCACCCATTTTATCTGGCCCACGAAAACTCTTCCTTCTAAAGAGTATATTCTGATTACTGCAGCAAAGCAGGTAATTTCTGTAAGAAGTAAAACTACCACCCTATAAATATGAAGATTATGGCTTCTAATGCCATGTTTCATGAAACTAAGATATTGATGATGGTGTTCATTTTCTGGAAAGATCTAATACTTCAGTAGTAAAACACTGAAAGTGCGTTGTAAAATTCATCAGCTGGATAGCACTTTGTAATATTCAACTGGCAAAATCACAATGCATTTTTCATTATTATGAAAAAGGAGAAATGAATAATTTCATTAATTCATTTCATCATTAGCCATATGTGAGGTGATATAGTGTTAAAGACTGAAAGAGAAAACGGTAATTCTCTATTGCATGAAGTTAGAGGAAAGATGCATCTCACTGGATTAGATAATATTTCCCAAGCCTTTTTAAATAAAATATTAAGATACCTCTGACAGAAATGGAAATGTAGTTTGTTTTGACTAAAAGTTGTTCTGTTGATCTGTGTTTCATGTTAAGTTTATTGACAAGCTCATTAGATAGGTTTTGTTGTTGAGGTTCTCTGGTGGTGGTGGTTTTTTCTCCCTAATACACTGGTCCTAAATTAAGGACTGTAGTTATGGGGCAGAGGTAGTACATAGAGTGAGACTAAAACTTCCAATGCAAGTTCCATCTTTTGCTTTCGTCTTGACAGGTGAAAAAACTGTACACATGGAATACAGGATTATGTATTTATCAAGTTCACAGATGAACTGACAGGGAAATGCCATAAAGCAAATTTATGTATAGAAATATATGGAGCTTAGACTGATTTATCATAAATTACAATCAAATGTATTAATCTAAAGGAGTGGAGTTGACAAGGAATAGCAAAGCACACAGAAATGCATGCTTTCCTGTAAAAAAAAAGAACCTGGAAGGCAGCTCCTCAAAACTGATGGGACTGAGTAATGTAAATATCATAAAGTACAACCCCCCAAAAATAATCTTGAATTGGCTTTGAAAAGACATAACTTCAAAACAGAAGAAAAAATTTACCTCTGCAATAGTCCTTGGCCTGGTTGTCTCTGAAGACAGAACCTTGGAGGCAGGCTGACAATCAGGTTAGATTGTTGTAAGAGAACTGGCCTCTGGGCATAACAGTTCTCAACACCATGATTGAAGCTCATGCTAGTTGATGTTTAATGTGAAATCTTATTTGGGAGAAGGGAATGTAAACTAATACAACCTGAAGAAAAACAGCCTGGAAAGGATGAACTCAGTGGAAAGGAAAAGCTGCACTGCTTTGAAAGACTCTGAGGTTACAGCAAATATCTTGATTCTTCTGTGTGTTGATAATTCCCTTTCGGCTAATTTTACTCACAACCTTTCTTCACAATCTGTGCTGCATGCCTTTTGACAGTTCAGTGGTCCTTATGACCTTCTCAATTTCCTCTTGCATCCTGGACATTAGTATTTTTCTAATAGAGAGAAATAGTACATTTTAAATTCTCTCTGTCAAACCACTGTTCTAGATTTAACCAATAATGCACATCCACATTAACTTTGTTGTGTGCTTTATGATTCATGTCATCACAGAATAATATAATTTGCCTGTAAATTGTAGTTAAAATAAGGTCTAGTGTCAATGTGCTCCAGGTTTCTCTCTAGAAACCTTCTAAGCTAAGCAATGTTTCCAAATGCAAATGCCACCAGAGCTAGAGCAATGCCCTGGGGGCGAATTCACCATGCAGGATAGTTCCATGAAACTCAATTTTCTGCTATGTAAACTGGTCAGTTGATTCTGTGCTGTAATCTGGACTGTATCTTGCATATGGGAAGAAGTTTTGCATGTGGGAAAGCTCTGAATCAGTCCAACTGAATTCAACAACTGAACTGAACTGAAAGATGGTCCTTGCACATTTGTATGCTTTGTTTTGAGGTGAGAATATCTGATGTGCAATTCATGCCCACTTCTTTTGGATTGGACAAGGAACCCTTCACCTAACAAGTTCGCCTTATCTGTCTTACATGTATGTGGTCCAAATGTTTCCACTACTGCCCAGCTATACCATAGGGACAGGAAGTGGAAATGAAGATCATGAGGGTTGAAAAAGGGGTGAATTATGACCTGATTTATCACACTGTACTGTCTGTACAAAAGGCTAATAAAACATGAAAAAAAGCAGGTCCTTGTTCATCAGGGTGACCTCCTTAATAGGGAGGTTGAAAAGAAGCCCTCATGCCTTAATACAGTTCATTCCATCTTTTTATTGACAGAGGAAGGAAAATGGATTGCATATGGTCTGATACAATATTTTCATTCCTCTGTAACAGAAAAGTAAATAGCACCAAGCCTACCTATTTCAGCAAGGGAAGAACTGGAGGGTTTTTTTCACAGCTGGTAGTCTGAAGACCTGTAACAAATACTGGATGTCTCTCTTCACTGATTGCCATACTACTGTCTCATTATCTTCCTTCATAGGTGAATGCTTGTTTGTGATGAGGAGCTTCCACCACCTGCAGTGCCATGGTTTTTTACCCCAAAGAGCTGCATGCTCTTTTGGTTGGAGCTGTGCTTTGATGGAGAGCAGGCACTATGGATTAGTTTCTTCTGGACAAATTAAAGTTTCACCCTCCAACCTGAATTTACACATCAGTGTACACTGAAATGTGTAGAGTAACATAATCAGATTCGTGAGCACTTTGTTCCTTCCAGGAAGCTAATGTTGGCTCCTGGCTCTGACCAGAAAAGCATGGTGCCCACAAATAAGTTTTCAAAATCTGTAATGCTGAGATCTGATTCTTTGCAAAACATCTTCCAATTACAGATTTGTTGGATAGCCTAAATTCTAAAAAAAACTTTTACAAGGAGACTAACAGATAAAAGTAGGTGCAACCAGTATTTTTACTGCAGTTTTAAAGTAGTTCTGAAATTTTATTACTTTATGTAAGCCTCCAAGCTAAAAGAAGATTTATCAGTCTGCAGTAAGCAGCATCCTCCCATAAGAGCTCAGCAGTAAGCAGACAGCAAGCTGCATTACTTGAATGAAAAAGCAAAGTATCATATAAACTCTGCTCTATTGGAAATGGATTAAAACGGAGCCTGTGGCCTTCTCACTAAATCACAAAAGAGACTTACTACTGTGAAGTCTATTTTTCCCAATTTTTCAAAAGAATATTCCTACTAAGAATTTTGGTTTCTTTCTTTTTCCCTGCAGCTCACCTCTGGATAAAGCAAGTGTGTCTCCAAGGGGCAGAAAGACTCAGGAACTGGAAACAGCTCTCACTAATGTTCAGTGCTCAGGTCTCAAGAAGGCTCTGCTCCCCTTATGAGCAATGGTGCCTGAGGAATGTTCTTCCTTGCAGAGAGAAAGCTAAGGGAGGAATTGCATAATTTGTGCCCTCTCTGTCATCAGCAAGGTGAAGCCTCTGAAGAGGGTCTACAGTTCTGCAGTTGGTTCTGTTAATGCAGCACTTGGAAGAGGAAATAACTTTTGGAAACATTTATAAACCTCTAAACATGGTCACCAACAAGGGAAATGTAGCAGATTTGACACTTCCCAACACACCAGCAAGCACCATTGTAGACATACGAGCCTCTACATTTTAAAAGACAGAAAATAGTTTATTGGTTTTTTTAAGCATAACTGTTTCCAAACAAAAACCCAGAATCCCCCTGTGATGTGTCTTTATTGGTGTTTTAAGGGATGCTGCCTAACTGGACATGGACACGGAGGTGGAAGACGTTTCATATTTTACCAGCAGAAGGGTGAGACAGCACAGAGAAGTACAAAGTCAGCAAACCCTGCAGCCAAACCTGCACTGAATGCTCCATCATGGTACTTGTTTCAGCACAAACTCAATCAAAATGCAAAGTTCAGAGGAGATGTGGTTGCAACTTTCTGTTTTCTTCCACAAGAAAGGAACGTGCTTGACAATGTTTGTCTTACATGTTCTGTTTAAGACATTTTACCATTTAGCTGCAAAACTGGCAGGTAGCACAGAGATTTCTTAATTTTCTGCATATGGAATGTACTAGATTTTATTGATCTAGTCGGTTCTTCTCCAGATAGATAGATTTTGATAGGGTCTTTTTAGTTAACATGGTTTTATCTTGAGCTGAACAAAAAAGTGCAGATAACATGGAATATAATTGTTTCTCATAGCTCTTCTTATTTCTAATTTATTATAGCTTTTGTACTTTGTCAGGGCCAGGATGGTATTGTATCTGTGACCCAGCAGTCTAAATTTCCAACAAAGTGAAAAACAATTGTTAATATTTTTTTGTATGGAAAAAAAAAATGAGCAATATTCTATGCTGAAAATCAAACTGCTCTTTAAATCTCAGAGTTGAAACAGACTTTTCCTTCATTCTAATTTCTGTACTGAGCATAAATTTCATCCTAAAGCTGAGATTTTGTCTTGTTAAAAGCTTAATTGAAAAGACTGAATTCCAGAGAAAACCTAATTTTTGAGGTGAGTCATATTCAAGCTCTAAAAATATTGACAATGTTTGATTCTGTCTTTGATTTTAATCATAAGCTTTCTCTGTACTTTACTCATGAACCATGTATTGATTTAGATGTAAAAAAGAAAAGTACTGATTCACAGTAAAAGTCAGCTGTGCTGAAACAGATCTCACTGGCATGCAAAACTGATAGGTACTGTGACTGGATTTTAGCATGTTTTATAGGGTAAAGAACATAGGGGGGAACATTTATGTAATCTGCTGTGCGTTGTCCATGATAAATTGGAAAATGGGTGAATGCTAAAAATCAAGACAAACGGGTCATCTACTAGACACCAGAGCTACCTCTTAGTTATGCAATAAAATACTACAAAATCTCTTTAAAAACTCCTAAAAATGATCGAGAAAAAGCAATGTTTAAATCGAGGTATTTCTTTATGTGCCAAGGACTAGTCTGAGGGACTAGGGGGGAGCTTGTTAAGAAGTTAAGAATTCAACTTAAGCAAAACATTCTTCACCATCCACTTGAAAATCCTTCCGTAAGCCAGGGACCTGTTATCTGGGTAAAAGCACAGCCAGCTGGGACACACAGTTAGTTGGAAAGCTGCTCCCAGAGGTTTGCTGTCAAAAAGGTGTCTCGAGCGGAATCCCAGGAGAATATGTCCAGAGCTGGTTCTATTTGATATTTCTATTAGCCACCTGGATGATGGAAGGGAATGTACGCTCATGAAATTTGCTGACAGCTCCAAGGCAGGACGGATGGCAGGTGGTATGTGGGATGGGATCAGAATTCAAAATTATCTTGATGCACTGGAATGGGAGGAGGTTAGAAGGGAGGCGGGAAGGAGAGGGAGAGAGAAGGAGGGAGAAGGGGAGAGAGAGAGAGGCAACAGAAAAGCTCTACATTTAAAGAAGAGAAAAACTGTTAGTAAATACAAAATGGAGACTAAATGGCTAGCCTCTAGCATAGCAGGGAAGGATGTGGAGCTAAAAGTGGATCAGAAACTGGCTGCAGTTCTGCCACAGAAGAGGCAAGTTACATACTGGGAGCAATCAATGTAAGAATAAACATAAACCTGGAGGAAGAAATCCATTATCGTTACTCATGTTTTTATCATAGACAGAACTAAGTGCATGTGAATGTTGCCTGAAATTATTCAGTTACTTCTTTCAGGAGCTGAGCCAATTTTTTATACCTGGTTCCTCCATATGGAAATGCACCAATAAAATACTTGCAGTGTTGTTTTTATGCTCAGTCCTGTAGCAGTGATGCATCTAGCTTTTAAGAATTAGTTGGCTTCCATTTCTGAGTCTGGTTTTCAAGAGTTTATGTAACTTGGAAACATAAAGAGAAAGTACTCCAAGGTTAAATAAGAGATAGTTATCCTGGCATACTTCTTTTTGATTTTTGAATCTTGCATTCTATCCCACCCCCGCACCTGGCACTGTCAGTACTTTGCTTGCTTGCAGCTGCATAATTTCTTCACTTATACTTTCTATTTATAAAAAAAGAGAAACAAAAACCCCAAACAAAAACGAAAAAAAAAGCCTGAACCCAAAACTCTGAAAAAATCCCTCTTAGATATTATGATTCAACATACTTTAAAATAAGACGGTAAATATTTATAGTTAGCTTAGACATGGGGAGTACTGCTTAATTCCCTTCAGTACTTTCATCATGGAGAATGTAGCTCTGCTTTCAATATGAAAATGATTGGTTTGTTATTGTGTTCTTTTCCCAGAAAGAGACATTTTCGAATCTTCTCAATCTCCTATCAATCTCTGGGTGCAGCTTATCTTGGCTTTGTCATTCAGAAACTTAAGTCTATGTATACTTGATAGTGACATTCATATTCATTGTGACAGCTGAGGAAAAAACCACAACAAACTATATAGCTAAGTCAGTTTATTCTCTGTACTCTTAAAAATGTATAAAGCAGCATTTATAACCTTCGTGCCTCCTTTTGTCTACAAAAATGAGCCCTAGAGACAATTATTAATACAGGGCAGGCAAAGAATCCTTCTCTTCAGCATTTTAACATTATATACAGAAGAAATTTTACCTCCATCTATTATCCCCTGTGTGCCCATGCGCAGAAGCTGAGAGGTATGTCTGAGTGAGTATGCATATGGTGAATGATATACATTACAACCCATTTGTGTAGAAATGTAAGAGGTTATTTAACATATAAAGAATTTACATTTAAGTGGCTTTCAGCATGGCACTTATGCTTAGAGTATGCATAATTTGTCCTGTATTTTTTGTTCTTAAATATTTACCAGTGTGCAAAAGTGGTAACGTTTGAGGGATAGCTAGAAATTATTGGTCATACTATAAGCATCTAACATCTAATATCTAAAATCTCTTTAATGAAGAACACAAATACCTATATAATTCTGTCTGAATTTTAATAATCTTTTCACAGAGTTCACAGTACCTTCCCAGCCTGCTCTACTTTTCAAAGCAACCACAGGCAGAGAAAGTATTTAGGAGGTCAAAAACCTTATCCTATGAAAAAAGAGACTGATAAAGAGAAGTATGAAAGAAAGAACCACTATAAGAATATTAACCTGTTAGTTAACTCATTTGTCTTCAGGCAGTATCTGGAGACACTCAAATATTAATATTACTCTTCCAGTAATCTATAAACATATACAGGTAAGCACTAGTTTCATAGTACTTGAGCAGAGGTATCAAACAAAAATTTTCACTTTATTTCATAATAGCTCTTCTTAAAATTTCATTTTCTAATTTACAAAGACCTAATCATGCACATGAGGGCTCACTGTTCAACACATGGACCATGCTTCATATGTAATGTAGGTTTTGTTGTGGCAAGGCTCCACTTGTACTTAAGACTTTTAGAAGAAATGCATGAAAAGTAGATGAGACTGAAATAAGAACCTGTAGTTCCAGTGTAGCTCCTCCTTTGCTTCTATTTGTAGCTATACATAAGTTTCTGTGAAATATCCTTTTGTTTTGATCTATGTGTTCATCATTTTGAAGGGGAGTCAGGCCTAACTTCCCTGTCAGTACCCTTTCCAAACAGATTGAGTAACATTCTTTTAGAAACGTATATATGTGTACAGATATAGAGATATAGATATAGAAATAGATATATACGTTCAGATCTTGTGGGATACCATCATATTCCTGGGCAAATTACAAGAAAGTATGATTATGATAATTTTGCTGCAGAGCAGCAGCAATTCTTGATTCAAATCTTAACAAAATACTAGCTCTTTCCTTATATTCTCCTTCATTTGTCTCCTGATATCTGTGGCCAAAATTATGCTTGTTTTCATTAATCGTTCCTGACTCATGGCTGTCAGAATTATCTATAAGTTTGTTTTCTTGGCAGGTGTCTCTGAATCATGGATCTGGAAAGATGGCTAAGACATGTTTCTCATTCTTTAATGCACATTATGTTTTCAATTTTAGGCAACTTGCTGTCCAAAAGAAAAGAAATGACCTCATCTGTCAGTTGTATGTGTTTTGTCTCACAGAATGTTTGCCTCAAGCACAGCAGTGGTAGATGCATTTACAATGTCGCCACAAGGATGACTGCACAGCATTTGTTCTGACTTTTCCAGAAGGTCTTAAGAAGGATGGTGCACTATTCTCACTCAATTTAGTAGGTGATAAAGATGAGGAAACATGGTCTTCATCACTATTGTGACCATGCAATGGAAAGTGTCCCATGCTCTATATGTTGGTCTTAGATATGTAAGCAATGGGTCTGGCTTGACTTGAATTGTATTTGTTGTAATTTATGATTATTTTTTCCTTTTTCTGTCAGTGTCCACTTAAATGGAAACAATATTGCCTATGAAAAGAATGGGAAGTATAAAGCATATTATTTCATTACTCTTCTATATATTCCTTCAAGGGTCCAAGTAGGCACTGATACAAAGATGAATTCTTCTGAAGACATTTTTTCAGCCTTGAGCAAAAGGTCTCTGATGACCTAGAGATAAACTGACTCAAAATTTTACAGTTATGGAAAATTCTGTAAATTCACTGATCCAAATGGATTTATGTACTTTTGCATTAACTGTGACTCTGTGTATGATGTGCAGAGCTGTTTTCCCCTTATGGTTCAGTTTAAAATTCATGGTCTTCTGTAGTAGTTCTGTAGTTCTTCATTCCATGTAGCAGTTCACAGTTCTTCTATGTACACTGCAGACAGTGGCAGAATTTCTTGGTTTTGTCCTTGCCTTCTGCAAGGAAACAAGCATTATCCACAAGAGATTGAACAGAAGGAGCTGTACCAGACTAACACTACACTCAGATTTACTCATGGCTGCTTAAAAAGTCATAGAAATTACAATAGAAAAAGACCACAGCAAGCAGTAAGAGCTTCTGTCTTACAACCTCACTGAAGCCTAGGCAGGAATTCATGCAGCACTCAGGAGTTAAGATTGCTGTCTTAAATGCTCAGTTGACAGGACTTCCTTTAGGAGTGTACAGAACAAGAGTTATGGTACTGTAAAAGTCTTGGTACTTTCTCTCTGCCAGACTGAGTTTCATCCAGCCTCTCCACTGCAAATAAATCAAAGTTATTCTCCAGTAAAAGTAAGAGGTCTCAGTACAACTGAAAGGATGCTATTTGGAATTTGTTGTTGTCCTATTTGGTAGTCAGGGCATGGATTGTTTTACCAAACTAGGATCTACTGCTTTCCGTGTTATTAGTGAGTGACAACAGTTAGAATCTGATAGACCACTTAATATCTGATAGACTGCTGAAAATTAATCATAAAGTTTTATAGCTAGGAAATATTTACCCAAGATGCGCTCGGAATTATTCAACAAAATTCAATTAAAGCACAAATAAATTGCCTAAAATATCACCTGGGAAAACAGCCTTTAAAACTAAAGAGTAAAATCCATGAACATGATTATTTAAGAATCTTGGCTATCTCAATTGAATTAAGCTTGTATTGTGTTGAGGGAAATGAAAGCTAAACAATAGCAACAATATTAAGTGAATCTTCAGAATCCATTTTGTTTTGGTTTACAACTACCAAGGAAAATGAAAAAATACCTAATGGAAGACACTCTACAGCATTTTCAACTTCTCTGTGTAGGCAGCACAGACCATGTCAACAGAACAACTCTTTCAACAAAGTTATCTGCAGAGTTATCCCTGATTCACAGTAAAAGTCAGCTGTGCTGAAACATGCAAAACTGATAGTTATTGTGATTAAATTTTAGCAAATTTTATAGGGTAAAGACCACTGGGGAAAACATTTATGTAATCTACTGGGTTTTGTCCATGATTAACAGGCAAATGGGAAAATGCTAAAAATCAATACAAACTGGTTATCTACTAGACACCAGAGATAGAGAATAAAATACTAAAAAATTCTAAATGTATATTTAACCATCCAGAATAACAAAATTTGGGCTACTATTCCAGTTGTAGAATCTTGATGCAAACTCTGCCCTAAGTGTCTGATGATTCAGCTTTCTTTTCCCCTCCTCATTTCTGCTAGACAAGTTAGGACTTCCTATTCATTATTTGGCTATTCAGTCTATGCTGAATGTTGTCACTTGTGGTCTTTTACCTCCCCATCTGTATAGAATTTTGCCTTTTTAATCATCTCTCAAACCAGAATTTCATTCCCACAACAATAGTTGAGAAATTATTCCTACCAACAGAGGTTATTTATGATTAACAAATCCCATAGCCTGAGGGAAAGTGGGAGTCATGCATATTTAACTTACTGATAAAATGAGCCTTTCTGTGTAATGAATTGTTTCAAAGTCAGAATAAAACCAAATTTAAAGATAACCAGATTAACTTTTGATTTCTAAAGTCAGCTTGTAGGCCCCGAAAAGTGTCAACTTATAAATGGTCTTTTGCATGCATCTTTGCCAGCTATTTTACATGGAAATATGGTTGCATGATTTTTAAAAATCTCAAAATCTGCATCCCAAAATGTTACTTAGTAATTAGCAAATTTTGAATAAATTTGAAAGTCTACTGAGATGATTCTCAGCTGTGAACAAGACACGGAGCCCATGAAATCTATACAATTTCACATTTGCTTAAACATTCTTTTTATCTTTTGTCTGATACAAATGCCTTGAAGGAGGTAGGAATGAGGAAAATCTAAGGACTGGGATTAATTTTTCTCTTGAATCTGGAGTAGGTACTTAAAGAGCATTGACAGAAAAAAAGGGCATTCTAATTCTTTCCAGTATTTTCTGTCTATCCTATTTATATATTGGAGTCCTAGTTTTGTGCAGGAATAAAGTCTGCCAGTGATAAAACTGATGTAACACTGATATTATGAGAAGGATTAGGAAATCAGCCTGGAAGGCTTCCAGCAGTATCAGATAATCAGGATGTAGCACTTCACACGTGAGACTGTAACAACCAGTTCAGCAGACAGCATACATACAGCTGCAGCAGGGCAGACACACAGGGCAGAGGCTTTTCCTGCAATGTCTACCACAGTGTATGAGGTCATTCTAAAAAATTCATTAGCCCGAGAGTAGCTAAAGCTGCCCTGTGAATATGCGCTCATTTAAGTCACGTACACAGAGATTTTGTCCTGCCTTTTTGTCTCCTCAGCCAAGCAGTATGTTGTTGTTTGAAGCAAGACCCTGCCAATGAGAAAATAGCACAGTTCATCTGTTAGGTATAAGACCAGTTTTGCAAGCTCATTATCACTGTTACATGAGGTCTCCAGTTTCCTTTTTGACATCACGGTTACACTGGTTCTGAGCCTCCAGACTTCCCTTGCACTACACATCATGTGCTTATCAGCAATGTCTTTTGACTCCAGTAGCTTTTATGAAAGGTTGATCATGCAGAATATTGTTTTGTCTGGGATAGAGTTAAGGTTCTCCATGGTAACTTGTGGAACTGATTTGGACTTGTCTTGAAAATAGTGTTGTTAACAGAGGGATGCTTTGGTTATTGCTGAGCAGCATTAAAACAAAGTCAAGACGTTTTGCTTCTCACCTCATCCCACCAGTTAGGAGACTGGGGTGCACGAGAATTTAGGAGAGGACATGGCCAAGACAGCTGACAACAACTGATCCGAGGGATATCCCCTACCATACAGCATCATGCTCAGCCTATAAAGCTGGGCAAAGCAGGAAGGGGGGACATTCAGGGTAATGGTGTTTGTCTTCCCATGTCACCATTATGAATGATAGGGTCCTCCTTTCCTGGGATGTTTGTACCTGCCTGTCCATGGGGAGTGGTGAGTGAATTTCTTACTTTGTTTTGCTTGCCTGTGTGTTACTGTGATGTAGATAGAAACACACAGTAACACACACAACAGGTGTTTAGGCAGAGAAGAAGAAAGGAAGTCTCTAGTTTATTGTTGACTTCGTATATATAAGTTTCTGGGCAGTGATCAGAGACTGGACAGAGAAGTTACCACCTCTCCATCTTCACTGGTCACTTGAGAAGTCTATCAGGTGATATCTTTTACAAAGGAATGTAAACATGATTCTTGTTTATCTTACAATTTATGAGAACTGACTCTACTATATTAAAACAAATCAGAAGGCTTATTTTCAGGCACAACACCTGTGTGACCTTTGCTTTGCCTATTAAATTGTCTTTACCACAACCCATGAGTTTTCTCACTATTACTGTTCCAACTCTCTTCCTCATCCCACTAGAGAAGAGTGAGCCAATGGCTCTGTGGGGCTGAGTGGACAACTGGGGTTAAACAACAACAGAGTCAAACACAAAACTCACTAACTTTTTCATTCACTGGACTGCCATGTTGCTGACACCATTGACTACCATTGGTCCAGACACCATACTAAAACTGCCTTTCCAAATTTCTGCTCCACTGACCATGTGCTAAAATCTACTGGAGGACTGAAGTTTGGGCCAGTCCTAATCTTGGGTTGCATCTGCCACTTCTGCTCCTGTGACAAGGCAGACATCTCCCTGGATGCACACACTGTAGAAGCGTGATGTTGTCAAGCTTTGCCTTTCTGTGGATGAGCTCCATTTCTGTGCACACTCTCTCCTCCTGTAGGCTTCATTTTTGCCAGCAGGCAAGTTGTACCAGATTTGTAACTATTTCTTTTTACATGGTGTAATAGTTCAAACAGAAGCTGAAGGGACTACCCTTGGATACCTCCACCCACAGGCATCTGAAGCACAAGAGGTGCTTTTCACACCATTCCAGAACAGGTGCTCTTGAACCAGGTTGTGTCACACCCTGTGACATCCAAGAGGAGACAGGCATTGCTCACACCTCAGCCTTCATTGCCATGTAATCTTCTAGCAAGCCCTCCCAAGCAGCAGGGCCCATGGCAGCTGGTCTCTCACACAGCTGGATGAAAGCTGACTGTGTGCTTTGAGACCTGGAGCCAGCTGAGGTGATGTCCCCAAGTCCCCTGGTGTCTCATGCAGACATGCCATAGCTTGGTAGCAATAACATGTCAAACCAGCTTTGCCTGGTGTCTAGGCCAAACTGCCTGGGCTTTTGCCTGGTATCTCACACTGTAAGGTTATTCTTGCATCTGATTCTGTCAACCAGATGCTTTATTCCAATTTCTAGACTAATTCATGTTTCCTTAATGTCCTTTTTATCTTTAATTTTCCTTAATTTTCCTTCATTTCAGATTTTCAGTAAAGTTTTACCTTTATCTATAATTTTTCACAGTGATGATTGTAAGATGATGAAAAGATGGCAACTAAAATGTAGTAGATATTCTTACTGGTCAAGACTTATTTGTGAAGATCCCATGTGACTCAGGCTCCAATACCATGTTGATTTAGATGATTAGTGACAAAGTATTTGACAAAATAATTTTCATTGCTATTAACTATATCACTGTATTAAGATGCAACTGATTCATAGGGTAATGCTCAAAATTTATTAATTTGTGTGTTAATTTTATGAAAGCTGCTTAACAAAGAGTGTTACGAACCCATCATCTCCCTTTTCATTAAAGTTGTCAAGTTAAATTACATCATAAAAACATGATGATTTATAACTCTGTGAAATAACTGTACCATAAACCCTAATATCTTACACAATCAAAATGCTTAAGAGGTTTTATATTATTATTTCATAGACTGGAGACACTATCATTAGGGTCTTTCAGCCTAATTGTATGTTTGGGGGAATCATTGTAATTTCTATTCCTATTGTTTAAATATAAAGCCCTAATCTCCTAATCAGGAGAATGGGAAGTGTTTCATATGAGGAAAGACTAATCAAAATTGGAATATTTAGGTTGGTAAATTGGTATCACAATGAGATATCACCACTGTTTCTATATGGGAAGTGCAGAAAGGGAAAGAGAACAATTTAATGTAATAAACGAAATTGGTAGAAAAACAAATCTGATTTTATGCCTTAGAAGGTAATCAGAAAAAAAATTTCTAAACTCAAAGCATCAGGGGCTTAAAATAACTTTTCAATCACCTCAATAACTGAAAAGGCCTTACTTTTAAGGTGGATCTTAAAGGTTTGTGGAGAAAATTATCTGAGGACATTGGTAGTGATAGAAGAAGGGTAGACTTGTGTCCATCGGGATATTTTCCCCTCCTATGCATTAGGTTATCATATTAAATCAACCACAGAGATTGGCAATGACCAGAGGAACAGTGACAGGCCAAGAAACTCAAGTAGGCTGATTGGGCAGCACATCAACTCATTACCAAAAATGAAGGCTCAGGCCATGGTCCCATGTTTCAAATGCATACAAGTATATATATTTTAATAATATATACATACATACATACAATATATAATAATAATATATATATATATATATATATATATATATATATATATAAAATATATAAATAATAAAAAAACAAGTCAGAGAAAGAAACCCTCAACCCAGAATGCTATGCAGACCAAGTGTGACTTTTGTGCAAAAGTATAGGATTCACTATGGGATCCATTATATGTTGAATGAAAATATTTTGTTGGAAGGGAGAAAATTTGGAGGTAGTACAACACTTATTATGGGATCTTCAAGGGATGGCTCGATGGCAGGGGAAAAAAGGGATCAAGATGGACCAGGGAGGACCAGGCAAAGCAAAATACAAGAAGGGTGTACAAGGGCTAAATTATGCCACTTGCTGCACAGCACACTTGTCTCACCGAGTCCTGTGCAGGATCCCTGTGGTCAGTCCTGTATTCGTAAATAATATTTATCTAACTCTCCTCTGTGTGTGTGTGTGTTTGTTCTGAGACCCCTCGTGTGAATTGCTAGTGAGCTTCAAGCTGGGTTAAGGGGCTAATAGGACGAGAGCTTGGAGTGCCATCTCCTGGAGAGACTGGGATCAGGACTACCGGATTCAGCTATCTCTAATACCCCATTCCCAAATTCCAATTCAGTTACTTAGCTTTTACTACTATTTTATCTTTACTTATTTTGTCTATCTTATCAGAATTCTTTAAATTCCTGCTTTATGTTTTAGCAAGCTCAACTTTAAACTTCTATAGCATTCATGGACATAATGTTGAAGACTTTGATGGCTTTTTGTTTAGTGTTATTTTTCCTCATCCTTTCATTTTACTGTCAGTAGAGTGCACTCTAATTAATGAAATGTTGAGAATACTGGACTTTGTTTTGGACGAGAAAGATAAAATCCCTCTCCTTCTGTTACTGATTGCACTTTTTGTTTCCTTTTATTTATATTACTCTTCTTTTGAAACCTCTGAAAGTTGTTAAGGACTACATTTTGGGTAACTTCATGCTGTTTCTCATTGAAAATGAATCCCACTCCGAGTATGAAAACTATCTTGGGTAGCTTTTAGAGAAACTGTTGACAGGCTTCTGGTCGAGTGGGTATAATAATCCTCAGGATTATAGCTGTGCATAATTGCAGCAACTAGAAATCCAGTATCATGTCCATCCTTTCACTGAAGACTTACACATGAAACTTTCATAATATATTGATGTCAACATAATCACAGGTGTTCTACTTCTGGCAGTTTTATTCTAGGTTTATCTTATAACCTTGTAGTTTTATCATTATGGAAGATTGACTGTTTGAAATGTTCAAATAAGTGCAAATGGTTCAAATCCCTTCAGCAATACAGTTTGTTTTCTAACTTCTCTAATAAAGCTTAATCATTGTGAGAAATATTGAACTGATTTAGTTTTTACTATTACATCTGCTTATCTTTGCTTTCCAGAAGGAAACTCAGAGATTACTCAGCTTGAGTAAATCACCTCAAGTGACTAATTTGAGCTAGCCAGATGATTTCAATCAGTGGAGTAGTTGGTGATCTGAGCTTCAACACTGTGCTGACAGAGTTATATGTTGAAAGTATTGTCATTTCTATCTGATATTTGAAGTCACTTTTTTCTTTCTTCCTTTGCCATTTTCATCAGCCACACAAGTTGGGGAACAATCTTCCTTACAGGAATCAGTGATCCTCTCCTACAATTTTCTATCTCCTATGATCAGAAATAGCCATTCTTTTTATTTTGTTCTTGCAAGCTGTCATTTTTTATTGAATAACATCACCTTTGCTATCCACAATAAATACAAACCTGTGTTTCAAACATAGGAAAAGCCCCACATTTAACAAAGACTGGTAAAAGTGTCACTCTTCTGACAGCCTTTGGTCAGCTTGCAGCTCCCAGCTAGAATTTGTTCCTACTGAGAATAACGATAGAAGTCTTCTCTAAACCTGACATGGAAAATAAAAAAATCAGCTTTTTCTTTTTCACAATACACTAGAAAATCTGAAACACTTTTGAGGGCTTTGGGACTTCCTTTTTGCATTAGGAAATTTGTTATTTGTTGCAGAGTCTACCATTTTTTAAAGTCTACTAATTTTAAGGGAAAAACCTAGAAGACTACAGGCACAGTTATCATTCATTAGCAGAAGTAGTAGTCCTCTTTTAGTATCTGGAAAAAACCCAAACAAACAAGTTCTCCAGGAAGTATATACAGAACACCAGAATTTGGGCTTTAAACATGCTTTAAACATTGTCTCATCCTTTACAATAGAAGGATAGCTCCTTTAGTTCAGGTTTGTTTTTTTAGACAATTTTTAACTGTTTAAGTCAGTCATAGTCATAGAAAAAATCCTGTTTCTCTCTTAATGCCTTCCTTCAAGACTAGTCTTTGTTCCAGATATTATGACTGCTATCTACTAGTTCAAACACACTCAAAAATTTTATGTTTTCTTCTAAAATGTCATTATTTGCCTATTAAGGTGGTCATCTTGTAAGTCTCACTAATCTTTTGATGTATTCAATATATAATAGCAAAGCTGCCCAACTGTCATCTTCCATAAATATTTAATATTTCTGCTATTTTTAGCAACTTATAAAAGCAAATAAGCAAACATAAAACCTGTAAACTCATTGCATGAGTTATGGATTTTAAGTCACGAGTTATGATTTGATCGTTATTTATGATTTTAAGACTCATGATTGTTTCAAATCTTGAAAATCAGTATTCCCAAAAAAGAGCAATGGTAATAGAGTTGATGATCTAGTTAGTACCTCGTCCTTCTTTGCACATTGTTTAGAAATATGGTCAGAAGAGCCACAGACAGAGAAGGACAAATGAGACAACAAGATTAAGAAGGACACTGAAAAAAAATGAACCAAGTTTGTTCTGACAAGCCAAAGTCTGATGTGTAACTTCAGAGTGATTTACCTTAGAAGGCTGACTGGTTACCACAAAAGTCGTGGCATGTATGGACGTACATCTGGACTATATAATGAATATAAATAATCTAAGATGTACTTAGGGTATACATTCTACTCTTTAGGGATTTTCCCTACACATATTTGTATCTCATGAAACAGGATAGCTACTTCATATGTGGTGGAGGTCAGAGCTGGAGAAGACATAAATGTTGGGAAGCAGCCTGCCTCGCCCAGTCTGCAGCAATGCGTGCACTGCTGCTGTCAGGTACTGCTAACACTAAAAGCTGGTGTGTAGACAGCACCTCCAGGGGAGGCAGTCCCTGAGCTGGAAAGCCTTGGGCATAGGAAGAAGGCTGTGCAGAAGCAGCATGGCATGCTGTGTGGGTTGGGTGCCCTCTGCCAGGCACCAGAGCGAGCCCAGCCTGCAGCCAGGACACCAGGCTGTCTGGTCAGAGTCCCTGCACTGCTCACTTCACAGTCCAATAGAGGATGCACAAAGTGGCCCCTCCACTGGAACAAAAAATAAATAAATGCCTATAGGTTACTGGAGGATTATGTTGAATAAGTAGTATTCTTCCAGTTTTAAGGCAATTTAGTGCCTACTTAATGTTCTTAAAAAAAGAGAATATTGCTGACCTTTCCTTTTTGATATATGAGCTCTGTGACCATGTCTGGGCTTCATAAAATTTCAGTGCACTAGGGACCTCATTATTATATTACATTTCAGCACTGGGGACTCAAGAATGTGATTTTTTAAGTTATGCAATCTGTGAGAACAATATCTTCATCTTGGGGAAGGAAAGAATATAGAGTGTAGTTTAATCACACACCTCCAAGGAACCAATTTGAAATTGTTTTGCTTTTTCAAAAAGTCAGTCATTTTTCTGAGTTTTTACTCGACAAAATAATGCAGACTATGTCAAGCTAATTTTATATTTAATAGAATGCATCTTTTAATAGCTATTCATTGAGGATGATAAAACATTGAAAATTTCCTTCTTATAAATGTATATGAGGTGGCTTCATCCTAAATACTGAATATATTTCCTCTAAAAATGTAGGGAAACAGACTGCACTTAAAATAGGCTTTGGCCCTGCACAGACAAAATGAGAAAGTAGCAGGGAAGGGATTTCTCTCTATGGCAAACTTTTTCTGTTAATTGTTTGCATGAATGTAAATTAGTATTCTTAATGTCATTGAGATAAAATACCTGTAATAGTATTCAGCTGTTATTCTTGGCATTCCCCTCGTGCACTCTTGATAAAACACAGAAGGAGGAGAAAAGCACTAGCATTTACAGGTGATAGATAAAAATGCTGAAGAATTATCCTTAGATCAAGACTAGAAGCAAAAGCATGTAATTTTTTTAAGGTTTGTGTGTGTGTGCATGTGTCAATCTGAAAGCTTCTTGAAAATTACCAAAATTTTGGGTTCACACAAAACCTTGTAATATTTCTTGAAAAAACTTTGCTTTCATTCATTCCTCATTTGCAAATGAACAAGACTATTTGTTCCAGCAAATCCAGCATGTACCATTGTTTTTATTCCTTCAGGCTGCTCCCCTCATTTTCCCTGAGTAAAAATTATATTCACAAAACCCATATTTATTCAGTTAACTTTAGGTACTGCCTAACATTGTTGATAATTCTTGCAGTGTTTACTGCCTGATTTCCTGCTCCATTGCACCTGAGAAACAGCATTAACTTTTATGTCGATGAGCCAGTACAGATTATGTGGTCTGTTTGGTACTAAAGTGTTGTTTAAAACACATCCCCAGAGCAAATACTGCAAGAAATGCGACTTTTTTTCCTCGTGCTGTGATTGGTCTCGAATTATGTGACCAATGCTGAATATAAAAAAAAAAATTTAGAGAGATTAATTTCTCTATATTTAATGCCACCAACTTTTTTGGGGGTATTACTCAATTTGCACTGTAACACTTCAAATTGTAGGATCAAATAACATAAAAGTCAACCAATAATTTGCTCTTATAATTTGTACAATTACAAGAGCCTTAAGGCATTCAAATCTAACTGCACACAAATTTGTTCTAAACTTAGTACATGCCAGCAAAGTCTATAAGATATTCTGACACATTTTTATTTCGTTTCCATGATTATACTTTTGAACAAAAGAGACTAATATAATTTACTAGCCTTAATTTCTGCTTTAATGTTTGTTTAGAGAAATATATCCTTCCATAAGATAATTTGATATATTTTTAAATAACAGAATTAAGGAAAAAAAATCTAAGTAATGTTGTTCAGTGTCTAAATCCCCAGAGTTGATTAAAGAAGAGACAGAGGAGCCCATTCAATCTTCCATCTGTCACTGATTTTGTACCTGCCATTTGCAGACTCAGGAGTATTGCTGAAACAGGCTCTGTCATATTTCAAACAGCAGGAATCTTCTGGCATTTGGCCATGGACTCACCTCTGCAATGCCTGAAAATCCACATGTGGTCCTACTGCCAAGATGTCTCTGCCCATGTCTTTCACTCCAGAGTAGGGGGAAGATTGAGAAGCCTTTTTGTATCTTCTAGCTAACAGCTGCTGAATGGAAGATACCAAACTGATATTCAGTATTGTAAAAATATCCAGAAGGAAACCCCTGGCAGTGCTAGATAGTGCAAAATTAGTTGAGCTGAGAAAAATACTGGAAAAGCTATTTTATTTCTCCAAAACAGAAAATGCCATACAGAGTGTCTTTTTTGTTAAACAGTCTTGCTGCTTGTTTAAGAACATCCACAAGGATTTTACTTTGGGCAGAGAAAAGCTCACTTGCAGAACTGATCTTTGACATCACATTCCTCTGTTAAGAAATCTTCCACTTGGCACTTGTATAGAACTGGGAAAGTATAAGTTTTATCAAATACTGAAAAATCCTCAACTTAGACTGAAATCTCATATTCTTCCCTTTGCATTTGAGAACTCTGTACAATTTTGCTTGCAAGAATGATATTTCAAGTCAGGAAATTTTAAAGCAATTACAACGATTGTGTTCATCACCAGACTCTGCCTGACAAATGTGTGACTGCAGTGCCCTCCTCAGTTTCTCCCAGATGCTCTCTTTCTCCCCACCAGTGCCATTAATCAAAGATGTGACGCACATACCTCTGTACAAAACTGGAAATGAGTCAGCCACTATAGATCTATGTGACTTCTTGCAGATGCTCAGACACCACTGAGTCGTGACTTGAGCAACGAACTGCTTCAAAGCTGCATAGTATTTGAAGTATTCTTTCCCAGAAAAAAAAAAAAAAAAAAAAAATCAGCAGGAACCTTGTTTCTAGTTTAGTTCTATTACATAACACAGTGTGTTGGGTGCCACATATCTATGCTGCATATAGATACTGCAAGGATGGAAATAGGAATATGTGATTTTTCCCCTTCCTTTTCCTACTATTTTCAGCTGACAGAATCATATATGTAAGTTTTATACATCTCTGACCATGAGCATTTCAAGCTTTCATTGACCTGAATCCCACTGTGGTAAGTTTTTATCTTTCAGCATTTTCAATAAAAGCAGATATGTAGTTAATAAAGAAATTGAACAACTGGTCTTTATGCTTATAGCACATAAAGGCCTTAATTAATTCAGTGGTCATTAATAACTAATTCACTGGTCAGAAATTTTAATGTAAAAAGTGCTATTAAAGGCTAAAATGTTATTCTCAGTCAGCTTTATCAGTCTAACAGTTAAGATTTGAGTGAAAATGGGCATTCAGGATCCCTCCACAATCAAAGGTGTGACATCCTACAGAAATTCTGTGATGAGACAGTTACTAATTCCACCTATTTTAAAATTAAAATAAATGCCCTTGGATTTGATTCTCTCTGTTGATTTGCTTTATCAATTAGCTCCTCAATTTTTAGATAGCTAAAATCAATTGCCATGAATCCTAACTTAAAAATTATAGAATACTCAAAAAATTATATTCTTAAAAAAGGGGGTTTCCTTGTTTCAGTTACTCCTACTAAGATGTCCCCATTAAATATTTAGTCTCACTTCTTCAATATAAAACAGTCTTAGACAGATAGCAAAACCATGGGTTTAAAAAGCCTGCTGGTAAAAAATTGTTCTTTGTACTCAGTGAACAAACATTTCCCAGTTGAGAGCAGCTCTGCATTAAACATCAAACATGTATTTCTGCTCTAAAAAAAATAGTAGTACTGTTCTGTTCACATGTTTCAATGATTTTTCTGGTGGCAAAGATAGTAAATGTTTAATTTATTGTTACTTTAGATTGACAGGAAGCACAGCTCTTCAGGGCTCATTAAGGATATACAATGTCCAGTTTATCCTTTCACTGACATGACTGAAAATATTGGTCTTTCTTTTCAATGTATTTCTTTGCAAACAGATTTGTTAATATCTGTATGTGTTTTTAGTCATCTTTCACTGATCTTTCTGCCTGAGCCTATACAAACAAAAACCAAATCTGTATGATCACATGGAAAACAAGAGTTAAGATTGTTTGTGGCTGCCTTAACTATTGCCAAGGCAATAACAACTGTATGTTAAGAGTCTGTTCACCATTAGTATTTGTTTCAGTGCTGTACCAATGCTGCAGTAAATATTGCTACTGGAATTAATGCAAAACTAATTAGTTTGGGTTTTTTTCACCTTGATGGAAAAACTATGCTTTAACTAACTTAACTGTGTGTTTAAGATTACTTAAGATTACTAGTCAGTAAAACCTGATTCTCTAGACAATAATAAAACCATTCTCTTCTAACCACAGACTAAAGCCATGCAATGATATGTAGGGTTTTTTAAGAAAGGGCAAAGCAAATAGAAAAAATGGAACACAGAGTAGGATAAGGAGGGTGTGATAGACAATATTGATTTATTTAGTGAGTTCAAGTCTCCTAGGCTATCTTAACTAAGACATAATCTTGGCATACAACAAATAAAGTAATTCAGGCTAAAAATATAAGGAAGGCTCCTTACTCATACTCTTAAACAAGACTTTCCATAGAAAGAGCAATTTGGAACTACCAATGTCACTCATTTAAATTTGATCTAGTTAAGTTTATGGAAAGTTATCTCTGAGATAGTAGTTTGAAATAGAGGGGACTTGATCTAATCACTCTGCTAACCTGTGCTCCTCATACTTATCATTTGAAAAGACCAGATTTTCCTTAATTCCAAGTCTTATTAGGAATTTTTTTTACAAAAATGATCACTAAAAAATGACAACCTTGCTATGTGCAGAGAAGTCTTTTATGTCGTGGCATGAAATTCCACAGACCTAAGACTCAAACTAAGACAATACACTTATTAAAAGATACTCCATATCTAGTACTTTCTCCTCATGAATACATAGCAGTCAGACTGAATTCCACAGCCTCGATTTTATCTATGGTATTTTTTGTTTGTTTTTATTCTTACAAAAATGTTTTAATCCAAGACTACAATTTCCTTTTTTATTTTATATTTCTGGGAGTTATCAAGTTATCTTTTCTTCCTTTCTCACACAAAACCAACAAGAACTTTAGGGATTTTCTTATCTTTCAGGAACATGAGCATGTCCCTACTTCCCAGCACAACTATATTTCTTATTCTTATGTCTTGTTTAGTGGGATACTAAATGTATATGAATACTGTTCCTTAATTTTAACCAGAATTATGTTCATAGGACATTGAAAAACTCTATCTCATTATTAACTCAAAAAAAAAAAAACCTATAGCTTCACAAGCTTTAGGCATAACATTATTCAGGTTTCTTGGTGAAATGTCAATGGCAGAACAGATGCAATCTGAGCAGCCACATCTATATGAAAATACCTTCATCTCATATAAGTCATATACCATACTATTAGCAAGTTTTCTTTTTTATTCTGTTGGGGGTTTTCTTTCCCCAGAAGAAGAAGCCACTTTACAAGAGGCAGCTTACTAAGAAACTTACCTGAGATATTATGGTTGCTTTCCTGCATGGCATGCTGTCTGGAAGTCTAACAATAGTTAAACTAATTCTTATATGTACAATAATCCTTGTTCAATCATAAAGCAGCTTTGGTTGGTTTTGGCTTTTCTTCCTTCTTTATAGGTCAGTGCAGTTTGATCCTTTGGGGTCTTTGAGCCCTACTTCCAGCTGCTGCTGCAGATGCATTGCTTGGGCTTGGACAAATCCCTGTCATTCCACTTTCCTTTTCACTCACATTAAAAATGCGGGCCCCACTGAGTGCCTTGAGTCACTGAAGGAAAGACCTGAGGCATGGGCCCAGGCAACAGATGAAGTTCATAGTTAACCAAAGTGAAATGATAAACAAACCCCAACTCGTTCTCCTCCTACCCCCGGTCTCTGTCAAAGAATTGCAGTAGTTTTGGAGGTGATCACTCAAAGCCCTGGAAGTGCAAAAGAACTTTTTTTTTTGGCAAGGGTTAAATATATGCACTATTTTTATATACAATTCTTCATACTGTGTTCCATAAATTAAAAGCATAACATATACTGCTGTTTTACCTAAATAACTGTGTTCTGAAGATGTTCATCTACTCTAGAAAAATAAGCTCATTTTTTTTAGAAATAAAGTTTTACAATTAGATTTATATAATTAGACTACAGAAAACACAATCCAGAGGAACGGTGATACATATTTTAGCACCAAAGATTTGCAGATCTTTCCCATTGACCTTCTCTTTAATTACTTTGTCCTTTGGTAATAAAGTTAGCAGGAACTCTTTATTGCAGGATATTTGTACAAGATTAAAAATATCCCCAGGAACTTACACACTGTCAAGAGTAAAGTAATACTCTTGTGCTCTTGCTGGAACTAGAAGCTTGGCAACTTAGTCAGACATTACCCTGTAATATTCTGACTTTCAGTAAAAGCCTTTAAATGAAATTAGTATGCTTCAAGAGTGCTTCAGAGGATGTTATTTCTAAACTTCAATGAAACACAGAGAAATGTAGGTGTTGTGGACATAATACATGCTATGTATGTTTGCATAGTCACATCTCTTGCTTTTTCTGGCCAGAGAACATACAACACATATACAAACAATACTCTCCCTGTTCCCACTCCCGTGATGTGTAAATGAAAGGTATATATAGTAATGAGAAAACATACAATGTTAAAATAAACTAAAATATGTCAATATGAGCAGAAATCAGGAGATATTTCAATTTAATTTCCTTACAGTATCTTTAACACTCTGTATTAGAATCCAGGACTATGTTACCTTGGTTGCCCAGTAAAGCAGTTTGTCAGCTAGAACTGCCTTACTTTCTTGGGATCTAAATCTTTTAGGCATTACTCTCATACACATTTCTCATCCAAAACTTTGCAGTGATCCAGATGTAGGCGGAGCACTTGCAAGGTCTGGTGTGAATAGCTGTAGTGAGGAATGGAGGTGATCCCTTCAACAGCAACCAATGAGACATATCTTTAGTGTAGCATCCTTAAGACATGAGAATTTCTCCATGGGAAATGAGAGAGGTTGGGGTGCTGACAGTGCCAAGTGGAGAGGCTTAGAGTACACATTGCAGGAGTTCACCCTGTTCACCAGCCTGGGGACAGTAAGCAAAAGCATTTGGACCCCACTCAACAAGCAGTTTGGATTCATAAGCTTGAGCAAAGTCACCCTAAACAAGAGCTACCAGTTTATGGACTGAGCTACCCAAGGAAAGTGAGATAATTTAATTCCCAGATGAAGGTTAAGATCTCTTACTTTCTACTCATCAGTTTGCAGTACTCATCAAAATGCGATGAGAGGACATGATGGGGTTGAAGGGTGGAAGTATGGGTTCAGTTCTCAAATTGAGAAAGTCTTCATCTTCACAACTTAACTTTGGCTGTCATTGTCATGGCTTCTCAAGAAAAGACTGTTTGTTATTTATTCTGCAGTGTTCCTTTGTCATATGTTGTACAAGCTCCCAGTGAGACAAAAAGTTTTGTTTTGGTAACTCCTTGGACTAAGGCCCTAGAAACGCGGATTCTCTTTGTGATTTTTTTGTGGCAGTAGGCATGCCCATATCACAAGGTACAAATGAGTGGGCTGTACCTAGTTTTAGCTGTGATTTTTCTGCACATCTTAGTATTTAACTGTGAATGGCAGTATCCTTTAAATGTGTTGTATATAACACTGTCCATAGTTTCAAGGAATATATGGAGAGGTTTTTCCTAGGTTTTATTTTTTTGTGTCCAATTTTCTGTCACTAATTAATGAGATTTAAAATTTGCATCTTCTAACAAATGAAGAAATCTAAAAAATTGCTTAATCATCTTGCTGTATTTCTAGGACATTATGATAAGCAATAGCAAAATTCTGAGAAGTACCTGTAATAGCAAATACTACACAAACTTGGGAAATATAGTTCATGTTGAAAATATTGCTGTTTTCATTAAATGAGACACATAGCAGTTTTTTTTATAAAAATCTGTAATGCCCTGACATTGTACTAATGCAATGATTTATGATGAGATCTGCTTAAGATATTGAAGTTTAATACTCTTTAGAAATGTTAAACAATAAGGTGGCTGATACTGTTGCTTAATTTTTAAAAGCACAGGAAGACAGAAGGAGAATATTGTGTTTAATATATCAGCATGCAACACTGGAGACTGGAGCTGAGCCCCAATGTTAGTTATTGACTGTCTCTGTATTGGATTCTTCATCTGAAACAGCATGGCTGACACTACTGCCTTTCCTCAGCCCTTCTCCTTCTTATACCACTTTAAGCTCTCAAGAATGAAAATATTTTCTTTCTGCTTGGGTGAAAATTATATGGTTTGTAACACAGCTCTGATCTAGACTGGTCCTGTTGACACTAGTATGTCTCAAGAAACATAATACTCTTGCTATCATTTGTCTGACTTTAGTATTTACAGTATTAACTGTGATTGTGTCTACTGCTTTATTACCTACAACATCCTGGTCTTCTTCCATTTGCCAGATCTCATGGACTGACCCAGAATGAGAGGATGAAGGGAAAGCATTGCCTATACTGCTTTGGATACCATTGCAGTAAAACCTGTAACAATTTTATTCAGGTTAATTATTTAAATTTTTTTTTGGTACTTGAATTAGCTACTCTATATCTGTTGCAGGGTCTAAAAAGTCAGATTTCTTCTTAACTCAGTCCCTGAAAAGTCAGATATTATTGCAAGAAATATTGCTGAACCAAGAAGGGAATAGAAATCAGAGTACAGTTGTAACGTATACAGTTCAGAAGTGATTCCACAAGGACAATCAAAGCAAACTTTTATTATCTGAGAATTGCTTTAGGGATGGTAAAATGTTAGAAATCAGATGATTTGACCTTAGTGCAGTGAAAGTCTTATATGCAGTTTTTAGGAATAAGAACTTTCCAAGAAATGTGGTCTGACTGAAGGCAAACACTCTCCTGTGAATTGATACCACGTTAGCTCATGGAATGTATCACATCTCAGCTGAGATAATAGCACATTTTCAGAATATTTCTCACACAGAGAATGAGTCAAAGGTCTTCTAAGTCAATGGCATTTTCCCTTTTTAAAAGTACACATTATTAAATCAGTAGAACTGAAATCATGGGCAGGCCTAAGTGAAAATGTAGATGTAGGTTGACATTAAATCTATGGATCCTACCTTTGGTAAATTGCAAAGTTCTTAATTCCATCTTCATATTGCTTCTTCCTGAATAATAATATTCTAAGAAATTTATTTATTAATTTCAAGACTGGAGCCTCTTTATAGGAAACACAAACTTTTACTGGGTGAACTGATAAATCAAAATTGTCACAGACAAATATAATCTATGAAATTACCCAAGTTACTAGAGGAAGAAATTTGCTGTATGTGGGTCAAGGGTGTGTTTGCAAGGAGAAAAGCAGATAAAAAAGAGGTGTACAACTACCCAAAGGAACCTTTCCCTTCCCATTTAGCCAGGTTGTGGCTGCTGTGAGTCACATGTAGCAGGTCTATATTAATTGCTTGGTGTACTTCAAGGGCTCCTTTGGTGCACAAGTTTGTTCTACATCTATACTAAAGTAACCACCAGGTACATTCTGAGGTGCAGCACTGTTGTGCTCAAAACAGGTTCCTTACTTATGGGTTCAAGGCCAAAACTGCACCCTGAGGAGGAATGAATACAACGTCAGGAGTGCTCAAGTGCATCTTCAGGTAGTAGAAATGTTTCTGTCTCTTTTTCTACCTTAATAAGATGATCTTCTTAAGGATAGATGTGCACATTTATTTCCTTAGTTTGAGCTTTCTCATTATGCTTGATTCTCTAATTAGCTAAACTACATGAAGTAAAAGTTCAGAGGGGAACTACCAAATGGAATCATTAAAGTTATTTTAGAGCCTTTTCCACAAAAAATAAAAAAGTAAGAGAAAACACTAACTTTGATTCAAAGCATAGATAATGTATTTAAGGGCTATAGAATAATTTATACTCACTGCAGAAGGTTGGACAGAAAGAAACAAAAATATCAATACTGGTAAGAAAAATCTTCAAAGGAAATGTGAAAACTCTGTAACAGGTACTTGGCTTTTGCAGAATTCACAATGTAAGTAGCAAGAACTTTTCTCTGCATGAACCTGGGATTTTAAATAAAAACCCAACTAAAAGCACTAGCAAAAACCTAATTATAACTACTAATGAAAATCACCGGTTTCAGATATTGTTTTCTCTCAAAAGAATGTTTATGAAGAAAGTAAGGAAAATTTTAAAGTGAAGGAAGGTTTTGATTTAATAATTAAATTTATCTTCTTCCATATTTCATAAGCAAACCCACAGGGATTTCTATCACTTTCATGGATCATGACTTTCATGTTGTGGAAAGAAAATCATGCCAATAGTCTTTCATATCTTGTATAGCTCTAGGTATAAGTAGCTACAGTTCCTTACCATGTTATCATGTGTAAGACTTCCTATGGTCTATTTTGAAACTCTTGGAAGAGGCAGCAAAAACAAAAACAACCTTGAGTTAGGAATACATGGATAAGATTTCCTACCATGATGATATGTCACTATGTTATGACATTTCACTCCGATGCCAGGAAAAGTGTGGATTCTCACTGCTGTTACACTGACCTGAATACTTCGTTACTTTGGAATTGCAAGAAACTTAACTTTTTGCATACTCTGTTTCTGTGTGGCATTACCACAGCTATTGGAGAATGGACAATGTCTCAAGAGAAAGACATAAATTTGTTGCAGAAGCTCCATTTTGTTTAGTAATTTTCATAGTCTTTCTTTCACAGTTTGCATTTCAGTAAGAGCAGAAAAGCAGAGCAGTGAATGCAGCTGAAGTCACAGTAATAATTTCTCCCAGTTTTGAGAGCTACTGAAAGAGCAGTGAAACTAAAACCTTTACTCTTGTTGTCTTGCTCAGGGAGGGACAGCAGAAACACCTGTCAAACACTCAGCCTTCACAAGCCTCAAATCACTGAGTTTTAAAGATGAACTGTTTTGGTACTTGTCAAAGGCCAATGTCCAGCATTGTACTTGGAGACTTAGTAGTTCTGTCTTATAAATCCTATTTGTAAGTATTGCTGCCTCGAAACTAAAAATTTTAGAATAAAGCAATCTAAAAAAACACAAAACCACTCATGCAATCAGGCATCAATCAGCTGAGATGGATAGTTCAAACAGCTCTGTCAGAGCCTATGAAATCCATCTCCCAACAAACACCTGAAAAAGAGCATTAATCACAGTAATCAGAACCAGAGCAGCATCAATGGAAACCCCTGCTCAATGAAACATCTGACTGCAGCTGGCCAATAGCAGTACAACAATAAAACCACCACACAACAAAGACTAAAGGCTGGTGTAAAAATGACAGCAAGAGCAAAAGAAGTTTAGGAGAGATGTATGTATCTCACCATGGAGGAGCAATAAACTGAAATCTGTGAGGTTTTCCCAATTTCTTCTTTAGATATTTCTACAGAGAATATCTGAAGGAAAGCAAACAAAGCCAGAACTGAAAGCCAGAATTGTTTAATCCAGATATTGGCTCTTACACCACTTGAAAAATTACTTTAAATCAAAAATGCTGAAGTTATTTCAACTAAATTGTGAGGGTAGCTGAAAAATCATGCTGAAAAATGTACTCTTCTATATGTTTAGTTTTCAGTAATATTAGTTCTTACTATAATATTCCTATGGAGGTCTTTTTGTGCCATTATTTCTTCCTACTGCCATCGAAACAATACTGTCCAAAAAAGCAAATAGAAATCTTTATGGCAGTGGCTAGGAAAACGTCTACCAGGAGAATTTTTTTTCAACTATGTGGACTCTAATTCACATGGAGACAATCCAGACATTTGTGTCTAACACCTCAGGATATGTATTTTACATTACAAGTAATGCTTTGCCAAGCATCCAAAACCACAAAAAAGACTTTAATGAAGGACAGTATCAATTTGCCTCTAGCATATCTCTAATTTGATTATAACTTGGACGGTCTTGTGGGAATTCTGCTTGTTTGGATAAAATCTGAATTTATCTTGCCTGCATGAAGATATGGCTTAAAGAAAAACTGCTGCATTATATAATATCAAACAGCTTAATGACTACATCTAATTATATTAAAGACTAAACTACTGGAAGCAATGAAAACCCTTATTGGATTATAAACATGAAAGCAAATGGGAAGCAGCAAGTTTAACATATACTGCTATAAATGCTGTTGAAAAATCGATGTCCTTGCCATCCTTTCCAATAACAAGCTATGTTTTGTAAGTCATAACATAAACCATACTTGGAAAAAAAACTCCCTGAAGTTATTAGAATTGCCTCTAGCAACTGTTACTGCCATTAACAGCAGCATTGTCCATTTCTGAAAAAAAGAAAAAAAAATAACTTTGCAATTCAACTTTCTTTTCTTCCAAGCACAGAAAGGAAATGTTCAGCTCCCTGAAATACAACCTGAAATATTCGGCTTTTCATGAAAGAGATTAGAAAATAAGTCTTTACAAAATGAAATGTGAACCATAAAGATTCAACACTTCAGATATGAAGATTCAGCCAAACCATCAAGTAGGTTGAATTTTTCACCAGACTAAACATCGCACTTTTATGATGTGAGATGCAGCCATCTTTAATTCAGCAGCTGTCACTGTGTAGACAGAAATACCTCAGGACATAATAGAGAATGAAAGCCTGAAGGCTTGCAGTACCTGACAATTTATAAGAGCCTTAATTCAAAGAGAAGTATTACTAAAAAAAGAAGAAAGCCAAAAATTATTTCTTTTCTTATTCTTTTTCATCTTCAATTCTCCTTTCTTAGAATTTCTTCTGCCAACAAACCTGGATAATGTGTGCTAATACCTGACTCATGTCTAATAATAGCTGGAACTGGAGTTTGATACAAGATGATTTATTGTATGTTTGCTTTCTGAGGATGTCCTTCAAAGGTAGTGAAAGACGGCAATCCGTTGGAGGCCATAAGTTGATATATCAACAGATACTGGCACAGGAGTATGCCTGATGGTTAGGATGCCATCCAGAAGGACCTGGAAAAACTCAGGAATTGGGCCCATGGTAGCCTCATCAGATCCAACAAAGGCAAGTGCAATGTGCTGTGCCTGGTTTGGGACAACCTCCAGTATTGTTACAGATTGATGGATGAACAGATCGAGAGCAGCCCTGCTGAGAAAGATTTGGGATGCTGGTGGATGAGGGGCTGGACATGATCCAGCCATGGGTGCTTGCAGCCCAGAAAGCCAAATGTGTCCTAGACTGCATCAGAAGCAGTGTGGGCAGCAGGGGCAGGGAGGGGATTCTGCTCCTCTGCTCTGCTCTGGTGAGATCCCACTCAGAGTCTGCAAACAAGTCTGGGACCCCCAACACAGGACAGACCTGTTTGAATGGGTCCAAAGGAGAGCTGTGAAGAATATCTGAGGGCTGGAACCCCTCACCTGTGAGGAAAGGCTGAGAGAATTGGAGTTGTTCACAAGGGAAGGTTCTGGCAGAACCTTATTGTGGTCTCTCAGTCTTAAAGGAAGCCTAAGAAAGATGGGGATAGACTTCTCAGCAGGACCTGTTGTGATAGGATTGGCAACAATGGTTTAAATTGAAGAAGCATTGATTTAGATTAAGGAAGGAAGAAACATGGAGGTTTTTCCACAATTAGGTTGTAAAGCACTGGCACAGGTTGCCCAGAGATGTGGTAGAATATGAGAACATTTCAGGTCAGGTGAGTTGGAACTCTGACCAACATGCATCTACTTGAAGATGTCCCTGCTCATTGCCGAGGGTTGGGTTAAATTACTTTAAATGTTCCTTCCAACATGTTCTAGGATTCCAGTTAGTGAAAACACAACATACTGTATGAAAATATTCTGCAGTGAAATTTGGGAAAAAAAGGCAACAGACATAAATTGGAAGTTAAATATTTCTTTTCTTATTTTATTCTCTTATGACCATTCATTCTATATAATTTTCTTAGAATTTCTTTATTACTGGCATTTAGGGTCATGAAGATTTTATTAAAAGCACTTGCAGTCTGTACTGGTTCTGTTTATTTCTATATGTTCAGCGGTTGTTCATTGATCAGTGTAGTCTGTGCATACCCTTTACATTTCCTTTGCTATGTTTTTGTCACAGCAGCCATTCCTTCCTGCACAAGTTAATAAGTTTTGTGAGAAAAAGATTCTGGCTTACTTGTTTGCCTGAAGTTACTTGCATGATATCACAGAGCATAAAGAGCGTCTGAGGCTAAGCTCAGGCTGGGCAGCAAAAGGGGCTCCTGCTTCTCCAGGCTCTTGACCCCGAGCACAGATTTGTGCCCAGACAGTACAACACTAACCAAGCAGGAATTCAAGTTCCACTTGTGTGCCTGTGCTCAAAGAACTGTATAGACATCATCTGCTCAGATGGCTGAGTGTGCTGTGATCTACAGGGCTTGTATGCTAGGCTGCATCATTAAAAAGTTTATATTTATCTCTGTAATTTACTCTCATTACATATAATATGATAGAACAAATGAAGAAGTATAACTATTCTGACAGATAGTTCCTTTGCCAATGAAGAATTTCCTATATCAATTGATCTAAACATTTATTTAATTTGACAGCAGTCATTGTCAACTATTTCAGAGATAAACCTCAGAATGATGTGTGCAAGGACAAATATCTTCTTTGTACTAGAAAAGTAATTTTTAATGGATTTAAGGATATTGTCTGTGTAGGCAAGTTTGGAGAATGAGCATAAAGTTAGTCACTGAGGTAACTGAATGTAGTTGAGAACTGATATCTTATAATTATTAAGATATTGATTTATTCCTTTAAAATTTTTTAAAAGCTGTTTTCCTTTGTTCTGTGGCAATGAGTTTCACAGGCTAATTGTACACATATGAATATGTTGATATGTGCAATATTTGCATACACTCTAATAAATATGTTGTGTTTGTATATTCTTTTGTTTCTATACTATGAAAGATAAATGGCCCTGCTTAATTAACATCATTTTTAGGATTAAGTAAATGCAGGGCTTTTATACTTTATTTTACCTTCTTCAGTACTAGTTTCTTTGCTATCCAAACAACTACCAAGTAGGCAATTTAACACAAAAATGTATTGGCAAATTTAGATTCTGTGTGTAACATCCTAAGAAACCAATTCAAGGCAAACCAGAACTGTTTAAAAGCTGATATGATAATGTATTCATCCAATTTCATGTTCCTAGTATGATGTCCACTCCTGGGGAGCTATTTCTAACTTCCATTGTTTAGATGAAAACAGTGAAATTTTAGTCACCAGTTATCCCAGGTGACTGTGAAAAGGGAAACATTGAACCCATCTTAAAAAGGGTAGAAAGGAGGACCCTGGGAACTACTGACCTGTCAGCCTCACCTCTATGCCTGGGAAGACCATGGACAAGATCCTCCTAGCAGCTCTGCTAAGGCATACAGAGAACAGGGAGGTGATTCGAGACAGCCAGCATGGTTTCACCAAGGACAAGCCTGGACTGGCCAACCCAGTGACCTTCTGTGATGGAGTGACTGTGTCAATGGACAAGGGAGGGGCTACAGATGCCATTTATCTGTACTTCTGTAAACCTTTGTAATAATCCCCCTAACATCCTGCTCTTTAAGTAGGAGAAAGAAGGATTTCATAGGTGTACTGTTAGATGGATAAGGAATTGGTTGGACAGTCACATCCAGAGGGCAGTGGGCAACAACTTAGAGTCCCAATGGATACCAGTGACAGCTGGTGTCCCTCAGGGGTCAGTACTGGGACCAGTGCTATTTAATACCTTTATTAATGGCACAGACAAAAGGAGAGAGTGCACCCTCAATCTGACACACCTGTGGGTGACACACCTGAAGGATGGGATCCATCCAGAGGGATTTGACCAAGATCGAGAAGCAGCCCATGGGAATTGCATGACATTTAATAATAAGTGCTGCACCACTGTGTGCAAAACCATTGTGCTGCACGTGGGTTAGGGCAACCCCAATGCCAATCCATGCTGGGGGATGAAGAGACTGAGAGCAGCCCTGCTGAGTGGGATTTGGGGGTTCTGGTGGATGAGAGGTTGCACATGACCCTGTAATGAGCACTTGCAATCCAGAAAGTGAAACACGTCCTGGGCTGCATCAAAGACAACTTTGGCAGCAGGTTGAGGAAGGGGATTCTGCTTCTCTACTCAGTCCTGCCAGCTGGAGACCCCACCTGCAGTGCTTCTGCAATGTCTGGGGTCCCCAGCACGGGAAGCACATCGACCTGGTGGAGTGAGTCCAGAGGAGGGACACCAAGTTGTTTAGAGGGATTAAGACTTCTCCTATGAGGAAAGGGTGAGAGAATTGGAATTTTTCAGCATGAAAAAGAAGGTCTAGGGGTGACTTTACTGAGGCCTTCCAGTATTTGAGGGGAGCTCACAAGGAAGATTGAGAGACTTTTTACAAGGGCCTGTAGTGGCAGGACAAGAGGAGATGGCTTCAAACTGAAAGAGAGTAGGTTTAGATAAGATATTAGGAAGAATTTTTTTATTGTGAGGGTGGTGAGGATCTGGAACATGTTGGTGAAACAGAAGTTATGTATGCTCCATCCTTTAAAATGTCCAAGGCTGAGCTGGATGGAGCTCTAAGCAACCCGGTCTAGTGCGCAACATATCCGCACATGGTGAGGGGGTTGGAACTAGATGACTTTTAGGGTCCCTTCCAACCAAAGACATTCTATGATTCTAGTAACCACCAAAAATATGAAAGCAGACTATTTCCAAAACAGTGCAAAAACTTCTGATTTTCATGTTATTTTAGTAATTAAATTGTATGTGATATTCTTTCAGCTATTATAGATACTGCAAAAATATAAAAGCAAGCTGTTTCCAAAACAGAGGAAGGATTTCTGCCTCAAGTAAGGACTCTATACCTTTTTCTAGCATGAAATAAATCTGAAAATAATTGATTAACCAATGTGATATAAATTGGGACTGAATCAAGTAAAATAATTCTGTAATAAATGTGCATGTGCCTCTAGAAGGAAGTAATTACACAAATACAATTGAACAATCTCCTGAACCAGTCAGAATTTTGCAGCTTATCATCAATTTGTTTTGCTTTCTTTACTAACTATTGTATTTCAAAGTAAGAGATGACAAGTTGTTATCTCAAATTCTCTCAAATAAGCTTCTAAATTGGGATACACTTGTTTCTACCAACAAGAATCCATTTGGTTTAATTGATCCATGACTCAATGAACTTTACATTGACACTGGAAATACAGAATATTCATGACCTTGTATTTAAGAATAACAAGAAGAGATACAGAATGGTGTTTACAAATCATTGGACAAGTGTCCAATATAGTGTTGTTTTTCTTCTTGTTGTTTATTCCCGATGAGTTTTCTGTTAAACCCTAATGGCTTGCCAAGGAAACTTAGGAAAAAAGTATCAAGTATCAACCACTAAAATAAGGTGAGCAAAATTGGCAAGTAGTTTAAGGTGTATTTTATTCTTTTCTTAAATATTTGTGTCAAAGCAAAATGACAGTGCTTATGCAAAATTTAGTTTCAGCATATAATATGAAAATAGTTATTCCTGTTTATTTCTTCTGAAACTGAAAGCAGTATTTATGTTACAGGATGTGATTATTCCAACAAATATGATCTCTATCTAAATGGAAAGATTCATCTTTTCTTTCACAAAACAGAAGCATAAAAATTGACCTCAAAAAGATTTAATATTTTATGTTTCTCATTTTGTTTTACTTTCCACAGGTAATGTAGGAAATACTGTACAGTTGTACATACCTCTTTCAGGCTCTGGCCTTCCAGTTATGTAAAAAAAATTGAAGGATTCATTCATTTTTTCATAATATCTGCACTAAGGAGTACATTTAACTCTATAGTTTAGAGGTCTGGAGGATGTTCTTCAAGCATTTTGTTAATGATATCTTATTGCAGTTTTTATTTAGGAAAGGAAGATGAAGAAACTATCCACAAGAGAAAAAACCCTGGAAGGTAAGGGCCTCTTTATCTCATAATTAAATATTTTTGCATATTACAAGCGAATTCAGATAAGAGGTCATAGAATAGCACAGAATCATAGAATAGGCAGGGTTGGAAGGCACCAACCAGTCATCCAGTCCATCCCTCCTGCCAAGGTGGGTCATATAGGGCAGGTGTCACAGGAATGTGTCCAGGTGGGTTTGGAATGTCGTCAGAAAGGAAGACTTCACCACCACCCTGGGCAGCCTGTTCCATTGCTCTGCCATCCTCAGTGCAAATTTCTTCTTCATGTAGAGGTGAAACTTCTTGTGGTTTAGTTTACAGCCATGGCTCTGTGTCCTGCTGCTGGGCACCAAGATAAGAGTCTGACACCATCCTCTTGGCACCCACCTTTGAGATATTTATGTGCATTAATGGTATCTCCTCTTAGTACTCTTGAGACTAAGCAGGCCCAACAAGGCTTGCTTTTGTATTCAATTTTAATGGAATTATAACTTTAAAATGGCAGAAATGTTTATCTTCTAGGAATTATACAAAGGAATATGTAAGATCCAAATGTTAACTTTTAATTAATTTCCTCATTTAAGATCAGCCTAGATTTAGGAGAAATATGATTATTCAAAAGTGAAGGCATATATAAACTTCCTAATATTTTAATTTTGGAAGAGAACTTCACACACATTCCTATAATGAGATGCTTTTTAATTTATGGTGCATTTCTAGCTTTCTACAGTGATAATTTTCAATAACTTTGAACAAAATTTCAGATAAGTTGAGATTACCTTTATTTTGTGAAATTGGCTTAATTATGTTACATATAGAAGCTGCAGCAATGTTGTACTGCTCCAGCATCCTGGGAAATTCTGAGATGCTCTGAGAAAGGGTCTGTGAACAATTGTTGACTATTCATTGCATTCTTACCGGTGTATTTAAAAAGGGGTCACAAAGAGGCACTGATGCAAAGCCACAGGAAGAATACACAATTCATGTCTTTGACTCTCATCTTTTGTGGAACTGCCTTGTTTTCAGATTTTGCCTCTCACAACCCTGTGCAAGACCCTGTAGTACCAAAGCTCTGAGGAGTTTGCAGGGCCATGCAGCCATGTGGACACATCAGATATGTGGGGGAATGACTGCCTTACAAGCACATGCCAGGGAGCTTCACAGAGGGTGGGATACCTGAGGTGCCCAATGCCATGACATAAGTCCAAGGCAGTTTAGCTTCCTTAGTTTCGCACAGGCTGGACATGTGTGGAAAGCCCCACTGTGGGGTACTCAGCCAGGGCCAGCACCTTCTGAAGGACTGACGCTCCGGACACTGCGGAGAAAGCAACGCCAGCTTTGGGCACACACTCCCTTCCGTGGGACACACTGCATCAGCTCAGCCAACAGCAACAGTTATGGCAATGACCAGACCAGCTAGTGATATTGGCCCTCACTTGCTGCAGTCAGCCTCAGATGCAGGATGGAGAAGCCATCTGCTAATGCAAGTCTTGTTGGAAGCAAAATTTGAATGCATTTCTATAGTGACATTACAATATCTGTCCCATCATGACCTCTTGTGCTTCCTAGCAAATCTCTGTAAAAAGAGCTCCAGCCTACAGTAAACCATCTTAGGAGACAAGACAGGTGCTTTCAAGATCAGCTATTTGCCACTAGTTCATGCTCACACTACATTCTGACATACTTTAAGTGCTGAGACATCTACTTCTCTGACTATGCTGGAGAAAAAAAACCTGACTGTACAGAGACAACTTTCTGCAGTGCATTAAATATTGATTTTTAAAGTGTATCTTTAAAAAAATTCAAAAAAAAAAAAAAAAATTGCTTTATTGACTGTGAAACCTGTGTTTCAAGTCACAAGCCTTTTGTTTTGCATAGCAAGACCACCATGACCAAGGGCATTGCAAAGCTACCCTAGTAGGCTGGAACTAGTGGCAGAGAAGCAGGATCTATCCTCTCCTCACTAACCGGAGACACCTGATATATAAATAATAAAATAGGAAAAATAAAGATGGTGCACCTCAGGAAAAGAAATTTCCATTCATAAATGGGGAAATTCACCTACTCTATGTGACACAAAATAATCAATATCATAGGTGGCTTGTTCCAGGGACCTGCACAGACTTTTCATGAAATGAGCCAGCTGTTAAGCAAGCTGAAACTGAAAAGAGCCAGTGTTAAATAATGACCTAATTCCTCTTGGCTTGTTTCAGTGACAAATTCCATCTTAAACAGTTAAATGATTACATGTTTTGAAATTAAATTTCAGGATGAATAATTAAACAGCAATCTCCAATGTCTATGAGAAATCACATTCCCTGCTCTAGAAACACTTAGAGTAGTAGATACAGGAGTAGATTGGTAACACTTCTGATTAAATTTAGTCTGTGTAGAATGGCTTCTCATATATTTCAGTCACCAGCACACTGAAGTAATTTTTATGTTTTATATAATTTTGTTTCAGTTTATCAACCAGTAAGATAAAAGGCCTCCAAAACACATTTACATTTGAAAATCAGGTAAATTTGACTACTTCCCTTGGAAATAGTCAAAAATATAATAATTTAAAACTAAAATGTATCTTTAGTGAGGTATGTACTTAGTCTGGAGCTTGTTTCTTGATGAACAAGTTGAAAAATTAAACATTTGCACGTTTGTTTTATATACAAAAGTTGTTTCAGCTTAGGAGAACCTTTCTTTTTCTCATGACAAAACTCAAATTATCTACACATGGAAGTTTAAATAAAAGTAGAAGAAAGGTTAATGAGTTACATGTTATGATGGCATTAATGCAAATGTAAAATTTTAGCCAAACCTCTGCTTCCTATTACCATGAAAAAGAAATTTTAAAATTCTTAAAAATGCCTGAGAATTTTTTTTCATTCTAACTACATTTCTTTGAGGTACACTCTGTAGAAATCATTCCTTTTGCTCCAGCAATGTTAAAGTCTGTGAAGAATGCCAGGATGAAGGTCTTTTACCCAGCCTTAAAAGCCTATAAACCACAAAACATCCCAGAGTGCCAGGTAGCAGATGTTTGGGATGGTGTCTGTGGCTGGAAATGCTCTGAACTGTTTCTTAGAGCAGGGTAATGTATGTTTGTAGCACTAGGTCAACTCAATTAGTGATGTCATTAAAATATATCCAGTAATTTCTCCTGTGCTTTATTATGGATTTAGCATTAGTCAAGTAAACAAGTGACTCCTTGTCATTGGCTTTGCATGGGAGCTATACATGATGAATGAAATACAATAGACAAAACAATCACAAGGGCATGAGTAAAGCCTGTTTCTCAAAATCATATGTTTATTGGCCTATGTCTTTTCATGAAATGCAGTTGTCTTGCTGAATACATGCTCTAAAACAAAAAAGCTTATTTCCAGCAAAAGAGCAAAAGTGCTCTTGGCCACTTCTCTGGAAACCACACTGCTCTTAAAACCTTTCCAATGGACCAGTGTACTGACCCTTTTTTGGGTTTTATTTCTGCTTTTTTAACAAGTACATACAGTCATGTGTTTCAAAATAATGTCAACCCAGCTTGAAATTAAAAATGAACTTTTTTTGACTCAGAGATTACTGAGATCAGTGACTTTTATTGGTTTTGGATAACACTCAGGTTCAAGGAGCAGAAGAATCTCATTATGTAATCCATATTTTCAGAAGCTCAGCTCCATACTTATGTGAAAACAGTAACCAAATTTTCAAGAGTTTAGTACCTTATCTACTTAACTGTTTAATTAACCTGACCAGAAATATCCCAATGGGAGCTTCTTGGTAGAGAAAACATCTGAAAACTGCAAACTTTAAATTCTGATCATATGTCAGTATATTTCCCTGCACATTTATTGCAATAAATAACCTATACCATCCATTTGCTTCTGTAAAGTAGCACTTTTGCCTGCAGGCCTTCCTAAAAATCTGCAAATATTGCTGCCCTCTTCAGCCATTGTAAAGAAAGTAGGAGAGTGTGTTGCCTTCTTGTACAATGTTTTACTGTCAGATTCATAATATAATAGTATTTTTCCAGGTTAAGTGGCTCAATACTGGACTGTCCTTTGTTTGTCAGCTTTTCAGTGATATATAAATGATACTTTAAACTCTTACATTCATTATGCAGATAACACCATTTTATCTATTTTATTCTGTTGTTTCACTTTTACAAAATATTGGCTGGCAAATATGTATGGGATATGTACATATATACAGGAACTAATTATTAGTCTCCTTTAATTTGAAATTATTTCTATTTCATGCTTCCTGGCATGGAAACAAAAGTGGATTTAAGAAATAAGGTGAATAATTTTGTTCAGGTAGGATGGTAATACAGATATGAAATATTTTTAAAAGAAAGGAAAGTTTGGTTTCATGATGACAGTCTGCTGAATCTGGAAGATGAGAATTTTGTATAACATGTTAGATAAGACTTAAACACTGGAAACATATTGACTGGTGTCAAAATTATATAACATCTTGAAAGCATGAAATAGAATGCCATTTATCAAAAAAGGGCAGCAAAGCTTCAGTAACTGCCAGTGAATCCAGACTTATCCTCTCAAAGAGAACAGTGACAGGTGATACAAAACCATTATACCCAGGAAAACTTAAATGTGGACCTGCAATGCAGACATTTTAGGAAGCAGCAGTGTGAGCAGATAATCAGGGCAAAAAACACTGGATACTACAACCTAATCTAGACATCAAGCCAAAATGGCTCACAGGGTTAGAGGTTAAAGCAGTCTAATTTCACAGTCAAAAATACATAAGAGAGTGGAATTACAAATATCACATTAGCCATCTCTTGCTTGTTAAACTGATGAGTCATACTTCATCAATTCAGGCTTCACAATGAGACCAGAAAAAAATTCTTACACACTTTCTTGACACTGAAAGGCCAGGTTGTACCAATTAATGTAGCAGTTTGTAAAAAAGCTGAAAAAAGCTGTTATACCACTTAGACATTGGAGACATAGATAGATGTTGAAGAACCGAGTAGTTTCACCTTCATTTCTTGCCGAAATTAAATTCCTGTACTGTTAATGTTCTATGTATCTAATTTTTTCCATTCATGATTATTTTCCTGTGGTATTTTTGTTTTAGTTTACATCAGCAGAAAAACCTGAATAATGTTTGTTTCTCGAATAAATGTAAAACTTAAACAACATGGTTTACATTCAACATAGTTCAACAGAAGCATGTACTTATCCTAAGAAAATTAACTCTCTAGCTTGCTTTCACTATGTAGTCTTAGAAAACAGAGGTGCTCATTACCTTACCTGAAAATAAAATCAGCCACAGAATGATTTTATTTGTTGATCAGCATTAAAGTAGAACCACCATCGCTCCAATCTGCAAGACCATAGTTTAAAGAGGGCACAACTCCCTGTGCACACAGCACAGCACTCTGCACTTCCACGGGTGCCGTGCCCAGTATCCTGAAGGCCACTCTCCCTGGAAAAGTAATATGGACAGAAACATCCATGTGAACAGAGGAGAAGAGCATCATCGCTTCACAAGAAGAAACTAATCAATATCTACAGAAGGTGATTTGTTTGCATGAATGTAATCCCTGGAATTCCTCATCCAAGGTACTAAGGAGTATATATACTTATACATGGTAGTCATTGAAGGCTATCAGTGATTTTCAAGTTAGTAAATTTGCCTTGCTAAGAGTACAGCTAAGACATAATCCAGATAAAGAAGATGTGAAGACTTAGTTTGTTCCCTCCGCAGAATCAGTAACCATGATCTCTCAGTCAAGCTGTTGCTTTGGTTGTGATTACTTGAGCAACATGAGTTTTCTGAACTCTGTAATCAACAATGAACTTAGACAACCTGAAAATTTCCAAAAACCTTCAGGAACTGCCACAAAATCAACAATTTTCCCAAGCAATATTAAAAAGCCAGCTCGTGACATACCAATAAACACAGGGCTACATAGAACACTGATACAACAGTTACAATTTACACTAAAAATAAATATCTCCCAGTGGTCCTACTGTCCTCTTCAAGTCTTCAGGCAAATTTCCAGCTCTTAAACTTCTAATATAAAGCAAAATTTCCTAAAACAAATCAGCTAAATCAATATTGTCCCTTGGTTTTTGCTACATAATGTCCTATTCTTTAGTATGATTTCCCTTTCTAGAAGGACTTCTGAGGGATTCTTCAGAAGCAGGACTGTAAAGCTTTCTTTCTGCAGGCTGCAGAAGTCACTCACAATATCTGTCTGTACCTTAATAGCATTTTCAGCTAATCCATTAATGACTGACATGATTCAATTTTTTTTTAGCACAAACAAGTGATAATTTGATTCAATTTATGACTAACACTTCAGCAAGGAAATAAACACTTTTCTCCTGGCTTGTTAGAGGGAATCTGCAGAAGTGAACTCTCTAAGCAGTGCTATAATTCCATACATCTGAAGACAAGCTCAGGTGGTTAGCTGTGTTACCTTTCACAAAGACATTAATCTTGCCCAGTTTAGGCAATCTGGAATTTGATAAACTGGCACAAACTTATGTGTGACATTAAATGCACCACCCATGCTTGTAAAGAAAAGCCTGAGTCTAAGGGTTTACTCTCATGTTGTAGTCACAGGCCAGTGAGTTTATGCCTACACTTATTTTAGAAAAGGTAAGAACTCACAAAGCCCTGCGCTTCCTGTCCTCTGGGGAAACCAGATTTATCTTCTAATTGAACACAAGATGGCAGAGCTTCCCAATGGAACCAGCACAACTCTTAGAAAGTTTGGGTTATGCCTCCTTTCCTATTTTAAAGGGTTGCCATCCACCCCTGCAGTGACTCATGGGAATGTCAGTCTTCTAGAGACCTGCTGTGAAGTTAGAATTTTACTGCCATGTCTGACCATCTAAGATAAAACAAATTGTATTATAAACCAAATTCTCACCCTCTCATCCATTCCAACTTAATATCAGAGCTTCTTCCATCAAGCCAACCAGCTGGCAATTTAGACAAATTAAAAAACAGCAAAAAAAGAGGATTTTTTTCAGCTTTTGATATATTTTTATTTTAAAAAAAAATCAATCCACCTCTAAGATTACTTAATGAAAGTCACTTTTTATTTATTTTAATTATGCAATATAATTTCTTTGGTTGAAATGCTACATAAAATCTTTGAGACAACATGTACGATCCAGGTGATCAAGACTTTTTTCCTAATGGTCTGATAAAAGGAAAGGCATCTTTTCTCAGTAAGCGGTTTGCTCATCTTAGAAATTCCACTATGTGAAACAATGGGAGGCTTACTAATGTAGAACACTGTGAGAATGGAATATTATTATATCAATATTCTACAGCCACGTATATATTTATGTGTGACAAAAGAAGTTGAATGATTCAGTTGGAAAACCACATGATGACAGCAATTTTACTTTAAGATGAGTAAATTGGTCCTATTCTCTAAACACTTATCACTCATTACTTCAAATGGATCATATTTTAATTTGATACATTTTGTTAAATAGTTTCTGAGTACATTTTCCAAAAAGCCTAAGATATCCATGATTGTACTTAGCTTTTGATGTCATTGGAGTAAAAAGATCACATTATTTCAGATCCTTTTCATGCAGAGAATGCAAAACTGATTATAATAAAGAAAAGTGTATTGTGTAGGCAGATTTCCAAGATTTTGCTCATTAAATTTTTCACTGGGATAATTTGGTACTTAGAGTTGAATGAGATCAAAACAAAAATTTTAATTAAAATTTATCAGACATTTCAAGCTAAAAAAAAGGTGATACTATAAGAGAAAATTTTATTTACAGGGACAAGAATGATATAGAAGACAATATTATATCTTGATTCTTAAACTGTACTTCTCTACATGAAAATCATAATATGTAGAGTTTATTTTTACCAGTCAGCATACAAAATAACTAATTATGCACTCACTCATCAATATTTATATGATGTTACACAAGGAAAAGAATGCCATTCACTATGACAAAGCAATTTTGACCAAATGGTGACTATTTTTATTCTCTTTACCTATCAATATTTTTTATTCCTATCTATCAAGTTTGTTTGTTATTACAGCTATCAAAATTTGAAAAAAGAATCTTTCTCTGTTTTGATCTGACCTCTGTGCACAGGTTACTGATAGGTAGTGACAATATGAACATAAAGAACCAATGCATAATTCAGAAAGTTTGGGTTTGTGACCTTGGTGCAGAGATTGAGAAATTGAGATGCCAATTCAAACCTTCCTAGAATCCTTTCAATGAGATGTGTGGATTACCTGGTGAACCTTGTTTGCTAGAGGGAAGATTTCATCCCAGCAAGAAATAGCTGCCCTTTTCTGACTGTGGGTGACAGTATCTTAGTGATCACCTTGTCCTTTGTGACAGGAGTTGAATTCAGAGACTAAACAAGCAAAGAAGTGTTAAAAATTTGTTTCCCGATTACAAATTCAAAGACTAGGTTCAATTCAGCAGTGTAAATGGGTAGTTTGCATGCATTTTCTTTTTATTTATCTTAATTTCTTTCACTCCTTTTTTTGCTTTTAGTTTTTGAGGGACCTGTGTGAGAAAACCATTTATTTTAACCCAGTTTAAGACAATGTGAGTTAACAGTGGCAAAGCTTCAAACCCATAGTTGACTCATTTAGGAACACAATTTTCCAGTACAAGGACTGACTCCCCAGGAACAATTACATCCAGTCCAAAATTAATAAAATCAAGGTCATTACAGGATTAAATTAACAAGTGGTTTTTCAGTTTTTCTTAGCATGACTTTATTTGACAGCAGTCTTTTCATCACTATTCCTCTGGCATCTAGGTCTTTCCAGAAACATACTCAAAGGATAAATACAGATAAAACAGCCTGGGCAGAGATTTTTAATATTTTATGCAAACCAAGCCATAGTTGTTTTATAAATATATTCCCATCATGTATCCAGTATATTTTATGGGAAATGTAGTATTTATGCAGTTTAAATTATTTTAAATACAATTATAGAAAAAAGTTGTGAAACTGAAGGTGCTTGTTTTGTCTGGGATAATTTTTTCCCTAGTAGCTGACATGGGGCTATGTTTTGAATTTGTGCTGGGAGCAGTGTTGATAATTCATAGATGTTTTCATTATTCTGGGCCTTTCCTGCTTCTCACTTCTCCCCACCAGCGAGGAGGCTGAGAGGACATATTTGGGACAGCTGACCCCGACTGACCAAAGGGATATCCCAACCCAGGTGGTGTCATGCTCAGCATAGAAAGCTGGGGAAGAAGGAAGGAGGGTGGGGGGATGTTTTCACTGATGCCATTTGTTTTCCCAAGGCACCCATAGGGAGCAGCTGTGCTTTCCTCAGGATGGCTGAGCACCTGTCTGCCCATGGGGCATGGAGAATGAATTCCACTGTTTTACTTTACCTGTTAAATTGTCCTTGCCTCAACCCATGAGTTTTTTCACTTTTGGTCCTCTGATTCTCCACCAGGAGAGGAGGGAAATTGAGCAAGTAAATGTATGGGTCTTAGTAAACAGCTGGGATTAAACCACAACACTGTCAACATGTCAACAAATACATAAAGCTTGTATATAGGATTGACATATTTAAAGATGTCTAACTTTTTCGTCAGAATTTATACTAATCATATTACTTCATTTGGAAGTAAAATAAACGAGTGATTTCATAACTGTGGAATCCTGTACCTATAAAGGAAAAGGTCTGGCACATTATTTTATGACACGTGGACTTAAGACACGAATAAGAGCCTAAAGTGAGTTCACATACTCATAAAGCTCATTTCATGAGCTCCACAGTGCATGTGACAACTAACTTAAGAACCGAAATCTGTGATCCTTCAGTGAAGCACCCATGTTGAGTGTGTGTACAGCTAGAAAACATGATAGAATATAGATCTAAATTACAGACTACTTGTACAGAGGTTCAAAAACAAGGCTCAAGGCTCAAAGTATCTTCAAAACACCTGAATAGATACTTCTTTGCTTTCTGAGCAAAGTAAATCTGAAGGTAGCATGGATGCTGATACCCGGGCATGATATTTCTTGAAGAATTCCCTATACTTCTCAAATGGAATAAACAATTTATATACCACATGGAATACCAACACTTTTTGAGAAAATCTAAACCCTTACCTTTCTGTTACTGAGATATTTCATTTCAAGCAGTATTTGCTTTTTCTTTCTGATCCACACACTTTCACCTTCATTTATGCCAGGTTTTGAAACTGCATTAGATTGCCTAGCGTGATTTGCCAGAGAGAGTTTTATGTTAGAACTGCAGGACAAATGAAAATGGGGTCTTTCTGTTAAAGTATCTTCACAAATGAAGAAGACAAAATAAATGTCATTGCACCAATAAATAAATATAAAACCTATCCTGTAAAAGATAATAAATAATCTGCTATATTACATAGAAAACTGCCTAGAGAAAACCATTGCAAGAGTTTAACATGAAGGACATACAGAATAAACATTTTATTAGAACATATCTACAATACTGGAATGAAAAATAAGTGGGACACCTTTTTTTTTCTTCATTCACAGTTGTAAAGAAGGGAGTTTTTCCCCTTGTGTCTTAGCTCTGAGGAAGTAACAAATATTTTGGATTACTTCAGAAAAAATCAGACCTGCAGTGGCTTTTATTAAGTATATCATATTCTCTTAGTCTAAATTTTGTCTCTCAATAATTCTTTATTTTGTATTTTTATTAGTCTTTTTTTTTTTTTGTTTTAGACCACACAGGCTGAGTCCTAGTATTAATGGAAACTTTATGTGCCTGAGAGCTGGGCTACATGTGCTGTGCACGGGTCATAATTTCTGTTAAGTTCTCTAAGTCATCAAGACTGTATTATTTATTCTCCAAATCAATGAAAATCACCCTCTTCAGATTGTATTCTAATACAGAACTAAAATTTTCACAAATATAATTCACTCAGGAACCTGACTTCCTATTCCTATGATGATGTCCTTCGGGGCAAACATTTTTAAGAGGAAAGCTTCCTGAATAGCAAACAATGTGTCAGTTTCCAGAGGGAAAGCTGTTTATTATCTGAAGTAGATACAACAGTAGTGTAAGAGTTTGGCCTACTCCTTTGAATAAAAAAGTAAATGTTATTGAATATTTTATTTTCACAGATATGTTGACCACAACTACAATAAGAAAACTGGTAAGTGACACTGCATGAATTAAACTGCTATAAGCAGTGGCTTAGCTCTAAGCCAAAACTAATCATGACAATAGCTCTATTACTAGATTCCAATGTTGATAGGACAGTTTGCCCTGCACTGGCTATCATAACTTCAGGAATGAATGTGAAAATTTTTCCTCATTAAAAATATCTTTCACTTGCATAATTACTGAGCCTTAAAATTAATCTGTTTTATTCTAACACAGAAGTGAAACCTAAAACCTGGGCCACCAGGAGTATCTGTACAGACTAAATGGGAGTGGTAATTGGAGAGTGATTGCACAGCTGCTGAATAGGGCTCCTTGTCTCTTTGAAATGGAAATATAATGTAGGATGTCAATTACATTACAATTACAAAGAGAAGACAAGTGATAATCCTAGCATTTGGCTGTTAGTGTTTGAAAGACTCCTTTTCCCACTGGAAATTGTAATATGCTTCAGTGTGCATAGGAATATATTCTGTGGGTGACAAATGACTGAAGCAGTGTGAGGATTTCTAGCACAGCTACCTTTACCTTTTGGTGTGCACACACACAGATACTCAGACACAAATTCTACATTTGTTAGCAGGAGAGATAACAAAAACAATCTTTTGGAATTTATCAATAAAGCTAATAAAGTATCCAACTGGGAAAGCTATGTTCAAAGAATTCTTTCCTCTCTAACATAAGCTTTTTTTAAAAAATCTTCCCAGAGCCTGGTACTATTGAAATCTTTTCAAGGGCCTTAGAGAAAACAGGTAGGAAATTAATTTGTTGGAATTGATGTATATAAATGATATCTGGATCACTGCTTTTTGTCACCTCATATTATTTCTAAGATCAAACAAAGGCAGTTGAGGAATGATTGTTGGTGGCTGATGGTGAAGAGATCAGCAGGGAAGTGTTGGCTTTTGTCTCTCATTGGAAATTGCTTATCTTGAAAATCTGAGCTAAACCTCTGACCCTGCTTTTTTTTTCCCTTCATGATTTTATACTTTTCCTTCACTCTGTTTTTTCCTGAGTTTCTGGCTTACTAATACTAGCTTGTAGCCTTGCTCGTTTGCTGTTCATTATAGCCTTCTGATTGTTTACATATTTGGGAGTCAGTTTCTCATGATTTTCTATAAACAATATTATTGTTGACATTCCTTCCAGTAGGAGGGACAATTGATAGACATTTTTCCAAGACCAGTGGAATTGAAGAGGTTGAACTTCTATCTTCCAATGTGGTCCCTTTCTGTGAAAGGTATATAAGGTTAAGTCAAAAGATAAATCTCTCTCTTTCTCCTCTCGATCTGATTTCGTCCTCTCTGTTGCGTCTCTCCGTGAGCGTCACTAGCTCAATAAGCACCCATGTCTTTTTATTTCCTCCTGTCACATGTCTTTAGCCTATGAATTCACTTCCAGCTCAAGAATACTTTCTCCTTCTGAAACACTGGTTTAGAGTTACCAAACTGAGCTTCAGCCAAGTGGATCTTGCTCCTGGGCAGCTGAACCCTGAGTTGTCAGCTGCAAAAGGGAGCACCCAGGCTTTGGTCAGTACCCATACTTGTTCTGGTGTTGATGTGAGATAACAGCTTCAGGGAACTTACAATGCGAAAATTATTAACACAAATATTGCATATTTACCTATGCACTCTGTAATAGAGATCAGATTTTTGGAGGTTACTGGGTGGGTACCCTTTTATATTTATCATGCTTCACCTGTAGAGAAAACTAAAAATCTACTAACTGCGCTAAACTATAATATGATCGATGTCTACCGCTGACATGAAAATGTATGAATCCCGTGATTAGAATAGCCTGTTAGTCTGTTAGGAGCCCATGTCTTCAATTCCAATATTCTGTAATTGTAAACAAGGTAGACAGAAAGTTTACATGCAGTACAGAGCTTACATCTCTATTAGATGTATTGATTCAATATATAAACAATGGATTTTTTCACTTCTGCACTGCAGCAAAAGTTAATTTGAATTTAGCAGAAAAACAGGAAACAAAAGTATGCTGGTTCAATGAATCACTTAAAGGATATAAATATATTGTTTAAAAAGTACATATGGTTTTCAGATGACAGAAATGTCCAGGAAAAAGACTCACTGGTGTAAGTGAGACAGCACCAGCTGCACCAGGGCCCTGTAGCTAGAAAGTAACATTTGGATCAGCATAATTTATAAAGGAAAAAAACGACTTGAACATTGGACAGATTTTCTGGTTCTGTAAACAGGGATGTAGAGCAATACCAAAATCCATGCTGAAAATGTATGTGCATTAGTTTGTCCTGGAATACAATATTGTGCATAGGAAGGAATTTTGATATTAGGATTACTATAATTTCTCACATAAGGTACACTGTTCTTCCATTGCTACCAAACTCAACTAGAATTTCTGGAGAATGTCTTTCTGAAGGTGAGGCATTGACTGCCATTGAGGGTTCATTTCTTAGGGCTCACTTCTATAGAAATAATTTGCCCAAACAGAATCAAGGTATAGTTTAGGATCAAATGTTTGTCTTCTTAAAATGGAACAGAACAGAAATGTTAAAGAGTCATGATTTGAGAGAATTCTGCAGAAGGGGGACAGCTCTGCAGAGCTCTACAGCCCCATTGCCCAGGGGCACCCATGCCAGCAGCACCCGGGTGAGAAGGGCCAAGCACAAATCAAGCGTTCATGAGCAACAGCTGGGAGTTCTCTTGCATGAGATGCGGTATTTGAGAGAAGAAAAAAATTTAGGCGCTCAGAATGATCTACGCCCCCAATGCCTGAGAGACCCAGTGCAACTGTTGGACACATGAAGACAAAGCAGTCGAGACACAGAGGGTACCTTTGTGCATTCCTGCAGCACGTGGCACTGTTGGAAGGCTGCTTTCTGTTAACTTTCTGTTAACTCTTTCTGTCAGCACTGCAGAAAGAACAGTAGGAATATAAAAGAGGTTTTCAAGACTCGTGTGATGTTTTATTTGGAAACTGGATAATTTGCTTAACAATCCCATTCCATTTTACCAAAGGAGCAACAAGATGCAGCTGCTGGAAGTTAAAGTCGAGCAAATCCAGATTAGAACCATGATTATCAATTGACAGAATTTCTCCAGTAACACAGTCATTCATGTGCTGCATGAAAGCTTGAAATAACATTTAGATTCACTCCACCTACAACCTCAATAACTGAAGTACCTATTTCAGGAGCTTTATAGTAAGTACAGAGGAATAATCATGTTCAAGGTTTATTTTAAAAAGCCTGAATCACTGAATGTTTTTCTTAATTTATCATAAATTCCTAAATTGGGAACTTCAGATTTTTAAAATTCAGTGAGATAAATCAGGGTTTCACTCTCACAAGTTAACTTGCACAGCTAGCTGAATGCAGTAAAGAATAAATTAAATTAAAATGAGGGAAATCAGGAAGCAAATGAGCATGAAGAAAAAAACAGACAAAAAGATAGAAGAAATAAATTTTTGAAAAGTAAACAAATAACACCACCTTGTAAAAAACCTGTCTCAGGGAAAATGGTACTAGTCACTGTTCTTGAGAATCAGTGGACTCCAGAGTGGAAAGCTGTTCAATGGGTACAACGCATGGATACAGTTCAATGGCTACAATATATAGGCAAATAGCTAACCTGGAATGCATCATTTAATAAAAACCAGTAGAAACTATTACTTTTCTGCAGATACAGGAAAATAAATTTTTGCTATCTTTGCACTAAAGATGACCTATAAGATGCCAATTGATTTCAATGTGGGTGAGTAATAATGGAATAAAGTACAGCTTATTTTAAATGAGGCTGTCAAAATAAGGTCCTGAGCAAATTAAAAGACCAGATCATTGAGAGAACCCAGGATCTGCAGCATCAAATACAGCCTGGGGACCAAGACATATTAAAGAAAATGGAATGCATGCAATGAAAATGTGGTCTTGCAAAACTGATGCTGAACACAATAATAAAGTTGATACCTATTAAGGTAGAAGCAAAATGGAAGTAGGATCTATTTAGAGTGCATTTGCATTTGTTCTGCACATCAGTCTCTTTAGTACAAATTTAAAAACCCAAATCTAACAATTTCTCCAGCATTGATATTCTGTCACTGCAAAGGCAGTCTGTCAAAAGAAAAATGAAACTCAATTCTAACCACCTGTAGGAAGGAGAGGGAATTAAGTAGAGAAACAAATCAAATGGACATTACAATAAACTAAGATATCAGAAATCTAGAAGAAATAACAAAAACTACACATCAAGCACAGGATAGCCAGAAGAAATAGACAGACAGAAGTGAGATCACAAGTTTACAGTGCTAGAACATAGAAAAATTATTCCAAGAGAGATGAAGAGTGCTGTAAACCCCTGGTCATTCCTCTTATGTAAGTCCTTGAAAATAAGCAGCTTTCAAAAATTGTTAGTCTAGCTGTGGAGATAACAATAAGGGTGGATAACAGTGATGAATCACAGACTTGTGTATTTCATCATTTCATTTCCAGTTTTAAAGACAGACTAATTTGAAAAGTTATTAATGGTTTTTGCACTACTAAGCATATAAATGTTTGCATAACTGTGAAGATGATACCATGTACATACATTCAAATACAAAATGGATAAAACCAGCTGGTGTAGAACCAATACTTCTATCAGTGTAATTACCTTAGTAGAATTTCCTGCATATGATGGGTTGACCCTGATGGGATGCCAGATGGCCACCAAAGCCACCTTATAACTCCTTAGCTTGACAGAAGACAAAGATAAAAAGAGACTTGTGGGTTGAGATAAGGACAGGGAGAGTTCATTCATCAGTTACCATCGTGAGCAAAACAGACAACTTCAGGGAAAAAACACAGAATTGGGTAATGAAGAAAAAACCCCCCAAAAATCTTACCTCCCTCCCTGCCTTCTTCCTGGGCCTAACTTTACTCCTGATTTTCTCCACTACCTTCTCCCAGGTACAGGGGGCTGGGGGCTGGGGGCTACCTTTCCCTTCATGGGGAGGACTTCTCACAGTGCTCCAGAGTGGGATCCCTCTCACAGGAGATAGTCCGCCATAAACTTCTCCAGTGTGAGTCCTTTTCCCAGGTTACGGTTCTACTGCCGCTCCAGAGTGGGTCCTTTCCATGGAGAGCAGTTCTTCAGGAGCACACAGCTGCAGGGTGTGTCCTTCACGGGATCACAAGTCCTTCCAGAAAATCTGCTCCAGTGTGGGCTCCTCTTTTTATAGGCACCCAGACTTTGCCAGAAGCCTGCTGCAGTTTGAGCTTCTGATGGGTGACAGCCTCCTTTGGGCACTCATCTGCTCCACCATGGACCTCCATGGGCTGAATGGACAGGAAGACAGCCTGCCTCACCACTGTCTTCACCACGGGGTACAGGAAATCTCTGCTCTGGCACCTGGAGCACCTCTTCCTTTTCTCCTTCACTGACCTCAGTGTCTGCAGTGCTATATCTCTCACATAGTCTCACTCCTCTCTGGTTGCAGTTAGATGCACAGGTGTTCTTTTTCACCTTTTTAAATACATTACTCCAGAGACACTACCACCATTGATGATGGACTTAGCCTTTGCCAGTGGCATATGTCTTGGAACTGTTGGACATAAGGGAAGCTTCCAGCAGCTTCTCTCAGAAGCCAACCCTGTAATGCCCAGCTACTAAAACCTTGCCACACAAACACAGTACAGTAAATAAGAACCCAATACTACATACCCTCAAAAGTTACACTCGAGAGGCATCGTGCAGCTTTAGCTGATACCACATTTCAGAGCGTATTGCACTGTAGACTACTGCAAAGAATTCAGTGGGAGCCTGAACATTGACAGGCTTTTTCTCCCCATTTGCTCTCAAAGCAGTTTTAGGTGTTCTTACAGGGTCAGATTCTCCTTCTTATACCAAGAAATAATTAGGCTTGCATAGCCATAAAGACAAGTTCGAATTTTCATGGCAAACCTACACAATCTCAGGCAGAGTTCTTACAATGTGTGATACACATCTGCAGATTCAGGGAACTGCCTCTACGGTCACGTGAGAATGTTTGATTTTATGCTGCAGCTTCTTTTCTGCTACCTGTACTGACCTGGCAAATACCTGGGATGCAGCTCTGAATTTGGGGAAAGCTTTGTAAACGTGATCTGTGATTGTCTCAGTTTCTCATACTGCAAGTATGATGCAGAGTACTGCTAATCACAAAGCACTTCCCTAATGCACTGTAGGATTCATAATGAAAATTTGTGTCAATTTATACTGAATGCAAAAAAAATGACCTTTTGGAAAATCTATTCTGAAAAGTCCTCCTGGTTTTATGATTTAGCAGATAATACACAAAAAAGTCTAACTCCTAGAAACTCTTCCCTGTGATTTCTTCTTTTTCCTGGTGTTGTTTGTTTAAGACTCACACTTAATGATAGTTTGCACAGATCACTACAAATCTGCAACTGCTGTTGTGTATCTGTTACTTGAAATGCTTCCAATTTATCCCTGGATGCTGGGTTTTCATATGCCAGCAAAATTTGAAGCACGATTTTTTTCTAAACTGCAGCTTCAGAAAGATGCTGTGTCATGTAAAAAAAGTTGAACGCTATATTGATAAGAATAATATTTATTTGTAGAGGAGAGCAAAGAAAAATTTATGCTGTCTAAATATTGGAGTGTTAATATGTGCATTCTCTCTGAGCACGTTATCATTAATGCATGAAAAAATACAAATTAATAGCATTATAATAAATGTTAATTGCTTCTGGCATAGTAGTATCAAGGTGCCATGAGTGAATTGTTCTAAGTGCTTATCAAAAAAAAAAGTTGGATTTCCACAGACCCAGTCATGAATTAATTTCCTAGACAAGCACACTTGTAACCATGGAAGGGAGTGTCCCTATGTCTTAACACCCTACAAATGATTCAAAGTCAGAGACCCTTCCTGGGTGATCTTGAACTCGTACATGGGGTTATAGGCAAAAGTTCTCACCTGCAAGAAGAGTTAGGCATAATTTCTTCTAAAGTACCTGTAACTAAGCCTATGAATGCTCCTCAATGTGAGTTATCAGCTATTAATGTACTATTTATTTTCTCATCTTCTGTGCATGAGTTATGATGATGGAGTGGGAAAATTTAAATTTTTATCCATGGAAGCTTGAGGATCTCTCCATGCTCCATGTAGGCTCCTCCTGCAAGGCTCACTACAAGCCATGCCTTGGCAGCTGGGACTGTCCCTTCAAAATAAGCAGAAACCCCTAATTCGTCTTAATTTAGAAACTAATCAAGTGCCATCTTGTATGGTATTGATTTCCATGTAGTCAATGGGCACTCTGTGTCTTTGAGATATGGCTCAGAAACTCAGGTGAAGAGAGGAGAGAAGAGCTCTGCAGGGAGAGAGGAAGCACACCAATGCTCCTGCCCTCCCTGAGCTCTGTCATTCACCTGCACCAAATGTTTTGTCCTGCTTTCCCCAGGCAGCTGGGGAGTTAAGCGAAGATCGAAATGAAATGTGGAAAGGGTGTTATTCTTTGTATATATATGAAAATGATTTTTCACCCTCTTAAAAATTACAGTGAAATTACAATGAAAGAATTGCTTTGAGAATTAAAAATCCAGTTATCTAAGGACAGAGAAATTATACTGACCATAGATGTGGCTGGATGAGAAACAATGACAGTACAACATGATATTCAGCAGCCTGGTAAAGAAATCCTCCAGTTAGCTTGTGCTTGCAGTTAAATAAATTGGAGTAGTTATAATCTCAAGGATGGTTAAATAATAAGCAAGCCTATAAAATCACAATGTAAAATATGATATTATTTTGTGAAGTGTTGTAACATATGGCTCTGAGTATGTGGAATTTGATTTGCAATGAAATGTACACATACGGAGAACACACATGAGCATATTAATCAACATGCACATGGTGTGCTTCCCAGTCAGATGTCTCCACTAGACTTCATTAATTTAAGGATATCTTGCTGAAATTATACCATGTTCATCAGGTTAAAAAAAGAAAAATAAACATTCATATTTGCTTGATTTTTCGACTGTAGGGCATCAGTTACCTTGGTGGTGCAGACTTTCAGTCATAACAACCTTCAAGGAAAATGTTCCTTTTATTTGTTTTAGAAGTTTTTAATTTGGGTCTTAAAAATAAGTAATTTCATGCTTCAGGTATAAAAATATATTGAGACTTCTTTTCCTCCCTAAACAAGGAAAATGAGCTATTATCAGATCTGGTGCATCCAATATACACTCAAAGTCTATTCCTGCTTTGTACTCTCCACTTGGTAAAGAGGACTCCTCTTCTATTGGAGGAGTTCTTGGTTTTGACTTTAAAACTTAGCATTCATTCATTCCTGCTGAAGATGACTGACAGTGTTAGAATGGATGACAAATGTCTCACAAGAAATAATTTTTATGCAAAACTCAGCATTAGTTAAGCCACTTACCACATCTTTGATATGGCACCACTAACAATTCATACGAAAAGTAAAGCAAAGCCACAGCCTCTGTCTGTGGCTTTACTCACAGCAAATTTCCTAACCAAAAATATTAATAACATTTTAGCATCTGGGATAAGAAAAATGTAAAGTCAAACTAGATATATTCTCCATTCATAGTAATTATCGTAAAATAATTTTTATGCAGGAGAGGAAAACACCATTTCTACAACAAAGAAGTAAATCCACATTTTCTTCAAGTATATTTTCCCTTTGCCACTGATTTTGTCTGAATCATGTTTCCTTAAAAATTTCAAATATAATTTTCTTTCAAGCTGTCAAATATATATGCATAGGAATAAACAAATGTCAACAAAGCACAATTCACCTAGTAGCTAATAACTGTGGCATCACATAATTATATCATTTGCTGTGAATAAAAGTCATTTAGGCATTGTCACTCTTCCTGATGCTTAAACTGATGAAGAAAGAAAAACAGCTCAAAACAAAGCTCTTCATTTTTTCCTGTGTTTATATGTATCTATATATGTGTGTGCAGTATGTATATAGATATAACTTGTTGCATGAATGAGGAAGTGTAAGATGTTTCCTTCTGCTTCCAAATTAAAAGAATACTTTACAAATCACAGGTCTGTGGAATAAAAGAATTGAATTAAGTGTGAATAAAATGGTACAATGCATTGGCTCCAGAATTGCTGGCAGATTGGTGCAAGCAGAAACAAACAAGCCATTGATGATGCTGACATTCTTTCTCTAATGTGACTACTTTGCCTGTTTGCATTTGGCTGCATAGTGCTCAGATCACAGCAGTGACAATCAGGACTATGTGTCCTCTGTAAGCACAAGAAAAAGTCTTAATTTCATTTTAACTTATTGTGTATTTAGTATATTGGTTTGCACTACATTTTTTAAAAAAAGTCTCTAAAGCTACTAAGTCACTGCAAGAAAATCAAGTTACTGTCTTTTTTCAGCTTTCATGAAACTTTGCAGGTGACATGTCAAGGTGACATTGTGGATATTTCCCTCACCACAGCTATGTGGTATAAAATACCAATCAAGTTGCTAATATGCTGTGTCTGTCATCACCAGCTATAAACCCAGAATTCAAACCCACTGTTTGCAATAAGAAAGGTAACACAGTCACTGTGTGACTGCAGTTTTGTATCCTCTGTGTGTTCTTGCATACCACAAGGAATCTGCTGGAAAGATGTTATTGCTACTTTCTCTTTTTTGTTTTTTTTTTAAGACCATCATCAAGCATTATGTATCAAAAGAGTACCTTCTATGGATAGTCTTGGTTGAGATAATTCCTATACCAAAAGAAGGGATAGCTTTACTACCAGTTCAATACACTGTGAATTTATTGTGGTAAGGTCTATTTAGTCGACAAATGTTTGTATAAATTTTCCTGTGCAAAACAAATAATTCTGGCTTTTGCAGAGCCTGATGCAACTAACTTTGAAGGGGAACAGTCTATGATGGAAGACCTAATTCATCTCAGTCTCCATAATGCCACAGATCTGGAGACAAGACTAACAGCAGCATCAGGTATGAATCTAAAGAGACCAGTTATTTATTAAAGGCACCATGGGCTCTGTACCTTCAAAGCTTCTTCAATACTTAAAAAAAAAAAATAGTTAAGGAACAAAGGAAGATTCTATTACTCTCAATACGCTAAATCTTCAAAGCCTCATTTTATCTGTAAGAAAGCTGTAAGACAAGTAATCAATTGTTCCACCTGATCCTTTCTTTGGATGTTTTTGGGAAGTTGTCTTTTGACTGCCAGCTTAGTGTTTTTAAACAATGCTTCTCATGGAACCTTTTGGCCAAAACCACTTTTGTTAATTTTCACACAATTTTTGAAAATCCTCCATCAATTTTGGAGTTAACCTGTTCAGGGTTAACTTCCAAAGTTAGTGTATCTACTGAACAAAGGTTCTTAACCTGGGGTTTTAATACCATCCTGGCGTTCAGGTCATTCATTCCTTTCAGCACAGCAGAACATTGGCTCTACCTCTTACCCTTTCTCTCCTCAAACTAAGTATTTGACTCCAGCTGTTTTCTTCAGATGGCAGTACAGTTCTGTCTATATTATTCTGTCTATATTACTGAGAAATCTTGATCTGCTTTTGGAGTGTATTTTATAAAGTAATGTCATAAGGCCTTGCAAAGTCTTTGACTAGCCGTTGTGTGCTGTGGGCATGGATCCAGAAAAGTACCAAACTTCACTGGCTTTAGCAGAAAACTACAGGTGAAAAATACAGCAAAATTCTGAAGTGTTTTTCAGCCTTTTATGATGTCAATTGGCAAGTGCCCCAGAAAATAGGCAAAGCTATGCAAGACCATAAGATAGGCCAGATTTTCCAAGCTAATGATATCACTTTGGGCAATTTATGCTGTATAAAGTGAATTTGTAGAACACTGTGATGCACAGATTTAAAATTCAGAAACACACTGTTATTTGAGTTCTGTGAGTTGTGAACAAGGTACTGCATTAGATAAATCAGTGGCCTAATAAAGCCTGGAAACTTTTGTGTCAGTTTTTGTTGATTCAAGAAATCTAGCATACAGAAAAATAACCTTCCCTTTGCTTTGGTAGATCTTGGAAATGTATATTTATTATTCCCCTAATTCCATAGATGGAAGAAAATTAGTATCTAAGATATGGCTAAGCTGATCTGTACAGCATAGCAAGGAGATGAGGTTTTAAGGATAAAAGATAAAAGCCCCCTGTTAGTGTTAGAAGAACTATGGAACCCTTTACTGATATCACAGAAGTCGTTAGACTAGGCATTTTACAAGTATTCATACTTTTTTCCCCCTCAAAGCAATGCCAAATAGCACAGATTATATCACTGGCTTTGCTGAGAGTTGAACATCTTCTATGTTCCCACTAATGACTGTGGTAAAAAGTCACACTTCAGGGTGTAAATTAATCACTGGCATTTAGAGACTGAGAGAGAATCAATAAAAGCCTTGTAGTGCTGCCTACCTTAACAAATTTCTTTCTAAATACTCTTGAGCTATTTTGGCTGGTTATTATCAAAGTTTTTACTTAAAACTTGCAGCTTCTATTTACCTCAGACCTTGCCAGTGCCCTGAGCTCCTTGCCCTCCCAGAGATGCAGCTAGAGGGTGCAGGTCTGGGTCCTGAGCCCAAGGCCAGCTCCCATGCAGGTGGCAGGGGCTTTCAGCAGTTTCTTGTTCCTATTTTGATCCAGCCCACTGCCGTGGCTTCCTGGCTTGTCCTTGGTGCTGTCTGAGCCCTGCAGACTGGTGGGGTGATCGCTGGGCTGGTCACTGTCTCCAGACCCGATCCCACCCTGCTGTGCTGCTCAGGACTCCGGCCCCTTCTGGCTGAGGGTGCCTGCCAGCCCTGTTGCCTCTCTGCACTCCCTCCTGGCTTACCTGGAGCAGCAGCCACCCCTCGCAGCACCCTGGTGGTACTGGCTGCCTCCTCGGATCTGAAGAAGGTGATAGGGCTACAGAAAGCCTTTATGTAAGCTAATGGAAGGCAGGAGCTCTGTTTCCTTTCTGGAACACATCCTGAAAAGCCTACAGTTCAATTTATACTTACATTATATTTAATAATTTAATTATTAATAGTTTGAAACATCTTAATAAAAAAAAAATAAATCTAACTTCAGTTGATGGAAAGATTCATCCTTGAGATAATCCCTTCAGCCACGGACGTCCACTGTGCAGGGTTCTGCTTTGTGGCACCAGGGAAGCAGGGGATGGCTCATCTCTCCCTGACATTATACATTGCACACTGCACACCAGCTTGTGATTCAGTTTCATTCTAGGTATCTCAAGAAAACTATTTTATAAATAAGCCAAATTGAAATGTCCAGGTCATGTCTCTGCTCATGCAGTTGTTTTCTGGAATTTGAACCACTTCACCAAGAAATACGGCTTTCTGAGGATGTCTCACACCACCAAAGGGAAATAGGATGGAAAGAAATTTCTAGTGAATGACAACAGCAAACCATACTAGCATGTCCCCAGTATAGACAGTGAAACTGAAATTCTAGTTCAGCTTCACAGTATGAACTTGTCCCACCTTTTTGCCTATTTCCTCAGGCCAAGGAATCCTCTACAGGTTGTGTTACTTGTGTCACAGTGCACCACTCCATTGTGGTGACCTGGAATCGAGGTGCCTCTGAGCAAAACACCTGGAATTGTAATCACTGCAGAAAGATGGACTCCTTTAGAGGGAGACTGAGGCCAGTTCCAGATCTAGGCTCCTGTATAACTACTTCAGCCCGCCTAAAGAGCTCCACATTGAGAAGGACCACTTGGGCACTTCAAAAGCTCAACATTCACATACCAAGTCAGGTTTCTAGGCTGCCAACAAAATGTGCAGGGAATAATATGTGGCAACCTTGTATAAATTAGTTACTGAAAGCTGTGAAAAAAGGGAATGGGATTCAGACATAACTCAATGAGCTAGGTATCTTCAATCTACTATAGTTCCTAGCGAGGAATCGGGGATTTAGTTCTTCCCTTTGTGATTGAAAGTCCTGCACAGTACCAACAACCAAGGCCATACATTTATATTCCGTGTAAAAATACCATTAAAAGAAGCAGAAAAGTAAATTACTGTGTCACCTGCTACATAATTCTGTGACTGAAACTTGGAAATTTTTAAAATGTCTAGTGGAAAGAATCAACAGCAAGAAAAGCTGAGGGTTTTTATCTTCTAGCTGATAGGTTCAAAAACAACAGTGCTCTAGGAGTGAATTCAGTGCTTGTAAATTATAAGAAGGAATAAAAGGAACCTTTCCATCTCATAAATATGATAAGGAAAAGTTACTTACCTTTGCATTTGAAAACTATTTGTGTGGGGGTTTTTTTGTTGTTGTTGTTTTTTTCTTATGTCTTATGATATAGGATTTTTTTGTGAGATTATTTTTAAATATGATCTGCTTGAAGGCAATGTGCTCAGTCCCTGGGTGGAAAATATGCTTCATTTAAGTCAACAGCAATCTGTACTGCTGATTAAAAAACAAGTGTTGATGGCCTTCACAGGGAGTCTCATCCATCAAGCCTTAGCTAAGAAGTTGGTAGAGAAAATGATGGTGGGAGGAGGGGAAGGATGGTGGACAGTGTTCTGTGGAACACAGAACAACAGTGTCGTCGTGCGTATCTCGGTCAGCCTGGCTTCGGCTTGACCGCCCACTAGCTCTCATACGCCTTGACAGTCTCGTGTGTGGGTCTTGGCTCTGCAGCACCTTAGCCATGCTGTCACGGCTGTGGTTTCAAAGAGGGGACTCTCAGAGACATCCGGGAACATAGGTTTTATTGGGGGTTACAGGGGAAGCCCCTGACCCCAGGCCCGGTGCCTCAGGCATGAGAGACCCCGAACCTGGGTTACAAGGGGGTTTTTATCCAAAGGGAGATGGGGGTGGGGTGGATACAGATTACAAACCAATAAGACAACTTAAGGTAAGTTGGGGAGGGGTCTCTGGGGGATCCATCAACCTCTGAAAGTCTTGGACGCACTGGACCTTGAAGATGATTGATGGACCGAGGGAGGAAAGCTACATTGATAGGGTGGACAGAAGCCTATCTTGGGGAAAACCAATGGGAAACAGTCCCTGGGCAGAGGCCGGGGTTGTCTTGGGAACTCTTATCAGGAGTCTGACCAGGTGTCTCCCAAAGCAGGGGGCCCCCTTTACAGAGATTAGAAAAAACTACACTAAAATAACAATGATAACTATACTATACTTATCACTAAAACTTATCAAACAATTCCAGCATTCCCGCACAACAGCAACAACAAAAAATCATGAATTGTCTGTTCTTAAAAGTTCTATCACTGTGGAAAACTGGCTTGGAAAAGAGAATTTCAAACTGTTTGATGGTTGCATGTCCTGGGAATTCAAATGAATTTGTCATCACTGCCAGTTTCATAAAAGAATGAAGTCTCCAACAAGGCACAGATGGTAATTCTGAATGAACAGATGATTATGCCAAGAGAATATTATGCTTCGAAACACATTTTATTGATATATGAGTAAAGCTGTTAGAAGGACATCTATGGAAAACAGGACCTTGCTCTTTATTGAACACCTGAATACAATAAGAAATTAGGGAGTGACTAAAGGCTATTTCATGAATTCTTCAGTCCTGCTTACTGGGAATTAGTTGAAAAATTATCCAGAAATACTGATTATTAAAATGGTACTACAATTTATTAGAACCACAAAAATATGTATAAAAAACACCAATTGGATGTTAAGTTGTATTTACCTAAACTTCAGAGGGATTATGGAATAGTTATTGGATTTCCAAACAAAGGGACCAAATCCCCCATTACCTCTGAGTCTAAATTAATTTCATTGAAGCAAAAAAGAATTGTGCCCATTGATGTTTATGGACCCACAAGCCCAAAAGCCCAAATACCTCTGGTTGTGCTATCAGTTAATTGGTTTACAATTGTTAAATGCATTGTCTCCCTTAGTAGAGTTATTTCCAATTACACCTGCGTCATCCCACAGCCAAGGTGGGTTCTCTGACTTTCAGTGGAATTGCTGTGACTGTAAACCAAGGATCTGATATGATGAGGCATCAGAAGAGGAGTGCATGATTTCTGCATCACTGGCTTTGAAAGTGTTGATTTTACAATCCACATGACTATTACTAAGTGAAGGCTTGAAATGACAGATTTGGATTCCACAGCTGTTTCAAATCCAAATCTGAACTAATGCCTTTTGGAGGCTGACCTGGAACAGAGAGTAGACAGAGCAAAAGGATAAAGTAGGTATTTATTAAAAGCCTCAATAGGTACACTTGGGCAGCACAAGAGCCCGGCTGGGCCACACCCAGGTGAATCCCAGAATGGTCACAAAATGGACGCTCGATCACGAGGTCTCACACTTTTATAAGTTCTGGTCCATTAGCATATTGGAGTTAATTGTCCAACCACAGCTTCAGGTTATGAAGTTCCATTCACCTTGTTTTTCTCTCTTCAATTCACTGTTGTTTATGCTTTGGGGCCTGACAGTCGTATCGGTTGTCCTTGGTCTCAACCTCAAAAAGGAATTGTTTTGTCTACCTACTCTGTGAAGAGAGCTTACCAACACTTAATATGAAACCCAGAACTAAACCAGCACAGAATATGAAAAATATAAAAGCCAAAATCTAAGTCATCAGCACTCTTGAGGTCAATAGGCTCTTTCCTGTGACTTCAAGACAGTTAATGTAAGGGAAGAAATGCATCACATGAGATTTTTCTCAAGGTAGAGATACCCAGCAGTCTTGCAGGGACAATTCAGAGGTGTGAGCCTCAGCATTTTCCACACATTTTCTTGAGCACAGAAGGCAAGTCTCAGAGGTAGATGACACTGGTAAAATAGTACAATGTCTGTAGCTTGAAGAAAACTATATTCATCACCAACACACAATCAAAATAATACATATCCCTCAGAAACATTTATTTCAATGCCAGTGATGAAAATATATGAGGGATTGCCATTTAAAAACTATTCATGATAAGTTACAAAATAATGTATGAAATTAGGAATAACCAAAGGATTTGGATTAAATGGGGAGTGAGGAGAGGAGGGTGAAGAAGCCAAAAAATGACAGAAACATGGTCTTTTAGGTTTCTTCTTCAATGTGAGACAAATGCAAATTTTAATAAAGTAGAAATTAGAAGGAAAAGAAGAGATTACAGGAATTTCTTCTTCCCACATGTTTTCCTGCTGCTGCAATCGAGGGGTTTGTTTCATTAAATGTAATCCCTGGGTCAGATTATAACTCCATTTTTTTCAGTGGTGCAGTTTGATTTCAATGCCAATAAAGTCATATTAGTGCAAAGCAGTGGAACATCATCCATAAAGCCATTTGTATGTGTGAGATGAATACATTATCTTCCCAGCAGATGGCTGTGAATTCTTCCAGACAGAGCATGTCTTGGGCTTTCAAGAACCATTTATCAAAAGGAACACTGAATCATCTACAGTTCTGAAGTAATCACTCCAGGGAAGCAAGTGCTAAATGGTTTAAAGATCAGACAAATGTACTGCCTTGTCAGCTCCAGGTGCAGTGGCTACTGGGCTATGCTTCTCATCAACTGGGGCTTCATGAGCACCCATTACCTGTTGCTTTGTGATGCCAGAGTCATATACCATGAGTATTTCTTTAGAAAAAAGTATTTTAATCAGTGGGGAAAAGCATGTAAATTACATTTTTAATATCTAGAATGATTCAGTAGCTCAATTTCTTATGATACTTCTGGATTCTGCCATTCTGAAGTGAGAAGTGACCAGTAGACATTTGGAAAAAGGAGATCTGCATTAAGTAAACAAGGAAAATATTTCCTAGATTTTTAAGCAGAACTTTTAAATGGAGGATACAGAAACCTATTTGGTAAAAGGATTTTAGACTTCATCTGTAGAGATCCTGTGTAATATTGGTAGAATAATACGATTAACATTCGGTTTTCAGATAGCTTCCATTGAATGATGTCAATTCAATGTGCAGACCTAACTTTACAAGGCTTCCCATCGGCCCAGTGATGTAGCTAAACTTTGCCCTAGTGGTTTACCTATCTCCCACTCAATCAGGATGAAGGCACACAGCACCTCAAGAGGTGAGTGCTGAAACTCAGGGAACAGTGCTATTCTTACTAAGGATTCATTAATATTCATACTGGCATGGAGTAATAACAGGATTTTCTAAGTGGCTGGTGTAATTCCATATCTTACTTTTTAGAGATCCCATAGCAAACACAGTATGTGGGAAATGTATAATGAGCCATTTTAAAATTTGAAGCCTGTAAATATCTGGAGGGCACTGGTCATGTTTATTTGCTGTCATTTAGGAAACAGATGCTATAATAGAAAGTGAAATGTCAGAATCTTTCAATCAATATATTTTACACTTAGGAGGGGTATGCAAAGTCTGAAACAGACAAAAATGCCTTCCCTAATCCTGACCAGTCTTATCTACAGTGCTCTGTCACAAACAGGTTGTTTATATATTTGGTGAATACAGTAGACATCATGCTATAAAGTACTACAAATGTTAAAAGGGCAAGTGATGATTGTAGTTTATTTTTCACACATATAAATGTTCAATTACACTTTGCCAAGTGTAAAACTTGGCAAAGATTAGACAAAAATAATCTAAGAATGGAATTACCAGACCAGAGTGTAAATCCATGTACTCAGAAATGTGCATTGTTCTACCAGATGGAAATGTCAGGACAGTTGGCATTCAGAGAATTATGGAATTTCCACCCCTTCCCATTTTGTCTTTTGCCTCTGTGCAGGTCCATGGCAGCAGCTGGTGACAAGAGTAGCATTAGTCCATATATATTTGAAAACAGGGAAATGGAAACTCAGGGGGATTTTTCAATATCAGATAATTGCATAAATTTTCTTTTTAGGCATAGCTTACTGTTTGTAATTATGTAGACAATTAATTCACGCTTTTTTTGATTTTTAGTTGGATTTTTGTTGACAGAAAATGTTCATCAAGATTTGACTATAATGGTTCCAAACCCTAAAGAATGCATCAGGATTTGTATAGTTCCCACTGAAAGTAATATGACCAAGTGTTCACATAGCTACTAGAGACAGACAATATCATAATTGGAAAATTCTGCTAGTCACAAGGAATAATAACCTAATGAAGTAACAAAAAGTTCAGGGGGAAAAGGATGAAGTTCGTTTTCACATGGAATTTTTAAAGTACACTTGTTTTATGCAGAAAGGGTTTAATAATTATCTGTTTAGCTATTTTAATGGATAAATGTACAAAACCTAAGACTAGTGTTTTTTTAAATAAAAGAATAAAAGTGAAAATTAAATCCTATTTATTAATTTCTTACCATTCATTTCTCTCCACTAGTCTGAAGGAAACAATACAAAACTTCTTCATTTTGCATCACATTATCAGAGAAATTATAAGTACAAAATTCTGATCCTTCATCCAAAGGAGTGAAAGTATGCAGAACCATTCCATAGCAGAGAAAGAGCAAAGGAAAACTTTGTCTCTTTTCTTAGTGGAGAGGAACAGAAGTTTGTATCCCCTCATCATTTGTGAAAATGTGCCTTAGCATTTATAAGAGTAATTGTCTTTATTCGTTCCTTTCATCTTTTCACCCTTCCAAAAAATTAGGTTGGAGACAAGAGGAGATTGACCAGCTGAATTATTAGACCAAGCACTGGTTCTTCTCAGGTCCTACTTAGCTCGTGTGGTACTGATTGACTGCACTTCTCATAAGGGTGTCAGAAATCAGGAAGCCTTGAAGGACCAAGGTCTGCTCTATTTGGGAAACTCAGTAAGTCCAATGGATCTGGGTATTTTCGGCTGGATTCTTGTTGACTAGTACAACATCCATGAGGTAAGAAACAGCAATTAATACATTAGTTCCTTAGAAAATCAACACAGCTCAAATTAGGTGGGAACCACACTGACTCTTACCCTTGGTTTGCCTATTTGTCTTCTTTCAACTGCTTATCAATAAAATGGACTTTGATTTTTGAAATTCTGGTCTCTAAAACCAAACAATATTAAAAACATAAAAAGCCTCGTCCAAAAATCCAAAGTAAAACCCTAGGTTCTGATTTCTCTTGAAGTAATAAAATAATGTACAAAAATATTGACTAAAACAAAACTCCAGAATTTAAATGCAGAAGATAAAAATTATATATACGGAGAGAATGAAGCTGTGACTGGCATTAAAATGAGACTGCCATTATCTTCTCCATAAAATGAGGAAGATGGGTGATGCATATTGTATGTTTAGTTTACAAAGTTGCCTAAGTATTGAAGAATTCATTTGGTATTAGAAATCTGTTAGGCAGTGGACCGGACACCTGGGTTTGTAACTTCCCATGCACACTTCCTAAATGTTATCAACAACGCCCTTAATTTATCATAAGCACTGGATTCCTTCTGTGCAAGGAATAGGTTACAAAGGTTCTCAGATAACTTGGTGATTGTGGATTTCTTTTTATCATAAATGACATTTTATTTACACTGCATTGTGGAAATACAATGAATACTGTTCTTAAGAGATTAATGATTTGCTGAATATGTTGAAGATATTTGTGATTAGAAAACTAACTGAGAAAAGAAAAATTGGAAAATATATAACATTATTATGTAATTCTAATGTAAAAATTTGGGGTCTTTTTGGGATGAAATGACTAATTAGAAAGGATGGTTTGACTAATTTGTCTGCGGGGCCAGGACTGCATGACAAATAATAAAGGAAATGCATTGAGGCAAAATTGTTAACAATTTGTGGCGTTTATCCTCTACAAAGGATCATGTACTAGTGATTGAGGATGAAAATAAAAAAAAAATAAAACAACAAAGCAACAATTTTAGAAGGAAAAAAAATCACCCCATATCTGGACACATACAAATATTTAAATATAATTGAAACATTGCTGGCAGAGTAACATGCTGGAAATTTCAATAAACAGTTCTGTAAAGGGACATTAAAATTTAGGTCCTGAAAAAAAAAATATTGTGTTCATATCTCAGTTTTGAACCAGTTGACCAGGTGGAAAAATTGTAATCCCTTCTCCAGTGGACTCAAAATATAATTACAGGTGCATAAAGATAATCAACCACAAAACTTACTTCTATAGGGAGCTTCTCAGAGAGTTGTAGATTCTTACACAACACTAAAATTCAGGGCAGCTGTGTTGAAACTATTACCTCTTATTTTCATCTTTAAAAACCACCTTTCTTAAAAGGTCTTTTGTTCAAGTCTATTTGGTTTGAATAGTTAATTTTATTTGAAAATAAAGCCTATAAAACTGTAATGGGTTTTATGTATTCTATACTTTATTGGGCTGTGGTAATGGCCACATTACATTCTGCCTGGTATAAATGCTTCAGAGCTGACACCTTCTTGAGAAAATGAACTGGAATGGTTTGGGGGGGGGTTTGTTTTGTGAATCACCAAATCATTTTTTTATTTTTATTAATTTTATTGCAAACACAATTTATTTATTTAGCTGTCAGATGTATGTAACTGTATTATTTGACTGCCCCTTCTGAAAGGAGGAATTAGATAAAACATCTTGTCACTTACAAGTCCCCTCCATTTGTTATGGAAATCCCTGAAAGAGAATAAAACCCACAATGTTGTTACTTGCAGCATTACTTTTGAGAGTACATCTTAAAGGATCTGCTTCCCAGCAAGTCAAAGGATGGAGCTGTCCTTCTTGCTTTCCTATTTAATATTTTCCTATTATAAATAAATAGATTCCTATTTAAATACATCTCTGTTTAGAATTGTCAACTAGTGGTGAAATAATTTTACTTTGAAGTGACCCCCACCAGCACTGCCAAAATCACATTCCATATTTTTGTGTAGGAAGTCTACTGAATGCAAACCAAGAAAATATATTTCTGTGAGGGTGTCAGGAATGCCTGGCACAATCTGCAGGTTCTATTCAGTCTTATAGTTGTGAGGGGAAAGGCAGCAAGGAGAGCAGGGAAACCCTGGGAGGTTTATGTGTCTTGGAGATCTTGTGTCACTGTCAGTATTTCTGCTGATACTGGAAACAGCCAAGTCACAAGCAACAAGTGGAAACTATGCACTTCATGCAGGACAATATAGGAGGTTTGTTTTGAGGAAAAAGCTTCTAATAAAATTCTATCTTCATATCTAGATTTCAGGAATTGAAATTTCAGCCAAGAAATTCCAGGGGTGGACTGTGCCTTAACAGAGAGAAAGGAAAAAGGAGAAGAAGGTTTCAGCCTTCTAAGTACAGTAAGGCAAATATAGATGAATGGTTCACCTGCAGTAAAAACAATGGTCCTATTGTTCACCCTCAAGAAGACGCTCTGTCTTAGAGATCTCAGAGCACCTTCCAGTACCTATAGAGGGCCTCAAGAGAGCTGAAGAGGAACTTTTTCCAAGGGTTTGAAAACAGGACAAGAGGTAATGGTTTTAAACTAAATGAGGGTAGGTTAAATTGGATATTAAGAAGATATTCTTTACTGTGAGTGTGATGAGGCACGGGAACAAGTTGCCCAGAGAAGCTGTGAATGCCTCACCCCTGGAAATGTTCAAGACCAGCTTGGGTGGGACTCTGAGCAAGCTGGCCTAGTGGAAGGTGTCCCTGCCCATGGCAGAGAGTTTGGAACTAGATGATCTTTAAAGTCCCTTCCAACCCAAACTATTCTATGATTCTGTCCCACAATGTGCAACTGGGAAATCATAAAGCATTTTGGGCACATAGAATAATTTCCACATTTCATCTCACAAATAAGGTGATGTGTGAAACTATGGGGTTTAGGATTTGAGGATTGTTAGTTCCAGGATAGAAGACATGCATTCATGTTGATCCTGAAGCTTAATAACACCATTAAATATCAAAGAGTAAAATAATTCTTACTGGTTTTGCCTTGTGGAATATTGTTAATCAATGGTAGAATAAGATTGCAGTTTTCAAGAATGAATCCTGCATTACTTCTCAGAAATGCCAGTATATCAATTCTGGGCAAAACTTTGTAATTAGGGAAAAAAAATTAAAATTTAAAAAGACAGCTCATGACAACAAAATCAAGAACTGTTTAGTGCAGACTTGTGCTCATTACCATTTCCTGAAATGTTTACACTGACTTAAATAGTGGTGAATCAAACCTTGAAGTGACCTGGAGAAGTAAGCTGATAATGATAAATATGGATTGGTTTCTCTGTCTTCAAGAAAATCTTTCATATTTTTTTATTGTATGTTATCAATGAAAGGTTATATGAAAGTAGGACTGACTCATTGGTAAATTATGTCATTTTGAAATAGGAATAATAGTACTGCAGTGATAATGACAGCAAAACTAAAGTAAATAGAAGAAAAAATTGACTCAAACTTTAGAAAAGTTATTAAAGCACAATATAGTTCTTTGTAAAGCAAAACCATAAATAAATTGACCGCTGTGCCTTTATTTTTTTTCCCAATATGGCAAAATACAAATCTTTGGAAAGAGATTATGATCTTCTTTTCATTGTTTTCCTGTTCAATTTTTTAGGTAAAGTATTTTATATTCAGCTATTTTTCTTCCTTGGCCAGTATTTGTTACAATACCATATAATTAGCTCCATATGAGGAATTTTTATTAATGAAAACTGTGATAAACTCAGTGCATTGAAATTAACTATATGGGGAAAAATACTGATACTCCCAAGCCAGTGATTTCTGTGTCTGTGGTCTCCATTGAATGTCCAGATATTACTTAAAAGAAGTAACTAAAAAGATCAGACACAGCAGTTTTGTGAAATCATGACAGAACCTAAGACTTGTGGCTGGCTCAAGGGCATTCTTACTAATTAGTCTGATGAGGATTTCAGCATTCTTAGTGATTTTATTGAAGATGAGAAGCATTAATCATCAAGCCAGACGACCTGTTTTTGTTAAAGAGGTACTATGACTAATGCACATTCAAATCAAAAAAGATTAGGAAAGATGACGACAACTATCTGAAGACAGAACAAATTAAATTTGTATGTGAAGGAGGTCGGATATACGCAAATACTACCAGCCTGAATTTTTAAAGTAGCTTTGAATCATTATTTGACTCCTCTTGAGGTCCAAGTGCGTAAGTGGACATGAAAGAACTGGAGGTGATGTCTTGATCTCTTTTAAGTCAGGGTTTCAATTCAAATGTGTTTCCAGATCTTGAATGGCAATCAGCAGTTATTAACAGCGTTGTTACTCTTTCCTCCAAAGATTGCAAATATTTGCAATTACTGTAAAGCAAAGATACTATTTGACTAATGTGAAGCTTTTCACATTGGTTTATGTAATTTATTTGAACTGAAGAAAATAGTGCTGGGAGAAACTGTGGAAAGATATTTAACCCATTTTTGTACTCCACTAATACCTTGTCCGGGATAGTTGCCAGATCTACCTACCCAACTAATTGCTGATGTTAACATTTTTTTACTGTTTACATGAACTAAAAAAACTGAAAAAACCTTCAAATATTTTAATTTTAGAACTGTGAGTATTTCTACTCCTATCTCTTTATGTGATAAGTTGCACTTAACTGTATCTTTAACCAAAATCTGTAATAAGGGAAGTTGTGTAGGCCAATATGCTTATACCCTTTATTCCAGCTACAGGAAATTGAGGATTTCCAGATCAAGGCAGTCAATACTCTGCAAAGATGAAGAGTGGAATAATTAAAGATAAATAGCTCATAAATACTTTTAATTTTTTTTTTTTTTTTTAAATTACAGGGGTGGGGACGGAGCTTGGTGGTTGGTCGCAACATATAGGGAAACTAACTGCATAGAACAGCATAATGATACAAAAAAATATCCATGCCTCTAGTGATTTGGATTTATCACTTCTTACATCATTTAAAACACATTGAAATGAGACTGATCATTCAAATCAGAACATACCCTTAAAACAGGATTGAAAAGAATTTGGTCAGGGCACTTTGAAGTTTTGTGAATTCCTGCAGTGTTCCTGCCTTGGCTTACTGGTATGATTCCGTGGACCAGGCAAAAGTGTGTATTGTCATTTGAGATGCCACAGGTATCTTTCCTGTCTGCATTTTATGTCTTTTGAAGTGTAGTTGTTGTGATGTGTTTGTTTCAATTTCCTAGGTTTTATATTTGTATGTTATTTAAAGTTCAGTTGTTAATGGCTCATTCCAATGTACCCCTACGTTTTTCCCAAGTTAGTCTATCCCTACTGTTGTGCCCACCCCTGAAGTTTCCTAAAATGCCAAACCCCGCCCTATGTTCCAGCTCCTTCCCTGTCAGTCAGTGTTTCCCTGCCCAGCTCCTTCCCATCCATCACAGTTGTCCCATCCCCTGTTCCAGACCCTTCCTTGTCAATCCTCCCTCCAGCCTATCCCTGCACGGTTCCTCCCCTTGGGCTGTCACCCAAACCTCGATGTCCCATTGGCCCATATGACCCCAGTCCTCCCTCATTAGTTCAGGATGTTGTCAATCCCACCTTGTCCTCCTCCCCTCTCCCTACCTTATTGGTTGTAAGTTTGTGTCCACCCCTGGGATCCTCCCCCTATAAAACCCCCTGCACACCCCAGTTCTGTGTCCTTTTGTCCCTGACCCTCTCCGAGGAAATAAACCTTTGGGAATCATACGAAGGATCCTTCTCTGGTTTTTGCTCTAATCCTTGACGCCTTTCCCACCTTGGTGCTACAGAGAGCAGTCTTGCTGCCAGGGATCCAGCAGCCACTGCCTCATCTCCACCTGGGGCTATTCCAGACCAGGAGAGACCACTCTGGGCACAGTCCAAGACCAGGGCTAGCTGGGGAACCCTCTCGAGCACTGTGTCAGGTAGTGGTCTGCTGTACCAGCTCCAGTGCAATTTTTGCCAGCCCCATGTAGGTGTCTTGGAAAGCCTGCAGCATCTCAAATGGCCACAGACTGAATCCCACCAGCTGTGTTCTGTAGTAGCTGTAAACCACAACTCATGTTACAATAGTGGCAAAATGTCCAGAGACTGCCACTGGGAGTGGTGACAGAGCACTTAAGCCCTTTTGCAGGGTAGAAGATGCAGAGATGTCTCACATTTGCCATGCATCTTGTCAAAATTTGATGTTTCTGGCAGCTGTGGAGTTTTCTTTTATTAGTGTGCCATGAGCAGTCCCCAGCACTAAAAAGTCAGCGCATTGTTTGAGAGAATTGTTCAGCTTCCAACTCTGGCACAGGCCAGAGTTTGCCAGTGCATATGGTACTGCCTAGAAGAGAGAGAATAATCAAAGCTGAAGCTTTATGGACTCTGATAATGAATGTGAAAAGAGAGAGAAAAGTCAACATTCCTATGAAATCTTTGAATACCAAAGACAGCCACCCTCTCTGCAGATTTGAAGTGTATATTACTATTGTTTTCCTAGATAGCTCCTTCAATTAATATTTTTTTTTACTGGAGATGGCTGAGTAAGGCCTTTGATCCTAAAATATCATAACTAATGTACCCTTTTCGAGTGCTATGCCTTATTAAATGGAAAAAAAAGGGAAAAAACCCACCACACTCTGGACAGACATAGCTATTGGGTACAGATTCATAGTTTACTGACTGTCTTTAATATAAAAATTCCCTAAGGGTTATGGCCAAAGTTGGAAATATTTGTCATCACTGCAGTGGTAATAGAACTAAAGTAACACAGAATATAGATCCTAATGTCTGTTGAGCCTTAATCTAGTGAAGTGGCCCACACCAGGAAATGTTTTCAAAGGTTAGGCAAACATGTGCTCAGATCTGTATGATTCAGATCACGGACCTGAAATCAGAGCCTGGGTAACTCCAGTAAGCCAAATATTTAGAATACTAAACTAGGTAACAGTCTCAGATAAGTGGGGTTTTCTCTTATGTTTATTTATTGCAATATTTTCACCCTCTAAATGATGTTTTCAATAAGATACAACCTCTCACTTTCTCTCCTTTACCCTTATCTTCTGTTCTTCCCCTGGTGTATTAAGTAATTTTCTATACAAAATAGTACAGGTTGAATAGGTAAAAGAGAATATGGTCCTCCCTAACACAAGCAATTCTCTTGGGCTATGGGGAATAGAGGCTCAAATGCTGTCTCTGAAAGTGATATAATTGTAGCTCAACTTATCACTAGGAGAATATGTATGATTGGGCATTAATTAAATTTAAAATAGTTAAATGAGAGAATGTCTAGTTTGGGGAAGTTTCAACTCAAGTTTCAACTTAAGCCATGACTCTAAGGTGATGTTGGGTACTAGTGCAGTGGGGTTTTGACAGCCTGAATGTAAGTTAACATATAAATGAGAAAAAAAAGTAAACGAAGTGCTGCAGTACAAAATGTCTGAGTAACATGTGGGATGGGTAAGAACAGCAGAAGATTTATAATAAGTCAAAAGAAAAGATGTTAAGAGTTCTGAACAAATGTCATTAAGTGTTAGCGTTCAGAAACACATAATCACAGATGGATTATATGCAGGTACTTTATTAAGAGCGCTCAGGAACTAGGGGTATAGCTACCCAAATCTAGCTCCATCCACTTGTTCAGAATGCATATTTATACCATTTTAGTTATGATTATATAACTACATATTTGTTTAAGCAACACAATTACTGCAATAACTGTACATATATTGTCCCATTGTACGAACATGATCTCATCTACAGGTACCCTGGAAACTCTAAACATTGATTCTTGTGATCCCCAGAGCAACAAATATTTCACCCCCAAATAACAATTACATTGTTTGTGTTTCTTATCAATATGCCTAACTATAATCTTCGCAGGTGCAGTTTTGCATGGGCCACTAAAAACAAAGCACAGCATTCCTTTCACATGATTTTCAGAAACATTTTAACCCTATACTAACAAGTGTATGTGTAAAGTGTTGCTTACTGACTTGCAAGAATCTTTAATGAATATAGAACATATTAGTAAGAATATATCCAGAAACTAAAAAAAAAAAAAAAAAAAAAAAAAAAAAAAAAAAAAAGTGGATTTTTAAGAAGGGACAATCAATGAAAAGTCACTCTGTTTTTGAAATAAGCTGTTTCAAAAGATAGCATCATCATGATTCTATAATTCATAATGATAGACAGTGAATGCACAACTTGCAAGGAGATATCATAAACACTATGTCAAGTCTAAACGAAGGTTTATGCACGCTCAGAAATACCTTGAGTGTTAGAATATTTTGAGTAAGCTCAGCTGCTAGAGCAATATTGCTCCAGTCAATGCTGTGTCAGCCCATTGCACACCATAGCAATACTTAGGATAAGTTATACAAATGCAAAAGGAATGAAGAAAGAGAGCTGAAAATTCATAATTCATAAGACAAGTGTAATTTAAGAAACAAGGTTTTGTTTGGGATGTAGAATGATCCCTACAGAGGAGAGACCATTTCCCTGTTAGCGTGCTCCAAGCTCTGTTTGCAAATAGATAATAACTGTAGAGTACTTTCAGTTCCATGCTGAAGACTTGAAGACTGCCATTTCAGAAGGCTTTTGGGAATAACCTTTTCTGACTTTGATCCCGCTGAATCCCTTCTATCCTCTTCTATTTGATCTGCCTTAGGCCTATTTTTTTTTTTTTTAATAAGTGCTTAGGAGCACATGAAGAGATGAATCAGTTACAAGTAAAACTTTCAGTCGATACTCAGTAGGTAACTATGCTGGCTTCATAATGCTTGTCAGTGAAAGTGGTCTAATCCAGCCTATACAAATCTAAAATGGAAAGACATTTACTTCTGAACAGTGAGCTGTCTGATAATGAAAGAAGGGCAAAGAAATAGAGATTTATGAGTCAACAAGAAATCCATCCTCAGAAATAATTGTCAGCCAGTTTTATCTCTCGAGTAATTTTAGTGATCACATATCAGTGCTATCCTTAGCACAACTGTTAGCACAAGACATTAACACAATATTATAACTATATTACTGTTGGAATGTGGGTTTGGTCCCATGGACATCAATGGTAAGATTTCACTTACTTTCACACGAGCTAATTCACATTGTTAAACAGCCATGAGCAAGCTGTTTGAATTAGAATTATCTAACTTCAGAAATCTAAAAGTTAAGCATTGTATCTAAGTTGCACATCTATGTTTCCAATGTAGCGAGTGACTGCAGAGTGTGCTTCATTTCATTCTGAGCTTATGTCTGAAGGAGGTGGTAGGAATCACGCACCCTGCATCCCCTGACTATAGTGAAGTCTCGATCACTGCCTTGACTTGCTGCCTAAGCTTAGACTACTAAAGATGAACGATTTCTGTAGAGTATAAATCCAATTGAAACAGCATCACAGCCATGTCATTGTAACATTCCTTTCTTTGCACAGCATGTACTGGTTTTGGCTGGCGTAATGTCAGTTTTCTTCATAGTAGCTTATATGGGCCTATGGTTTGGATTTGTGCAAGATACAGTATAGATAATTTAGGGATTTTTTTTTTTTTTTTGTTGTTGAACAGTGCTTGCACAGTCAAGACTTTTTCTTCTTCCCACCCCACTCCACCAGCAAGCTGTTTGTAGGTGGACAAGAATTTGGAAGGGAACACAGCTGGAACAGCTGAACCCATCTGACCAAAGGGATATCCCAGATCATATGGCATCATGCTCAGCATATAAATCTGGGGAAGAAGGAAGGGAGGATGTTCAAAGTAATCTTGTTTTTCTTCCCAAAGTACCATTAAATATGATGGAACCCTGCTTTTCTGGGAATGGTTGACCACCTCCAGCCCATGGGAAGCAGTGAACGCACGCCTTTGCGTTCTTCATTCAAAGGTGGTAATTTGTTCCATGGGTCAAACTCAAATCTGCAGGCGTCCCTGGCTGCCTGCCAGGGTCTCTGACCCCCCTGCCAGGGCTTTGAAGCCCCCTGGCTGGAGCTTGGATCATCCAAGACTGTCACAGAGACATCCTGGGTTCTGACACATCAAGAGGTGTAAGTTGGTGGGGGATCTAATGACAGAGTTATCACAGTGTGCTTTGCTTTCTCCATCAAACCCTAAGAGGACAAAGCCAAGCACAAAATCTAAGCTAATCACAGACAAAGGAGCTTCTGCAAGAGCAGCAGCATCAAAAGAAAATTGAGCTGTTTGTAAATGTGTGTTTTAGCTGGTTAAGCAGCTACGATTTTACAGTCTCTACACAGAGAACTGGATATCTGATATCTTCGCGGTGAATGTCCCATCCCAGGATGTTGTTCAAGGTTAGGCTGGATTGGGCTTTGTGCAACAGGATCTAGTGGAAGGTGTCCTTGCCCACAGCAACAAGTTTGTGAATAGACAATATTTAATGGTCTTTTCCAACCCAAATCATCCTGTGATTCCATGATTATGGTCCTGTTGGAGGTTTTAATTTTTTTTGAATGGCCGATATTGAAAAATATGAGTCCTTTGGCAAGGAAAGGTAGGAAGAAATGAATGTAGAATCATTGTGTGGTTTATTTTCTTCACATTCTAAGGTATTTGTCATTTAGATAAATATATATATATATAATATATATATATATAGAGAGAGAGAGAGAGAGAGAGAGAGAGAGAGAGAGAGAGAGAGAGAGAGAAAGAGAGAAAGAGAGAGAGAGATCTATATAGATATATAGTTATATAGACATATATCATGTACAGCTTTCATTTTCATATTTTTATAAATGGAAATACTTTATAATTTTGTCTTCAATATATGACTGCAATGAAGAGGGAGACTGCGTTAGAAGCTGCCTTAGCCATGGAAACTACTGAAAGGAATGTACATCTCCTACCAATCCAGAAAAATTTGGATGTGCCAAAAGAGAGGGACAGCATAACACCAAGAGAATTAAAATTAGCTTATTGCTCAAGACTTTGCTGGTAATGATTAGTTATTTTCTTGTTCTGATACAAAAGTTAACTCACCAATATGAGATGGGAAAAAAATGGCTACATGACAGTGAAAAGTAAGCAGTGTGTTTTCTTCAACACTAGTATTTTTGATCTGTAAAACACATGGTCTCATCACTAGGTGCACTCAACATCAGCAACAACTACATTCCAATCCATGCTCCCGTAACACAAACCAATGTTAATACTGATACTTCTTTAAAACTGCCATTCTGAATTTTTCCTCTCAGTAAACATAATTTTTGATGTAACCTTATATTTAAAAAAAAAAAAAAAGAAAAACACTTTAGGGCCTCTGCTCAATATTCTAAAAATTTGGTTTTTTGGAACAGTACAAGAGTAACTTAAACTCTCCGAAGTATAACACTCTTTACCCAAATCCCAAATGATAAAAATGCTTAATACCTGATCAAGATCAAGTTCTGTTTTTTAAAGTGTACGTTCCACTTTTGATATAATCTACAGAGAGAGAAGACTTTTAGAAATGATGCAAGCTGACAATTGATGTCTAGCTTATTGACATTTAGAAGGGTAATTGTTTGCTGGCAGCTTGTCCAGAAGAAGTTTCCAAAGCCTCAGTGTACACATCACCCAAAGCTCTCACTGAAGGCCAATCTTCAAATGTCACTGTAGAACATAAACAGATAAAAGGTTATCCTAATTAAAGTTGTGATGAGATAGTTCAAGACTATTAAAAAGAGGAAAATAATTATTACAGAAGTAGTCTAAATAAAATCTTTAGTAAGAGAGGAGGCTTTTGTGGCTGGTTTGGCTTTTTTTTTGTTTGTTTGGTTTTTTTTTAATTTGCAAACAAGATATTTAAGAGGTATATATATAAAAGATACTTTTAATCAAGTGCATTCATTTTAAATTTTATTAATTCTCATTTTAAATAGCTCTTTCCAAGCTTTTAGAAAAGGAATTTTCTTTTTGGAAAATTTTGACATAACTGTCAAATTTGCTGGAATAACAGAGATCATGGGGAGCACAAGAAGAGGCTACGTGAAAAGACCATGTGGAGATTAAAACAGTGCCATAAGGAGGACTGGCAGCCTGTCTCCTTATCCACTGCTGCGTTGAATCCCTGTTTTGTGTGAAATAAAATCTTACTACTGTGTACAAAGACACATCTCCCCTATCGTTACCATTTTGCCACAAAGACTACTCCCTTTTCCAACCCCCAGCAGCCCCCAGCAAACTGTGTGAAAGCAGCTATTCTCTTATGGTATGAGGGTACTGTATATGAGTTCTGCCAGCTTGAAAATTCAACATATAGCTAATTACTTAAATAGGCATGGCCTGAACAATAAGAAGCACTGGGGAAGATCCAGTATTAGTGAGTCCACCATCTTCCCAGTTTCCCCACTATGTAAAACATTTGGCTACTTTTCCCTTTGTGTCTGAACAATTCTGCAGAAAGGAGCTAGGAAATATCCTATATGAACCTGTTGCTTTTTTGTTGGTTTTTTTTTTTTTTTTTTTTTTTTTTTTTTTTTTTTTTTAAATCTTGTGTTTTTTCAATAAATCTTATGCAGAGCTATAAGAATCACTATAAATTCTGTGGTACATCTTGTCATGGCAGTCTCTTCTCTTCCCCCTCACTGCCCCCCAGTGAGTTTCTGTATGTTCCATCACACATTGTTGCACTGCTGCCAAATGGCTGCTACTGCAAGAACTGAAGGTTTGGGGTTTTTGTTGTCATATAATTGGTATGTTGGTGTTAGCCCTCAGCGAGCCAGAGGAGAAATGAAGAAGTTCACAGGATAATACCTAACAACTCCAAAAGGGAACAGATATGACAACACTCACTACATCAAATTTTCACAAGGGTAGTTGCTGTCAATCCCTCAGCATGAATGACTGGTGTATCACCCACATATAGAAGAGTTAGAAATGTAAATGTAAGTAACTTTCCTTTCATGTCTAATGATTAGATGAAAAATTATAATTAAAATACTAGGCAGGTCAGCAGTGCATATGATAATTAATTCCTCATCACTACAACTTCACCATGTGGTGACTCAACAAGTTCTTTCTGCACTACAGCCATTTCCCCCAAGAACAGTGCAACAGCAGAACAGTGCTCTGTGTTGTCTTAGAGAATAGGATGCAAATACATGTACAATTTCTGCTAGGATTTTAGCTCTTGACACATTCCTCAGTGTATACTCTTGAACAGACTGGAAAAGATTACTTCAAAAGAGAAAAAGCTGAAAAAATAATTCCTGAAGTGACCTGAACTTAGGTTTCAAAACTTACATGCTCCATCTTAGAGCCCTAGCTGCATTCTGAAGAGTGTGTTGTTAGGAACAGAGAGTGGCAGTTCCCAGTCTTTGATTAATTATTTTAATTAATTATTTTAATTATTTTAATAAATTCTGCTCCACAGAAGAATGCTGCAATGCTTTCTTCTTACACTTCACAAACTCTGCCAAAGTGCCAATGGTGCTCTTACCCAGTAGGCTGCTGATTATAGGGGTGCCTTGTGCCTCCTTATCCTGCTGCTCATTGAACCTGGTGCTGCTGCTCCATCTCTTCCCTTTGGACATCCTTCATCTTTTGGTCACCCACTTGCAGCATCAAGGCAGGGAGTTCTCAGCAGCAGCAAGAGCACAGTGCCACTCTGTGGAGCCACCCCAAAATGCCCAGTTTTCTCAGTCTTCCTAAACAGTACATATTCACAAAACTTCATCTATGAGGTTAATCCATAGCATTAAGTAAGCACGAATAATACAGATCTGTAGTCAGCTTGCTTTGCAGATACTCAAACTGAATATTGATTTCAGAACTTTGTCTCCTGCTGAAAACTCTTAGTCTTCTCCCCCAAAATGCAGACTTGCTTCAGATCTGTCAGCTGTGTTTTTATGGACCTTTCTGTATCCTGTTTTGGATCCAGGATTCACAGCCCTTTTTTGCCAAATATAGGTCTGCTGCCTACACAGCAAGAAAACATTTGGAGATGTGACATTAGAATCAAGATAGGAAGGTGTTTAAAAAGACCATGAAATTATGAAGGGAAAATATGGCCAGCAAGACCCGTTCACATAAATTGGTGGATTGGATTGTGCTGGATTAGACAGCCCACAATGAAGGTAAATTGCTCATCTGCTAGCTTTTATTTCCGTATAAAGATAGTGCAAGTATAGCAGGAGGAATTCTGTGCTATCAGATAAGCAGCCTATCTGTAATAAATGTAAGACAGCGTTTCTGCACCTCTTATTTAGAAAAAAGAAAAGAGGTTATGTCAGTGGTAAGTGCAGAAATGAGTGCAAATCAGGTTTTCAGCATGGCTTCTCTACAGATTTTGCCACAAGCCTGAATTAAAGCAGAGCATTACCATTGTCACAGTTTTAATGGATTTTGTGTGTGTGTGTGTGTGTGTATGTGTGTGTGTGTATGTGTGTGTTTGTGTGTATTTGTGTGTGTAGTTTCTTCTCAGAAGCTGGTCTAAAAATATTTACAATGGCTTTGGAAGAATGATTCAATTATTCATGGAATTCAGACTTTCATAAATTGTAAGAACTGTTTAGGGCCTGAGTCCAAACCTGTTGAAAGCAGTGACTAGTTTCCAACTAGTATCAAGAGGACCTGGATAAGAATAGAAAGATCCACTTTAAAACACATATTGCTCTTGGTTTTATTAAAAACTTCAGAAGATGTATAATTCTTCCCTTAATCCCCTACCAAACTGAAGTGACAACTATTTCATATATTACATGGAAATTTACTGACATTTACAGAAGGGCAGAAAGGTATCTTTCAAAAAGCTGCTCTTTTGCATGTCATTTCTCCTGTCAGATCAGAATACATTAGAATGTGGAAGAGAATGAGGTAGAGCTACAATGCTATTAAAAAGTTAGGTATAAAAGAGATCAGTGAAATTGCAGAATAATTAATATGAAGATTATCTGTATTTAATTTGGCTAGCCTAACACCTTAATTAATAATTCAAATTAATTTCTTCTTCAGTGGTATTTCTCAGGAAATATTTATTCTGCACATGCTAAAATCTGCCACCTACACAACTTTCAGCTAAACCAATATCGTGACTAAAAATATTCAATTCTCTCATAGAGGGTTAGCAACACAGGTTTTTATTAAGCTTGCCTGGCACTTTGCATTATAAGACTCTGCTTCCAATTACTTATAACTGTGTTAGACTCATTCTCATGGTTGCCTGCCAGGTGCTACTCCAAGATGACATTTGGAAAGTTTCATTCAAAACAGCCAATTATGAAATTAAGACAGGGAAAGATTTACTTCACTGAAAGTTTCACAGGAATATTGTTCTAAGAAATCCTTTTAAATGAAGACTTCGGTTAGCAGAAAGTCTTTCAATATTTGAGCAGATTTGCATGCAAAGTTGATGGAGTCAGTCTGACAGTACTGGTCATGCGCTACAGCAGTGAGAGGCCGTTTCTTAAAACAATCTTTTGGCTGTCAGACCAGAGATTGTGTGGTCTGCCATAAGATTTTTATTATAATGCAACATTTTTTGTTCTCAGAGACCATATTCCCTGACCATTTATACTGCTTGCATTTTAAAATTAGCTGCCTTTCTGTGCCCAGGTGAAATGAGAGCTGTCCAGATGAACTGACTGGGCAATAGCTCTTGCTAAAATCAAACACTAGGTTCTTGGTTTTCAGATGTGTCCCTTTCCTCAGGGTTACTGCAGGGTTCTGTCCCAGCATTTGTAGTTGAGAAGTACAAATATCATTGCTAAACAAGCTAAATTACCTCATAAACAGTTGCATATGAACCTGGTTAACAGGAAAACTTGTGGCATGCTTTCATGGTACATATGCAACTGCTCAGATGCCCTGCATGCCTATTTTATCAGTCAGCCCACACTGGCCTTTTGGAATAGGCAACCATGCTCTCATGGCCAATTTATAACAATGAATAAGCACACAGAAAGATAAAAACCAGTAGAAATTATCCTTATCTGGCTACCAGGCATTTTCATAGTGTTGTGGTTTCAATTTGAACCAGGCAGAAATATACATCTTCCCATACCAACCCTCCAAAGCAGCTGAATTTATGGGACCAACCTCGGCTGTGCTCTGCTTATGTCTTGGCCTTTCCAACCCTGAAGTTACATTCACTTTTCTCTCCATGTGTCCTGGGCAGTGCAACTCTCCCCCTGTGGTCAGGGCTGTGGTCAGCTGAGGGGAAGGACCACGTGGGGAGGAGGGAAGAGCGAGGAATACTTGTCACTGGCTTCACACTGAGGACATCTGCTTTGTTCCCTTCCTAATCACCAGTATCTGGCAAGGACCCTTCCTTCCCCTCTCACAGCCACAGCTGAGGCCTAATGGCCCACACCCTGTAGCATCTTCTCCTATTCCTGCCCAGGAGCATTTGCAGAGCTGCAGTATATCCTACTCAGGTGATGTTCTGTGCTATTCATAAACAACAGCTCTTGAAATCAGGCGGAGTTATTCTACAGGGCTTGTCTTTGGTGCCATGGACAAAGAGGATCTCCATGTCACCTCCTGCCTTTCACAGCCTTTGTTTCAGGCCTCTAGGCTAGCTCTGCCAGCTGTCTGGTTTCATTGTATGTCTGGAAGTCCAGGAGATGGTGGAATCAAGAAACCAGCAAAGTTCTACTTGCAGATTCTAAACAATATTAGCAGGTTCTAAATGCAGAGCCTTAATATCAGGTTCTAGGCGGATTTTTAGATACCCATGCACAATAGTGTGACAACAAATAATATAGAATAGTCTCCTTTTTAAAGTGCTCTTCACTCTTTCCTGTCCCTGAAAGAACCATTGGAACAACTCTGACTAGCCTGACCTCTCTCATCCTCAGTGATAGATACAGTGTCTGAGGGTAGAGGCAGCACAGTGCCTGTCTCCGTGTACTGGCCAGCTGCGCAGAAGACGTCTCTCCTAGAGAAACTTTCTCTACAGAGAATGAGCACTAAGCCTGTTGGATCCTTCCAAAGCAATGGCCATTGCATATTTATAGATATGACAACCAGTCTGTGTGGAAGATCAACAAGTTGCAGGGATGGAAGGTCTGACAAGGAGGGGATATGCTGGGAGCTGCAGGTGAGAAAAGCTTGGGAACATGAGGGGTTGGCCACACTTCTACGCAAATGCAGTCACAGATTATTCTGGGTCAGAAGGGATCACAAGGATTATCAAGTCCAACTCTTAAGTGAATGGCCTGTGCAAGGATCAAACCTTGCATGACCTTGGCATTATTATCACTGTGCTCTGACTGACTGACGGCTGCACTGCCAACACTGCCAACATGCACTTGCTGTCAGACTGACATCTGCCTCCCAGTCAGGATGCACTTGTGATTTCATGGATGCTGCACTGTCCTGCCCCCCAGCCAACCTGTCTGCTGGGGCAGGGGCAGCACGAGGACACGGTGGGCTGAGGCCATAGGCCCTCCTGGCACAGAGCAGCACGCAGCATTTCACGTGTAGGGAAAAGCTCTCCCTGTTTCTCTAACGAGAAAAGGGCACCTGCAGGTTGGCTGCAGGCTGCATTACTCCCTGTAAGAAGCTGCAAGACTGGTTGGGCCGTGTCTCCTGGCTGGTGGGGAGGCAAGAAGGTGCGTGGGCAGCCCCCGCCATGCACAGCAGCTGCTCTGGGACACGACGGCACCAGGAAGCGTTCTGCTCTGCAGGCAGACACTGCCAGCATCAGGAAGGGCTCGGCAAACCCAGGTCAGCCCAAAACTGACCTGCAGGCAGGGGACGAGGAAGAGGACCTGCAACACAGGTGAATTTCTGACATTGGGAGGGTATGTGGAGCAAAGCAGGGCAGAAGCCTTTGTGTGATGAACACTGGCAGACTCTGGCCTCGCTTTTGATTGTGCAGCTTTCTCAACAGCATGGGGATCTCCATGGGGACCTCCATGTCAGGAGCATGGCAAAGGCAAGACCCCACAGGTGACCTCTACTCAGGTTAGGGTTAAGTTTAGGGATAGCACTAAGAATATATATATATTGAGGGAAGAGGATCCTTAAGGAGATACCTCTGCAATTTTTAAGAGTGTAGAAAAGTCAGATTTTAGAAGAAAATTAAGATTATGGATCAAACCAATAAAGTTGCAACAGCAGGAAGGAGGTTGTGCCTGTCATCTGAGAATTGAATGCTGAATGCTTTTTTAACCAGTTAAGGAACTACTGTGGCCAACAAGACGGTAGTTCCTCAGATCCTTATAAGCTTCTGAACAGACTGTAAAGAATAACTTGTGTAATTGCATTGCTGATATGACTGGATTGTTGCCAATGTTGAGTTATTGTTAGGGTTAATAATAAATGAAAAAAGAGGGGTGTTGGAGGGAATTTCTGAAGCGTGTACTTCTGGACTGTGCCCATTTTTCTTTATTTTTTTTTTTTTTTTCCTGACACATAGACAGTAGATGTCACTAAGCCTTTTTATAACTAGAAAATTAGATACTAGGACAAAACCTAGTGTGTCCAATAACACATACATACAAATGTTTTCACCTGTGCTAGACTGATCTAAATTCAAATTTTCACATCAGGGGCGTAATGGAATAATTTTTTCCCTGTCATGTATGTGTAGTGAAGTGAGTTGAAAATACCTGTAAACTGATCCTTATTCTCAGATACACTAATTTCTAAGATACTGGGTGGGTTAATGGGAGGGAAGAGAAGACAGTCTAGAGGGAGAATCAGCTGGCCCCTTTGCAAAGCCCAGACTGTGTGCTGTCTCCCTCTTATCTTCCAGAAGCAGAGAGCACCAACAAGGAGTGGCTGTCCTTGCCTGCACACCATGGGCTTTGGGAGTGCCAGAAAAAAAGTGTGCACTGGATACAGAGCTGAGAGGAAATAACCTGAAGTTTTTGGTGGGAAATGTACACACTGCTGATGGTGTTTCAGATGCACGGTCAACCTGAAAAAAAGGTGCTAAATGTGCTAAAACTGGAAAACCTTAGCACAGGGAAAGCAGTGTAAAGTCATTTTACAAGCCTCTGTTTTCACGTTGCTCCTTGAAGCCTTAGGTTTTCTGGTCTTTACATCATATTAATGCACTTGATAATGACCACACATATAGATTTCAATAATCAAATAAAAAATCCATGCCAAAGAAAAAGTTGTTTAAAAGCTTCTTAAATACTGGCCTTACCTAATCATTGTAACTTTTAGTTTCTTCTGTTACTCTTTCTCTAATATTTTCTATTTTGATTTCTGTGGGATTTTTACACTTTTTTCAGCTGCTTTTCAGTATATGCATTATTCAGTATATGCAAAGTTCAATCATTCTCTCACACCAAAGACTATTTGTTGCACCATCTCCATTCAGATGCACTCAATGACAATGCCATCCTATGGCTGGTATTTGCAGTGCATCTCAGAACCACAGTGCTGTGCTCAGATTCAAATTAACTTAATCTCATGAAGGAAAGAACATGTGGTAGATATGATTGTAAGTGTAAGCAGAAGTTGGAAACTAATTGTTTAACAAGTCTCCACAATCTCATTTTAAAGGAACCAACAGATGTTAAAACAGCCCTATACCTAATATTGATTTGTTTCCCAGATGGTTCTTACTTAACTGTGTCTTATGATATATCAGTGAGTCACCAATATATTATTTATGAAAGCAGGATGCATTTAAGCTATCTTTAGAATGCAAGAGCACCTTACCAGAAATATAATATTTAGCAGCTTGTGCAAGGAATACTGAGTAGAGCAATTACTGCTTATGAACCTCATTTTTACAAGGTAGAAAAGAGGGTAGTCATTTATATGCTTGTATATTTATATGCTTATATAGAGAGTGCAAAACACTGCTAGGGCAAAGATAGTGTTTTATCTGCATTGGTGTTTGTGGTTAAAGACAGTGCACAGATCAATTTTTTGTTTTTAGTTTGGAAATGATTAATAGTGAGAAAAGGTCTCTGAGTCATAGAGCAACCAAAGAGCTAGGACACATGGTGAATTATGATACGACATTAATGTGCATTACAGGAAAACTATGTAATTTGGGGCATTTCTGTTACAGGATGCTTAACAATGTCCTGCAGTGACTTGCAATATCTCATGACCTGATAGACTGAACCACTACACAAACTGTGCTGGACAGATTATTCTTGTGTTCTTCTCATGCAAACTGCAAATCTGTCAGGATGTTGCATGTTCTGAAATATATTTTAATGAAACATGAAATACACTAACCATATAAAAGCAGGTAAAAGGTGTGTAATTCTGCTAGTGTACTTTGAGAGTCTCTCAATAAAACAACCTTCTAGTAAGGCACAAGATGAAGGATTAAATGTGGGAAAATTGGTTCAAAATGTCTTTCTGTACATGGGACTGAGGACGAGTGGGAAGAGGGAAAAGTTGGTTGATTTTTTTCATTGTCAGTGAGGAAATAAAACCTGAGAGAAGAGCAGTCTTGCAGGAAACATTTCTATAACTTAAAATCTCTAGAGGTGCTCAGCAATATGATTGTATCTTCCTGTATTTGAACCCTACATAGCTGGCAGGGATTACTCTGTGTTGGAGGCTAATATTTCTACCTTTAAGCTGCATCTTGTTACTTGGAGGAATGTGACTCTGAATGAATGAGAGCTGGTCTGGTGTGCATTTTATGGGAACAGTGCAAATATATCTTTCCTTCTAAGAGGTTACCTCTGACAAAACTAAAGAAAGAATGAATCCTCAGTGTTATCAGAACATCTTCCTCTATACTTCTATTAAGATTAACCCAAGAATATCATGCTTGTTTTAAATTTGAGTAAAGGAGGGTTAAATGCATTTTCTCTTGGCATGTGTCAAGTAGTTCACATTACTGAAAAGACTTAAAACTGTGTGGATATTATCAAAGAGACAGTTATTGGAAATTACTGGTGTTTAGTAAATTCCAGTATGAATTATTCATTGATATAATACCTACATAAAATAACTTTACATACTGCTTCCACTGATCAAGACAGTATGAAATTAGTCTTACAGGAGTAAAATTTGTTATTCATTTAAGAGGCCACTGGAGCTATGATTCTATAATAACAGGAAATTGTAATCTTTTAAAGGGGTACCTTCAATAATTAAAAGTCAATCTGTAAAATTGTCTGTTCACAGTATGTTGCTAGCAACTCTGTACCATGTTGTTTTCCATTTGTACCATTTGCCAAACTTTAACTTTTGTTTGGCACAATATAGTAAGATTTAGAGGAAGGTTGCTTTCTTTTCAAATTAGATAAGATAATGTATCTGCTCTTGAGAACAAGGCAAGACAAAAGTATATATTTTCACACCTGAAGAAATTCCTATCTAAAATTTAAAAGTTAATCTGAAATTTGTCACAGAAAACTTTGCATTAGACACAGAATTTTGAAAAGCAGCCCACACCTGTCCTAGTTACAAACTATTCAAAAATGTGTATCTCATATATTCTCTGACTGCCAGAGCTACCCATACATTGTCCAAGTATTTAGTAGCCCCAGGTGCACTGTAAGGGCAACAAATTGTATTAAATTTCTCAGATTCAGAACTCTTGGTGCTCTTAGGACTTTTTCCCAAGGGCACTTCTCATCTTTTCCAACCAGATCCAGAATGCCATTGAAGGATGCTGCCTTGGAGAACCATAGATAAGATATAACTAGGAACTGCAGAATAGGGTAAAGGAACAACTGTGAACTGGAGAAGAAGCTGTGGCTTCTGTATGTGAGAACTTCCCCTAGAAAAGAACCTTTTGAGGAGGAAGAGGAAACAATTCAAAAAAATGGTGTCCCCCACTTCTCTCATATGAATGAGGAACTTAGTGTTTGAAATGTTTATGTTATATATATTCATACATTCTGTGAAATATTATTTATTTGTGACTCGCTCATGTCCAGGTTTCTAGCCATTCTTGGAAAGAGAGAAAAACATGTTAGGCTGACATTTACTTGACATGCACAAAGCGTTAATCATAAGTTGCCACTAAGTAGGAGACTGTCATAGCTCCTTCAGGGCTGAATCTGGGAATGCTCTGGGCTTTGCGAAACTGTACTGAGAAGGGAGAGAGCAAGGCTTACAACATTTGCTGTGAGACTTCACTAAATAATGCAGTGGATTAAATTCATGCTTTAACTCCATGATTACCTTCATGTATGACATGAAAAAAAGCATGATATTGCATTAAGGGTGTAAAGTACTGAGAGTTCAGCTTTAAAACAAGCACTGGATAAAGATTTAAGTGTACTACTGCAAAGATGCTTTGAATTAAGTGTCTTGGTACTGGCATTTTGTTAGTATTAATAGAATTTTAGCTTTCAGTAAATATCAACTTCATACTGATGTACCATATTGCCAAAATTTAACTTATCACTATGTAAGTTTTACATTTATGCTACAAAGTTTGCTAAGCTTTTGAAAAGACAGGAATCTTCCTGATGATGATGTAAATATAATCTTCCAACTCTGACTCTGAACTGTTAGTTTTGAATGTCCATTCTCATATTTTAGGTGTGTTTGATGAAGCTGAAGGATACTGAATAAACTGCTGATCTTTCATCTTTGCTTCACTGATTCAAGCCAGAAATGAATTGCTGAGTAAAGTGAAGGGTTTTTCAGGTCAGGCTATATTGCATAACAATGAAAAGTTGCTCATGCCAGAATCTCTGCGTGTAAATTCTCTGTTTTTGTAGACAGAGTAAACACAGAAGGTCCCCACAGGTTTTTGTCTGTTTATTTTTCAGGACTGAAGTCTTGTTCTCCCCGCTTTTTCAGTGCTGCTGTCTACAGTAGCAGTATTACAGCTATCACAGCTACATTGATTCTTTCATCCTGCTGTCATCAGGGTATAACAATATTTTCTTTCATAGCAGTGTTTGAGCTCTTAGAGAGGTGACTTCTTTTTGAAGGTAGTGTTAAGGCTTAGGGGTAGCTTGAAAATGTATCGCCCACTCTCAGGAAGCTCTCCGTAACTCCTCAGCAGCTTCTGCTCTTTGCAATATTGTTGCCATCCTGTAAGGCAAACCCAGATGAACCCGGGGACAGAGCCCTTAGTCCCTACACCACTGATGGAACAGATTAATCATGCTGCCTGAGAAATCAACTACTCCTTCTCTCTTCTGAAATCACGGGTTTAGAGACAGGCTAGAGCCAGGGTATTGGTTAAAATGTCGATATTTTGAAGGAAGGAGATGTGAAGTCAAAGCAAATGCTTGCTCTGCACGGAGCTTACAGGCTGGGTGAAATAAAGCTTTGCTATGAAGGGTCATGCTCAGTTCCCTCCTCCAAGAGCCTCACCATGCAGCAACCACCTGCACACCTGGATTTTTTACTATCTTCACCAGGACAGTGGCTCAAGACTGGGAAATTCACTCCTTGGTCCAGACTTGAACACCTTTATGCTAGTTATCTACAATGTCTTGGGCTTTTCAAGGCAGTCATTAGTGGTGATGCTCCCTGAACCAATGGAAGTGGCAAGTTGATCAGCAAAGTTTGTATACTTGAAACTTGTTCCACTGTGCCTTTAAGGTGTATTGCTAATGCAGGTCCTTCTAAATCACAGTGGATTTGTGGGCACTGTATGACTGTACAGTGTTTGCCACCTCAGACAGACAGCAGTATGTCCTACATTATCTACCTCCTCAAAGACACAAAATTAGTAGTGTTAAAGAATTGTAGAATTGCCTGCATTGGAAAAGATTTCAAAAACTGAATCCACTGTTAACCAAACACTTCCAAGTCAACCTCTAAACCCTGTCTCTACACACCATATCTGCACATCTTTTAAATGCCATCATGATGGTAACTCAACTACTTCCCTGGGCAAACTACTATAATTCCTGACAATCTCTTCCATGAAGAAAGCTTTTCCATTCTGAACCTTTTGTGTCTTGACTTGAGGCCATAAGCTCTTGTTCTTTTGCATGATACTTGGGATAAGAGACCCAACACTCACCTTGCTACAACTTCTTTTCAGGCAGATGTAGATTGTGCTGAGGTGTTCCCTGAGCCTCCTTTTCTCCATAGTAAAACACTCCAGCTCCATTAGGTACTCCTTGTAAGACTTGTATCTGAGCTGATGCTTCTTGTCTTCTCTAGGAATTTATCATCCCTATGCAGATGACCACAAGCCACACAGAAGTTCAGGGTGAATAAGTATGTGAAGCATCTGGATTGTAGATTTCACCCAAGAGAAGACTTGACAATCACTACTTCACTGCAGTCTTGTGGGAACAGATAAAGCAGCAGGTCTTCTGAAGCTCAAAGACCCCAAGTGTGCTTTGCATTCAAATGCACACATCACTGTTCAGCAAGTTTGCCGCAGAAGCTGTTCTGAACAGATAGGGATGCAACAAAGAAGGGAAACAGCTGTAGGCTCTCTGAGCACACAAAGGCTTGTTTGTGCTGCCCTATTTAAGGTGCATTTTGTTGCTTGTGAGAACACCCAACTTGTTCACACTTACCAATACTGTTCAAGCACAAGTGTGTGTGACCCATTGTAACATCCCAAAACATCTATATGCAAGGGGGTTTACTGAGGTTCCTTTACTCTGCGTTAAGCACGCAGGAGAAATACCCACCAGGTTTTCTTAAGAGGTCAAAATTAAATGAAAGTTTACTGATTAAATATAGAAAGTCAAGGAACTTTGGCAAAGGATTTAACACAACATCAAATTAACAAAAAACACTTATCATAGCATTAACTTTGTCTATTCAACTCAACAAACTTTAAATCCATTAGATATTAAGTTACCTTTAAATGTTCCAAGAAAAGAGAATTAGAAGAAGAAAAGAAGAAAGAGAGAGAAAATACAGAAAAACACATGCACAGCTACCGACTCCCGGATTCCAGTGCAAATAAACTCCAAGAGGGGTAGGGTCAAGATATGTGTTTTCTTCTCAGTCAGCTTAGTGAACCTCAGGCCTATGTGGGCTGTCCCCCCAGGTGGGACTCTGGTCACTCAGCTGCCCAGGAGATGGGTTAGCACCGCCTCTGGTGTGTAATTGATTGATTGATTGACAGATACTGCGGGGCTGGAATGCTCTAGCTCTGGGCTGGGGAGTGTGGATCAGGGCACTGCCTCTCGCCACAGCATGGTCCGACCTGCTCTCTCTGCCACACATCCCAAAATACCTTGGGACATCAGTCTTTCCCAGCCTCTGACACCTGTGAGAGAAAACACTCAGTCTCCTCTCTGGTGGGAAGGAGGAAGGGGCAGTCTGTCCTGTGCTCTTCTGTATCCAGAGAGGGCCCAGGGGATGGCGCCTCTGCAGAATTCAGCAGCACACTTGTATCCACGTGCTCACCACAACTCCGACCTTTCCGCTCTCTGACACACACACGTCCCTGCCTCTCTGTGCTCTTACCCTACTCTCTGGCTAGTCTGGGCTGATCACACCAAAATGCAAATTATTTACTTTTGTGAAGCTACTAAACTAATCTAGTGACTCTTCATTGGTGCCTATTCATTATTTACCTTTATGAAAACTTTGGTGACATTCATAAATAAACCTAATAATTTTGGTTTTTAACATTTATTCTTTAAAAAAATGTTAAATAGATTAGGGATAAATAATATATATTTCAAATCAATCTTTAGGAAGGAAACTTCTATTACACATTGCCATACATGGATTTTCTCTTTGCAACCCCATTTTAAAAGTCATTAGTTAGCAAGTTTTGAATCCATTTAATGTTTTCAGACTAAGTTAATAATTGAGATTCTTGTTTCCTAATAAAAATGTGAAATGCTATTAGGACAAATGCCTGACAGAATTATTTATAAAGAAAAAATTGCTTATATTATTTATCAACTAGATCCATAATCTAGGAAAAATATCAGGTTTGAAAAATTTGAATTTTCATAAAAGAAAGCTGATATTAAGAAGAGGGGAGTAAAATTATTTATTAATGATGATGTCAAACATTCTATTATTTGGCTAAGATTGAGATTTGATGAGTAGTTTGCCCTTTTAAAATATTAGCTTAAGATTTTTTCCAGTTCTCTGTAATTTCCCCTGTGTTTTAAACTTTATTAAAAGTCAACATACATGGTTGAGAAAGCTTATTTGATGATTCCTTTTTGTCAGTTTTAAATGCACATGGTTCAGGTCTCTTAGTAAAAAAAGAAGAAGACGAGAGAAAAAAAGAACTTTACTGGTTGCTGCTTTCACATTTTTCAGGAGGCTGTTGGAATGGAACCTTTCAATTCCACTCTTTAATCAGCTCAGTCTTCTCTCTTACTTGTGATGTTGAGGTATACTCACTAAAATCAGCTCTAGTTCTTCTCTGTTATTAGAAACCCTTTCCCCACCATCCAACCAGACATTCTACCAGCTAAGAGGGTTCAAAACTAACTGCTCAGTAATTTGTCCAGGTAACACCACTATTGAGTTACTTCATTCTTTGTATTCAAATAATCAATAAATATCTGTATACCTATATTAAATATTATGTATTATACAGTATACCTGTATTTCTATATTCTAGAAAAGGAATAAGGTTCAAACAGGAGGGGATCTATAAATGACTCTTTAAGAGAGAGCCCAGCACTGTTCACATAGCCATGAAAGAGGATAGTTTCTATGTAGAAAAAACCCCACAGGTGATCTTTCTCAAATAAATTTCACACGTGAATCTTATTTTCTTTCTTAGACAATGTGAGACTAAATCTTGAGACTTTTCTATATCATTCTACATTATCTGTGTGACCTCCCATTAAAACAGTACATCCTAATTACCGCACAGAAATCTGACAGCTTATTGAAGTGCAGTGCTATTAACTCTTGCTGCATGTGCATCAGTCACACCAAACAGCATGACCTGAAACTACTATTATATGCTTTAATTTGGAAGTATCATGCTGAGCTCCATCTTTCACTACTTTTCTACCCAGGCTTCTGATAAAACAATCTAATCAACTGCAACAAGATTATACAGTAACAGAAGATGCATAGCATGAACATTTTATCCCTAAAGAATTTCTTTATTAAACTAATTTTGTTTCTCTCATTAATCTCATTGAAGATTGTTCTGCAATAAAGAAGGGATGTAATCTGCCACTGACTAATTGCTTCAGACTCTTCAGTCACCATATCTTCCTTTTCAAAAGTCTTTCCCTCTGTGCTCCTTCTGGCTACTTAAATAGAAGGCAAGCTGAGAGAAAACAGGTTTTGTATATCTTTTCATAAGTCTTTTGAAAACTGCAATAAAGAGAATTTAAGCATTTTTCACACATACCCCGTCCTGTTTTTTGAGATTTTAATTTCCAGGTTTAAGGCTCCTCCCATTCTGTGTGTTTTGATCCTGTCAGTAATTTCTTAGACAGCAAAGATCTGTTTCTTCACATTATCTGTACCTCCAGAGAGATGAGGCAATGAGACAAACCTCAAACTGTAGACTTTCAGTTGCTTGAAATTGAATGAAGTCTGAGCCCTAAAGTGTGAAGAAGACAGGGCAAAATAGAATTTATTGGGCCCAAAATGTTGAGAGGTAATTTGTTTAAAATAGCTAAGATGAGAAATTCTTAATGTCACAGCTGAAGGTTCCTCTGTACACTCATCACTCTTTCTGAGTAGATGGGAACCTCTTCTTCACCTCTCAGAAGAGTGCCCTGAGCAGCAGAGGCAGTCTAGTGCTCTGTATTAAGACTCCTCTGCAAGACTATTTTGCTTGCAAATGATAATTAAATACTCATCTGGTATATGTTGAAGAGAGCAAGTAGAAGTGAGTTTTGCTTCCAGTCTGTTGATAAAGAAATTTGTGCAGAAAGGAGAGAAGCCTTTGTTGTGCACTTTTCTCCAATACTTATTTAATCTGAAATACTTGTGGATTCCTTAGTTGCAAGTATCCCCATTCCCAGCTGAATACCATCATTAGAGCAGCAAGCGACATTCACATCTTCACTGAATTGAGCCGTTGATTTTTTCATGCAAAATGACACAGCTTCTGCAAAAGAGACAAACATAGCACTTCACCTTAGACTACCCTGGAGTCTGTTTGCTGGATATCCTACAGGGAAGTGGGAGACAGGGATTTAAGATCTGTTAGGCAGAGGAGGCAATTAGATCATAGATTTTCGAGTGAATGCTCAAGCTGTTTGAAAACAACTTGAGAGATGACAATACCTCTTTCTTTTCTCACTGTATTCTTGTGTAAACCTAATCTGTTCAGGTTTTAAATTGTTTTTTCTTCCAAATAAAAGAAACATGCAATGTCTGTGACTCCTGGGAGGATTTGTGTAAGAGAAACTCATCACTGCAGTGGCTGAAAAAACATTTCTATTCATTTCCAGAACAGATCCATAGGTATGAGGACCCCTGCCATCAAAACCTTTGTTAATGAAGGAGTTTGGCCATGACCAGGATTTGGCAGTAGCATAGTGAAAATTATTAAGAACAAGATTTTTACAAATTTTTACCACAAACCTGCCTCCATTTTGCTGCACTCCAAACTCTAAACTTAGAAATAAAGTAAGAAATGCTGTTTATTCCTATAGGGTTATTGTGAAGTACTGAAATATTTCACAGTAATGAAATTCCATAATGAATATCATTAATAAAATTTCTAAAGTAACTTCCTGTAGATAGCATGTCCCATTCAGTGCAGTGCACACTGTGGTGCTTATTTCTTTTATGATAGTTCAGAACCACCCCTTATTGAGGGCCTTAAGTTTATTATGATGTTTTCTTAATACATTTGTACTGACACCCTGTGAATCTTTGACTTGATTTTTCCTTTATGGAGCTAGTTCTAAAAGCTGTAGTATTTATTATAACTGTCAATGATTCTCTCGTAAAGTCCAACCATATTACTAACCATCTGAAATGGTTCTATAGGTTTGTGACTTTCAAGAGTAATACTAAACATTTATATCTTTATTAAACCAGTATGCAGCATGAAAGGCTGTTGAGAATGACATTGAGAAAAAGTATTTTCAGAGGTTTCAAAACCATATATTGTGTTAGTTTGTTCTCTACATTTTAAGGCAGATAAATCTTCCTCTTGCCATCTGTTAGTGGGTGAGGGGATCAGGCAATGGGCCATGAATGCTTTGTGCTTCAGCTACGAAACCATCTCTCCAATTTCCTCTTACCAACCACGAGTCATTCTGCTTCTGTGCTGCAAATATGCTACAGGCCTGAGTGCAGCACAGTAAGATGATCAAAATTACAGGTTTATGTGGCCATATTCTTTTTTCCCACCATTGAGGGTGTTCTGCATCCCACAGTTTTAAAATAATTTGTTAGCTGCACTGTAGAAAGTATCTCAGCCATACCTAGCAAAAAAATTCCAAACTAGGTAAGTGCAGAGGTACATCAAAGGTAACCCTCAAAATAAATATGCCCTCTCTGTGACATATCCTCTTAGATAGCATTTGTCTTCACTCCATGATATGTTTGTTTGATTCATATTCCTGTACCAGAATGGCATCTACTGACTGCACTGTACTCAAACTCACTTAGTGAATAGATTCACTATACTCATAAATTAGTCACTGGGAAATGTTGTCTTGAAGTGTGTATGTCTTTAAAATATACCAGCCTTGTGTCAGTAATCTGATAAACTGTCATTGATTATATTCAGGGGAATATGTTATTTTAGAAAGTATGATCACCTAGTCCTTGTGAAAGCCATCATCTCTCTTTCCAGGAGCAGCAAAGAGTAGAACATGAAAACATAAGGAATATCTGATTTATTCTCTCATTCCCTGAAAATCTTGAGTAGTGATTTTTATCTTCAGTTGAGTGGTAGAGTTGGGGATTAACTTTGGATGTAATCTCTATTTTACCTGTTGTCCCTGGGCAAGAAATCTATATTGTCACAGGAATTCAGAATTACATAAGGTGTAAAAGTGTAAAAAAGGTGTTAAAAGTATATTTCTGCTACAGGAGTGAAGGTCTAGGTGCCCTTGTATTTCCTCACAGTTTGTTTTGCAAATTAAATCTATTCCATTGCAGCCTTGCTCTGTCCATTCCTCTCTGTCTGTGCTTTTTGAAAACTTCCAAGGCAGGAAAATATCTCTAGTTTAAGAAAGGTGATTTTTATGACATATCCAAACAGAATGACTAAGGAGAAAAAAAATGGCTTTAGTGCCACTCCATGATTTACCAAATGTCAGAGAATACAGAAATGAGAACATAGTTATAAATTCTGCATATGATAGCAAAAGTTTCATTCAGATATCATTCTTTAATTCACAATACACAGAAATCCATAGGAGATCAGGCCTTGGATTTCATTTCAGGATTATTTGCTGGTATTCCTTTGAAACTGTAAGAAAGTTTATCAAAAAAGCCCAAGAACTTCAGATAGTTAGAGAAAGTTGGGAAATAAATGACAAGAAAGTACTCATTTCCATTTTAATTTTGTCTAAAAATTATAATTAATATTAAACCTCTACTAATTGTGGTCTTCATCATTACCTACACACAGTATTCAGGGCATGCTGGGATCTGAAGATGTGGAGTTAGATAATCTCTGTCACAATAAGTTGTTTTAAAGATATTGGACATCCATTCATGTATTGTTTATTATCTGAATTTGAACAGTCCTGGAGAAAACACTGGTGAAAAGAACTCTGGAATCACCAGTATACATTAACTGGACATTTTAAGATTTTTTTTTTTTTTAATTTTGCATTTTGCCATCAGGGGAAATGTTCCAGGGAACATTTATATGTTGGTTTAAATATAGAAAATGTTAAAGGTAATACCCTGAGCTTTCAACCCTAAAGCATATCTAACAAAACCATATGCTATTATTAAGTTTTGCAGAAATGTTCTAAGGAAATATATCCCTATTATTCAACACACCACAAAAAAAAGTAAATGTGGCAAGTAGGTATTCATACAGCTATGCATCTGTACTTATACTGCCATACTCTATATATCTCTTGACAGCTCCTTTAAGGACTCCACTAAATGGTAGGAGAGTTCCCCTTAGCTAACTACTTTCATCCATCCTTTCCACACACCTGGGAAATTGTGAACTGGTCAAACACTGCGACTTCTGCCTCTTTGGCAGGTGTGAACAACAGACTTATTAACTGCCACATCCAAATGACAACCTTTGAATTTTCATTTCAAAGTGTGAAAAATGAGGTTCCCTTTCCTGGTAAAGTTTAAAAATGTTTAATAAAGACAATAGGAGACATAGAAAGCAAAGGTTAAAAGCACATGGGTGTCTTGGAATCACCCCTTTTTATCCTGTTCTTCATGCATGGACTTACGCACATTCACTTTTCCAGGAACTGCTCTTCATGGCCACTCCTTGGGTCTGTCAAGCACAGTTCTACTTTTATTCGGTTCTTATCATCTTTTGATTTGGGCTTTGGTCCTTTCTTTCACAGGCAGCAAATGCTGATAGTCACTTGGGCCTCTTCTGGAAGTTATCTTCTCTATTCAGGCAGCTGAAACACACTACACCTAAATTCCAAACTACAGCAAAAAAAAAATAATTATACATCTATTCAGGCAGTTAAAACACACTAAAAACTATAGAAAAACCCCATTATACTTATAACATTCATTCTAATATTTGTGAAAAGCCAATACCAAAATCAGGAAAGCTTTTACCAGGACTCTTCTCATTGTCTAACATTAAAGGTCATTCTAGTCTTACAGCCTTTTGCTTCTGCTGTGTTTGGTTCCCAAGCCATGGGCAACAAACCAGCTCTGTCTCAAAATACTTTGCTCCTGTGGGATTTTAACTCAAGACAGCAGCTTTTGACTGCAGCATGCTTGCATCCCAATGGCTTGGGACCTACATGGGTAAAGGGCAGATCTGTACAAGTCCTGGGCAGGGAATTGTCGCTTGAATAAATAGACCCTTGTGTAAGATTTGTGAAGGAGAAAAAAAGCCAAACATCATGTAAATATTGTGTTAGCATAGTGTAATTTTACTTTGGCAAGAAAACACTGAGATTATTCCTTGTTTTAACTAGCTCAGTCTAGAAGAGAGTTCACCATTCTACAGGAGAGTTCACCATACTGCGCAGAATTACATTTTCATTTACTGTGAGGAATACAACTCCCTCCTGATATCCCTCCCTGGAGTTTCTTACTGGTTTGCTTAAGTGGTTTCCCTCCTTTATGAATGTCATCCTCAGGCTGGAAATTCTTCCAGTGGAGATCTCTCTGTGGGAATTATGAACATCTAACACAGGGCTATGAATTCTGGTGGACATCTTAAGACTGATAAATGTCACACACACACACTGAAATAGGCCTCAGCAGCTAAGTTGAAAACATAGATGAAGCCCATGTTACAAAAGCAATTTGGATTAAAATCACCAGAATGCCCAAAAATTCTGGGGTTGATGTTGTTGGGGTTTTTTTGTTTGTTTTTTCTTTTACTGTCAATCAGAATATTCTGATCCATCTGATCAAGGCATTGTATCATTGATGTCTCAGTCCCTTAATCTGACTAGTTTTAGTTTGAAACCACTTTCAAAATATTTGGCCACCCAGTGGGATTGTCAGGGTCCAGCTCTCACATGCATTAATTGAATAGGGAACAGGAATAGGCCATGACAGCATATTTAGTTGGGGTACTTTCTGATGAAGGCTGATGAGGCTTTCACTTCAATAAAGAGAACTGAATGCAATCATAATAGAATTTAAGTTTGAATTTGTGAATAGTTAGGACAGTAAATAAACTACTTGCAGGAAACAAAAAGAATACTCACCAGCTTCTATGCGTGTGCGATTTTCAATTGCTTTTCAGAGTTCGCAGGTTCTTTTGAGTGTATATACCCTTTCATTTTCTTCACAAAGGAGCAAAAAAAGCAAACTAACAAATTATACCAGAGGCAGAAAAATATAACTGTAATGAGAGTTAGAGCCTTAAGAAGAGAATGTGCAGAGATTCCAGCATGCTTTATAATTCATAATATTGAAGTTTCTGATTTACAATATTAGTATCATATATAAAATTTTAATCAAAAATTGATTTGGTTCACAATTTCTTCCCCATGTTGACCCATCTCTCAGGAACTTCAATAATGCAATTTTTGACCAGGGTTGCCTAGAGGTCAGAAACAGAGCAAAGGAAAGACATATCCATTCATTGGTTTCCAATCTTGGCTTTATAAGCAGACAGGCTGCACAATCCTGCCCATGAAATTTCCTGAATCTTATTGTTTTTGTCATACAAGGATCCTCTTTTTTATCATATATATATATCATATATCACGTATATATATATTTTTCTTTTGTCTAATTTTTAGTAATTTACTCCTACTAACATTTGCCCTCAGAGAAAGAAGTTGTTCTGATGCCATTTATGTTTTACCTTTTTCTTTCTACGTTCTCTGTACTCTTCACACATATATTTGTAGCTCTGTAGCCTATTGTATTAGTAGCTAGTTTTCCCAGTACTTTTCCACAGCCTTTCCTTAAGCAGAAAGACAAAACAAATTCCAGAGCTCCAAGACCCAGGAGGTACAAGGCTCCAGTCCAAGGTTCTTCCTGGGAACCAAAGCTGAGAACAACTCTTCGAGATACATTCTCATGGACAATGTACAGCTAGTGCTGCAGGGAGGGCTCCAGAGAAGGAGCTTAACCTGGAGGGGAATTGCATCACCACTTGTCCTCCTAATTGGTGCTTTTTATCAATTATGCTAATTTCCTAAAACATAAAAATGTACTCACCCCTGGTTGGGTGGGCTTTTGTGGATGTCTTTCCATAACTGAAAGCCTTCAAATAAAGCTCCCCTTTTATATTACCTCCTTATTAAAATTATCTCAAGTTTCATTTCCAGGTTGGGAAAAAGGCAACAGTTCTTCTTCTTGTCAATAAACATTCCTTTTTTATATTTAAGGAAAATAAAATCTCTCCTCTCAACCTCTGCTTTATGAAGCTAAATGAGCCAAACCGTTTTTCCTTTTCTCACTCAGTGAACACTCCATGTCCCTGGTAAAACTTTTCAATACCTGTTCCACTTCACATTATTAATTATTATCAAGGAGTGAGTTGGTTATATTGATGAATTTAGGTGAGGACATGCAAAAATCAGAAAGAGAGAACATCTGTTAGATCTATATTTGAATCACTTTTCAGGTTCTTGTCCCCTAGATGTTTCCTACTAATATGTCTTTTCTGAAACATCTCCAAACATGATAATTCTTCAAATAAAAGCTCAATCAAAATATATAAATCAGAAATAACTTATAATCAGGAGGTAATCCTCCATGGTCATCAATTTACAGATAAAAATTAGATTTTGCTTTTGGAACACACAAGTGAGCAAGGACAGAAGACAAACCTGAATAGAACTGGTGCTTTTCTAAAATTTTTTTTGCATTTTGTATAATTTAATCTTTACTTTACCTGTAAGAGCAGAAGTTATACTTCAGGCTCTTGTACAGAAATCTTCTTTGAATCAAAAATAAATAGTATATGATGTTTTAAGATATAAAAGAACAATAGTAGCACAGGTACTTATTTTTTGAAGCCCCACAAATTTTCTATCGGTCCCCTTTTTGGAATTTACAACAATGCAATTGGTAGTTGTATATTATACATTATACATCCAAAACTGTAATTAAAGAGATTTCAGTCCTAAGACAAATAAGGAATATGTCTTTTAAAACACAAGCTTAATGGTACAAGAATCCAGTAGCTAGAGTTCTGTGTATTGAGAGAAATTTGAGAGATTTACTTGTTTGACAAAGGATCTAAATGCAAATGAGCACCCAGATCAAACTGGTATTAAAATAATTTCCATCTAGGCAATGCAGCAGAAATAGCGGTTAAAAGCACGGCTAAAAATATCTACTGTGACTCAGAATCTTTGAAAATCCACAATCAAAACAGCCAGTAATGCGCACCAGTGACCCTTTTACTTGTTTTTGCAAATGCTTTATCTTAATTTCTAAAACTATTTGCAAAGCAGGACCTGAAAGCAGAAGATGCCAGAACTGTCCAGCCTGCTGAGAAACAGCAGGTTTTTGCTGTAAGAGAAACACCATCAGAGCCCCTGTTTGCATCGGCTTATATTCGATTTAAAAATATGATATGGGTTGTTTGCTGCCATTTACCTCTGAATCATTCAGCAAAGAAAAGATAATGGGGACCAGAAATTCACAGTGGCAGTAAAAACTGGTATGGATATTCATGTCTTAAGTATGGGAAAATTTATTTTGAATATTTTTTCAAAAACAAAGATATGGAATTAAGACCTTTAAAAATTTGGTTCAATAAAGGGAATACCTTTATTTTTCCATGTTCCTCTCCAACGTGGAATTGAAAAATTCTGAAATTTTTCACTTCAGTAATTTTAAATAATTTTGTTCTTATTTTGAAATGAAATTTTTAAAATATTATCCATTTATATTTTAAAGGAAAGGTAAACAGTTTCTGTAATGTCAAGATCAAATTGTGGAGCAGAGATTTTTTATTTTCTTTTTATTTCATATAAAAGGAAACACCAGGGTTTTTTCCTAAAAAAAATTCCCATTTCCCCCCTTTTTAAAAAAAAAATAATTTGTTGCATTCTTATGTAATTTCTATCAAAATATAGACAAGTTTAATTTTTATTTAGGCTAGTTCAGCACTTTTATGGTAGCTGGAGAATTTGCTTGTCTATTTGTTTTTTTAGTCTAGCATCAAACAAAGCTGGAGTTGAATAAGACATTTTCAGCAGCTGGGATATGTTTGCAATGTCTGAGAGCAGCCACATCAGTTCTGCAATCCAGTCATTCCTTTTTGCACCTCCAGACAGAAGTACATCGACATAATGATGCTGCCTTCACCAGACGAGCATGGCTGTGGTCCTCCTGATCCTAAAATACCTATTTGATTTTCAGTAGTATCAACAGTAAAACTTACATTGCCTTGGTATTTTGTCAACAAACTCCTAAGGATGGCTAGCAGTTGTAGTTAATGCTTCATTCTAGGTAGTTTTTCCTAAAGCTTACACAAAACATGCAAAAGAAATTTGGCTGGTTATGCCCAGGTGAAATTACCAAATCTCAAGGCAATTTTTTCACAGTGATTCCATGAGTGAAATACTCAAGGGGCACATTCAATCAGGTAGCCGGATTCCTTCATCATCAATATCTCAGCAAACTCTACAATGCATGAATCTTTCACAGCCTTTTTTGTGCCTTCCTTGTCTTATCCTCCATGCTCCTTCACATTGCTTTTGCTGGATGCCAACCCTGCATGATGCCTGAATACAAATACTGAAATGCCATTTCAAGTACATACCCTGACCAGCTGTTTTTGGGAAGCCTATATGTCATTATATAACAGCACATATGCTATAGATCTAGATTTTGGTTTAGCTAAAATAATTTTCTCCAGTGGCTTGAATTTAAATTTTGCATTTATCCTTAAACAAGCTCAGAAGCAGTTTACCTTTTGCCTTACTGCCACTCTGTATTTTTCTGCCAGTGTCGGAATACCAGGGGTGACATGTAGTATTTCAGAAGTGGGATTTCACACTTATTTTTTAATTGCTTCTAGTTTGCATTGTTTGTTGAGATTTATTTTAAATGGTGGCACCAGTTTTCTAGGTGATTAAAAGCCATGCTTTACAGAATTGATTGAAAATTCATAAGGTTTTATGAAACATTGTCATGTCTTTCTTTTTTAAGCATGTAACTAATTCTACTTAGAACAGTATCTGTGAGATACTGCTATTTACAGCAAGTTTTATTTTTTAATAGAGGCTACTAAAAACCTTTATTTTCTTATTTGTTGTTGTTGCTTGGGGTTCTTATTAATGAGCTTTGCTTTATAATTCTACATGGAAATTGCAAGGTAGGAAATTTTTTAATTAGTTCCAAAGCTGCACTTTTTTTCTCCATGGTATATTCTTGTTGGTTATTAGAGGCCCCCCTTTTAAAGATTATCATACCTTGATTGCTGTTAGCTTTTACAATAGTGGGATATGTGATTTCTGTGAAATCATAGATGATCTCAGCATACTTCTAGTCTTTGTACTTATTTACAGAAGACAACCAATGGCTCAGTCATGTTGGGGCATGCTGCTGGCCAGGCTCTGCTGATTACCAGAGCCTCATCTTCCTTTGTAAATGTCCATATGACTTGCTAGAGATTACCGAGGGAAAGGGACCATATTAATTGAATATTGATCTCAAAGTAGTATGCTGCACTTCTCTTTGGTTTTTAATAGCAGCCCTAACAGCACACTGCTTTTACTGCTGCACTCTGAGAGACAGATGCTTCCAGAAGCTTCCTGGTGCAGAGTACTCCACACACTCACTTCTTCCCACATTAAAAATCTAATATTCTCTATTTATTTTGGGTATGCCCTACAATAATTAAATAACAGAAAAACTATGATTTTCTATTTCACAGGGGCTTGGCTTGTGTGATGTTGAAGGAAGGTTGGAACTGATCTATGTTTAATTTTATTACTGAAGTGAACTAAAAAAAACCTTTCTGAAGCATTTACTACATTTCCATAGTAATATAAGCCTGTGACTGTTTTTATATGTTGTTCAATTATTGGTGTCTTTGAAAACAAAGCAAATTAATCTCATGTGTACAAATTTGCATAATGTGTGAAAGTAATGCAAGAACTGAAAAAGTTTCCTATACACCACTGAGAACAGCTCACAAAAAAAATTTACAGCAAAATGTTCACTTCCAAGCCCCCAACTGCCTGGCAGAACTTTCAGTTAAAGAAGTCAAGAATGGATATTTTAATTCAATGTAGTAAGGAAAAAAACCTTCAAAGCCCACAAAGGGCAGTGAAAAATAGATAACTTTAGATTGATTGGGAGAAAAATATTGATTACAATAAAGAAAATGTCTGAGAGGATGGTCATCAACAAATTAAAAATGCTAGAAATGCTGAACTTTGAATAAAAACACATTTCATATTCTTCCTGTATTAGTATTAAGGCTATTTTCCTTTCATTTTAATAAGGAACTAATATGAAATTTATTGTTTGAAATCCATCTATATTTTGAGTTGTTTCTTCTAACAATTCTATCTCTTACATGCAAAACCCCTTTTGCAATACAGAATGTAGGCCTATCCACTGGGCAACACTCGCACTAGTGTCGGTGTGTTTTCTGTGTAAAACAGCAGGATGAACCCCTACAGCTGCACTCTCAACAAATCCTCTATCAGGAGGCTCTAGAAAATCTGTGGGTTGTGACTGCTTTCCTCTCATGGACCAAGAACTCCTGCTCTGAGCTGTTAGCATCAAAAATGAGTGTTTGACATGGTCAGGGAAGGAGAAAGCATACCATAAAGATAATGAATCATAGAAGTATGTATTTCTAAGGGTTTCAAACCACTCAAGTCCACTGGCCATTTCTTACGGAGTGTATGGTAGCAAAACCCCTTGGGTGCTAAATGGAAGGTACAGTCATTGATAGCAACCACCAATTATCAAGAATTGTGGGATATGGCTAGACCCTTCTACAAAAATCTTCTAAATGGTTCCTTCAAGGTATCTGCGTATTGAGGACTTATATGTGAGATAAGATTTTGGCCACTGTGAATTCCAGTTCAGGGGAAGCTATTTATATCAAGCCTCCAAAAGCTTGATGCTTAATGAATACAAATAGTGAAAGTGGGAATTTTTATATAATATCTTGGTTTATCAAACGTAAAGAAAGTTTTTTGCTGCATAACCCTTAAATTCTAAAAGACAGCCTCACACCATCAGCTACCTCCAGAGCTAGCAGAGATCACTCTCGTGTTTGAAAGCATGGATATGATCCATCCTGGGGATCACACATAATTTGTTGCTGATAGGTATTATCTAGCCCAGGATGTAGTCCCAGCAGAAATAGAAGAAGATACTATTAGAAGACAATATGTAAGACTAAAATTTTGAAGTCTGTTCCCCTAGTACTGTCCCAGAATTCACAACCTTTGGATTTTAAATACTGAAGGCACTCCCTGGCCTTGAACACATATGTTGCCTATGGGTTCTGCTGATCCTTTTTTGAACCTGCTGGTCTGCCCACAAAACTTCTTGGGGTTATACTTTCCAGAAGACACTGTACACTGTGTACTTTCATCTATTTTTACACTTTCAGCAGTTTCACTGAGTTTACACAGTACCGTGGGATTTGGTGAACAATCATTCTCATCCACTTTTTGCCATATGCACTGCTTTCACAATTTTGTAAATCCCAGCCACATGGCCTTTCATGTTTCTCTTCACATGGAAGAATCCCAACCATTTCACTCTCCCCTCATGAGACAGCTGCCCTCTCACGACAGTTGCCTTTCTCTATCTTTTCCAGCACTGTCCTTCATGGTCACAGATGAAGCCCAGCCTCTGTTCCCAAGGATGCCTAACCCTTCATTGGCTTGTTTGACTACTGCTACTCATTGAATGGGAACTCCAGAGAGTGGTCAACAATGACTTCAAGAGATCATTACTGAGTTGTAGCTGAAAACTCTGAGCTCAGAAAGTACTGTTTAGATTATTGTCTCTAGGCCTATTATCATATACCTTGTGATTCCTTCTTTTTCCCCTGCACTCTAGGAATTCCATGCAATAGTTATTCCTTATGCAAATCCCAGATTTCTCTATCCCTATGTCTTATTTTCCTATTCTAGCAAAAATGTTCTTTGTTTTCTATTCTTGTTTCCTCCAAAAACAGTCTCCACAGCAGGGAGATTTATGTGCCCCACATTCATGTGGCAGAATTCTCTGCTTTATTACCCACACCACCATTGTTATCTCCACGCTGGAATTTCATCTTGTTGGGAGCTGGTCCCCTTTCCAATCCAAATGCACTATATGAAGTATCAGCATCAGTTTTATTTTGTGCTTCTTGACTGTAACCCAAAATCTCGTCTTGAGCACAACTTCACATATATCAGTCACACAATTTTTTCTGTTACTCAGAAGAACTTCTCCCATTTGGACCACAGATTGATAGCTGGATTCTCTCTGTGTGTGTCTCATGTGATGATGCCACATCCTGGTCTGCCGCATGGCCAGCAGATCAAGGGAGCTGATTTCACCTCTCTATTCTGCTCTGGTGCGAGCAGCACCTGGAGTACTGCATCCAGTTCTGAGGAACCCCAACATAAGAAGTATGTGGATGCCTTGGACTGAATCCAGAGAAGTACTACAAAGGGGATCAGAGGGCTGAAGTACTTCTCTGAAGACAGGCTGAGAGAGTCGAGGTTGTTCAGCCTGGAGAAGAAAAAGCTCTAGGGAGAACTTAGGGGAAATGTGCCAGTACCTAAAGAAGGGCCTGCAAGAGTGTTGGAGACAGTCTTTATGGGGACAGGAGGTAATAGTATTAAACTGAAAGAGAGTGGGGTTTAGATTAGATATTAGGAAGAAATTTTTGACTCTGAGAGTGGTGAGGCACTGGAATAAACTGCCCAGAGAAGCTGTGTGCATGCCTCATCTCTGCAAGTGTTGGAGAGGCCAGGCTAGATGGAACTTTGAGAAACCTGATATAGTAAAAGATGTCTCTGCCTGCGGCAACTGGATTGAACTGGATGAACTTTTAGGTGCTTTCCAACTTATACCATTTGATTGATCTATGATACTCAATCATACAAGTTCTATCCCTTGAAAATAAATTTTGTCCTATAAACAAAAAAAAAAAAGAAAAGGAATATTCTACCTATGACACAGGAAGCCTGGGTACTCCACTGTATAGAAAAATTCCCTAGGATAGTGAACTCAAAAGGTAAGGAAGCTAGAATGTACCTTTAAATTTCACAAGGAGACAGCAGAGAAACTGAATACTGCTGTCAAGGAGAAGGGTGAAAATAACAATGAGTTCACTGCAACTGGGAGGGCTGAGGTGAAAATTTGAGAGCTAGAAGCACTCAGTGATATGTCAGAGCCTCAGTTCATCAGCAATATGGAATTATTTGGGATGCATCTGAAAAAGAAAGATTTCACTAGAGCCTCCTCAAGCAATATGAAGAGAGATTGATAAAGCACTGTGCTTTGCATGGAGTGCAAATGTGCATGTTTTCTGTGCAATGAGGACTTGTTCCCCTTCTGTCTGATGGAACACAGCAACACAGCAGATATTTAAATCTTTGCTGCTGTCTAGATGCAACTCTATGGATAATTCTGCAGTACAAAACTTGAAGAAAGGAACAGCTTTCAATATTCAGATGGGTGTCTACCTCTAAATATAGCTCACTGGCTGGTACAGCAGATGCAGCCATCACTTACTTGCTAATGTCCCATTTGGTAATCTGCATCTGGGTGATTATGATCTTTGGAATGTTGGAACTTGCTATCTTAAGTTTTATATGTGTGTGTGTGTATATATATGTGTGTGTGTTTGTGTATATATATGTGTGTATATATATATATATATATATATATATATATATATATATATATATAAAATTTCATGCAATTTACAACACTTTGGTTTGGGTGAGGAAAATTCATATATGTTTGTCTCATTGGGAAAAGCAATTATATCTGACAAGTTCTAAAGGGATTCCTCATAAACAAAGAAAAGTGTGAGAATTATAGTTATTATATAATTACCCATATAGGGTAGATATGAGAAGAATTATAATGCAGACTTCAGAAAAAGCCCTGTTTTCTTCATGATTATTTTAAGATTTGTTCTCATGATGAAGAGGGTTCTGAACCCCCTAGACAGTTAGAATCCCCAGTTAGAAACTACTCTCCTGAGAATCAGGACATCTTTCAGTCTCCTGATTTACCCAGAGCAGTGTGATGGTAAAGGTGCAAACTGTTCTAGGAAATTCTCCAGGGGCTGCCTGCTGCTCCTGCAGAGATCCAGCTGCAGCCAGAAATACATTATCCCACTGTTATCCCAAATCTGAGTCTGCATTCAGAAGACTGTCTTTTCTGTTTCCCCTGCTGTCTATCTCAAGATCAATATCGTCAGTTGAAAGACTTACATCATTTCCCCCATACATACTTTGTACAGTTATGCCTCCTGCATAGCTTACAACTTTTTGTAATACGTAGTGTAGTGGTGGCTGTTAGACATGGAGTAGAGAATATAGTGTATTTCGTGTCTTAGGAGAATGAGGAGAATTAGTGACCATGTGTAGTGGGCTGACCCTGGCTGGATGCCAGGCACCCACTAAAGCTGCTATCTCTCACTCCTATCTACAGCTAGACAAGGGAGAGGAAAAAATATAAAAAAGGGTTCATGAGTTAAAATCACTCATCAAATACCATCACGGGGAGAACAGACTTGAGTTAGAGACATTAACTGAATTTATTGCTATCAAAACCAGAACAGGATAAGGAAAAGTAAAATAAAACCTTGAAAACATCTTCCCCTCACCCCTTCCTCTTTCCCATATCTACCTCATCCCCCAGCAGCTCAAGAAGGCAGGGAATGGGAGTTATGAACAGTTCATCACATAAGGCTTCTGCTGCTCAGAGAGAGGAGGGGAGTCCCTCATGCAGGAGAGAGATCTCCATGAACTTCTCCAATGTGAGTCCATCTCACAGGCAACAGCTCTCTGTGAACTGCTGCAAAGTGAGTTCATCCTATGGGCAACAGGCCTCCCAAAACTGCTGCCGTATGGATCACTCTTGCACAGGGTGCAGTCTTCCAAGGACAGGCTGCACCTGCCTGAGAGCAGGGGGACCCTCTCTTCGCTTGCTCTTCCGCAGGGTCACAGCCTCCTCCAGACATCCACCTGCTCCAGCATGGGTCTCCTCCACAGCTACAGATGGATCTCTGCCTCCCTTTGGACCTCAACGGGCTGCAGGGGCACAGTTGCCATCACCATGGTCTGCAGAGGAATCTCAGCTCTGATGCCTGGGGCACCTCCTTTCCCTCCTTCTCCACTGACCTTGGTCTGCAGAGTTATTCCTTTCACATATTCTCATTCTGCTCTTCTCTGGCCACAATTACCACTGCCAATATATCTTGGTGAAACTTCTTCCTCAATTTGTTACACAGAGGCATTAGCAGCAATTCTAATCAGCCTAGCCTTGGCCAGTGGCACGTCCATCTTTGGAGCCATCAGGGATTGGCTCTGTTGGACATGGAGAAAGCTTCCAGCAGCTTCTCATCCCTGCACCTCCCCACCTCCCTGTGTTCTCCCCTCCCCTCCCTACCCCCATATGAAAGCTTGGCCTTAAAACCCCAATACAACCTGGTTTATTCCCTTTTTAATACTATAATCTTTGTGACGTCATCTTTCATATCTCAAAGTACTGCAGTAGTTACCTACACAACCTTTTCTAATAATCTATCCCATTGTATGCCAGTCTGCGAGGGAAATTGCTTCCTTGCTCTCACTTTATTTGACAGCACTGACAAGTACTTCCTTTCCTGATTATACCCACCTACGTGTAACTGAGGATTTTTTCTGCAGTAGTTTTTGCTGAGAGCTGTGTTAGAGTTCCTATGAAGATAAACTTCCAGTGATCTCTCATATCTAATGAAATGAATGAAACTTTTTTAATGTGGTCTTGAGTGTACATACTGCTGTACGTGATGTCATCAGAATAGCAAATTAGCATGGTGCAGATGTTGTCTAATATTTTTTTTAGAAGTAGTTTAGTATTCTGCAAAGAAGATTTTTTTTCTTTTTTTTTTCTTTTTTTTTTTTTTTTTTTTTTTTTTGTGCAAGAGCAATTTTCTGTATCCATAAAAGTAGAATTCAGTAATATCTCTGAAATCCTGCTAGGATAATACAATTTTAGGCTCTGTAGTATCTATATAAATCTAAAAAAATGTGATGCTCTTATGCTTATTCTCGTCGGTCTTTTAGGAAGGTAGAGGATGATAAGCCACAGCTTACAAACCCCATCAGACATTCCCATCCACAAATACTTAGGCGGCTTTTAATTTCAGCAGCTCTTAGTTTCGAAACACAGTAGTGTCAGTGAGAGGTGATCATGTAATTTCTCTTGCCGCATAGATCTTCCAGCCTAGAAAATTATATTTAGGAGGGCTGTTCTTCACGCTCTTCGCCTAGGACCTGTCACATTCTCATCTGACTGATCTGAGCTTCCCGGGAGAACTCCTGAGTGTTTATCATTCCCCAAGCTTCGGAGCGGGATGGAGATGTCTCCAGAGAAGCACCGCATGAAAACGCTGTTCAGCATCCTCTCCCTCACTATCTAGAACTCGTTTCTGAAGCTGCTGCTTCGCGGGGTGGCCTGGCCCCGAGGTAAACGGCCCGGCCCGAGGCACGCTCCCTGCCCGGCGCTGGGGCGAGGAAGGGCAGAGTCCGGCAGTCGCCCCTTCGGGCTGTCCCCAGAGTCCTCGCGGCGCCCTGCGCACCCCTGCGCGCTTCGGCGGCAGCAGCCGCAGCCGAGCGCACCGCAGCGCCGCGCCGCAAAGGCGCGGGCAGGACGCGGGAGCGGTGGCGCAGGCACCGCCGGCACCGCCGCGCTCCCAGAGCCTCTCGGCCGCCGGCTCCGAGGGCGGGAGCCCCGCGGCAGCGCGGGCCGGGGCCGCAGAGGCGCTCCTCAGGCTCCAGGGGAGGGCCGGCGCGGCGGGAGGAGGCGCCCCGTGCCCGGGCTGCGGGCGCCGCGGCGGCCGCCGCCCCTTTAAGCTCCAGCTGTTCCTTTCTGCGGCGCCTATTTTTAGCGCGTCCTCTTGGTAGCATCCAGCTCTGCCCCTCTTCCTCCGCGCTCCCCCGTCCCCCCCGGTGGTAGGTTCCGCACGGCGGGGGACTGAGCATGTCCGAACGCGCTCGGCAGCGGCCGCCGCGCCGGGGCTGCGCTCGCTCGCAGCGCGGGAAGGAGGGCGCGGGCGCCGCCGCCGCCGCCGCAAGTAAGTTTGTCCGCGGGCGCGGTGCCGGCGCGGGCGGCGAGGGGCAGCCGCCGCATCGGTGCCGCCTCCGCGCCTACGCAGGGGCGGCCCGGGGCAGGGGCTCGCCTCCGGGCTGCGGCGCCCCCCGCGCCTGGGGTCTGGCGCCGGGCGGGACGCGCGGCGGGACCGGCTGCCCCTGCCCTCCCGGGCGCCTCGGGGCGGCCGCAACTTCTCCGCTGCCCGCCCCGGGATCAGGGGCTCGCGGCCTGGCCGGCTCGGCTCGGCCCCGGCGGGTCGGCGCTGCGCGGGCCGGCGGCGGCAGAGCGCGTCCCCTCGGTGCGTGTGCGGCGCCGCCGGCGGGCACGGTCCGAGCGCGGTCCGGGGCTGCGGGCGGCGCTGGGAGCGGCGGGCGGCAGCGCCGGCCCCGCAGAGAGGGCGCGATGCGAAAATACCGGGCGGCTGTCGGCGCGCCCGTAAGAGTCAGCGAGGTTGCGGTGTTCGAAGGAGTTTCTGATTTAACAGATGGTACCGCAGGAAAGAAACAGTTTACGGAGAGAAACTAATGACACAGGTTTTTTGCTCTCTCGTTTGACAATTTATTTTGGGTGTTCTTTCAGTTTAGAAGAGGTACAGTATTTTAACTGACTGTCAGTAACTAACAAATACCGAAGTGTGCCCCGAGATTTTTAAATGAATATAAATAGATATATAAATCCCATCCCGAGATATAAAATCCCATCACTCTGAAGATGGGATTTTATATTAATTTAAAAATGCTTGATTTATAGTTCCGTTGACGTGTAAATAGGTTTAACGCTACGCGTTCCTAATATTAGGGAATATAAAGTTTTTCACTTAACGTTGAAAGCGGCATGGTGTAGCTAGTTTCTTTTCCTGTGCTCTAAACCGAGGAAGGGTTTCAGAAGCTGCTTCTCTTTCTAAGAAAGCCTTTTGATGTTTGCAAAGTTGTATTTAGGTAGTTTTCTAATTAAAATCATAATAGGGGTAGGGGAATTTAAGGAGCTTATCGTGTCACTGGTGAAAGAATTGAACTGAGGGCCAGTGAGGTGCTCTTGGTGGACCGTCTGTCTTAATTTTCATTTGGCTATGCCTGTAGGTGTTGTCAGTCTAATGACCCGACTTTTAACACTTTTAAGCCATGCTTATCTTTGCACAATGACTTAGATTTTGAGTAGTATTCAAGTATGAATATTCTTGTAAGCTTAAATGTCTGTATGTTAAGCCTCAGAATTTAGGTGCATTTAAAAATAGTTACAGTCGCAGAAGATGCCATTCTTACTGTATATATTCTTGAGTCTGTTAATCAGCCTTGTTCTGTGGTGACGGGAAGACTACTGGGTTCTGTACCTCTGCAACTCTCCAACTTTTCCTTTCTCCCAAATGAAACTCCCTCAGCTCCACCCGCCAAGGCAGCGCTCCCAGAGAGTAACAATTGATCGGTGGGTTTCTGAAAGCCAGGTTGTGTGATTCAGCTCTGGTTTGTGCATGCTGTCCTGTCAGTTCCATTTTTATGAGTATACAAAAATGGGGGAAAATTGAATTCTTGAGTTGATGCTTTTTGCCTGCTCCAAAAGACCACAAAAGAATGAAGCAAGAACATCCTTTGTTGACAGTGTAGTGAAAAATGAGGAGGGAAATTCTTGTGCAAGGCAATTTGCCATTTTTCTCATGTGATTAGATTTGATCTGAAATAATACCAGGTATTTAAAAAATAAATTTATTAAAAATATGAATAATCATTGGAGTGTTAAAAATGTCTTTCCTTATGTTCTTGGAGTAATATTTTTTTAAAAATTATTTGTGTTGTATTTTACTGTTAGGATGTTTTAATACTATTTATTGTAGTTCCAGAGCTCATACATAGTAATAGAATTATTTCAGCTTCCTAACCAGATAAGGATTCTTTGATAGTCAAAGCATATGCTAATAGAGCATATAAGGATATCCCTAAAGTTTATGCTGTGAATTATAATTCCTGCAGAGTCTCAGTTGATTCTTTTTTCTTGTCCAGGTTTGAGCCCAACTGGTGGAGATGAGAAAATTATTTGAGTAATTAACAGTGGGGTTACATATTAGTTGTTTGAGAATGTCTAGTTAGCAGCTGCAGTGTTTGCACAGCTATGTTTCCCTTTTAGCAGGAAAAAAAAAGTAACTAATCCTCTTTCTCAGTGCATATCTTTCTTTCTGTGAAAACTTTTTTCTCCACTGTTTGCTTAATCTAAAGAAATATCTTCCATGGGTTTGTTTGTTTTAACAAAGTGTGTAATCTTGCATTGTAGGAAATATACATGCTTACTCCTCCTGGATTTGGGAGAATAATAGAACTATGGACAGAAATGTAAAAATAACTTTTTTTATTATTATTTTAAAGTTGAATTTAATTTAAAAACTAGACCCCCACATGGTTCTCGCCCCCCCTCCCCAAATCCCCAAAGATTCATCCCCGAGAATAATGACATACAATTTTTTCATAGGTTTGTGATGATTACTTAAGGCTGGTAGCAGAAGGCAGTAGTGTAGTATTGTCATCACTAATGATCAGATGTTTATTCAAGGTCTTTGTGCACATGTTTTTGTTGATGAGCTACTGTGACTTCTTCACCCTTTAGCGAGTTGCCGTTTTTTCTTAAGTTACTGTAGCAAACCCGTTGAATTATTCCTACTATTGAAACGTATGGGAGGTGACCACCTTACAGAAGCAAACAGTTACTACTGACGAGCATGGTCGGGTGTCAGATTAGCGTAAGATTGTTACATGATTGTGAATGAATTAGCTCAGGAGATACTGATACTTTTGTTTAGTCGAGCCATTTACTTAAACGCGGGATGGCTTCCTAGTTCATTGCAGCAGCTACTTATTAAGTAGGGTATCTCTGGTGTGAGAACTGTTGCCCTCAGAGGCAGGAGGAGCATTTTGAGATAGACAAAAAATTGCGCGTCTTTTGAAGCTCATGGGGAAGAGCTTCGAAACAGACCTTGCTCTCTTAGTGCCATCAGGGATATTTTGTGCCAGGGCCAGATGCTTGTGTGGCTCATGCAGCAGTGAGCTGTAATTACCCTGCTATTCTAGCATCTGCGCCAACAAGTTTTACTGAAGATTAGATACAGATACAGAGAAAGTAGCTCCTGGATATCTCCTGATGTGTCATACAGTTTAAGACAGGAAGTTATTTGATCTGCAGGTTAAAATCTTTCAGATGGAGCAGAGGCTTCTGTCACAGAAAAGCCTTATCTGTGGCTGCAGCAGTACAAGTAGTGGATTTCTCCTGTACGTAAAGCTACTGCTTGTATCTCTCAGCTACACATTGAAGCAAGTGATGGCCTCCTTCTTTCTTGCATTACTCTGGCAAAACAGGGATTGAAGACTTTTTTTATTATTATTTTATTCATTGGTTATTCTGCTACCTATTAATATGGTAAAATGAGAGAGAGAAGTAGGGGGAAAATCATAAACCTGTGTCAGTCTTCCATCTTCCACAGATATTATATTGAGGACTAATTTGAGGTTTGGTTCCCTACCTCTGAAATTTCATGAGGACTATTCAGCCCCACTTTGTTACACCTCAGGAATACACTTATTATCTTTATTATTTGATGATTGAGAAACCATGAAAGGAGAGGGGTGTTAGACATGGGAGCAAAGGGAAGAGAGGTACCTATAAGCTGGATGTTTGTCATAGTGGAGTTCTCAGCAAAGCATGAACACAGAGTGAAAACACTGCCTGTCACAAAACAAAGGATTGAACTTTCTCTGCATCCATGTGTATTGTCTTGCCCATGTAGTCCAGGGATGGTAACACAAGGGTAAAAAATGGTATTGCATGAGTTCCTTCATGAACAGCTTGAGAATATGAAAGGTGTATCAGTCTCCTCTTTTTCTTTTTTCCTTTTGCTGGAGCTGGTTGTTTTCAGGCTTAGAGTGATAAGTCTAAATTGGTTATATGTTTCTGGTGAACTTTTATTCCATAAGATTTGGGCCCTATGCACTATCCTCCCACGCCCCAGGGTTAGTACTTTCTGCATAACAGTTAATCAACATTGGAAGCCTGACTGATTTGAAAAGGAGAGTTAAACTTTAAACTTGTGAAGGAACAAGATTTCCCCAGGACAGCTGTGGGCATTGTGGAACTTGAAGGGATCTTGAAGGACTTGAAGTGACTTGTTATGTAATAGAAAGTGGATGATTTAAGTAAATTTCTAGTTGAATGAGGCTTATCACTTAGAAAAAAGTTAATTTAATATTTTGGAGTAAATCCCTCTCAACACTTGTTGAGAACTTTCCACTGTGAACTTTCCAGTTATTAATTAGCCCAGGTTTTTTCTAATAATAATTTTTATGTCACTGTTGTTTTTATTCAACTTCCAGCTATCAGGTCTGGCTATCTGCCTGTTCAAAGAGCTACTTATTGTCCAATTTTTTAATAGGAAAGTCTGTATCAATTGATGAAAGCCTCTTGATAAGACTGAGTTCATCAACTCTTTTGCTATTTATGTATTTTCAATCCTTTTATTTTTGTGTCTGGTCAGTCAGACTATTTTCTTGGAAGCTATGCACCTGTTGTGTCCTGGATGCAAATGCTTTTCTTAATGTGCAGCAACTTCACGCACAAGTCAAATGGCAAGGGCAAGAAAAATCAGGGCCCTAACAGGAAGGAGAGAATGTAAAGAAATCTCTGATGTTAAAGTAGGTACAAGTTATCTTATGCTTTGTTGGTAAATCTATCAGTGGTCAACAGTGAGAGAATGAAAGAAATTTTGAAACTAATTTTGAACACTAAAGCAGAGCTTAAGCAGACCTTAGGAGAAGCAAGACCATTTCTGTGGAAGATGGGATCTTTGTTAGGCTGTCAATGGGAGCCTTAGTAGTTCAAGAGCCACTGCTGTAGTTTGCACATTATTCAGTCATCAATGACCCAAGACTAACACTTTGGGTCAGCCTGTGATATACACCCTTTCCATCCCTGTGAAGAACAGTTGACATATTTGCGATCATGAATGTACGGTGCTTCTTACTGACCATATCAAACAAAGCTGTAGCAGTTCTGTATCAAGCTTGGGATGACTCTGGAAGTATTGCCTCCTGACAGTGTAGGCACCTTGTTTGTTCAGTTGATACAGTTTGTATGCACTTTTGTTCTGGAAGGCATTCTCACAGCCATCAGGACAGATTACATTCTCTCTGTCTTCATTGGGTGATCCCACCCACCCAGACACCAAAGTTGGAGAAAAAATATGCAACGTGAACACACAGCATAACTGCTTAATTTATTTCCAGACATTATATATACAATTCTTGTTCATTTCACTGTGAATTTGACTTGTGGAAACAGAAAAGAATTGCCTGCCTCCTGTGTTCCTTCATATATTCGTGTATTGGGACACATAGATGTGAAACAAATTTCATAGGTAAAACATAGTTCAGCTGAAGTACTTGCATAGATAAATGGTATCCAGAAATCTTTATATAAACTTATATATTACTTGCATACAAAGATAAGACTTTGCTACTGTAGTCAGAACTGTGTTTTTCCCAGAGTATAACACACCAGAGTCTATGAATGTACTTCCTAAAATAACTGTAAATACATTATTAGATATTCCTTAATCTAATCGTAGCTATGTAAAACCTTAGTAATAAATCTTATTTCATAAATAATACAGAGCATACTAAAAATGTTAGTATTTATAGTCACTGCAGTGCAATTGTATTAACTTGTCTCTTTATACTTCCTTTCTGATTTTAAATTATTAATACTGTTATATTTCAGAAATTTATATAGTGTTGATGTAAACTCAATCTATTCAGTCATCTGAATCTTTGACAGGTGAATTCCAAGTGGTTTTACGCACTTTTTTGCACAAAAAAGCCAGGGCATCCATGTTGTTGATAAAAGGATATTCAAGGTGATTGACCAATTAATATTACATCTTTTGTAGCGTCTGAAAAGAGAAACTGTAATAGCTTTTAAATCCCCTTTAGAGAAGGAAAAAACTCTTATCTAGGACGGCAAGAAAAGAGGTTGCAATGGGAAATAAAATGTCTTTTTCTTCTGGCTTTAATTCTCCATTGGGATCCTATTGTTTGTGTCCATGGGTTTTCAGTAATTTTTTCTGGGATTACTTTTTTTTTTTTTTTTTTTTTTTTTTTTTTTTTTTTTTAATTTTTCCTGAAGTCACTATAAACTCTAACTGCAGTGAAATATTATAGCCATAGGAGTAATGCTAATTTGTTAGTAGTCAATCTCACTTCTACATAAAACCTCAATCCCCTTGTTGTACTTTCTGCTTGAACAGTTTTCAAAGAACCACACTAATTTTGTGTGTGGTTTTAAACTACTGATAAAATTCCCACTCATACCTTATGTTGCCATTACTGTATCATCATGGCAAAAATAAATCATGCCTTTCTTTGTATGCAGTTTCCATATGCCAGAAAGGATGATAGTAGCAGGAATTAGCTGGTCCATGTGGAATGCGTGACTGTGAAACTTTTTCCACACACAAACTGTCATACTTTTTTTTTTAAACTGAAATCTGCTTCACCTGAAATCTTGCATACCCCTGAGTTTGTGCTCCACTGAGAAGTTTTACCTGAAGCAATGAGAGACTTAGACACCTCTAAAATGGGAACAGTTGAACAGCTTAGTGTAAGAAATTGTCAGGAAAGTTTTGGGGTAGCACTAGCTGATGTGGCAGTGACATCTGTAAAATGAAGATATTACTAGTTGCACAACATAGTATGATACGAGAAGATAAGTTCATTAATGTTGGTGAAATACTCTGATATTTAGTGGTGATCACCTTGGAGAGCCTCATGAGGAAATTGATCCTTCTGGCATCCTAGCAGAGCTTAACTGGAGTAGCCTAAGGCTATAGGCAGAACAATTCTGATCAGTCTAGACACCAAATACCTTACCTGCTTACTCTTTAAATGGTGTTCTCTGAGTGTTGGTGGAAACAGTCTTGGTGAAAAGAAGTGAAGTGCTCTGTGAACACAGCTGAAAATTGTGAAAAGCTGTTCATCTCTCTTTTTGGAGAAGATTGTTTAGACACTTGGTGGCCTGTGGTTCTTAACTGTGTTGAAAATAGCGGCCACAGTATATGAGCTGTTGGTACCTAACAAAGTCCTGATCAAACTGCAACCAGCCTTCTGAACTGGGGGAGAAAAGCTCCTTGTACTGGTAACGTGACTGTGAAAGAAAAGATCTGTGTAACAGTCTGCATAATCATTAACAAGAGTAAGTAAATACAGATTGAAGCAAGGCAGAATTAAGATACAAATGGTCCTGATTTTGGTGAGTGTGATACTTTTTCTTACACTCCATAAAGGAAACAGCATCAAAATCATGTTATGTGTCTGCCAGAACTCTAGTACATATGTACATCATATCCAACAGCACTAGCAGAGCTCTGCAAAGTGGTTAAACCCAGTGATGGAGTCAGTATTTGTTGCTGCCTAGGTGGAGGAACAGCATGGCTGGGTGGAGTTTGCAAAAAGGAGAATGATGTGGTAATGAAATGTAACCAGACATAATAGGTAGGGACCTTAAAGATTATCTAGTTCCAACCCCCCTGCCATAAGCGCATCTCCCACTAGACCCCGTTGTCCAATGCCCCATCCAACCAAGCCTTGAACACTGCCAGTGAAAGGGGTATCCACAATTTCTGTGGGCAATCTGTAGCTGATTATTTACTGTGACACAGTGAACAACAAATTGTCTCACTGCAGTTCTATAACAAATGTTGCAGTAATTGTTGCAGGAAGTTTTGAGTGAGGCTTAGATTATACAGAGATATAAAGCTTGACCTCACTGAATGTTTAAAGGGAAGTTATTGCAAATATAATAATATTGAGAAACGCACAGAAAAAATACCTTCACCTTCCCATATGTATTTTACCCAAATTCCTTTACCTTCTGCTTTCCCCAGATTTCAGGGTGCTGTGAGCCAGATGTGGTAAAACTGAAGCACATGCAGATGCAATCTTGTTACTGTTCTTCCCAGTATGCCCTCAGTCCCTTCTAACCACTTCTGTTTTGCAGGTAAACGCACAAAGGCAGAGGTTTTGTAAGCTTTTATGGCAGTAAAAATGAACTCTTCTAATTAATTGATATGTGAACTTCTATCATCTCCTTTGGGGAGCATAAGAGACCAGTGGTTGGAACCCATGGGTCTTTCTTCAGCTGTAATAAAGGAAATATTGAGGAAATATGAAAGTTGTCATTGATAGGGAGGAAGTTTTTCCATCTCCATGATCTCTAAATTCCTGTAACTGCTAATTGCATCCTGTTTGCTGCTTCCCCTTTGCATTTATTTTAATTACAACTCACTACAGCAAAAATACCTGTCTCTGTTGCTGTCTGATTAGTCCAAAAGAAGAAAAATAAAAAGCTTTAAAAAATTTCCTTTATTTATTCCACTTTTTTAAAATACTGAGTCATGTTGTAGATCAATTTTCTGGGTTTAGTTTTCCAAATGTATGCCTCTATGTAAGCCAGTGGATCTTTAGATGGTAAGAGGATTTGGTTTTAACAACTTCCTATGAAAAGCACAATAACTCCACTTTTCAAAGATATGTAAATATTTTACAGGTGTATTAATCCACATATGCCAAAATGAGCCAGTTTTATACCTGTGTGGGGCAAAAGCAGTCACCAATGTGCTTTAATACCTATGAGTTAGGTCACTTGATATTATGTGAATGTTGGAACACTGACACAGGTTGCCCAGAAAAGCTGTGCATGCCCCATCCCTGGAAGTGTTCAAGGCAAGGCTGGATGGCACTTTGAGCAATCTGTCTAGTGAAAGGTGTCCCTGCCCATGGCAGGAGGGTTGAAACTATATGATCTTTATGGTCTCTTCTAACCTGAGTCATTCTATGATAATAATTCTTATTCTATGATAAGAATTTTAAAGACTAGTCTGAAAAAAGTGGGGATAAATTAATATGAATTGTGCCAAGCTACAGAAATACAGACTGATATGGTATGAGGCAGTGAAGCTCGTGTAAACAGCTTGTAGTGTTCTAGATGCTCGTACCTGACATTTTATATGGCAGTGCTTAATCAGTGGCACCATGCAAATTTCAGTGCATCAAGCATTCAGTTTCCATGCCAGGATTGTATTACTCAAGTTTGTTTGGAGTTCTGGACTGTTGCAATTTTAAACCACTAGTGTTTTGTCCTGTCTTTGTGTAGGACAACTTCCATTTAATACAAATTGAATTGTGATAAATTAATGATTGTGACCAACTCTGAGCTGTTGGACATCTGAATCCTGCAAATGTGTGCTTAAGATAGAAGTAGTGGACTAACTTGAAAACCAATCTTATTACATCTTCCAGTCTGTTCTTTGTGCACTGTTAATCATACCTCCTCACAAGTAAAGAAAGGTAAAATGATAGTATTTTCTCCAAAGAAGACACACTTATCATCCATTTCTTGATTGTGGATTAGAAACACAACATTATTCCTGAAGGACTTCAGAATATCACCTTCTAAGATGCTTTCTCCAAGCAAATTCCAACCTAATTCCTCATGCAAGAGCAGTTAGGAGGAACACAAGCAAGTCTTCTCCATTCTGTTAAAAAATCATCACAGCTAAAACAAGATCACTGTTGTTGCTCCCTAGCAGGTGACATTTAGAAAAGGTTTCTGTTTTTTGAACCAATAATTTTTTGTGTTACTTGTTTTGATATTGTCTCAACTAGGCTCTTGATGTTGAAGAGAGCATACTAGTATTGGTGCATAAAATATATGTATCACTTTGTATGAAGAAAAAGGTTGACTCTGTGCAAATGAGCATTTGCATTTATACACTATAATAATGATTTAATATACTTGTAAGAGTGCATGACTCGTAATTATGAAGAACAACACTGGATCTGAGGTGACCATTTGGGTCAAAACTTTTTCTCTGCCTACCCCAAATCATCTAACCTGCCTCTGCATACTTTGGCCTTCTTGAATCTTTAGTTATTACAGATACATTTTTAGTATTGCTAATTTGCTACACTAATTTTTCCTTTTTAAATAAAAAAAAATGCTGATGCAAAGAAGCAGTTTATGTGAGACCACTAAGTGAGTTTTTTAAGACTGGCTGTACTTTGGGAGCTTAGTCTCATAAAATGACTTGAGAATGGTTGGTTAAAGGTGAGCTACAAGGACATTTAATTGCAACCTTAAGGTATTAACTGATAGAGCTTGAGACATGAGAGCACAGAAACTATGGCTTAGTCTCTTTTGGAGTACTACTGCATTGAAATTCATGCTTAAAGTTGTGGGGTTTTTTCCTTCTTGCATGCTATCTGTATTTGGAAGTTCTAGTTTTGCTCTTTCCTATCAACAGATGATTTTACTATGAATTTATTACCTAACCAAATAAAACTGTACAGAGCAACAGTAGTTTTTCAGTAAAACAAAGAAGTTTAACCCTTCCCTTTAAAAGCTATTTCATCAGGGTCTCAAGTCTAGGTCAGACTTTGGCTAATTTTATTTTAACATATGGAAGATTCTGGATGATTTTCCCTTGAACAGCTGTACAAATCAACAAGTAGTGAAAAATTGATTCTTCCTATGTGCTAGTGAAGGGTCAGATAGTGTATTTCTAACAGCTTCAAGCCATGTGTGGAGAATATTCCTACCTTCTGTTTGTCAATAGAGAAGCAACCATTACATATTTATAATCATATATTTATTATGATTAAGTCAATGTGTATTTTTTGTCTTCTACCTTCTGACAAATTGGTGGAACTAAGCTGCCATGAACTGTATGTGCATGTTACTAAAAGTATTAATTTGTAGTTTCTTCTTAATCAGCTTTAAAAACACATAAGGCTTTTTCTAGTGCAGCACCACTGATTTTGTAATATTTTTTTACATGTGAGTGGTAGCTAAATGCCGTTTATCCCAACGGACAGAACATATTGCTGTTGGTGATGTGGTCAGAAGAGAGAACTCATTCTGAGATAAAAATTTTTGAGTATTTTAATTATAGTATAGCTAGGAACAAATACCTCAGTTTTTTCTTTGCAATGTCCAGCCCGGCATGGCAAGAAAAATATTTTGCACTAGTTTTTTATAAAGTAGTACTTTGTATAACTCTTTTGTTTCAAAAATTTCAAGTAGCTCTACTGTGCTTGTCAGTAAAACAAAGGGATTACAGGAACAGAGCAAACCCCCCTTCTTTCTCCTCCAATTAATTTGATTCCTGCTAAAATCCTGTTTATGTTTGGTAAGGAATGACCTTGAAACATTGTAGTTCACAGTTCAAATCTTTTGGTAAATATTGGCTTAAATACTGGGTGACCTGAATAAAAATAATGAGTAGACAGTATAATCTTTTGTTGTTGAATTTCTCATTATCTTTTTAAGGTGTTCTTTTTTTCATGTCCCTCTATTTGTTGTATGAAGTATATATTTAGTATTGTGGAATCAATAATGACATTTCCCATTCCATGGTTATAGCTCTTATTTAATGCTTTCAGCACAGTCATTTTTATAGATGCTCTGCATAATGGATCAGCATGGGCCAGATTTTTGTCTGTGACTCAGAACCTGTTGTAATTATATTGGTGCAGGCAGCTCCATCTCTTACTTATGAGGCTGTAGTCACAGTAGTGAGTTTTCTACATGAATGGAGAATTTTTAAGCCCGCACCAACATTAAATAAATAACCTCTGACAAGTGCTGAAATTTTATTTCAATTATGTGATAGTGTTTGGTTTCTGTCAGAGGGCTCTGTTGTTCTCCAGCACCCCCATTATGTGCATGTGTTTGCAGTGAATGGGAGGTAATTTGTGCCCTCATATGTTCCGTTGGGACAGTGGTGAAATAATTTTGCTAAGAACACACACTGTCAGACTCACTCCTCTTATTCCCTGAATCGCTTTGCAAGTGCCACTGTTGAATATTGCTGGAAAAAGTGCCTAATGCAGATGGTCTGAAATTATGTGAAAACTGCTTGTATACTTTAATACCTAATATAGAACAGAGGAAACTATTTATGCACAAATATAGGCAGCCTGAATCATCAGCTGTTGGTAAAAACTCATGTGTGCATCCAGCCAGGCAGAAAAAATAGTGGCTTCCACTCTAGATCAGCAAAGCCATACGAGTTTTTAAAACATGGACTTAATTATTACAATGTATCAATTTTACCTGAATTAAGAGAAAGGAAGCAGTATGATTTTACATTAATGAGAGGTACAAAGCTGAACTAGCAAGAGTGTCCACTTCGGCATTTGCAAGGCACAGGTGTCTGGGTGGCCCATTTCCTGTGTGCTGCCTGTACTTTTTGGGATGATACAGTTCTCAGGTTACATGTGGGCATCACAGCTAAGAAGGGTAATAAGATAAGCCCCTTTTGGCTAAAAAAGAAACAGTGCTAAGCTTGAGGATGAAGCACATGTAGGCTTTCCTTTGGACTTCCACCTGGAACTGCAAGAAAAACATAAAAACTCCCTTCCTTCTCAGCTAATGAGATCTAGGGGATTCCCATATTGGTCACCTCCTGTTTTAATCTGCTGAGAACAGGCTTCTAAAGCAGGCAGGTTTCTGACTTTTATTCAATGATCTGTCAAAATGTTTGGTGGGTAATATGTGATGTTTTTGCTCAATCCTGATTTCAGTTCTACCATGGTAATCCTAAAAATCGGTCTACTAAGCAGTGGAATGAATGTCCAGTGTCATTTTAGTAGCACTTGAGCAAGCAGCACTGTTATTGATATCATTGCATATAGAGTTGAATCTGATAATAAAAAATATTACTTAACCTTTTTAATGGTTTTCATATTAATAATGACTTGCAAAAAAACTGTTAGAACATTAAGAAGCAACTAGATATAGGTTTCTTAGGAAAAAGAATAGGAACAATTTTAAAAACAATTCTCTTTTAATTAGAAAAAAGATTAACTGTAATAAAAGCTTTATTACAAAGGCATAACTAGGTCCCATTTTCTTCTTCTATATTGTGGCTGAAATATCCCATGTGAGCATTTAAAAATCTTAAAACTCTGTAAATGGAGACTTGAATACAGGCACCACATGTTTTACTTCTGTTTTATGAATCTTAAGGTATTATCAAAACTCACAAATAGAGAACTGCAAATCCATCTTACAACTGAAGTACTTGCCATTTTCATGATACTCACTCATGAGACTTCTCTGTCTGAGATCTGTCTTTTCAATTACCATTTGCTGTCATTCAGCCCTTCTTGCATTTTAATATTGCAAATACCTCTGAGTCCATCCAATTTTATTTTAGTCCCTTTTCTTCTTTCAGTCCCAAGGAATTTTAAGAAATGTTCTCAAAAACTTGGTTGGTAAAGGTTCAGAAAACAATAATAACAGTTCATAATTTCAAGGTTCTCTGAAAAAACAAATGATTAGATTGTTTCTCTTTTGAATTTCTAATGGAATTACAGCTTCGTAAGACAGAATCAAGGGCTTCAACAGAACTTAATTTTTATGGCATAAATTATCTTAAAAATAAGAAAACTCTAGCACTGGTAGGATTTGTAGCATTCCTAGTGATGAAAATAAAACATAATGACTTAAGAGTATATGCAGTGCTTGTGGCTCCTGTCTTACACCTGTTCATGTAACTGGCCAGAAAACAAAAGAAGTGTCACAATCAAAGGATCATATAATTGGCTACTGTGTTTCAATGCTAAGATCAAAGCCATATAATGTCTGTGCTGATATTTTTTGCTGCTCTAAATCTTGGGTATTAGCTGTTCCTAAATAGAATTAAATTCAATCATTGCTAGACATGATTTTCTGCAGTGCTAAATTCTTACTAATTTTTTAAAGTTCAGAAGAAAGTTCAGTTAGAGCTGCGTGTAGTGATGCTGGTTGAAATCAGACAGAAGGTTTCATGCCAGGGCACAGTATGCACAAGGCCTAATCTCTCCAGGCTCCATCATTTAATTCTGCATAGCTAAGTTCATAGCTCTTCAATTTCCCAATGAGGGCGTCTATCTTTCTATCCATGGATGACCCTAACTACTTGAAATACTACCTTATTTTCTTAAATTCAGCCTTCACAAATACTGTGTTTCTTTTTCAGGTTAAGTTTGAGAATGGCATCTTTTGCTTTCATGTTTTGTAAGTGGCAGTGCAGATAGTTCTATTCAACCTTTTAACTTTTTGTGTTTGTGTACATGTTAGAGGAAAATTAAAAAAAAACAAAGAGTCATTGTTAGGTGTTTGGTCACAAAACTAGATGTTAGAAGCATGTTTACAAACTGAGCATTTTTTCTGATGAGGTAATTCTCCAGTGATCCTTTCAGAATTGGTATCACCTGCTTTTAAATTTCTCTAGTTGTGGTGTTTCATTTCATCTAAATGTGAATCTCATACCTCTTACTTTTAAAAATGCTGCAGTTTTTACTCAATTACTTCCTTGTGAGTGTTATTCATATATTTTCTACAATATCTCTCATTTGACAAAGCAAACCTGTGTGCTGTTTCATTACTGCAATGGTGAATTTTCATTTGTTTTATGTTTTAATTTTTTCTCGAGAGTGACTTTATGACCTCAGTTTTATGAGTCAAGAAGCTCCCAGCTGTGAAGTCAGTCTGCTTTTTCTACTTGAGTGAAGCAAATTTCTATGTACAGGATAAGCACTGAACTGATTTTACAGGCTTTTGTTAGGAAGTTTGATAGGATTTTTTTGAACCAGCTCTGGTCTTGTCATACCACATATCCTTAGAATTTCTGTAGTCTGTGTTTTAGTGAATGGTCTGATGTTAATATCTTGAGTCATTCATTGTACACGTCGTTTTAAGTGGTTAGGATAAAGACTGTTTTAGACAAGTATTTAGGGTGGTTAGGGCAACTTAAAGTGTTCTGTTCATCTCTGTACTTCTTCCTCTGTTCAGAATGGAGTGGGTATAATTTTGGCAGCAAGATTTCAGGCAACTTGTTGCTCATTAAGTTGAAAACTCCATCTGGAGAAGATAGTAATCCAAACTGTTACTCTGGTGCAGCTTGTTTCAAAGTTATTTTTTCAGACTGGGGCTGATTTGATCAGTGATATATTAAATAGAGTGACTCCTTTGGAAACCTTTTTTAGTATATTTGGGTGTGTACATACAGTTTCAGACTGTTTCATGTTCTATTTAATCAATGTTGTCTTGAGTATCTGTGACTTTCTCTCTCAAACATGTTAATTTTCATGTGGATTCATCTATTTTCCTAACTTTTTTATTTCACAAAGTCAAAAATAAAATTGTTTTAACCTAGATTTCTTGCAAATTCTTTAGGTTCTATTGCACATACTACTTGGAAATTATAGTTTAATTTAAAGGGGAAGGTTCAATTTTTTTATTTAATTGAGTTTTAGCTGTCTGATGAGGTACTGTGTGAAGTATTGTCTCTTCCATATGCAATTGAAAGTTGGTAATTTAGAGTCAGACTTTTGTGAGCAATTTTTACAGTATTTAAAATTGCTGTGATATAACAGAGGATCAATATGAACTATTCATGGAGTGAATAGTTTCTTCTTTTGCTGCTAGATTGGTCTTGAGATCTTGTTTCTAATTAACAAAAAATAGCTCAGCAGCATCCTTTCGTATTAGGAAGAAAACTAGGGAAAAATTTAGCATTTAGATAAGGCAAAAAGAAAATAAATAGAAGTTTTTCAGCAGCATCTTGGAGACAGTCTCATGAGTTGCAGTTTTTCATTTTAGATTTAATTTTCCTTTGTAAACGGCTTAGGAAAAAAAAAGGAAAGGTAAAACTAATTTTGCAGAAACAATGAGCTCTTCTAACATTTACCTATGTTTGGCTGCTGCAAAATGCAATAGTTAGGTCATAGACATAAAACAGCAAATAAAAATGTAATAGTTTAGAGAAAAGCCTAATCACAAACAAAATCTTATACTCAGTAGACTCTGTGAGCAACTTGCCCTCTTTCCTCACAGTCTCATGGGAGTGTGTTCCTTCTGTACCATCTTCCTATTTTCCAGATTTTGCCCCCCCTTCTTGGAAAACTAATTTCTTGCAGGAATGCCTGCTAGGAGGCTCCTCTGGAAGAAGGTGTGGACCCAGAGCAGGCTTCTGCCACCGTCACTTGCCATCTGGGCTGATTTATTCACCTTCTTAAACATATGTACTGATACTTGTTAATTTCTGTTTTCTCTCCTGTGTGTATTTGTGTATTCATAAACCAGCGTGTCTTGAACAGTGATGGTTTGCAATCTCTAACCCAGGAGGAGACTAAGAGCTTAGAGCAGATTATTCTGCTTATTAAAAGGCAGAATATGTAAATCAACATTTTTGCTAAGTTCTATGTATGTGTAATATTGAGTCTTCAATTTCTATCATCTTCTGCACCCTTAATTTAATTTTAGTGAAAGGAAGGATGTCAGCTATAAAAACTACATTTAGAGCTGTGAAAAACAGCATTCACTGCAAAATGGAATTTTTAATAAAAGAAAATATGCTTCCAAACAGTAGTTGTGCTTCCCAAAAAGGCAGGCCCACTGTAATACCCTATGATGGGGTGACAGACAGGGCAATCCTGAAAATCTGCTTGTCTCACTGTAATTTGCTACATATACTTAGTCCTGAATGGCTTAAAATGAAAAACTCCGTCAACCTTCATATGTGGGGTGTGTGCTCCACTAGATTTATACATTTAAACATGATAGTTCTGTTCATTCATTGCTGGTCAAAGTTTTTTAATTCTGGTTTATGTACATACATGGGCTGAAGGCCTATGTTATTAATAAAATATAGTACCTATTTTTCAACCTTCAGAAATCCATTTAGGCAACAGATGAGATTACAGTTGATTTACCTGGATAGATGAATTGTGACTCCTACATAACTTTTTTGAAATATTGTACACATTCTACTGTAAATTCAGGAAAAAGGCAAGCAGGTCTTAGTGAAGTTTGCAGTATTGAAAACAGGGAGTGATTTGTATTCTTTGGGCTATGTTCTTTAGCTATGTCAGGATGATAAACAGAAACTCCATGTTAATCTGACTTAGTAAGGAGCTTTCAGGATGCAAGTTAGCAGATTTGTAATCTGACTGTTTGTAAACAGATATGGTTGTTGACCTTGCTTGTTCTGGATGTGCTTCATCACTACAGCTTCAGAAAAGCATAACACTTTCTCCCCATTACCTAAATTGCACAAGTAAAAATGGAAACCAGAGCTTTCTGCAATAGATTTCTCAAATAACTGCATTATCCCATAGCTAAGAGCCTAGTTCTGTTTTCATGTTCTTATGCAATGCTTTTAATCCTCAGTGATCAGCATCCTTTAAGAATTAGTGTCCAGTTTTTCACTCCCATTATTTTTATGGGCTCACAGTACACATACACTTGTGCTGCTTAGAAAGCATTGTGCGAAATAAATTGATTAATAACAAGTTCTATTTAAAAGTTCCATGGCTGGGCCTGTTGTCTTTTTCTATTATTTTTTTATTATTGTTTTTATTATACAAAATAAATCATGCTTGTCATTTAGCTGGCTAAAAAAGGTGAACACCAAACTCTTAAATTCTCTTTTAAGTGCTGAGTGTTAATTTGGCCTCTCAGTAGAAGCTGTCTTGAGAGGCAATATGACTTTATTATAATTGCGCGAAAGCAAAACATCTGCAAGACTGAAGGAACATTAAGTAGGTTTGTTTTCTAATTCAAGGTACTTGAAAAGGAATTAATATTATTAAAAAGGTATTACTGCTGTGACACGTAAAATAGTAATCCAGTGGCTTGTATCTTCTATTTCTCATACAGAAAGCAGATGTTACTTAATAGGAATCTCAGAGATGTCTCATCCTTGGAAGTTTGCTTCCGTACCTTTTTCTTTCTAAGATTAAACTGACCAAGAAGGTGTCAGGTTGGGTAATACTGTGGCAATTTTATCAAGAAAATAGGACCAGATTTCACAGAGACTATGTATTTTTGCATTTTCCTCAACCTAGTTTATGCCCCATCAATAATTTCTATTTTTGCATCAGTGGTGCTTTAGTTCTTGGCAGTGGGGTGATGGTATTCCTGTTGCCTTTTGAACAGGAAGTTAAGTCCCCATACAGCTTTTCATACTGTGTGCCCATTCAGAGTATCAGCACTTGATTCATGAATCCTAGCTGCAGAGTGAGAGTGTAGTGGTGATTGTGGATTGAACTATTGCTCTGTAGCAACTCATTTTCCTTTTACATGACCTTTTTACCCCATGGTTTAAAAATGTCAAATCCAGAAACAAGTAGCTAGACAGTGTGAATTATTCAGAAGTTCTGGCTGCAGCCAATTTCCCCTGCTAACAGAGAAGTTATCCATTTACTCTTGCTTCTTTTTTTAAACCAAAAGTATACCTGAAGCTGACCACAGACCACATGGCTAACTAATATCTTTATTGGAAGAACTTTTAATTGATTTTATATTAATTGATTTGTGAAATCTCCCAAAGTCTTGCAGGAGCTGCTGTATTTCTTTGCAATTAGTGGACTCCTGCACTTCCTGAAGTAAAAGTAGGCTCTGATACTGGAGAATATTACACCACTGTGAAGGTGGCATGCAGCACATCATGTCCTGGCATCATTGGTCTTGCAATCAGTGGACAGATACTCTGTGAAGCATAATTGAGTAACTCTGTGGCAGACTGAAGCATCTGTCCCACCTACTCGCTATCTTGGCTTCGTGCCTCTTGCATCCCTTATATCAGTGTTGCCTTGCCTCACTAGAAAAGCTGACAGGCTTCTGGAAGGTATTTTGGATCTTGCCTTCAGGTGTCTTAGTTCTTCACTGAATCTTTCGGTACTCAGTGTGGTAGAATGCCAACTGCTGCCATTTTGATTCACACCAAATAACAACCGAGTTCGTTGAGGTGAGTGGAACTACTTAATTAGGAGCAGATCTGTAAACAGAGTTTCAAAATCTGATTCAAGGAAATCTGGAAGAGACTTACTGAGAAACAGGAGAATGCCCATCTTGGAAAACACTTCCTTTCTTGCTCATGTTCATGTGTCTGCACAAATACCCATGTGCACAGCATCTTTGTAGTGTCTCTAAGGGAAAATTTGCAGTCAGTTTGGCTTAACATGCTATACTGTGGCCTGATGTTCAGAGAAAGATTTGGATCTGAATTGCCCATTTTTCTGCATAAAATTATTGGCTGTAAACCTTTTTGTTTTGTTTTTTTTCCTCAGCTAATTCTAATGACCATAACTGACTTCAATGGCTTTAAACTGAAAAATAGTAGATTAGATAAAGAAGAAATTATTTTCTGTGAGGATGGTAAGGCATTAGAAGAGATTGCCCAGAGAAGCAGTGGATGCCCCATAGCTGGAAGTATTCAAGGCCAAGTTGGATGGGGCTTTGAGTATTCTGGTCTAGTGGAAGGTGTTGCTGCCTGTGGCAGGGAGATTGGAAGTAGATGGCCTGTTAAAGTCCTGTTGTGGTTTTAATTCGAAACTGAGCAGAAACACCAATTTCTGTCTTGGTTTGATTTTGCCAACTTCCAAGTTTCCAATCAAGAGCAAAGCAGGCTTAAGCTTAAAAGTAATAAGACTTTATTAACTAATACCAAAAGAAAGAAAAACAACAAGAATGAGGATGGCACCTTTAAAACACTCTTCCTCCCTCCCCACACCTTCTTTTTCTCTTAGCCAACATTGTAAAGAAAACAACACTCAGAAATCTCAGTCAGTTTTCCACCTCTAAAACAGTCTTTCTTCAGTTCACATAGGGAGGGAAGCACCTCTCGTTCACTATGGTCAATTTCCACCCAAGAAAACAGTTCTCTTGTGGATCCATTCTTCATGAACAGCAACCGCCTGGATCCTTTGTGTTCATGAAATTCCTCCCATGTTCACAGTTGTGTCTCTGGGCCACATCGATGTATGGGGTCTTATTTTAAAGATAACTGTTCAAAACAAAGGTTCTCTTTGGTTTTGGGACCACCTTCACCTCCAAGGAACAGAGATTCACTTCTTCGAGGGCAGAGAGTCTTTATCACTTCAACTCTTTGTTCAACTTCTCATGAAATCAACAGTCCCCTCAACATTTCACTCCTTTGCTCAGGTTTACAATTTGAACTCTTTTATCTCCCCCATTCTTCTTTATGGTTTAAAGGAAACATTTCAATTTGTTTTAACCAACCACCATAGCTTGCAAGAGTCTTTTACAGCTCAAAAGCAACTTCCCACACTCCTTCCACCTGGACTTGCACTCTTTCTTGACTGACTTTGATACTTCATGTGGTCTTTACACATCTACATTCTAATTTGTCTCACTGGAGAGAGGATGGAGGCTTTCCAATTCCCATCTGTGCACTGATGCACTGAAAGAGTCAACAAGAGACAGTGTCCTGCCGGGCAGTCCATGGTGTCCCATTTCACAGCTGTGCTGGGGGTGCAGCTCTCAGAGGGTCCAGGCCCAAAGGCAGCTGCTCACTGGTCATTTGCAGCCAGGAGGGAAAGTTGGACAGATCCCAAATTCTTTTCCACCCCTCGGTCTCATCGGTGTTCCAGCCTCCCTCATCGTGCCTCCCCCCTCTCTCCCCAGCACAGCCAAGGCAGGTTCAGCCGGGGCCAGCAGCAGAGCAGACTCTGTGCCGCAGATGTTCCCAAATCAGCTGAGCCTGCCTGGCCCGCGGGGCCTCCCCCTGCCCCACTGAGCCAGGGCAGAGAGGGCAGAGGTGTGTGCTCTGACAGCCAGGGGGAAAGAGACCTGCCCGGGCTGCTTCCAAAGGGAATAACAACGAGAAAATGCTTCCCCATTGGTTCAATAAAATGCCAATCTCAAACCCAGCCAGCTCACTTCCCTGGGCTGGTCAAACCAGGACAAGTCCTTTCCAACACAAACAATTCTAAGATTCTGTGACTTCAGCTTCTCCAGACATTTTAAGTAAGTAAAATATATTCAGTGACAGTGATAATTGCCTATCATTTAAGGAACTATGAAACAGTTTGTTGTATGTTAAAGACCTAAGTGTTTCCTGCTTATACTCAGTTTCTGGTTTGGGAAAACAAGATGTCATAAATGGCAGAGTTAAGGAGAGAACTGCAAAAGAGAGGTAAGCAAGCAATGACCAAATAAAAACTGCATTATGGAAGGAAACGTCTTTTGGTTCCCTGCATACGCTACAGAATGAAAAATATTTACCAGTGTTCATGACTAAAAAGGGAATGAGGTCACTCTGCCTTTCTTCCCTTCCGCTGGTGCTGTAAACACTCACTCCTAACAGACCCTCTCAAACAGTTTTGTGTTTTTAGGCATTATCTTGCACGTCATCATGCTACTACATGCTGCCTTCCCTACTGAGAATCTATTACAGCACGCTGGACAATAAAGGCTGCCTGCTGTGATGAATGCTGGCTACCCAAGGGCAATGACATCCCTCCTGACTTCACTCCTGAGCTGCTGACTGTGCTTCCCAGCAGACTTAAAAGAAATGACTTAAGAATAAACTGGTTCTCAGTTTTGTTACTTATTCTTAGCTGGTGAAATAAATTTTTAAAAATCCTAAAAAAAGGAAAAGTGTTACAGTTTATTGTTGTGTACAGAAGCCAACTAACAAAAATCATTTTGTTGACAGGCGGACGGAACTGCAAGTTAGCATGAAGGGAGAAATAATGGTTTTTTAGTCCTCTCTATACAGCTTGGTGACTTTAGTTTTAATTCTTCTTTTTTTTCTCAAGGCTTCAAAAAATGTATTGCAACATCTGACTTATGTATGGTTGCTCTAAGCTGCTCATAAATAAAGCTGATCAAGACTTCTTATTGATCATATTTTGATTTCTTCTCTCAGACAAAGAATGCCCCATTTATCTGCTTGTAGGAATATTCTTTTCATATATTTAGTAATTGTAGCAGTAGTTTTATCAGTTCTTGATGAATTTGGAATTTTGAAGTATTTCTAAGAGTCAATTTCCTCCTGTTTTTGTTGTCTGATGCTTGATTTTTATCCATTTTACCTTTAACTTTTGGGTTGGTTGGCATCTTGGAAAGTTTGGGACACAAACTCAACTGTAGCATTCTGACTGTAAAGATTTGGAAAAATCCTATAGCTTTTGTAACATTGTTTTGTTTTCAAATGCTGTTTTTAAGTTTTTGTCTTATAAAAAGAACACTGCTGTGACACGGTTTCTCTCAACAGAAGGAGGAAGGCTGTTGAGAGTAAAAAAAAAATTTTAGGGTCAATTCAATTATCCTACAATGTTTTCCTGATCTTAAGAGATAATGTGCAATGTTTTTGTTACAGCAAAGCTACACTAGGCTTTTGCCTGTTTCCCTCTAACAAGTTGTTGCTAATTCTTTCAGAATCTACTATGCAAGAGACATATTTGATTCCTCAGGGTGCAAAGGTGTCCACTATTTGTTGCTTGTGTCATATGGTCAAAACCTGTAGTTAAGTCTGACTTTATTGAAGCTGTAGACTATTACAGGGTATTGACATGGATGTGCAGGCTGTTGTCCAAACAGAACATTCCAATATCTACAAACTGGTAAAAGCAACACTTTCCAAAAATTCTTAAACAGTTGTGATAAATTTTGATTTAGAATAACATGCCAGGAAAGGGATGCGAGAAGAGTTTCACTTGCACACACTGAGTGATAGCCTCAGTTTTTAAATTAGTTGTGCCAGGATTTGCTGTGTGCCTGCAGGTTACCTGGTTTTCTGGCTTGCTGAAGGCTATGGCATCTCTACAATTGGGATTTCCTGGGCTCAGCTCCCAGTGTGGCATTTTTGCACTCTTTAAGACATAGTTTCAATGGAATCTTTTGAAGTTATCCCAACAGTTGAATGTGACCCACTGCAGGAGATTTTATTCCAAAATCATTAGCTTGAATTGTATTCTTAACCAGCTGTAATCAGTTTCCATTATTACCCAAAATGCTTATTCTGCTTGCAAAATCCTGTAATACCTACATTATCCTTGACAAAGATTATTTTCAGTTGTTCTAGTAGCCATCTTTTAGCGTGCAGGGATGTTCCAGGGCCAACAGATGCAATAATCTTACCTCTTGTGATACCATCTCCATAAAAACATCCTAGAAAAAAAGAATGTGGATCCTATATTTGAAGGTAGTTTGGCAGGCAGGGATCTGGTCTTCATTATAGTTAACTGATATCTGAGCAGCCTTCTCTCAAACTCTGCAGAACAGCCATCTGTGTTTGGCATACCTAGAACACAGAGGGGCTGTCATCTGAGCTCATGTGCAGATGGAAATTCATGAGCACTTGAGAAAATGTAACCCTAAGACTGATGGCTCCCATAAAACTTGTAACTTGATAGCCTGGATTAAGGTGCCTCTTAGTGTATCCATTCCAGATATTTTGAGATAAATGATTGCTATTACATGGATTTGAGTCAAGAAAGAGCTTTCCAAAGGAAAACATGAAATAAATTTGGTGAAATCTAAGGCTTATGGTTTCTTTTCCTGAAAATTTGCATTTCAATGTTGATAATGTACTCTTTTGCCACAGCAAACATTTTGAGAATTACACTAAAGATAAGCATGTAGTAATCTAGTTTTCCTATTTTGTTTTCATCTTACATAGTCCTCTACTGACTTCTGGAAAATCCAACTCCAACAGAATAACAATAGTAAAAAGAAGGAGAGGAAAAGGCAGATCATTCTTGTGACACAGGGCAAATGCAGTACTCTCAGGTGCTGTTGTAACTTGGGTTAAGTGTTCTGTTAAACCATTGTATTTAATTCAACAAGTAAGTAAAAAAAAAAAAATAAAAACTGCCTAATATTTTCTTGGAGATTTTATTCTTACAAAATAAAGTTTATGAGTCTCGAGCAGCTCACTGCACTTCCAATACCAGTACATATTTTGTTTCTCTCTGCTGGTCCTACATGCAACAGTTGATATTCAGCTTTGAACATCAGATATGGTCCTTTGCATCCCAAAGGAAAATCTTTGATTGTGGAGAGCACTTGGTGATTTCTACTGGACACCAAGATAAGGATGTGTACTGCAGAGGGGACTCTGCATGCTTGTAGTAGTGACCTACAGACCTCATGCCAGACCCTTCATTTATCCTGTATGATGGCTACCCAAGAGATGGTACCAAAACTTTCCAAATAATTAAAATGAGCTGGGATTTTTTTCATGGTGTTTTTTTGTTTGCTTGTGGGTTTGTTCCGTTTTATTCAGACCATGTATCTTGTACTCTTGGCAAAAAGATCTTTTTCCCTGCAGAGATTGGGTGTAAGTATTGTACCAATAGATGCTAAAAGACATCTCTCCAAATCTTGTATTTAGCTTGGAAGAGTATCAATTTCCTTGTCAAATTTTGACTAGTAAAATTAGGCATGTACAAATCTCCTTCCCTGCTCTTTCTTAACTTCAGAAAATTATGAACTATTAAAATGAAAATAAAAATTCCTTCAACATCCTTGCATTGATTAGGCTTTTTATAATCTGGTGGTGTTATAAACCTCTTGCAGCAATAGGAATACTGACATTGGTGAATGGAGGAGCCCCCATTTAAAGACCAAGACCAAGTGTTTTTATTAAAGATCTGTAATTCCCACGTTTTATTAAAGATCTGTAATTCCCACGTTACAGATCTTATTAAAGATCTGTAATTCCTAACTTCTGGGAGGAGTTAGATACCATGCGAAATTTTCTTGGAACATAGTTTCAAATAACAAATTAAATATTTTATTTTTTATTAATAAACACTTTGATGTGAGTAGACTTATGGGCTGTTCATTCCAACAGCCTATGTGGTCAGAGAGATGTTTTTCTATACTTGAAGGGATCATATTAATACTTGGCTTTAACTCTTGGTCTTTGCCCTGCTACCTTCCTAATCATAAATTTAACATGTCCAAATGTCAGATTTTGAACCTAGGACAAAGTTGCACTGGGCAAGAGTATAAACTGTGACAGGAGTGTCTGGAGAGCTGCCCTGCAGAAAGGAATCTGAGGGTGCTGGGTCTGGGACAGCATGTCAGTGGGAGTCAGCAGTGTGCACTGGCAGCCCAGAGGGCAAACTGCATCCTGGGGTGCATCAAACACAGCATGACCAGCTGGGCTGAAGAGGGGATTATCCTGCTTTATTTGGTGTTGATGTGGCCTCATCTGAGCACAGTTCTGTACCCCAGCATTTAAGAAGGACATGCAGGTGCTCGTATGTGGCCAGAGGAGGACAACACAGCTGGTGAAAGAGCTGGAAGTCACCATCCTGTCAGGAGTGGCTGAGAATTTTGGGGCTCATCTGTGGTCAGCAATGACAGGACATGAGGGAATGGCCTGAAGTTGTGTCAGGGAGGATTAGTTTGAATATGAGAAAAAGGTGGATATCAGAGGGTGGTTAGGCATTGGAACAGGCTCCCCAAGGAACTGATCACAGCACCAGCCTGACAGAGTTCAAGCAGCATTTGGACAATGCTCTCAGGCACATGGTGTGACCCTTGGGGTGTCCTGTGCAGATCCAGGGGTTGGACTCGATGATCCTTTAGGGTTCCTTCCAACTGAATGTACTCTATGATTCTATGATCTGTTCCTTGTGCCCATTTTTATAAAGCTTCTAGAGAAAGGTATGTATGGCATAGGTGCCTATTTCGAGATTTGGCAAACTTGTATCAGCTCAGGGCTGTTCAAGATCGTTCTTTAGTTGTCTTTCTGGTCAAAGGCTACATTGCTATTGCAGAATATGAGGTTCTCGCAGTCCAGATATAACTTTTTTTTTTTTTTTTTTTTTTTTTTTTTTTTTTTTGAGGAGGGCAGTAGAGGAATTTAATTGAAAACTGCAAGTGTTAAGAGGCAAAAGGAGACATGTCAAGAAAATACAGAAGTATCTTGCATTTTAGTGCAATTCAGATAAGACATTTCTTATCTGAAGATGTTAAGAGGTGGGAAAATCATTTTACTCTCTTATTCTTTGTGTTGGTTTGTTCTTACCAGCTGTTGGCCTGAGGATAGCAGAGGTTAACAGCAGTGCAGTATTTCCTGAACTCCTGCATGACAGTGAGCAGGACAATGGTGGTAAAACATGCTGCATTCAGACTACCTATTCCACTTTTAGTGTCAAAGATATTTAGGCCCCACAGACGATTGATGGACTAGATATTTTATTGGCTTTATTTATTTGTCAAACCTTAATTTCTGTGAGCTTAATGGTTCCTAGACTAAGATATATAGGAAACTGGCTGAAGCAATCATATTAATATACTCTTTTTGAGATGTGTGATATATTGCTGAGTTCCAAGAATTTACAGATATGCGACAGGGAATGATTAGTTGTGTAGGAACACTAGGAAAAAATCCTGAGAGAAGAACAGCAAACTGAATGTTAGCTACTGATGTAGACTGATGAGGAAGAAGAAAAATACCGAAATGGAATGTAGAACCAGCATTGCCATATGCAAGACGGTAAATAATTCTTATTTTACTCAGTTTTTCACTGAATACCATCTCCAGTTTTGGGCGTCCACAGTTTAAAATATGAGTAAGGGTGATCAGAAACCTAAAAAACATGATGTCTAGTAAAAAATGAATTTTAAGTGGATGTTTTGTGTAAAAAAACCCACTGGAGACACATGGGAAGAGCACTCAAATATGTGAAGTGTTTTTGTGAGAAAGTAAATTGTGAGAGTAAAGAATTGTTCTTTGTCTGCTGGGAAAGTAAGAAAACAAGCTTGAGTTGTGGCAAAGAATTCTGTTTTTGGGAACAAATATCTAATGTTTAGAATCACAAAGAATTTCAGGTTGCACAATCTCCATCCTTTGAGTTTTTTAACAACAGGTTATAGTTCAGCCAATATAAATTAGAAATGGCTTAAATACATCATATTTTGCTTTGGACAAGGATTAAATAATAAGTAGTCTCCTGATAACTTTTAACTGTTAAGCACTCTTCTGTCTTCATTAAATTGCTGACACTCCTGTGATTCACTTATTGTTTGTTCCACCTGTCTGCCAAATAGAGCCTTACAAATTTGAGTATGTTCTTTGTTGAGCGTATCCTTGGCTGGTTTCAGTTTTGGGGTACTCCTGGGTTTTTTTCTCTATTTTTGTGCTGACTTTGTAAAATAAATAAATGTGTCTTTTAAGGGTAGTATCTTCTGTGAGAGTTAATTTTATAACTTTTGCTTGGAAAGACAAACAGTAGACCTTGGTCTGTTGATCTTTAGGAGTGGAAAGTTAGAACTGTGGCTGCAGCCAGTGGTTTTTTGGGGAGGTGCTGTGAAAGAAATTAATGAAGAATTATCTTTAGGGGCCACGGTCACACATGAGCCCTTTGCATTAAGCTAAATCCGCCTTAGCTACAGCTATGCTTGGTGGGGTGAAAGCTGCATAGTGCCAAGTGGAATACTTTAGTTATTTACCAAACTGAAAGGGTAAGCTTTGATCTAAAAGACCTCTTTACTAGTTCTTACAGATCTGGCCCAAAATTTTGGTCTGTGAGTGGCACAGTCTATAGTCAGCAGCACTTTGGAATTGATTCTAGCTGAGAATTTCACTGTATAGATTTCATCTTCAAAAGGAGCAGAAGTAGAAAGCAGCAAAACTGGATCTATATAATTTGTGAAAGGAAAATAAGGTACTGTAAATATTTTATATCGTCATTTCTGTTTTTGTGACTTTCAAAAGATAGGATGAAAACCATTAATATAATTCAGTGAATGGCAGTGAAATAACCATAGTGATTATGAATGAAAGGGATATTTTGGTGTTGATAACATAGGAATAAATAGATAGGCTTGGCAGCTGATTAGGGGAGACTTAGTAAGTGAACTGAGAAGAGCTTTATTAAATACAGTTAAGAAAACCTGCATTATCATATCTTGGTGTATAATCTTCAACTATCTAGTGAATAAGCACAAATACTCTTCACATTGGATTGAATAAATGTCATTATTTTTATTTTCTTCTTTTTGAATAACAAGCTAAATGAAATTAAAGTGTTTGAATGTCTATTTAATAAGAAATTGATTTATTGAAATGACTAATTCTGCATAGTTAAGTGACATCTTTAATTTAGATATAAGTAATGACCTCTGGAACTGTAATTAAAATGAAAATCTTTATCATAGTATTAGTTTAAAAGTTAAAATTTGAAGAACCTATGAAGAATCTATGTATTCCTAAGATGAATCTGCTACTCTTATTGTCTCTAGCATCTGTAATTAGCTACAAAACCCTCCTCTTTTGCTTCTTTTTATGATAATAGCTAATAAACTCATGTACTTGACATAATCTTTTTTGTCTATCTGAGTTATACTCACTCTAGTCTCTTGAATTAGTTCAGATAATTACAGCCAAAGCTCATCTTCATTTCTCTGTCCTCCAGAAGTTGCTACCTTTGGTTTGGCTGACTAGAGACTCAGGTCTGTACTGTTCTGTTCCCTGCTGCCGATCACATTTAGCTGACATTATTTTATTCTGAGGAGAGTGAGCATTTATGTGTTAAAAAAAATGCTTGTGAAACAGTGGATTAGCTTACAGTGCCACTGCATTTCATAATAGACCAAAAGAGTACAGAAAAGAGCAGTTCATCAGTTTTGGTCCCAGGAATTGTCTTATCTCTACATCTTTATTTATGTGAAATTACCTATGATCCCTGCAGTCCTCCCTCTGCTGCTGTAAATTATATAACTGTGTTTTATTTTGTCTGCAGCATTAGCAAATGATATATGGAAATCTGATACAATTTCTCAAATGGCTTGTAATCAGACAGAAGTAAAACTGTGTTTGCATGGCAAGGATTTGGCAGTGGGGAAATTGCAGGGGTGGCTTCTCTGAGATGACATCAGGAGCCATCCCAGCGTCTGACAGAGCCAGTTCCAGATTTTCCAAGGTGAACCTGCTGCTGCCAAAGCTGAGCCCATCAGTGGTGCTGGTGGTGCCTCTGTAATAACAATTATAAGAAAGAGTAAAAAAAGCTGGGAGAGAGGAGTAAGAGAAAAAAGAGAGAAACAACTCTGTAGACACCAAAATGAAGAAGGAGGGGGAGGAGGTGGTCTGGATGTCAGAGCAGAGATTCCTTGCAGCCTGTGGAGAAGACCAGAAGAAAGTAAGTTGCCCTCCCTCAGCCCATGGGGAGCCATGGTGGAGCAGATATCCACTGCAGCAGTGGAGAGCTCATGCCACAGCAATGCACAAGCTCTGAAGGAGGCTGCAGCCCACAGACAGCCCATGGAGAGGAGCCCACTCTGGCACAGGTCTTCTGGCAGGACCTGTGACCCTGCAGGGCACCCGTGCTGCATCAGTCCATTCCTGAAGGACTGCAGCCCAAGGAAAGGACCCACACAGGAGCAGTTCATGAAGGACTGGTTCCTGTGGGAGGAACCCCACACTGGAGCAGGAGGGGCTGAGATGAAGCATTTTGGGGTGAACATCCCTATTCCTCATCCCCCTGGGCTGCCTGAGAGGGGAGATAGAAGTCAGGAGGGAAGTTAAGCCTGGAAAGAAGGGAGGGTGGGAGAATCTTTATCAAGCTTATAAATAGTTGTAAATAAAGAAAAATAATGAAAACCTGATCAGTGCTGGCTACTGTCTGTGAGTCTTTTCTGTATTCATGCTGTTTTCTGCACATCCACTGCTTAATTAACAATAAATAATTGATGGGCCACCAGTTGTGCTTAGATAATGACAAGCAGTTTTAGCAGTCTTGCCTTGTCCCCCCATTTTAGATTTCCAAGGAACTTAGATTTTAAGACCATCTAAAAGATGTAGAGAAATGTCCCTTTATCTCTGAATTCATAGGAAAGGAAGCTCTATGTGCTACCATGAAGATGAAGGAGGGTAAAATACCGAGGGCAAGTGGTTGTTTATTTTTTTTTTCTGTCTTTTTCTCTGATTTAAAAATCAATATATTTATTTAGCATGCCCACAGAGAGCATGCAAAGAAATTTTTCCCATTACAGTAGTTGGGTTTTATCTTGAATTGCCTATGGGCAGAGGTGGATGATCTAACAGGGAGTGAGTGATAGAGCACAACTACACCACCACATTGAATATATTGTGTGGATTTAGTGACAGAAGCTACACTTGCTATTTCCTTCAAGCAGAAAACAATCTGTTATCCACTCATTGTATTTGTTCCAGCATTATATTTTAATTATTCCAGCTTCAACCATCATTTAATATCCCCTTCTATGTTTTCCTTTCTTTATACCTAGACTTACAGGATCACAAGATAACTCAATTTGAAGGGGACCTCTGAAGGATTTTAGTCCATCCTCCTGCTCAGTGCAAGGTCATCTGTGAGGTCAGTCCAGGTTGTTCAGAGCTTTATTCAGATGGGTTTTGTGACACTCAAACGAGCGAGGCTGCACAACCTCTCTGGGCCACGTGGCTCAGTGCTCAGCTGAACTCGCTGCAGTTTATCAGTGTCCTTCTTGCATCAAGGGCAGGCTGCAGAACTAGGTGCAGTATTTTAGGAAGGGTCTGATGACTTTTTAATAAAGCAGTATGATCCCTCCCCTCTGTCTGCTGGCCATGTTCCTGCTAATAAAGTCTGGAATGCTGTTTACCATCTCTCTGCCCGGACTCGCTGCTGACTCATGATCAATTTGCTGCCCTTCCAGCCAGGCAGTGCCCAGCCTATGCCATTGCAAGAGTTTCTCCCTTCCTAAATTCTGGACTTTGTATCTGTCCTTGCTGAATTTCATGAGATTCCTGTCAGCTTATCCCTCTAGCCTGTCCAACCCTCCTTAGGTGGCAGCCCTGTCTCAGAGCATACCAACAGGTCTCCCCTAATTTGGGGCCGTCTGCAAACTGGATGGTTGTGAATTCCATTGCCTCTTCCAGGTCTTTGATAAAGATATTATTGTGCAATTGTGTATGAACATCCTTTGCCTTTTTGCTAGAATACAATGGTTTCTTAACTGAAAATATTTTATTCTTGATCCTTGTGCTCAGATTTGCATGGCTTTAAGCAGTCAGTGTGAATCTCTGTAAATTATGCTTAAATATATCTGGTGCAAATTAAAAGGTTCACTGAGATTTTGTGCCAGTTTTAGTGGCATCTTTAAGACATTTTAGAAACCAGTATTGCTGTTAAGAGGTTCTCATTTTGAAAGTCATAGCTTTCAGAATTTATCTCCAAGTAGATAAATGATATTTCACATCTGCTTCAGTGCAAAGTGACTATTCACAACAAAGTGAGGGGGGTTTTCCAAGACTGTTATGCCACCTTGCCCTGAGAACAGTGCCTTCCACCAGAGAGGGAGTAGGTTCAGCTGAAAGGTTCAGTTGACACACAGTTATCCTCAATAAGCCAATGAAATGCTATGGGAAACATCTGTGAGCAAGATCAAAAACTTTCTGTGCAAAGGAAAAAAGTCTAAAGCTTAAATTAGTGTTTCATTTAATAGACACATTACTCCTCTGCACCAGTCACCTTCAAGGGAAGAAAACCTGCTTCAGTTACTTGTCAATTTTATACCTGTTGGTTTCCCTCAAATAGCTTGTCCTGTTTCCTGAGACCTTCAGTACCTTATATCAATCCCTAATGTTTTTATTTATATCCAAAAAGAGACAGAAAGCATCAGAGCCTTTCAGTTAAAGTTCTTGCAAACATAAAGGCAGTCCTGCCTAGTAATGTAAGATGCTTATGAATGATGTTCTTTAGTGGAAATAGAAAAGATCATCAAATGATTGAATAAATTTGGCTTAAAATTTTCAGTGTCAAAGTTCTACTGATGCTCGCAGGATCATAAGTGATTGTGCCATTTTTAAATGTGGGAGCTGGACTTCTAGGTCACAACTTAAATACTTCTGAAAATTGAATTCTGGAGCTTGAACCTTGTTATTTCTAAGAGAAAAGGAGTGCCTGACTCAGATCTCCTTAGCACATTTACACATTTAGGCTCCACATTGTATAATCAGCTGTCTGAATGGTTTGAGACACTTAATGCCTGCACTGGGGCAGAGGCTGAGTTGCAATCCTTAATCTCATCCATGTTTCATCTCTGAGCTTCTTTCCTGACAGTGTAGGCATAGCTTCTGGTTAGCCTGACAATCACAAATAGGGAACAGGAGTCAGAACATGCAGGGAATGTGTATGCCCCAAATCCATTGATTTTCAATTGGAGTGGACACTTGGCCTACTTAAAGCCTTTCGAAATTCCCAATCAAGACAACTAACTGGAAGCAGGAATTTGTTATGCTCTCAGTGTAGAGGGACTGGTGTTAGTAAGTGGCAGGGAGAATAATTGCATGGGAAGGAAAATGCACTTCAGGCTGATGATACTTGTGCTTCTTGCCCAGCTGCAAGGCTGTGATTCTGGAACAAGAGGGCATGGAAAGGAAGAGGGAGGTCCCTTTCAACTCATTGCAGCTGTACAAGTTATGGAGACACACTGAAACAAAAAAAACAAAACAAAACAACAAAACAAAACAAAAAAAAACCCAACCAAACAACCCTACACAAACCAAAAAAGAAAATGCTTTAAGACCAGCTGGTAAATTGAGACAAAAATGTCATTGCTGCAACCCATAATGAAGTATAGTGCTGTAAAAATGTTGCTTCCTCATCTGGAAGTAACAAGACATTTTACCTGGTGTCATTTTATCTGATCTGACATGGAGATGTGAAGTCCCCCAGAGCATCTTACAAATTTAGAAGGGAGTTTGTAGAACAAAAATTCTGTCAGTCAAGATTATATAATCACAGATTCTTCCTGATGGACAAAACGTTTGTATTTAGATACCATATTTACATTTAACAAATCACCTAAATTAGGATAAAATGTCTGAATTTGTAAGCTATTCTTGCTTTAAACTGAACATTTGAGAGAAGGGCAGAAAGGTTTCATTAGCATCAGTATTATGCATTGTGAGGGCAGTGGGTGTGTGCAATGGCAATCATAAAGGAAGTGAACCAGGGCTGCGAGCTGCTGCATTCTCCTGGGAAGGACCTGGTGGCAGAAGCTTCAGGCTGGAAGGGCTGGCACATGCCTGCACTTTCCTTAGCTGCTCCTTTGGCAATGAAGGACCAGAGTGCTGTGAACAGGTGTTGCAAAAGCACCTTGATTTGTGGAGCTGGGAGGATGTAGGGCATCCAGAGCGCTGCCCGGGCTTCACATCATGGTTGCTCTTCCCAGTTTGTGCTGCATTTTGAGCCTCTGCTTTCAGTTCTGCTGTGAGCTGTTTCTGGCTGCTGCTGGGAATGGCTGAATCCTGCTTTGGGAGGGTGAAGCTCCTGGGGAAAAGTGGTGTCATCCCTACCACCGCTGTTAGCACAGCAGTGACATGAGACATCTCTGCTCAAACTTGCCTGCAGTAGTGTGAGGGATGTGCAGGGGTGGTCTCAGCACCCCACAGGGCATGTTCCCTGTCACAGACTGGTGCTAAAGCCCTTTGCACGTTGGAGGCCTTGACTTGGGTGGCACATCCAGGGAGGCTACTGCTGGCCTGTGGGGACTGCAGAGCCCCAGGGACCTCTCCGAGGACTTGCACACTGAGTGAGGCACTGACTTTCCTGGGGAAGGAGCTGCTGGAGGGCATTGAGGGGGACCTGGGCAGGCTGAAGAAATAAGCTGACAGGAATCTTACAAAGTTCAGCAAAAACATGTGCAAGGTCTTGTCAATGGGGTGGAATAGCCTTGTGTAAGATTATGGGCTGGGGATGAAGTGCCTGGGAGGCAGTGGCACAGAAAATGATCTGAGGGGTTTAGTGAACTGCAATTTGCACAAGAACCAGCAGTGTGCCCTTACTGTAAAGAAAGTCACCTGTCTGCCTCGGCTGCATGGGCAAAAGCTTAGCCAGCAGGTCAGGGAAGATCCTTGCCTTCTACTTGGTATTTGCGAGAATGACTGTGGAACACTATGTCCAGTTTTGGGCTCCCCAGAACAAGGATGTCAGCTTATGGAGACCAAATGAGGTGGCCAAGGAACTGTAGCAAATGGCACCCAAGAGAAGGCTGAGACAACTGAATCAATTCAGGGTCAGAAGAGATGACAAGAGACCACCTTAGTACTCTCAAAAAGTACCTGAGTGAAGGGTGTAGAGGAGATGGATCTAGATTTTTCTTGGAGATATACAGATATGATAAGAGGCAGTGGACATGTGGTATAATATGGAAAAGTCTGATTAGATGTTAGGAAAAATATTTTTACCCTGGTGGTGATGAAGTGCAGGAATTGGTTTCCAAAAGAGGTTGTGGACATGTTCAAGATCCTGATCTACTTTTACCTGCTTTGAGCTGAAGGCTGGACTAGGCAGTTTCTCCTGACCTAATTATTCTAATATTCTGTAATCTCATATTTTTATGTTAAAGTTGGAATTTCTGTTTGTAGTAGTAGTAATAAAAATAAAAATAATTTAAAAATAAAATAAAATAAAATAAAATAAAATAAAATAAAATAAAATAAATAATAATAATAATAATAATAATAATAATAATAATAATAATAATAATAGTTCATGAGGTCTGTATTAAGTAGACCCACAGCAAGAAATTTCTTATTTATAATAATGTTTTCTTTCTGGAAAAGTTACTAATTTACTGATATAATCATTCAACAAATTGAGCACAAAAACACAGTTAAGATATGAATTTATATAACTTTGTTCAGACTGGAAATTCAGGAAGACCTGTTTAGCTGAAAAGCACATGCATTTCACTTGGGCACATGAATTTCACTGTGAGAGGTAAGGACTTTTAGATGTTGCACTAGCAGAGAGTATTATGCCTAACTCTTGTTGAGTAACTGCTCTAATAATGTCAGGTTTAAGCCCTACTAGTAGGATTTGGTCTTAGTTTTTTTTTAAACTTTTATCTTGTGTTTGTTAGCCTTTGCATACTTTTGCTAACCTTTTTATTTCTGTAAAATTGCCAAGTATTTTCTGAAGTTTCACTGCAAGATATATTCTAATATACTTATTGTTCAGGATATTAAAATCAAGGTTCTGAGTTTATTGATTTAAAAATATCTCTTTTTCTTCTCATCCAGGTCAATATAAGCAGTCTGTGCAGAGCACTGTGTTCGTAAATGTGAAACAAACCCGCACCATCATGTTTGGCACTAAGAGGTCAGTTTCCACCATTTTTGTTATGCTTTTCATCTCAAAAAAACAAAATAGTATGTCTGTTGTGACTAATGTGAAATTTTTGCATTTTCTAAAAATATTGTACAAAACATGTCAGCTAGATATGTTACTTTTTCTTTTATAATGATTAGGTTTTCTTTGCTGTAAATCTCTGGTCTACTTTGTCAGGTACATGGCATGCAGGCCAGGTAGCCTAAAAGGCAAATAACATCCCCAAGGCAAGAATGCTAAATAAGACACTGTGCTAGTGTTGGAGGACATTCCTCCTACTTTTTAGTATGGAAAATAACACTAGCACAACAAAACACAAGTGTAAGATAGGTTCTTTTCTGTCATTTTAGGGAGTCTGTTCTGATATAAGGTAACGTCCATTTCTTACTCTCTGTGATTCAATGTCATATGCCAAATGTCTCCAAAAAATCAACACTTTTGAGTCCATGGTATCTACTTCCTGCATCTTTGATAAGAATCAGGTAATCTGTATCTGTCATCAGACAGTGTCCCCCTGCTTTTCCCACAGTTCCTGCAGCCACTGGAGCCCTCACGTCACCCTGAGGCACCCTGTCATGTTATCAACTACTGTGCCGTGGGTCTTCTGCAGGGGAGTGGAATTTCCCTGCATAACAAAGATACCATAGACAATTCCCCTCATTGGGAACTCACTCATTTTTGTGCTTGTTGGCAGGCTTGTAGGGTTTTAGATGAAGCTAGTCAAAGACAGCACTTGTGCCCCAGCTGCATGGCAGCCTAGTGAAATGTTTGCCCTGTGCAGCAGCAGAGCACCTATAGCCTGTTACCTGGAGAAATGCCTCACTCTTCTGAATTGTGAAGAGGGGAGGCTGCCTTGCCCTTAAGAGGCACACATGCAGCATCATCTTGCATGTCCTCAGGAGTCAGAGGTAGCAAATGATAAGAAAAATGAGCTTGGTTTTCTGAAGCTCCCACTTGAGTTGCACAAGGCTTCAGTGTGAGCTGCAGCCTTGTCGGAGTCGGGGCGCTTCCAGGGCTCCCTGGGCACTGTGCTCCCATGGCCAGGAATTCAGCAGGGTGTTTTGGTCTGGCTGAAGGAGGATTGGCAGCTGACTCCAGACTGTTAGCTTGTGTACAAGATGCATATGCAATACATTTTTAGAATATCTTTCCAATGAAAAGAAACTTGGTATTTTTAGATAAGGACGGAATCTGTTTTTGTCAATGTGATGAGTTTGAGATAACTGCTGAAGAGGGTACAGTAATAATTACAAATTTCCCATTTAAGGATTTATGCTTTTAATTAGTTGTCTCTGCAGAATATTAACACTCAAGTAAAGCAAAGACATTCTACTAAGTGAAATAATTAATTATAATAAATTATATTTAGAAGGGTTAGTTATTTTTGTCAATGTATAGTTTAACCCCTTGTGAGCTCTCTATGGCCTGGCCTAAACAATTTTTCCCTCCTAGGATCGCCTCTTTATCTTTTCTTGGTGTTATAAAGCAATGGCAAAATTAAGAACTGTGTTTGATTGGTAGGCTTGAAATTTCATTTTTTATCTTTTTCCTCACAAATTTAATCATGATTAATATGCAAATGAAAATTCCTCATAAAGAATATTACAGACAATGTGAAATTCTCTTCCATATTTGCAAACAAGGTTTTATGAAAAAGGGTGCATTTGGGGAAGAGAAGCTCTTTGATTCTCCTCTATTTTGTTCTAGCTATTGCAGTACATTTTGAATTTAATTTTCATAGAGAACTGTTTATTGTGACCAAGAAAATCTTGAGGTTCTATTGATTATTTTTAAAGGCTATAAACTCCTACAAATAAACTGCCTCTGTTGAATGTTTTTGAAATCTTGGTTTGATACATTGGTTCTTTTCCTAAAGAGGAATACTATATTAATTTGGAAATATAATGAAGAACAATTATTTTTTTTTTTTTTGTGGAAAAGATGACTTAAGGTTTATTTTCTTGAAAAAAAAAAGGTTTTAATTAGTTCTAATAATACATTACTAATTATAATCTCTATGAAACTTTTCATGAAATTTAATAACTTTGACTCAAAAATATCTCTTGTCACCAGATCTTTGGAAGTTATCAGGTGTATATGGCTTCTCAACTGCTTTTTCATTGATAACTTTCTCTTAATTTTGCATATAAAGTCAATTTTTAGTGAATAATTGTTGTTGGATGGGCTGGTAAAAGTGACTCTCCAATCATAACAGCTTTGACAAACTTCATATGTGAGGCAGATATTTCTTAGTTGCTTTATAAGAGACTATGTTGTTAATGTGAACTGACATAGCTAATGAAGAGGTGAATTTCTCTTAATTTCAGTTTAATTTGAGAGCTGATCTGTGATTTTAAGTACTGAACTGTTGTGGTTTCTCTGTGTTGTTCTTGTATTCTGCTCTCATCTGTTCTCTATCATGCTCATTTTTTCCCAATTAATTTAATCTACAATAAATGCCAGCATTGAAATAGCCGAGGTCAGTACATATACCAGCGAGTTCCTGTGTGTTTATTATTCATGGTGTGTACTTATTCCATCTTTCAAGAGCAATTGCTGATACCATTCTCTGCAGGTGGAAGGCAAAAATATTTTAATAACTTTAGGGAAGGGATTTTGACTTTGTGGGAGCCAACTTTCTGTGTGGAAGATGCTCTGCAAAGATAGGCCCCAAATCAGTACATCCCCAGGATCTGCAAGTCCCGTCTGACTGTCTATCTACCACTCTTATCATGATGTTCAGGGTATTCTTTCCTGCAGTTATTTATGTTCTGGAGTTTGGAAACCTTGTGTTGTATAGCTCATTTAAATTGTGACCATGAAACTGAAGAGTATTTCTTCTGTGTGGCATGCTCAGTTATCTTTATCTTCTCTAGCCTAGATTGGAGTGCTTCAGAAGACAGCCAGAGTAAAAAATTTAACCCTCAAAGCCAAGTCATTTGGTCCCTAAATGAGTTTAGCAGACTGAAGGAACCAATTGTGAGAAGCAGAATGTGAGGAGTACAAGGACATTTATTAAACTGTGTGTGTGATATCGCTCCATTTCTGGAACTGCATCCATTTGTCCCTTTGTTGAAGAGCCTTGCACATGGTATATTTTTGAGGTGGTCCTGCAGAGAATACCACGTTGGTCCTGTGGGTTCACTAGTACCTCTGAGTAATTAGAAATTAGCTGCCACATCCAGCTCTGTCTGCTTCCTGCAATAAGTACAGTGCCTCCTTTTCCTCCTTTGGTTTGAACCTTGGGAAGGTCCACAGAGCTAAGAGAGTGACTCTTGTGTGGTCTGCTGCCACCACTTAGGCTGTTGATGGCTAGTGTTACCAGGTTTAACTCAAGCTATTTAGGAGAAAGAACGAAAAAGAAAAAAAAAAAAAAAGGAAAAGAAAGTACTCTGATTTCTAGGGACCCTGATTGCCCTGATGTGAACTCAGCCTTTATTTTACTGTACTCTTCTTTGTGGAGAGTATTTTATTTACAGGTGTGATTCCAGCCTGAAGCACTGTGTCCAATGCAGCTGGTAGCTTCTGCTAGGTGCTGGTGGCTGGTTTGGTGCTTTGTGATGGTTGGTGATGGTTATCTGGGTCAGCCTTGGCCAGTGGTCCAAGAGTTTCATAGCACAGCAGTTGTTTCTGGAGACAAATAGTTTTCTTTCCAAATAGTACTCCAATTAGCCATCCTGGAAAACTGTAGTCAATTTTCCTAGGCCAGGTCTGTCAGCAGCAATTTGAGTCCTGTGATAAATAGAAAACAAACCTTTCTTCCGAGGTCTAATCATATTGCTGTGTTTATAAACTTAGATAATAGTTAGGCTGGACAAATAGTATGATTGGTATATGATGAGATTTGGAAAGGCACGTCAGCTTTTTAGTGAAAAGAACAAAAATTTTTTTTTTTTTTCTGAAAATTACTGACTTCCTCATATCTGGTTTTGATTAGAAAGTTAAGGAAATAATGTTTATTTATAAACTCCCGTTATGAACAGACTAGTGTTTTCAAGATTATTTTCAAGATAATATAAGCCTACTTTCTTCTTTTCCTATCATTGCAGGGAGACTGTGTTTACACAGGGTTTCTAAATTTCATGTTTGTAATTGCATTAGTCCTGGGCTATTGCTGTGTTTTTTCTAGAACCCCTGCCTGGTTCCAAAGCATGGTCAGTGGATGCCCACAAAGCTCTGTCCATTACTGAACACTAGGCACTAGGAGCGTATGCTGAATTTTTTTCTTTGAGATTTGTAAGTGTACAAAAATAATTATCTGGTTTGACCTAAATTCTCATGATGCTCACCATCCCCTTTCTTTTTCTTTTTAATTGGAAGTGACACTCCCTGAATGAAGCTATAACATACTTTGTGTCTTCTTCTCTGTTACAGAATTAACTTTTTTTATTGCTGAACTTTGTTATGGTATTGAACTGCAAAAAATATCTATTGACACGGACTCTTTATAAAATTACTACCGACTCCAAAATGTGAACTTTTAATTTCTTCCACTGTTTCATTGCTTAGGGATCTGCAGGCTGGCTAATGTAAAATGATAAGGCAGCTGTGAAACTTGGATTTTATTCAACCAGAACAGACACGGTCTAGAATACAGATGTACATGGGAAAAGCAGTTTGTAACAGACACAGACAGGGGTACAGAGCAGAGAAAAGAGAATAGCTTGACGCTGTGTAAACAGTAGCCAAAACACTGATGTGTTATCAGTTTTTTAATCACAAATTCAAAACACACCACCATATGGTCTGCTGTGAAGAAAATTAACCGCATCCCAGTCCAACCCAGTACAATGTAAAATGCCCAATCAGTGTTCATGTGCTGAAGCTTAAGCTCCAGTAGGATGATCATATTATAACAAAAGATAGAAAATACATATTTTTAGTTTAACAATCCATGCAATAAAAATTTGGCTTCCTATATGTACAAATAAAGTCACAAAATTTTTACACAATGTTGAACAGCTTTTAAAAACTTGTTTTAAGCAACTGCATCCCTAATTAAAAAATGTGAATTAATACCTGAATATATTGTATGTTTTAAGAAATGAAAATATAAAATATATTTAAGTCTGTTTAAATTTTTCTTAACTCTTAATATGTTCTCAATTTTATTTTACAGAAATATATTTCAAAATAAAGCTGCCTCATGTGGGGCATGAGCTTACATGAGCTAACCAACTAACTTGGCTTGTATATTTTGTTAGAGAAAATAATCTATATTTCCACATCAACTTCATGTTGTAGGTCTAATACTCAGAAGTATTTAATTATCCTAATGTGTTTATTTGCTTTATCTTGGAGTTTCTCTGGAAATGTCTGATTATTGCCAGCACATTATTTAAATATAGGATTATACTTGCACTTCAGCTATAACCTTTAATACCAAAAGTTCCTTCTTCAAAAGGAAGAAGATTTCAAAGACTTGTACTTGAAAATACAAAGAGGACCTAACATCTTAGCAATAGGATTGTTTTTTGTTTGTTTTCTTGGCAGTGAAATGAAAAGTGTTTATTTGTTTCTCAGTTGATCTCGAACAATAAATGTGTGAGCAAAACTGCAGACAACTTTCTTCTTGTGGTTCCAGATCCCTTATGCTTTAGAAGCTTCAAGGGGCACAGAAGTTCTGAGCAAGACTTTAGGATATACTGTGTGTGTGGCTTGGCTTTTTGCTATACAGGGATGTGTTTCCTGTTAACACCCAGTTCAGGTTCCTGCTGAAGGGCAAACTGCTGCATTTCCATAATCAGTGGAATTCTTTTGCTTCTATTCTAAAAGTCAGGATTTCACATGAATTTTCTAATAATGAGCTTAACCAAGAGTATACAGGATGAGGAAAATGTTTTGTTTTTCTTTTGAAAAAGTGCATTTGGAAGGAAAGTATGCCAAGGTATAAACTGAAGGTCAGTCTTGCTGAATGATAAAGTCGATTGAAGGTACTCATGCCCCAGTTTAGTCATTTCTTTAGGCACAGGAAAGCATGAAGAAATTTCCCAGGCAAGGATGAACTTTTCCTCATACTCAGATTTCATGCTGAGCTTAGGCCTCAGTGCCCTGCAGATATCTCCTGTTAGTTGTATATCTCTAGTCTTAGCAGAGCTGTAAAAATAGCTTAATAACAATTCTCTGATTTTTAGGGAATGGAGTCTGTAGATTAGAGAATTATTATTGCTGCTACATGTGAAACTTGCTCTCAATTTTAAACCACTGTTGTTTAATTCCAACTTCCATGTGAAAAGCACACATGGGACAATCAGCACCTAACAGAGCTAAGTGGCATCATCCAACCTCTGCATTTTCATATGGAAGAATAGCTACACTGGTGGTCAGAAATAGATTTTCTCTCAGGGTTAGCTTGCCAGCTACATCTCTGAAGCCTTCGAAGCAGAATTGGTACCATATAATGAATGCAGTTGCTGTGTCCTACAGACTTTTTCAGATGCTTCTGGCAATTACATGAATTCTCAGATGTCTCCCTTTTTTTGGATGCTTTTTTAAATCCCTGCCCACAAGGACAACATTGTATCAAACCAAAAGGCCTTTCTCCCTGTTCTTTATTTCTTAATAAAAATCCCAATATCCTGATAAATACCAAATCACATTTCACAATATGACATGTCTGCACCCTGCTTGTATAAAATCTCCAGGTTAGATTTTCAGCATGGTGAATAATAGATATCTGCCCAAGTCCCATGCTTTGTTAATGGGATTTGTTTATGTTGCTCCCTGATACCTTTTTAAACACTCATACTGGTGATGTATTTTATTATGGTGTTACAGAAGACACTTTGGTAAAGTGTGTTCTGATTCTGTATTCAGCAACATGAATCAGTCCCAGGGAACAGGACCAGCTCACTGTCTGTGTCTGCGCTGTGTCGCTGAAGACAGTGGTCATGGGCTGTTGGCTTCATATTTATGTGGACATAAATTGCCTGTTTTGCTGACACTTTAAAGTAAATGAAGGAAAGCATCAGCACTGCTGGCTTTCTGGCCAGAAGCCTAAGAGCAATTTGGTATGCCTTGTGTGTCTAACTAATGCCACTTCAATGGAAAGTTTTAATTAAGTGCATGTTTGTGTGTGCAGAGAAGAAATCAAAGGCATTTGGCAAAAAGAAAGTGTATCTGCTCCAGAGTCATTGAGGAGTAATTTGGAGGTAGTACTAAATGGCATTCAATTAACAGGAAAATATTTTCTTTAATATTATCAGAAAGGACAAAAAATCAGTCTGAAGGGAAGACTATAACAGTATTCTGTAGATCTAACCCACTTGCCCCCTACTTGTTGTAAGATGTCATGGTAGTACAAGTTAGAAGAGTAGAGGTTGTAAAACTAGTCTGATATGCTGGATTTCATTAAGCTCCCTAACTGTAATTATTAGAAGAACAAAGGAAACTGGTTTGCCTATAGCCAGTATTTTTGATTTGTCCTTTCTGTAGCAGTTTCTAAGCTTGCAAACATCAAAAAATTCATTAATACAAGTAAAATTTTTATAGCAAATATTTTATAACTAGGTAGCCATATTAAAATTCTAGCTGTTGAAATCGAACTTATCACATGGGAATTTTAGTCCTATTTCCTCATTCTCACAGTTATGGGGAAAAAAAAAGTGCTAGATTGTCTAGAGGAATTGCTCTTTATGAAAAAGAGAAGCTCTGAGGAACAGGGATAATTAATTTACTACTAGATATGGTCCATGGTTTATTTTCGATAATGTTTGTAATAATTTATTGTTCTATCTGCATTACAGCTAAGCTCAAAGGGGGCAACCCTTTTTTTTTGTACCGGGTTCGTTATGTTATATTGTATTTGCCTTAATCCCTATAACCTTTTTAATATGTTAATACAAAGTGCTTTCCACCCTTTTATCCATCTTTCAACCAAGGTAGAAACCTGCTGTTGTTCACTAAATGTTTTTCCAGAAGAAAGGAAGTTTTCTCAACACCCAGTCTGAAACTCTAGAACAAACCCTATGAGAAACTAGGGATGACCACACAATCTTAGCTTTTGCCCCTGTTAGATCTTCCATCTCTCATGTAACTAGGAGTTATTCTTTGCATTAAATAACCACAGTGAAAGAACAGCACTTAAGCCTTGTCATGTGAACTCTTTCGTTCCTCTGTATGACATCTTAGTTTAAATGCATATTCTTTTGTTAGAAGAAAGCTTTCCCCATTCCCAAAGCCCCAACTTTTTTGTTTTTGTTTTTGTTTTTTTAACATGGACAAGATTATTTTCTGAACACAGAATTCTATTTCTGATTTCCTAATATCACTGAGATGTGATGGGATGATTCGTATGACTGGAGTGTTGGAATGGAAGGATGCATGCTCTGTAGGAAGGGAAGATGAAGAGGGACATCACTCTTTATGTCAATGACCAGCTGTACATGGAGTTCTTGGAAGGATGAAGAGCCAACCAATGTCTTACAGGTCTGGACAAAAGGGAGGGCAGGGACAGGTGACATTACAGGGTCTGTTACAGGCCATCCATCCAGGAAAATTGAGTGGATGAGGCCCTCCATAGATACATAGGAGCAGTCTCATATTCTTACAAGCCCTAGCTCTCATGGGGGGCTTCAAGCACCCTGATATCTGTTGGAGGGACAACTTAGCAGGGCATAAACAATTTAGGAGGGTCCTGGAAAAAACTGATGGTAACTTCCTTCTCCAAGGGATAGAGGAGCCAGCAAGGAGATGTTCTATGCTGGACCTTGTTCTCTCCACACAAGAGAGGCTGGAGGGGAAAGTGGAGCTCAAGGGGAGCCTTGTCTCCAGTTGCCATGAAATGGTGGAGTTCAATACCCTTTAGGGCAGCGGGGAGAGTGCATAGCAATCTCACTACCCTGGACTTCAGGAAAGCAGAACTTGTCCCTCTTGGCATATTCCTCTTGGTACAATACCATGGCATAAAGACTTGTAGGGAAGAAGAAATACAGAAAATTAGTTTATATTCAAAGATAAACTTCAGACTCAGAAGAGATGCATCTCAACAAATAGGAAATCAGGCAAAAATATTTGGAGGCCTGTGTGGATGAACAAGAGGCTTTTGGATAAACTTAAACTCAGAAAATACTGTGGAAGCTAGGACAGATAACATGTGAGGAATACAAAGAAATTGTCTGGGTAATCAGGGGTCAAGAGTGGAAAACTAAAACCCTGATAGAATAAAATCTAGTCAGGAACATCAAGGGCAACAAGAAAATTTTCTCTGAGAACATCAGTAATACAAGACAGACTAGGGAAATTGTGGGCCCTCTTCAGAAGGAAATGGGAGACCTTGGTACCTGGGGTATGGAGAAGGTTGAGGTATCTAATGCCTCTTTTGCCTCAGTCTTCACCAACAAGTGCTCAAGCCACATTGCCCAAGTTGCAGAAAACAAAGGCAGGAACCAGGAAAATGAAGAACCACATGCTGGAGGAGATCAGGTTCAAGACCATCTAAGGACCATGAAGATGCACAAGTCCATGGGACTTGATGAAATGCATCTGTGGGACCTGAGTGAGTTCTCAGAGGAGTTTCTAAGCCACATCCATCATACTTAAGAAGTCATGGCAGAAATGGGGAAACATAACTAGGGAAACCCTTAGTTTTAAAAAGGAAAATAAATGAGACCTGAGGAACTACAGGTTGGTCAGTCTCACCTCTGTGCCTCCAAGATCATGGAGCGGATTCTCCTAGAAACTATGCTAAAGCACATGCAAAATGTGGATGTGATTGGTGACAGACAACACAGTTTCACTAAGAGCAAATCATGAAAAAATTTGGTGGGCTTCTATGATGGGGTTACAGTGTTGGTGGATAAGGGAAGAGCAAAAGATCATCTACTGGGACTTGTGCAAAGCATTTGACTCTCTCCCATGGGACATCCTTTGACTCTAACATGGAGAGATGGATTTGATGGATGCACCTGTCAAAGGTTCGATATCCATGTGCAGAGCAGTGACAAGTGGCATTTTGCAGGGATCAGTATTGGACCGCTGCTGTTTAACAGCTTTGTTGGTGACATGGGCAGGGGCATTGAAGGCACCCTTGGCAAGTTTGGCAATGACAAGAAGCTGTGGTGTGGTTGACATACTGGAGGGAAGGGATGCCATCCAGAGGGACAGGAACGGGCTTAAGAAGTGGGCCCATTCAAACCCCACAAAGTTCAACAGGGCCAAGTACAAGGTCCTGAGGAAGCAGCCCCGAGGAAAAGGACTTGGGGCTGTTGGTGGATTGATAGCTTAAGATATGCTAACAATGTGGGTTTGCAGCCCAGAAAGTCAAACATGTCCTAGGCTGCATCAAAAGCAGCATGGGCAGCAGGGCTATGAAGGGGTTTCTGGTCCTTGGCTCTGCTCTCATGAGATCCCACCTGGAATGTTGTTTCCAGCCCTGGGGTCCCTAGCACAAGAAGGAAATGCACCTGTTAGAGCAAGTCCAGAGAAGAGAAGCAAAGATGGTCAAAAGACTGGAACACCTCTCTTGTTCTCTCAGGCTGAGAGAACTGGGGGATGTTCAGCCTGGAAAAGAGAAGGCTGTGGGGAGACCTCATGGCACCTTTCAGCACCTAAAGAGGGCCTGTGGAAGAGCTGAGAGGGACTTTCTACAAGGATGTATAGTGGTAGAATAAGTATTGTATTTAAACTGCAAGAGGGTAGATTTAGATTAGGTATTGGGAAGAAATTCCTTACTGTGAAGATGTTGAAACCATGGACCAGGTTGTCCAGAGAAGTTGTGGGTGCTTGGAAGTATTCAATGACAGGCTGAATGGGACTTTGAGGCACCCTGGTCTAGTGGAAAAATATCCCTGCCCATGGCAGGGGGAATGGAACTAGATGACACTTCCGACCCAAGCTATTCTATAAATCTATTCTGATATCTTTATCTATTTCTGCTATTGCTGTGAAAATGTGAGTCTGAAGACTGAAATAGGTAAAGTTTCCTTCTTAGCCTGTATACTTCTTTCAAATGTATACAGTAGATGGGGAGTCTTCTGGCAGGGGGAGAAATAAATGCAACAGATGTACAGTAAGAGCAAAACAGCTATGAGAGTAGTTCCCAGAACTGAAGATGCCATTAAAAGGTCGTTTACCTTTTGGCAAATTACTGCATTTTGCCTGACTTTTATTAGTGTGAGAGATGAGAAATATTTTTGCATTTATTATGATAAATTAGTTGTAAACAGAATGATCTTGTTTCTCTGGGTATTATGGAGCAATATTAGATGCCTCCACAGCTCATGACAAAGACAGGAATCCTTATGAACAACATAGGGAAAGTACGGGAACCAGAAAAATTGTGTGCCTTAGAGTATTCCAATTAAAATAATGAATGCTGTGGTCTTAAAACCTTTGCTATGGTCTTAAAACCTTTATATGGTCATTGCTTCACATTAAGGTAGAGTGTAGGAAGATATGAAAAACATTGCCCTTACCCATACACTGGCTTGTGCACAGCTCCTCAGGCAGTGCACACGAAGGCTTTGGAATATTTTGCAGCAGCATGTGAATGCTAAAACTTTCAGAAAATGTCTAAAACCCACTTTTTTAATGGGAAGGTGGTTAAACACTGAAAGACTTTGTCACAAGAGCTGGGCTGGCTCTGAGCAGGGAGGATCCCAAGGGGCCCCACCAGCCCCAGCGACCCTCTAGCAGGCTGTGAAACCAAGAAATATCACTACAATAAGAAACCTCTGAACCCCAAATTTCTGGAAGCAATGAAGCTTTGTCCTACTGGTTGTCCTGCTGATTACCACTGTCTGTACAGATTTCTGTCTCAAGACTGGTCTTGGCCACCATCCCAGAGGATGCTGAGCTGGGAGGACCATTAGTCTGACCCAGCATGGATGTCCTTGCTTGTATTAAGAGGATATCAGGCTAGACTGCAGATAAGGAGTAAGTCTACCTATGGAGGACAGATTATTTGGGAGAGGAGGCAATGCAGCTCCACCTGTGATCCAGACAGGGCAAACCAGGGAGAGTCCTGATACTGAGATTTTGCATGAGGTTTTGTTTTCTTATCAGTTCTATGATGCAAGGCTGGTGGGCCCTCCTCTTTGAGGAGACACTGAAGATCCTGGGTGCTTTGGTGAGGAGTCTGTGTAGCTGTGCAGCAGCAGTAATGCTGTGCTGTGCTCTGGAGAGCAGGAGCTGCCAGAGCCTAGCACTGGCGCTGAAGGAACAGGAAAATAAGTTAATTTCAGTTAAACATGAGTGTGACTTTACCACTCTGAGATAAAGGTTACTATTTCTAGTAGCAAACAACTACTGGTGTGGCTGACAGTGAAAAGGAAGCATTACTTTTAAAAGGGGAATGTGACTTTTGCAAATAGAGCACGACTCGTTTAAGGATGGATATGCCTACCAAAAAATAATGTTTTATCCAATAATTTTTATGAAGAGCTCTAGCAGCAGAAAAGATAAAGAGCTTCCCCATATTCTGACTGTAGATCCAGATGCAAGCATGACTTGCAGCAGGTAGCTTTTTGCCTCTGCTGTCACAAGGGTCTCTATGCTATCAGAAACAGCTCTATGTTACTTTCACTTTCTAGGCACCTGTGTTTCCTCATGTCAAAACTGCCCTTTGGCTCTGCCCCTCTGCAGTATGAGTTATGCCAGTAGAGATCCAGGATGCTTGTACTGAGAGATGAGCTGCTGCATGCATCATTTTTAATACAATGATTGATTTGCTTGGTCTGAATTGGTTCCAGTTCATAAAGCTGACATTTAATTAACATCGGAGTTAACCATCAATGTCCTTAACAGAGTTAGTCCAATTTTCATGTTCTAATGACTGTGAACAGCATGGAACCCCAGGTAGATTCCTTTCAAGGTAGATTCATTAAGGCAAAAAAAGATCATTAGCATCTGGTAAAGTATTGTCTCTTGGTATGATAAACGCAAATTCAGACATGCTTTGAACTATCAGTGTAGACTTGCTTCAATGACAAACGGGAGCAGGTGAGCTGTGGTATCCTGATTATTCTTTTTACTTTGGTTTTAAAGAAGCCCTTTGGAAACCACAAAGTGTTGGAAATATATTGTCCTATCCACTAATGAGCAGTAGAAGTAATGAGATATCTCAAAACTCCCTCAGTGTCTGCATACTCAGCATATACTTTTCTGAACTTCATCTAAATCTTTTCAAAGTGATGAGTGGCTTTGGTGTCAGGAGAGAAATACGGAAAGTAGTTCCCATCTATTTCAGTCATTCAGTGACTCATACTGAGTGGCGAGATCAGATCAGATCTGGGTATCTATTATGCTTTGTGATGTGCATATGAGATGTGTCTGCTGTGCTGTATTCTTCCCTAGTCCATGGGCAATATTCCTAAAACCAGGATGAGAAAAGTTTACTGATAACTATTTGTTTGCAAGAAAAAAAATTATCTGAAGGAATAAATTCTGTGTGGCAATGTCCTCACAGGTAGGATGGTGAAGTAGTGGTAATGGTAGAGTCCCAGCTTGCCCATAAAATTATCAATTTTCCTGAAACCCTTTCAAGGGGATTTCACACAGAGAGTGGGGTCTGCCTCTGTTCTTTCTCCTTCTGGTCAGGAAGGGCTTGCTCATATGTACAGCTTTGGTTAGAGCTGCAAGGGAATCCTTATTTCTTATTAATTTAAAGGTTGTATTTAATGGAGGCTTCCTTATACCAAACTGGCCTTTGGTAAGGCACAACAGCTTTCTGTGTCTTTTACCTCATGTTTACATTGGCACCCTGAAATACATTTGTTTGAAAAAGTGTATAGTCCCTTTCTTAAAAAAAAAAAAAAACAAAAACCAAAAACGAAAACAAAAAAAACACAAACCAAAACAAAACAAAAAACAAAAACAAGCAAACAAAAAGGAGAGAGAGAAAGAGAAAGAAAAAAATAAAATATTTGCTATTCCCTGTATCTTACTTATCAGAAGCCCTCCCTCATGCACCATGACATAGAGAGATAAAAATTTTGAGCTCTTTGTTTTTCTGTATTTCTCACCTTGTGACATTTTCTCACAGGAAATACTCACAGCACATGAGCACTTGCAAATGTTGAGAATTTAGTCTCAGTCCTTGTGACTAGCAATGGTTAAGATATATGCAGTTTCTATCTTAGAAAAAGCTGATCATGTGCTTCCTTTAAAGTCTGAAGATCTTGTCTAGCTAATATGATTATTTTAGTTTGAAATTGACTACAGAGCTGGACATATTCATGTGAAAAGTTTCCTAGCCTCACTAAAGAGCTTGTATATAAAAGAGTGCAGATATCAGCATGCAATTATGAAATACCAAGCATTCATGCTGATAATCAGATTTTTTTTAAGTGATCATTTTCTTCCCCTCAAATGCCTCTCTAGATTCTGTCTAGTCCATCTTGTGGAAGTGTCTGAAAGCAGATTTGTAGGAAGAGACTTGTCTCCACAAATTTGTTTATGTCAGTTCTGTCAGTTTCTGTGTGTTTTGCCGAAATTTGGTGCATATTTGTAAAAGTGACTGTTATATACAAAATGTTAATGAAGGAATTGACAGATTATTTTGTTCTGTTCAGGCCTTTAATTCAGGAAAAATTATCTACTTGAGAAAAGGAATTGAACTTTCTATACAGAGATTTCCTAATGAAGTTCTATGGTCTCTTGTTTATGATGGCCTAGGATTTAACCCTCCCTCTTCCTTTTTAGTTTTGTTCATTGTTATAGTCTGTAATTATGGAAGAGTTGGCTTGGAAAAATATTATGTTTTATTTTGTGATTATATTGAAAATCCAAATTAAATCTTATCTGCATATATGATTTACAATGTGTTACTAGAAGGGAAATGCTATTAAGTACAAACAATGAAAAGCCCTAGGCTGCATAGCTTTTATCCTGTGGCTCTGGGCATCTAGAAGGTTGCTGCTGTTTCACAGAAGATTTACATCATGGAATAAATCCTAGGACCACTGAAGTAATTTGTGAACTGCTACTGAAATTGGGGCTTTTCTTATCATGAATGGTGACCAGACCCCTTTGTAGTTTCTCTCTCTCTCTGCCCCCTGTGCAAGCCTCTCAGTGGGGATTAAAGTGGGGTCAGGGAGGAATTGTAGAAACACCCTGAATAGGTATTTGAATGCATAATTATTTAATGATTTTCTGATTTGTAGTTTTCTAGGATGCTTAAACCATCTCATACTGTAGGTACACCTGTTCGGATTTATATGATCTCAATATTTGTATTATAACTGAAAAGAAGCTAAGGAAGTTCAACACCTCAAAGCTGCTGTTTATCTTCTGACATAATTACTGGTTTATATCTCTATTATCTATCTATCTGTCTATCTATCTATCTATCTATCTATCTATCTGTATATATCTACCTCAGTTTGTTTTTTTTCTTCTTCAAACTTTAAGAGGAACCTTTGCTCTTACTGTAGATCAAATTACCTGTAATAACATTGATTTGATGCCTTTTTAAGATAGATAATATATGACTGTTGTAAATTGTGTTGGTGGGACTTGAGGATGTTGATTTCAGGTTTTGTCCAAAATGTATCTCACAGGAAGACCAGCCAGCTCTGCATCCTGCAACTTCGGGGTTCAGGGTTACTGCTTTAGGTGGTTGCCTATTGATTTTGTTGTGTTAGGCAGATCCAGACATGCTGGACTTGCTGTGTGTTCATAGCAAGCAAATGTGCTGATTTCATAATTCCAGTACTGGTAGAATTGCTGTCAGGAGTGTGGAATTCAACACTGTAACAATTCAGGAGATGAAAGCATCTCTGTATATGTTGACAGCCTGTAGTGCTGCTTGACTAGTAAGAATGGATGGACTAACATCATCCCATGGTTTAAGAACTGGAGAAAAACAGATATGTATGTTCTGTACACAAGGTGTGGTACAGAAGTATTTCATGCAGGTAAGCACTCTACTCAAGGACTGTTTAGTAGTATTTGCAAATGGAAGGAATTAGTTACCTTTGACAGAGTTTATGTTATTATCACATAATTAAAACACTACCTCTGTTTGTTTCTTCCCCTGGGATAATTCATTGATTCACCTATTTTAGCTGCTCATTTATAATGATCTAGTGTTATGTGTTTTCAGAAGTCATTACTGTATGTCTGCCGAGTGTTTGCAGCGCTGGATATTTAACATTAATCCAAGTCTTCCACTTCATTCATGGGAAAAATGTTCTTGTGACTGTTGTTTGTGATCTTGTTTCTCAGAAATACTTTGTATTCTAGAATTCCACTTATTGTGAATTTAACTCTAAATATATAACTGTCCTAGTTTAGGGCAAATCTGGGAGAAAACCTCCAAAGGGGGATCCCTCCCGAGAGCAAACCCACACGGCCCCTCCCCCCAGCCGGTTCGGGAAGGATTCCTCGGAGAGAAGTGGAAAGAGCCTGTTTATTTAACAGGCACAGCACCCCCAGCACACAAAATGAACAATACCAGATGACAACACTCTTTCACCGCTCTGGAAAAGATGACAAATTCAGCGAGTCTCTCTTGGGGGCGGTCGCTCTGCTGTCACTCCCTCCGGCGCTGGGGATGCTGCTGCAGACACAAGGTGTTCTCAGGTCCCAGCCCGGAGCAGGTTCCAGTAGTTACAGGAAAGGAAAAAGGGAAAAAAAACACCAAAAACAAAGCAAGAGCAAAGCAAAGCAAGGAGCAAAAGCAGAAGCCAGAGCTAGAGCCAAGCAAAAAGAGACCAGCAAAAAACAACAGCCACACTATGTACTGCCCCGTCCCTGTGTCCCGCCAGTCGTGGGGGGAAGCAGGCTGATAACAGAACCAAAACAAAACATTTGTCCTTCAGAGCCAGTCTCAAAGGCACAGAACATAGCATCCAACATAGCAGAACACACAAATGGGGATACAAACATCACCCTAGGACAATAACATGAAAATTTAATTAGTTTACTGATTCATATCTGCTTTTGAGAGGTTTATCAATTAAAATATATCAAGAACACAAAGCAATATCCAGAGTATTTTGGAGAGCAAGTTAAAAGTAAGAAAAAAGCACCTAGCATTGAGCTGGAAGCTGTAGTTTTAGTAAACATCTAAAGCCAAAATAACTGCTTACCTTTGGCAAAAGAGGGAGAGAGGGAGGTTTTGCCTTCTCCTTTTTGTCCTCTCCTTTGCTCACTCCCCTGCTCTTAACACTTAAGCAATTGCCATAACCCTGAAGGTGATTGATTGCCTGGCAGGTGGGTGCCACTCCCTAAAGCAATAGAAGCCCAGTCATGTTTCCCACTGCACGGGTGAGGTGCCTGTCCTGGCATCCAGCATCAGAGCGAGTGCAGGGCGGGTGCAGGGCTGCTGCAGCCGTGGTGGTGGAGAGCCAGTGAAACCCCACCAGATTTTGGGGGTTGCACTCTGAACTGCTCTCTGCTTTAGGCTGAAAAAATTAGATTTTCCATTTTAATTTAAGACACCATTTTAAAATTTTAGAATAAAACAGAACAGAATAGAAAGTTCGGTTGGCAGGGACCTGCAGTGATCATCAACTGCCTGACCAATTCAGGGCTGATCAAATGTTAAAGCAAGTCTTAAAGTGAATGTCCAAAAGCCTCTAGAACACTGACAGGCTTGGGACAATGACCACCTTACTGGGTGGCCTATTCCATTTTTCTGCTGCCTTCTCAGTAAAGAAATGTTTCCTAGTGTCCTGTCTGAAGCTCTCCTGTCATAGATTTGGACCGTTCTCGCTCTTTCCGTCAGTGGCTAATCTATACGACGAGAACAGCACCACCCCTTTCCCTCCTCAGGAAGCTGTGGAGTGCGATGAAGTTTACCCTCAGCCTCTTTGTTTTTCCAAAGAAGATAAACCCAAAATCCTCAGCCGCAGCCACAAAACAAAACTGTCAGGAGTGGGATTCGAACCCACGCCTCCAGGGGAGACTGCGACCTGAACGCAGCGCCTTAGACCGCTCGGCCATCCTGACCCACGCGGGGGAGCTGTGGCGGCTCTGTCACTGTCCTATCTATTTGTACATATTTTAGTGATGCAATATTGTTTTTTACACACAGTGGGTGTTAAAAAAACATTCCGAATGAAAACGTATTTTGTGTTGACTCTCTGGTAGCCGTAATAACTGACGTTTGTTTACTCGTGCAGCTGTTGCATTCTGTGAGTGAGTGTTAGTGTGTTGAGAAAGAAGCAGGTACTTTTGCACATATATTACATATGCCAGGAAACAAACATTTGAAGCTGTACAGAAATTAATAAAAATGTGGTATGCAGTATGTGGCACGAGGACATTGCTTAAGGCTGATTTGTTTCCTGTAATGTCTATGAAAATCCCCCTGAGATATGTACAAGTTACTCATGGCAAGAGTTCTCTGATATATGAAAGGGGACTGTGACACTGAAACAAATTGTCTGTCTCCTTGATGAGGGTTTTTTTCAAAAAGAATTCGTGTGCTTGAAAATTGAATCTAGGAACCCTTAAATATAAATTTGGTCAGGATTTGGGAGTAAAAGCAAGTATGAAAGGCAAGAAGTGTGCTTGTTTGGAATCATCAGGTTAAAGTGTAGTGTCTCTGTTTGGAATATAAGCTTACTAGAGGAAAAAACAAATTGAAATGGGACAACCAGAAACTGACTGTCAGAAATGGAAAATAAAATATTTTCATTTAAAATATAAATTATGTAAATTAATATTAATATTAATTAATTTTAGTAATGTATATTAAATTATATAACCATTCCTTAGAACCTTAAGAAGCAGTATTTTCCAATGACAAAATAAAGGCAACTGTCTCTACTAGATTGGCCAAGAATTGGTACTGGTTTTATTTGATAGTGTTGCTTCTGTATGGAGAAACCAATTCTTCTCGCTCCAGTTTGTCAATGTCTTTGTTGCCCTGGGGAGCCCAAAGTGCTGGGCCCAATACTTTGGTACCATCTCATGGGTGCTGAGTTGAGGGAAACAATGACTTATCTTGGCCTACTGGCCATGTCCTTCCTTGGAGACACACAAGAGCTGACTGGACAAGGCTGTTTCTCGTCCTGACTTCAGAGTCTGTCCTATCTTCAAAGCTGACTTTGCCTTGAGCAATACTTTAGAGCTGGTAAGTGCTAAAGGTCCCCTCAAACCTAAACTCTTTTGTAATTGATTGTATAACTATGTGCCACAATTGTGAACAATTTTATGTAACAATGATTGTGAACTGAAAATATTAATGCTGTATCTTGGATATGCTGTAATTTGTCCTGAATCTTTGCACTTTTATCCTTGTACTCATTCTAGGGCAGCAAGCAGTATTGTCTGAGGTCTAGCAGAAAGAAAAGACAAGCCTGTGTAACCAATATTCTTGTAACAACCTGGAAATATTATGCTTCTTGTTATGTTGGGAGTCAGGAGTTATGCTGTAATGCATTCCATCAGTCCTGGTTGTCTTACAGGAAAGTGCAATTTTCTCATATTTAGAATTAGTAATATATTTAAATTCTATAGAACAGGGCCTTGGAAAGGTCACAAAATTTGTTCAGATGTGCTGAAATAAGAGTCTTACCCAATGTGGTGCTGTTTGTTTGATTAGGTAGTTGTTTTTTTCTAAACAATAGCTATTGGACTGAACAGAAGTAGACTTTTTCCAGCTTTGGTATATAGCAAGATGAGCAGATTTCAATAAGCAGAAATACGGATGGCAGAAAGCTGACCATCAAAGTGTACTCATAATGTAATAACTCCAGAACAAGCAGCAGTTGCAGCCTACACTCTTTCTGCTGTCAGCACAGAGCTGTCTGGGTCTTCAGCCAGCAGCTCCAAAACCTTGTGTTCCCTCCTTCAAGACATATTGATGATGTAAAGCTGACTGAACATGTCTTGAATTGCTGGGAAATTAACTAAATAGGTCTTAATTTAAATCAAGTCTAAGTCACAAAGATAACATTACCCATTGACTTCAAGACTAGCAAGTCACACAGGAAAGCATAACTAAGTGCATACCAAACAAACAGTGACCTTAGTGAAGGTCTGCTCAATCCTGCTCCTGGGCAGCGCTCCCTTAACAGTGGGCATTTTTTGGCCCAGATTAACTACAGAGATAATGCTCTGTACCATTAGCTCTGTTCCCTAAAAATCTGCAGATCCGTCTGACTTGCTGGTCAAAATATAGTGGTACTTGGTATGCAAGTGCCATACTGACTGAATTGAGCTCTAGTAAGGGAACTGAAAATCTCAATAAACATGTCATCTTTAAAAAGATGCATGTATTCCCCAAATGCTTTGGCACAGACTTAAGTAGCTGCCTGTCCATCACACATTCAGACTTGTCAGACTCAAGTCTGGAGGTTGTTAGGTAGCAGGGTGTTGATGGGCTCCAGCAGATGTGTTCCTATCCACTGAAAACAAAGTCCCTGGGATGTAAAGTGCCTTGGTACTACCCATTGAAAGGGTTTCCTCTACTGTTTCCTGAGTGTATGTCCTGATGATAGCAGGTGGAGAAGAAACTCTTTGGCAAAGGTATCACTGTTGATAGTCTCTCGTATTTGTTTTATCTGGTGCCCAGCCTATCAGTGATTTGCACTGCTGTCAGTGTACAGCAACAGTTGATGTATTTAAATGCTGTATCCAGTATCTCCAGTACTGGACATAAAAAGGCATCATTTACTCCCTTGATATGAAAGGCCTCTCTTCCACCTTTGCTCATCCCTCCTGTGACTTGGAAGCCCTTCCTTGGACATTTTGGGTTTCTGTCCTGCTTTAAGTAAAGCTTCTCATAAAGTGAGAGCACCTTTTGTGCTTTTCTTTCTTTGAATAGGAAATTTGAATTCCTCCTTATGTTTCAGGTGTCTCCTGAAAGCTCTCTTCCTGCCCCCTGTAATCTTTAGGGACCAGATTCATGTATATGAAAAATATATTTACATCAGTAGCAGAAAGATATTATAGGCTGGAAATGAGACTGCTCTGCGTCAGAACCATGTTGTCTCAGCTGCCAGCTGTTTTTGCAGCAGAACTTCAAATCATGTTGTAGTCATAAGTAGGAATAGTAATAGAGGCTTTTTTCCTGGGCATATTCCCTCTGTTCCAGTGGGAATTAGAGATCTGAGGGGCACAACTGAGAAAAAAAAGTAATCATCTTATTCTATTCAAAGTCTGTTGAGAATCATCTTACTCAATTTAATGGGACTTTCTTAGATAACTCATCCTCAAAACACCTTATAAGCAAGAATGCTCATAAACCTCCTTTGAATTATGTACATTCCCTTAAATTCCCCAAATAATATCTTCCTTTTGAAGATATAAAGCAGATTAAATGTGTGGAACCATGTGGTGTTTATAGGAGATCAGGAATACTAGAGAAGGCTGCCATAGTGTGACTGCACTGTCTGTGATAATAAGAGAAGATGCCTCAGGAGCACATGTTATGAGCAGGATCCAGAAGATAGACAGCATCAATGACTGAGGCAGAGGAGGTAGGATTCCTTCTATCCCCTTAATATGGATGCTGAGTACCAGCTTTTCTTTCCTCACAAATCACTATTTCATCAGGAATGTGAGCACCCACTGGAGAACTCATTGCCCTGTGATTTCTGGCTGTTGAGTTATAATTTTTTTTCTTAATACTTTTAACTCCAAATGAAATTGAAGAATTCTTAAAAAAAAAAAAAAAAAAAAAAAAAAGAGCTGCCTTTATGTCTTTATGTCTCATGTCTGCTGTTCTCAAAAGTCATGAGTATGGGCCTTTGTTCCTGCTTAAGGTAAGGCATTAAGAGCTTTGAGAGTAGTCAGTGGATTTCTTGCCTGTTTTCACTAGAACATATTCAGATGAAGAGCTGAGCTCAGTTCTGTTCCCAACGTGTCCTCTTCCTGTCTGGTAACCATCAACTCCCATGGATGGAAGTAGTTCCATTCATGATTATCAGTACAGGGTATGCATGGGGGGTTGTATTTAACCTGGCTGCAGTAAAAGGTAACTTGATAGCTGACTCTAGGGCAGAACTTGACCTGCAAAATTCTAATTACTAATTGATGAGTAAACATCTAACCTGACTTTCAGCTTTCAGCTCAAGTGTTCAGCAGTGAAAAATATCCTTGTGCTTGTTAGGAAAAGTGAAAAAAGAAAAGAGCCTGTAAATCATTGGAGATGTGATAAGCGTGGAAACTTCCAATGACAGAATAACTATATTTTATTGTTAAAGGGGACTTTATTTTTATTTTTATATAACTAGTTCCTAAAATATTTGAAGCACAACTGCACATTTATACTCTATTAAAGTTCTGTCCTTATTTATAAGGGCAATAGCAAATAAACTATTGAACTGGAAGGAGTCTTGTCAATTATTTATGTTAAATGAATCAGATGACATTGTGTATCCTAGACTCTCAAGTGGAAAAACCAGTGACAAAAGTAGTTTATCACGTAACCTATACTGGAGGCCCTGTGTCCTCTCTTGGCAGTTTCCAGGAAGGCTGAGACCTGGTAGAGAAGTTTTTGCTTAGAAAGGGCTAAGTAGGGTTTGGCTGGTACACCTGGCTGTGGGGACCTGGATGTAGCTAACAGAGGGTTTAGTGAAGGGAGGGCTCAAGAAAGGTTTGCCTTGTGCTAGCTAGAGAAGGGAGAACCATATGGGATTATCTAGGGTGTTGAAGGTGTAATAAACAAGCTTTGAATAAAGAACAGTACCTGACTGTGGTTTGGTTTATATTTCCATGTCATAAAGCCACTTCCTACTTACTAAAATTCTGTGGAAATAGTAAATCCCAACCTGTTGGGACTGGATATTAGTTGTGTTTGACACCTCCTTTTGAACACTGCAGCCTTTCTCTCCTCTCCAGAAGGAATGGATGGGATCTGCAGCCACTTGTTCTCTGATACACCGAGGTGAATGTTTTTTTTCTGAGGTGCAGAGGGGATGAACCTCCAGCTGGTTTTGTATGGGGTCTATTTGCATTAAAAAGAGTGCAACCAGTGAGTGCAACACTGCTGATTATCACACAGTAAAGATAATGAGAAATAACAAACGATATTAAATTTATTATGTAATAAGAACTCTAAAGTATTGAATAATGATTAGCGTATTATAAAATGTGGAAGGTTTCTTAATAGTGTTGTATATTTGGAAAGTGGGTTATGTTAGTGCAGCTATCGATACTGGAGTCTTGTGACTGTGTTATGCAGTACGCAAGAGAAATAAGCAATATGTTAAGTGCAAGATACTTCACCCTTCACTGTGTACAGAAAACAGTAACACAGTAGCTGTCAAATATTAGCCATCCCTTAGACTTCCCTCTATTTCTAAAAGCATGATATTTACATGTTTACTTTTTCCATCCCAAAGAGACATAGTAGCTTTTTTTCTTTCCCTCAGAAGGCTTTCTATATGCAGGATTACTATGTTCCTGGCATACTGTGAAGAGGAATATCTGCTTCACTCTGGTACCCAGGCTGACTCCCCATTGACTGCTTTCCAAACTAACATAAGAACTATTTATGTTTGCAACAAAAAGAAATCATGTTGGTTTGGAGTGTGGTTTTCTCGTCGACATTTTAGAAACTGTTCCAGGCTCTTCTTAATATTTAGACAAACAAATATGTTTGTTTTTTTCTGGTGCTGCTGTTGACATTTCCTAAGGGAATTGCTGAAGATGTTAACAACTTCCCAGCACAGGCATGCTGTAATGGAATAGTTCTTTGCTTGTGGCCCTGACACAAATTCCTCTTAACTGATGTTTTTTGCTGAAAGTAATATGATTGTGATAACTTATGTGAGTCAGGGTAAATGTGAATCAGTCCTGGCTATTTTGGGGAGCATAAATGTCTGCAAAACTACTCAGTGTTTTGTTTCTTGCAGATATAACAAGCAGAAGGTACCAATTTATTGTGTGCCTCAGAGCCTCTGTGCTGCACAAATATCTGCAGTGCAGATCAGGAAGAAGGTCCATGAGGAGCATTGGTAATTGGTGAAGCCTGAAGGCCAGGGAAGCTTGTAACTCTGCCTGCAGACATTGGTCAGTTTGGGGCTTGGCTAATTTTGGAACCAGTAGTCATGAAAAACCAGCACATAGTGGAACATGTCCTTGTATGTAACGTGTGTCCCAAGGGCACTGTAGGTTAGACACAGGCTGATGTGAGTGAGTTGAACCTGTGTGCACTGCCATAACTGGTCAGTACAAACAGGGCATAATTACATTAGTTATTAAGACAGGGCTGTCCACGTAGAGAATTTATATAACCTTTTATGGGTGGAGGTCTTGAAGACTTTTTAAGCAGGTTGGGTTTTGTTCTGGAATCCCAGATTAAGCATGCAACCAGTCTGTTTAGCATGTGCCTGTATTAAAAATGCCTGCATTCTGCCTACAAGAATCAGTTATAGCTTACAATCTTTTAGCAAGACTGTATCTTTTTCTGACCAGTCATGTATTGCAGCTATGGAACAGATTTTCCTCAAAACCCATTGCTGTTTTAAAATCTTTCCAATAGAAAAACATTTCTTTCTCTGGGATTATCCTAATCTCTGTTATTGTATTGTCTTCATTTTCAGTGAAAGTGTAGAGAAATGTTTGCAAGACAGTCATGCAGCAGCATTTTGGCCATGTTTGTTCCATTCCTTAGCCCTTCGACTGAGGCTTCAAGAGGCAGTCTTTGTTGGTCTGTGACTGTTCCCCTGCCTTGAAAAAGAACAAAAACTGTCAGGAAGAAAGATATTCATCCTAAGGGTAGACTCTAGTTACATTAAATAGAATAGCAGCCACTTGGAGATGGGACTGGAAGGCAGCCAAAAGGACACTGAAATTTTTCAATAGTCTGTCTCTATCCCTGTCTTCCAGTGATCAACAGAGAATGTAATTTCAACCTTCAAACTATTCACTGCAAGCAAAGGAAACTGAATGTTGTTCTGGTTCTATTTTAAAGAGCTTTGTAACCTAGATGAGGAGATACTCTTCTTTTAAATGTGCATGTTGTTCTACTATTACAGTAAATCATTGCCAGTATTACTACTTACTGATTTAAGTAATTGTCCTTTTGGCTGTCTTGTATGTGTTCCATAAGGAAAAAAATTGACCTTGATGTGTGGATACAACACATTTTCAATTAGTGTTTTGATTAAGGATTTCTCAGATGGTCCTTCCTGCTTGTATCATTAGCTGGAGGGAGTCAGGCAGGAATCACCAAGTGAAGTCATGTTTTGAGGCATTAGTGTCATGACAAGATCAAATGGCTTTTCTTGTAAAGCCTGCAAAAGGATGAAATTTTATGCTGTACCCTCTTTATGAAAATCTCTCAGATCTATGTATGTAAATGCAGATAGTCTGTGCCTTCTAGCAATATTACAGCCTCATTAATCTCCAGCAATTTCAGGTGAGTATTTGCAGTATCATTTTTCCCTTCCTTGTGAGAGACCTCTGTACCCTCATGCTTTATGGGAAACATAACCCTTTGAGCTTGGTGGGTCTTCTCAGCTAAAGTAAGATCAGAAATAGCTGTCAGAATAGGTCTGCTGCCACTTGATTTCAGGCACTACTCTTCCTTTCCCAGTGGAATCTCTATGTATGTCTCCCAAGGAATAGAAGACACTGAAATCTTCTTTTTATTATATAATATATATATATATAAAATATATATTATATATATTATTACATAATATATAATAATATATAATATAATATTATATATATATAATTATATAAAATATATAAAATGCAATTAAAACATTGCATTTTAGTAAAAGCAGGGCTATGGGAATAGAAGAAAAATAAGAAATTGCATTATGTAGGTAAAAATCTTATTCTGACGGTCAGATATTTGTGAACTTTTAAAAATTATGTGTATTCTAATATTTGTGCAGTGTTTCTGTTTTCTTTCCACCTGAAGTGTAGACTTGTATCTGTATGCTATTTAAAAAACCCCAAACCCTGTCCCTTTTTTCTACACATAATGGTAATGAAATAGTTGCCTCAGTAGATAGGAACGCAGAGGTAAGACATGTCCTCTATGAATATGTTTTGGATGTAAAGAAGTAGAGATGACATTTGGCTCCAGAAAGATGATTTGTAGGATTCAGGAACTGAGAATCATAGGTACAATAGGTTTACACTCTCAGTTTCCCACAGAGTGGCCTGCTCTGTTTCGTGAGTAGGTGTCAAAGTACAGGGTACCTAAATGTTCTGCCAAAGCCCAGTAGTGCTGCCCAGGCTATGGGCAGAAGAGTGCCATAAAGTATGGCACTTATGAGATGCTTGGGGTGTTATACAAATGTGGAGTGTTATCTAAAGTACCCAGTGACCACAGCTGGTAATTATGAAGAGCCGCAATTACCACTGTGAGTAGTACATTAGCTTCAACAGAAACTACTTGGTGCATTCAAGAGTAAAATAATGTCCTCCAGTTTTGTCATTAATGTAGGAAGGGCAGCTTCCTGCATGCAAAAATCTGGATTTATGACATGCTCACAGCTAATGTGCTCTTCATGATGGATAGTTTTACCCAATCAATTTTTTAAAATGTTCGGCAGATAGAGGAGAAAGAACCATCTAATATCCACCTTTAACTTCAGTATTTAGTAAACATACTGAATCTAGTGTATAGCTAGAGTCTTTTGCTTTTAAAGACCATGATAGATGAGGTGAAAATAATGACAGATGTTTTCTGTAATGTGGATGGCATGGCTTGCTGTCACAGGGATCCTGGAGTTAAAATGGGCATTGCTGTTATCCATGCCTATCCCAGGTGTCCTTCAGGAGAGGGCTTTGTTCAGCCAGATCTGCATCTTACACCTCCGTGCCACGCAGACCTGCAGATGCTAATTACTTCCTAATCTGTTTGTCATTAAATGGCCATAAAATTTTCCATTATTATTCTTTTCTGAGCACAACTAGTTCTTTATAAGTACTCTGCTTGTTTTTTTTTCCTCACTGTGTGAATAAATAAGGGCCAGAAGAAGACTGAATGAATAAAGAAAGGGTATGAAGAAAAGAGGGGTGAAAGGAGTGGGGAGTGAATGAAAATTAGGGACAGAAAAGTTACATATGTATAAATATTTTGATGGCTCTAGAAAACTGAATACACTCAGGATTATATATGAAGGAAAGACATAGAACATAAGAAATTGCAATTTTTAAAATATGGGGAAAACACTTTGGGTGTCTTACATCATAGTAAGGAGTTTCATTTTTTTTTCTAAGTATTCAAGTTTAGAAAATAAAATTGAAGCAAAAATAGAAAAAGGAAAACTGAATAATGAAGAATGAAGAAGGTGACCAAAAAGGAAGAAAAGTAGAGAGGCAAGGCTACCTAAATCCACCTTTCCCTAGTGCATTTTATGCTCTAATTCATACTTAGGGCCCCAAACATTTCAAAGACTTTAAAAGGTGATTGTTTATGCCTGCTGAAAATGTGTGTATTTTTTTAACACAAAAAGTTAACTTGTGGAGCTGATGTTACAGAGACAAAATTTCTAGGGAGTTCAAAAATACCTTCACATTAATCAGCGTTAAAGAATCACTAAGGATTTTGTGAAGACAGTGTGATGTTTTTTCTAAGGATTACAGGAAAAATTTCTATTGCTCAAGGAATGAAACTTCTGTCTGACAACGGTCTGGAAGAAGTTTTCCCTGGGTTTTGCTTGTGGGTGCTGGCTGCTTGTCAGTAATAGGACCCCTGTTCTCACAGTGGTTTTTTACACTGTTTTTTGTAGCGTTTTAGTACTTGTTATGTGATGGGGCTAAATCGCACAACTCATGCTAGAAAAAAGTGGCCAGAAGTGATATACCATTCTACAAACATTATGATCTGCCAAGGTTACTTCTGAAGTCATGACCAAGCAAAAAGGAGACTGCAGCCATCTTTGCTACAGCTTACCACTCCATCCGCTTCCCATTTCTACAGTGTAGGGAAAGCTTGTTAGATGAAGGTCTAATGAGTCACATTAGCTGGCATTCCATCTGCCATAACAATGGACCACAATCAAAACATAATAATTCATGCTTCTCTGTGAGGTGCTTAAGTACTATTGAATGAAAATTTGCTAACAAGACGAGGACATGTATTGATATTCTTGCCTCTTTAGTTTTATTTTAGTTTTTCCTGGTCATAAATAGGGTGTGCCTTTTTATTTCAGCATCGAACTATTTTTTCTAGTAGAAGAGTTTTTTATTTTTTTCCTGATAATATGTGTTTTGTTGTTAAACAATAGCTAAATGTTTGTTTCATTGGGCTAATGAAAGGAGAGTTGAGGTTTTCAGTGCTGAAGTGTTGCTGTAGCACTGCTTCCTGCATAGCTATCTCCATGTTTGCTTTTAAAATTGCAAATTCTTTTTAATGTGTTGCTTTTATGTGTCACCATGAGGTGGAGTGGGATTGTTCCAGTTTTCTTGATTTCTTTCATTAAATTGCTGACTTTTAAACTCTCTTTTAGAGTTTTAAAAGAGCCACTTTTGGTATAGTAACAAAAAAAGTAATCTTAGACTTTCAAGAGTATTTCAAAGAGGCTATTAAACAGACTATCAGATTTCTGTTCACTTGAAATGATCGTAGTGATAGAGAGATGAAAAGAAATTTGCATAACTTTTCAAACAGGAAAAGGAAAAGACAAGATTGATATCATTATATCAAATGTGATGTTGAAGAGTTTTGCATTTATTTTCTCACAGTTCTTTCTGGCCTGTTGGGTTAATGGAGGACAATAAACTATGCTGAACTCACTTCTTCGTCTAGGTTCTGATTTTCATCTGGAGAAAGGATACTTGAATTGATCTGGTTATTTCATGGTTGCAAACCATAATTACACGAGAGTATGATTTACAACTAAGAACCATAATGGCATTAAATTTACGCAGTCCGAAAAATACTGGATTACATGTAGAGATATTGTCACATCAGAAGAGCTAATTCCTGATGCAGTGTTGAGTCTTAAATGCACTTTGTAACAAAAAACGGTAACTCAGAATAAAAGGAGGAAGAAAACACTACATTTTTCCCCTCTGAGCAAGCTAGCTAAGAATTTTCACAGCCTTCCTCCCATTTTATGTCTGGACTTAAAATAGTCACATGAAAATGCAGAAGTAATCAAGTATTTCATATGCAAAATTAAATTCATATGTCTGATTTTTTTCGACAGACATATATGTTTAGCATATTCTTTCCATATATGTTTAGTAGTGCAGATCAATTCCCTGGAAGGTACAGGAAAGAATGTGAAAATTGATAAAGCGAAGAGAATTCAAAGAAGGAATATGAAGAAGATGGATTGACAAGTTTGGAGGTAATTTGGGTCCATGGCAATATGGTAATGCTTCCCAGAGGCTGTGCCCCAAGGATACCAAATATATTTTTATTCTTGTCTTTGGTCCCCACTCTCCCTTCACATGCAGTGAGTTAACAGTGGGCTTTCTGGTCATGAGGTTAGACCTTCATCTCTAAGTTACATAAATTTATCTTAAGTCCCAACTCCGTATAGTTTTAGGTAGCACAAGAGAGGGAATTCCATTCTCTGTGTAGGTGAAAGTTCATTAAATTGCAGTTTATAATAGGAATAACTTCGGAAAACAAGAACCTCATTCCCAGAGGAAATTACTGCAGTGTCTAGTTTGACAAAGAAGTTTTAACTTTCCTGCATTGGATGTCATCTTACAAAATTGCTGAGAATTTTTCTGCTGATGTAAGCAGAAGCAAGTTCAATGCCCGGATGATTTCTTTGTTAATTGATGTTACTGCTCAGAATGATCTTGTTGTAGTTTGACTTTGTTCTTCCTCTTTTGTTTTTTTTATTATAATTTATGATAGCAAAAAGGCTTAGAAAGGTTTATTTAACCTGTTCCTCTGCCACTTTAAAACTGTTAACCATGTTCCATCTTTATAATTGTTGCTTAAATACCCTTTCCTACCACTTCCTATCTGGATGGACCAATAAAATAGTTCAAAGGGAATGTACAAACATATTAGGGGAAGGTTTTTTCTCCTCAGTATCTCCAAGAAGCCAGCCCCACTCTGGAGCAAGAACGCTATGATAATATATCACAGACTTGTTAGATCAATTACTGTACAATATATCATAAGCTGCTAAGTTCTTGTTTTACAGAAAGGCTACCAATTGTAATGGCACATTGAGGGTTTTTAATAGCACCCATGCAGAACCCACTTTGTCACTGTTTTATAGTATGTGAGATAACAGCTCAATAAATATTCTGGGCTGGCCTAGATAAACTGAACATTGAATATGAAATTAAAAACACTTTGGTTTCTTGCCAAAAGTACTGGACAGATAATATGCATTTAGAACTCCTGCATGACTAGGATTTGAATTTTGTTACCTAGAAAAATAGTGTTGTGCAACATTAATTGCAAGCCAACTTCAAATTTTTTTTAGTATAATTACTACCTTTGCAGAGTCAGTTTTAAACCAACAAATACATGTGACCATTTATTGCTCATGAAACAGGATTAGAATCATTATTAGAATGACTGAAATATGGTACAAACTTAGCATTTTGACTTCAAAAGGAATTGCACATTTAGGCAATTCTTCATTTTCTTAAAGCCAAGCTAAGCTGATTCCACATGACAGTGGTTTTAATGAGGCTCAATAAACAGTACAGTTTGTAACCTCAGGCCAACTGCTGAGCAGAAGCCAAGAGCAGCGCTACAGCTTTAGTGAACCCATTACTGTGAAAGATGCTGGATCCTGGAGCAGCCTGAGTCACTCATTGCACAAGAGATGAAGCTCCAATAAATAAAAATGAATATCTAAGGTGACGGGTGACAACTTCATGCAAACGTGATTTTCTCTGATTTGACAGTGCCTTGATAAAGTCTTAAGGCAAGTGGCTTGCTAGCAACCATTTAAATTTTTAGCCACTGAATCTTCTGTTTTACATGTAGACATTAGCATTTGGGGCTTGTGGTTTCCTATAGATATTAAAATTTTGTTTTGCTTATGTCTTGGGCCTAATTCTCAGAGCTACTCAAGATATAGAACATCTCCTATAAACTGTTAGGGTAGTCAACAATGCTGAAATGCATATGTTTTCTTTGCCAATTTATGGTTATTTTTTATTAAAGTCTTTTAAAGGTGAATAAATATAGGTTGTTTCCTACCCTTAGGACTGATCTTAGACCATGTTCTCCTGCTAGCATATTCACTGACCTGCAGCCCCATGAGAGTCCTCCAGAGCAGTCTGTATCCCCTGTGAATGAGGTGAGGAAATGGTGCTTAAAAAAACACCAGAGGCAGCATAATTCCTCTTTTAAGGTGCTACGGCTCTCCTAGTCTTTATGAAAATACTTCTAAAGGGTATCTGGAAATAGACTATAAATGGATTTAGGCACTGAAAAGAATAGAAGAGCAGAACTGAGATATTTACTCTTGAAGTGAACAGGGAGGCTGGACCAACTCTATGGATGGTTTATACACCAAAGGCATAGACCAAAATAAACAGAAGAATTGGCAGCATGGGATAAAAATGGTCTTGTACAAGAAAATATGCAGAAATAAATTTACATTGCTGAGAATAATATAGTATATAGTGGGTAATACTTGGACTTGGTCTTTAATGTCTTTTCCAACCTAAATGATTCTGCATATTGTACTGGACTGTTAATTCATATTTCCCTGAGATAATCTTATCAAAACCCCTTAAATCTAAGCAGTTAATCATGTTTGCCAAAGTTGTGATTCTTATATAAGTTCTACCTGTCATCTTTGCAAAGTTGCTGAATCACAGTTGAAGTGGTTAATGCTGAACTACAAGCTGATAACAGGTTTACTATTTACGCTTTTGATCTTCAACCTAGTAAGACAGCAGAAAAAGATGTTAAGATAACAGAGAGCTAATGCAAAAAGATTCTGCAATCAGAATCTGTTCCTTATTCAATGCAGTTAAATTACCAAATGGCAACAACAAAGACTAAGTTGTCATCTGCTGATGTTTACTTCAGTGGGATACAGGAAAAATGCACAGTTAGAAAGTAATATAAAAAACACTAGGGATTTGCAGGGATAAAAAGAGACAGGTAAATGCAACAAAAATCAATGTGGTTAGTGTCCTCAGCTCTATCTCCACTTTCCAGAATGATATAGTTTCTATTTACAGTTGGGAAATATGTCCTCAAATACTGGTGGCACCGCAAGAAATGTTCTGGGCAACAGTCAGCATCGTCACACAGACCATGAAGGGACAAACCACAGCTTTTAATCAGTGGAGGAAGGAAAATGAATATTAGTAATATACTATTCTCCCTTAGAAGGTGGCAGGCCTGATACAGTGCGGACTGATATGTCTGAGCCACATAAAGTCACGAAACACAAAGCAAACTTTGAATGGGTGCATCAAACACTTGGAGTCTCAGGCAGCAGGATCCATAATGTGAGATTAAACAAGGGTTGGTAGTTTGATTTTGCAAGCAGATTGACAGTTGGTATTTGAAATTCTTTTATAAGTGGCTATCTTTCATGTTTCTTCATAGCAATACAGAGAGACTGGCATGAAAACTGTTTTATATCACTTTATAGTGTAATTGCCTGTTGAGTGTCCCTGCCAGATTAAAATACACATATGGAAGAAAATGGTCATGCCCATCTTCCTAGCCTGTGGTTAAACAGAAGCTTTATAGGCCTGAAACTATTAAAAAAAAAAAAAAAAAAAGGTAGGTAAGTGATCATATATTATTCAGGACTAATGCTAGATCTGAACTTTGAATGATCTAGTATTCTAAAGAAATTGGCACCTTATTCCTTTTCCAGTGTTTGTATTCCTGCACTCAGAATAGGGAATTGATGACCTAGGGAAAGAAATGAGGCATCTTTACAGAACTCCAGAATTTCAGTGGCTCCACATTACAAGTGGCTGGCTTATTTTCTGAGTCATAATTTATTGGTGTTCCCCATCTCTCTAAAAGTTTAAAAGAACAAAAGGCTAAAATAGACTATAAATCCAGAAGCCAACCCCTTCAGATGCATTTCTGTGTGTTCTGTGGCCATTTTTCATGCAGGTACCCTGTGGGGAGCCAAGGATCACTCCAACTTCTTTTGTTGTACCTTGTGATGTATTCCTGCCACTGTGATAATCAATCAAGAGATGAAGTAATTTGGTTTGAGTGGAAATTGGTGAGGCACATAAAAAATTCCAGGCCTCAGACATTTTCCTGTAGTGAAAGCAGAGTTCTCCCTACCTTCCATTAGTATCCCCTATGTTTGTGGTGCCTGGGACAGATTTGTTGTGGGTGTGAAAATTGTGCTGGTGGAAGTCTTGTCACAATGCACATGTGATCGTGACCACCCATGCCTGGAATCCCCTACCCACAGCCAAATGGGGTGAGGGGATAAGCTACCCTTGTAACACCCTTCATTGTGCTAACAAGGCCATGCAGGAGGATATCTCAGTAATCCATCTACGTAGGATTGATGGCACCAGGATTACAGAGTAAGGAGGGCTGGCTGTTGATACCTTTATTAATTTATTCTCCTTTGCCTTGAGAGTCTCAAGCTCTCTTCTATGCTCTGCAGTTATTAAAAATTACATCTTAAGTTCCTAACTGCAGACAAGTTTTGGAGTGAGTGGTGTAATTCACGTGATCAAAGCCTGAGCTTTATTTTTTCAAAATGACATACAAGCATCAGTGAATTGTTCCTGTGCCTGCTGAAGATTCTCTCTCATTCTGAATAGCAGAGAAGTAACTGTCTTTCTTTTTTTCTTCTCCAATGAGATTTGCTGTTTGGTAGATACTCCATTTAGAAGGAGGCTCAGATATGAAAGCCTTGGGCAATGATAATCTGGAAAAAATATCTTCTATCAGTCTCTGTGAACTTTACTTTTCTGGGTAGAAGGACTTCATTCAGTCTAAGCAGCTATCCCAGACTACTGCAAACTGGCAAATGAGTGAGAAATAAATAGTGAGTCATAATTTTTGTACAACCATTGTTCTGCTGCTGTTGTGATTTTTTCTCAAATAAGAAGGTTTGTTTATTTATTTAGATCCTTATTTTTACACACAATAAATGAGAGATAGCTCTCACTGCTAGGTGAAGACAGAACTTCAGAATGCAGTCAGATACTTTTAAGTATTTTTAACTTTAGTGGTTCCTTTTTAGTCATAGAGTAGAAGATGCTCACAAAGAAGGTTAGACTGCAAAAGACTTAACAGTATACCCTGGAAGTATAAGGCCTTAAGTGTTTGTGGAATTCAATGCTACAAAGAAAGATAGCTTCAACTCAAGTTGAGAATCTTTTCTGTAGGATTTTTGCCTTAATGTAAATTTGCTTTTAGGGACTGTTTTAGCCTTAGGGCTTTTTTAGCTTGTTTTCTATGTGGATAGTAATGGCTTCATCAGCGAGTCTGATCATCAATTGTTAATTAAATTTCTAATTATTTCTGATAAGAATATAAAAAAGAAAAATGTCATATTAAAACCCCTGTCATATTTTATTAAAGAAGCTGACCCTCTAATTTTCCTGTTTCTGCAAGAACTGTAAAAATGTCACTTTACATTAAGTTGCAGCTTATTGATGGACTGCTAATTACAGTAACCATTCCATCCCTTCTGTTTGAATGCCAGAATCTCGAGCTATACCACAACATCCTGATGAGCGTTCTACCACAGCCAAAGCAAAGCCTTTAGCCCTGGTACCTGCACTGAGAGAGTCTGGATTTAGAATCCCTTACACCTGAAAATTTGTAACTAAATCAGTCCAAGACTGATTAGCTGAAATGCTTATGTGCAATATTTCTCGCACGAATGAGCAGTTTTCGTGCTGCATTTGCTGCTGTGATGGCAGAGACTCTGCTGGGAGCCTTGCGGTCCATGTGGGGCACATGTCCCACATTGCAGGGTTACAGCAGCAGCTGATGTGCTGCCTGCAGAAGGAAATAGGGTTTTATACCCTGCCTTAATGAGCCAGACCCTGCAAGGAGAGAAGGAGCTGGTGCTGAGGGCTGGAGGCATTGCTAGCACAGGCAGCCCATGGGTCTGTGAGCAAAGCAGTTTGTCAGAGCCTTGCAGACCTTCACCTGAGGAGTATTGTAAGAGACAATGTTCCACAAAACTTTGAAATAAAGAGCAGAGAATGAGCATGGTGATTACTCCCTTCCTCTTCCCATTTTGCTTGTATGTGAGTTAGCTGCAACCTAGAAGATCTGAGGGATATGGAGAGAAGAAAGTGTAGCAGTTACCATCTTCTATCCTGAGATGTGTAGAACCAGACAATCCTCATAGGTGATTCAGTGAAGAGTTGAATTCATTTATATTGGAAGGTGAACTCGAGGTTTTGATACTTGTATCTGATCTTTTAGAATGAATGTGGGGTCTTCATCTGTGTGCTGGCAGCTGACAGGCAGCAGAGGAACAGCAGCACGGCTGGAGGAGGTGGAATTTAGTGTATTGGGCATTTGCTGCTGCCCCCTTCTCCACTGAATCCATGAAGCTGTTGGCTGTACTGAAAAAAGTAGGATAAGGTTGCTCAGCCATCTGCATAGCTCAGCCTCCAACGTCAAGAGTTGCACTGAAAATGGCATTGAAATTACATTTGCATTACATGGAGGCAAGGAGATGAACAGTGACATTAAAACATTTAAAGGAAATAACAGGATTTTATGGATAAAGGTCACATTTAGAGGTCTAGATGTGTGTCATTTGATGGAAGGTGGAAAGGGAAGAGTAGAGTTGGAGGCAGAGCTGACCCTGCTAAACCCAGAAAAAAGGGCACTTAAAGTTCAGGTAATTTCATATCACCAAAGTGATGTGAAATGTGTGGCAGGTTCACAGTCACAGTGCTGGCTTTGTTGCCACTGTCTCCCAGTGGTTAGAGGTACAGTGAGGCTGTTCCCTTCTCCTACCCCAGCCAAAAACCAACATCCTATGAATTAGCAACATCCCATGCTGCCTCATTCCTTTGAATGAGTGTCGTTTCTTTGACAAAAAATGGGCTCAGGGATAAAAAGCAAAACCAACTAACAAGTAAGGTGAAACTGTGTCACAAATAAGTATAAGGTATCAGCTGTTAGCTGTCCTGAGCAATTCTGAATCAGTTACCTGCACAAGCTCCTGTTATTAAAATCCTGTTGTAAATGCACACTTGGATTTTGGAAGTTAAAAACAAACAGCAATACAGGAGCAACTGGCTGCAGAAGGAAGTATAAGTAGTTTCATGACTACATATAGTTATGTTTTCGATAGTGTCTATTGGTAACAGGAAGGTAAAAAGTGTCTGTGGAGTTGAAGACAGTGCAGCAGAGCTTAGTGCCTCAAAACCTCATCTTTTCTAAAGGATATTGCAGATGCTAATAAAGTGGTTATACATAAATATGCTACTTGTAATGATTTGTGGTTTGAATTTTTTTTCCTTTTCTATGTTCTCTGTACTCTTCACACATATATTTGTAGCTTTGTAGCGTATTGTATTAGTAGCTAGTTTTCCCAGTACTTTTCCACAGCCTTTCCTTAAGCAGAAAGACAAAACAAATTCCAGAGCTCCAAGACCCAGGAGGTACAAGGCTCCAGTCCAAGGTTCTTCCTGGGAACCAAAGCTGAGAACAACTCTTCGAGATACATTCTCATGGACAATGTACAGCTAGTGCTGCAGGGAGGGCTCCAGAGAAGGAGCTTAACCTGGAGGGGAATTGCATCACCACTTGTCCTCCTAATTGGTGCTTTTTATCAATTATGCTAATTTCCTAAAACCCATAAATATGTATTCACCCCTGGTGGGGGGGTTTAAACTTTTGTGGACATCTTTCCATAACTGCTCCTGAAGGCCTTCAAATAAAGCTCCCCTTTTATATTACCTCCTTACTAATATTGTCTTGAGTTTAATTTTCAAGTTAGGAAAAAGGCAACAGTAGCTCTTCCATGGATATATGAAAGAGAGAGGAACTCTTCTTGGAATAGGCTCACTTTAGTACTTTTGCTTTTGTTTTGCTGGGTTTTTGTTTATCCCAGCAGTAACCTAAAGGTAGTTTGAACTGCTGTGGTTCAACACAGATACCCACTTCAGGTACATGGTAATAAAATTTGGGTAGGAGCGCTGCATGTGTTCTGTCAGGAAGGTGTTAGGTGCTTGATGACTGTCTTTGCACACTTCTAATTTGTGCTGGTATTTTTAATTGTACTCACAGTAGGAATGGCACAGGGTTTTTGACAGCTTCTCTCAGAGAGCTTTGATAGCTGACTCCTGTGGGGTGGGCTGACACGGAGTTACAGTAGCCATCCTGGAGTTACAGTAGCCATCCCGCCAAGGTGAATGCCTGCTTTACTCTAATAAACCAAGTTTTCAATTAAAAAAAATCCAGAAACAAAACAACCTCCTAAAACCTCACATCCTCTTCTTTCCACTGAGGAACTGATTATTTTTTTATTCTGGAAGTTCAGGGAAAGGGATTCTGGATGTGTGTTAAAGCTGTATTTATAGAACCAGATTAACCTTCAAGTTCTTGATGGGGCTTCATCTTGTTCATTGCATGCCGGAATTGTGCTTTTTTCTTCTTTTGCTTTTATAGCAGTAGGTTAGGAAATGAGAGAGAAGTAATTCACAGAGCTTGTAATAGGCTATGCAATGGACTTTATGAAAATCTACAGAGATGCTCAATCAAGAGTTCTTCAGATAAATTATAAAAGGAAGAGGGGAAACTTAAAAGGATGTTTTGGGCTTTTTTTAATTTTCTGGTTCTTTTTATTTGCTAAGGCAACATATTTAAATATATCACATATGAAATGATTCAGCAGACTAATAATGATACAAATAATATGAAATAAAAAGTAATATGTGGCACTAAAAATCATAACTACAACGAGATTTTTGTTTGTTTGTTTGTTTCTCTAATATTTCTAAACAGAACTACTGTTCTGCAAAAGGCTGTGAAACAGTTCTGTTGGGCATGCAAGGTTCCTCATGAGCAGTACTGAGTTTCTAAGGGCTGCCTTTGATCTTTTACTAGTATTTGAGTTTTGGTGGGCCAGTGCCCTTGGGATTAGAGCTGTCAGGAGGCCTGGAGAGTGCTTGGCTTGTGTGCTGAAGAGAGAAGGACTGCTCTGATGTATTAGGAGTGGATTGCAACTGACGTGCAGAATAGATGCCTGGATTGTTTTGAAAAGTACATTTTAATTTTTTTTTTTAGTGTTCATTTTGTTTTTCAAGCCCAGAGGATACACGATTTTTAACCATGATTTCAGGAGTAGTTTTTGCTGGTACTGATACTTCTTGGAAAGAGCATTTTTTGGGTGGTAGTGTTTAGGGAACTAAAATACCCCCAAAACTGAGTGCTATTTGAATTTTTCTCCAGCAGTCTTTGTCTGGAGACAAAATTACAATTTTTTTTTTTTTTTCTTTTTTTGCTGCATCTCTGCTGGACACTGCAATTTGCATATTATCCTGTTTTCAGAGTCTACTGCCTCTCCTGGCTTTTATTTCCGAAACATGCCAGCAGTAGAAGTCAGGTGGGGGTACAAAGTAGTGGCAGCAATGTGAAATAGGGCATTCTGTGGAGAGGCATGGTGCAGAAGAAGCAGCAGCTGAAAGGTGACAAATCTGAGAAAGCTGAATTCTCTATGTGTAGACCTGGAGACTTCAAGCTAGATCACAGGTGGGTCCTGAATTTCTGCACATTGCTCTTCACTGTTCTTTAACTAAAAATATTTTCTGGAACAGAGAGTGCAGGCACCTTGCTTTGGACTTTCCTAACTCCCACTGTGTTCAGTGCAGCTTTCTGTTGATGAAAGCAGAGCAGGTACCACTCGTTGAACAAATCAGGCACTTTTGTGGAGGAGAATACAGAAATGCCCTAAATGTCAGGTGAATGTTCTGGGCAGAATATGGGAAGCTGCTTGAATAATCCTGAAGACTGTTAGCAGAGATTGTTTTTTCCCCAGGAACACAGGCGAGAAGAGGAAGGTGGCAAGAAGAGGGCTCTCTGGAGGGCTCTGTGACCTAGATGGGTGGCTCCTAAGACCAGTGTATCTCCAATCCATCTTCCTATAACACTGGGAGTACTTCAACTAAACATTTCCATGAAACCTCAATCAATTTCTACTCCACAAAAAAATTTTCCTCCAAAAAGACATCCTCTTAATTGCTGCTGTCAGCTTACAATGACTACTTCTGACCTACCTAGAACATTGAATATTGCATCTCTTGTGAAAGGAGTGAGTCTGGACGAGTTGTTAACCAAGTGTAATTGTGTAATTTTATGGCATACAACATGAAAGTTTATGTGATTTATGTGGTCTTGCCCTTGGTAGTGTTATAGCTGGACTGCTTATCACTTCCTATATCTCCCTACAAAAAAATTCTATAAAAGTAAATGAACAGTTGAATGTACAAACTCTTTTATAGAAATTTTGCTTCTGAGTAATATTTAAAAAAAAATATTCCTCAGTATAGCCTTGTATTCACATAGGGTTTTGCTGTCATTGTACTTAAAGGATACCTTGTGTTGCCAGTGTGGATAAAGAGTCACCAGACTTGGGGACTGACACCTTTCGAATTTCCTTTCCCTGACTCAAGTATAGGCAGAAGTTTAATTTCTCTTACTATCTGAAAATGTAATCTTTTTAAGATTTTGTTCATCTAAGCTCTGGTTAGAACTGTTGAATCCTTTACATTTGTTTTCAAGACTGGAAAGTAATTTTCCTCTAAGTATTTTTTGTACATAATCATTTAAATTCAGTGACAATTCACCTTTCATCCTTCCCTTATGAGCTGAGTAGAGTGAACTCCTTTAATTAAAAATTGTGGGGCTTATTTTTCAGCTGCAGAGTTACTTTTGTTCTCCAAAGTTTTCAGGAAGTAAGTAGAAATAATAAATTTTATCATCAGAAATGTCATTTTAACCTTGTAGTGTTTTAATTCAATCACATATGAACAGAGAAAGATTAAACTATTTTTACCTAGCACCAGACCCAGGTTTTATGAGAAGGCAGGCATGGCTTTAGATAACCAAGTCTGTCTTTGAGCTCTCACCTTCCAAATAAAAATCTTTCAACCTTACTCGGGAGCACATTATCTTGGAGAACTAAAAAAAAATTGAAGTGACAAAACTTTTTCCAAAACATCCTGTTGACTGGCATTACTTAGTTTTCTTGCATCTAATTATTGGTAATCACTACAATAACAACAGTAAAAAAAACCTTAGAGGTCTTGAATTTTTCCGTGAATGGTAAAGATTTATTTAGGTAGCAGTAAATGCTATGACATTTAATGAGAAAAGATTTTGAACTAGCTTTTGAATCTAAATATAGACATTTACAGTTAAATTTAAGTGTGTGTAGGAGAGGAGAGGTTGTCCTTTTACCAGAAACAATGTTATGAGTTACTACATTGTTCACTGAGCTAAACACTGTTTGGGGCCTGATTTGATATGCACGTTTCTTTATTAGAATTACCGAATAAAAAAGTCAGTGACTTTCACAGAATTGCACAGTAAAATCTACTACAATCAAGAAAGCAGGTCTTCTTAATGCACTTGATGCCATTCAATGATATATGTTCCCAGATTTTATTTGCAGGGTGGTTCTTGGGCACACAAGTGCCATGTGGATCGAGAGCTGCCTCGCAGGCTGTCAGTAGAAAAGGCTGATCATCTCTGCAGGGAGCTGGTGCCAAGCTGGGCGCTGCAGGGCTATTAATTCCAAACTCTTCCACCATCTGCTTTCAGGAAATAGAGAGGGGAACGTCACTGACCTTCGGGGTGTTTTTGCCTTTGGCTATTAAACAATCTTCGATAGTACTGTGCCCTGGCTCTGAGCTCTGCCTTCAGTCCCTTTCTCTCACTCCAGTTCCTACAGTGAGCTTGAAGCTTGAAGGTGTCCAACCCATTAGAAACTTCTGAACACATTTTTTCTGAATATTGTAAAGCTAGATAGAAAATTATGGGAATAGTAAATCAATATTTTCTATCCAGTGAGTAAGGGTTCAAAACCAAACCAAGGAATGCATCCAGACATTTCTTTAAAAGTGTGAGCACGTCCCAGCTGCAGAGGGACTCCTGCAGACTGGGGTGTTGCTTCCTTTGTGGTGGTGCCATGCCTTGCTCATTGCTGTGCAGTGTAGGTCTGCACTGGCTATAAAATCCAAAGGAGATATAAAATGCTGAGGAACCCTGCCCGCTTGTGCACAAACTCACCAGCAGTTATTGCTTGTGTGTGGCTCTGAGCTGGAGCGGGCATCCTGCTCATTTTGTGTCTGCCAGCTCCAGAATCTGATACTGTTACCTCAGTCTGGTTTCCATAGTCTGGAGGTGAAAGATTAGGTGTTAGGTGTTTAGCTATTAGGGATAGATAAAGCACTGACACAGGAGACAATGTGGGATAATGCTTAAACTGAATATTTGGAGCACTAGGATCTCCTGGGCTTGTAGTTCTGTGAGAGATTTTTTGAACACCCCAGAATCCTTACTAGAGGGTTGGTCTGCTTTGAGATATGGGTGGGCAACCACTTCTGCCTTCTGCCTGCATTGCCTAGCCATGCAAAAGAATTGTAGTGAAAATGAAATAGCTGCATTACATAAACCTGAATTCCCTTCCAGCTGGGAGAGAAGATGTGGCTGAACGTTACTAGTGTGGTGGTCTCAATGGCCTTTTTTCATCAGGCACAATAAGAATGTTGGCATGGGGAATGAAATGCATTTGAGACTCATGTACATCTGCTCTGGCCTCTTGCACATCTGCACTGTCCTCTTGCACTTGTAAGATTTATTTTTGACTTATTCCATTGTGCTTGGAGTGCTTAAAGTGTCATTTTCAAAATTAATCCTTGAAATGGAGGAAAAATGCTCATTGCATTTGCAGAAATTGAGTGGGGACTAAAATCCTCATTCAGCAAATATTGCAGATGTCCACATTGTGCTAAAGAAATTGGCAAAAATGTTGAGTGGTTTTAGTCTAATTTTAAAACCACATAAAATTAATGGTCAATAGGCATCCATAACCTTTGAATATTTTGAAAACAAGAGAAGCTTTGAATTGACTATAGTCAATTTGAACAGTAAAATAATTTTTAAGATAAATACTATAAAGAATATTTTATGAACTTTTAAATTCTGTTTTGTTCTTTTTAATGAGAGCTTAGGAACAGACACATTTGCTTATCAATTTGGTAATATTTCCACTTGAAAAGCAGAAGAAAAGAAAAATCTGTTTGTATTTAAACTAAATTTTGATGCAAAGTTTAGAAATGCCTAAACAAATGTGGTTTTTGTCTTTCCTTTTTCATGAAAAAAAAGAGATATTTTAGGTACATTCTAACCATTGTTTCAGTGTATGACATTTTTTTCATTCTCAGGTAATGAAAATTCGAGATTGATGGTTTAGGAAACTATTCCATGGACCTATTTTATTTTTTCACTGATAGCAAAATAAGTTCCAAGCAATTGGTGGCAAAACTTAAAGCCAAATACCTTTCTGAATGATTTATAACTTTATCACTTTATATATTTGTTTCCTTTTTTTTTTTTTAAGTCAGGTTTTATTATGTCAAGTGATGTTCAGCATCCAAACAGTGAGTCTTCCACTCTAAAACTTCTATTCAAGATTGGAGACATATTGTTAATAAAATACGTTGTGTTTGCTAGAGCCTGCCATTAAATGATGAGCTGGAAACAGTTCAATATTTGTTGTACAATAATATTAGGGAAGGGAAGTAATAATACAGAGTCCTATTGTAGTAGCTGGCAAGTTATTAGACATAGACTAAATGCCTTCGTGTGAAACAGCAGTTTAACGTTGAGTTTTTCTGTGGTCTTTTGCCAGAAGCATTATGAATAGCAAAGAAGTTGCTGCATCAGTCCTTTTACTAGTTTGTTCTGGAAGAAAATGTGTTTCATATCACATTTAAGAGTCTGACATGAAAATACTATTAAAAGGAAGAGTCTTAAAGTCTTCTTTGACCAGTTTGTGCTCAGGTGGGTGTAAATGCGTGCACATAAAATTTTTGCAGCATCTTACTATTTTCTGATTCTCCTGCTTTCTCCCAGAGGCAGAACTGCAGGGGCTGAGGCATCTGCTGCTGCTCTGCAGAAGGACAGAGCTAATCATTATATTGGCATTCAATATCTCCCTTGTGTAATTCTTGTCCCTTCCCCTCTTTCCATATTCCTTCTGTAAATATTAATGTGTTGTCTTGTTTGAATTTTAAGACTGATCTTTTTCCCCTAAGACAAATTTTCTGTAATTATTTATGCTAGTACCTATTTCTGAAAGATTTTTCTTAAGAGCTGTAAACTCAGTTTGGGGATATAAAACAGAACACTTTTCTTTCCTTGAGAGTGAAGATGAAGAAAAGCTAGAAATGTTTGATTATTAAAACATTCAAACTTACTTAGAATTCAGACAGAAATTCTTGTCTGTTTAGACAAATATTTGTTCCTCCTGTGTGAAGGTGGTTCCCAGTACAATGTGATAGACTGGGTACTCATGTCAATCTCTTCATCAGTGATTTAAAAAGCAACAAAAGTTAATATTTTGGACTAGATAATCTTGCAAGTAAGAAAGAATCTAGAAAACATATGGAAACTTTCACTGTTGTGATACCCTCCCTATGAACAATTTCAGAGAGTTGGGGATTGTCACTTCTCTCCTTTCATCCCTCAACACAGGCAGAAGACTTCCACCCCACAAATCTCCTTGTCCAGTGAGAAGCCAAATAGTGCAGTAGCAGCAGCAGCACTCATGCCTTGTTTTAGGTAATAGTTTCTTCCTTCCCTACCACTTGCCACAGAGCAAAGCAGGTGTCCTTTTCCCAGCTTTTTCTCTACTCTTTTTTTCTCCCTCTTCTCAGGTCTTAAGGTTGCAGAGCACTCAGGCTGTGTGTGCAAAATCTACTGATGTTTTAGTATTTATTTATCTTATTTCGATCTTTCTGGGCTGTCTGGAGGGGAATAGTGTAAGAGAAACACTTGCATCCTTAGCTAATTTGCTGCTAATTTGGAGTAGATGCAGCACTGCTATAATTCTTACCAGGGAATCCCAGAGATATCCTTCTCTCAATAGACGCGTGTCTAGTTATACCTATAATAATGTATGAACCACAGACTGTTCCACAATCATACTAAATATTTATGTTTTCTTTTGTTTCCACAGTACCCTTCATGGTAAAACAGGTTGTAGATTACATTAGCTGTGTTTCTGGGTTTGAGCTTGTTTTAGTGTAGTTTTTTTTACTTTTCCTGTGTTGTACTAGAAATCTCTAAGCTGTTATTAGTACGTCACTATTTTCTGAGTGTAGAAATAAATAGTACTTGGCAGTTGACAACTACTTCTAAACAGAAGAAGCCATTACTGCAGTAACCTGTGAAGCAGACAGAGTGACTCTGACGTCACATGTGCCTCATCTTCACACGCCAAGCCTTGGTCCAGCTGTTGTGGTTCTTTCTGTTGCTGATGGCTGGGGTCTAGCAACAGCAACATGAGTGTGAAACCCTTCTATTCAGGAGGCTCATATATCTTCTGCCTTTGTGGTGTTTAAATGGTTGCTAGGGAAGACAAAGAAAGGCCTGTTTGCAGGGAAGGGGGTTAGAGACAAACTGGTTCCCAGTCCATTCTGCATGTGAATAGCGCGACACTGCGGCAACAATAGCACGAATGGGAGATTTGTTTATTTTTAGCTATATTACATTGGTTTCCTGTTTGTTTGTTATCTTGAATGTAAGCTGCAGGCTTCTGTGTCCACATAAGCCCTTGGAATGCATGTAGAAAGAAAATGTACATTAGCGGAGCTAGAGTTGTTTTAGCAAGAGGCTCTAAGGGTTTTTTTTAGCCTAGAGAAACTTACTTCCATGCACTGATTATATATTTGTTTGAATATTTTCATTATTAGACCTAATAGGATCATCCCTGTTTGGGATGATGACAGTCATCACCTTAATAACTCTTTCCCTTTCACATTGCTGCTGTGAGCAGTTTTCTCTTGTACCGTGGAATAAATCTAGTATATCAAGTGCACTGGAAATTCACTGAAATACAGTTATTTCATGTTTCTTCCATCTGTTGTGCTTCTCAGATATGTAACTACATGAGAATAGTATGAAAAGTAAAAATTATAGGTCCTGTAAGTCCTGGATAAACCATTAGCAAAATACTACTGCATGGGAAGCGGGCATGGATATTTCTGAAACTACTACCACCATGGCTATTTCTCATCGGGGAAGTTCCTTTTTCCTCAAGAGTCCAATTCAAGAAAAGAATATATGCAAACTTGAGATGAGTGGTGGATAGAAATCTATCCCAAATACATTTGCAACTAGATCTCCTATTTGTTTGGTCTTGTTGGATTTCTCTTACGTGCAAGACAAGGTGCCAAGCAATACTTGGCCTAGAAGCCAGATGCTGAACCTTCACTGCTGGGCTTGGGTTTCTTTTCTCTCCCCACTTCTTGTCACTGCTTCTTTATGTTGGCATAGGACACTTCATACAGCTTTTATCCACGAATTCTCAGATTTGGGTTAAGTCTAACAGCTTTCTATACCTTTATAATTAAACTGTTTCTGTGCACTGTGTCACATGGTAGACAGTGACAGAAGGCTGTAACCAGCAAGAATTTTTTTTTTTTTTCCCTTGAGATGACCCTTTAGACACAAAATGCTTGTAAAAAACACATGGTAAGCAGCTCAGCACAGGATCACAGTTTTTTTAGGGGTATATTGGTTGGGCAAGTCAATGATCTCCATCTGAAATGTGGGCTTTTGTAGGAGTAATGATGCTGATTGAGTACAATAAAATGCCTGAAACACCAGTGTCAGAGAAATGAGAGAGGAGGGCAGCAGTTGATGTTAGTTTCATATACCTCAATCTGACAGATTCACGTAGCACAGACATATGGTCTGGATATAGATCCCAAGACACAAGAGTCTACATCCAGTGTTTGATGGTGGAATGTGAAAAAAGCCTGCGTTTTGAGAGCTTAACTGTTGCCTGGGTCACATGGAAGTTGTCAGAACAGCTGCAGCCTTTTAACCAAAAGTCTCAGAAGGAAGGTCTATATATGTTTGTTTCTAAATTAATATATATGTTTGTTTCTAAATTAATATGGAGATCAAGAATCTGCCATGGTGCATGCAAATAAAGAGGTGCATATGTTGATGCCCATGCACAAGTGCCATGCTGACAGATATCTATGATTTCCTAGTTGAACTTTCTGAATAATGACAAGTTCATTTTGCCATGTGTTTCTGCTCTGTGCTGGAACAGATCCAAACCCCTCATATCAACATCACAAATGAAATTGTGTGAAAGTCTCTCTCTTTTTTTTGTTTTGTTTTGGTTTTTTTTGTTTTGTTTTTTTTTTGTTTGTTTTTGTTTTTGTTTTTGTTTTTGTTTTTGTTTTTGTTTTTTTAATTTGGCATCTTTTTTTGGAAGTAACAAAAATGGACCACAAGTGACAAAAATGTGCCATACAGAAACTTTTCCATAGAAATTGACACATCCCTGTGAAACATTGTACCCCTGACAGAACAGCATAATTCTGTGGGGTGGGAAAAAAACAAACCAAAACCACAAACAAAAAAAACAAAACCAAAAACAAACACCAAACAACGGCAAAAAGCACCCAGAACATTTTGTCAAGTTTTGGCATGATCTAGTCTCTTTTAAACTATATTGCAGCCTCCAGCCTTCTGACACAAGTGTGCATCTAGCACTGCCTGCTAGGTGATATAAAAAATTACTGGCCTGGAACCAAATATCTTGTTGAAAACTAATATGAACAAAAGTGTCATTCAGACTTAAAATTGTTAGCTAGAAAAGCTAAACACTTCTTTATGTGCCCTTATCATTTTCCTTTTTGTCAATAGATGCTAGCAAAGTCTGTCTCCTCCTGTTCCTCAGACTACAGATCTATGTATGAAAGGAGAAACTGACAACATTGTGCTTAGTCCAAATGCATGGTAGAAAGGGGCACACAACACTTGGGACAGGTGCTGGTGCTTGGTGATATTTCTGAGGATCAGATGCATTGGCTTGTGCAGTCTATTGCACATACCAGCAAAATTCTGTCCCTGTAAACGTTACTTCTGTACTCACAGGAGCACTAGCTGGTGCACATAGGTCTAGTAGGTTAGAGCTTGTGCTCTAAAAAATACACTGCTGCTTTAATAATGCTGTAGTGACATATTTCACACTGCTTCTTTGAACGTTCCAGGTGATACATGAATGAAAGAAATTATTTAGTATATTGCTCAGCTTATTTAAAAGCTGATCTCAAGATCTTTCATGAGACGCCACCTGGAGTTGTGCACCCACCTGTGTGACACCCAGCACAGGATGGCTTTCAGCTCTCTATGTCAGGGGGCTTAAAACTTGATGATTTTTAAGATCCCTTCTAACCCAAACCAAGTCATTCTATGATTCTACAATGCTATGATCTTGTCAAAAGTCCTTCTGCAACTTTCTTGTAGGCTCCATTCAGGAGCTGGAAGTCTGCAATTCAGTGCTTCCTGAAGCCTTCCCTTTGTTGGGCCGAAAGTTTCCAATTCTCTCAGCCTTTAGAGCTGCTCCATCCCTCTGATCATCTTGGTGGCCTCTTCTGGATTCCAACAGGTCAATGTTGGAATCCATCCTGTGCTGGGGATGCCAAGCATTTCACGCTATGGAACTAAAATTTATTTTGGCGTTCAGGGCTAATCCCAATCCAGACTGACATCGGGCATACTTTAACCGGGGATGTTCCATGTGTGGGGGGCACAGGCAGACCCACACTCTGTGTCCTTCGGCTGATCCTGCCCGCAATGCCGGTGTTGCTGCTGGCTCCGTGTCCGCCGGCAGCGCCCCGGGGCGCGCTGAGACCCCTCCGGTCTGAGAGCAGCGGCCAGGGCCGGGGCAGGGGCTGGGGGCAGAGCAGGGCAGGGCAGAGCAGGGCAGGGAAGGGCAGGGACAGGGCAGGGAAGGGACAGGGGCAGGGGCAGGGCAGGGCAGGATCAGGGCAGGGACAGGGGCAGGGCAGGGCAGGGCAGGGACAGGGCAGGGACAGGGGCAGGGCAGGGCAGGGACAGGGCAGGGACAGGAGGGCAGGGAGGGCAGGGACAGGGCAGGCAGGGCAGGGCAGGGCAGGCAGGGACAGGGCAGGGACAGAGGGGCAGGGCAGGGACAGGGCAGGGAAGGGGCAGGGCAGGGAAGGGGCAGGGGCAGGGCAGGGAAGGGCAGGGACAGGGCAGGGCAGGGGCAGGGCAGGGCAGGGAAGGGGCAGGGCAGGGACAGGGCGGGGCAGGGCAGGGAGGGAGGGCAGGGAAGGGCAGGGCAGGGAAGGGCAGGGCAGGGACAGGGCGGGCAGGGCAGGGACAGGGCAGGGCAGGGGCAGGGCAGGGACAGCGGGGCAGGGCAGGGAAGGGGCAGGGAAGGGCAGGGCAGGGACAGGGGCGGGCAGGGCAGGGAAGGGCAGGGCAGGGCAGGGCAGGGAAGGGCAGGGCAGGGCAGGGCAGGGAAGGGCAGGGAAGGGGCAGGGCAGGGACAGGGACAGGGCAGGCAGGGACAGGGCAGGGCAGGGACAGGGAAGGGGCAGGGCAGGGCAGGGCAGGGAAGGGGCAGGGCAGGGACAGGCGGGGCAGGGCAGGGAAGGGGCAGGGAAGGGGCAGGGCAGGGAAGGGCAGGGCAGGGCAGGGCAGGGAAGGGGCAGGGCAGGGACAGGGGGGCAGGGCAGGGCAGGGCAGGGCAGGGCGGGGCAGGGCACGGAAGGGCAGGGCAGGGAAGGGCAGGGCAGGGCAGGGCAGGGAAGGCAGGACAGGGCAGGGCAGGGCAGGGCAGGGCAGGAGGCAGGGGGGCAGGGCAGGGACAGAGGCAGGGCAGGGCAGGGCAGCAGGGCAGGGCAGGGCAGGGCAGGGACAGGGTAGGGCAGGCAGGGCAGGGACAGAGGCAGGGCAGGGCAGGGACAGGGCAGGGCAGGGCAGGGCACTGCTATCCCCGCCGCGCCCCGGCCCGAGAGTGGACGGAGCTGCGAGCCCGGCGATGTTCGTGCGCCCGGGGCGATTACAGAGCCGCTGTCGGTGCCCCCCGTGCCCCCCCGGCTGTGCACAATGCTCTGAGGGCCGTACGAAGCCGTGCTTCAACACCTCTGCCCCACCATGAGCAGAGATGCGGTGGGTGCCCCAGTCCCACTCTCTTCCACCACAGCGGGCGATAGAATCCTGCAGGGGTAGGATCTTGCACAAGGCTTTGGGACTTTTTGCACGTAAAAGAAATAGCTCCTCTAGACAGCAGTGTGACTTGTCTCATAGGTGCTTCCCCGTCCACAGGCTGGGCCAAGCCCAGTCCTCGCTGCTGGCCCTCCCACCGCACCCTGACTTTGGGTTATAAAGGATGCTTGCTCTGCTCCAGCTCCGAGTGGCTCTGGTAGTGTCACGGAGGACATAGCAGTACAGACAAGAGACTGACTTCTTGACTTTTTGCATCTCTGGATGTGACTGGACTGTCTACAAATTTGCATAAGTGCTGGGAAGACGTGGGGCAAAAAAATAATCTGCTTCGAAATGGGAAAAAAATGAGGTCGTGTTTTTGAATATGTAGCATGGATATCACAAAAAAATGTTTAATTACCATAGGTCTGTTGGAGAGAGATATTTCCATAGGTTGCAATTAATTGAGGATATTTTTATTTGTGTGAAAATTTTACAAATTCTTTTCTTAGATAGCAAATATATTTATTTACTGAAGCTATTCTGAATATAGAAGATGAATAACTTTTTATAAAAGCTGAAGTAGACTATTACATATGCCCGGAGGGGCAGTAGATGCCCCATCCCTGGAAATATTCAAGGTGAGGTAGGACAGGGCTCTGAGCAACCTGATCTGGTTGAAGATGTCCTTCTCATTACAGGGATATTGACTAGATGAGAATTAAAGGTCTCTTGCAACCCAGACCAAATTCCTAGCTTGTATGAAAAACTATCTGTATCTGTAGTGTAGAAAGCCCAATGAAAGATGAACATCCTGGAAGGACTATCAGATGCTTTTACTTGGGGCTTGTAGAGGACAACTCCTCCCATGAAACTGCAGTATCGTTAATAAACCTCACAAAGTGACAGCAGTTAGGTTTTCAACCACACAAATCCGCATGGTGTGATATTACAGCCCTCACATCTCTGCTCTCTGAAGAGTCTGTGTTTCAGTAACCATTATCCAGGATGTGTTTGCTCACCCCTCCTTGGACAGAAAGTAGAATGTTAGTAATGCAAAAATGTTTCCCTTTCTCCTCCTGAGGCACTGCTTTTCCCTTTCCTTCCTCTAAATCACCACTTTGTGTCACAGACACCTTGTAAGACTTCTCTCTGAAAAATGCAATGTTTGCACCGATGGAAGCTGTAAGGGTGGGTGAGCCAGGCCCATCTTTGTGACTTCTGTTTCATAGAACTCTCTGGAGATCTTTGGATGTAGCTAAAGTTACAAGGAAATGAGAATTAACATGATTTTTCAATTCTTCCTTAAAAGTTGTAAATAAGACCCAAAGAAACAAGTTTTTATGTGTCTTAAACCAACCAGTGTGTGTTGGGAGTCAGTGAGGGTTGGGGGGTATCCTCTCTGAGGACCCACTGCAAGGCACAGCTGAGCCCATTGGCCAATGTGGTGCTGCCTCTGGGGTAAATTATTTAAGAAAGGGGAGAAAAAATGGAGGAAATGGAAGAATAAGGAGTGACATTGAGCCTGGGAAGGAGGAGGGTTGGTGAGGGTGGTTTTAATTTTGTTTTATATTTTCACCATCCTACTTTGTTATTAATTTGTAATAAAACTAAATTAATTTCCTCAGGTCGAGTCTGTTTTGCCTGTGATGGTAACTGGTGAGTGATCTCCCTGTTGTTATCTTGACCCATGAACATTTCCATGTTATTTTCTCTCTCTGTCTTGCTGAGGAGGGGGAATGAGAGCAGTTGGGTTGGCACTTGACAGACAGCCTAGGCCCACCACACACAAACATCAGGTGCCATTAAAGAGACCAGATTTTAAAACAAAAAAATTGGAGTGGATCTCTAAGATTTAAAAGTCAAACAAAAATGCATGTCTAGCACCACTTTTTCTACTCAACAGACCAGACTCAGCACTAATACTTTACCTCTTGTTTGCAATGCAAGTATTGAACAATTTTAGTTTTTCAGAATGAAGAAAAAGCCTCAAAACCTCTGTGTTCTTCTTGGTGCTTATTATGTTTATTTTGATAGTTCATATAGGGACAGCTTTAGAAACCTTTTTGTGACTTTGGCTCATTTGTTGTAAGTAAGCTCCAATGTTTCATGGTCCATTGTTTAAGTTGCCTCAAGGACTGATAAATACATCACTAAAACCTGGCACCATGTCCAGTGAAAACACATCTTCTTATGCTGGTGCATGAGAGCTGATCTGCATATCAAGCAATGAGAACTCCCAGTCACTTTGGGGAAACAATTCCCATGCCATTGGTTTGACTTGGTATGTAATGAAACAGAGACTCCATTGCATTTTATGCTTCCAGCTTTACATGAAGAAAAATCATAAGAAATTTCTCAGAAATTTCTCTAATATTGTGTTGTTGCGCTTTTTTTTTTTTTTTTTTTTTTTCTCTCTTAGCTATAGTGTGCAGAAATATTTTGCCTTACAATCCTTTCAGGAACCTAAACAATAATTTATTACTGGGATTAAACAAAATAAGTATTTGCTCTAGTTACCTAACTAAGCATTTAGAAGAAATTATGCTATTCAGAAAACTGCATGTAGCATCAAAACCAGAATTTATTTCCCCAAATCCTATTACACTCAAGGTGTCAAACTGAAACTGAAACAGTTGTCAAACTGAAAAAGCGATCATCTGTTGTCCTCCATTTGCTTTTTAGATTTTGTTTTCTTGCATATGCTTTCTATACAATCAGTGGAGGCATTAGGAAAACAGGCATATATGCAGGTGTGCACAATAGCTCTAGATTGCTAATTTTGTTAATGGAGTTCCTGCTTTGTTTTATTATGGATACTTTCCTTCTCTGTCTAGCTTTCTCTACCCTTGAAGTTTTTACTCAATATTTTATTCGGTAAAGGAAAACTTGTGGTATATATTAGACTCAAAATTAAGAAGAATATAAACAAAATCATTATCTATTTCTTCAGATACATATGTTTGATCTCAGAGTGCCTAATTTCAATTTTGTTGCCATTTGAGGACAATTCTGCTTTATGAGCATTTCTAACAAAAGCAGCCTAATCCCCAAAGCATAGCTTCTGATCAAATGGACTCTGCCTGAATTCAGAGAACTGTGCGGTGTTTGGCACACAGAGTTGTATTCATTCACATCAGATTTTGCTGACAAATTTTCCCTTGACTCCTGTCTCATCAGTAGAGAGATTAAATAACCCTCAAACAGGTAAAGTCAGGCTAATCAGTAGGCAAGTGCTGTGACTATCTCTTCATGTATAAATATGACATTTAGGGACATATTTTAGTGACGGATTTGTCAACATTATGTTTACAGTGGGACTCGATGATCTTAAAGGTCTTTTCCAACCTAAATGATTCTATGATTTTCTTTTCCAACATTTGAACAAATTCACAGAGACTGAAATATACACTGATGTGCTTCCTGGAATATTAAAAACCCCCGTACATGACGCAATAATGAAAACTAGTTATCTCAACAAGTATGTGAATCCCCAAAGTGAAGACATGGTGCTTGTGCAGCGTAAAAGCATATGCTATTTACAAATAATGGGGCTTTCCAACATATGTCATCTTCAGCTATATATTAGCTTTTACTTTTTGAAATGCTGAGATGATAAAGGAAAGAAAATTACTTTAATAGCAGCCAGACCCAAATTTTTCTAACATTCCTGAAGTGAAAGAAACTTTTTTACCTGAACTTTTTTCTAAACAGAAGTTAAGGTTTTTTCCCCTAAATCACTTAAACTTGTGTCTAGTCCTCTAACAACCTTAGTCAACAAATTTGTGATAAAAATGCGTTTAGGCTAATTACTTTGATATTATTGCTATTAATCCAATGGCACAATTCTTAGCAAATTCAGTGCTAAATGTCTTCATTCATATACCATCACATAAGAACATGAAAACAATGTGAAAATGTTATGAAAGTGTGTTGCAGGGAATAGGTGTCTGTTGAGTTGTTATACTCTGTGGTACCTTTTACACCCAAAGCTCTTTAATGTTACCTTGAAATTAATCAGAAGAGTCTGTGGTGCAGCAACATTCTTGAAAGCATACCCAGCCTAGAAGATGCCCACTGGGACCCTTCTGCATGTGCTGACCCACATTTCAGGGAGCTGTGTGTGCCCCAAGCCTCCTGTGCAAGAGCCTCTGAGCACTCACCCCTTTCTGCAGCCACTCTCCTGTGATTGCCCCCTGTAACCTGTCACTTGTGCTCTGGTTTGGGAGAAGTGAGAGCAAGCGCTGGCTGCTGCCCTGACCCCACAGATACGTAGCCCTGCCTAACAGTGTTTACCATCCTCAGCCTTCTTCAGGGAGTGTGAACTTGTTTCTCTTGAACCTTTTCCTGGTCATGTAATCCTAGGTGGCTGCTTGGGCTGGAGGGCTCCCGCTTGGTCAGAAGTGGCCGGTGCCGGTACCCCCGCGGAACTCTGCTGAGCGCTGCTGGTGATGCCCTTTTCTCCTGAGACTGCTATCGATAGGCAGGAGAGCACTGGCTAAACCTTCCATGGTAAAATTGCTCCTTCCCAGCAGTTGGAGGCAGCTGTCATGCCTGATCTGGCAAGATGCTGTATGATGTATGTAAGAAAGGGTGGCTTGCCCTGCTCGTGCCAGTGACTTCTATTATGGTATGCAATATGAGAGCACCAGGGAACACAGTGTGATCATGCAAGTTGAAGTGTCTGGATATGCTTTGACAGGCCTGAAGTGATTTGTACAGGGCTGTTACGCATCCTACAGCTTCTTGGCAGCAGCAGCAGAAGCCTTCCTCTTTTCTTATTTTCCTTGGGCTGTTCTGAGCAGGTCTCAGGGGCCATTACCAATGTTAGAAACTAGTAGAAATGTTAGGCTGGTGAGAAATTAGACCTCAGTGACACTTGGGGAGATAGAGCAAAAAGGCTGACCATGATGCAAAACTGATGGGCTCTCTGCTTCTGAGGTCTTCTTGGCAGATGTTGGAGCTTTATACTGTTGTACTTCCATCAGCAGCTAAGCATGATGCATGCAAACTTGTCTGCAATAACAAGTACCTAATAGATTCTGTGCACCCCTCAGAATTCTGGCCCTTTAGAAATGAATGAGTTATTTCAATTGACAGTGGTTTCAATGTTTTTCTTATTTATTCCTCTTTTAATCTGTTTGTTGTTTCTTTTTTCTGGTTGTACTTTTTGCTTACTTGTTTTAAAAGGGTGGTGATGTAGCTCTATACTTCATACCTGCTGTCTCACTCTGCCTCCAAAAATCAAAAGATGAATGAATCTGAAGTTCCTAAGTCCCATAATATTAATATAATTAAATTCTCAGTGTGACTGTAATTTTAGACTGAAAATAAATGTTCAGACAAGTATTTGCAGAAAGATTTTTGTGTGACTGCAATTTTAGGCTGAAATTTAATTTTCAGAGAAGTATTTATAGAGAGATTTTCTGTTGCTGAATTGTTGGTTCAAGTTTTATTTCTTTGCATTTGTGCTGTCAGAATGATAGGTCTGACCTCTTAATAGCTTACATCTTCCAAATCTTTTACCTGGGGACTTAGTGGTTCCCTTACTGGGTTCATCTGGGCATCTTTAAGCTAATTAGTTCCCTCTCAGCAGAAGTGCCTCAGGCAGTGCTGGTGTCTTGCTCATTCCTGTTGGCTATTTACCTTTGCAGTTTTCTTTTTAGTGTCTTTAACAGAACTATTTGAATTAAGTAATGTCAAGCGGAAAGTGGAAAACTGCGATGAAAGAAACAGGAACTTGGTCTAAATGATCTAACATTACTTTGTCAAGTGGCCAGTCTGAGGCACCTCTCCCTTAAGACAGAAGGAAGAGAGGGCCTTTTTTTTGCATCCAAGACTTTTTCTGTGTGCCCTGTTTTTTTCTCAAACTTCAGGATGATCTTTTAAAAGATAATTCTATCACTTCATATGAATTTGCATCTCTTTGCAAGATCTAAGGAACTGATACTTTTCAAATGGTCAAGAGTGTAATTTGAGCCCAGAGATGCCTGCATTTGGCATATTTTGAGATACATTGTCCCTGCAGCAAAATGGAGCCTGTCCTAGTCTTTGAGGTCCCTTTTTAGTGAACTGTCCTTCCTTACAATGTGAGTAGAACTGTTTAACTTACTTTTATCTGGAAGTGCTCGCTTTGTTTGAAAATAAATTTTTTAAATTCATGTCTGGAGCACATATTTCTTTTGGGTAGGGCAGTAGCAGAGGCTGGCAGGGAACCGACAGTTTTTTGAGCTCAGCAGTACAGAATTTAGCCTTTATTGGCAAACTTGACACTGAGCCTTATGGCAATTTCTAGATTGATTGGTGCCTGTCTTCTGCTTCTGAGCTCTTCACTCTTGCAAATGAGGATCCTTCTCACCCACATGTGAGAAAATTCTTCAAAATAAGACAGACCCACCTTTCTTAGTGGTTGCAGAAGGGAAAGGTGGTGATGGAACCAGAGAGTTCACAAAAGATTTTGTAGTATGTTAATGACATATCATAAGCAATTTGGACACCCATTCAGAAGCTTAAGGGAAAACACTGTACTGTATCCTGGAAAGGAGAAATTGTGTTCCATGGTGACAGAAATTACTCATTCAAGGACAAAATGTAAGCCTTTGGTCACTCTTACCTTGTATGTTGAGCTGGGTAGTTTGGTAACCAGCAGACAGCTCTGCACTAGGTTTCTGCTTGAGCACTGCAGATGACTCCAGAATGCATAATTATTACCACTGCTGGAACTGGTATGATTTTTAGCATGCAACTCAAAGTTAACATATTTATTTCAAATTATGCTTCCCCAAGGCAGCTTTGTGTTCAAAATACTTAATTCATTTGTATTCCTATAATTCATTAGGCTTACTTTGAATAAGGAATATTCTAACACTGTTGCCCTGTATATAGAAAACCACATATGGAAGCATTATAAAAAATAAAGTGAAATTAACTGTTTCAGTTTTTGTTGTTGTTTTTGTTGTTGGTTTTGTTTTGGAGTTTTTTTTGTTGTTATTTTTTGGTTTTTTTTTTTTTTTCTATATCAAGTACAACAATAATTCAGCAAAGACAAAAACCTGAATTCTAGCTGCACAGCCATCTTCAGCTGTCTGTACTCACGTGGTAAACTTCCAAGCAGTTTTTCACGTTTGCTTTAGCATGTGCTTACCAATGGGAATGGATGGTTGCTGTATATGCTGAAATTTTGGCATTAGTTAGGGGTTTTTTTTGTTTAATCGTTTTTACCAGAAACAGGCAGAGCAGGGAGGCAAAGCTGCTCAGAAGTATGGCATGACCTCCACATAAGGAAAAAGTATGCAGGGACTTTGGTTTGAGTATATGTATATATATACATACACATATATAATGTCTGTACAGCATCTACTACATTTAGCTGTTGGTAGGTTTGAAATCGTTGCCCAGGGACATGCAGATTCTTTCAGGGATCCTTAGCAGAGTAAGGATTGGCCACAGGGTTGTAGTTATAATTAGAGCCATATTATTGCATTAAAATTTTAATAATCAGCATAGGTTATTCTTATCTGCTATTTCTAGCAGTTAGTGCAGCTTAGCTACTCTTAGCATAGCTTGCAGAGTATCCTTAACAATTACTATTTCAGTTAAACACAATTGTTAGTAACTAGTGTAGCTTTCTTGCTTTCTAGGGCATTTCATTACCTGGACCTGCTACAGTTTGGGTCAAACTCTTAATAATCCGTGTGTGGTACAATAACCTCAGTCTAGGCTCAGACTTTACCTAAAGGAGTCACTAAGTCTCAGAAGAAGTAGGCAATAGCAGGGATGCTCCAGACCCCCAGGGGTCATGGATTTTCCTGTCCAGCAGCAGTTCCAGTCTGTATCCCACTTAGGACGTGCAGCTGCTGGAGTTTATGGGCAATGTCTCACACGATGGTACCCTTCCCTATTCCCTAATGGGTGTCCCCACAACCTGGTGACAGTGTTTGGTGGGAAAATGGTCTTCTTGTACTGCTGATAGGAGTGTGGTCTCTTCTATAACGGGGTCATCACCTTCTGGTGACAGCCACAGTGCTGGGAAGGGGAAGAGAGAGAGGGGTGGGGTGTGATCAGCATGCTGACGTATTGTGGTGTTTGTCTTAGAAAATGGTGTTGTTTCTGCTAAACATATTCCCAGGCTCAGGAATAGGGTGCCAGACACAGAAGTGGAAACTTATTTTTCACCCAGACCAAAGTAAATTGCTACAGGTTCCTGAAGGGACCAAAAGCATAAATAGGTTGAAAAAAGGATTAAACACAGTGGTCCAGACAGAATCTCTTTGATCTATTCAGCAAGTTCTTAAGCTACCAATTTTCAGCAGGATAAATACAGAGGAATTTTGTGTTTGCCATTTTTCTTATGTTCTCTGTGTAAATTCCATCTTTTGACTATTCTTGGGAATAGGATCAATGAAGAGACAAAGAGTTTCTTAGGCTTGTGTTACAGTTCCTGTACCATCACAGTTATGCTGGGTATTTAATGGAAAGTGAAACAATATTTAAACTAAAAAAAAAGAAACAAAAAAAAAGGTTCCACTTCTGCTATTGCAAGCATACCTACTGAGCTGGGCTGTGCCTGGCTGCCTTTCTAAGGCTCTGCATGCAACTAGGAGGGTCCTTGTAATATTGATGAGCCTGTGCATCGACTGAGGTGTGGAACACAGGATTGCTGCTTGGTCTCTTTGACACCATGATTTACAGTGGCTTCCTGGTGGATAAGACAGGAATCTGTTGGAATTTTCACTGCTCAGCTGCACATGCTTGCTCAAAGATAGAAATGTTGTAGCTACTGCCCATTTTCATGTTGTTGGATGTGCAGAATAACAAACTGCCAATAACAGTGCTATTCAACATTAATGCTTGAATTCTGTTGAAGATGTCAATGTATTTAAACATTCTGCAAGTGAACTGTGTAAAGTGCATATGCCCCTTTCTCTCACAGTCAGTAAGGTGTATAACTGTGCTGTCATGAAACTTGCATGAAAATCAGGATTCTTGGAATTCAGGAATTGTGGGTATATGTGGAGTGTCCGAGAGCTTTTACCTGTAGTTGCTTTGTGTTTAATTTGCAATCAAATAAGGCATAGATATTTTAGAATTATTTGATAGAATTTCAAGGAGATTTGCAATAGATGTCTGTAATATCTTTTACATCAGGATTAATAATTATTTTGTGGTTTCATAGTGCTATAACTTACTTTGGTTCAGCATCTTGTTTCCTAAACATTTTAATAGATTTTATTTGAAAATTATATCGTGCAGAGAAAGTAGCAAACAGTAAAGAAGTTGTAATGTGCTCTTCTAAGTGTTTGAAATTACCAGTGCTCATCATGTGCCAGATATCATGGGAATTGAAGAAATTGCTTTTTCTAAATTTACTAAGGCCAGTTAGCCTCTGATTTAATGTGGAGAGAAGTAAAAGTGCTGGTACTGAAAATGGTATTAAGAAGTAAAATAGCATAGTGTGCTTCTGAAGGATTGTTTTCATGGCATATTTTTGCTCTTCTTTTAAGGCACTGAAAATATTGCTGTTTTAAACAGATATGTTCTCTGATTTACAATTTTTTTCTTCTTTTTAATTAGATCTTTTTCAACATTTCAGAAAAATCCTATGTCTGAAGAGATATTTTTAAAATAGCATTATTTCTAAAACAGAACTGCCAAAGGTTTTGGTTGCACAACTACAGAAGAGAGCCAGGAGAAAAGTGAGATATCTCTTAATCTTTTAATTTCCAGTGGGGCGTTTTCCTTGGTGTGTTGGAGAGTGTCTAACCCAAGCAGTTCTCTGGGTCAGACCACTTAAAATCAACTCTGCTCAACAGAGCTGAATGTCAGTAGATTTTGGATCAGTCCCTGAGGGAGATGAAAGCTCAGAAATACTTAGGTGTTCAGTGTTGTCTCCTTGAGTGCTTTAAAGTCCATATGCATATTATATGTAATCATATTTTTGTAGAATTTTGCTTAGTTTATATATCTGAATAGCTTCTTTATTACTTTTGTTCATACAAATTCAGATTAATAGAGTAAAATAAATTTTCAACACAAATATTAATTTTCAGTTCTTATTAGTGTGGTGAAAATTTACATTTGTAGAAGTTTTACAGTGGTAGGCTATGAAAATTTTCATGACTGTCTTTTATGTTTTTCTTTATTTTATTTACATTTAATTAATGAATTTAACTGCAAAACAAAAAGATGCAAAGCTAGAATCAGATAAAGTTGTATATTTTTCCCCCATATTTTGCCCAATTTATAGTAAGAGATTGATTATTTTGAGTGTAGGAGTCCATTTGTTAGTGCCCAACAAACAAAATTTTGGAAAATTCTGCTGTTTTGTCTGTGTAATTGTTTGTGTACGAAGACAATTTCAAGTGGCTTTGTAAAACAGAGGTTGGGTTTTATACTAATCTCAAACCTCTGCATTTGTCATGAAAAAACCTAAACACATATCTCTCAAAGGGGTCACAGCGCACCTTCATCATGAAATGTCAAAAGTCAGTGTCTGTGTAGACAGCCTGTACAGAAGAAGCACAGCAAATGAGTGAACTTGAAGACAGAACTGCGAGGTAATGCGAGCACTGTGCCAAAAGGGAAGACCCAAATCTTTGCTATTCCTGTATCCTCCATCATCCTGGACTAACGCTGTCATCCAACATCAGTGGCACACATGAAGAACAGAGCTTCCCACTCTGTGTCCAGTTATTTCTTTGTTTCTTTCCACCATTGCTATGAAGTGCTTAAATAACACACTACAAGAACAGTAAAACTGTCCAAAGCCTGAGCCCCACTGAGTAACTGAAAAATAGACTGTGTGAACTCAACTGCCAGCCAAGCAGAAGGTGAAACAAAGCAGATGAAACAGTTATTTAGGAGCTGGACATTTTATTGTTCTGAACTTAACCTTCTGGACAAGGCTGACTTTACCAAATACTTCACTGTGTGAAACAAGCACAGAACATTACCAGAAGGGAAACTACAGGTTGGAGACAAGGATAAATTCCCAGCTGTATTAGGAGAGTGAGCACAATCTATTTTGTCATTAAAACTTTTAATGAGAAATTAATTAATTCTTTTTCCATGTGATCTCTGATATACGAAGCTCCCCAAAGCTCAGGATCTAAAGCAGGTACACATTCTCTGAAGCCACATCTGCTTCATGGCTGCCAGAATATGCTGCAGGACTGGCTGCCTGCTGCTAGTGCCTCACAACTCTTTTTATAGCCAGTGTAGCCTTGAGATGCTGAGGAGCATGTTAGTGTGAGACAGTCTGTGAACAGAGACAGAGAAATATGCAAACTGATCTGCATGTCTGTGCTTTGCACAGGCTGAAGAAGCACCTCAGCCAGCAAAACACATTATGAACCTCCAGCCCTGTGTAAGAAAGATTGTGATTTTCTGAAGAAGCTATAAGTGACAGTTACCTGAGCATCCTGGAGGAGGGGGTAGGAAGGAAACATCTTGTGATCCTGAAAAATTTGAAGGTTGAGTTGAGATAAAGGGAGGAGTGCTCGACTGCTTTACCTCTTGGCATATCCATAGATCTCTTTTCCATGATCTCTATTAATTGAGGATGTCTCTGTCATTTATCTGTGCCATGGTCACTGATATGGCTCAGGAGATGGCTTGCAAAGCAGCACACTCTCTGTGCTGAACTCTGTGTGAATGCAAGAATTTCAAGAGAAATCTTTGTAAATCCCGCATCCCAACAGCATAGGCCTGTGATGTTGAAAAAAGCCTTACCACCCTGTCTATTGAGTGTCTCTCATATCATGTGGTTACCAGAGAAAAATATTGCCTTCATGTTAAAAACCCAGATGAGTAGGGCTGGTCCTGGCCAGGCCCTGTTTATTCACCAGCCTTATGAGGAGCAGCTGGGGAATCTGGGGTTGTTTAAGCCTGGAGAAAAGGCGGGGCAGGAGAGACCTTATCACTCTCTACAACTACCTGAAAGGAGGGTGTAGCAAGGTGGGCGTGGGTTTCTTCTCCTAAGTAACAAGCATTAGGACAAAAGGAAATGGTCTCAAGATGTGTCAGGGGAGTTTGGATATTGGAAAAATTTTTTCACAGAAAGAGTTGTCAAGCATTGGAGCAGGCTGCCCGGGGAAGTGCTTGGAGCCACCATTGTTGGAGGTATTTTTAATAGACACGTAAATGTGGCACTTACAGACATGGTTTAGTGGTGGACCTGGCAGTGCTGGGGTAATAAGTAGTTGGACTCAAAAACCAACCAGAATGGTTCTACAATTCCGTGATCTGCAGCTATGCTGCTCAGATCTGCTCTTGCTGCTCTTCTGAAGCTTGCACAGAGCCCACAGCTGAGCAAAAGCTTGGTTGGACCTGTATAGTCTGGACATCAGACAAGAATTGTCTCAAGCAAAGCCTTTCCCAAATTGCATTTTCAAGTTAAATCTGTCTGGGATGTCAGTTGTAGGTGTAAGGTGGGGATATTTCTTCCTTGCCTCATAACCATTACTGATGATGAGGTTTTCTAAATGACAGATTAGTGTTGATCTTGTAAAATCTGATGAATATTGTATTGATGAAGTACTAAGCAATGGAAATGTGTGTGTATTAGTTGCACCACACCTGTAACAGAGCATGAACCCCCTCCAAGTGTAACAGTAAAATGACAATGTCACTGGACTTCTTGCATGGAAAGAAAAATACCTGTCACAATTTACAAGGAATCTAAAGTGAGAATGGATGGAAGACCTGACAACTGACCTAATTATTGAAGGCCTGACTATAATGAGGTGTATTCCAGCAAATTACTAGCTTTTCCAATCTAAAAGAAGCTCATCTTATGGCTGGGTGATAAGGAGAAATAATCCTCTGTAATACTGCTTAAAGAACAGTTCCAGAAAATACAGCTATAAGCAAAGAATTTAATAGCAGTATCAATATTATGTTCCTATTAATGATGCAAAAGGTAGAAGTAGGTGTCAATAGAAATGCAAATTCTGTTAAATATAACGCCTGTTTAATGTAAAATACTGCAAGCCCTGTTTTATATTTTTCATTTTTAAGTTAGGTTTTCATTTTTAAGTTAGGTTTTCATTTTCGACTAGATTTCATTTTGGATTAAATTTCATTTGCTCTCCAGTTTCATCAAAATTTTTGTTAATAGTAAATGGTAGGAATTGTCCCTCTTCTATTACAGGCCCCAAAATCTTCCTGCTTTTTTTTTGTTTGTTTGTTTTTTTATCTTCCTAAGATTGTTTTTTTAAGTCAGTCATCATCTGACTTAAGCTCAATTTAGCATATACAAATCCTTTATTTTTGACAGTTGTCAATAGTACTGGTGTCCATTTATTAAAACTAATAATTAATTATTTTGAAATTTCTTGATTTCAGATGTCAATAGACTTGTGGAATGAACAGTTCCATCTGAAAGAATACTGGGTTGAGAAATTTTTTGGATTGGATTGTGGAAATTCTGTTGGATTCTAGGTATTAAAGATTAAAATTTTAAAATTCTGAACCAAATGGTGCATTAATACAGTATTAAACTAATGTATTTTATTAAAGGTGAGCAAGAAGTGCAATAAACAAGCATGTTCCACTCTTTACAGCGATGACATTGTAATGTGATCAAGGAAGAATATATACCACAAATATTTGAGGTCAGGATCATAAAGCAAAATATTTAATGAAGTTGTCAGTAATATAATAATTTCATGCTCGAACACGATAACAGATGATTGTAAACTTTTAGAATATTAACAGCACTCATCTTGCTTTAGTAATGAAATAGTCTTGAGAAAAAAATGTAAAACCTCTGAGGAAGTCCTGACTCCTGACTGTGCTGTGCAATGAGCAAACACTGCCATCACAATAAAGTTGCTTTAAAAGGTAGATATATTGCTTGTCATGTAGCTCTTTGGTGTAATTGGAATTCGGAGCAAGGCTAAGTGATTTCTGTGTGTAATTCTCTAGGATAGCGAATTAAAGAAAATTCTTAACCCTCTCTCTTTATCCTGAATATAATCAGTGTTGTGAGAGCCCATGCTTCTGCTGCCTTCATTGCCGGTGTGGTGTTTAGGAAAAAGAAATCCGTCTGACAAAGTTTTACTTTGCTCATAGGGCAGAAGATCCAAGTGCAAGCCAAAGGAGGCACTCAGCTTTTGTACAGTGGGCACTATGTATCAACAATTTATCAACTCACAGCTAGACTGGTATCCAGACCGGAAGCCTTGCTCTTAGAAAATTGTTTCCTTAAGAGACAAAGTTGTTCAAAATGTTGCTGTCCCCTCTACTGAATTATGAGTGCTTGTGATCTGTTTCAGTGGAAAGAACGATATATTAGTTTAACACAGTTTATGAGAGCACTGTGGTGAATTACCACATCTCAGCAGCAGAGGTATAACTCCTTTAAATCATTGCTTTTGCTTGATATGTGAACGCTTGACCATATCCTTATACATGACATAGATTGCTCTTCTGAGAACTTGCTCTATATACCTTTTATAAATTTAAGAAATTGCATGAATTCCTGATTGCTTTGGGGTGGAGAGATTCAGAATCTCATTTACAGTTGCCCATCCTCCAAGGCTGTTTAGTCCTTCTTAAACCAGTGGGCATACTGAGTTCAGTGCCTCAAATTCTAACTCATATAATGTGTAGCTCTGTAGAAGATTTGCTCAAATTAAAGTAGCTTAAATATTCATATGACCCAGCTTTTTAGACTAATTACAGAGAAAGTAAATTAAAATATATAATCAGATCCTTGCATGAAGTACTGGGAGAAAGCTTTGCAAAAATTCCCCTGAGAAGAAAAAGTCAAGAAAGGTTTTGCGTAGTGCTTTCCAGTCCTTTTAATCTTGAGAAAAAGTTCTTTTACTTATGGTGACAAAATTATGCAAATTGTAACTAATTATTCTCTGATTAGTTTGTCTTAGATTTTATGAAGGGTAGGGAACAGGAGATTTAGCTTGGGGTATGCTATGCATTTGCTTTGCTTTGCCTCCTTTTCTAGCAGATAGGAAAAGATGTGGAGCAAGGCTTAGTGAGACCCTACAGTGAGTAAAAAGAACAAACACTTCCACATGGCATAAAACGTTATTTCTCTGTCTGTTTTACCTTCTGTGGGTTGTTGGGACTTTCGAGAGTAGAGAGCAGCAGAGTTCAAGAGCTGCTGGTAGTGAATGGTATGACACAACCTTCTTCTTCTGCCCTTGGTATGCAAGCAAGTTAAGTAGAGAAACCAAAGACATTAGTGATAATAATTTTATAATATATAATAATAATAATAATTTTATAATATTTACCACTATGCATGGTAGATAAATAGTGCTACTCTAATTATGCAAACAGGAATAAAAAAAAACCTCTTTTGGGTTATTTGAGCATTATTACATCAATCCCACAGTCCTGTCAGCCGTAGTTGTATGTCTTTGCTGTAAAATGTCAGTGCTGAGGTGTTGTTTTTCAGTCTGTAATGTCAAGACAATCCATATAAGGTTTTCTATGTGTTTAAACACTGCACACTGTTATAAAACTCTCTGTTTGATATAAAAAAATCTTTGTTAGATGGAGGTGTACACTGATAAAATGATGAAGGAAAAAGACAAGTCACTTTGATTTTAGTACTCAACTAGCTGCTCTCAGAAAATTAATACATTAACTATCACTTCACCCCATCTTCAAAGAACAGTACTTAAACCTTCCTGACATTTTCCCCAAGCATCTTCTGTAACTGCACATAACTTATAAACATCTAAACAAGTATGAGTCATCCTATTTTTAAACCTGGTGACTCCTCTGCATTGAATAAATAGTGCTAGCCAAGAAAGGAGATCTCTCTTCAAAGAGAAGCTGAAAATGTTTTTAGATCTATTCTGTCATCCTCTACGTCAGCAAAGCCAAGCTTGCGTAAGTGTGTGCTCTAGATGCATTTTATGTTCTCTGGAGTTTGCAGCACACATGCATGTAAACCAGATGTTGTAACAAAGATGTGCATTCCTTGAACAAGTCGGGGTGGACTGAGCTCATTGTTCGATGTGGCCCTTAGAAAGGAGCTGGTGACTTTGCTGCACTCACAGCTGAGACTTGTGGTAGAACTGATCTCCTGGCAGAGGAAAGGTAAGGAGCATGGTGTTACTGGTGGACAGAAGCTGAAATTTTGCAGATCTGTCTGATCCTGGCTGATGTAGTGTATCACTCAGCTCTCTGGACATGTGTTTATCACTGTGTTTGTGTCACTGCACTTGAGGTTTGTCAGTGCTGTGGTTATTGCATGGTGTCATTTTCCTATCTGGAAGAAGCATTGATGCCAGTTGTTCATGAAGTTTTAACTTTCCATGTATGGTATGTTTTCATATAAGCTGCTCTTCAATTTTGAAGTCACTGACAATAGGTGAGGAAACAAACTCCAAGAGCATATTGCTGAACAGGGTGAGAAATGGGGTTCAGATCGTTGTTCTTAAACATACTGCTCAGACCAGCTGTGCTGCAGGGATTTTTCTGAATGTTTGGTACCTTTTTATTAGCTAAGCCAGGCTGAGGTAGAGCCCACTGACTCTGGGCAACAAAGAACCAAGAACATGCTGTGATGTGTGTTGTAGCCTGCCAGCATATCCTCAGTATGTCTTGGCCAGCACATCTTTGATCAGACCTTGAACCTCTCTGCTAGCTTCAAAGCTCTTGGAAGGCCTTGCCTGAGTAGTCTGGTTGGATATGCCATGCCAGGTGGTGGTAGATCTGCCTCTACCTCTGGGTCCTCTCTTGCTGCTGCCGTGGGGTGCTCTGTCCTTTGGGAAACTGTGCAGAAAGTTGTGCACTGTTGGAGCACACTTAGGGTGTAGGGATTCATTGTGTCTAAAAGCATCCTGATTGATATCTAAAATGTGTTCCAGATTTATGTTATGCAGTTGTTTTGGCTTGAGATTAATTGTTAGATTTAGTTGTATAAGGGAAAGTTAAGGAGCAGGTGTATTCTTAAGACTTCGTTTTTATGGGAGAAACTATTTGAATATTCATAAGAATGTAAATCACTGAACCACTGAAATCCTCTGGAGTTTGCTTTATTGCCAGATGAAGTAGCTCTAGCTCAATACCTGAATTTTTCCATTGCTGTTTTGAGGCAGTACTCTGGAGTGTTGTCACAGTTGCCTTTCATGCCTTTGGTAACTCACATCAAATACTGTCAGAGTGCAGCCCGACTGTATCAGAATCACTGGAAGGTTAGGTTGTTGCAGTAAAAGTGTCCCACAACTTCTTTTTTTTTTTACTTTCAATGAATATCAAGAAGAATTTCAAAATCCCTTGATCTTCTCCAATACACCACCAAATCATGTATATAAATGTGTACAGCAGGAGCTTGGGTGGGCTTTGAACTCCACAAGAAGCCAGTGAAATAAACTTCTAAAAGAAGTACCCTGTGGAGTCTAGAAGTCTGTGGCCAATCCACCCCAGGTTGTGCAGCCTTAGGTACCTACAGCTTTGTGAGGATTTTCTCTTCCTCTTTTAGCTGCAGCTAGAAGCTGCAAGATGAAATTGGAATAGGGATGGGGGAAAAGAAGACCTGGCTGAAAAAACTATTTGTTTTACAAGCATTTTCTCAAACTCTAAAATTTTCCTAAACAGATCTTGAGAAACAGATGGCCAAAGCCATCAACTACATTTGTCTAGAGTTTTTTCTGCTATTAATATGTATTTTTAAAAGTATGCATATAGATACAGATAAGAAGTAGAACTTTATAGGAATGTTTTAATGAAAGAATAAAAAAGTAACATATTTTATCAGTATAAAATTTTTAAATTAAGAAGTTTAAAACCTTGTAGAAAAACCTTATTTAAGAAAAAAAATCTGATCCTTCTCATGTTAGATATCAATATAATAAGCAATTCCACATTCATTGATCCTTTCAGAGAAATTCACTACTCCAGACACAAGCACTTGGTTGCAGATTAATAAAATATTGGAGATCTACTTAATTTTCTCATTTAAGTGTTTTTATTATTTATAATAAGATCTTTCTATTTAATCGTTTTTGCTAAGGTAAATATTTTACATTGTTTAGACTGCAGCATGTATTTTAAAAGTGCCCTTCATGCCATGCTTTCTATTTACAAAAGCCTTTTTCCAAATTCTTTAAATCTTTGGTCTGTTTCTTGCACTTTGCAGTTGCATTTGGTGCCCCTGCCAAGGTTTTCCCAGGGGGAGGCTTTGGGATGGGCTCAGTGGGAAGAGGCTGGGGCTGCCCTGTGCTCAGCACAGCAGACCCCAGCCAGCCCAGGCCTCAGCTGAGCCCATCAGCCCCCCTGGGCACCTCTGTGGAATCAGCCTGGATGAGGGGCACCAGTGTGGGGCCAGGGAAGGCAGAGCAGCCACGGCCAGAGCAGCAGGAGGAGATGCTCCACAGCAGAGGAGCTGTGCCACATCTGTGAGCCCCTGCTGGAGCAGAAGAAACAAATGGGAAGGAAGGAGCAGTGTAAGAGAGGAGTGGGAAAAAAGAGTGACTGAGAAAAACTGCTGTGGTCTGACCCTTCAACCTCTGGCCATCACCCAAGGGGCTGAGTATAGCCCACAGTGGTAACAGGACAAGTGGAGACCAGGAAAGGACAAGGAAAGTGGTCTGGAATAAGGTTGTGGCAGAGAAGAGAGAAAAGGGTTTTTTTCCTCTTTTGTTTCTTTCCCAATATGTGAATAATTAATTAAATATTTATACTTGATGACAGTAACTTAAATGTCCCTTAAGTGAGGTTGTTTTGCCTTGCAATAGTACTTGGTTAGTAATAATACTTGGTTAGCAATAGTATTTGGTTAGTAAATTAAATGTCACTTAAGTGAGGCTGCTTTGCCTGTAGTAGTACTTGGTTAGTGGTTTCTCTGTCTTTATTTCTACCTGTAGGTTTTCTCATTCTCATTATTCCTATTTTCTCTCATGTCCCATTGGGGATGGAGAGAGTGAACAGCCAGGGGGTTGCTTGGCTGCCAGCTGGGATCAACCGCCACTGTAATCTATAATTTTTAAGTTCTTCACACTTGTTTTCCCAGTATTTGTTACTGTCTGCCATTACAAAAAGTCATTTATCATTTGATTTTTCCACACTGGTCTTCCTTACACCTTCTAGAAACTCTGTAACATCTGCAATTAAGATGCATTTCCTTGATTAGTAATTTTTACTGTTTCCAAGTGTGTTAAACATAATAAAATTAATTTACTGTTGCAACATACCAGTATGTTCCCCACCGTAGTTTATATTCCAGAATTCAGGGGAAAAGAGACACCCAAAATCCTATATTTCCAGTGATGCCCGTTTGAAATCAACTTGCTCTCTTTTGCTCTTAAAAAAAGGAAGAAGTGACACTGGCTGAAAAGGGAAATACCTAACTTGATTGTCACAGAATTAGAAGATTTGTGCTGGCATTGTATGATTATTTTTTTTTTTAAATCTTGACAAGGAGCAAGCATAGACATGAGCCATTTTTTTTCTGTTGGAAAGAAAAACTGTGATTATTATTTTATACAGTGATAAGATTTTGACCTCAAGCTACTTCTTTCTGCAGCGATAATTTGTCACCTTTAATTGCCAACAGTGTCAGTGCAGGTAGCCATTTTTCACTGTTAGAGAATTTATTTAAAGTTTGGGTCTAAATTTGATCCCTGCTCACAGTTAGACCTGTCTAATGGTATGTGAATTGTGACAAGAAATCTAAAAGGATTTTGAAGGAGGGATGTTATTTCACAAGAATGAATTTCTCCTTGTGACATGCATTAAACTTAGGGTTCCTTCAGCCTCTCTTGCTCATCCCAGCAGACACTTGTGAGGCCATAGGGTCCAGGCTGAAGACCACAGGAAAACTTAAGAATTACAGAAAGCAAGGAAGAGTTTTTCAGAATAAATAGTGCTCTAGTATGGAATATTGCCATTAGCTGGATTCCCAGGAATAACATGAATGAAATAATAAGGAAACCAAGTTATTAAACTTTTTTTTTTCTCTTTCAGTAGCTATATGTTTCATATATGTTTCAAGTTACTGTTAAGCTGGTATAACTTCTGGAAGAACCCAGGTGTGTTGTAGAGAATGGGAAATGCTGTTGGTGCAAAATCAACTTAATCTTGAAATGCAAAAATATCAGAATAGGTCTGGTTCTTGGACATTTTTATTGAGAGGAGTATTTGAATTTAGCACTCAAGATATGACTGCTAGAGAGTTAATAGAAATTGATAAATTTAAGATTCTCATTTTTTCTATCCATATCTTTAAAAAATAGACAGAAGATGAAGAGCTTTGTTTAGTTTTGAGAATATGCCCCATTGTGTGTTCCCTTTATTATGAATTACTGGAATGGAGTCTTCCTTTGTGTGCCTGTTTGGAAATAGAAAATAGATTGTGTTTTAATGCACTCCACCTGCTTACTTCATATTAGATGCAGGAAGGTATATATATATATATATATATATATATATATATTCAGTATATATAGCCTTTAAAATGTTCCAAGTCCTCAGAGTTCCTTAAGAGAGGGAAAGGACCTAGAAGACAGCTTTTACTGAAGTAAAAATTACTGTGGTTTTTGCTAAAATATGATGTTTTCTCCTAGACTAATCACTTTACTGCAGTATTTGTTGTATTTTCATTAGAACTGATGAAAATAATGTGAAAACTATAGCAAAAGCAAATCTCACACTTGTTTTAAGAAAATGTGAAGTATTTATATTCAGTTAACTTCTGAAAAATAAGAAGGGTAGGGTTTTCCAATAATTTTCTGTCACTCCAGCTTCAAACTGTCTGTGAATACAGCCTTTTTCATTAACTCATTTGGGAGGGCTGGGCAACATGGGGGTTGAACATGGGGCCAGTGTGTGCCCAGGTGGCTGGGGAGGCCAGTGGCATCCTGGCCTGTATCAGCAATGGTGTGGCCAGCAGGACCAGGGCAGGGATTCACCCCCTGTACTGGGCTCTGGTGAGGCTGCACCTTGAGTGCTGTGTCCAGCCCTGGGTCACTTGGTCAAAAAAGACTTGGAAGTGCTGGAGCATGTCCAGGGAAGGGCAAGGGAGCTGGAGAAAGGGTCTGGAGCACCAGTCTGAGGAGGAGCAGCTGAGGGAGCTGGGGTTGTTTAGTCTGAGGGAAAGGAGGCTGGGGGACACCCATTGATCGCTACAACTCCCTGAGATGAGGCTGTGCCCAGGTGGCCACTGTCTCTTCCAAGGTACAAGGGGTAAGATGAGCCTCAATCTTTACCAGCGGAGTTTTAGATTGGATAATAGGAAAAAAATCTTTATTGAAAAAGCTGTCAAACATTGATTGAGGCTGCCCAGGGAAGAGGTGAAGTCACCATCCTTGGAGGTCTTTAAAAGCCATGTAGATGTGGTGGAATTAAGCAGCCCTACAGTAGTGCAATTAAGCCAATTATACTGTAGACAAAGACATTCCTTGTTCTTCTGTTATGTTTTCTTAAATCTTTTCCAACAGAGATGTTTCTGTGAAGAGCGACTTCTCCCTCCACTCCTGAATACAGCTGACATTTTAAGTTTCTGCTTGGGTGCCATGTTAACAGGCTGCCAGGTTCAGTTCTACTTTGTGTTACTGGTTCGTTAGGAATGGGGAAAATTGGGAGGCAAAATGTCAAAACATGCCTTGAAGAGAAGGGCTTTGCCACAGTAATGCAACAGAATGAGAAAAAAACCCTTTATTTTTTATCTACACATATTATTAATTCTAGCCCTTTTATTTGGGTCTTCTTCAATTATTATTTTTTTTTTAACTGTGTCAGTTCTGACGTTATTGATACCCCTTTTCTCTGGGAAAGTGCATTCCCACAAGATCCTTCTGGATTGTCCCATATAAAGGACATGTGACAAGTCCTGTAATGTCAGTCTGAGCCCTCTGTGCAGCCAATGCAGGCAGATTTCATCCATGTCCACATGATGCTCTCTGACTGCTGATTATGCAACATTATGATGACAGGGCATAAAAATGTTCCTTCAGAGAGAACAGAGGTTCACAAAAAAAATCATCAGTTGAGATTTTTTTTCTAAAGCATCAGTAAAATAGTGTTAAGATGTTGTAAAACTAAAGTAATTATGAACTTTTTTGGCAGTCTACTGAGAAAGGAAAATGGAAAGAAAAATAATGCAGTAAAATAAATGAAATGTAAGAATGAGAAGAGCAAAGACAAAAGTTATGAAGAAATAAGACATAGGATATGTAAGGAAATAAAATAGAGACAAAGGAAAGTGATAATGTACAAGTGCCAAAATGTATTTTGAGGACCAGTGCAATATTTGTGATCAGTTAAGACTTGTGCAAAATATCAAGAGCAACTTTAAAGTGAAGAAGCATTGAAAAAAATTAGTGGAATATCCAATTAAAAATATAAGATAGGAAGGATTAATTTCATGTAACCTTTCATGCAAGTGCATGTAGCTTCTGCTTGTGCTTGCAATGGAGTATGGAAGTCTAATGTTCCCTTGGTGTAAAGTATTAACTATTCTGAGAATTCACAGTAACTGTCAGATAATCAACTGCCTGATCTGGTAGAGTGCAAGGGAGGCCAGAGTGGACTCAGTCAGCCTAAAGGAAAACCAAAGTTTGCCCATTGCAGAAAGATGTGTCCTTTGTAAGCAAATATTACATTTAAATGTAGAATTGTGAATTCTTTAGAGTTCTTCCAAATATTTAGGGATGCGATATACATATTGTTGTCATAGAATGATCATATTACCCTCCACATAATACAAGGTGGTGAATAAATCAAAAACAGCCCCCAGTTATTCAGATTTTACTCAGCTATTATTTAATTTCATCCCTCAGTTTGCAAAGGCAGATATTTTATTACTTGTCTTTGTTTGCTTCTCTGCTATGGAAGATTTATGAAGAGCCTATATTTGGACAGTTCTTTTAGCAAGATTCAATGACAGTGACAAAACTTTTATTTTAATTTTTCATTCCTATCTATGGCCAAGCTTTATTTCTCTGGTATAGCTCTACCAGGTAGTAGAAATGAGCCTTATTCTCATTCTCCTCTCCAAGCAATATGGTGAATAAATAGAGGGATGTTAACCAGGGCTTAGATAGGGCTTAACATCTTTAAGTCCATAAATTTGCCTGCAGTTATGTATCAGTCTCATATTCCTGGCAGAATGGAGTGGTGAGGTTGCAATGAACATTTCTGTCTGGCTATAGAATCCAGCCTTGATCAGAGCAGGTCATGGCAGCAGGAAAAATGTGCCACAATCTCTACTGGCACCTACTGCTTTTTTGTGTGCCTACAGAAATGCAAGCCTCAGTTCCAGCCTCATGAGTGCAGTGCTGCATCAGAAAAATGGTTCTGCTTCTTTTTACACTGGTACAAGAATTTGGCCCTAATGTAGGTTGTGTCAAAATAGAGTGTGTCCTGAACTGTGTGACACTGGTCTTCAGTCATCATCCTTTACATGCACCTAGTAAAGGAGCTCCTAGTGAGTTCACAAGCACACTTTTGCTTTTTTTTTTTTTTTTTTTTTTTTGCCACATCAGGACATTAGTTTCTGGATTTTCGTAGCTCCTTTCTTTGCTGCTGCAAGTCAGGGTTTCTTAAAGAGCTTATTTAAGATGGGAGATCGCTGCTGTAGCATAGGACTAATTATTTTACCATCATCTTTAAAAAAAGAAATAAAATGTTGATATTAAAAATAGTGGTGCTTTGTTTTCATTCTTGCATTTTTCCTTTGCTGTAAAGGTTTGGAAAATATATCAGCAGAGGTACCTCACAATGTACACTTAGGCCTTACCCACTGCCAGTCAAGCATTGCTATTCTAGGATACTGATCTGAAAGAGGATGCACATGTACTGAACATGCAAAGAGAAAAAGTATATATAAATAACACCATCATAGGTAGAAGGAATACTTTTGTGTTATCCCTGTCCATTCAGAGGAATTAAAGTCCAGATCTACTGGCCAGAGGAGCTGCATGGTATTTACTCTCTTCCCAGACACTTCCGAGGATGCCGTGTTAGCAGAGTATCACTCCTGCCTTTCCTTAGGAGCAGTGGTGGAAACTCCAGAGATCTCACAGTACCTGAATTCTCCTCCATGTTGTCATGCAGGTTCCCCTTTTGGCTGATTCCTGCTTGCTCTTTCTGGGATGCATATTCTGTAGAGCTGGAGGTGGGGGTACAGATAACAGTAAAGTGAAGCAATAAGCACTGGGAATGAAATACATCTCTGATGAAGGGTCCAGCTTGGATTACACTGAAGGTTCTTCCTCTCTGTGTCCATTGAGTGGACAAGCTTGAGGCTTGGGTGTGCCATGGTATCATTCAGCTGTGGGTGGTTTCCATGACATGAAGCTTTAGAGGACACTCTAAAGAGCTGGTGTTGTTTTGGGAAGCTGTGGGTCAAATGTGAAGCTATGAACATCAGAAGAGAGAAAGTTAAAAAACAGTGTCAGGAAATATAAGTGTTGTGAAAATGGCTGTGCAGAGATGGTGGCAGCTTCTCAGTACTGGTGATTTATTATTAAATAGACCTGTTACAACCCAGCTTTGTTTCAAATATGGCTTGGGGACTGAAAAGGGATATGGTCTTCCAAGAAAAGCTCAGGTACTATGTGTCCAAGTGCCACATTGCCAGCTTCTATCTCTACATCCTGGACTCACAATTTGTCTTAATTAGACAGACCACACATTCCATGTCCTTATTGGAATGGATCCTTATTTAATGTCATAGATTTATGGCAAAACACAAATTGGTCATATCAGCCATTAGGCTTCAGTCAGAGGAAAGACAGTGGGCTTTGTAATTGTTGGTGTCACTTTCCAGAACTGTTCTGTGTCCCATTTAACTGCCTACACTTTGCGTGGCTGGTGGCTTCTGTTTTGTCTTTAGTTTTTTCTGCTTGTATTTGATGGTGAATATGACCATGGAAGATGAACACTGGTGGAAGATGTTATAGAAGTGCAGAGCAGGGAGGTTTGGCACAGTAAGCCTCCTATGTTCTGACTGGCTTGTTACTGATTTTCAGTTCATTATTGATTTTCCACTCACGGGTAGAGGTGTTAGCAACTGCCTGGTAAAGATGGAGGCAAAGGTGTGAACAAAACCAAACTCAAATTCATGAGTTTGGAGGTTAATACTGACTTTTGGATGCTGAAATTAAACTCTTCATTCAATGAAAAAAAAAAATTAAATATTACTTAACTTTTGTTCTGAGCACTAACTAGCACTGATTTCAATAGGTGTTTCTGGCTGTTCAGTGCTTTTGAACACAGATGTCCTTCTAAATAGGAGTAGTGCAATTCATAGCCTGAAATAGTAATTCCACTCTTCCACTCAGAATCTGATTGCATCGCCTTTCAAAGAAGAGGAAACTGCTGAAGAGAAAGATTTGTGCTGCAGAGAACAGAACAGGGAGACAACTTGTACTTTTTCAGTGGTCTGAATCTAAATGTTCCTTCTGAATGCACAGGAAACATGTCAATGTAAATAATGAGAAAGAAATATGGTACTTCACTTTTTAAGCACTGAATTTGGAAAATACCAACTGAGCCACTTGATAAAGCTTTGCTTTCTGAAGCCGTGTATATGCACACTCATTTGCCTGAAAGGTTAATGCTAAAACTGTTGCTAAGACAAAATTAACTCTAGCGTCCATGCCATGAATATCATAGTATCTTCTTTTCTCTTGTTTATTTGGGCTTCTTAGCCTTTAAAATGCTATCTAGTTTCCTTACACACAAGTTCTTGAAGCTGGAAGATCTGGAACTGAGCACAGTGGATTCAATACGTGTTTCAAAGAAAGGTGTTCCACAGGTGGAGGTGTGGAGGATTAGGGGCAAACATGGAGAAGTAAAACTGTAGCTTTTCAGGATTCTGACTAGTGATGCAGTAAGTTCTCAAGTGGGAACCTGAGTTTAGGCACTGCCTAAATTACTGGAGAGATGTCATTGCCTTGTAAGTTTTCTGGTGTCTCTGCATTCATCGGTAGATTTTACAGAGAATGGACATTTTTACATTCTGTACTTTTTACATTATGAAGGAACAAGAGAAGTTGCAGTGGAACCTTTCTGCTAGAGAGGATACCATGAAATGTAGGGTCTGATGTGCAAGCAGTACTGTATGTAAAGCTTCTTAGAAAATACCCAACTGAAAATATTGCAGCATGAGTGGTTTAGTCCTTTCTTCTTTTTTATTATTTTTTTAGTAGCTAGTTCTTATTTAGGTACCTTTTCTTTTTAAATCCTTTATGTAATACAGAGAAGGATGTTAACTAACCATTTAATTTAGGAAATGAGCCTTTCTAATGATGTGCTTCTGTTTCATAAATTTCAAGATGAAGAAATGAATAAATTTGATCTGACAGTTTGCAAGGTGGAAGTGAGGAAGAACAATTGACAGGGCCTGTGTTAGTTATAAGGCTGTCCATGTATTCTCCTTGAAAAAACAGGAAGAAAGACACCATTGCAGAAAAATGAAATTGCATTAGTAATGTTTTATAATAGTATAGATGTTAACACCATGGGCTACATAATGTGATTTGGTTTGTTTTGAAGGTGATCTTAATGATCATTGCTGTTTCAGTAAAGGCAAATGGTGAAACCTAAGATCATTGCTGATATCAGTTCCTAATTTTTCATTCAACCTTTTAAAAGTGTTGAAATACAATATATGTCCCTTAGAATCTACTTCTAGAACAAAAATTTAGACTATGAGTCAGCATGTTCCCAACTGAAACCTTTATTTCAAGATGCAACTAAGAGGCCAAAACAATTAAAATAATCATTGTTATGATTTTACTGTATATTTTACTGTTATGGCCTTTGGAACATTAATTTTAATACAGGAGCCATGAATTGAATAGAAACCTAAATGCCTTTATTTTTTTTATGAAGCTTTGTTTTAAATGACACTTGTCACAAGGATTGCTCACTCTTACATGATGTTAAGTGTGAGAGGTTTAGGTGTTGTCAATGATACATTATTTTATGGGGAAATAAATAAGTTAGTTCTTACTTTTATATTCTTTCTTCCTGTAAGTGACAGCTAAATGGGAATAAATTGCCTATCTGTTTCCAATTGTTACTTTTAACGTCCTGCTTTCTGAACTTCAGAGATGCTTGCTAACAGCCCTGGTGTTCCTTTGCTTCCATGTTATATTTTTAGTTAATGTCAATGCAAGAAGTTGTTTATATATCGAACTGGTTTTCTTATGGGAAATAAGGGATGTATTCCTCCTTTCAGAGATGACTTTCAGTGTTTCTATCCTTCCTATAATCAGAAAAACAGACATATTGCAGTTCCCCAACTTCCAACAGGATTAAACCCCTTTTCTTCTCTGAAAGTGCACAGTGTGATTCATGGGGTTTATTAGGCAGAAGCTTTTTAAAGTTTCTTTAAAACTGTAGTTTCACAAGCCTGTTATCCCTGATAAAAATTTGTGGTTCGTTATATTCTCACATCTCATGTGTCAGGATGGCTCCAAGAACTAGCTAGTACAATCAACAACTGCTGGTGAAAATGAAGAGCATGAAAAATAAAATGGGACTTGCAGAAAAGCTGGAGAAATCCTATTTATTTAATTGCCCTGCATGAGTCACTGAAGTAGAAGTGAGATGGCTTGTGATGAGGGGAAGGTAACGGCATCCAAGGGTTTTCATTTTAGACTGTCCCTGGTATATTTGGTAGGAGGGACAGGAGATGGAATGAGAGGTAGGGAAAAGCAGAAGCTTTCGTTCTCCATAGAGTATCTAGGGGTAAAATCCCCAAATACTTGATGTGGTTCCTTGATGAGCCTAAGGGTTTTGATGAAGGGAGTTGGCTTCATCTGTGATAAGGTGGCCTCTTTGGCAGTCTCAAGTCAAAGGATAAAGGGAATAAGGGCCTATGCCTGGACAAGGAATGTTCAACCTTCTCTTTTATTAATTTCAGAACTGAATTGCATTTTAAATCATGGCACTGATAAAGTAGTCACCTGAGTGAAGCTGTTGTGAAGGCACCGACAGCTCTGGAGTGACAAGAGATAAACTCTCATCATGACAGAGAGGCCCTGATCTGAGAAAGGCTGACATCAGTGTCATGGCAAGTGGTTGCTGAGAAAGCCACTTAGAAATTTAATTGCTTTAGCTGAGCATTCCTGGTATTAGAGGAATTCCACGGAGAAATGATTTTTGAGTGCTGCTGTCATTTCTTAATGCAGGTCTTGTTTTGCTGAGATTAGGAATATTTAAAAATGGCTTTTCTTTTTGGTATATATAAGTATACTTTGGTATAAGTACCCACAGTTTCTGAAGCAGGCTTTTTGCTTTAAGTCTGATGGCAGCATCCTGTCAAAGGTGCTTCCAACTTCATGCTTTGGTATTAAGGCTCTCTCATTTTCTCATAAACAGGCTAATGGGTAAAACAATTCCAGTTGATTTATAAAGACATATCCACATGATAACATTAACAGAGGGAATACCTTATGTTTTTAAATCCATTTGTGAGAATAAGCAACGGGAACAAAAAATCCCACAAACAGGCTGTGATCATGCAAGATGCTACATGCAGGCAGGTGTCTGTGTTTACCTCTTTGGGGCTCACAGGCTATGCCTGTGCAGAGGGGCTTGCATTGCCTCTCCAGAGAAGAAATAAGGGAGAGGGAGAGGGAGAGGAGAGGGAGAGGAGAGGGAGAGGAGACTGAGAAGGCATGGAACACTCAGAATGGGCCTATGGGGTGGGAAAGCAGTTTGCTAAAGCAATAGGGAGAGAACTTGAAATGATGAGGCAGGGATTATTTTTCTTGGCCACAAAAATCTGATAGAGCCCTGCCTTCCTGAGTGAAGGCCTCTGTCAGGCGTGAAAATTTCAACTGCTGCTCAAAAAAAGGCCTAAGAAACAAAAAGGAAGTGATTTCTTATCAGTGTTGGGTACAGCTTGTTTAAATAGATTTTGAGCTATTATTTGTATTCCTGATTGAAATGCGCAGGTTACTGCAGCTGCAGTAGTTTCCTGACATTTTTGCTCTTGGAAGCTTTCCAAAATCTGATTGCTTATATTATTCCTCCACCCATTTTTTCTTCTTAAAAAAATAAAAATAATTTAAAAAAAACCTTCTGCAGAGAGGAGTCCATGTGAAAATAGTTATTGAAGTAGTTTAGCTCAGTTCTAGGAATTTTCTTATCTGCATTTTTCTTTTGTTTCCTTTAGTCCTGAAATCATGAAGGTAGTGGAAAAATATGAATGGAGAAGTATTAGAGAAAAAAAAGGAGGTTAGGATGGGGGGGGATCTTCAGCATGGTGCCATTTGCTTGATAGAAGCATGAGGAGGAATCAAAAGAGAGCAAAGCACTGGAAACAGGAGACTTGCTATAGTTTTATTGTGTCATCCAGATGAAAGACAACACTTCCTGTCTGCTGAGCCTACACACCCTGAATCATGGGCCATTTGTATGGATGCGAAGATATGGAGATGTAAAAATCTGTAGTGAGTTAATATTGTCTTTGTGTGGAAACTTTTTAGACCTTAGTGTCAGGATGAAGTGAAAAAAGCAGTAAAAGGCAGGAATATTATTCTTGCAGTTTTGGAGTTTCTGATAAAACCTGGAAGCAGCAACTTGAATTTTTAGCTTTATTAACCCCAGTGAAACACAATCTTATCAATGTCTCTTTCTGAGTAGTGATGAGTGACTAAATAATCTGTTGAGTGGTGAACTGAAACACTGATGATTAAAAAATGTCAACTGTAAGAAGGTAGCAATAAAGTGCTTCCTGTCAGTCTCGTTTCAGAAGCCTTAAGATGAAAATGGGAGAATGAGTCTCAAAGAAAATTCAGTCTAGCTCCACTAATGACTAATAAACAAAATGAGAAGAGAAAGGCAAATGTTCTTTGGACCAATATGGCTGTCTGCAAATCTAGCCTCAAATACCTACCACCAGTAGGTTTAAAAGTTTAAAATCTTAGTATTTGACTGATGAGCTTACTCACAGTAGAGAACTTTATTGTAAAGCTTTGAAAATGCCTTCCTTGAAGTGTTTTCTGCACTTCACCTTGGAAGAGTTCTTTATGGAAGATGCAGCCCCTCAGGCTTATGAGGGGTTGCATGATACATATTGAATGCATGCAAAAGTGTGTCTTGGCATAAAATTGATTTGTGTCATCTCATTCCCTGCAATCATTCCAAAAGATACTCAATTTGCTTTGTAATGACTTGAAGATCTCAATTACACATTTAATTGCTTCATGGAAGGCAGTATGGCAGAAAGGTACCGTGAATGTATGGGTACTTTAAAATGCAAAGGCATTTGGGGTAAAAAGAAGGAAATAAAGAAAGAAATCATATCAGATGGCACTGGGAACTGTTTGGGAATTCTGCTTTTAGGCTTTTGGTTCGGCTTGTTCCTAGGTATTTTACCTATAGAACGTGATTAAGAAGTTCTCAAGCCCCCCCCTTTTTTTTTTTTCCCTAATTAATCTCTGCTGGGAGCTGTATTTTACAGAAATATATACCGGTGATGTAGCAGATTTAGGAGATCAGAGTTATAATGAAGGAAATCTACAGAAGCAGTGATTTGCTGCAGTACAATACTCTTACAGCCCTGCTGCATTTTCCCAGTCATTAAAATTCTGCTGCTGCTGTTTGAGTGGGGGGAAATCCTGAAATGCTGAACAAAATGCAGTAAATATTTCTTTATGTTTATGTTTCTAAAAGATGCTAAATATAATTCTGGGAGGAAAAAGTGTTCTTGTGAAAGCAAGTTTGGTGGATGCCAGTTTCAGCTGGCAGCTGTCCTTATCAAGCAAAGTTTATTGGTAAAATAAATTGTTCTTTTTTTCCTGTAGGAGGCATTATGCAGGTAGGGCAGGTTTGTGTTTTGCCAGCTTCTGTGCTCAAGAGCCAGCCTTGATTTTATAACAGACCAGCTCATCAAAATGCTTGTAGTTTGCTGATGCTGATGATCAAGCAAGTCTCAATCTGGGCAGTCTCCTCAGTGTAAGGTTTTCCTTTGCTGAGTATGGGCAGTGGTGTCTTTTGGTTCCATGTGCAGCTCTCACCTTTGCTCCCAGGACTGGATCCAGATGTAATTCTTATTCCTAAAAACATGCAGACCTTGGTCTGGTGGACATCTGCTGCTGCTTCTTTCTGAATGAGCAGGAACATGATTCTAATTTGGCACTCATTCAGTGAATTCTCTTTTAATGTGCCTTGGGCGTATTTTGAATGGGCTCCTTTTCATCCATTACACCTCTTTTACAGAAAATGTCTTCTTTTGCTTTCCTTCTCTGAAAGTTCACTTCACTTTCACATGAATCAAATGAGCATTACTAGATTTTTTTTTAGGTGACCCATGTTTGAATGGATAAAAAGGGAGAGTGATCATTGTGAATATTAAAAAATCATTTTTTGTGGATTGTAGAGATTCTTTTATGGTTACTGACTCAGCATCATTGTCTCTTTTGTTTTTTATTGCTGAGACAACTAGAAAATAAATTAGGTCTGTTGACTTTTTCTAATCTGCTTCCAATCAGAGATAGCTTTAAATCCCTTTCACGGGGCCATTTTCCCTTAGAAAAGTAAAGACTGATCAAGTAGGACTGTGTTGTGTTTCCAGGTTAAAAAAGCATGTGCTTTTTTATGTATGCAAGGATTGTTTGGTTTTCCAATTCCAATTAAGCTCCATGTTGTAAATTCCTACTATGTTGCCTATTTGCTATTTAGCATAAGCAGAATCAAAAGGGTGCCATCAAAATAAATTGTCTTTTTGCTTCCTCATAACAGTATCTCAAAATGATCTGTGATTATTCTGTTCCTTCTCTGCTCTGCCTGTCCTTCCACTACCACACCCTCTTTTTCTTCAAAGTTTTATTGTTCTTTTTTATTTTAAAGTGTACATATATACGGATATATTATGGGATGGAGATTTTGGTTCCCAAAGAGGTTTTTTTGCTTTTCACATCTTGCAATTGATTTTCACAGAGTGGGATTTAAAATGTCACTGGCCCTATCAGCTCTTCACTGAGTTATATAACTTCTTGATTTCTCAGCACTCTGTAAAGATGAAATGCAGTAGCTGCAGCGCAGATGAAGATGTCAGTTTTCATACATAACATACTGTATCAACCCTTTCTCCACTTGTTTGTTTGTTACATGTCATTTTATAGAAGGAAATTACTAATTTCTACCATATTAACATTAAAATATATATTCTTTATATTCTCAGAATATATGTACTTTAATGATTTAATGAATTCCAAGCCTTTTTTCCCCTGTAGTATATGCTACAGAATAAATGTAAGGGAAGGTCAAGGGACTCTGTATTTTGTTCACATAAATTATGAGTACAACAATGTTCTAAATATATATCTTCTGGGCACCCAATTATCTTGGAAAAGCTGTGGGACTGGATCAGTAGGAGGTCACCGTAATGATCACTACTAAGAGAGGCACTGGACTGGATTTCTGTCTGATTTTAGGTTTCTCCAAATGAATCTTTGTGATTGCTTTAAAATATTTTTGTAAAAAGACAAACCTGGCGTTAATCTTACAGCTAGACTGAGTCTGTTAATTCTGGAGTTAGTTTACCAAAACCATGCATTTTTCTAGAGGGGATTAGTATTTTAGACAAAATTTGGGAAGTATAAGAATTTCCCAATTCAAAGCTTGCTGCTTCTGGGTTTTGACTTGGTTGGAAAGTTGAGGGTTTTGTGCCTAAACTATTCTGAAAGTGGAAGTCTTCACTTCATGAAACACTGGAGGTCTGTGCTGAAGCAGCCAGGCCTGAGTATTTATGCTGCCAGGGTTTCAAGGAGAGGACCCTGCCTGGTCCATGCAGCTGGAGCAGAGCCATCCATCCAGTACAGCAGGCAGGAGCAGGATGTGTGCAGTGGGGGCAGGTACCAAACAGTGCCTCCATCCAGTGTGGATGGGCAGGAGAGTGAGCAAGTCCACTGCCTTTTTCCTTTTCTATTCCTTTGAGTTTTGTGAAAGATTTTCTCAGGTTTTAATAGATGTGCTCTACCACTAATGTGGTAAGGAGTTCCCCTCAAATTTATTGGGATCTGATCTGAGTCTATATATATATATACAGAGGGCAATTAAGCAGCATGAAGGGAATGGATTCCAATCTCTTATTTTAATTTTCTGTTGTGTTAGATTCCTAAGTGATTCCTATATCTCACATTTTTCACATGTCAGGTGAAAGAGGTTTTACCTTTCTGTGCCTAAGAGCAGTTAGCAAGGCTTAGCCATAATATTTTGATTTCCTAATAGTTCCTTTTCATAGAAGATTAACCAAGGAAAAAGAACCCCACACATTGTGAGATTAGTTAAATGCATCTTGAAATACTGCCAGTACTTACTGAAAAGAAAATGTGATTTACTGATTCTCATTTAGGATTTAGACAAAAAGCATCTGATTTATCTAACAGGACTTCTAAAATCTTGACAGTTTCATTGCATGCATCTAAATGCAGCTTCCATGTTTTAGCTTGTATGCTGTTTCCTTACAAATTCTGATCAGGTGGTTGTTTAACACTTCTGCCTTGGAGCTGAGCTCTAGTTAGGAAGCTAAATACACAAATGTTTCCAAACTCACTTGCCTCATTTAACATGCTGTGGCCTCATTTGTCTTCTGGGCTCTGGTTTTGATCCTTTGAAGCTGTTCAAATCTCTCCTTGGTTTCTTTTTTTCACACTATCAGGCACTAACTCCTCATCTCCTGTATTTCTCTGTTCATCTATCCATTGAGGCTTATGTTTGATCAGGGGGATCTTAACCTGGCAATGTCAGCCAGGCACCAGCCTTGAGGTGCTCTTTGTTCTGGACTATGGAAAAAAGAAAAGCTTCACTGTGCTTTGATAAAACTCAGTATAGTGCTTTTTGATTGGATTCTTCTTTCATTAATGTCATTTACTGTATCTATAGATTGCCAGTGTCTGGCAGTGTGTGTAGCTGCAGTGCTTATTCTGCTATCTGGACTTATTGATTTAAAAATTATAATAAAAAACACTTCAGGGCAGCTGTGTTATACAATCTCTTGTTTCTATGCTTGTCCAACTCTATTTTGTATCATTGTGAGCAGAAAAAAAATAGGAAAAGATTGTTGCTTGTCACAGGCATAAATCTAAATGGTGGTTCAAGGAAAAGGTCATCCATGTCTGCTGGAGAGAACATGTCTTTACTGTGATGTGAAACTGAATTATGGCTTTTGACTGTCTTCTTGAATCTTAGTATGTGCTGCCTGTGAGTCCCACCTGCAAAGGGAAAAGGCACAAGTGGTGGTGAGGCCCTTCCCAGCATACATGAGCTGCAGCCTGGGCAGCAGCTATTGCTGCCGCTACAGAAGAAGAGGCGGCTGCTTGGGTGTGCTGCTTGTCTTCCCCTTCCTTCCTCTACTTTCTTTGCCCCCATCTGCAGCTGAAAGGTTATGAAGATCCCCAGTCTGTGGATAAAGCTTGGTCATCTCATTTTAACCTGTTGCAATGTCACTGCAAGGTTTGGGAGAACTGCCCTTGTGGGTGTCTCAACTCTTTGATAGGAGAATGTTCCTTCCTGCTCGATCCACTAAGACGGTAGCAGTAGCTGTTCCTAAATGTCAAGCAACTCCTCTGTAAATGTCTGGGAAGGAAAGAATAAACCTCTTGTGCTTATTGCACTGTGCAGGCCCAGGTTCTGTGGTCCCAAAATCCTCTCCATGCTCCTGACACAGAGTGCTGTCACTGAAGACACAACAGCTGACCCGAGGGAGTTCATTGAAGCACAGGAACACAGAGGCAAGATGTGTCCTGAAAAAAAGGAAGGGAAAAGCTGAGAGGGATCATTTTTCTTTGATGTTGCACTGAAATGTTTTGCTTTCCAAGACTGATGCCTTAATGCAAGGATCTGATCAAGCTTGTATCATTCTGGGCACTTTCGTGCCTCTCAGGAATCAACTGTGTCATGTTTATTAAAGCAATTTCTTACAAGGCTTCTAAATGCTCTGCAACATAATCAGTGTTTTAATATTTAAGTGTTTTTATGGTGTAGTGGGTTGGTAGATAACTCCACAGAAGGATGCAAGCTGTCTGCCTTGAACTTCAGCATGTGCATGTTTCACTGAGCTGAGTGGTCTTTGACAAGCTGTGACCTTCCTTCACAGCTGGTTCAAGAAATACAGTTCTGCCAGAGTAGGATGCTGAGAAGAGCCCAAGTCTTGACTCCTTCAAGTCAGATCTTTCTTTTTACTGTTGACATTAAAATTTGCTTACATTGCACATGTAAACAAAAGGTTGGGTGAAATCTCTCGATAAGCCATGGGGTGCATTAATGGTCACCTCTGTCCCAGGATGGAGACAGCTGAACCACCTTGCTTGTGGCCTCAGCATCAGGCAGGAACCTAAGGATGCCATGGAATCAGTACCCCTGTTGGGAAGCTGGGAGAGGCTCAGAAGTACACAACTGGTCTATTAAAGACTGAGCAGTAACACACTTCATCGTGCTGCTCTCTATTTTAATTTAATTGACTAGCAACATTTGTCAGAAGAAAGTTCAACTTTGCAAAAATGCGGACAAACTTGATAACTCCAGTTCATTATGTCAAGGTGGGTTTATTAAACATACAAATTAAAAATGAAGCCTTCTGTCTGTAGATAAAATGAACTTTATAACTTATAAAATACAAGAGTACCTTCCTTAGGCAATATCCTTTCCTAATGTTAAGCTATTATTAATGTGGTATAGAAACAAGGTGTGGAATTTTTTTTCAGGAAAGTCTGAAAAATGTCTTTTGGTGTGCTTAAATATTTTCAAAAAGTAGATTTTTAAAAATATACACTTTTAAAAAAATCTTACATATTAATATAGATCTGAATTATGTAAGTACTGGAGGACATATTTATTTTTTCTGTGACAGCTGTATGTGGAATGTCCACCCTGCCTGCTGGAAGTTCAGGTGAAAGGGACACCTGTGCCATCCCCAGCAGCCCACAGCCCTGGCACTGTGCACAGATACAGCCTTCCAGCAGGAAAACTGGTGGTGACAACATTTTCCCTAGTCTAGAAGTGCCTTATTTTCAGTAAATGGGAAAATGAAATGAAAATGAATCATGGCATTTTTATTGAAGACAGGTATTTTAAATTAGTGGAAATCTGCTAGATATATCTTCAGTGGCTTCTGGCAGTCAGTGATATGCTTTGATCATTGCACATGCAATGCAAGCACATGTCTGTGCTTGCTGAGCCACTTCATTCTCTCTTGGGGATGTTCATGCCCTGAGTCCCACTCCTGCAGCTTATGTGTCTCCGTGGCTCCTGCTGCTTGGTGCAGCAGAGCTTCCCCTGGTGCACAGTCCCTTCTGCAGCCACGGGGGTGTATCCTGATCATTATGGGCTGTGTCTGCAGGATGAAGACATAAAGAAATGTCTTTACAACCTTTATACTCTTGTGAACACAAAGTAAAAAGTTGTTGAAAATGTTCCTCCTACTTCCACAATGCTGAGAAACAAAATAATTGTGCAGGTTTCTATTTGTTTTTAAATAAGTAAGCAGTATGTCACAACATATCTGTTCTGAAGTGTTTCTCCTTTATATATATAGAGTCTCAGTAAAACCCGTTATTATATTAGTCAGTTTATCAAGGGGCATTGCTTACTTCTTAGGGCGACGAGAAATGAAAACACATATGCCCAAGATAGCATTTTCTCAATAGGTGCCATTAACAGACTTCCCATTTTCTATTTGCATCTGGTGGGCCCTTACCAGGGCTCTGGATCTCTATCTACTGTGCAGCTGCAGTGTCTGAATGAACAGAGTATGGGCTGGCATCCCTGCCCAGCCCTCTGGGCCATTCTGGGAGCTCTGGTGGAAATGCTGCTTGGCCATGTTAAAAACCCTGGGTGAAAAGAGAAAGCTGGCTATATTTAATCAGAGCTCAATGCTTAGAGCAGGAGAGTCTCCTGACAGAAGGGTAGGAGGATAATTTTGTCTTAAGTATAAAACATTACTGTATCTCTGAAGATCTTTATTTCCCATCTAGTATAGGCTAACCTGATTTATGAATAAGAAGTACCTAAATAACAAGACAAGAATTTTTAAAATCTGTGTAGCCAGTACCTGCTGAAACTCCCTCAAGAAAACAGGGCTTAAATTAACATGTTTTCAATGGAATATGTTGTATATAGATCAAATATTCAAAAAATTCAACCAATATAAAGCTCATTTTATACTGATTATATGTTTTCTCCACATTTTGCTAAAATGCTAAACTGATACTTATTATTCAAAGTACTTGAATTATGCATAAGTTGGAAGGCAAAAATGCAATTCTACTTTGGCAATGATGAGGAAAGATTTCTCATTTTGCCTAGTCTCTAACTTGACTTTGACAAGTTAGGTGTCTCCACAGAGATCTACCTCATATAATTATATCCTGCAGAACACTCAGAGAGAGCCAGTTTATGTTCCTGGCAAGGAGAAATTCTATATGTTTTAGCCTCCTCATAGAGACTTTGCCCAAAGGGCACTTCAACCTCAATACAAGGGTAAATCTTGTGGCTCAAGGAAGAAAATGTTCCATTTGGAAAGGAGCATGAGGAGAGTTTGGATGATTTCTTGTGAGATTTGTGCTTCTGCTGCCCTGGACTGACTCCCCTCCTCAGTCCTGTGATCTGTTGGCAGCTTTCACTCGGCAGCATGTCCTAATGCTCTCGCTAAGGACTCTGGTTTGCTGCCCCTCTGGCCCCAGAGCTGGCATTCCAGCTGCCGAGCAGCCCCGTGTAAAAGGCAGAAGCTGTCAGGAGACAGCGCAGGATGCCCAGCTGCAGGAGGAAGGCCAGACCAAAAGGTTACCACTTTCCTGGAGGTACTGCAGCCTCAGGGCTCTTATATCTGCCTGGTCTCAGATGCTGCTGGCTGGATCTCAATCACTGATGGTTTATTATCAATTCCCCTTTCACAAAATGTCTTTATACCTCACTGAATTTTCAGTGATGAGATCAGAATGTCTTATCCCATTTATATTTCATGGAATAGAGATAATGATGATATATGTTAGTTTTATATTTCAAAAGAAATCTTAAGGTTGTTTCAAGATGGATGATTTACTGGGCAAAGCAGAAGAATGTTTGTGTTTCCAGATCTTGTGACAAGCATATCCACAGCATGTTATTTGACCCTGAGCTGTGGTTGCCTGCTGTGCTGATGATTATTCATTGAGATGTTAGAACTAAAACACACAAATCTGTGGTATGGTAAGAGCATTGCAACTTTCAGCCTTCTCTGCCATCTCTTTGGGAAGCTTTTGCTTCCAAATTCGACTACATAAATGTATGTATGTTATGATTGCATATAGTACAGAAATCTCAGGAACACTAAGTGCCTGGGGATATTGCAGCTGACTTGTAAACAACTCAGAAAACAGTCAAGCGTAGGGTTGGAATCAGAAATGTAAATGCAATTGCCTAAATTGAAGTCCATGGATAAAACAGCTTTGTTGATGTATAAATTACTTGCAGCTAGCACAGAAAGTAATTGATACTATGATGAAGTTAATTACACGGAAAAATATTACAAGTTTGTATGGCTTCACTGTAAGCAAGGTATTCTCTATGACTAAGAGTATGACGTGTATCTCCCAGACCACTGGGTACACTGGCCCTTGAAAACTCTCAATTCAGTGTACAGGAGAGAAGATGGTAGTGTAGAATGTGATCCTCCATAGTAGAGGATGTGTGAAAATATCACACTAATTTTCAGGGGAATAGGATCTGGGTGCTGGTTGCACAGCCTTTAATAAAGCAGTTTCAGAAACTTCTAATCAGGTGAATTAAAGACTTTCCTTAGAGAAACAACCTTAAAATAGTCTGGACAGTTTGAATCCATCCTTATAAATAAAGCTGCAATAGATATAATCCTGCAGCATTAATGAGACAAATAAGAATTATATAAAAACTTTTATCACTTTTAAACCATTATGCAAAATTTCTCTGTGCTGAATATGACAGAGCTGGAAATTTCAAGACCCATGAAAATTGTACTGAAGTAGATTTGCATAATGCACTAGAAGAGCTTTTGTGAAAATGGAACTAGTGGGAGTTATTTAAATAACAGTATAGCAGCTATTAACAAAATAGTGAGATTCAAAATAGTAATTTACTTTACACATCTCTTCTAAAACATGCCCAGAATTAAGATATCTGTCAGCAAATAGTACAGCATTGCAACCCACCCTCTCAAAATTCTGAAAGAACAGATCAAGAAATTCTCATCCCTGACAAAACACAAACCTTAGCAGCAGAGCATATTATATCCACCATGTAAAGCAGCTGTAAAATATTATACAGCCATGGAGAAGCCATATGATCTTGAGCTGCTAATCCTTACACAGGCTCAGGCAGGAAAAGAAGAATGAATTGTATATGCTATGACTATTTGCATTGCATTATGTATTTAGCGTGATTGCTGCCATTTTCCTCTCCATTGTCATCATCACCACCTTCCTCCCTACTCCTGCCATGCCTCATCCTCCTGGATGTACATCTCCAGGCCCATGTGTGGTGCAGAGAGCCCTTTGATTCCTTTGCCCATGGACTCACTAACACTTCTCTCCCAGGCAGTGAGAATGCCTTGTCACACTTGAACCACAAGTGGATTCTGGATTCTCCCAGTTGGAATTCATGGATCTAACCTGGCAGCAACCAATCTATATGTCTTCTGTAAATGATCCTCCAAGGGTTTACCTGTAGCAGTGCTGTCATGCTCCCAGGAATAATCACAAGGTTTGTGTTCATTTTTGTAAGTCTTTATTCTGTGATGTGCCCTTGAAACCCATGAAGCCCCAGCTTTGTCTATAAATCTTGTTAAAAGGGTGTGGGTTGCCTCTTCCACACAGCAAAAAAAGCTATTTTTCAATTATTTAGATACTATTCATCTTGTCCCTGAAGCTCAAAACTTCTGGTTTGACATTGTCCTTTGTTATAGAGTGAGGGATGGTGGCAATTTTTCCTGCATGTGCCGTTGCCACTTCCATAAGTTTGACTAGGAGGTAGAGAGAGGGTGGGTTTGGTTTGCTTTCTGGTACTCTGATGATTCACAATTGTCATGTCTTTGTATGGTAATTTTTGGTAATGTGTATAAAGGGGGGAAGGAACAGTGTTTTATATGCTTCCTTTACTTGCTCAATATAATGCTGAGAGTATAAAGCAAAATATGATGTTGAAATGCCTCTGTTTTTATTTCATATAGCTCTCATGCCTGCACCATTTTCTTTGCTGAAGCTGGGCTCAATATTATATTGTTAATACATACCTGCCACTTTGAATGGCTTTGTGGGCTGTGTAGGTGTGAATTCATTCCTAATCCTTTCGTATCACCACCCATATGAAGATCACATTCTGTTTGCTTTGTGCCGTCAAATGATCTCATATGCTGCTTGCATTTTCTGAAAACTCTGCTGCATGATCAACACATTAAGGAACACACTGAAGGGCTTTTCTGCAGGTTTTTGTTTGTTTACTGTGAGACATTGATTTAGCGCCGTCCTACATTCTAGTTTGCTTTGTGGTGTTTGGTTTCTTTTCCTCTGCAATTCATAATGGCAAATTCAGGTTTGAATTGCAAGTTCATTGCACTCAGTTGCCTGCAGTACTTGATAGTGGATAATTAGTGTTAATACAAAAGATGGAGCATGCATTGCGTGGCTCTTTCCCTGTGAAAAACCTCCACCTTCTAGCAATCCCTGGCTCAAGGAATTTGTTTTCTGAAGTACCTGCATGCTTCATAGCCTCTAATGGATGCTTTCTGCCTGACTTATGTAATTCTTTTCTGTACCTAGTGATACTCCTGGGCTGTACAATTGTTTCTGTCATGCAATTATATATACCATTCAAAGAAGTACTTAGCTGTGTTTGCTCCAAACATGTTGCTTGCCTTACTTTGGTTCTTCTGCAATTTCTGTCAGAGTAAACCCATTTGTCTCCCCCTTTCTGATTGCTGATGGCTGTAGAAATCCCTGGGCTGATTGCCCTCTGGTAATTCCTTCCCACAGTCTGTTTCATCTTCCGCGGTGAGGAACCAACTGGTCATCATCACGGGTGTTTTTTTCTGTGCCAGTCTAATTCTGCTATCTTCCTTTTGGGAGGGGATGGCTAGAGCCATAACCAGGTCATATTCAAGAGTATTAAACAACAGATTTTCCAGCAGCCCTCCATGACATTGCCTCATGCTGCAGGCATGCAGAAATGTCAGGTGGTAAGTGGAGCCTGACTGCAGATCACAAGCCTTTTACTTGGTCCCTCTGAATTGCGAAAGCAGCCCAAAAATGCCCCAACCATGTGCAAATGCAGATTTCTGTCCTGGCTGTGGGGGACAACCAGTATGTCTACAGGAGAATAAAATAACTGTCTTGGGGGCTCTCTGTGCAGATGTCAGGGGTTAGGCCTTCTACTGTGTTTAAGTTGTCAGACCTTTGCAGTGTTTGGTTCAAAATAGAAGTTTATCTGGTTTTGTTTTTTTTTCAAAATCAGATAAAATCTGGCTGACAACATCACTTTGAATCACATTTCTTGCTACAAAGACATCAAATTCATAGCCATCTCTTCTGAGCATTCAAAAATACTAAATGCATCTCTGAAGAGTAAACATCTCTCTTCAAATGAAAGGTTTTGCTTCTCTGATTAACTGCGTAGTAAAATCTCTGCAATAGTCACAAGGGGCACAGAGAGGGGTTTTTTGTATTTGTTAGATAAGAATGAGCTAGGCTTTCCTCCAAATCCTTGTTGCGGTAAGGGATTTTTACTTAGAAATTCTTGAGGACTTAATTGTACAGATTCCCGGCTCCTGAGATGCTTCTTATGGTTGGTTGTTTCCACCATAAATGGTTTAAATATTTTTTTTTCCCCCCTTTTGTTTCAGACTGCCAGCCATGATGGCTTTCAAGATCTCTTTAGAAAATAGCGCCTTATTTTTTTTTTCTTCCTGCTTTACAAAAATGCAGTTTGACTTTGTAATATTTTTAAAAATGTATTGATTTTGTTAGGAATGGAATAGGTTTGTGATAGTGAATGCCAGGAATGAATCCTAATGCTCATAAATTCTACAGCAGAGTTTCTGGGTGATTGACAAGTCCCAGGACTTCCTATATCTATGGCCTACCAAACACCTGGTGACATTTTCTTTTTGAGGGAACTGGTAAGAAACTGTTCAAAACTGACCCATTCCTGAGAAGTGCTGCTGGGAACCTCAGGGTGTAAAAGCATCTGTCATGTGGTTTATAAGATACAGCAGAAAACCTTGCAGTTGTATGCAGAGAAAAGACAGAGAAATAAAGTGCAAGTTCAACAGCTAGTCAGTGTTTCTACCAATGGGGATGCTGTATCACACAGCTTGGAGATTCACATTCCTCCTGGAATAGCTGAATGAGCAAACCCCCAGTGACTAGTGACCAGAGGGCTGAGAGGCAGATTTGGGTTTTGTGCCTCTGTTCAGTAGATTAGAGTACCAAGGCTGCATAGAAGGTTTTCAACAGCTGGAGTTATTTGGATTAGCAGCATATGTCCTAGGAAAATACAGGGAGATAGAAACATAGAAAATGGGAGTTTAATGGCTTATTAGCAATAGTGCAATGGAGCTACACAAACAGGTGCATCCAATATGTGTTTGAACAGGGTTGTGTCAAACCAAGGTGCTGCTCAGCTGTGTTCCAAGTAAACACGGCATCTCCAGGCTGGTCACCAGCAGCTGAGTAACCCCATCTTTGGCCCTAGGATGTGTTGTCTTGATTACTTGTCAACAACTGGTCCTTCAGAGTTATTCCATGTTAGCTTCTCCTCTGAACAAGCCACTTTTGCTAGGAATGCACCGGTCTCTTTCAACATCCAAGGAGAGCACAACCGTAATTCACAGAAGCTGCCAGTAGCCAGAAGACAGCAGCAGGAATCAGCTCAGGGTTCCACATGTCCCAAAGGATGCAGATTTTCTTAGTTTTGTTGCATAGTTTTCTCTTCCCTAGAGTTCCTATGGTTTAAGGATAGCTACAGAAAAGGAAATTTTTGCCCCTTCTACTTCAGATCTCAGTCAAGTTAGGACTTTGTCCTTGCTATCAGACAAGCACTTCCCAGGCCGACCAGTGCAGTGATGTCTTTGCAGCCATTGTTATCTGGCTGTCAGCTGGGAGGATGCAGCTGCAGATTTTGTGTCACACCAGACAATATTGAAAGTCCTGTGTTACCCATTGTTGAAAATTTAGGTGAAAGCTGCTACAAAATACATAGAATAATAGATAAAAAAGATTTGCCACAATATTTGTTATATCTTTTATTTATTTTTCTACAAGCAGGCAGCCTGAAACAAAGCAAGAATGAGGAATGTGATCCCAAGGCATTTCATGTTCAGATTCCTTTCTGATGAACAATAAATAATTTCAGCCCAACTGTGCATCTGTAATATATATAAAAACCCCAGCAGAAAGCCCCAAACCAAGTGCAACACAAAGCTAGTAATAAAGCAGGGTGCTGGAGAAGAGTCAGGCTTACAGAGAATTCATTCTCTTGGCTTCAAAATGCATGCAGAACTCAGACTTGCTTTCAAGACATGGTGACCTACTGATGATACAGTTCAATGACTGCAGTGTTTTTTCAAACTATTTGCTAGCCATGGCTGTATCAATATACAAGTCAGCGGGCTGAAGGAAGATGCATTAGAGTAAACTGCTTGTTTTTGTCAAGTCATTGCCATAAAATTGTGTCCTTGCTTGAACCTGTCCCCTACTCAGCTGACCCTGTTATTGCAGTCTGGAGTTATTCAGACCCTGTATCCTTCTGTGTTTCCTGCCAGCAAAAGCACTGTCACCATGTCTCTCAAGAACAGTTTGACAATATTACATGCACTGCTTGGCTGTCATGCTCCTGCTTTGTTAATTTTGATACCTATTTCTTTAAAAGCCTTACTTTTAAATTATTCTCAATTGCAAGAATAGATAACTTTTTCGACATTAATTTGCTGCAGGCATTTCAACCAAGTCTTTTATTAATCATAGTCACTTGAAAAAGACCATGTGAAAATTTTACTGCACAGATGACAGGTATTATCCCTTTATTCCTATGTGATGCTAGAAGAATAGACATTGTATTTGTAATAACAATCTGGTGTTCCCCACAGTGCAGCAAGCTATTTCATTAGCTACCTCTAGACAGCTTTATTAATTGAACTGTCCTTCAGACAGCCTTGGTGGTGAAGAATGTGTTCATAACACAGCTGAAAATATAAATCATAACAGTATTTTTCAATTTGTAAAATTTATTTCCACTCACCTGCTGTCTTCCTTTGGGGCAGAACATAGACTTGCATAATGCAGGACATATGTAGACTTATTGATCTGGAGGCCTCAGGATTATGGAGAGGTGCTAAACATTTTATAGCCTCTTTGCCCACAGCTATTTTGTACAACACAAGCAATACCCTGCAATCACAGCAAAAGCTGTGGTCTGAGGTAGAGCATTACTTCTTAAAAACTAGTGATTTTCTTCTCAAAAGTCATCCTTTAGATCTTCAAAGGTTTCTAGTGGTAAGGAATTATAAAGATTTTTTATATCACCTGAGAGATGATATATTCAACAATGGAACAGAATAACATTATGATGGAACACCATTTCACTGTTAATGAGTCAATGAAATATTCCAGCCTTCATTTTACGTAAATATATTTGACTGGCTGTAGGCTTATAGCTAGAAGTGTTCAAAACAAGGTCTCAGTTTCAGGAACATCATTTTGAACAAAAGAGCTTTCTTCTCACAGTGCTTACTCAGAGAGGATGCCCTGCCCATTCTTGATTTTATATGTTTCAGTGCTCATAGTGCTGTTATTTTATGCCAAGCTGTGTCTCCACTGACACCATATGCAGGTCTGTTGACCAAGACCCTTCAAGTAAAGATAGTTTTATCATAGTGACAAGTTCTTCCCATATCTGTAGGGCTCTTTGAATGGTAAGAGCAAAAGTAAGCAGCTGGTTTATGTGGAGCAGTAGTTGTTCATTGTTTCTCATAATGTCACTCTTATAAGTCATTAAAATAAGCTACTGGTGTTGCTGTGTGAAGAGTGCAGAATTAAACCAGAAACTGTTGAGGCTCAATGCTGCTTACCTCAGAACTTTAAATGAGTTCTGGAGTAATTAAGGACAAATCAAGAAATATAACTCCAAAGGTGCAGCATCTAAATCAGAAAACCCATAAACCAGAATCCACTGGAGACTGGAAAGACATCCATTGATAGACTTGTTGGAGATATTTGTCTAGATGATGCAGTACAGCCTTTCTTATATGTAGGAGGGATAAATGTCCCTGTCAACCAGAACTGTTAGTGCGGAGTCACTGGAGCTGAGAACCACTCCTTCAGATGCAAGACACCCTGGACTAGTCCAGAAGAAGGTTCTAGTGAAAGTAGTCTTATTGAATGACATAGAAAAGTTAATTTCTAACTGCCAGTTTCTAGCTTCTAGTCCTTTCCCTGGACTAGGCAATACCCTGTATGAATATAGTTATTTCACTCTCAGTGTCATTCATAATATTCTACATCACATTGATACATTAACATATCTTCAGAGGTTGATCGTGACCTGTGTATTTTCCAATCTATTTAGAGAAGTTGTTATTATTATGACAATATTTAATGAGTTAATATCTTAAACTAGCAGATTCCATTCCATTGGAGTAGTCCATGATGTTTAATTGCAACTAAGACCTGTAGAAAATGTTTGAAAAATAAGGAAGTGCAGAGTTAAGAGGGGCTGCTTAGCATTAAACTGTTAGCCTAATAAAATTATCATCTAGCATTGAAGAGCTTTATCATTTTACTTCAGTTTCTTCAAAATTTCAGAGTTGTTATGATGCCTTCCTATCAAATCAATATCTCACTGCAATGTCATAAACATCTTTTATTTCCAGGATCAAATCATGTAGTGAGCTATATACATTTATAGAGACCTAATTTAAGAGAAGTATTGACAAAATACAATGTGTATGATGTGAACTTCATTGTAACAGGTAATTTGTTACTATTCAATAACTTTAGCAGCATAAGCCTTATTTTATGTTGCTAGAGATAGTGGAGATATTAGAACTATGGTGAATCAGTGATCCCCTCACTCCAAAGTAGGATTTGAGACTTAGTTAAGTCTTTTCCTCAGAACTTTGATAAAATGTCTAGACCTGAGGAGGAGTTGAGAGAGATAATGTCATTTGTCTTGACTTTAAAAAGGATTTTGACAATGTCTCAGAATATACTTGTGCACAAGTTGTGATGTTACGTCTGGATGTGTGTGCAACTAGAGGGGTAAAAATCTAGTTTTTTTGATGATTTGGCTCAGAGAATAGTGGTTAATAATTTATACAGTACCTGGATCCCAGTAATGAGTTGAACACTAATTTCGTCTGCAGAACAGAGAGTTTCTTTTCCTCTGTCCACTGCTATTGCAGTGCAAAAAATTATATCTGAGGTTAGTGGGATTCTTGAGAAACGTGTTGAAAATATTGCAAAATGGAAAATGCAGTTCATACATCACTTCTTTTCTCTTAAGGCTTTCTTAAGGCTTTCAGCAACTTTGTGCAAATTACTTAATTTCTTTGTACTCCTCTCATCATCGCACATTAAGTGTGGAAACTTAAGCCAAGCAACTTAATGATAGGGTAATGGTGGGCAGCTTGGCTTGGAAATAGATTAAATCCTTCAAGCAGCTCTGCAACTGATCTGAGGGCAGTTTACTGTTTGCAGCTACATGGGAGGTGGACGTGTTATGACTGATTTAGCAGAACATGAAAGGGGAAATTAATTCCAGTCCTAATTTATCACTGCTGCTCCATGGTCAGCTGTGACGTGCACGAATTATTGTACAATAACAATGTACAATGAATATCACTGTTATGCTACACATAATCTAGATATAGAGTGATGATTAGTAATACTTAACTGACTTAAATTGCCTCTAGATTAAAGAAAAAGTCCCAGTCCGTGGATATTAGTGGGCCAGGATGCAACCCAGTGGCAGCTGAAGCTCAGACACCTCAGCCCAGCAAACCTTTACCTGCCACTCAGACAGCGGCTCCCGAGGAGGAGCAGGACAACACCACAAACACCCAGAGGCGCAACCCGCGGAGGAGTGATTTGAAGAGATATTACACCATCGGTGAGTTTCCTTTCACAGAAAAAAGTCAAACACTCTTGCTACAAAAGCAGGGTCTGACTGTTCATTTGTGGGTTATTTCTTTCACTTAATCGTGGCTGGCTACTAAGTTTACAAATGCTCACAGTGAGCAGTAAGTTATCATATCTTAATTCTGATGTCAAATTGTTCTAAAGAATTAACCTGCTATATTTGCCTGATTTTCATCTAAATCTTTTTTTGGTTTTTTAATTTATTATTCTATAAGAAGTAGTACTGAAGAAAGCATAAAAGCAATTTTGAAAGGAATGCTTTAGGAAAAATGTAATTTTTACGATGGATTGCATTGCAATTTTTGGCAGAGTTTGTTTGGAAGGTTCCTGATTAGAAAGGATTTCTAGTTTGGAGAGGGAGGAGGCATACTGAGTGTGAAGAATTATTTAGGGAGCTTATTGGTACATTTCTCTGAATATTTTGGTTTTCTGGATCTTCTTCTGGAATTTCAGCATCTCCATGAGTCTTAAAAAAACACCTTAGGCACCCTGGAACATGTTTTACAGCCTGTTTCCCCACAAATAATTTTGAGATTGTGCTTGACTCCTTTTGGCAAGGTTGGAAGGGACCACAGTGGGTTATCTGGTCTGATCTCCCTGTTCAAGCAGCTCATCCTAGAGCACATGGCACAGGATTGTGTCCAGATAGCTCTTGAATATCTCCAGCGAGGGAGACTCCACAGCCTCTCTGGGTGACCTGTTCCAGTGCACAGTCACTTGCACAGTAAAGGAGTTCCTCCTCATGTTCAGGTGGAACTTCCTGTGCATCGGTTTCTGTGCATCACCTCTTGTGCTATTGCTTTGCAATAGTTTGTGAGCTGTTGAATTATTGCAGTATAATGTGATAGTTTCTTCTGGTCCAAGGGAACTATTTACATGTCTTTAACTTGTCTAAAAGATAAAGAAAAACGTGTTTTCTTAGACATCTTTCATTGTGTTACGTCTGATCCCTTGAAACTGGCTGTCATTGTAAGTTATACTGCTTTTAAAGAAGGAAATTTCATTAGCAATCTACCCATTTTAATAATGAAATCTGTATTTTAAGCGGTGAGCGACTATGTGTTTGCATTTTTGTATGCGCAAAAATTTAGCTCTGTGGTGTTTTTTTCTCGTCTTTTCTCCAAATGATCTTACAGGAATATCAAAGATAAGCCAAGATTGATTTATGCATGAAGCAGGATTTGAAATGTGGGGAATTTGGAATTTCATAACAGTAATAATAAAAGTAGAAATCCACCACATCAGCAAAATGAGTTCTAAATCTAATTGAGTAGTAAAACATATTATTGCCAATTTGACCATAGTCTAATATTCTTTTGTGAGCATCCAAAACACAGTCTGCATGTGGAACTACAGATTAAGGTTTGTGTTTATCTATTTGTTAAATTTGACTCACTGCAGTTTCTTTCAGGACTCTTTAGACAATGTGAACTCCAGTCTAGATGTGTTTCCTGTGATCACAAGGTCTGAGCACTAGTTGCTCAGGATGTAACCTCTGTGCTAGAGTAACAGAATGTTGTTCATACACTTGAATATTTTATTTGGATATTGTGCAGCACTCATTTGACAGACCTGTTGACTGGAAAAGGCCTCTGAAGATTGTATAGTCTGGTGTCCTGTTTAAAGCAGGACCTCAGCCAATACCAGATGGAACAGCCAAGGCTTTGTCTTACTGAGTTTTGACAGTCTCCAGGGGTGGATACTCCATTGCCTCTCTGCCTGTCATGCTGGAACATGGACAGTGTGTCCACAAACAACAGCAGTCATGGGCAACTTGCCCATAAACAGATGCTGATGTTAGCGAGCAGCTAACCCTAGGGAAATGTGAGGGGAACAGACCACAGAAAGTGGCCAAACTTAAGTGTTTTTTGCAAATATCATCTTCCATTATCCTTGTACAGAGTATTGGGAGAGTCTGGGAGAGGTGTTGGTTGGGTTTTTTTTATACATACAACCTTTTCTATGGGACTTGTCTAAATCACAGAGACTAAGTTGCTGGAGCCAGTATTACTGCATAGTGCATCATGTTTGACTTTTGCTGACAAGGAAATTAAAGAGATGAGCTGACCTGTATCTTCTGAAATGTTTGATGGTGCCTGTTCTTGATGACTATGAAAATGAATGGTTTAATCTTGGACAGCACAGTACTGATACCAGATCAATATGTTTACTGTATGGAGTTGTTCCAATATTGAGTCTACAGCTTTGGTAACCTGAAATAATAATTATCTTCTTAGAGCATATGTTAATTTATGACCTATATAACCCTCTTGACTTAAAGAAAATTTTCTGTGAGTTGTCTCAAAAATAATTTCTAATAGTTAAAATATAATCAAATAATTTGTTTCTTTCTGAGGATGAATGTACTGACACCTGTAACAGACCATACTCTAAAATAGGAAAAAAAACCCTAGATTCCTGTGATGTTTTGTGTATGATTGGCTGTTATATAGCAGAAACAAGCACATTAGATCTGTTGCTGACTTAATACAATTAGAGGTATACCTTTTCTTGCCCTTGTTTTCATGTTTTTCTACTAAAAGCAACCTGTGTTCAAGATCAAGTAAATGGATTAAGAAAATGTTAGAAAATTAATGTTCTCAGCTGACATTTCTTTTATTTTCAAATTAGTATTCTGTTACATTAACCTCAGAAAAAATTGGCAAATTACAGTGTTTATGGCAGAGAGTAGCTGAGCTTGAGCTAGCAAGTGCCAAATGTTTCGTGTTACTCTCTTGCTCCTTAAGAATTTATTTTAAGTAATTACCATGATGTGTAAAGTACTTTATAGATATAACTGAGCTCAAATGCATTAAAAAAGTATCACATCTATGTTTAGACTTGTGCCTATAGACAGTTTGTGCTTTAAAATGGAACTGTCAGCATCACATTGTCTATTAAATTAAAACTTACTTCAGAGTCTAGCTGTATTTGTTAATATCTGCCCATTTTATTAAGCAGCCACACAACTTACGATTATGCGTAAGAAATGTGTAACCAGTTTTACTTTATCAATTGATGGGAAGTATTAAAAAAAAATCAAAGGTATTTTAAAAATATGTGTATTTTAATTTTGCTATGCAAGAAGCACTTCAGAGGGCTTTCTATAAATCACACTCTGCTTTGCAGATCCAGAGATGTGAGCATTTACCTTGCACACATATGCTTTGCAGAAGAAATTGTAGCAGCTTGTGTATGCTTGCAGCTACTGTGAGTAGGCACAGGCAATTGTCAAAGAGGTTGTGTTTCTAAAGATGCTCTCTAGCCTCAGAATATTTAAAAAAAATTTATGCCACCTAATGTGCACACAGATTTACCCAGACCTTCCAAAACTGATTGAGTAATGAGGAAGCAATATCTGATAATTCCAAGAGATTTTAAAATTTCATCAGCCCTGCTCCTACTTTAGACAGCTATAAACAAGTTACTTATTTTGCATTTCATCTTTCCCACAGACTACACTTCAGGTGCTTTCCAAACTTAGTGAGTCTAGTCGCACTTTTTAAAAGTGGGGGGAAAGTGGGTAAGGAAGATAAGAACTGATAGGAATAGGCAACGGGGAACAAGTTGTGTGCTTGGTAGAAATGAAGTAAAAACTGGAGAGCCAGTGAGGGGGATAAATAGCTCTTCCATATGGCAGGCTCAGCAGGCAGGAAGGCTCCAGCACCTCCAGTGCTGAACTGGTGTGAAGAAATTGAGTGGGAACATCTAGATTAATAAGATGAGTGTAGGAAAAACAGTCTGCGTGGTGGGTTGGATGAAGTTTTTTTGAGAACTCTCTTTGAGAACTCCAAGACACTCAAAAATAAAAACCTAAAATTAGACTTTTTAGATGCTTCAGGGACTTAAAAATTCAGGCCACTTATTTCTGAAGTACTTTTTTGTTGATCAACTCCCTCAAAAGTGAAAAAGGAGGTGCCTGGGTCTTCAGCACTCTGAAAAAGGGGCTGGAATATTAAACAATGGAGAATGATATGGTAATCTGAATTCAAAGCAGTAAGGCTGTATCATCTTAATGCCCTGTCCACCTTCAAGAACTACAGCCATTCCCAGGTGTCTGCATCACAGCTCTGTTGTTTGTAGGACCCAGCTGAAGGGCTGTGGGACTGTACTTCACTGTATGATGCCTCAGGATATACTTTAAGCAATTTATTAAGGTGAATGAAGTAGTTAATGTTGCCCTATAGAGACAAGAATTTGAGGTGTATACTCAGCTGTGCAAGCCTGGTGTATAGTGCTTAGATAAGAGGACATACCTAGTGAACTATAATAACCTGGGTTTTGTAGATGTAAAAGGCCTTCTTTTGTTCTATTTGCCATTAAAATAAAACTTCAGCACTGGTATAGAGTAAATACATGATCTAAATATAAGAAGTTTGCATAAAAATATTTTCCTGATCAGGCAAAACAAATTACGAAAAGGAAAAGAAGTTCATACTAGAAAATGTTATAAAACAGTATTGGTGGGGAGATGAGGAATGTCCTCTTCTTTTTTTTTTTTCTTTTTCTTTTTTTTTAATTGTATCTTCAAATAAAAGCCTTAATGCAAATGTTGCTGTTCAGGCTCTTTCTAGCACAGCTCATTTCGTTTGGAAGACAACTATTAACTGCCTCAGGAGACATCTTTTGTTGATACAATCTCTGTCATTAGTGGAAAGTGTTGCTGCTACAACTACACACATTTAGTAGTTTAGACAGAATGCCTAAGTATGTATATGTGTACATAATATGCAGCATGAGGACACTCGGGAAATACTAATTGCCAAAGTTCCCTTCCCTACAGAGGTCCATTTAAAAAAAAATATATTTTATGTTCCAGTTGTTAAAAAAAGAAAAAAAAGAGTAAAAAAGAAACAAGCCCTTCCCTCCTTCATATTCTATTGCAAATGAGGTCAGTAGAATTCTTAACAGAGAAAATATTTTCTGCTAGCTTTACCTTGCCATATTAGTACTCTGAATTAACTAATATAAAATTAGTGTGGAAGAGAAATTAAGCTTTTGGGATAAGCAAGTCTGAATAAATAAGTATTAATTGACTGAGTTTCCAAAACAATTGTCTAGTAACTACTGCCAAAGTGATAACTGGGAAAAGACTGATTTCACATGGGTTCCTAATCTTGTTTGTAAGCAACAAAGTTTCAGTGAGTAGTTGCTTTAAATTTAGCTGTGATTAGTTTAGTCATAGAATCACAGAATGGTTTGTGTGGAAAGGGATCTTAAAGTTCATCTAGTTCAACCCTGCCTTGCCATAAGCAGAGACAACTTAATACTAGACTGGGTTTCTAAAAACCCCCTCCAGTCCGGCCTTGACTACTTCCAGGGATGGAGTGTCTGGGTAGTCTGTGCCAATGCCTCACCACCCTCACAGTAAAGAATTCTCTCCAGCTTCTAAATAAAGCCTCTTTTAATTTAAAGCCTTGTCCTATCACTACGTCATGCCCATGAAAAAAGTCTCTCTCCATCCTTCTTGGAGGCTCCCTTCAGGTACTGGGAAGTTGCTATAAGATTTCCTTGGAGCTTTTCTTGTCCAGGTTGAACAATCCCAGCTCTCCCAGCTTGTCTCCATAGTAGAGATGCTCCAGCCCTGTGATCAGTTTGATGCCTCTCCTCTGGGCTTGCTCCAGCAGGTCCCAGAGCTGGAAGCACCACTCAAGGAGAGACAGAATCATCTTTTTTGACCTTCTGGCCACGCTGCTTGTGATGAGGCCCAGGATACTTTTGGCTTTTTGGGCTGCCAAGTGCACACTGTTGAGTTCCTTGTCAACCAGCACCCCAAAGTCATTGCTAATAATTTAGTACTTTTAAAGGTATTGTGAAAAGAAGATGGATTATTCCAAAGAATTGAATGCATAGAAATATAAGTTATAACTGGTCACAGGAATTATTACTAATGCACAAAGCAGTATAAAAGAATAGTTATAAAGTAAGAGTATAATAGAGATGAATGTATGGGGGAACCTAAAACATAATGTTTCTTCCAAGTGATTAATAAATCCATTCTTCCTGTTATGAAAGGAAAACTAAATGAAAAGTGATCAGCTACTATTTAGTAGACAGAAATATACCTAGCCTTTTTGCTATATGCTTTCTAGTGAGTCTGTTTATGCTATGACTCTTTCAATGATTTGGAAATATAAACAAATATCATATTGTTTAGATATGCAGATTAATTTTCATTCTGTTTGAATACATTCCAGTTTGCTTCAATAAAAATATTACTTTAAAATACATCAGAACTATCTGTTTAAATGTGAATTCATACACATTTATTGCTAAATTTATATGGTGTCACAGAATCTGCCAATATAAAATTATTGTGGCTTTAACATCAGTTTAAGTGGCGATTTCCTATCTCAGAGATCTCTCACCCTACTGGAACTATTTGAGCTGCTGTGAGAGAGCTAGACAAACATTACAGTGAATCTGCTATTGGACTCAAAATTAGGAAGGGACAACATTGATCCACCTGAAAATATAAACTTATTTACAATCAAGATGAGAGTTTTATGGGGTTTACCTCATAGGACTACATGCTATTGTAGTCACTGTTTAAAAACAGAGTTAGGGGGTTGCCTCTTACCTTCTCCTCTAAAATAAGCATAAAACTTGTTTGAAAGACAAACATTGTGACTTCTGGTACTCCTGTTTTTAGAGTGGAAACCCATCCTGCTCTGCAAGATTTTATTTGGGATGCTCTAGAAAGACATTCTTTTTAGAAGACATTATCTGATATTTGGTGTGTTTACTGTAGAGAGGTTTTCCTGTAAAGAATATTTCATTTTCTTTCCAAATAACATTCTTATCTTTTGGCCACTGAATATATTTGCTTCTACTCTTCTGCATAATTGAATGTGGTTCCTTTTTTGTAGTGGCTCCCAAATTACTTTGCTTGTTTGTTGCTGATACTAGCAAAGCACATAACATACATAAGTATATTGTTAGATAAGTGGTGGAGTTTGAAGCAGTAAGTGCTGTAAATTTCAACTGCATCTTCTCCCTTTTAGAGAAGGACAGATGGGAGATGGAGCTGCCAACTCTGTCTTGGAGGATGCAGATGCTGTTCAGACACATTTGCAGTTTGACTTTGTCCCATTCACTCCACTTCTTGTAATTTCTTTATTGAACACAGTACTTTTTAAGAAGCATCATTCTGTTGCCTTCTTTCAAATATGATTTTAGAAACTTTTAGAGGAGGAGGCCATTTTCCTAACACCTCGTTACCTGTTTGTGAGTGATAAGGAAAGGGAAATAATTTGTGGAATGTGTGGATAACAAGGAAAGTGTCTCTCATAGCAACAGTAACTATGCAAAATTCTTACTCATTCAACCTTTCTGAAGATTTTTATTAGTGATTCAGATCACATAGCTACTCTGGATGAGCAAGCAAGCATTTATTCATGTCTTTGTTTTTCTCTTTTTTAGTATTTCAAACTTGGAGCCATTACAAGCCAGTTTTTAATGCTGTATCCTTCTTTTGTCCTTTACAGATATTCTGCGTATCCTTTGAATATAAATGAGTTCTGAGCTATAGAGACAGCATCCACCAGAAAAGTGATGCTCATCAATGTCCTTTCATCTCAGTATTTCCCTTTTCTTAGCATCTGGTTTTGGTTTTAATCATATAGAATGCTATCATATCATCTGCTGAGTCATTTTGGACAAGAAATATTTCAGGATTTTCTAATTTTCTTGTTTTACATCAGGATAAAGATGTAATCTTTTATAGTTCTGTAGGCAAGCTACCCAGCTTGAAAGATCAGCTAATCATATGTACTCTTGGGATACTAAAATTTAAACCTCTGGGGGAAGAAACAAAAAACTGATCTGACCCATAAGCTGATAGAGGTTACATCACCCTCAGTCTCTCATTGGAGGTTTTCTGTAGAAGAGAAAAATGACTGAAATAAAAAGGACATGATTTCTAACATAGTGTGCCTTGAGCACAAGTCTTTTACTCAAAAGACTTTACTGGGAAATAGCAAAGTCTTCCTCCTAACAGTGCAAGAACAAAGAAGGAGAATAGTGATTCAGTGCGGGAATAGCTGGGTGATTTAGTGATAGCAGAGGCAGATAAGACTGAGGCTTTTGAATCTGGAAATATAGCTCTGGGAGAATAATTATTACTGGTAGTGGAAAAGGGCTAAGCCAGTTATTTGAGAAAAATCTTGACCCATAGGAATTCATGGGACTGGAATACATAGGATAGGGATACAGAGTAAGGATGGGATTGGAATACAGAGTAAGGACACTAAAAGAACTGCTGAGGTCATTGGGAGGCTCTCATCGTTGAAAGGTGAGGGAGATCATGGGAGGCCCGTGTCTTGGAAAAGGCAAATGCTAGATCCCTTCTCAGAAAGGGCAAGAAGGATTTTCCAGGGCTGTTCCATAGGCTGTTCAGCTTCACTTCTAATGGTCTTCATCTTCCAGACCAGTCCTATGTCCACACTGGGGCACTGTGGCCTAGGTGGTTGGACACTTCATAGCTGGGAAAAACTCAAAAGGCAGCAGTCACCAAGATCATCAGGGGCTCTGTGAGGAACAACTGAGGGAGCTGGAGAAGGGACACGCTGAGGGGCACCTTACAGCAGCCTCTTGCTGCCTGCAAGGAGGCTGCCAATGAGATACCTGTAGTCTGCTCTTTGCAGTGGTGCAAGGCAGAGCAACGGCACACAACCAGCCTAGAGATTGAAATGTAAGAGGTTTGGACTTTAATATTAGGAAAACAAATTTTTCCCCAGTGCATGAGAATGTACAGAGGCAGTGCAGTCTCTAACTTTAGAAGTTTTTAAGACCCAACAACTCCATCTTCTGTAAGTAAAGGGAATGTTAACATACCAAAGCACTTGTTGTGGTTATTCATATTTTATTCATTCTGAAATCAATTGCAATGTTTTAAGACAGCTTGATAATTCTATATAGCTTAAAAATACACTAAAATTGATTATAAAAATTTGTTATATTCTATAGTTAAAATAAAGATTAAGGTCACTGAGTTTTTCTGATTCTTCACTCTCAGAAAAAATAATGTTTAAAAGGTATTAAAATATCATGGGAGATCTCTTGGCCCTAGGGGAATGTGACATTACTGTTTTAGGGATTGTTTCAGTTCTCTGTACATAAATCATGAAAGCTACCATTTTGGGGCATTAATCAGAAACTCAACTTTATTGATGGTGTCAAATGTCCTCATATGTTTTTTACTTGTTCCCTTAAACTTTTTTTAAATCCATAACAAACTCTGCAGAGACGAAGGATGTGGGGGTGGAAGATATTATGGAGAGGATCAAACCACAAATATTGCTGGTAACCTCGGTTTGCAAAATGACTTCTTGACCCTTAGAAGCTAACACTGAGATGATGAATGAAGCCATTGAGTTTCCTTGCATACAGCATATTTGTGAGCATCAAATCTAAAATCAAAATTTGATCTTATTTGTTGTAGAATAACTACACTGAAACCGAATTCAGTCTGGAATAAAGTGACCAAATCCAGCTGTGCAGTGATGCTGATCCTGAGGCATGACCTCTCTCAGGCTCCACCACCAGGTCGCCTGTGCTGATGGGGTGGGACCATCTTCCTCCTGTTCAAGGAGGCTGTTTCCCTGCGAGAATGATCCAACTCAAAGATCTAATTCAAGCCATTTATACTGTGCCAGAACAGACCTTACCTATTGTCTTAAATTTCTGGGTCATTTACATGAGGGGCTACCAAACGCCCAGCCTGAACTGGGCTTCAAACAAACTGGCATTTTATTTATTTCTTCCTTTTAAACAAATTTTTACGCTTTCCTGTATTTATGTTTTCTGATTATTTAGCATATTATTTTTCTAAATGTTGCTAGATAAAGATGTTGCTAGATAAATAAGAGATGCGATTTTCAGGAGACTGATCTTCTGAGTTAGGATCACCTCCAGGACAGCTTACTGTGAGGGTTACTGGATTTTAACAAACTGGGTTGCTGTTTTGCTTCTTTCCCTCAAAAACATTATAGGAACTGAGTATTGTTGCTAAACCTGTTTTTTTATCTTGAACCAGGATGAACAGTTGGATTTTATCATGGAGTTATTGTACAGTTGAACATTCCACAGTTACAGAGCATTAGTATGCACATAGCAGTATGCTAAGACTTTACAAGCATAAAATATTCAACATGTACAAAAAAATCTTTTTATAAATTTGGATACTAATTGGCCAGATACATTCATGAAGACTAAATAGTGGCAGCAGCCTGCTATGTTTCCAATGAATCTCATTAATTAATATGCTTGAGAGATTCTTTTATTCTTTTAATTTGTAGAAGATGGAATGACAGTCTCTTTGCCAGAGGAAATGTGGCAAGCATGACCTGTTCTAAGGGTTGTTGACTTGCAGTTTCTCAGACACTTTTGCCATACATTTGTTTAGGAACCTGTGTGACCACTTGGGTATGGAATTAGGTTCTTTTGTCACCCATCTACAACATGAATTATGATTTTCACTTTACACTTGTATAGAAAACAGTGCCGAGATTGGCTCTTTGACAGTTTGCCAAGTTTCTGATGTTCTTGTTCCTAATAAATCTCAGAGAAAATATCTCCTCCCTACAGTTTTGTTTTTTATTCTAAACAAAAATGTACTAAGAAATAAAACCACGATTTGGGAAATTTATTTAAATGCCATTTGCAAACTAGATGACAGTCTATTTAAAAACAAGAAATTCTCATTTTAATAAAACATGAGACATTTGACTGTTCACAGGTCAAGACTTCCCAACATAGCTGCTAATGTTAGCAACAGTTAGGTACTGAAGTCTGCTGGGATCTTAAAGAGAAACCATCACCAGTGTGAACCCTGAGAAATGCTGAATGACACTACTGCTGACTCTCAGCTAACAAAATCTCATCTAGTGGGTTAGCCCAAACTCAGCTCTAGTAGAAAAAGAAAAATCCCTGTGGGATTGCAACTGCATAGTGCACAGTTGATTTTGATATTTTTAGTTAGAGTAGAACAGATTTGTTATGCTGACACTGATTTAAATCTGCAGTGATTTCTTGTGATTTTTTAAATCAATATTAAATGCACACATTACAAACCTGTCAGATAGAAGAAGATAATATACCAAATGTAAAATATAAAACTTATTTCTTATTCAATGTTTGCTGGAAAACAAACCAAGCCCAAGCAGTTTGGCCTTCTTTAAATACCACATTTCTCTGCTAGGGTTACTAGTGGGACTGTAACTCATAACTAGTAAAAAGTATGAGAGTAAAGATAGATAATTTGAGAAGTAAAGGTCTCACCTTGAACCCTACAGCAGGCTCTTCTAAGAAAGGAGAATTTATTTTTCCCTGACAAGGTGGTTCTGAAGGATTGCCTGTTTGAATGAGATTATATCCAAGTGGAATAGTGTAGTCTTAGGAAAACCATGTCATTGTTACATGTGATTGTAAATTAGCTGACAGAGAACACTTTCTCAAATAAGCCCCATTAATAAAGATGGATTGGGTTCAACTCAGTGTCTCAGTATTCATTGAATGAGGTTCCTGCATTTGATGGTCTTTTAAAAACCCCATGTCTTTCACTATTTTACTGCCATATTTGCCAACAAATTAATTTTCCTATTTCATCTACCAGAGACAGAAAAAGCATAACTTCTTTTTCTTTTGGATAGTTGGCAAATTTCTTCTTCAGAGCAATAAATATTTTTCACTACTCTGCTAAGAACAAGATGCTGCACATCCTTTTGAATGATTTAATTTTTGTGATTTTCAAGGGAGAGAGTGTGCTAGATGGCAGTTAGGGACAACTTGAAAAAAAAAAAGATACTTAATTTGATTGTTTAAACATGAATACTGAAACTGTTTTGCTTTGAGAGGGAACAAAAATTCTTTATTACAATTTCAATCTATATTACTTAACAAAGGCTGAAAGATGCTTTCATGGTGTTGAAATAAGTATGTCTGAGGGATGTAGCATCCATCTGATTAAACCATGAGTTATTAAACTCTGCTTGGGTAAAGAAAGATGTACCTTTCCTGCAGGGAGAGGTGTTGGAGACAAGGAATGTCAGAATCACAGATATGAAGAATAGTGTCAGTGAAACACCAATACAAGAAGAGGGCAGCACAAGTCTAGGTGTGCAAGTCAATGAGAGTGGAGCCCAGGTAATGAAAAAGAGCAGAACTATGAAAAATATTCACTTGATAAAGGCACAAGTAGTGATACATCAGAACATCAGAAAATCCTTTTCTCATACCATAATCCAGTGCTCTCTTAATAAAATCAGCCTTCTCAGATTCTTGTTCTGCTGACAATGTTCCTATCAATCACATTTGGTATTAAGACATTTTTAATTTTAAAGAATAGGGAGAGAATTTCTAGGTAATGTACCTTATTAGGAAAAATACAGGAATCTCAGTTCTAATATACTGATAAATACTTTGCTTCAGTTACAGTTTTGTGAGGGGGAAAAGGTGGGAACATTTAGCATGTTTTAGGTACCCACTGCATTGTAGACTTGCCCCTTTCCCACTGTCAGGATGACTTACATGTGAATAGGATGTAAAATTAGAGGGGGAAAACATAAATATAATTTGACTTTTGGTTGTTAGAGACTTCAGTGGGGTCAGGTTTTTCTAACCAATACACATCATATTTATGAATGCAAAATATTTATAGCGGTATCTAACCTCATATACTGAAGAAGTATGTGTTGCTTATTAACATAACTGATGTTTCAGTTTTGAATGTTCATCAGCTGCCTGTTAATTAGGATACTATCTGGGAGATAGGAAATGCAGGTTTGGTTTGTTTGATTTGGGGTTTTTTAGCACAATGTATTGCTTATTCTATCTTTGTTAAAGGAAGCAGCTAAAAATACTATTTCTAGAAACTGGACAGATTGTTAATATTTGTAGCTATTCTTATTTTCTGGGTGTTATATTACATGATCTTTGTATTTATCTGCTCAGTGAAAGTTTCCTTAAAACAATCTGCAGTAAAACAACAGCTTTTTTCTCGTATTTGTCCTACTAAAACCTCCCAGGTCTTCAGTGAGTTTGCAAGTGTGTTGCTTATGGAAGAAGTATCAGAAATATAAAACTTACGTGCAAATTTCTATTATCCACACCAACACCAGCCTTGAGATGGAGTTTAGATATGTGTTCTTTCCAAATGTAAAGCCAACAAATGCCTGTTTAGGGAGAGCAGCTATATTTTGAAGTCCAAAGCAAAACCCGGTGTCAACTGGCTCCCTCCACCCGCAAGCCTACTGTAGGTCCTGTGTAACCCCAGGGTAAATGCAGCACCATGTGAGCTTCCGGAGCCGAGTGCTGAACACAGAGAGGCAGCAGGCTGTATAACAGTGCCACCAGGTGATAGCACAAAATGTAGGGTTTGCTGCTTCAGGAATTTGGTTAAAAAGTATTTGCAGATCAGCTCTGTTGTAAAGCATCATTTTCTTCCCAAGGTTAGTGTTTGGAAATCTACAGATATAACTAACATGTTTCTGCTGTAAATTCCATCGTAAACACAGTGCCTATGTCAGGGGGCTTTTATTGATTTTTTTTGGGGAGGGAGGGAGGAGGAGGGTAGGAATTAATTGCTTTTGGGGTTCTTCGAAATTTTTCTGGGTAACAGGTAGGCATGTTTTGCTTATGGCAGAAGGATCCATCTCTTTGAACTTCTAATAGCACAGATGAGAGAAGAATCAGGACAATGTTCTAACAAATATCAGTCTAATGTTATTTTTGTGACACCCTAAGGCATACAGGATTATTGTTTTAATTGTTACAATGGCAGTTTGAATTTAGGTTATTCACAGAACGATAGAATGTTAAGGGTTGTAAAGTACCTTGAAGATCATCTAGTCCCAACCCTCAACCTCCCACTACTGAGGTTGCTCAAGACCTTATCCAACCTCAAGACTGCCAGGGATGGGACATACAAAACCTCCCTGGGCAACCTATTCTAGTACCTTACCACCCTCAAAAGCAAATAATTTCTTTCTAATATCTAAATTTCCCCTCTTGCAATTTGTACCTGTTGCTCCTTGTCCCATCCCTTTAGTTCCTGTTGAAGAGTCCCTCTCCAGCTCACCTGTAAGCCCCTTTCAGGTACTGGAAGGTGCTGTGAGATCTCCACACAACCTTCTCCAGGTTACACAGTCCCAGCTTTCTCAGCCTGCAATCTTCATGGCCCAACTTGCTCCAACAGTTCCATGTCCCTCTTATGCTGGGGACACCAGAACTGCACGCAGCACTCCAGATGTGGTGTCACAAGAGCAGAGGGGCAGAATCACTTCCTTTAACTTGCTGGCCATGATCCTTTTGATGCAGTCCAGGACTTTGTTGGCTTTTTGTGTTGTGAGGCCATACTGCCAGTTCACGTTGAGGTTTCCATCAACAATCAACCCCAAGTCTTTCTTCACAGGGCTGCTCTCAATCACTTCTCTGCCCAAACTGTGGGTGTGTGTGGGACTGGGATTGCTGTGACCCTGGTGTAGAACCTTGCACTTCGCTTTGTTGAACTTCATGTGGTTTGCATGGCCTCACCTCTAAAGCCTGTCCAGGTCCCTCTGTATGGCACCCCTTCCCTCCAGTGTGCTGAGCACACCACACAGCTTGGTGTCACCAGCAGATGCATGCTGTCCACAAAGATGTTGGACAGTTCAACACCAATTAATGCTATTTGAAGGCAGATTTGATTTATGTGTGATATCTGTGATGATCCTGCTGGAGTAATTTATGTAGAAAAATACCTAGGAATGTGATTCCATCCTAGTGGGGAAATTAATTTTAACAAAGGTGGTATTTGCAACTCTGAGGCATTTTACAGCCAACTAGTGTCAGTTGTTCGTAGACAATGTAGATGTGTTAGCACAATAAACCTGTTGTCATGCAGCCTATCATCATAGAAAGAGAAAATTGAATAATAAGAGTCCCTTGCAGTATATTCTGGAAGCACTGATCAAAGTCATTTGGAATGATTAAGGATTTTTAACAATTTATTCTTTAAATGTATTCAAGTTTGTTAATAAAAACAGGGTCTTCAGTTAAAGTGTAATCAGATTTCATTGCTTGAAGCAAGCTTCCCCCAAAGCATATCCCATTCAGGGAAATGCTACGAGTTGCTAAATTAAGGGAACCAACTTAAAAGCTTTCAGTTTTATACTTGTATTCCCTCTACCAGAGCTTTTCTTTTTCTGGGGTTCAAAGATACATAAGAAAAGAGAGAACAAGCCTTCCCACTCTTGGAAATTACTTTTCTTGTTCAGGTGACGATGGAAAATGATGTTTGTCCCTCCCCTCCCTTCCCCTCCCCTCCGCTCCCCTCTCCTCTCTTTAAATTCACAGCAAACAGTTAATGCAGAATTAGGGTTTCTTTCTCTAAGCTTCTATGAACATGTCTTGAGGTTTATGAGAGCCCTTATCTTACATACCATTCTGATATTTTCCATAATTTTGTAGTAAATCCTTCACTTGAAGAAGTAGGGTTGTACATAGAATAAATACACTATAAAACTTACTTCTCTTAGTAAACAAAACTTGGTAGAAGGGTGCTTTGTAGACAGCTGTGATAAGTGCTGGTGGGTGGAGTGTTTAAATGTACTTTTTCCTTGTTGTATTTAAGTGACCTATAAAGAGAATGGTTTGGGTCAGTTTAGCCTGTAATCCAACTGCTGCCATCAATACTACAGGAACAGGTTCAGCTCAGAGTATTCAATTCAGATGATTTCATTCACTATGTTATGTTTTGTCTTGATGCAAGCAGAATCAAGAAATTTGCCACCACCTTTCTGAGCAGAACCCCACTAAAAAGGCTGTTGAAATCAAGGAGATTAATTAATTTCTTAAGAAATCAAGAGTCTTTCTTCCAGTTCTGTAATGCTCTAAATTTTTTATTGAAGTATATGCAAATTCCAGTTCAAGTGAACTGAACTATTCCTATGGAATTCAAATTCAGTCACTGTGACTATGGGCTAAATTAAATGGGTAGCTCTCCTCTGTTGTATGAGTCCTCATCCCCTTTGTTTTCATCTGCTGCTAATACCAGCAGGTACTACTAGTTTCTTTGCAAGGCAGATTATTTGCTCTGCTGCCTTATAACATTCCTTCTTCCTGATTCCAGCTCATATTTCTGGTCTGTGAACAACTCTACAATGTGAGATCAGGCTGTCATGACTAGACAAGTAAAATTTCCTGGTAAAGGGCCGTGCTGGCAGATTATAGTTTGCACCAACTGGAAATCCTAGAAGTCACCAGAGTTGGAAGAAACTTCAGTAGATTCAGGGGTTGCACACATGCTCTGATACAGACCACATTAGTCTCTTCATAATAAATTATGTATGAAAATAGTCAAGTTATTAGTGTTTCTTAATGGCTAGTGATTTAAAAGTTTTTCAAATGCAGCAGATATTTATATGCTGCTGTCATTCAGGGGGAGGAGAGGTTAGTGCATTGCTCACCCCACAGGGAAATTAGCTGTTACCCAGTTAACCACTTCAAAGCCTCTATGCCTACAAATCCGATTATCAAATTAGATTAAATCCCTTCCATTTAGCTATGTAGAATTTATGAATTCAGATAATTTAAAAACAAGCAAGCTTCACAGAATGGGGGCAGAGGCAAAAATGTGTAATTATTTATGTCGAATATAAATATAATATACCCTACTATGTTCAGGGCTGAGTCCTAGATGAAGATATAAACCTGCACAAGCTGTCAGTGGTCATAAAGTTGACTCTGAGTTTGCTTCATCAAAGCTGTAAGCAGAATGTGCCCATCATTTCTGCACAGTGCTATTCAGGGGGCTGTAGAGAGTAACGGAGAAATTGGCTTCACCTGCATAAAGGTGGTGTGATAGGAATTACAGTGATTCAAATACAAGTGTGGAATCATGCTGGCAGCAGGAACAGTCTGGCAGCTTCTTGCCTTCCAGGCAGGACATGTGTGTGCATAGAGCACTGCCCAAGCAAAGGGATGCATGGTACAAAAGCTGATTGTTTGTTCCCCCACTTCTTGTCACAACAGACTTGCACCTAAAGTAGAACTGGAAATTAGCCCCACTGAGTTCACAGCTTCAATCCAAGAACTGGAATTACTTTTAAAATTGAATTTCTAACTTAATTGGAAGTGTTTAATTCATCTTTCTCCAGCTATTTACCACTGTGGGGCCCAAATGGTGTCTACATCTTCTTTTGTACCCTACAAATTATGGGGATTTTTAATAAATGGGTGCTTTTTAATAATTGTTTACTTTGTGTGTTGTTTTTTCTTTGAAACAGCTGAACAAATCAGGAAAGAATTCAGCCAAACTATGCAGGACTGAAGTTAACTAGGAAAGGACCTGGTTTTGCTGTTTGCAGAGCTAAAATGGCACCTTCTTGGAGACCACTCACCTCTTTCCAAACAAAAACATACAGTGAGAGTACCATACGGGAATTCCTAATAAGTTTGTAAATCAGGATCTGATCACTGAAGTAAAACTTCTTGAGGCACAAAAGGGAGTGGAAATTAAGTTCTGGTTGGTGCATAAAGCAATCATTGCAGCAAAGGAAATAAACTCTTCACCCCATGTCTGTCTTGCACACGGTTGAGCAGCTGTTGCGGTTTCGCAACCATCCACCACAAACCATCTGTAAATTTCTGTCCTGTGCCTATGTGTAATCAAATCGAAGAGTTCTTAACTTCTGCTCTGACACTAATGTGGCAGCAAAATACTTTTTCAATGTATGTGTATTTCTTCTGTTACAGCTTCTGATCTAGACTGTCAGTATGAAAGCACAAGTTGTGAGACATGAGCTCTGTGTCTACTGTGTAAATAAATGATGTGATTTTCATCATCAGTGATAACACAAATAGTTTGTGTTCATATTTATCTAGACAGGAGATGTAATGTGGAAAAGTGACTCATTAAAAAAAACAGAACTGTATGTTCTGTTCTCAAATCTTAGAAGGTTTTAATTAAGAACAAAAAAATTACCTCCAAATATTTCACTAATGATCACATAATAAATTAACCACTTTCCTCATCATGTCAAGTTTTTCAAATGTTAGACACTCACGAAAAATTTAATAATGAGGACAGCCCAACATTGTTAAACCCCATAATTTATTTTTTGAGTTAAAAATTTTGACTGATCCAAGCTAATTATAAGATTACTTTATTAAGCAGTGACAACATCTTCCCAGTACCTATTTCATTTAGTTTACAAGTAATACAAAGTGGTCAAACTCTTAATTACTCTGACATCTGGGAGCCCCATTAGTGAACCTGATGCTTGGTGCATTACAAACAGGACCAGAGACCCACACTGTCCCTTCTTCAGCTTCTCAGATTCCTCATGAGGAAGGCATGGAGATAAACATGCACAGAGGAAAGGGTGATTGTGCCCGTGGTGGGCTTGAGCTGGCCCTGTGGGAGCTAGAAGCAGCTCAGGAGGCTGACACCTGTAGTCTTGCCAGTAGATACCTGGGTTTTTGTATAAAGTGATAAATTGAGCCAAGGGGATCCAGCATAAATGTTAAGGTATAAATGGAACCTGTACAGAGCTGTGTCTCCTATTCCCACAACAGCCTTTGCCTCTCTGCACAAAACTTTGCAGTACCAGATGAACTTACCAAATCTACCTGCCTGTGAGGCAAGTGGAAAACAGCCTTTCTTTTTTTTTTTTTTTTTTTTTTTTTTGAAGCAAGCTGAATAAGATCTTTAGTTGGCCTGTGGCTTGTTAGACAAGCTTTAGCTGATGTTTTTGATGTCCTGAAGTTGTAGATGTTCATGATTTTCTATGTTTCCTATTTTGTTTATTAGTTATCTAATGTTTTAGTACTTCACAGAAGTTTATTTAAAGGATTTGCTGTTTTATATAGTTCATGTTTTATATGATGTGATCTTATTGTGCAGCCAATATATATGGAGAATGTTCCAAATCTGTCCTTATTTGTGAAAAGACCAACAGCAACTACCTTACAAACTCATATATTATAACCATGCATGCTCTCAAGTAAAACTCTTTTCTTTCTAAATATTCAAACTGCAGGACCTATACAATTTTTCTTTCTGTTTGTGTCATTAATAACTCAGTGTTATGATATTTTGAATTTACTGAAATACTTCTTCTTGAGAGGTCAAATGCTTTTCAATGATTCTGTAGAGAATATGAGTAACTTCCCAACTGAACAATGAATGTTATATTTTTAAATAAAATTTTAAAAAATAGAAAAAAACGAGGAAAAAAGAAATAAAAAAAATTAACTGATAGAAAAAGAAGTGTTACAATTATTTGAGCTAATATTATGCAATTATGCTGGTAAGAGATCATTGAATTAACAGGGGGATATCAAGATTTTCCACTCTGATCACTAGCCCAGAACTAATATAGGCTGGTAGTGCTGGGTAGGATCTGTACCTCTGAAATGATCTGGAGATATGGGAATGGTTTCTATGGTGTTCAAGTGTGTCATAAAAGACTATACCAATTAATAGTGATGGGCTGCTGTAGTAGCAGCTGTGCACCGAGACTGAAAGGTGGAGAAACATAAAGTAAACATTAGTCTCTCACCCATGAAGTGGACTCTCCAGAGCAGTGTTTAACCTAATTGGTAGGAAGGCACTGAGAACGTGCTCAGGCTGCAGCAGGGCAGTCTGTCTGTCATGTTAATTGAGCGTGGTCTCCAGTCTGCAGTGCTCCAGTCTAATACACCATCCTTGCCTTTATATTCTGCTCCAAGTCATGGAGAACAGGTACCAGACTGGCTGTGTGTGGCACAAGGAAGCATTTTGCTTACTTATGCCAGCAAAACCTGCAGCTCAATCTGAAGGTTGCCTAACCTGTGCTTGTACCTTGGAGGGCTATCAGGCATAATGACACCAGCCCAAACTTGGACCATTTAAGCACCTTGAAAACAGGCCAAAAGTTAACATGATATGCCCTTTCATTTCCTTTTCCTAAATATTTAGTTACTGTATGATTAAAGACAAAATAGCTATGAGTTTATGACTGCATGGTATGTTAATTTAGAAGCATGCATCATTTAGAATGTGCATAGGGATTCAGGGGCAAACTGCTCCCACCTTCAGCCTGATTATATGAAGGGAAAAGTTGATGAGGACTTTGTTTTGGTTATTTTTGTGAATCATCCTGCTTGGATGAAGGTGGAACAGGACCCATCCAGACTTGTACAGAGCATGCTGCTGGTGCCTGTGGAGCAGAGGCAGCAAGCCCTGCCTCAAAGCCCTTAGAGCAGTTACTTCCAAAGGATGGGGCATGTGCATGCTCCCTAGATAAAAGTGTCTTCTCAGCACCCACCATATTTTGCTGTAGCTTTATTCTGCCCTCGGGGCACACAGCTGGGCCTTCCGGGTTCAGATATGTGTTTAAATGGCTACAAGATCTGCAGATGTGACAGACTGGAATTTTATGTGACACAAAATGAGTAGAAATGAGGTGAGGAGGGATCTGCAATTTCTATGCCTACAAAAAGAGATGAATAATGGACGGATGATTTAAAATAAAAGAAAATGTTAGTTATGTATGTCTTTGCAGAAACCACAAAGATTCTAAGCTCCTGTGAAAGTTCACAGAACTCTGCCACACTGTCTGAAAATATTTTTAACCTTTAAATGTAGCACACAATCATCTCAGGGTTTTGTTTGGTGGGGGGTGTTTTTGGTTGGCTGGTTGGTTGGTTTGGTTTGTTGGGTTTTTGTTTTGTTTTGTTTGGGTTTGTTTGGTTGGTTTGTTTTTGTGGGGTTTTGATTGGTTTTGGTGTTTTTTTGAGAGTGATTTCTTGCTAGATATTTTAGTCCTACTTTTCTCTTTTAGCTTTGTGTTCCAAATGAGATCATTCCTGTTAGCCTATGGAGTTCATGTAGGACAGGCAATTGCAGTAGTGAACTGTAGAAACAACTTGCGTGGTGACTGCTTCTTCCTGGAATAGCATTTTAAAGGGCACAATGTGCTCAGCAAGCTTACTTCTTGACATATGATGTGGATAACTTTCTCAGACATAGGTCAGGCACAAATCCTGCCATTTGACATGGCACAGCCCCCAAACAGCATTAAAGTCACGCCTGCAATACAATAGAGTCAATTTGCTAACCAAAATTGCTAAGGACATCTATCAACTAGATTGAATTAATTAGATCATTGCCAGAGTAGCAGATAATATAATTGTTCCTTGATGAGAGTTCTGGGCCTCAAGTTACACAACCAAAATGGCACTTTTCCACAAAGATGTCTTCAGATGGCATTTGCACGCCTACATCTCTAGCACTGCCTGGTTTCACTCATTTCTTAGCAGGGCTGTATGAATTGTGTGTCAAACATAGATTTGGCAGTTCCAGTATGTTTTCGAGAGAGTTTATAAATACAGTGTTGTGCCTAAAATACAATGTTGTGACAGAGCTTTTCTTTTGCTAAGTAAGTTTGTTTTACCATGTTAATCATTCAATTTTATATGAGATGTTAACTGTGTAATAATTCTGAGCAAGCAATCATACTACAAGTGTATTTTAAATGAATCTATGCCTTTGGTTTCTAGAAATGCAGTAAATAACTTGTCATTACCTTTTGTCTTTCAATATCTGTATGCAATAGTAGTACTTTAAAATATAAATTTAGTTACTAGTAATAATTATATGGATTTAGAATATCTTAGTTTCACTATGTAGAACTAGATGGTGGTGGTAATTTTTGACAGAGGAAAACAGAGAAAATCAGGAAAAAATGAATTCATTTGAGTTTGGGGTTTTTTTTAGGTTGTTGTGTGGGGTTTTTTATTGTTCATTGATGTCTTCTCTTGCATTCATAGATTAATTTGATGTTGAGCTTTCAGTGGACTGGTGAGTATTTTAATACTAGATGTTAAAGTAAGTGTAGGATTTTCTTTAGGAAATATTGGCAAAAGTAATAGGCTCAGAAAGGAAGAAAGAAAGGAAGAAAGGAAGAAAGGAAGAAAGGAAGAAAGGAAGGAAGGAAGGAAGGAAGGAAGGAAGGAAGGAAGGAAAGGAAGGAAGGAAGGAAGGAAGGAAGGAAGAGAAGAAGAAGAAAGAAAGAAAGAAAGAAAGAAAGAAAGAAAGAAAGAAAGAAAGAAAGAAAGAAGAAAGAAAGAAAGAAAGAAAGAAAGAAAGAAAGAAAGAAAGAAAGAAAGAAAGAAAGAAGGAAAGAAAGAAAGAAAAGAAAAAGAAAGAAGAAAGAAAGAAAGAAAGAAAACCCTTGACCTTAAAAAAATCCATGCAGCCTGTTTGGATTCGCTGGGAAAGTGGCTGATTGAGGATTTGGCTCCAATACCAGGGGACTGGGAGGGGGAGGAGAGAGACCTGTGACAATTGGGCAAGGGAAGGTTTGCATGTGACCTATGATGAAAAGGCGTGAGAGCAGCACTGAGTGGAGTTGCTTAGGTTGCAGCAGGATCTGCTTGCCATCCATGTCAAGGACAATGTGGCTCTCTCTCTCCGAGCTATTTTGCATCTCTTCATTTTACTTTTCAGTGGTCTCATTTCTGGAAGACTGTATTAGCTTGAACCGACATGCACTCGGCTGTGTCTGACCTAGCTGAGAGAGGGCTGATGAAGCCATCCATGCTGAGAAAATTGGTGCAAAACAGTGATTCTGGGAGTAGAACTAAGAAAATCCCATTGGATTTAACACACTGCAGAGCCATTTGTAATGCCCATGTTACTCAGTTCGTAGTGTGTTTGTAAGCTGCCTGGGTTGTGCCGGATGGTTGCCCTGGGTAACTCAAGTGGTTGGGCTGTCCACAGATCCTGGAAGTAACAAAAGCAGCTTTGCCGTTGAGTTAATGAACTGTGCTGGCTGGTCTGTGAATTTTTTTTTCAGGCAATTTCAGATACTGTGAATATTTTTCAGGCAATTTCAGATACAGTAGAAGCTAATGGATATGTTGACTTCTATTCTCCTTAGATAAATGGAGAATGAATTAAAGTTAATTTGGTTTTTGTTTGTTTTAGTTTTGGGTTTTTTTTTTCCAAATAAGATAGATGGGGATATTAAAAGTATCCCCTTACTTAGGTTTTATCCTGTGCAGGATTGCCTTGGGCAGTAGCTTCTATTGTCTTGTTATCTCAGTCCAGTGAAGTATTCAGCTGCAGCTTTCCGTAGCCTGAATGAGTGTTGTTAGAACACTCATTCAACTTAAGAGCTGCCATAGCCTAGAGACAAGATCTAATGTTGTCTAGAGATCAAACCCTTGATTGATGGCAGTCACTGACACCATCTCTTGTTAAGATTTCTTCATGTCAACATGGTCCATCCCGACCAGCGGGTTCGGGATCTTTTCAGTTAACCTGTGTGATCCCACATCGGAGTCACCCCTGGGCTGGGGGAGCTGAAATGATTCCTGGGCACTACTGAGTCTGTGGCTCCTTTTGACTGTCACCTGGGACTTCCGCTGCAATGCCGCTCATTCGGACTGTCCTCCCCCGGGTACCAGGATGCTCTGAAGCCAAGCCCTGTTGCCATGCTTCAGATAAATTGGTGTCCATGTGTAGAATTTATTGAGAGATTCTGCATAGCTTCTTTGAAGTATTTTATAGATAAAATCAAGGGCTTCCTATTTATATACTTAAAGTGAATGGAGTGAAAATTATTGGAGCTACGTTGAGGGCTTCCCATTTATGTAAAGTTCATGGATTAAGAATGACTGTAGTACTGTGAGAAACAGTGCTCACGATTTCATCTTCTTTTTTTTTTTTTTTTTTTTTTTTTTTTTTTTTTAATTAATAGTTTAATAAGGAAAAAAAGAAACAATATCCAGAACAGGGGTGTTTGGCAAGCTGCCAAAAACACACCATTAGCTTAAAACAATGTTCTTATATACTTCTGTATTACAAGGGTTAAATGCATATTCATGAGTTATACATATTCAACCATTCCTGTGAGTTTAGATGTTCCAGGAATTCTTTTTCTTTGTTTTAACCTTTGACTTTTCTGCATGCCATCTTGTAGATTAAATCAGTATATTTTGTTTCTTCTGGAGGCTCCATTCTGTTGTTTTTATACTTCCTGAAAACTGGAGTAAATTTTTCTCTTGGTGTCCTGGTTTTCGTCACTGTTATCATATCATTCAGATAAGATAGTCCACAAATGTGAGAAACAACATAGCTATTTCACACCTTTATCTGAGTTAGTTACACAAATAAAAGCATTTAACATTACATAGTTTTCTATTTTAATATTATACTAAGGCCTAAGGTATAGTACATATTTATCACACTACTATTTATATAATCTATATGGTGCATTCATAAACTGACAGATTATACTATACCAAAAAACAGTAAAAAGGAATTACAAATTGTACCATATCAAAATGTTTGTGATTGATAATAACTTGCAAAAGCTAATACATAAATGTGAAAGCCAATACTATATTGTCATTTATAACAGTACCATTGCCTGGATGTCTCATATGCCAGGACTAGGTGAGTGCAACATTAGTGTTGTGACATCTATTTCCACAAAAAACTTTGTTTAGAATTGAATGCTATTCCTTAATAAGGAGAGTTGCTTTATTACTTATTTAAGGATGGAAGAGTTGTGTGTGATCTTTTCTGTTCTAACCTTGTTTTCTACATGGCTTCAAAAGGTTAATTACAAAGATATCTTGTAATGAAAGTTTATCTTTGCCTTCCTGAGCTTTGGTGTACAGCTTGTAATATTAGTAGGAGTGGTTGAGGTGTCATAAGGAATATGGAAGAAAATCCACAATTTTTGAGAGGGACATAAACAAAACTAATGACTGGAAGAGCAAAGAAAAACTGGTAGAAGAAATTAATAAGAAACTGAGTAGACCTTATACTCCAGTAAGCCAGAAAGTCTTGGATAAACTGAAGCTACATAACTTACTGATATATGTATATATATATGTACATATAAATATAAAAATGTATATGCCTTATATTTTTTGGTATTCTTAATCAAATAAGAACATAACTGGGATTTCTTTTTCTCTATGTAAATACACAATGTAATGTTTTAAAAGTCCTATCTGTAAGGTTAGAATTATGAAGAGTGTTCCTTAATTAAATATGAATATTATATCAAAGTTTACATGAATCCATGATGCATCTGAAGGTGTTGAGGAGCGGTCAGTTGTAAGACCTCTCTCTGTCTCTTTGAAAGGTCATGCAGATCAGGGAGATTCCTGGGGAGTGGGAATAAACAAATGAACACCCATCTTCTGGAGAGAGGATCTAGACCAGTCAGGCTCACCTCAGTGGGAGTAGAAGCCACATGCAGGCCCAAAAATGCTAAGGCATGACTGGGAACACCCAGCACGGGGCTACCAAGGGCAAACAGTGTCTGAGAGACTGGATGCACCCTCTGGAAAGGTGGCTGGATCACTGAATGAAGGGACAGCAGTGGATGTTTTGGAGTGGCTTCCAGAGGTTACTCCTGCTTTAAATTAGACTAGAGAAGACTCTCTAGAGATAGGTGGGATCTTTATGAGAATAAAATGCTAAGCCAGCAAATAGGAATTGAATCAATCAGCTCATTCAAGGCAGTAGTGATACATGGAAAAAGTAAATCCACAACTCGGAGGAGTCGTAAAAGTTCGGTTTTGTCTCAGTAGGAAGAGATATGTGGGATATATGCAGCGTTTAAATGTTGGCCAGTGAGTCCTCTGACATTTCTTACATGTTAATTTAGTCTGAATCTTAAGTGTATAAGATATAATTTGAATACTAAATCTTTGGGGTTCTTCCTACCTAATCAAATAAGAATCAGAAATAGTGTGGAAGAGAATATTTTGGTCTATTTATAATACAGGTAGTTTAGACAGCTTGTGTTATAAAAGGAGTATTTTCCTGCCTTTTTTTTTTTTTTTTCTTAACAGAAGAAAAACTTTCCCCCTGGAAACAGGATAGCACCTGTGTAATCCATGGAACTGATACCAAAATGTCTGTAAATGGTATTGGAGTGTAAGTAGAAAACAGATTTTGTGATTCAACACAGGGCTAAATGTGGGTGTAGACTGCTAACTAGGAGCACATACAGGGTATGCAGTCTGAGGGGGGAAAAAACAAAACTCAAAACAGATCTGTATTTCTTTTATAGGATTTTAAATTTTAAAATATGGGAGAAATTCTCTTTTACTTTCTGGGGTCAACTTTGCCATTATTCAGGTGATAGATGCAAACACTATATATTATCAGAGCCTTCAGACCAGATTTAGGGGGATTTTAGGTACACCATGTTAGGCCTCTGCAGAGGAGTGATTATTTTCTGTTCTCTTCAAAGCTTCAGATTGAAATCTTGAACCCAATAAAATGGAGAGAAAATTTTGTTGATTTCAGGAAAATAGGATTTCAACCTTGGAGTTTCATCTTGTCGCTATCAAAGTAAATGAGTAATGCCATTGATTACTGTGAGATCAAGTCACAAATCCTCTATAGTCTCTAATGGTAAAGTATAGATTATATCCTTTTAGGACCTTCTAGGATCTTTTTCATGTGAACTTCAAAGAAGTAATGATAAATGTCTAGATAAATAACCTTGGTAACATCTGAAGAGAACAGTTTTCTGCCCTCATGAAAGTCTATGGTAGATAACACAGATTTATTACTAAGCAGAATGTGTATTTTAGGGGCTGTTTGTTGGATCCTTTTATTGTGTTTTTTTTTTTCTTTTTTTCTTTTTTTTTTTTTTAATGAGGCAACAGATGTTTACTAAAGACTAATTAGAAGAAATTTGTCAGCATTTGTGGATTTGTTCCTTTCATGATTCAGGAGATAGGCTTGCTTTGTTCTTTCTCTTTTCCTCTCCCTTTTTAATGAAGCGTTTCTTAATAACTACTGATTGAAATCTTCTGCAGCGTATTTGATGGCAGTCAGTTTGGGACAGAGAGCCCTTCTTACTGAATCTGTTTCTGTCTCGATGCATTCTGCAAACAGCCTATGTTAGACCAAAAGCCTATGCTAGAGCAAAGTGTATGTTTGCACGTCAGTGCACCTGTGTGTGCCAGGTCAGACTGGGATAAGGGGCAGTGCCTCACACCCTGGAGGCTCTTGATGCTGAGCCCTGGGTCACTCCAGAGGGCTTCTTCACTTCTCTGTCTTCTGTCTTCAGAGACTTCAGGAGTCTGAAAGTCTCTGCTCCAGAAGCCAGGGCTCTGATGACCTGATACGTTTTCCTAAGGCACAATAAGGAATATATATTTTTTCATATAAAGAAAGGTCTTTATATGACCATACCAGTGCTTGGAATTCACTCACTGTATTTGCTGTGATGCTGAAATATTTCATTTCTGCAAGGAGAAATGAACATAGAACTTGCAGGAAAAACAAAAGAGAAGGACTGGGTCTTGTTTACAATTCATGTGTCTGGGTTTGCTTACAGCTAGTTTGACTGATCCTTAGGGAGTCAAAGAAAAATAACATATTTCACACAGAAGAGGCCTCTAGCCTTGATTTCATGAGCTATACTAGTACTTGGATTTCGAGTGTTTATTTGTTATAGGTCTTATTTTTTTATTATTCCTTATTTTCATCCAGGAATAAGTCTGGTTGTATGAGAGAAATTTAGTTCCATTAAGCAACTGAGCTTTCAGTGTGTTCATTATACTCAGATGTTGATCACTTTGAAATTTTAATACAACCAGCAGAGAGCGCATTCCTGTGACAGCTCATTTACATGAATGCACAAAAAGGTTTTCTCTACATTCTGTGCTGGAAGACCTGATGCACTGTCAGAACACATTGATTTCCCCCTGAGTTCCCTGTTTGGATGAAAGGTGAGAGGTGTCTGGCTTTCACTTTGTATTTCAAGCCAAACCTATTCCCTGAAACACGGAAATCAGCAGCGAAGGAGCTGAGTACCTGATGTGGGGCTGCCCCTGCTTCCTCTCAGATGGTGGGAGCAGCTCCTTGGCTAGAAAGCACTTCTGTTGATTATTTTCCATCAATCAGAACTTTTATACAAAAAGGCAGAAAACAGGAGGAATTACCTCTTCTTAATAAATGAACTTTGTTTTCCTAATGGCTTAGTACTGTTAGCTGGCTTAATGCAGATTTCAGTATTTTCACTGGCTGCAGTAACAACATAAATCTCTATTTTTCTTCCTGCATAATATAATGCAAGACTCATTTCCTGGGTAAATGAGATTGGTTTACACTAAATTGAAAGTTTTATTAATAGTGAATAAGTTACTGTGCAGCAAGATCTCGTCTACCTCCTCAGACTACACAGAGTAAATACTTCTACAGGAAGTCATCTGTAGATATAGCTGGCATTCAGGCAGAGTCCCAGCAGGTAGCATATGTATCTTCTCAATTTCTCAAATAATGCAGACATATTACAAAAGACTACCTCAAAATCTCTTTAAAACTTCATCTGCCTTACTGCTACATCTAGTTGTTGGGCAGATTCCTTTTCTTCAGCAGCTCCAGCCACAGATCTCATGTCCCATTCCTCACCTCACATGTGTATTGAAATACCCATATTTTCAATCACTGCTGTCTCTCTTTGGGGACCTAGTGATGGGGCAGCTCCAGGAGGTGTGGGTAGGGATCCTCACAGCCTTGCTTGTGGCTCTGCACACAAGCATCCTCTCCAGTCAGTCACTGTTTCTTGCTGTGGTCATTCCCCATTTGAGCCTTTGCTTCCCCGTAGGTACAACCTGAAATACCAGCTGAGAGGTGTCAGCGTTGGGGCTCTCCTGAGGCATAAGACACTCCGAGCAGGGTAACACAGTCAGGGATTCTGCTTATGGGGTGCTGCTTGCCACCCATTGTAGCTGTTCCCTGCTATGAGATATGAATAGAGGCAGATTTCTGCCCATATAGACGACACCGGCTATTTTTACAATGATTTTTTACCTTATGGTTTTGTATTTGTTAATGACTGATGTTCACCTAATTTAGATCAGGCTGTTTTGATTTCTCACTTGTCCTAAATTGTTGTAGCAACAGCAGTAGTACTGATATGCACTGTGGTTAAGCCCTGAAGGCACATGAATGCTTAATAAGAATATGATTTTCCTTACACATTTCCAGGGTTTGAACTCTCCCTCATAGCATACTTCTTTCTCTCATGTCATGCCAGGTTATTCCTGATGCTGCTTCCTGACTTAAAATCACTTGTCTGTGTTTTTAAGTATGTTGCGTTGCTGTATTTCATCAGAGACATTGTTATTGTAGGAGAATCATGTTGTTCCACATTAGTAATTTAGAATGTACTGTAGAGACATATGTCTCTACAGTATGCATATACATGCATATATGTATGCATTTATCTTTAAACTCTTTGCTTCAAAATTCAGGCATTAAAAAGACCCTGAAAATCAGAATTTTGTGAAAGGCACAGAGAATTAGTCATCAGAATTTACCACATTTTTCACTCTGGAAATAAACAAGTTCATGAGGGCAAAACAACTTAGCAAAAAAAAAGATGTAGATCATCATAGGAGATGTCTTCAGGTAACATAGGTTCTGATTAAAAAAGGGATGAAAACTTAAGGATTCAGTGAGATTCTTTGCAAAGAGACCTCGACAAATCAGAGGACTGGACAATCACCAAGCATATGAAGATCATCAAGGGAGAGTGCCAAATTCTGCACCTGGGATGGTGCAACCCAGGATGTATGGACAGACAGAACGAGATCATGGAAAGCAGTGCCATGGAAAGGGACCTGGGGATCCTGGTCACTGGCAAGTTGACCATGGGCCAGCAGTGCCCTGGCAGCCAGGAAAGCCAGCCCTGTCCTGGGGGGCATCAGGCACAGCATGGCCAGCCAGGCAAGGCAGGGGATTGTCCTGCTCTGCTCTGCGCTGGGGCAGCCTCACAGCGAGTGCTGGGGGCAGCTTTGGGTGCCACAATGTGAACAATTACAACCAAGCAAGAACAACAAAGACAGAGAAGGGCGTCAAGGAGAAGCTGTGTGAGGAGCAGCTGAGGTCACTTGGTCTGTTCAGCCTGGAGAAGAGGAGACTGAGGAAAGTCGATGCTGTCCCTGAAAATAAGCCTTCTGATTTGTTTTAGTATAGTGGAGTCAGTTCTCATGAATTGTAAGATAAACAAGAATCATGTTTGGATTCCTTTGTAAAAGATATCACCTGATGGACTTCTCAAGTGAACAGTGAAGATGGAGAGGTGGTAACTTCTCTGTCCAATCTCTGATCACTGTCCAGAAACTTATATATACGATGTCAACAATAAACTAGAGACTTCTTTCTTCTTCTCTACCTGAACACCTGTTGTGTGTGTTACTGTGTGTTTCTATCTGCGTCACAGTAACAAGTCTGCAACTTCCTTATGAGGGGAAGAGGAGGAGCAGGGACCAATACTTCACTTTCATGAACTCTCATGACAGGACTCATGGAAATGGCATGGAACTGTGGCAGAGAAGGTTTGGATATCAGAAAGATTCTTCACCCAGAGGGTGGTTGGGCACTGGAATAGGCTCCACCAGGAAGTCACCACAGCACCAACCCTGACAGAGTTCAAGAACTGTTTGGACAATGCTGTGACCATGTGTTTGCACATGGCATGACTCTTGGAGCTGTCCTGTGCAGAATTGAGCTGGACTCTGTGATCCTTGTGAGTCCCTTCTAGCTTAGGATATTCTAGCATTCTATTATTTCATTAACATATATAATTCTTCCAAATTTCCGTGTAACAACATCTTTTCCAACCTCTACTCTTTGCTTCTGGTATAAGCTAGTATAAAGCTAGTTAGGAATGAGTGTGTTCTGGTGTTGTCTGCTTGCCTCCAGAAGACAAAGCAAGTCAGTGCAGAATCAGGGCACAGGCATACGTCAAAAATGAGTTCAGATCAGCTGTGCAAGAATCTAAGCATAATTCAATCCAAGTTTGGCAAGTGATTCTGCAAGTAATATTCACACACCTGTGTTTTTAGTGAGCAAGGCACAGGTCAGAACTAGAGCATTCATGCTGTGCCCCATTCCTCCCCTCATCCTCCCCGACGGCTTCTTCATCTCAGCTACCTTGTACCCATCCCCTCCAATGTGTGTCCCAGTGCCCTAAGCTGGTGGCTGGTCCCTTCCCTTTGTCCAGGAGAAGGAAGGGCTGGCTGGAGGGCAGCTCATCAGGAGGCACCTAGTACTTCAGTGTCAGCTCTTCATGCCTTGCCTGCAGCTGCTGGGCCACTGCTGGCAGCACAGCTGTGGTTAAAAGGAAACTGCTGCACTGAAAAGATTAATGGCTCACAGAAATAATATGCTACATCATGCTGGACTCAGAGGGAAGATTTTCTTGTTTCTAAAGGAAAAAAAAACAAACCAGGACAACTCAATATTTTGTGCTAGTTTTACACTGTAAGATGCAAAGATTTTTATTTTTTTTTAAGATAACTTGATTTATTTTAACCTAGAAAGAAGAACTGTGTGAGAAATTTCAGAGATTTGCATGTCATTTATCATTCAGTGTAAGTGGGCAGGAGAGCTGCACATTTTTCTTCTGTAAAATTGCAAGGTAGTGGCTGTCTTTAAAATCAAGGGCCTTTATGGCTGACAGAAGATAATGTTACATGTCTCATTAAAAAGTTGAACTGTGCTTTATGGCTATTTTCAAATATTACAATCAATTTCAGTGTTCTACAAAATGTGCCTGAACATATTTTATCCTTAAAAAATTGGGAAATCATTCAATATGGGCTTAAAAAAGCAGATTGCAGCTTGACCTGCCGAAGAGTCAGCTGACAACAATTTTAATGATCTGTTAATAAAGATCAAGGAACACTATGATGGATTTATTATTGTAGAGTTTCTTGACAGCTAAAGAAAACAGGACATCAGTTTAATACTGATAACTCAATTCTCATTTTCTTTTTATTTTTCATCTGGCTCAGCATTTGATGCATTTCAAAGATACAAAATGAATTCTTTACCAATAACTGTGTATATGTAGAGGAAAATTTATTTTTACATTGGTTCTTATGGAAAGGAACACTAACTTTGCTGTTAAGTAAAATTGCTTATGAATTCCAAAAGTATATTCCTTCATGTGATTTTAAAAATGGATATGAAAGTTCTGATTCCTAGAAATAAAAAAAAAAAAAAAACAACAATTTAAGTTTCTCATGTAAAAAAAAAGCTTTTTATTTTTCTTCGAAATGTACAATTAGTTAAATGTCTCACTAACTTCAACAGGGATAATAGAAAGTCAGCGCCATTATTCTAGTTGCAGATCTGTGTATGTGCATCCACAACCTCATGTAAAAATGTTTTGGTGAATTTATTTGGGTTGCATGATTAAATGAAAAGTGAAACTTTGACCTTGCTGTGAAAATGAAAACCTATTTTCTGATTAGTAGTTCTCGGAAGCTTGTCAAAACGTGGAGAAGGAATCATGGCTGATTAATGAACTTGTATTTGATTCACTCCTGTCTGATGCAGGAAGGTGTGGGCAGGACAAGTACTGCCTGTGGCTAGAGCTACCAGAGTTATTGCATAATGTTTGTAGAAATTACTTGGCTGTAAGAAGAGGAACTGAATATAACACATTCTTTTTGTATGCATAATTTGCCATCTTTCCTCATTCATGGCATTGTGATGGTGCAGACCATGATGTTGCTCTAGCTTTAGCTTTAGTTTTAGTTTTAGCTTCAGCTCATGGCCCATATGCTTGGAGTTGACTGCAGACTGATGTGCTGGGATATTAAAACTCCACTGACTGTAAAAGCTTTTTTGAAATATGAACTCCACCAAAGGATATTGTATTTTTTGTAAATCTACTTTCCTTGAAGAGATTGATTTTTATGGTTTCAGTTCCCTGGGCACCTATATTTGGGAAGAACAGGCTTCTTATGCACAGAGCATGCAAACAGGAAAAAACATATTTGTAATGGACTTAGTTTCTTAGTTTTTTCAAACTTTTTGTTACTTCCTATATGTATCAGACATGAAAACCAGAAGACAATAATGAAATTAAGGATCTCAAAACATGAATAAATAGAGTATGTATCTGCAAAAGAAGTCCACTTAAATGTGCTACATTGATTAGATCTGATATAATTGTCAATCAATACTTTCAAACCCCAAACCATGTAATGTTTGCAGGAACACAGAGCAGGGTTGCAGAGGAAGACTATTCCCTTCTTTTTTCATGCTTATTTTTTAATTGACTTTGCTGTATATACCTTGCCTATTTAGATTATGCTTTGTCTTAGATCAGCCACATCTGTGTACGTTAATGTGCCACAATTTAGTATGAGCTTTGGAAATACACATTAAAAAATAAAGTTCCTATAAATCTCTCATTTACAAACCAGTCCTTGTTCAGGCCATGTGTTCTGAAGACCTGTTAGAGATCTCTTTTCAAGTACCTTAAGCCCACTTGGTGAATGTTGCAGTAAAAAACATTTTCTTGTTTTCAAGCCCACTTTATATGTGATTACCTGTTTTGTATGTGATTCATCACCAATACCAAGACCGCCTCTTATCCTCTTCAAAACGCCCACCTTTCCCCAAAAAAACTACGTGCTTCTGGCAGCAGTATTTGCTCCTGTAAGTAGCAATGGAGCCATCCAAAGAAAACCAACCATCCTTTGTATTTTTCCATCAGCATCCTAACAAAGATTGAAAGGAAGAGACAAAAAGCAATAAGAGGAGCCCTCTAATGGACCTGTCAGAGGCCCCTGGCCCCAGCCTTGCCAAGTATTTATGTTCATGTGAGTCTGTTAGGGCTGGCTTTTGATATAGTCCGGTGATAACTGAAGACACTTACATTTGTCTTTGCAGCGTACAGTGAAAAACTATCCGAGACAAAACTGACTCAAGGTGAGGAGTTTAGGCCATTTCATTTATTTCCCAAGAAACCTCCTACACATGAAGGTTTGTGAGCCCTGAGGAAACACAGGTCGTGGCACTTTGGGGTCACTATATAGGTATGACCAAGGCAGTCCCATGCCAGTTTTTTATCCCAAGGCGCCAGTGAGTATCCAATGCAGAGTGCTGCAGAGGATCAGTAGTCCTGAGGTCCTACTGACCCCTTTATGACTGTTAGGACTTCCTTCCAGCGCTTTTGAGTGCACCCCCAAGCTTATGCATCATGTGATTGCCCAGAATCTGGGCACGTGGGTGAGGATGTAGACATGAAAGAAGTCAGAATGGGAGAGCTGGGGATAACTTGGAGACAAAAAAAATAGCAAAAGACAGTTTAGAAAGCTAGAAAAAATGTGGACAGATACTCATAAATTACATAACATCATTGAGGTAGTTTTGTTGATGTAGTTGGTTTCGGTTTAGCTTCTTTGCCTGAAGAATACTGGAGGAACACAAAAGATCAGAGCAGTAGCTACTGTGCTTTAGCTGTTCCCAGATGATGGCTTGCATTTTAGGGACATTCTCAACTGGCATAATTCAGACTAGGGATGTGGTTACTATGGACTGGGGCTTTGATGAATCAGCCCTAGAACAGCAGATTCAACTGACTGTAGATGTGATTTAGAGTTGAACCCTATTTTTGCAAAGTGTCTAACCACACTTAATTTCTATAAAAGTAATTACGATAACTGTAGGTTGCTTTGGGAGTACACTGAACTCTTTCAGGAACAATTCTGGTATTTCAGAGTTTTATATATAAAGTTTTTCTGCTATGAAAACCTGTGTGGCTATGAATTAAAAAAAAAAAAATATAAAGAAAGAAAAAGTGAGAAGTGGAAATAATTATTTCCAGAATGCCATACATTACAAAAGATTAACAGAACAGTTTAGTGTTCAAAATAATTTATTATTATAATTTGAAACCATCTGCTATAAGGGAAAAAGGTTAAAATATGATATATATAAATGTATAATGTCACCATAAATTATTATAATTTTCATTTTTAAGTGATACCTGAAATGTGAAAGAAAATCTTAAAAATATTGAAGGATTATTTGAGTCTTTTTATTAAAAGTAGCAAAGCAAGTAACATTTCTCCTAATTTTTTTCCTCCTTTGCCAAAAGGAAATATTCATTTTGTTCCCTAAACAAATTTAACATGTTTCATATGTTTCATTATTTAGTTTCATTCCAGCATGTGCAATTTTCCTTTGAAATTATTGTTATGTCTGTGTACTTTATATTTACTGGACATTTGCAGTCTAAGCTAGTCTGTGACAGTTTACTCTTAGTTTTAGAATCACAAAACCAGTTTGGTTTGGAGGGGACCTTTATAGGTCTGAACCCCTTCATCTTGGGCAGCAGGTTAAAGTGTGAGCTTGGTGCTGTCTATTAGAAAGAACTGTTAGCAATGAGAGAATTATAAAATGTGAAACCTTAACTATATGGAAGTATTAGCTTGAAACTCTTTTCCTTAATAATACAGCAAGAGCAAGAAAAATAACTCGATTATATACTTTCAGACAGGTCCAATGTTCTAACATAAAGTTTCAACTAGAATTGTCTTTTCCTCCTTCCATTCCATGTCAAGGTAGTACATTTTCATGGAAGAATTATTCAATGTAGCTTCAAAAGATTAAAATATATCTTAAGGTTTATTGAAATACCATTTTTTAAGAAAAGCTTTCACAATCTACTGAAGAATGAGGATGTCAGTTTTGTAAATATAAATTAAGGATTGCATTGCTACTGGAAACTTCACAAATAGTGACAAACATCTCAGAAAATGTAGTTCTGTTTTAGTACATAACTAGAAAAGTTGTATTTGTGGCTTTGAATTCCTGACCTCTACAAAGATTTATTAGATGTCACTGTTCTTATGTTTTGTATTTTACAACCCTAAGACATTTGGATTTGATCAGAATGTCAACAGTGCCACATTCTGCCACAGAAGGAGGACTGGAGTTGAGTTTTACTATTGTAGGCTTGGCTAGTTAATGAAATAGATGCATTTACTGGAATGTACACTTGAGAGTCTCTTGAAAGGAAGCCCAGATCTAAAATTTCCAAGACAAGTTGTAATATTTCCATCCAGAAGACCAAACCTACCATCTGTGAAGCTGAAATGCAGATTTGCAATACACAGACCAAGATCATGTACAAAATGTACATATTGGCAGAAGTCTGATGAGGGAAATCTGGGGCTGAGTCTGATAGCAAACTAATATTCGCCTTAGTGCTGAGGGATTCTCATGCAGTTCCTCCACTGCTGGTAGCTTTTGGCTTGGATTTTCAAATGGCTCCAACATCTGGCTCCTTTGTGAATTTAAAATGTGCTTTCCCTAAACTGACTTTATTCTGATGGGCATTCCTTTTAGCATTAATATTGTGCCCACAAAACATTTTCAGTCAAAACTTGCAGCTTGCACCCAGAGTACTCAGAAGTCATCATCAGCACAGTCACACAAGCTGCTGTTACTACTTGAGTGAGGTTCTGTTGCACTGCATCATTTGTTATGAGAAAACAATTCAAATATCTTTAGATCACCTGTAATAAAATGGAGAAGCAACTTGAAATTAATGCAGTCTTCTCCTTCAACACAAACTCAGTTATAAAAAATGTTGCTTTTTGCTCTTATTTAAGATCATAATTGATAGAGAGGGACCAGCTCCTATTTTTTAATGCACTTTCCTTGTGTAGTTCTTTAGGATAAAGAATAATATCTATAGGATAAAGCATATCCTTTCTCCTCTATTGATATGACATAAATACAATTTTAAGGAAAAAAATTTGTCATAGAGAAAGCAAGTGCATTCTCTTATGCCTCCTCTGTAGGCATGTAGGTGCAGTGCAAAAATTGAAGGGAAATAACATCAGAAGTGTCACCTGCAAATTCAAACTGTGCTGAAGAGTCTCCCTCTAGAAGGTAAAAAAGACTGGAGGAGAGCAGGGAGAAGTCATTGCTCTTGTCAAAAGCCCTTCTGACAGTTTAAATCTTTACCTACTGGCAACATTTTTTGAAGAACATAGCAGATCCAGCTTGTGATGGCAGTTTCTTTGTGCAGGATTATAATTGTCAGAAGATACAACTTGGAAGACTCTGAAGGTCTCAGTGCTTTGCCTTTCTTGAAGGATCTGCCTCTGGTAGACCAAGAGTCTCTACAGGAACAAAGTGAAACCAGGATTTTTAGGGTTCAGACTGGTGCATCCAAGTTGAGTCAGAGATGATCTTCAGCTCCTGCCTGTAAGTTTGGCAGGAATATTTATCTGCAGCCTTTACTAAGGAAATTACAGAGCACTCTTTCAGAAGCATAGTAAATGTGAACATTATGTCTTTAGAATACACTTACACTTGGAAAAGTGATTGCTACCTTAAAGCCAAGTGGAGAACAAATTTTTAACTTCTGTTTTAAAATGTGTGGTGCATTGGGGATTTTTGGGTCTGTGTGAAATGCTGTCTTATATACAAACAGCCTTCATTTTTTTACCCTCATTCATGGCACCATGAAAATGTCGTGGAATGAGTGACACAACCGGAATGCTGCAATGGACAGCTATTAATTCCTCAGAAGCGATAGGCAAGGAATGGGAGGCTCTAGGGTATCCCTCTATGTCAGGAGTGTTTTGATTGTCTAGAGCTTAATGTTGGTGAGGATAGGGTTGAGTGTTTCTGGATCAGAATCAGGAGGAAGGCCAACAAGGCAGTTATCATGGTGGGAGTCTGCTTTAGACCTCCCAGTCAGGATAAAGAACCAAAGAAAATATTCTATAAACTGTCTCATATTCACTTTCCCTTATTGTCATGGGGGACTTCAACTTACCAGATCTCTGCTGGAAATACAACACTGCAGAGAGGACACAAACTGGAGGTAAAGGGTTTGGAGCACAAGTCTGATGAAGAACAGTGGTGTTGAGGGAGCTGGCATTGTTTAGCCTGCAGAGAAGAAGTGTCAGGGGAGACCTTATTGCTCTCTACAACTGTCTGAAAGGAGGTTGTGGCCTCAAATTGCACCACAGGATGTTTAAAATGCATATTTGAAAAAATTTCTTCACTGAAAGGTTGTCAAGCATTGGGTCTGGCTGTGCAGGGAAGTGTCAGAGTCACTGTCCTTGGAAGTATTTAAAAGATATGTAGCTGTGCCACTTAGGGACATGGTTAAGTGGTGGAGTTGGCAGTACTGGGTTAACAATTGGACTTGATGATCTTAAACATCTATTTCAGCCTAAACCATATTATGATCCTGTATTTCTGTGATTTTGGGACACATAGCTCGTGCAAGCCATTTTAAAGCCATGGACTGACCATCTCCATGCAGTAGTTTAGAGTTCTAGGCATTTCTAAGAAATTACTTAAAGTTTCATGCTACTAACTAAAAGAAGCTTGTAGCTATGCTTGTGATCCCCACCCTTCTCAGCTGGATGGGGACAGCATCTGTGCCCCAGCTGGGTCTTGATGTGACAGAGACTTCTTTAAACACACCTTCACATGGCTATTGGCCACTGTTTTCCCAAGGCCTTTCATTCTGGGGCTCTTCACTTTGCCTGAGGGGATGAAAGAACTTGTCTTTGGATGGCTATAATACATTGTCAGCATTTTTAAAGAGAACAACTTTTGATTCAATAAATAAGTGAATATTTTGGTTATTAAAAATAATCTCTAGAAGGCCTGTTACAAAAGGGGAGCTGTGTGTATAAACCTCTTGGAAATACAGAATTATGGCCTTCCTCATTTTGAATTTAGAGCAAGTTCTGTCTCCAGTGTGGCTCCAAGTCAAGATTCCCATATATGGAAATTACACAGTGGAAAAATACCTAGAACACCCAGAATCTTTTGCAAATCTCCCGTTTTTCTTTCACAGGAATGTACATATATGTTTTTGGATACTCGAGAAATTTATCTAAGCCTTTGTTTATACAGGCAATCTTTTCCAATCCTGTCCCATCCACTAGAACTGTACTGCCTATAGGCTGAAGAGTTCCCCAAGAAAAGGCAGTTAAGTTTGAAGTCAAAGATAGATTATAACTTGAGGATGAGCCTTAAGTAAATATAGATGAGTCTTCACAGTTAACACTGAGAGAGCCTGAGCCATGGAATGACTTGCAGCTTTGCTGTTACATTACATACAAAGTTCTGTATGAGCATTTGTGAATTTCTTTTCAGGTTGTGCCATTATTGTAGCTACATGTGGCATCAGTTTCTCATAATCCGTGTCAATGGGGGCTGTGAGTGTGTCACAGTGCCAACACAGAAGTTCCCAAAGAGGAATGGAGAACATTGAAATGTTTGCACTTCCTCAGCAGGAAAATGATGGTCTTGTGCCCCGGGCTAGATCAGGGGCTACCTAAGCATTTCTTGGGTTGGGAGATGAGGGGAAAAGAGCTGAAAAAAATCAGCTTAGTTTCTGTGTCCTGCTGGGTCTTCACCTGCTGTTAATAAGTCCTGGTGGAAGGTAGGAGGGTATCCCCCACCACATTGTTTCCTACATGGAAATTGGAGCCATATCTTCCAGCAGAGTTCCATTGCTGCAAAGAAAAATAGTAGAAAGAATAGTAGAAAAATAGTAGAAAGAATTGCTGTCATCAGAGTGTGCAGAAGACATAATTTCTGTTTCAAAACATTTTTGAAATCTAAAATCTCATCTTCTAACTTGGAGTGCTGCAAAATGCACCATGTGCTGTCTTATCACTGACGGTGCACTTCTTGTGCCTTCATAATTTTTGTTTTCTTTTAAATCTCTCATTCTCATTCCAGTAAGCATGTACTGTGTCACAGCAGTGCCTGAAGAGCTGTTTAGTCTATGTTAGCAAAAACCTACTGCAAGGAATAGGTGGCTTTAGAAGTAAATAAGAAAACAGAGAGGGGAATATAAAGCATTTTCTAGGTATTAGCATTATTCTAGGCAGAATCCATCCATGTGGTCACAGAGGAGGAGTAAAAGGTCGGACTTAATGCTTCAGTAAAGTGTGAAAAATCACGCTTATTAGGCTTCCCAGAGAAGTGATGTTATTCACGAGGAGATCCTGACTTGCTTGTTATCCCCTGCACGCTATTTCCTGGAGGTCACTCTCTCCTGATCAGGGATTCCACCAAAAACAGAAGTGGGGGAGAGGATGAAGTTCTTCCTGTGAGTCCTTCACTTGCACCAAGAAAAAGCTTTGAGAGCAATAAAAATTGCATGAATATGCTTCTTTCCCTTTCTTCTAGTAACTGTGCCCTTGCCTCCACTACTCCTGACAGTATGAAATGTGTGGTATCATGAAATTTTTTGTGTAACGGGTGAACTCTAATGAGGAAGCATAGACTGCTAGACAAAATTATCTTTTTACTAGTTCTACCTTTTTTCTTCTTAAAACTCTCTCTTTGATATCTGTGATTTCAATGCTGTGTGGATTTTCAAATACTGAATATCCATGTCTCAAAGACTTGTTATAGTCCCCTTCTTTTTGTCTGCTCACTGCAAGGTTTTCTTCCTTCTGTATAAATGGAAATTTGTGAGCTGCAGGTTAGAATCTATCATGGAAAGAAATGCTCTGGAAATGAAGTAGCTAACTGTACTTTTCGAGACTTTTAAGGACATAGTTTCTTATGTGCCAGAGAAGAGGAACCAGTGAGTAAACAAAAAGAACAAAAAAAACAAAAACAAAAAAAAAAACCAAACAAAAAAAACCCAAAAAAACCCAAAACAAACAAACAAAAAAAAAATAGTAAGACCTCCTGCATTCTAGATTATGACAAATATTACTGTGAAGCCAAAGGCTATTTTATGACCTGAATACTTGCCAAAACAATCAGTCACTTATATGGCCTCTTACTGGTATTATTGGCTTGCAGAATCCCTATTAATTAAGGGGTTTGCATAGGAACCAATAGCAAGGTGCATTTTCGAACAGATATCTATTGGAACATTCCTTTAAACAAAGTTTGACAAAATGTACTATATTTAGACTTGTACTTTTCCACTGTCAAGATGTTTCATCTCAAAACTCAGAAGAATGTCCTCAGGGAGACACACATTTCTGTATTCTGTGAGGAGGCAAGAAAAGGTGTGGCTGGCATGAACAAATCTTGGTCAAATACTTTGTTCAATTCTTCTACTGCATGCTGGGTTAGCTCTGAAAAAAATTAAGAGGTAGAGAATGTTTCCTTTTCACTTTTCTCTTGATTAATCCTCTGCTGCTCAGGGAACTAGCCAGTTTATTAACATTTGGAAATAAGATCTTGGAGTGGAATAAGAGAAGAAAAGTTCAGGACTTGCAGTAGCACCACAGGAGTTCTGCTGTAAAATCTTGTTGAGCCCCATGCAGTGCTTTCCATCTCACTCTGTGCTCTTCAGCCAAACCCCCTCTTGACCCAGAAACAGGGCTGAGTTAAGAGTATGACCCAAGTAACAAGAAGAAATTGGCTCACAGTATCTTTTACATTTTTGACCATCCCCCTTCACTAGATTCATATGCCTTGGAGTCAAGCTGTTATACCAGTGCCATCAAATACTTCTGTACTGAAGTGATATTCCTGCATGAGACTGCCCTGTGGAGAAGTTTCCAGGATGTGATTTATAAAGCTAACACCAGAGATTGTACCTTAGAGATCAGTAATGCAAGATTTGTTCCTGTACATATAAGGAATTCATTCAGGGTATGTGACTCATGGTACTGTGTCCTTCCTTTGGAAAATCATGTAATGACACTTTGCCCTTTCTGCAGGAAATCGTATCAGATGTGGTAAATAACTGTTTTCTTCACTTGTAAATTTTGTCCTGCAGAACAATAGCCGTGGGTTGTAATGGATGATACAGTCTTAAGTGTTCATGCCCTTTGTCAAACCTTTTAACAGTGAAATAAAAGGCCACAGGACTTCTCTTCTTGTGAGTGGAACAGTTCTTAGCTTCTTCCCCCCAGTATCCACCCTGAAGGATCCAGTACAGACCTTGATAGCAAAAGGAATCAAGTGAGACCAAGAAGCCTCTAAAACTGCTATTTGATACTAAGCTAATACACAATTTGGTGTCTCCTCAATGCAGCTTCAGGCACTTTAGTGTCTATCTCTAAATCAACTGTGTAAAACTATAAATGAAACTATATAAAGCATATAAAACTATATGAAGCATTTAGCACTGTAACTCTGAAAAACAGCTGTACTTCATTCACAACATGTAGCATAATATCTCCTTGAGAAAACTGGGTGAGTCAGGCAGTTTATTACTGTTTTCTAGCAATGCTATTTTAATTGGCTGCCATATTTTGAAAGGTAATATTTTTTGAGGGGATTGTTCATACACTTTATTCCAAATACTTTGTCTAGTGGTTATGCAAAGAATAAGATCTCCAAGCAGGCAATCCACTGTTTATTATCATCTGTGAAAACACTTTCTCACTTTTAGTTTTCTGCTGTCTCCTTGCTGTGCTATTTTGATCAGTTATTAGAGGAACCAAGGATTTTCTCCCTAGATCTGCAAAAGCTCGGTCTCAAGTTGTGCAATGACCTGTTTTCACTGAGTGCACCATACTTTTTGAGTGCCTGAAAACTTAATTTAGAGATGTACAATAGCATTAGTTAAAACATTTCCTGTGTTTTATATATGTAAAACGATGAAAGAAGAAAAAGAAAAAAAAGGACATCAGGGGAATGTAAGTTACTGAAGTACAACAGAATCAATTGCTTTTTACTCTGCTGTAAGTAATGAAATGGCTCACAGGATCCTTCAACTTTAACTAATGGAAAGAGAATCTATTGCACTTACTGATAACTGTTCACTGAAATTCAGGGTGTTTTTTCCTGCCTAAAAACATTATTATGACCTCTAACAGGGAATAAATGTGAAGTATCTCAAGTATGTTTGTGTGAGATTGCACATCTTTCAGTATGAAAGAAGATAAAAAGACTGTCATCTGGAAATGGCTTGAAGATGATCCTGATGGATCTATTTGCACTTAACCTTAGACTAATATTTTTATTTTCTTCTTGAAGCTTGAGTTCCGGAAAACAAAAGGCAAAGATCTTACAAACTGTCATGGTTTGATGCTGGCACAAGGCCAGTGCCCCCATGAAGATATACTGTCACTGGTGCTTGCTGTGAGATGTGACCAAAAACAGAGTAAAACAGTTTCTAATTTAGAAACAAAGGAAAGAAGAACTTTATTTACTTATAATATGTAAAGAAGACACACACAGAAGAGGATGAAAACTTTAAAAAAACACTCCTCCTCCCCCCCCTACCCAAGTTCTTAACACAGCGAAACAAACTAAAACTTCCCAGTCAAGTTACCACTTTTCAGATAATTAATCTTCAGTCCATTACCACCCTTCTTATAATCAGCACTCAGTTCATCAAGGAGAGATGGGAGTCCTTGCACCATATTGTGACCTCTTCTTCCATGTCCAGTGCTCTCACCACTGTGCATGGACCAGAGCTGCTTCTAGGGTTTATCTTTTTTAAAGATGCTTTGGTCAGTTCCAAAAAACAATAGCCTCTCAAATCTTGGGACACCAGTCTCCCCCAGTTTCACCCCCTGGGGCCGAGGGGCCTTGAGAACAGAGATCTTCCTCTCATCTCTATTCACACTACTCTTCTACTGTCCAGTCTTGGCTCCAAGCCAATGCCTCTCCCCAGATGCAGTCTCTGTGTTACAGAAAAGAAATGAGTCCGTCCATGGCTATACAAGAAAAGTCCAGCCAAAGGCCACTCCATCATCTCCTCCCACCTAGGATTCTTTTCAGCATCCTCTGACAATCTTCTACTTGCACAAACTTTCATCACCTTTGCTCAGTTCTTTATCTTTCTTCTTCAGATTTTGGAGGATTAGCATTTATAAAGTTTCCATCATCTACGAAAAGGGTTAAAACCTTGGACTGTGCCTGCCCAGAACTCCCACGGCATCTTCTCGCGCCACCCCCCCATACTCCTTCTGCTGTGCTGACTGACTGCTGATATCAAATTTCAAGGTGGCACAGACACAGTCTCTCTCTCTCTCTCTCTCTCTCTGGGGGGAGGAATAAGGCTGCCTGATACCTCTCAAGGTTCTTGCACTCTCTCCACCCTTCCATCTTGCAGGATCTTCCTCTCCCCCTCTCTGCCCAAGGTTCCAGCCTACCTCGCCCAGCCCGCATGGCTTCCCCTCCCCGCCCAGCTGGGCAGGGGAGATCCGCCCGTCCTCAGGGACCGGAACCAAGAGAGAGTTCTCCTGGGAGCCCTCTGCTTTTAACCCCCTGTGTTCTCAGAGGCGGATCCTTGTCCTCAGTGGCCACACTTAGTGCCAATATTCAAACCTGAACACTCATTGGTTTGACCACTGAATCCCAAAAAACTCACTTCCTTTTCAAACCACCACAAAAACGAAGCACTTCTAGATACTGGAGATCTGTCCGAAGATCCTGTTATCAAAGAAATACAACCCTGCATTACATATGTAGATGTCAATAAAATATTTTTATGAAGTGTGTTTTGTGTTGCTGTAGGGTTGACTATGAAAGCGTGATTATGCTTTCATTGGCTCATAACTTCCACAAGATTCTATTTGACCCCAAGTCTGAAAAAGTGTTTGAAGAACAGTTAATTTCAAGGGGAGTGTCAGAATTTGGTGGTATAAATATGTAATTATTAATAACAGACTGCATGAAAGTTTTTGTTAAGGAAAGGGAAAAATTAATTTTGGAGGAGGAAAGGACAATATTGCTTGACAATGTAACAAACCATAGCTTCTCTGCTTTTTAATATTTATGAGACTGTTTTACCCTCAAATGATGCAAGATGCATTTGCAAAATGCAAGAGGCATGGCAGACCACAAAATTTAGCAAGATTTTCCTATCTGCAATATACTATGGCAATCTGCCCTCAAAAGTCTAATTGCCTCTTTCAAAAGACTTGTGTGCTTGTGCAAGCTGCACACAATTTATTCCTAATTCTTTTTCTCCGGAGTAATAATGCTGATACTTGAAGAAGGTTCTTGTTATAAAATCAAATGGAAAAGCATTTAAACAGTCAAAATACCTTTGTGGATTGAAAACATGTGTGATACACCCAGTGTTTCGCAGGACGGAATATTGCCTAGACTAACCACCCAGTGATGCTGGTTTGTTGACTGAGACACCATTGTCCTGATTCAGACCAATTTACAAAATGGAAACACATTCTACAAAAGCTTCTACATCCAGACCATTTGGTCATAATGTGTCACAGGTAGCACTTTGTTATGATGAACACAGACCATTACAGTGCTCCTGAAAGCCATCTTTATATCACCACTAGAGGCTTACTCCTCTTTGCTATTCATGCAGTAAAAATCTGCCAAACCACCCCTCAAGGCCCTGCAGCACTTTAAAGCTTGTTTTGCAGGCTTACATGCAGTCCATGTAGGAGAGGTGGGGAATGTTTATGGTACAAGTCCTTGTGTCATCCAGTGTCAGTAACTTTGGAAAGTGAATGCTGTAGCTGGCTCATGCTCTCTTGTCATCATGCCTCTTAAAAGTAATATTATGTGCTAAGACTATTGAGAAATAGCGAACTTTAATGTTCTGTCTCAAACCCAATTGACCTCAACATTTTTAATCACATAAGTAAACACTGCATGCATAAGAAAACGTATAAAATGAAACTTTATCTTGTTTTCTACCTGCCAGCTTCAAAATGTAAAGGCAAAACATTAGCCTTTGCAGAAGTTACAGAAAGGCCAATACTATTCAGTTTAAAACCTACTCTACATCTCATTTGAAAGATTACTGTTTTTCTGTGAATTACAAAGCGAAATACATATCTGTTTCTAGAAGAATTATTGCTTGAAATAAAATATTTAATGCCAGAAATGGTGTTTTGTTTGATGTCCTTATGCAGAGAATGCTGAATACAAATTATACAGTAAAAAGCCTTGAAACCTTATGGTACTGAGATTAAAATAATTTTTAGAGGGGAACACCTTAATTTAAAAATTGCTCACTTCCAGTAACTTAAAAATGAGCATCATATGAAAATAAGTGGTGCATATTTACTTATTAAGGCTTATGACAATTGAGTTTCATAAAAACAGAAAAAATAAAATTCCTTTTAAAAAGTGCAAACAAAGTCCAATAGCCAAATAAAGAATTATACACAAAGTAGAATAATCAAGTAGAATATTCTTAATCCAGAGGACATGGGAAGCATGGAGGATATAAAGAATGTAAAATATTTGTAGGTGGGTAGACATTATGCACCTACTAATTCATACCTGTGATGCCTACATTCACCTTTGAAGCAAAATCATTTAATCAGAAAGGATTTCAGCATCAGGAAGCCATGACTTTAGTTTGCAGAAATATGTTTAAATATTGAATTGTTTGGGCCACTGGCTTGTTTTATATCCATGTATTTCATTCAGCTGAGTACAATCTCACTGCTAAACAAATCCAAATTTTCTGCCTCCCTTCCCTTTTCCTAAAAGTGTTGATAGCTATAGTAATGATTGTATTTATTAAAATACTTTACTAATTCTGATAATTCAGTATATGATTCCTATGGTGTCTGGTATGTCTTGAGTATTGCTCCTTAATTTTGGTAAAGTATAATTTTGTTTGGTAACTCATACATGAATAGACCATTATACTTGCAATAAACTGTTTCCAGGCTGGTTTTTAAAAAATTAAATATGCATAGTAGGTTACCAGCTTTTCTCAGTACCACTTCCTTCTGTAGGCACTTCATCTCTTAATTGTAACAGGTTTTCCATTCCTGACAATAAGCTTGCATGACAGTAAAATATTATTTTGGATTTCAAAAAAACCCCATAAAATATAATCTCTTTTCCTAAAGGCCTTGAATTCTGAAGATTAGCTTTAATTTTTGAAAACCAAAGAATCCCTTATCCTATGTCTGCACATTGAGGAACAGTGCTATAAAACTCCTGTGCCAACTATTTGCATTACAGAGCGCAAAGCAGCATCTGTGGAGTCAGGGCACAAGCAGGCTCCTCTCCCTGCCTGCCAGCAAGCTTGGCAGTGCAGCTGTGCTAGCACAGAGGGATATTTGTGTGCTAAATCTAAGTCTGCTGTAGGATACATTCCCTTCCCTTCCAGGATCACAGCTGGCTTCTCAGGACAGTCTACAGCCACTATAATATAATATGCTCGGGATGTTTGGCAGAATCTCCTGGTTGTCCTTCAATGCTTTCTTTTTTTCACACTTGTTTTCCTGCATAGAGTACAACTTCAGAGCCCTTAAGAGTTAGACATCAGAGAATGTTCTGATAATCTATTTGGATTCTTTTCCAGAAACACTTCATGTTCATGACTCCTCTTTAAAATTAGTTATCAACACTGTACTTGTTGAGATTTTCAATTTTAAGGATAAGGCAACTGAGGTAGAAAAGCCACACCATCTTGTATTCACACCATCTTGTATTCACCATCTTGTATTCATTTCATTAAAAAAGAGAGAAAAATAAAAGCAAAATTTTAACTTTTCTCTCTTTCTGCTTCAACATCCATAGTGATTGAGGTGTTATATATCTCCCTGAGTCCCCACATCTGATCTCTAGAGATTCCTCCATCTGCAGAGGTCACCCCCTTCAGACTGTAAGTGAGCCAAGGAAAGCACTTGCCAAGAAATTCTCCTGGTTCCAGAGCAGGGGGACACAGTGGTGTCATGGCAATCCTTACATTGGACTGGCTGGGCAGGGTGAGGTGAAGGTAATGTTTTACTCAAGACCAGTTTAGTGTCCTATTTCCACAGCAGCCAGCAGCAGCTAGTAATTAGGGAAAGGGTATAGAAGAGGTCAAGTATGAAATACTTGCTGGTATTTCTTCTGACCTTTAGGCAGTCTGTGGCATAGGGCTTTCCAGAAACTAGAGTTTGCATTTGCATTCTTTTGCTTATTCGGTCTTGATGGGCTTTCTATATGAATTTTTTTAATTACTTTATGAACCATTCATAGTTTTGTCATGCACAACACCCTGTGGTAATGAATTCTTTGATTCAGTTATGTTCTGTAACAAAATGTTCCCTTTTTAAAACATCTTCATAGTAATTTCATTAGGTCACCCTACTTCTCTTATCATGAGAAATGTGAATAGTTTTTCTCTTATCTATTTTCTGCTTACCAATATTCTATTATTTTCTCTGCTTTCCTAGAAAGCAGCAGCTCAACACCTTTGTTACTTTTCTCGGTACCTTTCTGAATACATTGCATCTTATTTTGAGACAGTGTGACCAGCAATACAATCTATATTCATTTGAAGAATTTACAGAATAGTGTAACTATATTTTTTCGAATAGTTCATATTTATTTTGCCTTTTTGATGTCTATTGACTGACATTTTCATATATCTCTACTGGATAGCTCACATAAAGCTCATCACTGTGTATGTATAAATATAGTTAGGCACTTAGATGAAAACTTGTCTTTACTCTGCATTTATCAACAGTGAATTTCTCTTGCTGCTTTGTTTATGTTTTGTATTATGAAACAATTTTTAACTCTTTTCAGCATATTTTACTTTTCCACATGATTTTGTATCATCAGCAAACTCTATCACCTTCTTATTCTCTCCTTAGCCTAATAATACAGTAAGTTCAAAAGCATGCATCTCTGTTGGGCTGCATTGAGAATCTTTCTTCCTCTGCTGTGAAGTCTGGACTCTTGCTAATTGTATTTTAAAGGATATTAAATGATGAGCCATCTTGTCCTACAACAGCTTCATTTCCTTGCTGCAGGACTTTGTAAAAAGCTTCCTGAAACTATAAGCACACCGCTATCAACAGATTATTCTTCTCCACATGATTATGAACTCCTATAGAAAACAATAGATTTGCCAACAACGATTGAAACAGTTGTTGATTTTTGCTGTTTTACTTATCCAGATGTCTTCTAACTTTATTATTACAATTTAATTTCTTTATGAAGTCTTGAGTAACACCAGAGGACCTTTAATACCACAGAGTCCGTCAAAGCTTACTGTGCAAAAAACCAAAAAAAAAAGGAAAGTTACTGAGGATATAAAACAACTCCAAAGTATTAAAAGGTTGTGGTGCTAGGTTTTTCCAGAATTTCTTTAGTGAACCTGTCCTGGCTTCACATAGGACAGAGCTCATTTTCTTCCTAGTAGCTGGTACAGTGCTGTGTTTTGGATTCAGTATGAGAACAATGTTAAGAGCACATTGATGTTTTGGTTGTTGCTGAACAGTGCTTACTCCGAGTCAAGGACTTTTCACTACCTCATGCTCTGCCAGTGAGGAGGTGCAGAAAAACGGGAAGGGACCACAGCCAGGGCAGCTGACCTAAACTGGCCACAGGGATATTCAATACCATAGAATGTCATGCCAAGTGTATGAACTGGGGGAGCTACCTGGAAGGGGGCTGATCAGTGCTTGGGAATGGGCTGGGCATCAGTCAGCAGGTAGTGACCAATTGCGTTGTGCACCACTTGTCTTTTTTGTGTTTCACGTTTCTCCCTCCTTCTTCTTTTTATTACAATTATCATTAGTTGTTTATTATTATTATTATTATTATTATTATTATTATTATTATTATTACTATCTTTTACTTTGTTAATTATTTTCTCTTACTTTGTTTCAGTCATTAAACTAGTCTCAATTAAATTATCTCAATCATGAGTTCTATTTTCTTTGGTTTCCTGAATCCCCTCCCTAACCCCTTGGTGGAGGGGGGAAGGAAAAGTGCAAGAGGGGATCCTTTCCTTCTAGTGGTGTGAGAGCTGATGCATGTGCCTCAGGGATGGCAGACACTGTCTCCACCTGACAATCTCCTCCTCAATACCCCTGATACTTTTTAACCTTTCTAGCCCCTCAGTAGCTCTGCCACCAGGCTCAGCAGCTCACCCACCTGGCCATACCCTACACAGGAGTCATCTCTCCTGCCGGCCAGCGCAAGTTCCAGTGCCACAGCCAGCGCCAGTGCCACAGCCAGTGCCAGTGCCACAGCCAGCACAAGTTCCAGTGCCACAGCCAGCGCCAGTGCCACAGCCAGTGCCAGTGCCAGTGCCACAGCCAGCACAAGTTCCAGTGCCACAGCCAGTGCCAGTGCCAATGCCAGTGCCACAGCCAGTACCAGTGCCACAGCCAGTGCCAGCGCCAATGCCAGTGCCAGTGCCAGTGCCACAGTCACAGCCAGCGCCAGTGCCAGTGCCACAGCCAGCACAAGTTCCAGTGCCACAGCCAGTGCCAGCGCCAATGCCAGTGCCAGTGCCAGTGCCACAGTCACAGCCAGCGCCAGTGCCAGTGCCACAGCCAGTGCCAGTGCCACAGCCAGTGCCACAGCCCGTGCCAGTGCCAGTGCCACAGCCAGTGTCACAGCCAGTGCCAGTGCCACAGCCAGTGCCACAGCCAGCACCACAGCCAGTGCCAGTGCCAATGCCAGTGCCACAGCCAGTGTCACAGCCAGTGCCAGCGCCAATGCCAGTGCCAGTGCCACAGTCACAGCCAGCGCCAGTGCCAGTGCCAGTGCCACAGCCAGTGCCACAGCCAGCACCACAGCCAGTGCCAGTGCCACAGCCAGTGCCACAGCCAGTGTCACAGCCAGTGCCAGCGCCAATGCCAGTGCCAGTGCCACAGTCACAGCCAGCGCCAGTGCCAGTGCCAGTGCCAGTGCCAGTGCCACAGCCAGTGCCACAGTCAGTGCAAGTTCCAGTGCCACATCCAGTGCCAGTGCCAGTGCCACAGCCAGCGCCAGTGCCACAGCCAGTGCCAGTGCCAGCGCCAGTGTCACAGCCAGTGCCCGTTCCACAGCCAGTGCCACAGCCAGTGCCACTGCAAGTGCCACAGGCAGTGCCAGTGCCAGAGCCAGTGCCAGTGCCACAGCCAGTTCCAGTGCCACAGCCAGTGCCAGTGCCAGTGCCAGTGCCAGGCTCTGGCATGCTCTGCAGCCTGACACCTGGATATTTTCATGGTGGCTCCATTTGCATCAGCTCCAGGGCATGTCTGCTGGAGCAGCCTTGGAGTCTTTAATGACACTGATATATGAGCCATTCACAAGGCAGAACTCCAACAACAGATTAGTAGGAATGCAAGAGGCAAGCTCGAATTCAAATAACTTAATTTTTCCTTTGTATTTAATATGAAAAATAGATCGAGGCTAGACAATAGTTATTTTTCTTTCTCTTCTCACTGAAGTTTGGTGACCTTACTAAAGTTCATGACTAAACTAGCATGCTGTATGTATTTCCAACATAATGTAATTTATTAATATTAGGTCCTATAGTTGAAAAAAATAAGCTTTACACTTCTGAGAAATAAAACAACCTGTTTCCTTGATAAAAAACATTTCATTAGTGCTTCATCCTTAACTCCTGTCAGTCAAATCACTTACAAATTCTGAGTCTTGATCTTGAAGCACTGGTGTAAAAAACCTTGACGGTTAACCACTTATTACCTATTAAAAGAACTGTTCTTTTGAGATTTTGAACACAATATGTGTTCACAATGTTTCATCCTCAGATGAAAGACAAGGAAAATAGCAAGACAGGCCTTTAGTAATTTTAAATAAAGCCTACAGAAGATCCCATCTAAACAAACAGAAGGAAATTAATAAGAGGCAAGTAGATCTGTAAAGCTGTGTATGTTCATAGGTTCTCAGAGGTGTGTACAGCCTTGCAGCTAAATGCTGCTGAACACAAGAGAGACAACATACTGCAAAACATTTCAGGGGAAATTGTGACAGTAATCAAGGTCAAGACAGTAAAATGTGGGAGAGATGCAGGAGTTAAGATAGGAAATCTCAGGGGGAAAAAGCTACTATATAAAGGAGAAAGTTTCTTAATTCAAAGATAATAGAGTAATGGACAGCCTTCAAAGGATTTAGCTAGCTAGAAGCAATGGATTTGATTTTTTGAGGATAAATTGTAGTAATTATCCCCAAAAGGACAGAGTGAATAACCATCCACACGTTTTCTACATGATATTATGGGAGCAAATGAATCAGGCCTGTGATGTGGTGCCAGTGGGGGAGGGGAGAGACACCAGATGTTCCTTAAGAAGCAAGATTTAACAAGAAAGAAAAAGGAGAACTTCCTCCTAGTAAGATCAACATACTTCTGGGTTTTCATTCAAAAGAAAATTTTAGGAATGTCCTGCACAAATTTGGGTGGCTCAGGAAAAGGTATGTACAAAAGTCTTTCATATGCTTACTTTACTTAAAGGAAACAACCACAAAAAAAGTCTGGAACAGAATTCAGTCTTTTTTTGTAACTAATCCTTAATCCTAGAATGCACTGCCTAGGCAGGAGCAAGTAGAATAAAAAATCAGTAATTCTTATTAGAATAAAAAATTTGCAAACAAAAAGATCAGCTGCTGCCATTAGCCTTATTCTGGTTTAAGATAAATTCTGATTATATTTTGGACCCATTTTTCTATTAAATATCACTGTACTTTAGATGAAATTTCTACATAGAACTGACTGCTCATCACTGTTCTTAAGCCTGTTTTCCATGTGTCTGAGAAGAATAATTTTGTTCTAGTGAATTGAAAGGATCTTGTATCTTAGATATCTTCAGTTCTAAAGGTATGAAAACACATAACCTATTACTACAAGCCATAATGTTTTCTGAATTGGAAACCATTTGGTGCCAACGAAACACAATAAGAGTATGTGACAAGTAGTTGATTATTTCTTCAAACAGACTGAACCAATTCATTATATCACTTTGAATACATTATTAATTTGATTATTAATGTTATAACCCCAAGAAGGACTGTGAATTTCTAAAGTATGTGGCTTTTCCTATAAACATGAGGAATACAGCTGGTCATGAGGTGTGAGATATTGATCACAAAAACGTTTTTCATGTTAATCCTCTGAATCAAGGCTTTTGTTTGAAATCTGAGTTGTGTTATGATTGCTTAGTCTTCAACAGTGGTATAGAACCAGACTGAACTTAATAACTGTATCCTACCAGAGGGACATTCTATTTTATCATGAACCAGTCAGTCAATGTAAAAACTGAGTTGGAATCTGGCTCTATTGTTTCTGAGCAACCTCCTTACAGGAATACAGTGCATTACTAACTCGATAAGCATTTAGTGAATGTTAAGGAAAAAATAGTTACACTTACATGGCAAAATGAAAAAAAAAAGGATAAAATCAATACTGTTTGCTTATGGTTCAAATACCTGATGAATAATCAATTTTCTGAACACCTTTCATAAGCAATTATTTATCATCTGCATAATTTATGCCTCTGTGGAGGATGAGATTAGCTAGTAAATACTATGGAGTCATCAATTATACTGGCAGTGTTTTCCACATTCAGTTGCAAAACACATGATGAAAGCAAAAAAAATGAGTTGGCGCAAAGACACATGACTTGTCTACTGAAAACTGACTCTGTTCAGCAAGTGCCATAACTAGTGAACATCCTTCAACTGCATGGGTGTCTCTATGAACATGCATTCACACCCCCGGGGTCCAATTCAATTTCATACAACTTCCTGAAAGAACTGAATGTTCTGTTTATAATAAGCCATTACTGATCAGATAAATATGACCTGAAGACCTGGAGGTCATTTCATGTTTATTTGATAAGGTAGTCTATATAAAGAGCTGTGTAATTGCAGCTGAAACTAAAGTTCTGCTGCAAACATGGAGAAGTTCCCAGATGATATGCATTTGTCCTCAAGGCCACATTTGAATACTTCTATGTTGATATCACTGATGTTCTAACAAATGTTGACATGTTATTGTAGAATGGATCATTTCAATATCCAAACATAAGTACGCTTTGGGAAAATAAGAAAAATACATATTTAGTCTTCGAATATTCATTTTTGTAATGCTAATTCTTTTGCTGTTTTATAAAAAAAAAAACCATAAATGCAAGTTGGATGGCAACTATGTTCTACAATTTTCCAGAGGAGCTGGGTAACTGCAGGCAACAAAGCTTGTTGTTTACCTGAATCTCTGAAAATTCAGACCACATGCAGCTGAAATTTGGTACATCCAAAAGTGTACAAAATTATGGCATGCTTTTGAAATCTGATAAAATTGTTTTGCAAGATGAGGCTAAGTGGAGTAAAATACCCTTAATTTATACTCCCTTCTTCTGGGTTTCATATGCTTAGTATGCATTCCTGTAACTATGCTATACATGCCAGTACAGGACACTTGTGAATCAATTAACATTTTTCATATATGTGTTACAGTGATGCCCCAGATTTGATTGTACCTTATATTTGCATAATGTTCCTTTCTTTACTATCTTAATTTAAATTACTGTATGAGATTTTTGAAATCTGGCTAGAAAAGCAAAAATTGCTTTGTCCTTAAAGGTGAAATGGACTTGTTGGGCTCTCCTAATTATAAATAGTCTCTCTTGGATTAGATTAGATACCAAGCAAACAAACAAAACCATAATATTTATGTATTCAACTTCTTGGTAAGAAAACAAAGTCACACCATGAATGTTACAGTACTAAGCTATTATTAAAATAAACATAAGGAGCAGTGCATCTTTTGATGCTAAAATATATTGTAGGGGTAAGCTGAAATGCCCAAGGTCGAAATGTTCTCCTCAGCCTGGAGAAACCTCATACCTAGGTGTGGTACCTTTATTTTACACAGTTACTTAAGAAATTAAAGGTTTATTGAGCCATATTTGAAATGCTAACACAGCAGGGATTTGATTTAGTTTTCCACTAAGAAAACAACTCTCCTAAAAGACATGCTGTCATGGCTTTCTGTCTTTTTCAGTGTTATTTCAAGAGTAATTGTATACAAAAAATAACCTATACTTGAAGTATCCCAGTCCAGAATCAGGAACTGCCAAATTCCCTTGTTGCCTGTGTTTATTCTGTCTCATCCCTTCAGAGTGACATTTTCTGCTGAAAAGTGAACAGCATCAGTGGTCAAGGTAGAGAATGGGCCCCATGTCATTTCAATCTTACTGGAAGCTGGTTAGTAAAATCAGAATTATATCCCTACCTGCTGAAGTCTGAAATTCCAGGTTTGCCATTTCTGAAGCTAGTATGCAGATGGGAATTTCTTTCTTGTTGAGTGCCTAATCTGAAGAGAGGATGTGGTACTGTGAAACCTTATGAACAGCCACACCTAGCCCACAGTTCCCTGTGAAGAACCTGTTTTAAACACACCCATTTACTCAGTGTCAGCTACTGGTTATCTCTTTTCAACTTCTCACAAATTTATACTGACACTGAATTTCCCTTTGGAATAATTTGATCATTCTTAATCACAAAAATAGATCTGTGCAAATGTTTTTGCTTCTAGAACTGTGTACTTCTATACTTCATCATTCAAATTAATTTGTTCCTAGGGAAATAGGCCTGAGAATGTGGGAGTTCTGCATGCCTGAGTTCTGGTCCCTCCTTCAGGGATTGCACGTGCATTCTGCATATTTTTTACAAAACAGCATGTCTTAAGACAGAGTGTCTTAAGAGTGTACCTTTTTCAGAAGGAAACAAAAACCCAAACAAATCCTGAATTATTTTACATTACTAAAAATAGGGTTCATTAAAAATTAAGAAAGAAGTTAGGCTTTTAAGTTTTAATTCAATTTCATATTTTTGCCAATTATGGGTTTTGCAACCACACAAATGGTAGTGTCCTGACCAGAGGTGGTAGTTTAGAATGCTTAACAAAGGCATGCAGCGTCCTCATAGCATTACATGACAGTCAATGCCTCCAGAATGACTAAGGAAGCTTAAATGGGGCATTTGGTTCAAGCTGCCAGAATTACATACTTTCCTAGAGGCTGTTTATATCCAAATGAACGCTGACTAATTGCCAAATGACTGACACCAGGACTGTCACCTCAGAAAGCATACACAAGCCTCCTTCCTCACAAAACAGAGTGAGGGGTTTGTGTTAGTGCCTGGTGCGCTTCTGCCTGCAGCTTGGTCACACTGCGGATTTGGCAAGACACATTGCAGGAGGCCCATATCCTGTACACCATGGCCCGGCCCTGAGGAAGTTGAACAGCGTCTGCTGGCGTTTTGCTGGATTAGTTGTTACAATTTACACTTGTTTTCACAAGCAACAGATCTGTCCCTGAAGAAGTGATATCGCTATCACTTGCTATGTTTTTATTTTTTATTCACCTATGAAATACTTTTATATATAACTATATGCTCAGACTGTGGAAATACTCTTACCCCATTGTGTCCTTTTCTATCTGACCAAAATGGATCCCTGCTTTCTTTCCCACCTTTTAGAATGCAGCTAAATCAGCTCTCTACCTGCTCCGGTGTAGGATTTGGAGATGTAGCTACAAAGTTACAGGTTGTGCAATAGATTAGCACAATGTGTTACTAAATATTACATCATAAATGTAGACATAATCTGTCAGACACTTCTGTAGCTACTGAATGTGGGTTTGTGTATAATACCAATATGAAGGCACCTCTATTTGGGCCACAGCCTGACTTCTCATTTTGAGCTAATGTACAATGGCACTGAAGACTCAGAGGCTGGCATGAAACTTCCTCTCCCTCCCTCCCTTTCTGCTCTCCTAGCCACTTAAACTCAACTGTTGTTGCAATTTGTGCTTCTACAGGTGTTTACACACAACTCAAACAGATCTGGAGACCTAACTGGGGATAACTCTAACAACAAAACAAAATAATAACAAATTCACAAAAAAAAAATTTAGTTAGTTTTTATGAAACTAAAAGGTACTTTAAAATTGATCAGCTTTACAACACAATTCATTCACCTGCCAAGTGAATCCTTGTGCTTACACTCACAGCATTGGAACAGAAACAAGCAATTAAAAGCAGGTAGGTCCAGTTCCTTATTTTGGAGGGACAGTTTTAAATGGCTGAGTTACAGAGATACACTTTTCTCCAGATACCACAGGCCAGAAGATAAACACAGAAGACATCCTTTTTGCACATTCAGAGATCAAGCACAGATTTATTAGCCCTCCTCAGCAAAATCCTGGTTGTTTCCAGACATTTTGAAGAAAGAAAAGTTGAATGATTTGTAAAGGCATTCAAGATCAATATAAGTTGATTGTTATAAATTATAAATATTGTAGAACCCATTTATATTTGGTTTAGCTTTACAGCAAAAGGGACACACATTGCTTATGTACAGAGTGTTCATGTTGCTCCTACCAATTAAAAAGGAATGCTGCAAAGTTTTCAGATGGAAATATAGGCTACATTCTTAAGTACCAGTACACTAGATTTTTAAAGTGACACAGTATTAAGTCTGGTTAGTTTTCAGAGCAGAGATCTGATCTGAAAAAATCTTGCTAGCACAGGTGTGGTACAACTAATGCATTACCAACTTGAAACAGTATATAAAAGCCCATACTACTGGATATTTGGGTTGATGATACCTACTGAAGTATCATAGAATGGTTTGTGTTGGAAGGGTCCTTAAAGCTCATCTAATTCCAACCCCCCTGTCATGGGCAGAGACACCTTCCACTGCACCAGGTTGCTCAAAGCTCTGTCCACCCTGGCTTGGAACAATTCCAGGGATGGGGCATCCACAGCGTCTCTGGGCAACCTGTTTCAGTACCTCACCACTCACAGTAAATAATTTCTTCCTTATATCTAAACCTGACCTCTTTCAATTTAAAGCCATTACTCCTTATAAAAATTCCCTCTCAACACTCTTGTAGGTCCCCTGTAGGTAGTGCAAGGTGCTTTAAGGTCTCCTGGAGCCTCCTCATCTCCAGACTGTACCCCAACCCTCTCTGTCTTTATACAAGAGGTGCTTCAGCCCTCAGATAATCCTTGTGGCTCTCCTATGGACTGGTTCGAACAGATCCCTGTCCTTCTTGTGTTGGGGGCCCCAGAGCTGAATGCAGTGGCGGCTACTCCAGGTGGAAGAGCAGAGTAGAGGGGGAGAATCCCCTCCCTTGACCAGCTGGCCACACTTCTCTTGGCGCAGCCCAGGACACAGTTGGCTCTCTGGGCTGCAAGTGTGCATAGCCAGGTCATGCTGAGCCTCTCACCAACCAACTACCCCCCACGATCTCACCAGTGCTTCTCTCTGCTCAGCCTGTTTTTATGCTTGGAATTACCCTGACCTAGGGACAGGACCTCATAAATGGCCTGTTGAATATCATGAGTTTTGCATGGGCCCATTTCTCCAGGTCCCTCTGGATGGCAGGTAGTATAGCTCTGACTATGTTCTTCACAATGTAATAACAGTGTAATATTAATTATTGTATTACAGTAATGCCTTGAAATTTTATCAGTAGTTTATGAGTGTCATGTATCTTAAAGAGTACTGTTACTTTCCTGAGCACTGATACCTAAATCTTGATTTTATAGTTAAAACAGTTTAACTGAAGAATTTGTTCTTGCTAAGTAAAAACACAATGATTTTCAATACTGTGAAATACACATTGCAGTAAGAAGTAGTCTTTTTATAGTTCAGTTAGACTATTTGTGAGGAATGCTGGTGAAAGCAGATAAAATAAATTCATAGTTATCAAACATTTATCTTGAATATTTCATCAAAATTCTGTCTGAATCTGAATTTGTAGACTCTATTACTGCAATATAATGAAAAAAACACTGCCTCAAGCTGCACCAGGGGAAGTTTAGATTGGATGTTAGGAAAAATTTCTTAATCAAAAGGGTTGCCAAGCCTTGGAACAGGCTGTCTATGGAAGTGGTAGAGTTACCACCCGTGGAGGGTGTGGCACTTAGGGACATGGTTTAGTGGCAGGCTTGGCAGTGCTGGGTTAACAGTTGGACTTGATGATCTAAAGAGTCTTTTATAACTTAAACAATTTTATGGGTCTATAAATATAAACCTGAAAGAGAAAAAAAAAAATAAAAATAAAAAGGACTATTTAAAACCACAGCAAAAATACATGCAATCAATACAATAGCAGAGGTGAGTATGTGGCTTGAATACTGGTGGGCAACTGATCTGGAAGTTTCAAATGTGCTGATCACTCACCAGATTTGTAAACTCATTTCTCATGCAAAGATGTAATAGATTTTGTCTAAAATAGAATCAGCAAGGCAAAAGACCAATCATCATTTTTTCATGGCAGAAACCCTGTCATAAAATGAAAACTAATTACACTGCTTAGGGAAAGACATATCTGGTTGGCAGAACTGTTTATATTCTAAACATCTAGTGGTACTTAGACCATGCAGTGACTCTACAGTTCCAGATTTATTCACTGGTCTTAGAACAGACATATTACTCACCCATTTCTTCTGGCAGATCTTCAGCAAAGGAAGGAGGAGCTAATTCTGCCAAAAATTTCTTGTTCTCTTTCAATGAAAGATTTAATTTTCAAAAAGTCTTGAACATCATTATGTCCTGAGCAAGAACTGATTCGAGTAGTAGAAAGGTTGATTTGAGTGTACTGTTTAAATCAAGTAACCCTCAGAAATCAGCACTCTAAAATGCTGACGTTAAACTCTGATTTAATTGAGCAGCTGCTACAAGTGAATAGGAGTTGAAAGAGCTCAGCACTTTGTTCGACTCTTCTGCATGTACACAATAGATTTGGCTCAACAAGAGCATTTTTTATTAAACAATGCCTTCATTTGCAGCTAGATGCATCATATAATTGTATGATACTCATACTAGTATATAAGCACGTTAGCTTACAGTTCTGCATTCTCAAAGTCTATGGCACAAGTATAAATATCATTATATGTCTGTCCTCTCAGCCCCAGTACACGCAGAACACATCGTAAGGCAGATCTTAATGAGGCTCAATGCTTTGGCTATTTCTTTTTCTGTGAAACTGTTGGATCATGTTTTGATTAGTTTTATTGTTTCAAAACTTAAAAAATTCCAAGAATTATGGGGATGAAGAATGCAAAGGTACAAGTGAATGCCACAAATCAAACATCTTTTCCAAAAAGAAAGAAAAAGTGTACACCTTGTAGGTTTTGTTGGAAGTCTAAAGTGACCTAGTCGGTTCAAAGGTTGAGTCGGGTATCGATGTTGGCAAACATCCAAAGGAAGGCTCCGGGACAAGCAAGGATAATGGCATCCCACGGTACGGACCAAGAACAGAGCAGCAAAACCACACAACGTCACGGCTGGTCCTGTTTTACACTTACAGTGGAAAAACATCTTCATATCCACGACTGTAAAAAGATTTTAAAGTAAGAGATTGTCTTGATTTTCACGCTTGGGAATGCTGAGACAGGAAAGCCGAAGGTTCATAGAAAGCGTTTCAGCACATGACTGTAAAGCACCGAGCTTCCACGAAACATAGCCAGCTCCCCGAACTGTGGGTGAGTCCACAAAGATGTCCAGGCGGCCCGAAGGAAGCGGAGTCCCGCAGTTCCCGGGGGTCCCGCGTTCAGAGCGCTCGGCGGCCGCGGCCCCGCCCGGCCCCGCGGGGCGGTGCGGCCCCTTTAAAAGGGGGCGGGGCCGCCCCAAAGTTTGCCCAAGTTGCGGCGCGGGCCGGCGGCGCGCGGTCCCGGCCCGGCCATGGCGCCCCCCGGCCGGTAGCGCCGCCATGGACTCGCTGACCGCCCTCACCGGCAAGGGCGGCCGCCTGCTCCGCGGCACCGCCAGCCGCCTCTGGGGCGCCGTGCCCAGCGGCCTCCGCCACGGCCGCTGCCAGGATGGCCGGAGCCGCGGAGAGCCGGGCCCCGCCAAGCCGATGCCAGGTGCCGCTGGGGAAGGGGCCGAGGGCGCGGGGGCGGCCGGGGGATAACGGCGGGCAACGGGCGGCTGGGCCTCCCCGGGCAGCGGGCTCGGCTCCTCAGCCCTTCCGAGCCTTCCTGGGGTGCGCGAGCTTCGGCGGGAAGCGAGAGCGAGCGGGAGCAGCACGGAGAGAGCGTCCCTTCTCAGCCGCGCTCAGCTCCGCCGTGTCCTGGGCTCGCAGCCGAGCCCGTCAGGGAGACAGCCGGCGGCTGGTGCCCCGCTCCGAGCGGCGCTCGGGGGGCGGCGAGGGGAAGGAGGCGCGGGGCGGGCGCGGCAGGGCCGGCACATGGCCCGGGGCCGGGCACTGCCGGGGCCGCGCCGCCGCGTGGTTGCACCGGGGCTGCGTCTAACATGAGAAAACCGCCTGAGCGTCTTCCTGATTGCTGTGACACAACTCCTACGCTTCCTCTAATAACTTCCTTCTCCTGGTATTTTTGCAGACCTGGGTGTAGGAAAGTGTCTGGAACACAAGCTCGTCGTATGGAGATGTCCTTTGTGCACGAGGTGTTTCTGCCTCTCAGGTGCTCCTGAGGAGCAGGCAGCATTGCTGGGAAGTAGGCTCGGTGATGCTAAGGGCTGCAGTAGTACCTCTGCCGCTCAGTGGCCAAACAGGTCAGTCAGGAGACAGTAGTAGGTGATTCCTTGTCCTGTGCCTGGGAGTTAGAGGGCTGCTGTTGTCACCCCTTTTTTTGATAATGCTTTTGGGGCTGTCGGTATTATATTGTAAGTATCTGATGTGAGCACATATATTAGCAAGAAATACCATGAAAACTGGTGGTCAGTGAGTGCACACACACTTCTTCATGCAGTAGAGGAGCACACAGTGAGAACTCTAAAGGTAGTGCTATTGATTGGGAGCTGAAACCAAGCTATGACATAACTAGTAAGAGCAGCATGATCTAATTATTGCTTTAAAAGAAAAAGACATATGAAGTTAAGTTTGTGGAAGTGCTTTGTCATAAATGAAGAGGACTATACAATTATTATATATGTTATATATAATATATATTATATATACAAAGTGTTTTCCTTTTTTTCCCTGTTTTGAGAAGCTCTGTGTGAAGTGGCTGAATAAAAGTTTGTTACAGTCTCTAGGTGAGGTTGAAGTCAGATCTCCACAGAAATTAAATATTAAAACACCTTGAGTTACTTTGTTACTGTAGATTATTTTGAAAGAGTAAAATAGTTGATTTCCTTGAAGGGAAACTAGGTCTGCTACTCAGTGCAGTAGGCAAGGTATTAGGAATACCTATGCAGCCAGTCAGATGTGGATGGTGTTTCCTTATGTGCATTGGGTCACACTTCTTGCACACAAAGGATAATTGGTAACCAGCTATATTTACAGTGCCATTCTTTATTTATTTCATGTCCCTCCCTGCAACATACATGGGAGAGAAAGATAGTTGTTTTTCAGCAGTGAAATGAAGTAGGAGGCCTTGAATAAGACTGCTGCAAACAGTTAAAAACTTTTTGACAAAGATTACTTACATTCTTTTGCAGAACCAAAATGACAGTAAAATACATTAGCATCTTCTGGTCTTTTAATCTCTTACAAGGTCTTGTGTTCAGCTGTTAGTACAGTCTCCTATGATACGTGTGATTTCTTGGAGGGAAAGGCTCTGTTTTGCCTCCTCTTCTTCTGGAAGAAGGGATTAACTTAGACTGCATTGTAGTTTTCTGGGGTTTTTTCCCCTGTAGCTTTAAGCAGAAAATGTGTTTTCTCAGATGCATTCATTCTGTAATGCTTAAAATTTGTGTTAATGACAAGTTCTAGAATGCAGGGTGAGTTTCTGCATTTATGGACTTTAATGTGCCTTTTTCCTCACCTAGGCAAAGCATACTGTGCAAGGCAGGTAGACCTTGGCTCTCCCATGCTGCCTTCCCTTTCAAAGTGTTTCTATCAGTTATGGGCAGAAACAAAGTCTTGTGACTATAGAATTCTTCTCTCAGGCATTTTTCTGGCTTTTACAAATCACCTGTGCCCTGGTAATGTGGAAGCTCGAAGAATGATTACAATGCTTCATTTGAAATCAAACCTGTTTTAATTAGAAATGGGTCCCCTGGCATTAGCTTCAGTCTTAATGGCAGATTCTAAATGCTCCAAATACTTTGTCTCTGCAGTGTCCTGCATCCAGGCCTACCTATTACTGTAGTTTTTTCCCCCACTTAGGGCTTTCAGTGTTTTCTTTTTTTTTTTTTTTTTGTTGTGTTATTTTGGGGTGTTTTTTTAATGGTTTAATTGTGACTGTGCATTACTTGTTAAGAGAATAGTTCTTCATAAGTTCCTTAAAATCATGTTTCAATTTCTCTGAAACAAAACCCAACCTTTTTTAGCCTTTACAATTATCTCACTTTAGTATAATATTAATAATTTTACCTTTACTGGTTTTATGTTTGTCTTTTTGAATAGTTGAGTAGCTTCTCTATCAGGTTTCCAAGTTCAGGGAGGCAAGTCTGTTCAAACGCTGTGCTTTCAATCACTTCTTTGGACACATACAGAACAGTCTATAATATTTCTTAGTAGGGAGAAAGGACGTACTGGGAAGACTGAGTAGTGCCATAGGAGGCTGTAAACCTGTTTATCTGGTTTTACACTGTTTGTGTCCCGCAGCCTAGTCAGTGAAAAAACTTCATAAAGTGTTTTTTTTTCTTTTATTTGTTGTGATGGTGGATAAAAATACAACTCTAATAAGAAAGCCAAGATGCAGCATCTGGCTGGCAGAATGTAAAGTTGGGTTTTTTCTAAAAAAGACCTGTAAGCTTTGAAATATAACTTCTAAATGTAATCTATTGATAATTTATAGGAGAAGCTAATATATATGTGTTCAAGCCTGGATTTACTTAGAAACTTTAGTCAGAACAGTGTTGTTTTCTTGATTTTTATGTACTGTAGGTGTTGGCATGCTGGAGTTGCACGTGATTTTAGTTGCTTTAAGATGCAACTCAAGGTTTTAGGGAACGTGTGATTAAGAATTATCTTTTCTGCAGAATTAACTTGGATGTTCAGTTTAATTTTAGTCTCATCTATACAAACCTTTTACTTAAATGAGCCAACAGCACATCCCATAGTTTAGTCTGCTGTTTGCTTTGCTGTGTAAGGAGAGTCTGACCAGCAGTGAGAGGCATGGTTTTGCATCTTTTCTATGACACTGCTGAGGCAGCATATTGAATGTGCTCTTTGGTTTGTATCCTGTTAAGGAAAACTGCAGAGGAACTACAGAGGGTCCAGCCAGTGAATTTATGCTCGCAGGGCATATGACCTGTGAGGAGGGGTTGACGGAGCTGAGCTTTAGTGATGCAAAAGGAGACCAAGGCAACTTAAAGACAATCTAATGATGACCTGCATCTAAGGGACACACTCTTATCAGTGCTGAGATCAAGGAGGAGCAGCAGCCATGAGTTTTAGCTTAGGAGGTTCAAATTGGACAGTAGGAAAAAACTTCACACAGGATGGTCAATCATTGGGACAACTTTAAGCTCACCCAATTTGATGTTGACGAGAATTCTACTTCAAACTGGAGAGGAGAAGCTCTCTTTAAGAGGCTTCTCTTCTGGATAACCCTTTGATTCTGTGAGGATATACTCTTATACCTGGAGTCTTATGCTTCTTCCCTCCTAGATATTTTCACTTCATTTTTCTCTGTGGTCACTTCATGGAGGAAGAAGACAGGTGCACGGGTAGTGCTCACTTCCTGCACTCTCATTAAGTACAGAAGTTAAATAAAAATCAGTGATTGAGACTCCTCTTGACCAGTCTGTCGGGGAAGTTCTTCTAGCTTCCTTCTATTGAAACTTTTGTTGTCGTTTTTCTCTTTCAGGTTCAACTTGATTGTTCAGTTCTGAACCATGTGGTCTGTGGGCTTATTTACATTTCTTTCATACCAGCTTTGGAGTCTTGATTGGTGAGGTTGCCATATGCAGTATATCCAGGAAACTGTGGCTTGTCAGTCCTCTGTACTATGGTCAAGGTAGCAGCAATACATTAGAAATCTAAATGTGCAGTGACAACTTATAATAAATTTCTCAAGTCCTGCTGTGAAAGTTAGTATCTTTCTTTTTAAAAATCCACCTTGGAATAAAGCAAATACAAGAATAAGGCAGGTTATTTTTTTCTTTCATCTTTATTCAGTACCTAATTTTTAAGGAACTACCAGGTGTATGATAAAGTAGGGAAGAGGATTCAAACTGGGAGAAGCACTTTTTGTACACACTGTTCCGGATGAAGCACATATGAAATGTACCAACACCCTTTACAAAGACGATAATGCTTCGCTTTCATGTCTGAAAATAATTCAGTTGGTACAGGCATAAGTAGCAAATGTGATCTTGGAATGTATCAGGCTGGTGACTCAGTCATCTTGTGATATGTTAATGTATGCACAAGCTCTTCTTCAGGCTTCTGCACTACTAGTGTACAGGATTTCTTGAGAATTCCCGTGGTGCATGTGATGTTAAATGATCTTTTACTTCACATTCTGCTTTGTACTAATCCATCTTTCCTTGTTTTATTCCTCCATGCTTTGGAACTTCAGAATTCATTGTCCTTTTACCCAGCCTTTGCTGTTGATTGTTCTTTTGAATTTGTCTGCTGATGTGCAATTAAACTGTGTTAAAAACTATTCCATTGGGATCTCATTAATATACCTCTCAATTCTGATTTCTATTTCTCTCTCCTCTTTATTGAATTTTTTACATATTTCACAATTCTTTATCCAGCTTTTGCTGTTCAGCAGAATTCTGATGTATCAAGTGTTTAACTGTAGTTTAATGTATAAACTAGTCTAGCAGATGATTGAAATAGATTTTTTTTCTGGTATTCTGGTATCCTTTGACTGTATTGCATTTTCATTTTAATGTGTCATGCTGGTTGTGTTTTTATCTTAATTTTTCTGGTTAATTTCCATTTCTAATATTCAAACAGTTTAAAATATGATGTTTTATTGAGAACTCATGGCAGAATTTCAGGTCACTATATGTACGAATAATAATTTTTTGTTCATCAGTAAGCAACACACCTTGGGTTATATGTGTAAATCTCCCTCTGGCTTGGTTTGGTAGGTTGGCCTTATGTATCTTTATTGCCTGGCAGAAAAATGGAAGGAATCATAGTTACAGATAACTCAAATTGCAAGCAAGATTGTTTAGCCTTGTGAAAGTAGGGAAGACGATGACTTTAGGCTAGGTTTCTCAGTCCTTGATTTCACTTTGGAAATGTTCACGGATGGAAACGGCACAGCTGCAGTGGTCAGTTAGGGGATTTTACCTTCTGTCTTCTCAGAAGTGCTTTTGTTTCTTTTTTGTCTGTTACCTTTTGTTCTCCTACTATGTGTCACTGAGGAGACTGTCTTTGTCATCTTGACGCCTCTAGGAAAGCTATTTGGAGGATACAGGGTGGCTGCTGTTACAGTCCTTCAAAGCGACCTCTGCTTCAGACTGGAGAGGCTCTGTTTTCTTGGCCTCTTCTCACAGCCCCAATTACCTTGGTGTCCCTTCACCAAAATAGTTTTGTTTATCTGTGCCTTCCTTATATTGAATGGGGGCAGGTGGAGGGACAATAGAGCTGGTATTTCTAAAGCAGTCAGAGTGCAAGGATGATAGGTGTGCTGTCAGTCTCCTGACCTCTGTTCATAGTAATACAGCTGAGGATACTGTTGGCCCCCCTTGTTTCCAGGTCATGGTTCCAGCTCCTGTTTTGGCTTCTGCCTACCAAGACCCTTGGGGATTTTTTTTCAGCAGAGTTGCTCCTTGGCTGAGCAGTGCCAGTTGTACAACACCAAGGGTTCTTTCCTGTGCAGAAGACTGTTGTCGTGCTGAATTCCAAAAGGTTCCTTTCAGCTTGCTCCCCAGGCTGTCCAGGTCCTGCTGAATGGTAGCCCTGCCATCATGTATGTTGACTGATCCCCCCAGTTTATCTGCAACCTAATGCAATAAACTTGTACAGTAGGATATTTACTCAGGCTCTGCAAATGATTCCACAGAAGGTCCCTTTGCATGTGAGCAGAGCAATTGTAGTGCACAAGTCAGCAGCATAAGCTGACTGACTTTGAATTCTTAGAAAGGATCGGTATCATGCACTTAAGTGTGATAAGGCCAAGTGTAATTTCTTGAAGATGTGTAAGGATATAACTTGATACTGCTGCTTGATGGTCAAACTGCTGATGTGGTATTGTGTAGGCTTGAGCATGTACAACTTAAATGGGCTTAAATATCTGGAAGATGTGTGTTATTTGAAACATTGATGTGCTGTATCAGTAGTGCCGACAAAATTTTTTGCAAGTTTCCATTAAAAGATAAGTTTGGTCTGCAGAGATTGTACAGAAGCTGGAGATCAGAGCTGGGTGGTTTCTAATGTATTAGCGTGTACTTGTATATTGCAAATGGAAAAGAAAAGGAAGTTTAGTGTTGATTAACACATACCATGGCATAATCTGAAAATTTGGTAAAGCATTTCTCTTTACTTTGAATGTGAAATCTTATTTTTTAAGAAAGCCCATGTGATGTGCATACCAGGAGTGTCATGTACAGAGCTGACTTTGTCTCCTAGCCATTTGGAGAAGTGTCCTGTCTTAAGTTTGTTTCTCTTCAATTGTTTTTATTCCCGAAATCATAAATTTAATTATTTCTGCCGACATGCTATGCATATGACTGGATAGCAGAGTGGCATGTGTTAGGGGATCACAAAATGGACTTGGATTGATGCTGTATCTATGTTGCAGGAAAAAGCCATTTTGATGTTTGAAGTGCTAATGAAACATTAGCAGGATCTCAGATTCATTGAGCTTGAGGGCTTGCTTGAGAAAAATGTGAACAAAAGCATCATGTGAAGAGCAGTGATAAAGATCAAGTGTTTTGAGAGCATGACTTAGAAAGACTGAATCATAGAATAAATAGCAATTGCTTAGCAAGAGTCTGAAGGAGACATTATAACACTGCCTTGGTCTGAAAGCCTACTGTTTTGGCTAAAAAACCTGCCGATATTATAGGCTACTGTTAGGCCCTCTGTTTCTGGTTCCTAAGACATTGGTAGATAACTGAAAATAATATTCCTGTAATTATCGTAAGCATGTCTAACTGCAGGAGGGGGAGAAGGGCTAATGAAACAGTTGCTGTCTGAAATGTAGTCCCTGCTGTTTGGAGAGTCAGGTCACTGGGTCTTATGGAGTATAAAGATTCCATTTCTTTATGAATAGATTATAATGATCTAATTGTTATTGAGCAGAACTAATCTAATAAAGCTGTATTATCTGCTTCCTGTTTTATTAATTAGTGAGTTGTTTCCATGTACTGCTAAATAAAAATGTATTTGAAAATGTTTCAGACTGCTTTTCTTACTTTGATTCATTGCCCCATAAGTGCTGCATGTTTAAGATCCTGTGAAAAACTGTGTCCTAGACAAGAATTTGACAAAGTTACTGCTTTTTTCTTTTTTTTTTAAACACCTGTAAATCTCATGCTCAAATGTATAGTTCTTGTTGGGGGAGGGGGGTGGGATGGTGTATGAATGTTTTTCTTACCTTCTTGATCTTAATAAGCGCATTTATTAATTTTAAACAATTTGCAATAATTGTGGCCTTGTCCAGCTTCTTTACTTTTCTCAGAGGATACTTGTTTGATTTATCAATTTATTTCTCTGGAAAAAGTGTTTTTTGTTATTTTTGTTACTTTGAAATGAATAGAATAGCATTTGAGAAACATGGCAAGTTGAGATTTCATCTTACTGTGCAGACAGGAAGGGTAAAGCAAAGTGAATACATTTTTCTGTATATAGAGCTTGAAGATCCTCTTAAGCAGTTTTTAGCTTGTGTCCTTATCTTTACCATGTCTTAGTGCCAGAAGTCCAAATGATGTGCTAAAAGTATCAGTGAACGGCAAATTGATGGTCTACAATTAAGCTCAGGTGGTGTACTAAGAAATGAGAAACGCCACTCTTGTCATAATCATTTGAGCTATCAGTGCCACAGGAATATTTGCAGTCAACCAAAATTCAGTGGCACAAAGTTGTATAGAGCAGTTTATGGAAGCCCTGCTATAAATGTTGGAATTTGACTTTAGTTGTTTTCAGTTGAATGCCACTGATATTTAATATTTTAATGTCAAAGCTGCCTTATTGAAAATTTCAGCTTCCTAAAACATAATGTTCATAAACCCCCTTTTCCTATCTTGTATAAGTCTGTTGGAACAGTAAGTCCTCCTCTCTGTGTTGGATGATCATATGTAATTATTCCTATGCTACAGTCATTTAACCACAAGATTCTGAGCCCGTGCATTCAGACTAAATATTGGTCTGGTGTCATTTTGAACACTGTTTTACATCTTTCTAGTTCTAGTCTTTTACATCCCAGCTGAAATATTTTGTCATTTGTGGATCTGACCTGCTCTCTTTCACTTCAGTGTTTCAAGCTGTTGTGGAGGCCCACCCCATCCTGTGAAAAGGTAGTTGAGAATTAAAGCATGAGTCCTGAGGTTACAAAATCTCATCTTCTGCCCGAAACAGCACAACTAAGAGCTCTGATAACCTAGCACCACAGATCCCATGTTAAACAAGTCTCTTGACTAAACCACTGTTTAGTGTGGTTAATGCTGTCTGTTTTTTCTTTGTGATCTGAGAACATCAGCCTTAATCTGACTGGCTAGCTGCTGGCAGATGAAGTAATGGTTGTGTGTAACCTAACAAAATGAGCTCCTGTGCAACAGTTACCTGGAAAAGAAGTAAAATGTGTGTCAGACCAACTCTTGTTTGGCCTGAGGATTTTTTAGACCACTGCATTCTATGCTGGCAGTTGCTTCTGCTTGCATGTGCTTTCTACAATACTAGAGGCACTGGAATGGCTGAAAGATGCATTTACTTTGCCCTCAAGAATGAATAGCCTGCTCATTTAGTGAGATATAGAAGCTTTGTAGTCATCAAGGAGGTTGAATTTGTGTTTCTACAACTCTGACCTATTTTCACAGCTGAAATACATCCTCGCTTTGTTTCTGAGAGGTCAAAATTGATGTGTTCTGTATGAACAGACAGCTCAAGCACTTGGGCTGTGGGCAGAGGTGTGGATTTTGATAGCTTGGCCAGCTGGGTAGTCAGCACACACAGAGCTCAGTGTTGCCTGCTTCCATCTCTTGTTGACTCAGGAGACATACATCATGTCAGGTTATGAAACACTTGAATCCTCTACCCATATAGTGAGGAGGAGGAGGTAATGCCTTCACAGACTGAAAGAATGGAAGTGGGCACTGATGGGAATGGTTGGATTTACTGTCTTAGGTATGGGAGGGGAAGACCTCAAAAAACCCGAATTGCAGGCTATAAGTTCCTGGAAAACTTGTGGTAGGAGTTCTGGCTTTCCTGCCAGGTACCTTTAACAGGGACTTGACTTCCCCACCCCTACCCTGTTTCATCTTACTTTCCTGAAGTTACCTTTGAAGATGGTGAAGGGCCTTGAATGGAAACCATATGAGAAGTGGCCGAGGTCACTTGGTCTGTCCAGATTGCAGGAGACCTCATAGTGATTGACAGCTTCCTCAAGGGAATTAGGGGGGACTGTCACTGGTCTCTTCTCTCTGACCACTGACAAGGCCTGAGGGAGCAACATGGGGCCATGTCAAGGGAGGTTTGGGCTGGGTATTAAGAAAAGCTTCCTCAGGCAGACAATGACTGAGCACTGGAACAGTCTCCCCAGGGAAGTGGTTGCAGCGCTGAGACTGCCAGAGTTTGGGCAGTGCTCTCAGGCACATGGTGTGATTCTTGGTGTTGTCTGGGCACAGCCAGGGGTTGGATGCAGTGATCCTTGTGAGTCCCTTCAGTCCTGAGTATAACTCATGGTATCACAGGGAGAATCTGTGATTCTAAGTCTAAAGCAGCAGGTTTTTCTGCTGTGAAGAACAAATAAGTTCCCATTTTTCCTTCTGGTGTAAGGAACAGAAATGGGCATTTGTGCAGGACTTCATTTCTGCTGCTCAGTTACTGGAGAGGGAGAAGATAATTTATCTTGACCTCTTCAGTGGCACCTGTCTGCAAGCTCTTCATATACTTGAACCAGTAAGAAGAAAAAAGAAAGTTGAATTTGGGTTGAGAAAAAGCCCCCATTAACTACATTGGATTATAGACAACTGAAGTGTGTTTATATATATCTATAATATGGGACTTCTTTACTTCCATCTAATAGGGGGAAGAAATCTTATTCTGCAATAAGGGTTCTCCATTTATATGTTATTAAGGCTTGTATGGGATCCTGGATGACATCAATCTATTTTTAGTTGTATCCTTGTACTTTTTCTTAGGATTATTTGTCCCAGACTGCTCTTCAAAGAAAATGATTAGGCTATTGACAAAGCTTTGATAAGAGCTGAAAAATTTGGAACAGCTACAGTCAAGCAACTGGCTTTCTATAGCTTGCTGAGGAGGTGCCTATTGTGCTGCAAGGTCAGGTAAAAACTTTGGTAACAAAATATTCGACCTAGGTGAGGAGAACGCTGGCCTCTGCTAAGCCTACACACCAACTTCTAGTGTATTTTATTATTACTGAGTTGGCTTCATTTCCATCAGAGACATTTGCAGTATATTTAAACACTATGAATATAATCAGAAATGAATGTTTCTTCCAGCTAAGCTTTGAAAAGCTATTAGTAAATAAGGAAATAAATACCTTTAAATGTATTGAATTAAGAAAGCAGTGTGTAGAATTAGTGTATAGGTTTATAGAATTGCTGGAAACCTTTTTGAAGTAGGCTGTCTTGAACGTTATTCATAGATATAAAAGCTTACCATAATTAATACCATCTATAGATCAGTTTTAGGTATGGGCTTATTCTTCCTCAGGCTTTTTTCAATATATAAAAAAGAATGAATTGGACCAAAGTTTACATCCTTTTTTTATCCATATAAAGAGCACCACAGGAGATTATTTATCTTGGATCTGCTAGAAATTACTACTTTATTGTCCTGTGTGCCTTGTCCTATATAGCAAATGTAGGTAGGTTTCTTCTTGTGGGCTTCTTTTTTCATGATCTCATTTTGTTTCTTCTTCTTTGTCCGAACTTGCTGTGTAATTTACATTGTGATTTCCCTGCCCCCTATGTCTTGATAGTTTTGGCTATCCATGTAAAAATTTGGGAGTGGGTGTATGAAAGTTGTGCTGATACTTGTCTATTTTCCAGTGTTGGAGTCATGATACTAATTAAATCTAATAGTGAACTAAAGATGCTGTTGGTTTATAGCATGTTTCCTTAGTACTTCATGAAGCTTAAATGGATTGCGCTATTTTTTTCTAATTCTAATCTCAATGTAGCCATGCCCAAATATTTTTTAAAAAAATACATTTTATAAGGTTTCTTGTTTCTTTTCAATTTGGCTTGAAATGTTTGAGTGAATTATGGTAACAAATTTGAATGTTTCAAAATGGGAGTATAACTATGCCCATTGTAGCACAAAAACTTAATGTCTCATTCACTTAAGTATTTTGGGCTCCTTAATAGCAGATATTTGACTGTTGAGGGTGGAGGCCATGTGGTGAAGATATATCTAAAAAATCCATGTGTGTGTATAGATGCATATATTAAAACTCTCACTGTTCTGGAGATGTATGTGCTGTCTCTTGAACAATATATCTAAACTGGTGCATCATGATTATCATAAAATCAAGCCAGTCAATATAATTAAATAATATTAATAATGGAGTATACTTTAGTTAGAAGTGGTTGTTTGCTTGGCCTGTGAAACAGGTTATCAGAATACAGTGCCCCAATAAAAAGAGCAGTTCTTAACTTGTATTATTTATGTAGAATCTTTACTGTTTATTTGCTAGCTCTATATGTTTGCTACAGACAGGATAATTATGAATTTAATGCTAATGCTCTTTATTTTAAAAAAGCTTTAAATAATCTTTATTTATTTATTAAACAGCAACAAAATATGTCCAGTGATCAAATATACAGGAACTCTAGATCATCTCCCCTCAGATGCAAGCAGGCTGTGTGTGATACAAAATCAATTAAACACAGCAATTCCAGAAATGTTGCTTGCCTGATGGGGTCACCGTCCTATTTAGTCTTCATTAATCGCTTCCTGGATAGCAGCAAGTACTTCTGCAGTTAGCTGGTTTCTAGTTATCAGTTGTTTGTATTGGTCAAATTCTTAAAGCATTGCAGAGGAATGAAGTCCCTATTTTAGCAGCTGGTGTCTGTTGGAATCAGCAGGAGTAAACTGTGTAACTGGTGGATTAGATGTCTGCCCACGGGGCTGTAGTCAGCAGCCTGTGACAGTACTGAGAGAGGAAAATGAATTTAACACACTCATTGCCTCAATTTTTTTCAGATGCTGGCCAGAAGAAGACCCCAGACAAGAAGGATGGGCGACGAATGTCTTTTCAAAAACCTAGAGGGACTCTTGAATATTCCGTAAGTTACTGCTTTATTGTTGAAATGTTACTGCAAAGCAAGTGCATGCTGAAAAGTTGCACTACAAAATAGAAGTAAAACTGTAATGGGTGTTTCCTTTAATGTTAGAATTCTGTGTATCTGATAGTTTAGTGTGACAGAAATTAAATCAGGGACTAGTTAGTAGTACTAATGCTGTTTTTTTCTCTTTAAGTGCTTTTTTTTTTTTTCCTTAGAAACCCCAAGCTAATCAAACTGTTGGCTGGTTCACTTTTAGGCAACTAGTTAGAAACAAATAATAATAGTTATATAATTATCTGCAAGTTCTCTTCTTTCAGCATTATTAATAAACTGTTGCTGTCAGGGGATATAACAGAATAAAGTCAGGAAGAGAAGCTGTATCTTGCTGCTGACTTTCTGGTCTTGTAATTGCCATAGAGCTGTGCCTTTTACTGTATAGCTGTTTCTGCATCAGTATCTGAAAATGGAGCCTTTCTCTCCCTGTTCTGTTCTTGAAATGACCCTCAAACTGTGCTGCAGTCAGCTTTCACGTTTGTGGTTACTAAGGGAAACAGAAGTGAGAAGTATCTGTCTTGTGTTATGTACTGGAAATATAATTAAGCCTATAAATAATGCTTATAGAGTTGATGTTAAAATAGGGAAAGTCTGCCACCATTATCTTTTCAATGCTTTTGAAGCTGGACATGATATATAAAAATGAGAACTTCTTTATGAAAAGTCTTTACTTGATCTCTTGGTGTTCTCTTACTCCAGGAATAAGAGATATGGGGAAGTCTTAACTCTTGTTACATTAAGCCAAGCTGTGATAATTGTTTAAGTACTGAGAAGGCTGTGATAGTCTTTTGGAGAGAGACAGAGTATGTGTGTAGTGGAACAAGAAGCATTTCATTACCATGGCTTTCATTCAAATTTGAATATAATTCTTGTCTGCTCTAAAGACTTCCTCGAAGTTGAAATTCAAAACAGAAATTCTTGCTGCTTATGTTCTAGCAGCTGAAGAATGTTAATGTAAATGTGACTCTTATTGATATATGATATATATATTAACCTCATTTGGTCTGAAATACCTGGAAAAAATGGTCGGGTGTAGCTCTGTATTACTTGCATCCATGCTCAGTAAATCCTGTAATTTGGCTCTTGGAGCCATGTGACAGCTTTTTCTTTGGTATGTAGCATTCCAGGCAAAGTAAAAGCAATGAGCTTTCCTTTTTTTAACTTGGTGTGTGTTTGTGTCAAGTTGTCATGTACTTCTGCAGGTTTTTGTGATCCAGTAGGTGGGGCTTTAGATCCAAAAATAGCTTTCTTAATATGTACTGAAATATGCATCATTTCCTTATGAGTCAAAAAGATGATTCACTGGAATCAAAGGCTTTTTGTCATTAAACTTAGTCCACCTTCTAAAGGAGCTTGTTGCATGTATGCAACATGGTGCATTTCAGCTTCACAAATACTGTATTCTGTCAAGTCTTGCTGCACATTTCACTCATAAAGCACTTGAGTAGCATCATGTTTTGTTAATACTGTGTGCATATATTTTAATAAAATGCACGGATATAACCTTTAGTTACTGAGCTTATGCTTACTGTAAGAGAGGTCTGGTAGCTATTGTGGTAATTTGCTACTGTTGTTATTTATTGCTTTATTATATGTGGAGAGGTGCACTTGACAGCTTTCTGACTTTCCTGTCACAGTGTTGCACACATATGTACACACAGGTGTTTATATACCTGCATGTGTTGCTTTATTGAGAAGAAACCAGACTCCCCCTCACCTTCCAGGATTGTTGAAGTTAGTGGGGTTTTTGCCTTTTTTTAGGTAATAATTTAATATGTTAGTTTTTTCCATTGGTTACATGGTTTTAGGAGGGTGTAGCATCGTGTGATTGAGCAATCTCCTCTCACCTCACCCCCTCCTCCTCCCTTCGCCCACCAGAGCCACCCCTGTCAATCCTGAGGGTCCGAATTTCAATATAAGGGGTCTCTCCCTGTCACCCCAGGAGAGGGCTGCCGAGTGATTGGGCAAACAGAAACAGCCCCCCCTCCCCAAAGGGGACTGGACCCCTGCCTTGTCCTTCTGCCCCGGGTCACTCCCCCGCCCTCTGGGTTGCCCGGGGTCGCTCTGGGTCGCCCCCTCCTCCCCGGGTAAAACCAGCGGTGTGCCGCATGGTCGGGATTCTGCTCGTGCTGGTTACCATGGTCGGAGGCTTCAGCCGGAGCAAATAAAACCTCTCCCGAACCACGACAGAATCGGTTTCTTTCTTCACTGATCGTCTAGCTTCTCTGCAAGCCTGACAACTTCCCTGCTCTCCAGCCGGTGCTACAGTTTCCAGGGTCTATCGCCGCCGCCCGGACCCCGGACTTGCCTCTTTTAGTGGACCACGTGGCCACTGCTAAGGAAGGTATCCTTGTGGAAAATAACCACAGAGCTGCTTGGATACAGTAACACGGCGTTGTTACAGGAGGGAAGGTCTTGCTTGTATTCGTGAAGTTCAGAGTGAGTTGTCATCTCACTTGTGCTGATATAGGTTTTAATATGAAGTAGACATCACACCAGAATTTTTTTAGAAAAAAATTACTATGGGACAAATAAACAATAAAATAAATTTTCTATTTAAAGCTGAAGACCAAATGTACTTAATGTTTAAGATTTTAATGTAAAATTCCCAAGGCGTGAAACTTGAACCTGCTGTTCTGTATGTAGCAGCAGAGAGATGATGTCAACAGATATGGTACTAATTAATGAAGTAAGTCCTGAACTGCCTCTAAAGGATACACAAAAAACTGTTCCATTTTTGCTGATACAGTTTAGACAGTGAACAGATATCTTTTAATAGAATTTCTCCTTTTCTCAGTGTCAGTCAGCATATTAGATGCAAACTGATTTTGTCTGTTATCTCAGAATTCACAGTTGCTGCTCAAGCCATATGGTTCCCTGTTCAGCCTTTTGTGTTTCACGTTGCACAAACACAACTGGTGCCTGCCTGTAGGTGTCAGAAGAGCCAGCTATGGGTGTATAATGGAGCATGAGAACAGTGCTGCCTGCTGATCCCCAGTAGGTTGTAGCATGCTAGCAGTCTTGTGACTTAAGTGAAAGCCTTCTGACTGCTGTTCGTTTTGAGGAGAAGAAAGAAATAAATGTGATTATTTACAGACAGGTTTGTTTTGGGTTTAATAAAAGTTTAGAAGTGAGCAGATGAAATGGATGATCTAGTTAATCAGTGTTGGAGGCTCTAATGTTAGACTTCCCTTTATCCCTCTGGGGATTGAAGGCTATGCTCTTCTGAAGTAGTGAATAAGTACTTAATACACAGATTATGTTGTCCAGGTTATGGAAATAACCCAGTATCAGTTCCTGAGGGTCACAGAAGCCTTTAGTAGACCAAGACTGAGTTTTGAGCCTGTGTATAGAGAGTGCTAAGGGTTCCCTTCTGGTGCCACTAGTTCTATTGCCATTGTAAGCCTTGACATGCTGTTTAGAAAGTTACACACTTAGGACTTTTTGGTGATTTTTAAAAAACATTTCTTGGCTCTTCCATTTCAAACCCAAGGAACGTGTTCTACTTTGGCTGCCACTTTTCTTTGAGCATGCCATTGTCATAATCTTTTAACCTGTTTTGGGGAATATTGGAAATGTAGATCATAATGGTGATGTTACTTCATCTGTTGTCTTCTACTAATTATTTTTGAAGTTGGTTTTATGATATTTACAAAGTTTGTTTTACTGGTGTTGTTTATTATATAAATTAGGCCTGTTAACAATTAATTAATATTGTAATAATTGGTATCTGTAAAGGCTTGGGTACAGTGCCAAAGTTGTGTTATTTGCTCCTTTTGTTCTCACCCTTTTTTTTTTTTTAGTCTTCCCATATGTTTAATTTTATTAGTTTATTTCAATGCACTTACATTACTTACAAACTATTGTTTGATTGTTTTCTGGCTCTTGGAAATCTAGTGTTGAATAAAAAAACATTATTTCTTCACTCTGATTCATATGTATTTGATGTTTAATTTTTAATGGAGGAATGAGTGAATCCTGACTGTTGAGATGCAATTATGCTGACGTTCATTAAAATACCAGTAAGAGAATTTGGTATAAAATAGAATTTTTAAATAACTTTGCCAGCTGTCAATCTGAGGGAAATAAAGGTAGCTTGAACTAGAGATAGTGGTGGCTGAAGTTCCCTGTCTGCTGTTATACATAAGCACACCTGGAAACATGGGCACATTCTGGATGAATATTTACTATTCAAATATTTTATATAAGATTTTTCACTTTCAGAATAGTGCTTAAGTAGCTACCTCAATGTATAGAAAGTTTATTTTCTGAGAGAGAAGGACTAACTTCTTGCCTTCTCTTATAGTAGTGAATTGATAAGGGAAAAGCTGGGGATCTGTGGTATGTAGGTGGCACTATTCAAATCTTGTTAATTCTGTGCTTTTCTACAAAGTTATTTTTTGAGATTTTGGCTGTTCAGATTCTACTTTTTAGAATAGTAGAGGGCCTGAGTACTGGAAAATAAGCCTTTGAATCTAGAAAGATACTTCAGGAAGTCTCTTATTCGAGCAGTGCCTTTGTTTTGAGAAGGTATCTCTGCTGGTTTCTGAAGTCATATGTAGTGTGGAAATTTGCCTGTGTAAACTTCACAGCTAAACAAAAAGGAAGCTTATACTTGCCATTGTGTTTATCATGAGTGAGATAAACCCTTTAGTTGCCAAGCTATCTCATAAGATATTTTTATTTCAGAGTGCTGTAAAGAGTGAACTCACTCTAAAAAGGGCTTAGGCCTTGTGGAGGCTTTGTGGTTTGAATGCTTTTAATTTGTTTTATGTCGTAAGTTAGTCTAAAATCTCAATTGCTTTAATCATTAAGTCATATATAAGAAATATTAACCTAGCAGTCAACTGTTGTCCTTTAACATTTCTGTGAGAACAAACTTAGGCAAAACTTTTGAATTTCACTTCACAGTTTGTTTTAGCAAACTTCCTGTATTATGTAGAGCTTTTGATGGAAACCTTACTGTTCAGTGATTTGGTGGTTAGTTTTGTTATGGTCTGTGAAGCACTTAGTACATAACTGGTCTCGTTATAGTCCTGTTTTGGTTTCTGCTTTAGTACCAGTTAAATGTGGCATATGAAAATATTCTTATTTTTTTGTATATCTATGATCATACAGCACTGAATGACTGAGAGCTACTGCAATACAGTCTTCCATACTGGAAATACTAGTGTAGAGAGATGTTTGCTGCTGCCCTGTTTAGCTTATTGGCTGTATAAAAAATTCTCATTATAGGCTTCTAATCCTATCTTTAAAAAAACTAATTGCCTTTTCTTTGGCAGTGTTTATGTCTTTTTGTTAGTGAATCTAGGTTGACAAGTACACCTTTACAAAATTATATGGAAAAGAATACTCTACCTACATTTAGCTGCAAATGTATCTTAGCTTATACATTCATCTTGTCTTAAGTGATAAAATCTATTTTTTTCCTGGTAGAGTGTTTATGAAGCTTTGAGCCTCATACGGTAAATCTTTTGTTTGGTTGTTTCCTTGTATCACCATTATTCCTAAGGCTATGAATTCTTTTTTCTGAAAAAATCTTTCTGTAAAAAGCTTTTTCCCTTTTGCTTTGTTCTGGTAGCTCATTTTGAATACACTTTCGGAGATGGAGGTCAGAATCTGAGCTTGAAAAAAATCCTTTCCTTAGTTGGGACTCACTTTCTCAAAATGCTTATGCTTCATTTGCTGTCATAATAGTCGACCTGCTTTGTTTCAGCATTTTTGCATTTTCTCAGTGATGGATTTTACTTGAAAGTCAGGATTTAACAGAAGCTTATTTCAATAGTAATAGGGTGTGTTTATAGAGAGAGTTCTTCAGCTTTTCTGCAGGTGAAGAGTGGAGAAAAGCAGTTGAAGAGGGGGAATGAATCATTCTGTGAAGCCTGTCAATGTTGTATTGCCCAGGTTAACCAGCAGTGCATTTGTAGACCAAAAGTTCTGGTGCAGTAGCTGAGCCTACAGCTCAAACTGTGTGACGGACACTTCTGGCCACCTGGAAACATAGAGGGAAACATAGTGGGAATATAAACCCCTTTTTACATGGGGTTGCAATAATATTTAGGGGGTAGGTATGTTTTTTGTGGTGGCTTTGCTGGTTTTTTAGGTGTTGGGCAGTCATAAGAAAAGAAGATAGTAATGTTCATCAGAATCTTGGTAAATCTAAAAAATACGTAAGCCACTATTTGAACTAACTGCTTACAGGTTTGTTTTGTTTGTTTGTTTTCCCCAATTGATATAGGTGGAATCAAGAGATACTTTAAACAGTATTGCCTTGAAGTTTGATACAACACCCAATGAACTGGTTCAATTAAATAAGCTTTTCTCCAGAGCAGTCGTTCCTGGACAGGTACTATTACACTATATATGTTATTTATTCAACAAAGTCCTCTTTTACTGTATTTCTCATTCCTTCCAGAGTGCTAAAGTACTTCTCTTAGTGATTTTCTTATTGGCTTTGTAAAAGAGTTTTTCCTTTTTCTCTATTCTATTCCTTGTGCCTATTAAGTAACTGCCTAAAAGGAAACATGTAAGGAAGCTACCTGTGTCCCTTATTTAAGATCAGAGGACTTTTTAAACTAGATGTACTTAATGGTACAATAATAACACTTAGATAGAAGCCAAACTGTTGCCTTGCAAATTAAGCAGGCTGTTTACCAACTCTAGCTCAGCAGACACATTCAGAGTGCAGCTTACAAACAGTATTCCTTGACTGCATATTACTGCCTGCAATTCTATTTTAATAAATTGAATAATGTATCTGTTCTGCTCTGGAAACTTGATGTTTTCACCAGCAGTATATGAATTACCATTCACTTACCGCAGGTCACTATTGCCTTTATTTTGTCCTCCTGTTTCTGCCTTCAATTTTCACTTGTCCTTGAAAGCCAGGCCTGGAAACAAGTGATAGGTCAACTGTGGTATCAGCCATCGGCCATTTGGTACTTGCCCTTTGTTTGATAAAGTTCTGTGTTCATTTTTGATTGCTGCAGAACTTTGTCTAGGTAGATTGAATGCCTACCATGGCTGAAATAATGTATTAAAGGTGTGAATACCTTCAGTTTAAATGTTTTTCTATATATTCAGTTAGTCTGTTTCCTCATTGCTCAGATAGTGGAGTCATAGTAAGAGAAATAATTGGACACATCTTCCTTGGACACTTAGTTCTGAATTTATTATGCTGTGTACTTTTAACGCTTTCTGTCTGAACTTCCTTGGTTGTTATGACTGAAAATCAAAATTATATCAATATAGCATTTAAAAACTTGAAATGCTAAAATTTCAAGTACTTTGTGTAGTATTGTTTTTTCCCTCAACTCATAATTCTTTTAAAAGCAATGGGAGCAAGAATGGTTTTGTGTAGCTTGTTTTGAGAAGGCGTAGTAAATATACCTTAACTGATGGGAAATCTGAAAGCATAACTAACTTCTAACTACATTATATCTTCTTTATAGATTTTGTATGTTCCTGACCCAGACTACATTTCTAGTGTGGACAGCTCCCCTCTCTAAGTCCTGTAAGTCCCCTATCACCTACATCTTCCGAAGCAGAGCTTGACAAGGCTGCAGTAAATGTAGGTATACCTATTGTCCTTAAAATTCATTTTCCCTTAAAAGACAAATGTTACAGATGCTATGCTTTCTTCTTAAACTATCCTTTTGTTTTGGGGAGAAAGTATTAGACAACACTTGGAGTTGAAAGCAAAATAGTTCCTTTTTAAAAGTAAATACAAGATTTTAATCTTTATAAATTATAGTTTTCAATGTGAAAACTGTTTTGAAGGCAAATTATTTGTAGCAAAATACTGTCATTGCACTCTGAAATCTTAATTAGTTACTGTTGCATTTCTGTATTTGTTACATTTCAGAGCTTGTTAAGCATTTGTCTCTAATCTTATTGATGGGTTTTGTAGAAAAGATAATGCTAAGGTTCCCCCTGCTTGCTGTAGAGGTATGGGAGAGGGTTCTCTAGTTTAATTTCACAAAATGAAGTTAAAAAAAAGGGGGTTTCAGTGAAGGATGGATACAGAATTAATTGTAGCTAATTTTTACTCAGTAGTTATACATTTGTAGACTTTCTAGATGCTAAAAATGGGTGTTTAGGCATCCACATTGCCCTGTAATTCAGCTGTAATTAGATTTTTGGGTAGGAGCTGGCTTTATAGAAGCATGTGTTTCCAGGAACACCGGTTTGCTGTCAGCAGCAGACCAACCAGGAGGATTCAGTGTTTGAGCCTGAGTTTCTCTACAGTTTTTGCAACTATGATCTTATTTGGATGCTTTTTCATGCATCACCACTGTTCTTTTCCCAGCTATTATCTTTTCCTCTCAAATATGAAATTTTCTTGGTAGCGTATTTTGACAGTACTTTGTCAAGCTGTCAAACATCTTTTCCAGCATTCTGTGTGCTCAAAATTTAGGAAGGTTTGAGACTTAAAGCATTTACTTATTTGCTTATATGACTTGGTCCAGATGAGTTTAAATATAAAGATTTTGCTTTGTTGCTGAACAGGTTCCCAAGCTACATTACAAAGTCTGTGATTGCCCTTCTGAAAAGTACTGTTTGATTTTGTTGTGATACCTTTTCTCTGTCTTTGCGTGCCAATTCTTATGTCTGCTGTCATTTGTGCTGAATAATTTCTTTTGTGTTTGATGGCAAACTGAGGGTGGTATAGCACAGTAAACAGACTCCCCTGCAAGAATGCATTCTTTTATCATATGTCTTTTATCTTTATCAGTCTCTGAAAGACCTACCTATGTAACGTATGTTGTGAGAAGTTATTCAAGGGAAAAATTATCAATTTTACTATTGAAAATCAGAGCTTTTCCTACAGGTTCCATGCCAGAATAATACCTTATTCTTTCGTCAGTTCTTTTGTGTATCTCTTAGCACATAGTAGATAAGGAGCTGTAATAGTGTAACTGTACCTGTAATTTGTTTGAAAACATTTTATTGAGTGTATGCTCATATCAGAGATAAAGACTTGCAAGTGTAGAAGAAACAGTAAATGAAAATACTTAAACACCTCTTCTGCAAAATATTTTTTCATTTAGTGTAGTCTGTCCAGTGCTAGCAACAATTGGAATGTTAAATTTCATTTAACTGACACTTTATTGTTACGTAACTGTTTTGTTCATCTTGTTGCATGTTGTGGATCTTTACAAGCAGTTGTTAAATGCTTCAGGGAAAGTCAGATTAGCTATGAGACAATACATAATAGTGTTTATTTTGTTTCTGAGACCTTTCAAAGTATATCTAAGGAAAGAAATATTTGTCCAAAAATCAATGAACAGAATCACTTGTGCTTGTCAGTGTGGACTATGTGCGTTTGGTTTTGTTTTCAGTCTCTCCAGCAACATGAAAGGCACTCAACTTCTTGTGAGCATTTAAGGCTGGAGGATTTTGTTCTTCATTATGGCACCTGTCTTTCATTTTTTGCTATTCTCTTTTTGCTGATTCTTAGCATTATGAAGGGGAGAAATACTAATATACATTCTCTAATGCTCTCTTGACGTCTGTCTTCTTTGGCTGTCCTCAATTTGAGCATGTTTCAAGGTTCCTCTGCTTATATAATGTAAAGGAGTCTTCTCTCTGCTCTAGTCAATAGAATGAATCAGTGATTTCTTGTTATAAATTTAATAAGAAGGGTTAGCAATATCTGAATGCCTGTTCAGTCAAATATACACTGACATTTCTATTTTTGTTGTTCTGTTTTATTGAAGATTGGAGTAGCTTACCATAGCCATGTGGCTAGATACAAACCAGCATGTGCTGATATAAGACCTGCATACCATTTTGTTGCTATTAGTGTGTAAGAACTAACTTAGATTTTGAAGCTTTTCTGATACTGCTGGGTTTTTGAAAGATTTCTTCATTCAGCAGTCTTAGACACATATTTGAGAAGATCCTATGTGCTTTGCTATCTATAAAGCTTAAATTCCATTTCAAAATATTGTGTAGTGACAAGGGATCATCATTAAATTGGAAAGTCTACAATTATGATGGTGTATCCCCCACACCCCTCCCTTTCCCAAGCCATATTGGGATCTGAAATTTTGTCATGTGGCAATATGATGATAAATAGCTGTCTTATTCAGAGTGGGCTTGCATATCAGCTGAGCACTTTCAGAGCCACTTGCTGAGTTACATGTCACAAGAGTGACCCTGTAGTTTTCAGTAGGAAAGCATATGTAGAAAGAGAATTAATCTCCAGGAGGTTTGTTTCCTAATTACACCTTGATTAGCTTTTTCAGCAGAATTCAGTTTAGTGTTCTGTATATTTGCTTATATATAATGAAGGTTGAAAGATGCTGGCAAAAGCTAAAGTAGTGCCAGAGAGATGATGAACTGAAAACAGTTGTGCATAATGTTCCTAGATATGATTAAAGGCATTTTTCTGTGATCTGTACTAGTGAATAGAACTGAACAGGAAAGCAGAAAACCAAAGGGAACATGGGAGTTACTGTTTTCTAAAAATAGTAATATTTTATTAATAACTAAAAATAGCAGTTATATATGAAATGGAAGTAATTGATATGGATGGTGCTCCAAAAGACGGTGTCTGTGCCTATAAAATAGGCTTTGGTGAAATCTGTCTACTATTTGTTTATCTTTAGTTTGAAAAACTAACTTTTTTCGTTGTCTGTCCTATCCCTGGTAGGGTTCCATATTCACTACTTAGTTGGTTAAACTGGTAGACAGTGAGGTAGAGAACTCTTTCTGTTATCTTCCTGGGGAAGTCATAAATGAAATCCTCTGAAAGTTAAATCCAGGCATGTGAATGACAAAGATGGTTGGAAACACCCAGAGAGAATTAACCGAGGCTATATCATACCTTACAAAACTGATTGCTTTCTGTGAGGAAATGACAGGCTCAGCAGATGAGGGGAAAGCAATGCATGTTTCTTACCCTGACTAGAGCCAAGCCCTTGACACTGTTAAAACACTGGAAAAATATGAACTGAATGGGTAGAGTAGAACATGGGCCAGAAAAATTGCCAAGATCATTGTGTTCAAACTTACTACGCATTTGTATGTGTGATTTTTTAAAAATCTTTCATGGGTTGGGTTGGAAGGACCTTAAAGATAATCCAGTTCCAACCCCTGTACCATAGGCAGGGACACCTTCCACTAGACCAGGTTGCTCAGACCTCCATCCAGCCTCGCCTTTAACACTGTTCGCTGTGGTGGCAGTCATTTTCAAATCCTTGAGAGTCCCTATGGGTACAGTTCTTTTGTAATCTGCCCATCAGTGACTTGACTGGTCAAATTGCGCAGCAGAAAATCTCCAGAAGTTGATATTGAAAAAAGCAAGTTGCTAAATTCTTTTGTGTTTCTTTATATTTCCTTTCAGGATTCAGATGGAGTCCAGCAGAAGGAGTCAGCTGTTTCACCAGCACATGCATGTGTTCGTCCTTCAAGAGTGGTATCATCCACCTCCGAAGAGGAAGAAGCATTTACAGAGAAATTTCTAAAAATTAATTGCAAGTACATCACTAATGGCAAGGTACTGAAACGTTCAGGGTTTACTGTTACTGTATAGGATGTAATAATAAAACAAGTTTAAAGTAGAAACATAGAACAGACTTTAGTCAGGGATGAATAGATGAAGCAACTCACATGCATGTCTGTATAAATATACTAATTTTTTTACTCACTGTTTCCTTTGGATTCTCCAAGCCTCCTGTTCAGGACATGATATGCAAGCAGTTGATATGTGACAGACATCCCCCGTGCTGTACTTTTACATAATTCTTGTGTGTTGAGGGCTGTTTGTTCCTTGTGACAGTATCTCTTATAAGTAATTTTCTTTACTTACAGTGAAGAAAAATATGCCTTAAAATGTACTAGGTAATACAGAGTTGTGTAGCTTTGCCTCCTTTATTTTTTTCCTTTTTAAAGCAGAACAGGATGAGCAGGATAAACCTCTATTCTGCAAACAACATTTGCGTTGTTCGCCATTTGGTGTGGTGTGGTAGAAACCTTGACTTCGTTTTTTTCTTTGTAGCAAGTTACAGTTCTCTTAATATCCTTACACAAAATGCCTCCAAGTTAGTGATGCTTAACTGACCTCTGTTCAGCTCATAAGTGCACAAGTCTTGTACAGACTTCTAGGGACCAAGGTAGAGTGTTTTGACATTATCTCAGAACACATTATGAAAAATCAAACTGTATTGCTCCCTTTCCTCACAGAAAAATTTCTATTAGACACTTTATCTATGAAAAGATATTAACTCAATGGATGCAATAAAATTAAAAGTATTTGTAGTACTTCCTTCTTTTCCTGAAGTTAAGGTATGTGTATAGAAATACCACTGTTTCTGTTCAGCAATAGGTTTACAGATAAGATACACTAGTGATGAACAGATACACTAATGATGAATAAGCATCTCCTAAAACTGCTTGTTTTGGGTTTTTTTGGCTGATGGGAAAAGGATTGCAAATTTTTGTGTCTAGGCTTGAAGCCTTTCAGCAGTATATGTGCATTGACAAAAGCTACTTGTTAGAAGTTGGTGAGGCAAGTACTGGAACAGCTTTGGTTTTTACTTCGTTCTAATTTGCAGGTAATTTTCTTCACTCTTTACATTCTGTCTGTAGGTGACATTTTGGGTTGATCCTAGGCATGTCCTTACTTTTCAGTTTTAAGTGCTGTTTTGCAGAGGAATTAAGACCTGTGAGCCTTTGTTAGAAATTGGATGTACTGGAAAAAAATACACAGTTAAAATTTGCAGCATATTATTTATATGTTGTAATTTCTTCTGAGAATATTATAGGGAGTATTAACAGCATCTGTCTTTGACTTGCAGCATTACAGCCTATTTTCTAAGAGCTTTGGGGAGAATTCTGTTTCTAAAAAGTTGTGTAACACATTGCAGTGTCTATCCATACTTGGGGAGGTGGGTGGGAGAAAAATAGAATTCTGACTTGCTCAGATTCGAGTGCCAGATCTTGTTAAGTTTAGCATGTAATTTAGACTTTGTGCCACATATGGCAAGAATGTCCTCTTAAATGTTGTGTTACCTCTCCTTGATACATTTTCCCATGATGCAGGATGATAAACCTTCAAAAGTTTTCTGGAGAAAGCTTAAAAGAGTCATCCTCTGCTTTCTACTCTGATAGTGATTTTTGAGGCTCATAGTTAGCCATTCTTTAGGGTTTCAGCTGTGAAGTCTGTCATCACTGTGACTGCTGCTTATAAACTGAAATCTAGTGAAAGCCTATTTTTCAGCGTGTCTATGCAAAAAGGCTTTCATTAGGGTAAGATTGTCTCATTTCTCACTTTTTAAGTCTGCTTATTCTGTGTATGGTTAGAGTTGAGCTTAATCACACTTGTGACTCTGGACAAGTACAGAGGAATTCTCTGAGGAGCAGTGATTGGAACCTGGAATGCTTGCTCTGTTCTTTGCACTTGCTCTGGGTTAACTGCTTATGGCTACTGATAGAGGCAGGGTGTTGAGCACAGTAAGGGACAGGGTCATGTGAATATGCCCCATTCTGTACAGACAATAAATCAGTGTAACCAGTGTGCTGCAGTCACACTTGACTCACTGCTTACTGTGTACGTAGAAGTGCCCTGTCTTACAGCTGCATGGTTGGCTTCTGCTGTAGAAAAACATGCTGCTGTGGGGTTTTTTCATTCTTTGTACTGTTCCTTAAGGCAAAAAAAAAAGGTACTTAAAAAAGTCTGCTTGATTGTAACTGAAATTAGTAAGGGAGGTTTGGAATTCTTTGTTATTTTTGCTAACTTACTTAACTGTTTTGAAATGTAGTAGGTAAAGAAAAATTACTGAGGCTTGAAAAAACCCAAACCACTGACCTGGAAATGAAAGCACACATTTATTGTTCATTAAATGAGAAGGAGGACACTGATGAGGTTCAAAGCTTCTACAAAAAACAAAGCATAAAATAAATGTTATTTTCATGATAAAAGCTTCATAAATAATAAATTTCAGTTTTTATTCAATCTTGTGTGTTCAAGAATGCAATGAAATTATTTAGAGAACTTTGAAAACTTCTTGTTAGGAGTCCTTTCAAACTTTCTTAGAAGTGTTTTATTGAACTACTTAATCTTAATGTGTGGGCTCACCAATATCATAGTTTGGCTCTAGACCTCCCTTTATAATGATCTGATTTCCATCTCAGGTATTGCATGGGAGTTAGAGCTTCCATTTCCTGAGGTGTAAGGAATTTTAATGGTAAGAAGACCAGATAACTGAGTTATCTGCATGTGCAGTTTAATCTACTTTCAATAGATATGTTTTTATCTGGATTAATATTTTCTGGACCAGCTTTAAGACTCAAGGGATCTATTTTTTAATAATCTAGAATGCCCACATGATTTCCAGTATTAGAGTGGCTTAGCATTTCTCTTTAAGGATCTTAAATCTGAAAATCACCTTAAAAGAATTTTACTTCATGTCTTTAAAATCTATTGTGTATAGGAAACTTGACTTCTACAAGTGTTATTTTGGGGAGTTTTGTTCCAGAACCAGAACTTCCTTTAACAATGAAGTATCATGTTGAACTACTTAGAAGCTACATGCAGAGTCTAATTTGTATTTCATTTTCATAGACAATATTTTTATTACTTTTTCTCTCAACAGCTACTTAGTAATTATGGTCCGAGAGAAACAAGTCATTGGTTATTTTTTGGAGGATGTCCTAAAAGGCTGTTTCCCAGGGTTCTATAGCAACAGTTGAGCTGTTTATAGATGATAATTTTTTGAATTATTTTTTCCCAAAGACTAGAAAACTAGGAGATTAGAGCAAACATCAGTATACTGGAGTTATATAGCAGTTGGTAGTGTGCATGCCATCGTCCAGTGTTTTTGTTTGAGCTTGTGCTCTGATTTGCAACTCTCTCTAACAGCATTCTTAGTAAATAATTCTTGCAGCTTTTTTGAAAAACTGAATTTATAAAAAAATAAAGAGCTGTTTCTGAAATTGAGGATTTGATTGATTTTAAAGGGATCTGGACTGAAGACCCAATGCAATAGGTCACAAAGGAGAAGCTGGGTTCATCTTCTTGTCTTCTTATTGGTAGGCAAGTGCATAGAAAGGGTTTTGTTCTTCATAAATAAGTCCCCATGATATTCTTTACTTTGAAGAATATATTCACACTGAAAATATTTTCAGTAGCTCAGAGAAGGAGCTTTGGAACTTTCTCCTTGCTCCAGAAGCAAGGAACCAAGGAGATTATATATGGGAAGCAGACTAGGCTCTCAGTTCACCTTTGGTGCTTATAGGATTGCAGGGGGATTACTCGTTGGAAGTAACTTACCAAGAACAGCATTACAGAATCATTTGGGCTGGAAAATACCTCTAAGGTCGAGTCCAATCTTTCCCTGATCACCACATTGTCAATTAGACTATGGCACTAAGTGCCACATCCAGTCAATTCTTGAACTTCCAGGGGTGGTGACTCCACCACCTCCCTTTGCATCCCATTCCAATGCTTAGCAATCCTTTCTGTGAAGAAATTCCTCCTGATGCCGAGCCTAAACCTCCTATTGGCACATCTTGAGCCCTTTTCCTCTTGTCCTGTGTTGCATTATTTTTTTAAAAATAGATAAGAATTAAATAGTTCATCTCTTTTTGAGCTGCTATAAATCCATTGTTTTCAAGATACTTCTATAATCTTTTGCTTCCTTATAGTAATTGCAAGTGAAGTGTTTGGTCAGCTACTTCATCAAATACAAATAAAATTCTGATTGGTCTGAGTGTTTCTCAATTTCTATTGCTGTAGTAAATTTTACATGGAAATAAACTTTCCAATTAATTTTTATGTTGAATGCCTGCCTACCTATTTGTGCTGAGGGTTTCTACAAAGATGAAGATAAGCTTTTATTATTTCTAGCTTTGTCTTTGAGGCTGCAGAGGCAGGCTTTTGGATGTTCCATATGTGCTAAGACCATGTCAATGTACTGGTTTGGGATTCTTTGCCATTAGATGGGTCATTGTCAGTCTTCTCTAGGAAGCTTCTGTTTACAACAGAAGGTCTTTTAATCTTGTTTTTCTTATGTAGTGAGTAGCCTTGCAAATGCACATGTTTTTGCCCCTGATATGATAGTGTTTCCTTAAGATACTAATAAGCCTGGCTTATGGGCTTTGGGAGGGGTAGGTTGATGTTTTCTGAACTGCTGAAACTGAGTCTGAAGCAAGACAACTGAAATGAGTTGTTGATGTGTAACTGGTTCTTCATACATGCTATTCTGATGACGTGACTAATATTCAGAGAAACAGTGTCAAACATAAGAAGCTTTTTTAGTTTAATCATTTTTTGTGCTGTGCTGTCAGCTGAAGCAGTCTTTTCTGTGCTCTTGAAAGTGAGGTATAAAGCATTGGAGCTTGTTGATATGAATGATATGTCAGTTGTGACAGCACACCCCTGTACAAAAAAGCCATCTCTTCATTGCCTCAAAAGCTTTAGCACTTCCTGTGTACTTAATTTATAAAGGAAGGTTCTTGAGATAAGAAACAAATGAAGACAATATTATTCTGGAAATTAAGAGCTCTCTAATTAATTCAATTAATGTTTTTTTTCTACTGAGTAATCCGTAATTGTGAAAGTTGGTGTTGAACACTTAAATCCTTCAGATGGAGCAGTCATACAGCCTTACCATCTTCTCTTCAGCCTGGCTGTTTGAAGATACAGTACATAGGCAATGAAAGAATAGAATAGGATATTCTGGTTTGAAGGGACCTACAATGATCATCCAGTCCAACTGCCATCAAGACTATGACAATTTCTTGTTTAGATCTAGAGAGTATTAATAAAATTCCATTTTCATGACCATTAATGAAAGAGCTCAGATGTAGAAAAGCTGTTGCTATTTTCTTTTATTTATGTGTTGAATTTACAGAAGTTATATTTGTTTAAAGAGAAGCAGTCATTCTTCTGAGTAGACTCATTGACTTCTGCAGTCATATTAAATTTGTTTTCTAGACTACAATAGATAAAATGTAGACTTCTTGTGACAGTTATCCTTTTGGAGGGACAACTTTAAAATATATTTCCACAATACAATGCTGGGAAGCAATTGCCTGTAACAGTTTTATTTCAGTACTTTAAGCACCTTGGAATTAGGTAAATGTCTTCTGCTGACTTTAAAGTCTTTAACGCATATGTTGCACTTTAAAAGATATATATAAAATCTGATTAACCACTGAACAAGTAAGAGACTCAAGTATGTATGCTTGGGCTGCTTTTGAGATGCGTTAATTTTTCAATACTAGAAATAGCATAGGTCATTGTTGTAGACTTAATATTTTTGTTTTGGTTTGAATTTTTTTATAATTTGCACTTTTCTTTTTACTACTTGGCATTTTTTTTCCTCCTGAGAAGGTAATCAACTATTGCCTGGGAACAAAACTTCTCGAGTTCAGAAGAACTGTATCTGTGTTTGTGCTGTGCTAATGTCTTCTTGAAACAAAATTGAAAACAATCTCCTCGAATACACACCATTTATAATAGTTGTAAATGTTTTATCAGTAAGATAAATAATTAATTCCTTCTACAGCATGTGAAGTGAGTTCTTGCATGAAAGTTTGGAATGTTTGTCCAGATTTGTAAAGTCTTTAGGAGCCAAGATCTGTAACTGAAGTATTCCTTTCATTCTACTTGAATATAGGTTTTCTCCAGTTCCAACAGTTAAATGAATTTCTGTAGCAGGTGATTGCTGTTTACATGTGTTTCTAACTTTTTTGGTGAAAAAAAGTTCAATGTATTGTGAATTAGCTTTGTTTTTCTACTTGTATAAGAACACTACAATTCATAGTATGAATATCAACCTCAAAGATTTTTGTAGTCAAAATTTAAACTCTACTTCCATTCATGTACTACAGCAGTATCATCGTGATTCAAACCAACCAAAGTTTCGTTTTTGATAATCTTGAATATTTTTTATTCTAGTTTCATTTTGTAAATGTTTGTCCAATCAGTCAACATGTCTATTAAGTTAGAAGGGCTTGTATCATCATCTGTTACTTTTGTGTAAAGCAAGTTACGATAAATGACAGGTTTTGAAGGTCTCTCTAAATAAATGCTAGAAAGTGAGAGAGAAGAGTTAAGAGTCAAGTTTTAGACAAAAATTGCTTTCAAACCTATCAGTTAAGCCCTGTGGTTATCTGGAAAGGATGTCCTCTTATCTCAGAGGAGCTGTTTAGTGTATTCTTCAGTATGTAAGGGTTTCTCTTACTTTACTAAAACCAGTTATTGATTAGTTGTGAGGAATAAACTTTCCTTTTGGAAAAGCAGATGGTATTAATCTGCTTCCCTAGAAAAAGTTAGTTTCTTGTGTTTAATAGTGACTTGGTAGCATAACAGGTTGCTTAAATATAAGTTAAAAATGGCTTTATTTTAAAAAAAAAACACCTTTTTCCTACTGAAAAATGAAGAATAAGCTGAAATTTGAAGGAGAAAAATTACCACTTCTTTTCCCTTTCATTTTAGGGTACTGTCAGTGGTGTGCTGCTAGTGACGCCAAATAATATAATGTTTGATCCTCATAAAATGGATCCTCTGGTCCAAGAGAATGGCTGTGAAGAATATGGCATCATGTGTCCAATGGAAGAAGTGATGTCAGCTGCTCTATATAAGGAAATTGTGGACAGCAAAATTAAGGAGTCATTAAGCATGTAAGATAGAACAGTATTTCTAAAGCTCTGAGTAAATCTGAACTGTAGCCACATTGTTGACCATACAAAACTAGCAAACCAGCATTTTCCTTCTCTTTTTCTTGTTAGAAAAGGGTGTTAAAGGTTGTCTTGGAAAGATTGTATAGAAAGTTTTCTTTACCTTCAGTTCTCACATCCTATGAATAATACAGGATAAATCTTCTATATATATGGACTCTAATTTCCTCCAATAGTCTCTTACAAAGATTTGTGGTACCACATCACTTCCTCTGCCCTTCCCCACTGTGGAAACAGTAATAGATATTGTTTGGTTCTTCAGTAATTTAAAAACTGGTGTTCACAATAAGAAAGTGTAGCTTTGACAATTTTAGGTATAAATATTTATTGTTTAGCATTTTTCACTTGCTTCTCAATCTTCTTGCTCTGACAAATGATTTAAACTCATTTTCTAAGATTATATATCTTATCATGGGCTGAGGAGTATATTTTTCTCCCTTTATGGCTAGGGGAGGGACTGAATATTAACCATTAGGTATAGACTTTTTTTGGAGTAAACAGCGAATTTGGATAATTAAGCTCTAAGCACTAGTGTTTAGTGCAGCAGGTATTTAAAATCAACTTTAAAGAGCATTATGAGAAATCTTTGTTCCATTCTCTCTGTTTTTTAATGCCAAGCTTTTCTGTCTTGGAAGCCAAAAAGGATTTAAAAAAAAAATCATGCCACCTTTGCCTATCACAGCCCATAAAGCACAAACATTTGCAGACTGCCTCGATTATCTAGCTTCAGGGAAGTGGGCTTCTTTAACCAAGAGACTGTAAAGGTGTTTGCTTGATATGTAACAATATACCCTACTTAAAATAGTTGCATTTTTTAAGATGCTCACTAACTCTTAAAAATACCCTCTTACAATTCGTGTAGTTAGTACCCTAAGCACATCTTTCTTGGTAATCTTAATTATGGACACTCAGAAGTAGTAACTTGCCTCATACCATTTTTAAGCTCAGCTTTGGCATAAACCTGGGGGTGAATTGGTATCTTGGCATGGTCTTGTTTGCTGCCTGATATCACATGTCTGTTGAAAGGGTAACTGAAGTATATGTTGCTACAGTACAGCTTTTGATGTAGAATGATGATGCCTTTGGCATGCTTTCTTTCTCAAAGTTTATTTTCCAGACTGAGTTTTGAAAAGTTGCTCACAGTTCTATTTCAATTGATACACAGTGGAAAGAATTAGATGTCTCTATTCTTAAATCATGATACTGCGGTTGCAAAACAAGTATTTTTCTAAAATGTTTAGTTTGTTAGTCACTTAATAATGCCATTGATTTTCATGCTCATGTAGCACATGCATTTTCTGTTTTGTTTATAATACGAATGCATATGGAATGAAAACATGTTTGCTAATAAAAGGTCACACTCTGCAGTCAGAGGCCTATATGTCCAATTTGCTTTATCGTTCTTGTCAGCTTTATAAACTAGTGGATAAAACACTCACTACCAGTATTTTCTTCACTTTCACTTTTGTGCCTTAGCTAAATGAGGCATATTTGTTAATTTGGAGGAAAACAGAAATCGTATCTTTTAAGTCTGTAAACAGAAGCCCTAACAGCTTCAGCTAGATCTGATAAGACCCATGTGTCTTGAGGTATTTGACGCTTAAATCATGTTTTCTCATTGTTTGTTTTTTTTCCTACATATTACACTGTTATACTTAACCTTCTACTCTCCCAATCTTGCCAACTGTCAGACCTGCTTAAACTTGGGAAAGCAATCTTATTTTCAGTATTCAGACTATTGATATGGAAAATGGTCATAAGCCCAATGGATGGTTTGGTTCTTAAAACTAAAATTTGGCGTTGTGTGGTTTCTATATGTAAGCCACAGTCTATGCTGAAACTGGACAAAAAAAATGTCTGACTGCATACAGATGTTTTATGGATTTCATAAACCTTATGTTGTGCTTGTATAAGAGCACATATAATGAGCATAATCCTGAAAATTTAAAGAAATTAATTCAAAGTGAAAAGAAATGAAAAAAAAAAAAGAATGTCTAATAGGTAATGAATTCTAATGAATCCACATGCTTTGTAAGCAAAATTACTCCATCAACTAAAGCTTACTATAAGTTTCGTGTTAACACATAGATAAGAGGGTGCATATGCTTTCCAAACATCCTTAATTTTAGCATCATCTCAGTAATATGATGTAACTGAATATAAGTTTTGTGAGACTGTGGAGTGAACTTATTGTCCTTCAAAACAGATTAATGTACAAGCTGCTTAAAAGCATTTAGTATTAGGTACTAAATGGAATAGTTGGTGTGTTTCTCATATCAAAGAAGTTGGCATTGAGAACTCTAGCCAAGGGTATGTTTAAATGTGATAATTTTTTGTGATGTTTGTATAATGCCCAGGTTTTTTTGACAATAGGAAAAAGCTTGAGTTATGTAGGCCTACTTGAGCATGTTCATAGTATGTTTCCAGTCTTCCTCTTCTAGAAGTCACATAATTTCTTGTCATTTTATTTTGAAAGGAAGGTTTAAGCAAGATTACTTCCTCTGGGTAAAATGGATTTTTATGCTTGCTTTTTTTTTTTTTGCACTATTTATCAGCATCTACCATTGTATCAAATAGTTTGGAAGTTATTTTGACAAACAGTGGTATCCTTAAAGTTAGGTACCTGCTAAGACACTAAACACTTTTTCAGCTATTTTCTGTGGGGCAGAAGATTGAGATATACATTCATGGTTGCTGCGTTTACTGGCTTCGATATCTGAGGTTAGACCAGATGATTTCTGCCATTCACTTTTTACTTGTGAGCTAGGTGACATTTTCCTTGTTGGGTGGGACATGTCTGTACAATTGTACTGAACTCTTGGGAAGACAAAACTTAAAAGACTGGATTATTTTTACCTTTAGAGATTATGGTTGTGTGTAGCTTTTTGTTGGTTTTACTTTGGTTCTTATTTTATTTTTACACTTTAAATGCCTTTCACAATCTCTTATGCTTCATAAGAGAGTACCTTGTGAAAGTAATGTCATGAACTTGGGAAGTCCCAGCTGTGTTATGCTGGCAAAAGATCAGCCATGTTTACCAGTATGGTATGATGTTTTATATTTGTTTATTACTAATGCTCTGGATTAAGCTGATTTTGAGAGTGTGTGTTTGTTTTAAGAGCTTGAACAAAAAACATAGTGAAGAAAAGAGCTTGATACTTTAGAGGTACAGGTTTTAACAACATTCTTATTTTGCTCAACAGAGATGTAGAACAGCTGTCAGTAAGGGAACTTGGCCATCCCAAGAAAGCTGCAAAGGGCAATACAGATGACACGGATTCCAGGGTTCGGGACACAGGCAATGACAGTGCTAGTACTGCCCCAAGAAGCACAGAGGAGTCTCTTTCAGAAGATGTATTCACAGAATCAGAACTGTCTCCAATACGTGAGGAACTTGTTTCCTCAGATGAGCTTCGACAAGATAAATCTTCTGGAGCATCATCGGAATCTGTCCAAACAATAAACCAGACTAGTGCTGAATGTTTAACAGTCATTTCAGACTCAAGTGAAGCTGCCAGTGACTTAAAGCCCAGTGCCGAAATGGTTGTAGGTGTTAAACAGTTTGGTACCCACTTACGTTCAGAAAGTGCTAAAATGTCTATAAAGGGAGGACAAGAACCTGGTGAATATACTGCAGATGTGGTCCAGCAGTCTTTGCAAAGATCACAGGGTCATGAGGAGCACAGCAAGGAGACAGAAGTGGGCAAGGATCAGGGTTTCTCACTAGGAAAAAAAGCAGATAATGAGATGGAAGAGGAATGTCCGGGTTCTGAAGATACCACAGACTCTCAAAAGAAAGAGATCCCTAGCAAAGGAAAAGTAGTGGGAGAGCAAAGTCAAGACTCAGAGGCAGAAGTTGAAGAACTCCGCAAGCTCTGGAAGACCCACACTATGCAACAAACAAAACAACAAAGAGAAAACATGCACCAGGATTCACAAAAAGAAACCAGTCAGAAAGCTGTATCTGCAGGAGATGGGCGGTTAGAAGGTGAGTCAGTGGGTATTTATGGATACAGTATTAACCTTCAGGTTTACATTATATCACCCTCAAGTTTAATGGAAGTTTTGGAATTTTTTCTTTCTGTACAACGTATCTCTCCATGTGCTAGTTATATTTCTCATTGGCTTGAAGATACTCCAGAGTTAAACTTTACATAAACTATTGGAGAAAATATTGCTTAGGAAACTGAGAACATAGATAGCATTGTAATTCTTCCTCATTGAAATGATATTTATGTTCATATTAAATCACAGTATCTTTGTAGGTGAGATTTAAACCCATAAAATCAGATCCATGGTGCATTGGTAACTATACAGCTCATGGTTAAAAATGTTCTTCAGCAATCAGTTAGCTGTTGCTGAAATTTTGATCCCAGTGTACATGTGTGTGAATGAATTTTAGGGAATCAATTTGATGTTATTTTTAGCATGTCTGTTTTGTGGTTAAGGTTTATGATATGAGCAACAAACACTAGAGTTTTAACACTGTTGGATGCTTTCAGAATGTTGTTTCACTTACATCTTGTCATATTTTGATACGAACAAGAACAAGGTTAAGCATCCAAAAAGCTTGGTTCAGGACAAATAAGGGCTAGACGCTAGGAAGCTAGTGCTGTGGATGTGGGGAACAGCTAGGTTTTATTTCTTGAGTACCTTGAATCTTCTGCAAAGATCAGGGTCTGGCAGTTATTAATTGGAAGCTACACTTGGTCTGGTAAAGTTTTTATCATATAGAAATATGCTGTGCCTTTAAGCAACTTAAATATGCTTATGGATGAATTTGATTTTGCTTTCTAAAAAATTCCCAAATTACTTTCTGATGTCTTCCTATCTTACTAATGGAGATAACTGAACTATTTGTTTTAATTGTGCAATATTTGGTGGACTAGAAAAGAATCTATTAGTGTTTGACAGGCATTAAAGATAAATGAAGTGCATTTGAAGGTTAAATTCATTATGTTAATAAAGTTGAAATTATACTGAATAGAAGTACATTCTTTGGTTAATAGAAGTTCACTTCAAAATCTTAAGCAAGTTTTTGCTTGTTGGATTTTTTTTTTTTTTTTTGGTTGGTTGGGTTGGGACTTTTTTCTTCTTTTAAGGAAGTAACTGAATTTTGAAATTTGAAGCAGAAGAATACTTGCATCATTCTGTGAAAAGTTTTACTTTTATGGCCTAAATATTAGAAGTAGTCCTCTGGCAAATGTCAGCTAACAGTAGTTGCCAGTTGTGACTTTAAAAAAATTCAGGTACAATGTGTTCTTTGTTGCAATTGCTGCTTTCCTTACAAATTTGTAACTCAGTTGCTTTAGTTCTGGTTTTCTGTAAGATTGTATCATTGGATGACTGCATGTTATTTGTGTGTTGTGTGGTCTGTATATTTGCAGAGTAAATACATAGATATATATAAAAAGCATCTGCATACAGTCCTACAGAAGAGTGCTGGTTAGAACCTTATATGCACATAATGCTGCTGCCTCAAGGCAGTATCAGCTGAAGGTTGATGGGGTAAAGTGCAAAGGAAAAAGTACAAAAAGCACAAGATCCTTTTTGAAGTTTCATACCAATTCAGTCCAACTTCAGTAGGAATTACTACGTTTGTTATTCTTGCATGTTGCATTAGCAGAATGCAAATAAATGAGTAAACTATGAATTAATATTTCTTAACCTAAATAGCTTTGGTGAAGCTTCTACAAGCATGATTAAACAGAACCAAGGTAAAAACATAGATCTGCTGTATAACTCTTGAAAACTGTCAGACTGAATATGACATTTATTTACAGTAGGTCACTAAAAACAACAATTTTTTATGATTATTTAAAATGTGAAATATAGTAAACACTTTCAAGTAGCCTTTCTCAAAATAAAACTCTGAAGTAGTCATACTATGAGTTTTGGATAGATAACTTACCTGTACAGTGTTTTTGTTTCTTACATAGCAGGAACTTAGCTGATTTTTTTTTCTGTTTTGTGGCAGTTTTGAGAATTTAAATTTTGAGAACTATTGTTTTTTGAACTTTGTGGAGCTTGCATGTTTGAGTTTGGAATTAATGATCTGAATATTTGTTTTGAATGTTGAACAGATGATGCTATACAAATAGTTACTTATGAGTAGACTAGATTAACTAAAAAGGTCTTTCTTGTATCGACTTTTTTTTCTTTTATTGCCCAGGCTTCTGTTTTTGCAGATACCTTTGTTAACCATTGGACTGAAATGAAACTAGATGTGGTTGATATTTTGGAGAAATTGTAACAGCCTATAATATTGTGTGTGTATAAACAAGCTAAAATATCATTAATGATAACATGTCAAAATATTTGCATAGATTGAAAGGAAAGACAAGAAGTGTGAGATTCAGTAGCCATTGCAGAAATGCTTTCTCATTAGTTCTGTATCAAATATAGAAGAATATATAAAAAAACGGCATCTGAAATATTCTTTTTGAGACTTGGGACAGGGCTAAATTGTTTGGTTTTATTTTATCTCATAGCTGGAACCATAATCCCACTTCTCTGAGCTCAGGGTAGTCCTAATCTGCTGTCTCTGAAGGGCCAAAATCACAAATACCAAATCATTTGAAGAGTATTTAAGACTGCCACAGAGTTCATGTGCCAGTCCTATGAAATAAGGCTTTTTTGTGGTTTTTTTTTTTTTTTTTTTTGGTCAATCTGATAATTTACCTTTGAGCTTACACATTAATAAAATACTTCCAAATAATGCATGTTATTATGGCTAATTTACTGTGCTGTATGCTGCAGGTAAAATCGTAAAATGTTGGCTGAAAACATGACTGAAAATTAGAGGAACACATTTAAATAGGTACTAGAAAAAAGTAGTCTTTGTGGAACAGTGCTGTTCTAAACTTCATGGTGAAAAGCTCATTGAGAAAACATAGCTGCAATATTTATAGAACAAGGAGGTGATGTTTTCTGTGCTTAGTGGACTTGTGGTCTGCATAAACATGAAAGAGAACTTCAGCTGTAAAGAAAAGATGTGTCCTGGGAAACTGAAATTTATCTGTATGTACATGTAATACCAGAGCTAGGATAAACCCTTTAGTGTCATAACTGATCATAATAACTCTTAAATTTACACTTTCCTTGCTTTAAAAAAGTCTCTTGTGGCTGGAGGATTTGGCAAATAATCTAGTAAAGAAACATTTTTTAGAAGACTTCTTCCTTACCTTGTGTTAACTTGACAATTCAGACCTTGAGGCTAATCATATAATTCTGTTAGTTCAATTAAATATATTACTAGAGAGAAAAATCCTGTACTGCAACATGCAGTATACTTCATTCTGAGGTGGTGTTCATACCATTGAGGTGTTTGATATAGCTGACAAATTAAAATTCATCTTAATCCTGTATCACTAGGGCCAGAATGTTTTCCCTTGTAAATGACAAGTAACTAACAAACAGCTCTGACACGTGTCAATCAAGCCAAAATATGTATTTAACACAATATGTTTTTCATGTATGTAGGATAGCTGTTTAATAGTGGGAGGGTGGTGATTCATTGTTGAGAGTATGCATCAAGAATACCTTCTGAATACTTCCAAGCATGGATGAAGTGATGTAATAATATGATCTGCAGTTGAAAGCAGAAATGAATGTTAGAATTATTTAGCATGTTGTTCTCTGAAGTTAATTCTGCTGATGTGGTTTTCTTAACAAAAAAGAGCAGGTTATTATTACTTTTTATCTCACCCCATCTCCCATTTCTTGCTTATATAAATGTCCTGTATCCTTCAATTGTCTAATATAAAATTCGTTAATGATTTTGTTAAGCTGTTAAGTACGTTGTGGACTACATTGTACCAAATAAAATCTTACTTTGTCCTTATTAATAGGTTCTTCTGTTACGAAAGAAAAAAGACGACATCGATCGCACAAGTTTCTGTGTCTCAGGGTTGGAAAGCCCATGAGAAAAACATTTGTTTCTCAAGCAAGTGCAACAATGCAACAGTATGCACAAAGAGACAAAAAACATGAGTACTGGTTTGCTGTTCCACAAGAAAGGTAAGACGGAGGTAAACTAAAAATCAGCAATTGTCAGTCACTGTTTGAGCTTTTTATTTTTTTTGCACCGTTCAAAATTTTGCAGTGACTGTATCTCTAAATAATCACTAAAAGGGTCAGTGTCTGAGAATGTTGTTAATTGGCTTGTGTTGTATTTGCCATTGGAGTACCTCATTACCTTACTGACATTTTTCTGATTTACTTGAATTACTTGTAAGTTTGGCAAGCAGTTTCTCATTGTATTATTTAGTCTTTTGTTGGTAGCAAGTAAATAATGAAAGAAAGATTTGAGTGGTGTCTGGCAGAGGAATTAAGTTCTGTAGCAAAATTTTTGTTTTTATCTGTCCTTCCCATTATTTGGCAACTTCCTAAAAATCCTCTCTCAGTTCAGAATAGCTAGCTGGGATTCTTTTGTTTTATCTTTGTATATGGAACATAAAACCTTTCCATGAACCAGCTTAAGCATGTCTACTGATAAAATACCTAAATTTGTGGAACTCCTTCAAAGACATGAGATATTCACGCTCACTCATGGGTACCAGTCTTGTATTCTGAAATGACCTTTACTGCTAGGAAACTGTGATTTCTTTTCAACCCAGAAGTGGTTTTTAGGGGTCATCCTTGTCAAAGAGTGGGGGGAAAAGAAAGAAACAAAAATTGTCAGTTATCATCTGGTATATATACCTACCCACAATGATCAAGTCACTTTTCCGTCTTTTCTTTTGAGCTGAATGGCATAGAACATCCAGTTGGGGCACTGCAGTTGAGGACAGATATGGATCAATTGGAGAGAGCCCAGAGGAAAACAGCAAGACTATTTAATGCCTAGAAAGTTTAACATATAAAGAAAATTAGAAGTAAGTGGGGTTCTTTAATCTAAAGGAGAAAAGGTTGATTACAGACATAAATTTTTTTTATACTGAAGCTGTCTGCAGCAAGAAAGGCAGTAGTTTGGTTTTTTTCATGTCCACTGTGGTTGGAAATGTGTAATGGACTGAAATTATATCAAAGTATTATACTTATCCAACAGATAGAATTGAGTCTATCGTAGTGCATCACTAACCTGCTTTTAAGTATCACTCCTGCTACCTCTAGAGTGGTAGAGAGGATGCAAAGTTTTGAGTCCAAGGTCTGTCCCACTAATTCTGCTGCTGTTAATCTTGTCTGGGCCAGGAGTTCTCTTGTCGTTACAGTCAACTCAAATCTGCTTGTTCTAATGGTATCATATTTAATTTGAAAACAGATAACTGTTTCATGTATGGCAGTGATGTCTAGATTAGTTGTTTAAAATGATTACTGTCTCTTTGGTTCATTTTCTAATGTAGCAAGCAGTTAACCTTCTGCATAAAGCAGAATTGATCACCTATTTTGGAGAAAATGGTTCTTATTTTGCAGTCTGTTCTGGTCTCCCTGGAAATTATTTCATCTGTGGAGGGTGTCTCACTCTAACTGAATGGGGAAGTATACTATCAATATCAGCTCTTTATTCTTTCGATGTGTGTCCTATGCTTTTGTAAAGAACAAGTTACATCCTCATGGTGGGGTGTTCATTTTCTTAATTTGGTGTTAACTTTACTGAGTGCTAGTCTCGTAGGTGAAAATACTTTGTGCCAATCCAGTTGTCTCTGTCACCAAGTAGTAAGAAATAGAGAAAAGTAGGTATCTGACAAACCAGCTTTATTTCAGCATCTTAAAGGAGCCAGTCTGAGAAGGAGCGTCTAGGAGTTCCTTAAGCATCAAGTTTCATGTACTTTTTTTAACTGCTTTAATTATACATAACTTGAAGTTCTTGAAAAGTTAAAATTGGGTCTTAAAAGGACTTTCATACTTGTATGACAACTTAAAATTGATGCCTCATTCAGTGTGTAAGGAGTCTAGAACTTCTTGTTTGGGCTGATATGATAGAATTTACCTAACCTTATGCATCCAGAATGTTTTATGCTTTCCTACTGCCAGAGAAATTTATTTTTTTTTTATTATCATTGTTATTCAGGAACCTCAATCTTAACAGGGGTGACTTTAGATAACTGACCTTCTTCAGAGACTGTTACTACATACCTGTGTGTAGCATTCTTTGAGGCAGAGGCACATGAAAAATATGACTGCACTTTTGAGAAACTTCGCAGTTTTGGATCTCTTGCTGTTCTTCAAGTGTTCAGTTTTTCAAGAATTGTTAAGGAAGGGAGAAAAAATGGTTCAAATATTATTCTTCATGCTAATACAGTATGTAGACATAGCAAATATCTCTGAAGAAAGACATAAGGAATATTCAAACTCTAGTAACCAGAGCCGTGAAGCTCTAGCTCTGAATCTTTTCCATGATCAGGAGATACTAGTGGATGCATTGCAAATCCTTTCCCTGAATGCTCTCTTTGCACATCTGTGGCAAATACAGGATAGACTGACATTTGTTAGGATTGCAGATAACTTCCTCCTGTGAATTTGGGTGATTTTGCTCTTCTAAGCTGGGGAACAGTGCCATTTGTGGCACATAACTTAAGAGGAAATAACTTGGAATCTTGGTACTTAGTATAGTTTGAATAGTCTGTAGTTTATGATTTTATGATTTATATATGTATGTGCATACTTTCAGCCATATTCTCCCACATCTATAGTACCTCCCACAATTTGTCTAATTCTGATTATGTCATGGAAGTGGTCAGCTGTTCTTTAGGAGTGGGAAAAACAGACATGATAACTTTTTTTAAATTCTAATTTTGTTTGGTTTTATGTAACTCTTTCTAAATAAGATGAAGTCAGTGTTTTATTTAGGGAGTTACTTCAGTTTTAAGCAGAGGTATCCAATGGGACAGAAGTGGTTGAAAGACTGTACTTGTGTATGAAATCACAGCTAATCCATTGTCAACTTGTTTCCTGTTTTTTTTTTTTCTCCAGAGTGAACTTCATATATTTAAAAACAAAAACAACAACAACAAAAACCTAGCTAATTTTTTTTCAAATGGCTCTCCAATATCTAATAAAACATTAAATAGTATTTTTTTTTCACCTTAAATACTTAATATTATTAGACATGACTGAAAAGATCACAAACTTACCTTATTTTTCTTTTCTGTGTTGTAACTTGACTTTTCTAGGACAGATCACTTGTATGTCTTCTTTATCCAGTGGAGTCCAGAAATATATGCAGAAGATACTGGGGAGTCTCTTCGGGAACCTGGATTTATAGTGGTAAAAAAGAAGGAAGAGCCTGAAACTGGTGAAGAATCAAGTACTGAAGATGCTGCTAAAGAATGGGAGGTAAGGAAGAACAGTATCAAAGATTTTTTTTATACATTCATAAAAATATATTAAAGTAGTATTAAATATTTTACATGAGGAAAAACAAAGCAATTTATTAGTCTGATTATCATGATCATGGCTGTTCAATTTATGCCATCCTAATGCTTTGCTCTAACATTAGATCAGGGCAACATTTCACAGTTCCAAATCATTTTTTTGTGGAGCAAATTGTAACTTAACACTCCTAGAGAAAGGAGTGTGACTACAGCAACAAGGTTGGAATTTTGGTGAAGCAGACTTAATATTCAGTCTCATAAACTGACAGTTTTCTGATATTTATTATTCCTGTACCTAGAGTTTTCAGTTTTTATTGGTAAGATTCTAAAAAAGGGATGGGACAACAAAAGAGGAAAAGAACAGGTATTAATGACATGTCTATTCAATAATTTAGTAATTAATTTTTCAGTTGTAACTTATTCATGCATTAAAATGCTGTCGAGTGTATTTTAGAAATATATTGTAATTGGAACTCTCTTCATTTTTTTAATAATAAGCACATTTCTCTCATGTGAATCTGTGTCCACTGTGTTTCTATGGACACATCTTTACACGTCTACATGGTTTTGTTTTGTAGTGTACATGCAGTTAAAGCACTTCTGGTCTTGTACATTCAAGTGTTGGTCAAAAGTTTGATGATTCTTGTCACATTTCTATTGTAGAGTATCCCATCAGTACTGTTTTGAGTCTTGGGACAGTAATTTCAATCTCTGACTGTAAGAGTTCTTTGGTTTTCTTCCCCCTACCCTGGCCCTGTAGTGGAACATGTTGAAATTAAGGAAGTCTGATTTATGTAGAGTGTAAAAGAGATTTTAAAGAACGGCAATAATCTTAACTACAGGTAGTAGTTTAGTGCTTAGCTCCAAACCTTAGAGCCATCAAACTCTAAATTCAGAGTTGAAACTTAGCTACTCATGGTTGCAAAACATTCCTTGCAAATCAGTGATTTTGCATGAAACAGTTTTGCTTTGAGACATTGAAATTAGTATTATAAAAATGTGTCTTTTTAACTTTCATATTTTCAGCATATGTATTGCTTGAGTTTTACCAGGAGTGTATTTTTGTTTTAACTCTTACTCAAAGCCTTTATAAGTGTTTGGAGTTTTAAAATTTGGCCTTTTGGAGAATGGAGATCAGTGGATAGTGATCTGTATTATGGTTTAAAGCACAATCTCTTTCAGTGAGCTCTTCAGTAATTTAGCACCTTAATATAACTACAGAATAATTTCCACAGAATATAGTGAAAATGTTTTTTTTTTCATGATGGAATGTGGTAGATTTTGGAAGCTATTTCTGAAAGTAGTTGAGGCAATACATTTTTTGCAAGTATTGAAATCTATAAGTTATTTACCACAGAATGAGGCCACACTTAAATCTGTCTTCTCTGAAAACAGTCATAGGAAACATTTCAAAAATATTATAATTTCTGTGCATTATTTGAAATTTTCCAGCTTGGTTCTCTTAGTATTATCAAATCATTTTCTGGGTTTACATGTTAATGTGATTAGTGAGGTGGATAACTTTATAAAAAATTGTTATGCAGGTACAAGAAATATGCTAATGTGGTCTTCTGTGCTTTTTGAGCAATGTGGCTTCCTATGACTGACTTTCAGCACAAATCTGAAAGAGCTTAAACTTTCTAATCAGAAATGTTTGATAGTACAGGATGGTTTGAGCTGTCATTACATAAAACTGCATTTTTGTGGCTTTTAACGTGTGCTAGAAAATGAGTAAATATGGGGAATTGTAGCAGTTGTCATACTCATTATTTCCACTGAATTTCAGTGATTATTTTCAATCAATATACTTCCTACTTTCAATGCAACAAAGTTTTTTTCTGTCAGTTTTTGCTCCAGGTGCAATATAAAATAGCAGTATAATTGAAGCCTTTTTCCAGGTATTTAGCTGAAAAATAATCTGCCTTTTTCAGATCACAAAGATGGGAGAACACTGGGTGGAGGGGAAGTAGAAATGCATGATGAAGTAGTAGTAGTTGATCTGCCAAAGGATGAAGGTTGTGGAGTACCTTTCTTTTCCAAAAGGTGTTCTCCTGCTGTCATTGTACAGTATCTTAAAACTAGAAGAACAGGGAGAGGATTAACAGGTAGCCCAGGTGTGGTACTCTGAAACAGATTTTGTTTCTTTGCGAGTTCTGTTAATATGTTCAGGTGCAGCTTTTTATCAAGAAACTTGGAGAAACACTATGCTTATTTAGTGGGAAAGAAATTATGGGAAAATGTAATAAACAAAGGCAAAGGTCAGCAGCATGAAACAAATAGTAGGTGTTGGTTTATTAAGTTAGCAATTAGTAGGATCTCACTTGAACTTCAGTTTTTGTCTGCTTGCTTCTACCTCGATCAAATACTTCATTGTACATAGTGTCAGAAAAAAGTCCAGTGAATCCTTTAACTTTCTCCTTTTATGTTTTGCACCCTTGATAGATAACTGACTTACTAGAAATAACTATGAATCTACTGCTGTCTAATGTTACTGTGAGTAAATATGACTAATTCACAGTTAGAAACAGTTTGAAACAATCTGTCTAAGGCACCTTGTACCTGTTGTTGCTCAGTATCAGTCTTCTGGAGAGGCCTGTGTCATTTGCAAAGCTTTATATAAAGGATACTTTCTTGCTTAGATCAGGCCCTGCTAAAAGACTTGTCTCTGGTGAAAATGAATAGGCAGTTACTTTATTTGAAATTTATTTAATAACTATCTAAGAAATGGAACTGTGATGCTAAATACTCAGTTGTGTTCTCCTCATTCATTTTTTTTAAATATCTCTTCTCTTGTACTTTAATGAATGGGCTTACACCAAAGAAAGAGAGGGTGTTTTGAGTTGTGTGGGGTTGGTTTTTTTTTTTGGTTTTGTTTTGTTTGTTTTGTTTTTTTTTTTTGTTTTGGCTGTGCTTTGGGGTTGTTTTGGTGCTGGTTTTTTACCTTCTATATTGAGCTATAAGGTATATTTATCATGGTATTCTTTTTTTACTTGATGTGTCTAAGTTCAAGTGCTAATGGCTTTCTGTATCTGTTAGCACAAATGATGAATACTGTTGTGTTAATAAACAAACTCGTTCTCCTAAGCATATAATATACTTGCATATAAACATGGCAAGACTTGACAGCAAGCTGACTCCTTCTGTTGTACAGTGTCTCAGAAGCAATTTCCACAGGTCTAATGGTCTAATCTTGTTTCCTTTTTAAGTTCAAGTTATGTATATAGTAGGTTCCTATTTAAACCTGAAATCTGTTAAGGAAACTCTTGAATTGCTTTGCATTAGAGTAATTCTAGTTTAAAGAATTGATTCTTCCTTTCCCTTCCCTGTCATTTGATCTCATTGCTGTTACTCAAGACTGAGTCATACTAAATGTCCATGTCAATCTAAATACTCATTCACAAGTATTTGAAAAAAAGGAAGTTTCTTGTCTTACAACCCAGAAACTGGTCTTAAAGTATTTGGAAGCTCATCAGTTTCATTTTTTCATTACTTTGTTCATTGTGGAGAAAATAGAGAAAATGAGTTTGATTTAGAACTGTCTAGAAGTTAATTTCCAAAATGAAACCTTGTTAGATATTTGACATGGTATGTCATGTTCTGCACTTGCATTTCATAGTAGTTACCTTTGGTTTTGCCTGTTGAATATCTGTAGAAAATATGGATACAATGCTTCTGGAAAGCAGTAACTCACGTCTCCTACTGAATTTCAGTTAGAACTTAAGATGGGGTTTGAAAATGCTTACTGGATCAAACCTTGATCAAAATTGTGTTAGTTGCAATTGAAATTCTGTCTTCTTGAAATGGTATTTGACTTAGACACTCAGCAATCCAACTTTACTGAAGCTGTAACTTCTGGAGTGTCTCAGAATTCTATTTCTGTGTATGTGTGAAAATGTAGAGGTCACAAACAGTGATTGTCTCCTGGTTAGGTAAGCACCTATGTCAAATATTTCAATCTTGAAACCTTTTCCAGATGTTAAGTTCTTTATTTGATCTAGACTGGAGTCTACAACATTTCTGTATTAAAGTGAATATTGCAGTTTTAGAATGCACTGCTGTCTTAAGTTTTTGTATTCTTAATCATGTTCCTTCTATAAATTTGTTTCCATTCTCTACTGTATACTTCAGTGTTTGGATGCTGGTGCAACATCTGCTTGTTGTGTCTTATTTTAAAATGTGTTATGAACATAATGCTGTATGACAAGCTGGATAATACTGGATCAGCAGAGAGAAGAGAGCCTGAAACTTGTAGGTTTCTTGAATGAAACATTGCACAGAATGTGTAAAGATGTGCCATGCTAACAGTCTTCAGAATAAGAATATTTTTTCCAGTATGTTTCTGGAAAGTCTGTCTCTATGATAATGAATTGGATATACAAGCTAGATGGTTATTAGGTTTTCACATTGTGTGTTGTCAGTTGAGAGATTGGATGTGTCACTAAGCATGTGTTGCTGTGCATTGCCACAGAATGTTTAAAAGGCTTTGCTCTTGTACTGGAGGATGAGTCTCTTCAATTCTAGCAGTCATGTGCTGTAGCAGAAGTGTTTCTGTTAATATGTTGTGGTTGGAGAAAAGGGCTCTGGTGTCTATTTACATAATCCAATGCTCTTAGCAGAGTTTGGTAACTTTAATTCTTGCTTTTGCAATTAAGCTGAGTGATATCGTACTGTCTCTCAACTTCATGCATTCGGGTATTTCGTGTTTTGCAGTATTTATTGTCAGTACTTAATGTATTTCTAATCTATTTATTACTTTTAAGTGGAAATTCAAAGATTTTGATGGCTTGGAGTTGTTCTGTAGTTGGAATCATGAATGTGCAATTGTAATTGTTGGCTGTTTCATGTATCTAATAGAGAGATCTGGGATGGTCCCTCTGCTAAGAGTTAAAGCAGAGCCATTTCGCTAAAAAACTTGTGCTTTTGAGATTCTTAATGGCTTTCAGCATACCTTTGAAAATCCTCAGGAAACCTTTGTGATGGAAAAATACTTCCTTTTTTTCCCCCCTCCCTTTCCCTAAGCTGTGACAGGAAACAAAGGATGATTTCTCAAATTAGACTTCCTTTCTTATGGAAATTTTCTCAGCCAAATAAGAAGTTTTCGACTCCGTGTTGTATTGAACTACAGGAGATAGCCTTTTTTAACGTTTTAGTGTTTCTTGTACCTGTAAAGGGAAAAGGGATCAGATTTTAGCTGTAATCCCATGTTAGCTTCACCTGCAATAATTTTTACGAAAACTTGCTTGTTCTAGAAGACAGAGTAGTAATTTTGTATAGAAGACAGTACCTGATTTCTTGGGTTTTTTATTTCAAGTGCATTCTAATTTCTTTACTCCTGAACTTGACACTTATTCATGTTGGAATCAACAGCAAGTTGTAAATAAACTGAGTAGTTATGTTCTCCCCACCTGTCCTGTTATCCTTCTGGGTTAACCTCTCTCTCTTAAGAGGGATGGAGCACAGGAAATTTATTTTCTACTAATGTAACCTCACTCAAAAAGCATGAATATTAAATGTAGGGATTGTGGAGTTCAATGTCACGACTTTTCTGTTGCTCTGGACCAGGACATTGTTAGTGACTATGTGAAACAGAATAGTTCCATCTTATCCAGCTGCAAAAACCTTCTTCCCCATCTGGTGTCGTTTTCCTACTGAAGTTGAGGGTTACTATGCTTACTGCCCTTTTTCAGTATTATTAAATCTTGTCATCTGATAACCTGAAATTGGTTATGGCAGAAGGTGTAAACCAGGTTATTGGTTTGGAGTGGAAATAAGACGTACTGTAAGTTGTACCTTTATTTGCTGTCACTCTCCTTTTTCTCTGCTGCTACTTAAGTTTTGGGTTTTTTTTGGGACAGATTAATTTATTAGGACAACATTGTGAAGTAAAATTACTGAAAGGATTATGCACATTGATTGTGTAGAGTTCTTTGTCTTGGTTGTGAATTAACAACAATAATAACAAGATTATAATTCAGTGTAATTAGATACATTTTTGGTTGCTCTGTTGTCTATGTAAGAAATAGGTGGATGCTCTTAGGTGTTTGCTGCTGCTCTGCACAGATGTCATGTGTGAGCTGGTGCTCCTCACTAGAATCTTTTATTGAGAATACTAATGGCAAGGCCTTCATTAATTGCAATAAGACATGAGATTCTGATTCCAGTGAACAGATTAGTGCTGTAATCCTCAAATGCATGAAAAAAATAAAAGGGCAGTTTATTAATCTTTAACTAAATGTTGCTGCTGGGGTCAGACTTCTCTTGTGGGTTTCTTTCTGTGGCTGAGGTGGAGATCTGTCACAAATGACAAGTTTTGCCACTTCCCTGAATGTGCTGTGTTTTGGTGCTGCTCAGGTTCTCCTGCCCTGCCTCTGCAGCAGATGCTGCCAGCTCATGGGGGCAGCTGCTGCAGGACTGAGCAGCCAAACACTGTCGGGGGTCTCATAATGTTACTTGTGCATTCACTCCTATTAAACTTTGCAGCTGTAGTTAAGTGAAAAAATGAGTTGTCAGATCGAACAGAATTTTGTTGCTCTCTCTTCTTTTGAGCAAATGTTCAGAATCCTTTTGAAAAGCTCTGGGAGAAGTAATGTTTAGTTAGAGAGAAGCTTGAAACTTCTAAGCAAATTGTTAGAATTGTTTAAGATTAAATGTTGCAGAAAAAAAAGGATTCAGTTGGTCAGATTTTTTTTTTTCTTCCTTCCCAGCTTTGGAGAAACCCATAATGGTTCATGTTAGGGAGGAATTTTTTTTTTAATTTTTTTTTTTTCCTGAAGGGCAGGGAAAAGCTGACTGAGAAAGCAGGGTGTGGAAGAGTTAGTTGTATCACTAGCTTTTGCTTTCTGCCTTAATGGTTTTGTTTCCAGAGAAAGTATAAAATACTTTTGCTGCATATTCTCCATTCCTTTAAGATTTCCTAGACTTGGCAGAGAAGGGGGTGATGTCTGTAGCTTGTCTTATATTTTGATATTGATTTTCATTTGAAAATCAATGTAATTTTCATTTTAAATAGTTTTAAGGTGTCTGGTTTTAGTTCTTGATTTAACCCTCAGTATTAGTTCATTTATTTTTTGAAAATAAAACCCAACCAAAAAAATCAAGCACATAAATAGTCATAAGGCTTATTATTGGACTTGTACACCATTTGACTACATATCTAGTCAAATCATTGTTACATATTTGAATTTCCTAATTCAGCTTCCATGTTCCAATGATTAAAATGTTTTTACTTGCCACCTTAATAGTTCTGATAAGTTAGGAAAGATTTACTTTTAGACGTGCCAGCTCCTAAAAAACGTTTTACTGAAAATAAAAACATTATGCATCAGAATGTTAGACGCTAATGCAAGGTGAGGGTGAGGTGTTCCAATACATAGTTTGCAGTAAAATACAAGTTTTGGTCCTGGCTTTCTCTGCTTAGCTGTTTTGACTTTTAGATCACAGTGCAACAGCCTGAGTGAACAATGGTTTAATGTTGTTCTGATGCTGCCCTGGCCTGTTTAATACTTTCATACAGAATTTGGAGCGTGGGTGATGTGGAGATTTTTTGATTGTTGTTGTTTGTTTTGAGGGATGTTGGGGGGGGGGGAAGGGCGGTGTTTCATTTAGGGTGAGGGGTAGCAAGACTGCAAGTGCTACTACAAGGAGATTCTTACAGGGTTGTCATGCTTTTTACTATTGCACATGCTTATTTAAATAAACATCCTTCCTTAAGGGAAAAAATAAATCATGATTCCAAAAATACTTTCTTACTGGGACTAGCATTTAACCCATATATTAACATATTTCTATAAGCAAATTTAGCTTATAGAAAAAGGATTCATTTTCTTCTTGTAGCTCACAAACTGATAAGATGCTAAGCTAACAGTTTCCAAATGCTTTAAAACCCCCCTTTTTTAAATAATATTTTAAATCTTCACTGGCCACTCTTCTAACTGCTTCTGGACTCAAAGAAATGACTGACGGCTTTGTATAAGGTTGTCAGCATAAGGAAGACAAACTATTAGTTAAATATTAAATGCAAACATTTTACCACTGAAATTGTTTATGAACAACTACCTTGTAACAGAATATTGCAAGCAGTTCTTGGGGATTATTTTTGTGTTCTTTCAGTATTATGTATGAACAATTAAGTTCTGTATCTTTAAATATTTTCACCTTTTAACAAACTAGTGCTCTGCAACCACCCTTGAGCACAGGAAGCCTTCCCTTCCTCCTTGTATTTCGTCATCATTTACGATACATCCCCCTGCTGAACACTCGCTCATTTGCTCCCTGCCTTGTCAGTCAAATGCGAGCGTCCAGCAAACTATCCTGTCACGGCATCGGCATCGTGGGGCTCTCTCTGCCTGTGCCTGGAACTGACAGCAGGTACAGAGAATGCTTTCAAACAGCCTCGAACCGTGTTTTTTGTTTCGTTTCTTTTTTTAGTCTCGTTTTATTTTTAGAAGGGAAATGTCTCGTCTCTGGCATGGGAAGAAGGGAAGAAAGCACCAGGCAGTTAATCGTAAATGCACTCTGGTAATTTTCAGTGTAGTATGTTCATGTCTGTTATTGCAGTCTTTAAATGTTGTGGTGCAGAGATGGTTTCTGGAAGTTTAAATTTTGAGTGTGTAAACAGGATGCAAAGTCACAAATTTTGATTATCTTTGGAATATAACCTAGTTACTGGTATTCCTTTGGTATTAGATAAGAGAAACTACTTTGAGCATTAAGGGGTTTAGCAGTTTTAAGGTGGGATTTTTTCCTTCCTTTTCCCTTGGAGTAATGCATTTTTTCAAAAAAAAAAAAAAAAAAAATGTGCTTTATAGCTAAGTACCAAGAACAAGAGTTTGCATGGGCGTACAGTTAGAGAAGTGTAAATTTCCTAACTTACCATGACCTTTTCAGAAGTCAGTCACCCAGAAAAAGGTCTGATAATTATTTTAAATTCATGGAACATGAGTCTGCTGTAGTCCCATTCTCATGTTTATAGTGAAGGGGAGGAAGCAAAAACACTGGCTTTGCAGTTTATTAGATTTTTGAAAGGAATTGGGGTTTTTTCAGTGTTGTTTTCCTCAAACAGACTTTTTGTTGTACTATTTAATATCTAGTAATAACTAAAGAAAAAGTTTTTGAGAGAGACTTGCACAACAACATCTTGGGGATAGAGAAGTGATCTTCACAATATACTGCGCTTTTACCCACTGGTGACAGGACAGTCTAATTGTTAAGAATTATATCTTACTGGGATTTGAGGCATACTTCTTTCAAGGTGCTGTTGAGTTGGAGTTTAATTTTTTATTTATTAACAGGTTTTTATTCTTTATCTTTTCTATATTGTTTTGAACTTTATTTTTAGCCAGGATACTTGCAAAATATCAAATTGACTTGTTGCAATAAATGGTTCTATAAAATGTGTGTTCCTAAATAACAACACATTAAGTAATAGGCTCTTAACTTTTCTCTGTGGTAGTGGAGTAAAATGGAGATATAATACCACAATGAACTGAAATGTTATTCTAGCATACCCTGCAGCAGTGTAAAAAATATCTGAAGTTCAATTTGAAGTTGTGTTTTTTGACATGTATCTAGATACATAGATAAATAGATGAAACTCACACAGATACTTCAAAAAGTAGTAGTATCTCTTGTTATAATTGTTTCACTTAGGACCAATACTGAACTTTTGCCAGAGTCTTACTATGTTATAAAAACAATACTTATCAGCTTATAAATTTGAACTATAGAAGACACTGTGAGAATAAGGATCGACTTTACTGTGAGGGAGGTAGACCACGGGTTATTTTAGCATGTAAAAAGTCAAATTGGAAAAAGAGGGTACAGAGTATCTACAGATGGGGATATTTTTAAAATGTTGCCATGTCTAAGACAAGCTCTGTTCTTGAAGTTGGGTTTTTTCTTCACAATATGTTCATAAACCTATTTTACAGAAAGGAATGACTATTGGTATATTTATTTCTCTTATGCAAGAACAGTGGAAAGAGTATTAAGGAGACTGGCAGTATATAAAGTGTACAGGTTTCTGACTGAACCTCTCATTAGTGGTTGTTCTGAATTTTAATGGTGGCTCATCTGACATGAAATAACAGTTTCTGGGCTGAATGAAGTGATACAGTAAGACAAAAAAAGCTATCTTGAAGCAACTAAATTGCCCTAGATTATTTACCTGAAAGGCCTTTGTTACTTTCCTGATGGTACTGTTAATTTGAGCTCAGTGTTGAAAGAGTTATGTACTTTCCCAGGGTAAGAAATCAAAGTTTTGGTGACTAATTGGTTTATTATGCTCCCCCTTTAAGAAGTCAGCCTCACACGTTTTAGTAAATGTTTGTTATTTACTGTGTCTCTTTATTTTATGGCATACAAGAGTATTGTAAGTTTCTAGAATGTAAAAAATGCAGGCAGTGGTTTGTCCTATTAAAGCATTTCAGACCAAAGACATCAGTGCAAAGGAAGAAAAGGTGGGTTGCTATCTTTGGGAATGTTTGTCTGCTTTGCACAGCTTGGATAGGCGCATAGCCAAAGGGGACAAAACCAGTGAAAACTGATCTTGGCATTTATGTGCTCAAGTTATTAGCATGCAAAGAGAATTAAAATGCTTGTTTTAATGGCTTGAATTGAGAACTTGAACAACTTCTGATGTTTTGAGTTATTGGTTAACTTTATTTGGTGAGCTAATGCCTATACTTCTATGGCAATTATGAAGGTAGTATAATAGGGGCTTACATGTAAAATAAGAATTTAGTACTTCTGTGTGGATGTCAGAATTGCAAGATTGCATCAATTCAGTAATACTACTGAAATTTTTTTAATCAGTTTTCCATATTAAGTTTTTAGAGTAATAGAGTGAACTAATTATATATTTTTAATAATAAAAAAGCAGAGTGAAATCCAGTACTTTCTTATACAGATCACTTAGCCTAGAGCCTTTCCTTGATGACAGATATTTGCATCTTGTCCTAGTTAATTTGGAGGGTTATGCATAATGTTTGTCCTTTTTATACGACTGGATGGTCCCAGGTGGGCCTCTTGGAACAAATCCAGAGAAGGGTCCTTAACTTGATGCAAGGGCTGTGTTTTGGTATTAGCTGGACACCTTTGCTGTGAAGACAGACAGAGAGTTGGGGATGTTCAGCCTGGAAGAGAGAAGGCTCTGGGGAGACCTTATTATGGCACCTTGCAGAACCTACAGGGGCTCTCTTGTAAGAGAGATGTAGGGGGACTTTTCACAAAGGGCGTGTTGTGATAGGACAAAGGAATGGCCTTAATCTGGAGGAGGGAGTGGTCTAGATTAGCTACTATGAAGAAATTCTTCACTATGAGGGTGGTGAGGCACTGGCATGGATTTCTCAGAGAATTTGTGGAATTCTCATCCCTGCAAGTGTTCAAGGCCAGGCTGGATCTGGCTTTGAGTAACCTGGTATAGTGGGAGGTTCCCTGCCCGTGATAGGGGGAGAGGAGTTTTGAGCTATATGATCTGTACAGTCAGTCCCAACCTGAACTATTCAATGGTTATAGTTCCTTATTGGGTTTTATATTGTTTGCATTTTTAATAGTTGTGAAATATTAGTCTACTTCAGCAAAGTCAAAGTAGAGTAGCGGAAGAGTTTTCAAAAAGGTTGATTATAAGTTAAAGGAAAGCAAATGAGCAGTAAAGGCTTACATTTTTCCTGAAAGTTTTTAATGATCTGTGGAATCTGAAGTTGATCCTTAATTGACTTTTTTTCTGCTTCAAGTGAGAGACAAATGTTTTTGTGCTGTGATTCAGTTACTTCTAAGCCTGTTTAATGCTTTCTTGTCACACCTGAGAGTGTCTTTGCAGGGCAGTATCAGAACTGAGATGTAGTATTGCTCAGTCTGCCTTCTCCTGTGAGCTGGAGCTCAAGCACCATGTGCTGAGGTTTTAGCATCTGAACCGCTGATTTCTCTGCTTGCAAGTGCTGAAACTCCCTTAAATAGTTTTGCAAGGGAGCTGGGTTTTATTGTTCATGTTGGTACAGATCTTTTTTTTATTTTAACAAAATGGGTGAAGTTGTCTGGCCTGTCTCTTTAAGAAAGTAGTTTTCTTAAATCTAATTTTTAGTTCTTTGCACAGCATCCTAAACTGTTTAATGTTTTGCATGTTAAATTCAGTTATCTTACTGACATTATCGTACCTCTCCTATGAGTGTTTTCTCATATCTTGAAAAAAATGCCTTGTTATTAAGGTCTAAAGACTTAATGTAACACTTTGTGTGCTTCAAGCTTTGATTGCATTCCTTTCAAGTTCATTTATTCTGTTTATTGCAGATACTTCAGCTTATCTTCAGTATATGTTAATTACAGCTTGGTATGGTTGCTATGGGCTTAAACCACTTTGAGGCAGATATTTAACATCCTGCTAAGCTGTGGGGACAATACTGGTCACAGGGAGAATGCTGCTGTCATGTGACCTACTCAGCATTTCTTGTCCCTGCTCTGGAAAATACCCTTGTGTGCACAACATTTTGAAGAGGGACAGCTTTAAAAATACTGAGAGAAAGAACCATGGTGACAGCCAAACCAGGGAGCTGCTGTCATTCTATGGTCCTTCTCTGCATAAAATGGCCAGCTATCCTTCCTTTTCACCAGTAGAGTGACAGGGAGCTGAATTGACTGAAAACCACACAAAACAGAAAATTAATAGCTTTGCAACTACATGCTTTAAAAATTAATAAAATTAAATTAGTCTTAAAGTTTGGGGTTTTTTTCAAATGATACCTTAAAACCGTTTATCTGGTGTTGTACACCCCATGAATTAATGCATTTTTGTGATGTAATCAGTATGTCCCAGATACTCATATCTGATGTGATGGAGCAGAGTTCTTCTTCAATATTGCCTTGTCTCTAGCAGTCTAATATTTTTGGGAGGAAACTAAATTTGTCTGAAGAGTAGTTATTTTCTCTTGAAATATTTGTAGCAGCATTCAGTTCACATAGTTACCTTTTTATTGGAAGGTATTCTAAAGTAACTTTGTAAGTGGCCTAATAAAACTACATTGGTTTTTTTTTTCTTCAATTAAATACCCTGAAATATTTTTGTATCTCAAGAATTAATGTTCATGAAGTTTACATTTCACTCAAGTTTACACCTATATATTAATTTTCAAAATAAAATCGTTCAGATTGTGCTCTTTCTTAATACTTGCTTTTTAATTCCATATTCTGAGTTGGTAACAAGGTTATAGATAATTTATGTTTGAGAGCCATTTATGCCGTTAAGCTCTATCTGTTCTTAACTTCCAAAACCCCTGTTCAGCTCTGATAAGACCCTCCCATTCTCGATGGAGACAGTTTTGGCTACTAGTTAGCACTGAACATTTAGCTGTGTTTGTTTTGAGGGCAATAATGAAAGCTCCTCCCTGTTAGCAAACAGGCATGGGGGGGGGGGGGTGGCAGAGGGTTGTCATGTTTGTTAAACTGAGGAATCCCTCACTGGTGTAAAAAGCTTTGTTTACATCTGCTTATAGCAGGATTATATGACCAGTGGCTGAAGGGGCTGATCAAAATTAAAAACATTTAACTGTATTTTCATGTGTGTTGTTGAAGGACAAGGAATGTTCGTTTCATTTTTGGAATTTTGTCTTCAGTTTCATTCACTGCAAGTGGCCAGCATAGCTTGTAAAAGTTAGGTACTTCTGACATATTTTCAGAAAAACCAAACTTAGAAACATGAGTTTCTCCAAAAGAACAATCCTTGGCTTCTTGATTGTTTGAATCATTAGTATGCAAACCCTCGACTTACTGCATTAAATATTAAAACTGCTGGGTGTTTTGCTAAGTGGTTAACTTGCATATACATGGTGTGGAGAGTCAAAGGTTAAAGAGTCATGCCATGAGTCATAGAATTCATCCCATGTTTTTTCACCAGTGCTGCCAATATGAGTACAGCAGGTAGTATTAAATCTCTGAGGATATATTCTGGTTTTTTTCAAATTTGGAATCACAGAATAAGCTGGAATAAGTTGGAAAAGGACCCACAAAGATCATCCAGTCCAACCTCTGGCCCTGCACAGCACCTTCTCCAAAAGTCACACCATGTGCCTTAGTGCATTATCCAAACATTTCTTGAACTCTGTCAGTCTTGGTGCTGTGACCGCTTCCCTGGGGAGCTGTTCCAGTGCCCAAACACCCTCTGATATCGCCTTTTTCCCATACCCAAGCTAAACTCCCCTGACACAGCTTCAGGCCATTCCCTTCAGTCTTGTCCCTGCTCACCACAGAGCAGAGATCAGTGTCTGCCCCTCCTCTTTCCCTCATGAGCAAGTTGTAACTGCAATGAGATCTCCCTTCAGTCTCCTCCAGGCTCAACAAACCAAGTGACCTCAGCCTCTCCTCACAGAGTTTCACCTCAAGGCAGTTCAGCATCTTTGTTTCCCTCTTTTGGACACTCTCTAATAGTTTTCTGTGTTTTTCTTGTAGCACTCAAAGCTGCCCCCAGCACTCGCTGTGAGGCTGCCCCAGTGCAGAGCAGAGCAGGACAATCCCCTCCCTTGCCTTGCTGGCAATTCTGTGCCTGATGCCCCCCAGGACAGGGCTGGCCCTCCTGGCTGCCAGGGCACTGCTGGCTCATGGTCAACTTGCCATCAGCCAGGACCCCAGGACCCTTTCCATGGCACTGCTCTCCAGCATCTCATTCCCAGTCTGTGCATACACTCCTGGGTTGCACCATCCCAGGAGCAGAATCCAGCACTGTCCCTTGCTGAACTGCATGAGGTTGGTGATTCCCCAGTCCTTTGATTTGCTGAGGTCTCTCTGCAGGGCCTCCCTGCCTTCAAAGGAGTCAGCAGCTCCTCGCAGTGCTGTATCATCTGCAATAGATAGTTTCAAGTCCCTAAGCAGAACCCTTTTTGCCCTGAAGTACACTAAGAACCCAGGCTATACACGTTACTTGTTTTGCTCTACTCCAACCAGTGCTCAGATTAACCGTAAGTGGTTTAGCTTTTTTTCTCTTCTCCTACATTCTTATTAAAGCAGAAAACAACTAGAGAGAGAACACAGCATCCTTCAGGAACATTTCCTGATCCTCAAAAAATAGCTTTGGTTATCCAGGAAACTGGATGCTGATATGGCATAGTAAAGAGAGCATAGTAAATAAAGCACATAGCAAAGTCATACAAGTAGACCTTCACCTAATTACTTTAATGGAAGAATTTTATTGTAAAGAAGCGTTTTGTACTGAAAACTACCATCCAATATGGTTAATATAATCTGCATCTCCCTTTAATTAATGAAATGTCCTGCTTTCTGGGTATTTCTCATACCTTATGAAAGACTACATTCTGTGTTTGGGAATCAAAGTTCGAAGTAGAATGAGGTAGAAGTAGGTCCTGGAATGATAGGAAAACAGACAGCTGATGGGGGGCAGGGAGTGGGGCAGGAGATAGAAGAAAGCAGTGGTTTATTTAGCTTGGTGAAGTAGACTAGAAGATTAATAAGACTACAAGGAAGGAACACGATGAAATAACATAAGCAGACTACAAATGAAAAACAGGTTATAAGGAAAAATAAACTTCTAATGTTACTACTAACATTTCAAAACATGCTCTTGAGCCTAATAGTGACAAAATGCTGTCTGTTTGCAAGATATATCTCAATTCCTGAATGAAGTTGAAGGTAGTTGCTAGTAAGATTAGACATATGTGACTTTAAGATTCTGTAGCTCATTTAATCAAGAAGTACATAGCCTTGTCCACTGCAATACAAGAATAAAGCATGTTGGACTAAACCATGGGCATTTTATAGAAGGCCAGGTGCCACATCTGAAAGATTGAAGTATCTTAACATAATCATTTGAAGCCTTGTTCAGTGATGAGTGGATAAACTTGAGACAGTGTCTCATGGTTTACTCACAAAACTTAGTATGAACTGTATATTTAGTATGGACTGAATGCTTAAAATAAGCTCTGGGTTTGAGAGCATGGATTCCTTTCCTTTAATTTTCCTGTGGCTAGTTTGATATTCTCTGACATGCTATTTATGTTTGTCATTGCATACCAATGGTCTGCCATTATGCAGGCTTTTGTTCTCAAAACAAATGGAATGTGACAGTGTGCAACAGATTCAGCATGCCAAGAAGCTATTACACTGTACACACTTGGATAGGTATTTATGTTTCTTTCAATCAAGAAAAAATAAGGCATCTCCATGGCATATGAAAAGGTCAATCTCTGAGTTAAAAAGCTCAGAAGCAATTCACAGATGCAAAATGATGACAAGTATGCATTTGAGAGGTTGAAGGCAAGATGGCAGTTCCCATAAAACTGTCTACATTTCCACCATGTGAAACAACAATTGTATAATGGTGTCAGGGATTTTGAGATTTTTTTTTTTTCCTCAAGAATCTCCTTAAGTAACCACACATTTACAGCCTACTGTAGGTTACCTACTGCCTCACATGTGGTATGGTGTAGCTTAGAGAAGCAATAAGGCTAAAGGGTACTCACATTACTGTTTTTCAGGATTATGTTCAGAAGTTGTTGGTGAACAGTGTAAATTTGCAATGAAGTATCAGAGCAAATAAAAGGATAAAACTACACTATCACTTACATGTTTGAGTGGAATACTGTTAACGCTTTACATATAGTTACTTGACTCTGAGAATGCACAAGCCAGTACTATTTAAAACAATATTTGTGATTGGTTTTAAGAGAACAGTAGAAAAATAATGGAAATAAATCGAGTGCTAGTAATTACAGATTATTCAGTAATAAAGTTGGATGTCACAAGTATTCCTTTTTCCTTGCCTTGCAGTTGCATGGGGTAGAGTGAACCATCGCTGCTCAAGAGCCAGTCATGCATGACTGTGGGCTCTGTACTCAGGACAGTGGCGAGTATCTGGCCAAACTCCTTGTAGTAGGGACAGGTAGATGGGGAGCTGCTGGACTTGTGGTTGTCTTCCTTTGCACCGTGGTAGGCTCTAGAAGTTTTTAATATGCTCTTACTACATGGGACATCCATTTAATCTCTTCACCAGCTGTTTTAAGATGCTTTCATACCAATGATGATTTTGAGTTGTTCTCAAAATCACATTTGCTAGTTACATCAAAATGACTGTTGTAGTCCTTTAGCCAGCTTGTTGCACCAGAGCAGCATGTTCTAGAGCTTTCTGACTAAAGACTTTCTGGCCGTACACCTCCTGCCAAAGTGGAGATGCCATTTGAAGTGAATGTGTTGACAGATGAGCAACTCCAGAAGCTTTGGAGGGGAATAGAAAGTCTAGGATAAAGAAATTGTCGGGTGGTATTGGGATGTCATTAAACTGTAGTCCTGCTACATTGTCTTTATCTTCAATGCTAGACGAAAGAGTTAGAAGTTACTGAGAAGCCTGAGATTTGCTTCTAGTCTTGATCTAGGAAAGCAAACCAGGTTCACGGGATTCATTAATCTGAGTGTAAAGAATGTTTGAGAGTACCTTGGGCTGAAGAGTTTGGGTTAAGGCATGTAACTCAGATTGTCTTTTCATTTAGCATCCTGATACTGGAAACTTTATGCACTCCTATATCAGTTCTTTATTCATCCTAGATCAGTGAGATATCTGACTGCTAGTGCCCTTGGTGTTTATTTTGTAATCTTGCTGTGTTTACTCATATGTCTAAAATCACCCACATGTGCACTGTCCTTGCAGAAATAAACATCTTTTGGCCCTTCTTGTTTGTTTGTTGTCATTGCGCATTTTCCCTTCATTATTCTCCTCCAGTTTTCTTTCATACCTTTTTACTTTTCTTCAACTGTCAGTGGAATTATTGTCTTCCTGTCTCCATATTCAGGTAGTGTCAGTGGCTGAGTATCACCGCAGGATCGATGCTCTAAATAGCGAAGAACTGCGCACACTCTGCAGACGTCTCCAGGTGCCCTCTTCAGTAGTTTAAACCCCATCTCCAGATACTAAAACATCTTTCTTTGTAGTGTCTTGGATCAGGGCAAGTCCTGCACTCAGTGGGTTTGTCTTGTCTACAGCACTACAAGGATCCAGCAGAAAATTCCTTTGTTTTGGATTAATTTAATTGTGCAATTCTATGATGGAATCAGTAATTTTATGTTGAAATTACTAATTCCATCTTTTTCACACAGGAATTTTCTGTTAGAATTTGAAAATTTGTTCTCAGTACTACTTGACTTGCAGTGTTGTGTTTTAACTTCTACTTTAGACTGGTGTGTTGTGTTAGAAGCTTCCCTAAAAAGAATGCAAAGCAGGTGAAGAATCCAAAACCTGTTGCATGGGTGTTTAATTTTATATAGGAATCTTTCATCAAGAATCTCACAGTACATGGCAAGTATGAAGCTTCACAACTTCTGTGAAATAGGTAAGTATTTTTCCCGTTATAAAACAAGGTAACTGAGGCAGTTCAACATGGCAAAGGTCATACACACAAAACAGCGCTTTGAAATCAGTTTGGATTTTTGAAGGTCTGTGGATATGGATTGAAACTGATATTTGCATTCTCTTTAGGTAATCTGTAGCTTTTTGCAATTTACAAAATTGTTAGCTGATGTGCACATCATACATGCCTTACTGATTGAATAACTTGGATCTCCTTAGAAGCATCGAGTGTTTTGTTTTTCTCTAGTACTTGGCTGCTGAAAATTTAAATTTTTTTTCCTGTGTTTTTTATTTCTTTGGTCTTGGCTTTTTTTTTACATATTAGGTAATTACACATAAGCAAACATTTTCTTAGTGCTGATATTTCTGTTTGTTTAATAATCAGCAATTAATCACTTTAAAATGTTTTGAAAGTAGTACAATTACGTAGATCAATAATGAGCATGAACCTTGAACCCAAAAGCTGCACTATTATAGGAAAATCAGAAATCTTGCAAAAAAAAATTATTCCTGCTTGAGAACAGAACTATTCAGCAAGTGGTGGTGGAGAATCCCTGTATTAATAACCTGGAAGTGTAGGAGTTCTTTCTAAATACCTTTCACCTGATATGCCCACACTCAAGGTTTAGGCTGACTAGAAAAGTCTGATGTGATTGGCTGCAGCCTATAAACTCTGCTCTGAGGCCATTTGAGAGCTGTGGTCTCAAATGTAGTGTAGACTGTGTGCCATTTACCAGTTGTGGATGCCCCTGGAATCTGACTGTAAGTCATTCTTCTCTGTCCAACTTTGGTGGGAAATATATCTACAAATTTTAAAGTTAGAGTGCTTTCTCAGTTTCTTTTGAATAGACGCTCTATGACTGCTTCTACAAAGTAGTGTTCTTCCTAGAAGAAAACTGCTGTAGTTTAATAATAATAAAAAGGAAAAAAATCCATCCATCCAAAAAAGTACCCCAATCCCCCAAAACTCTAAAACCAAAAAACTCCATTCCCCACACCACTTGAATCCAAATTATTCATGTTTTGCATGGTGGTCTTAAATCAGAATTAAAGAATAACAAGGGGGGAAAAAAACCTTTCTGCTCTACAGCTGACCAATGCTGAACTTCTTTGGAGCTGAAGCAGTAGTATGATGGATGAAGGGCATATAAGGTGGAAAAGACTTGAACTATGAAATAACATTTTAGTGGTAGCACTCTGTAAAGCAGCATACAGGTCATCTTTTTGTACACAAAGCTATATGGATAATTGCATTTTTTTGTTGTGATATGGAAATGAGTGCTCAATCTGCTTTGGAAGTTCCTGTTACCTTCCATTGGAAAAAAAGGAAAGCTTCAGCTTTTTTTCTTCCTTGATACTCAGTTTAAGCTCACCTTTTCTTATTTTTCTTGTAATTGAGTTACTGTATGAATATACTTTGTTATGTTGACTTTGTAAGCCTATTTTTAAAATAACAAGAGTTTGTGATAGGAACTTTTTTTGTAGTTCTTGAGGAAGATGAAAAGGGTGTCCTTTTTTTTTTCTTGGTTCAGGTGGCTGTATTTGTTTAAATATACCTATCTGTATTTCAGAGTTTTCTTTGATTTGTTTTTTTTTTTTTTAATAACTAAGGAAGTTCAAAAAAGCTTGGCAAAGTTTACCATGGTGATATTGTGAAATGTTGCAATTGTGCTGTATGTTTAAAGTATGAGGGCTGTGGCAAACTGGATTTGGCAGGTATTTTCTTGAAATTTTCGGGATTCAGGTTTTAATTTGGACATTTTAATTTTAGTGAAACTTGGTTTAGGCTGATAAATTTTTCAGATGCACTTAATATTGTTAAGATTTCTTCTTTCTCTCAATGTTTTGGTAAGTCTTGCTGCAGTGGCTTATCTTCCTAACTTCCTCACTTTTTCCTACTCCTCTTTCAGATTTCACTGTTCCTAGAAAAATTGAAATATCCCTGCAGCTGGGTTTATAGATGGAAATATCTTTGGATTGCAGCTGTTCTAGTTACCAATACATGGCACTTAAACTTGGAAGTGCCAGTGAGCGTTGACTGGGATAGGAAGCTATTGTGAGCTACATAGTGCATAGTATGTCTTTGCCAGACCTCAGTTCTCACTATGCAACTGAAGTATTATTGCTGCTTTCCCACCCCACACTCTCATTTATTTCTTCTTTGATTCCCATAAGTACTCCAGCAGATCATCTTATGGAGCAGCACTCTTCCTAAGGCTCCATTCAGATAGTTTGCTCAAAATATATGGCAGCAGTCTTCCCAGGTGTCTACTGCATATCTGAAAAATTTCTTAAGTACTCTAAAAGAGTATTGATTCAGAAGCTACTGAGAGATATCAGTATTGAAGTTTTAATTTCTCTCCTTTTTGATTTTTTTTTTTTAAATTACACTTAGAATGCTATGTCAGTATTAAAATTCAAGAACTTTTTAAGGTATCTTCTGAAAAGCATTTTGAGCCTTTCAGCTGTGTATGAGATCTTTGTGTTGTTTTAGCATAAAACCATAGCTTTCTTCTGAGTAGGTGTCTGTGTAAGTTATTGTTATGTAGTTGTGTACCAGTTTGCCATTGGAAACAGTGGAAATCTCTGTCAGATCCAATCTATTGGATGTCTAAACTTTCGAAGGACTTGCATAATTGATAACTGCATGATTTTAAACCTGTGAATTTTATCTTGTCTACTAATATGATGGCATACACTTATTTTCTTGCTATTCTTTTCATAGATAACAACAAGAGAAGATATCAATTCAAAACAGGCGACAAATATCAAAACAGACCTGGAGCCTGAAGCATTCCGGCCAAATCTTAGTGATCCAAGTGAATTACTACAGCCAGAACAAATTGAAAAGGTATGGACTTAGATAAACCATTTTTTAGTCTTGCACATTAATGTATCACAAATGCTATGACTGTAATGTAAAACACACTAGTAAGAAGACCATGTGTGAAATTAAATAGAAGAAATAAGCTGTATGTAAGAAAATATGGCTAAGACCACCGCGTCCTATTGTTACCTCAGCACTGCCAAGTCCACCACTAAACCTTTTCCCTAAATGCCACAAAATATGCTTCCTTTAAATATTTCAACAAGGTTGGTAACTCAGCCACTTCCCCGGATACCCTGTTCCAGTGCTTGACAGCTCTTTCACTGAAGAAATTTTTCCTACAATCCAATCCAGACCTCCAGTGGAAGAACTTGAGGACATTTTCTCTTGTTCTGTTTTGGAAGAAAAGACTGACTGTTACAATCTACTTTCAGGTAGTTCTAGAGAGTGATGAGGTCCCTCTGAGCCTCCTTTTCCCCAGGCTTAACAACCCTAGTTCCCTCAGTCCTTTTCAGACCCTTCACCAGCTTCACTGCCCTTCTTCAGACACAGGTCAGCATCCCAATGCTTTTCTTTGTTGAGGGGCTCAGAACAGCATACAATACTCAAGGTGTGGCCTCACCAGTGCTCAGCACAGGGGAACAAGTCAAATTCCTTTCTTGGCCACCTGGGCACACACTATGTCATGCGCAGCTGTCTGTCAAGCAGCACCCGTAGGTCCTTTTCCTTTTTCCAGCTGCTCTTCTCCCAGCCTGTAGTGCTTCAGGGACTTTTTGTGACACAAGTGCAGGACCTGGCACTTAGCCTTATTGAGCCTCATGCTGTTGGCTGTGGCCTGTCAATCCAGCCTGTCCAGATCCCTCTGCAGAGCCTACATACCCTCCAGCAGATCAATGCTTTTGCCCAACTTGGTCTAATCTGCAAACATACTGAGGATGTGCTTCATCCTCTCATCCAGTTCATTAGTAAAGACATTAAACAGGACTGGTCCCAGTACTGAGCCCTGGGGAACACTGCAAGTACTGGCTGTGAAGTGGATTTAACTCCATTTACCACAACTCTGTGGGCCTGGTCATCCAGCCAGTTTTTTACCCAGCAAAAAATGTTCTTGTCCAAGCCATGAGAAGCCAGTTTCTTCAGGAGAGTGCTGTGGGAAGTGGTGTCAAAGGCTTTACTAAAGTCCACATGGACAATATTTACAGCCTTTCCCTCATCCTCCAAGCAGGTCACCTCGTTGCAGAGGAAAATCAGGTTTGCCAAGTAGGACCTGCCTCTCATGAACTTACCCGGGCTGGGCCTGATCACCTGGTTTCCCCACACATCTGTGTGATGGCACTCAAGGTGACTTATTTGTGACCTTCCCAGGCACTGAGGTCAGACTTACAGGCCTGTAGTTCTTGGGATCCTTCCTACAGCCTGTCTTGTAAGTGGACACCACATTTGCTAACCAGGACATCCGCAGTTATCCTGGAATACTGGTGAACAGTGTGAAGTGGCTCAGTGGGCCTATCTGCCAGCTCCATCCATTTCCTTGGGTGGATCCTGTCTGGCACCATAGACATGTAGAGCATAAGCAGAGCTTGATTCGTAGCTAAAATATTGGGGGTTTTAAAATCTTAACTTTGAATACACCATGTATTCAGACAGACTCTTGTCTGTCTTTTCCTTACTTTCATTCTTTCTTAAAAACATTAGTGAAAACACTGCAGTTCTTGTTGTCCAGTCCAAAATTATTTCATTACAAATGTGTTAATTGAAATTTTGGATTAAAAAGCACAAGAACAGGGCAACAAGCAGCATTTACTCTTCAGCTTGTTATCTACTGACTTGAGTGATCTACTTACTCAATACTAAGACATTGCTGGGACATGTAATATTGTTATGCAAGGATGATTATATGGATAAACCTTTTAGAAACCTTAATGAACACATGTTCTTTAGTTGATAAATTACTCTTCTGCAGGTTACTAGTATAGGTAGGAAGAGAAACATTCTTGAGTGACCAAAAGTAGAAAATATACATGTGAAACTTCAGGATTAGTTCTTAGGTTTTAGGGCCACATAAAATGGTTGAGCAGAACATAACCTGCTTTCATTTATGTGTAATACATTCTTAAATATAAAACATATATTAAATAAAAGGTTATGATTCTCTTGTTAATAGCTCACAAAGTCTCTTCCACCACGGACAATTGGCTACCCATGGACTCTTGTCTACAGTACTGCAAAGCATGGCATGAGCTTGAAGACCTTGTATCGGACAATGATGGGATTAGACACACCTGTGCTGTTGGTTATCAAAGACAGTGATGGACAGGTAGGAAAATATTTGTGTGGCAGTAGGGGACCCATCAAGAGAAATGTTTGAGGAGTGTAAAGGAATAGCTGATGCTACAATCCATCATGGGCGATAAAATTGTGTGTATCAAGCAAGTTAAAAAATTGTGCATAAAAGAAAATTTTCTCCTTTGAAATATGTTTCATTCTTAAACACTTTTCCAACATACTACACCATCTAGAAAACACTTTAATGATGTAAGCTGTTGTAATGCAAGAGTCTGGTAATAGCCAATTAATCAATTTAATTTTAATTCTTTTTTTGTGCACTTAAGGCAGGAGAAGTAGAGTCTTTTAAACTTTCCGGTGCTGAAAGGTCTTGTTGGGTTGGAATGTGATTAGCTGTGACTAGTACTTCTTGGTATATTCTGTGGCTGCAGCCAACATCTTTCAAGAGCTGTACTATCTTTGTTACATTATTAACTTGTTCTTTTAGTCTCTGTAGTTGTGCTCTATGAATTTCAGGAAGTGGCTCACATCTCACCATTTGAATAGCAAACATTGTCTCTTGAATAATCTAGTAACAGGTCAACACTGCAAGCAGTATGAAACTTTTTGGTTCTTTTTCTACAACTTCTGTGTTTGCTTGTGGAAGCATGCTACTGCTGTCATGAAAAATTGACTGTCTCTGTTTTATATGACACACGACATGGACTCTTGTGATTTTTCTCAAGGCTGAGAAAATGAGTCTTTATTAGGGATTAGATAACTGTTGGGAAGCACTTTTTCTGTAAAGCCTTATTCTTTTATTGTTGCTTATAGCAAAGAAGTGATCTTTCAAGATTCTGCTTGAAGCATATAGAACATAGAAAGATTGTCAAATCCTGATTCCTAAGGGGATTCAAAGCTCAACTGCACAAAACTGAGTCAGTCTAATAGCTTCAGAATCAGTCTTCCCTTGAGTAGGGAATTATATAGGAGACTGTCTGAGATTCTTAGTAGCTTAATTTATTCCATAATTAGAAATAAAGCTTCAGACTCCCTTAAGTAAAATATGTAAGATTTTCTACATGGTTAGAATATACTAGTTTTGTGTTTTACTGGATATGCAGATAACATCCCTGGGAGGATCCAAGACAGACACAGGAATAAGTGTTGAGTGTAAAGTTTATGCCTGTGTAGAGGCTGAACCAAGATAGTTTGGGTTTGACAAAACTTTAACTGAAGGTTAGTTCTCAAGAAATGTCTGTTGTTAATGAAATCTTATATTTACTTTTTTCTTTTTTACTTATATTGATTCACTTGATGTAGTGTCAACCCTAAGGATATTTATCAGAAGTAAGGTGTGTCATAGCTACCTGAATGTAGCTTAGCTACCAGAACTACTGCAGAATTATTCAAGGAATGACTTGAGCCCTTTAAAGAAGTTAGGATACAGAGACTCAAATAGTTTAAGGACTAAGAAATAATTGCAAGGGTTCCATTGATGGAAAATGTGCACATAGTTATTTAAATATGGAATATTATGTATTTCATCAGCCCACTTTGTTATATTCATTGATGAAGTTAAATCTGAATTCAGTATGGATTTTTATGCTAAGAAATGCTCAATTTTTTGTGCTTAAAAATTTAAGTTCACTTATCTGCATACACGAAGTACTGTCTATGGTCACAAAATGTTTGACAGAGAAAAGTTAACAGCCAGTTTTATGAAGTCTAGTCTACTCACCCAGATGCTTGAAATAGGAAAAATGTCTCATCTATCCTGCTTTTTAGAGTTTACATGTGCAAAGACACTATGAAATAGGCATAAATGACTACAGCCATTATAAGTTCTTTCTGATCCATCTTTAAATTTTATCCTTAACAGTGACATGTAGTGGAACTATAGATAGTAAAGATCAGCTAAACATTAAATACTGTCTTGAAGTTCAAATTACCATGAATCCATCTAACCAGTAATGGCTAAAAAAAAAAAAAAAGTATAAAAAACTGTAGGTATTAATAATGTTAGGGACTCATCTCAAGCCTACCTTGAATTAAAAATATATAAGGGGTGAAAAAAGGCATATTCTGGAAACGAGCAGGAAAACAAACAAATCATTTATTTTGGCCTGATTTCTCTAAAAGGAAAAATATAGTAGTTTTTTTTCTCTCTTAAGCATCTTCTTGACATTGAGACAGTGGGATAGTACAGAAATATCTTCATGATGTTGGATCCTAGATGTTGAATGAAATAAATACCTCTGCAAAAAACCCCAACATTTGGGCCAGTTTTCCTGTGAACTTGCATTAAAACAAGGGTATGAAAACTTGCTCCTCAATTCATAGATCTTCAAGTCTTTAGACTAAATTTGCTCTTTAACAGTTTGTCTGAAACTGATACAGGTCTCTGAAAAGTGAGCACCTTTAGCTGACTGTGAAACTTCATTTCATTCCCTTGCCAAGTGAGTTTAAAAATTGTTCCAGAAAATCAGATTTTTAGATTATAATCATTGGTCACATATATGTTCAAACGTAACTCTTTCCACTGATATAAAGGAACCAATTTACATGACTAAAGTAACTTGTCAGTATAGTTACATTTTGTTGTTAAAAAAGGTAATATAGAGAAATAAAATAATAGTGATATGAGGAAGTTTCTGTAAGTACTGTGACTAAAGAAAGTTTGATATATAAGTCCCACTTCTTGTCTGCTCTGTGACAATGGAGTCAAAGCAATGACTTCTCAAATGTACAGTACTACCTGCATCAAATTAATTGTTTGCTATGCATACTTTAAAAAAAATTTTAAGAGTTTATTGCAAGACACTAATTCTTGAATTCCACAAAGTGTGGGCACATGCTGGCTCATACCCAGTTTTTCATCAGTAAGAATCCCTAAGTTGTTCTCTTCAGGTCTGCTCTCAGGGAGTTCATCTTCGAGTCTTACTTAGGTTGGAGATTGCCTTGACCCAGGTACAGCACCTTGCACACTTGGATTTGCTGAGCTTCTTGAGGTTCACACAGGCCAAGTTCTCAAGTTTGTCCAGGTCCCTCTGGATAGCATCTTGTCTTTCTGTTAAAATCTGTCTCTGTTGTAAGACAAGGTAATCAGTGCTTACCCGTTATTTGGACTGGAATTAATAAATTACATGGAAGATAGCTACAGCTAGAAACTTGCTGAAAATAGCCTAGTGAAGTGAAATAGGAACTATGTAAGGACCTTTTGATCTGATATTTTAAATATCTATACATCGTTTTTGAGAGTTTTCTGAGCTTAGTTTTTATCCATTAGATTTTCTTTTTTCTTATGGTGCTCAGTTATTGTTGAGGAAGAGTGCTCTTACTTTATATTGTACCATAAAGCACAATACAATATCTCTGTGCACTCAGAACTGTGGTACAGTGTCATTCAGAGCAAATTTCAAATTGACAGTATTTACAACCTGATTTATCAGCTAATATAATTAGAGATTCTTGAATTCTGTGTAGTTTCTCTGAAGTTTTTCTTGCTCTGATGTATTTTTGCTACAGGTTTTTGGTGCACTAGCATCTGAACCATTTAAAGTGAGTGATGGCTTTTATGGCACTGGGGAGACCTTTATGTTCACTTTTTCTCCAGATTTTGAGGTAAGTAGTAATGACTTTGTATGCTTTTGCTCCCTTCCCCACCACCACTCCAAGTGCATGATCTTAAAATACTTAAGGAATAAATCTAACTGGAAATCTGAAAAGTACTACAAGTTGGCAAAAAAAAAAAAAAAAAAAAAAACTCATCACACTAGTTTTTTTGTGGAACCTTTAAGTGCATTGTGAATTAGCAGTGTTTGCATGCTAAGAGCATATTCTTCAACCTGACTCTTTAATTGCACTGAAGATTTTTTTACTGTTTATATTATTCCAGGTGTCTGTCTGAAAATTCACAAACTACATGCTTTTTAGGGGCATGTTGTCTAATCTAAGCATATTTTCTTGGTATTTTTCATTGTGTAGGATTTTTAGTGCTCAAAGACAATCTAGTGTGGAATAGTCTTATTTTAATTAGCATGAAACCTCAGAATTTTTGTCTGCAGCTATCTGTTTCCTGAATTCTCTGTGTCAACTTCATTAAACTGGCCTTTAGTCCCCCATGTTTTGTCTTTACTCATAGTTGGTTTCCCTTCTGCACGAACAAAAAGTTGAAGTATTTTTACTTGCTAGCCTGATTTGTTTTGGTTTTTTTTCGTTAGGTTTTTAAATGGACAGGAGACAACATGTTTTTTATAAAAGGAGACATGGACTCTCTTGCTTTTGGTGGAGGAGGGTAAGCTACAATTAGAGTCTGTTAAAAATATTTGTCTGGACGCCTTTGAAAAGAAAAATTGGAGTTGACTTCAGTTTGGTAGCTCAGGACTCAACAGTTACCAGCCAAGAAACTTAAGTATGTTAGGTGTTTAGCTTCCAATGCTGACAAAATTTAAACAGGAGGTTTGTCTTCCCCATTGTGTCACATAAAGTTTCAGCCCTGCAAGGTTATGATACCTTCCATGTGTGTCTTCCTGTATTCAGAATGGACACAAGGTATAATTGTGGAAGAATGTAAATGTGAAAATTATGTGTACCTAGAAGAGGCTTGAGTTGAAACTGAACCATCCCAAAACATGCCAGGGTCTCCAGAAATCATATAGTGTCTTGTCTTGTTTTTTTCCCACCCATGCAGATGCATATGCTTCTGGAATGTTTTCCTTGTGTGTTATCAGCATTCTCTTCAGATATACAAGTGCTATTATGTCATCTCTTCAATAAAAATGGAAGAGGTTGAAAACCAAGGAATTCTAGTTAGCTTATTTCAGAATATCTGTGAAAGGGATATTCCCAGATTACTAATAAATAGTTAAAAAAAAATAAATTCTTGTAGTATAAATTTATTAACAGCAATTAGGTACTCGTGTTAGAAACTAATTCTTTAATTCCTTCTTATTTATAAATTTTGAATGAAAAATACATCAATAGATTCAATTCTAATTCTGTCAATCTTTTGCTTTAATGCATTGTCTGTCTTGCAGAGGAGAGTTTGCTCTTTGGCTTGATGGTGATCTCTACCATGGAAGAAGTCATTCATGTAAGACATTTGGGAATCACACACTTTCTAAGCGAGAAGACTTCACTATTCAAGACATAGAAATATGGGCTTTTGAATAAGTATTTCACTATTTCCACGTTATTGTCCCAAACCTGACATGTATCAGTGCAGCTTAAAAATCCCTAGGAGCAATATAACGTATTTTACTTATCTGTTTTTTTGGTTTGTTTTCTAATTTTTCAGTGTGGCCATTTGTTATTATTTTTAAATAGCAGATGTTTTTCTCATGGTCCTGCATCTGTAATATACTGTCATACTTTTTCTAAGCTATAGACTCTTTTACAAAATACTGAACTTGTTGACTAAAAATTAACATTAGTTACTTTGAGCCTTGTGGCCTGCAAAATTTTCTTATCCATATTACAGTTGCCTCCCAGGTTTCCCACACACACCTTTCCTGCAATCCTTCTAGGGGGCTGCTTCATTGAATATAGCTTATTATTTTTGTATTCAAATTATGTCTCTGGATGAAGTTGCCCTCTGTGAACCTCTAAGAAAGCTGCGTGTGGGTATTTGGCAGCAGCACTGCAGAGATTGGTCCAGACCAATGATGGGTTATTCAGCTGGTGCCACAAATGGATGAGAAGCTGAGCATTCCTTCTTAACACATCCCAGTACACATGTGGTGAAGTTAGAAGATATCCAAAGTCAACAGTGCCACTTGTCTTGTTTCTTGTTTGTGTGTAGAAAAAAGTCAGTTAATACGTGTTGTAGCTGCATGCTGATTGTATTTAAAGAGTGTTTTTGCACATGCTGTTAATGATCCGCAGGTTTGGGACAAATACTGACAATATCGAGCTAAGTGGCAAAGACTTACAAAATAGCAGGAGAATGTAAGAATATGATAGTTCCAAAAAATTAAAAGGCTAAAGCAAGCAAAACTCAGTGAACAATTTGTAGCTATAGTAGGGCATTAAAAGTACAGAAACAGATGCATCATTCTTCAACATAAAGTGTCAGATATATACTGTTATACTGTTGTAGCCGTGTAGCACATCAGCTCTAAGAATATAGCTTATTCCTGTCCAAAGAAAAAAAAAATACTTGTGATGTTTTTGAGTGGGTCTATGTTGTAAATTTACAATTAGCACCAGCTCTGATTAAAATGACATCATGTATCATAGGTAGACAATATTGTAATTCAGTAGACTTGTGGAATATGCAAACTTACTGTCATGTGACCTCGAAAAATAAATGACAGGCTAGAATACAGTTCCAGTAGCTCTTGTCCACTTTTGTAGAAAACTTGATAAGCCATTGTGGCAATAACAGCTCAACAAAACTGTTTGTTTCAAAGCTTTTATTCTATGTTCTGCAAAAAAAAACAAAACAAAAAAGAACAAAAAAATTGCTGTTAAGTGTGACAGTGACTGACTTTGTGCTGAAATTTCAGCTACTTCAGACAAACATTGTATATTATCTTGTAAATTAATGTTTAAAGTAGTTTTGTTATTATAGAAAAGTGTTGATTGACGGGTTGCTTATAGCACTTTAAATTATTCTAGAAATGGAATAAAAGCCAAATGGGTTGGCTTACGTAGATGTAGTTGTATATTTCAAAATATTTACATTTCTGGAAAGTTAAAAAAAACCAACTTATTTGAAGACAGCTTACTGCTATGGTAATGAGAAAGGGCAGATGTTTCATCTATAATATGCTAATGCTTGATATGAATAGAAAAACAGGGCTTTATTTCCTGTCTCTATGTATATCTCTTTATCCTTATTAAACTTAGTACAATGTGTAGAGTAAATGTTTACAAAATAAGGAACTGTAAATAAATTGAAATGGCTTTTCTCCCCTTTGGTCTTCCACAGCAGTATTATTGTCTTTGTGGAGTTACAACTGATTATTACAACAAAAAAAAAAAATCCTGTAATGGATTTCAAGTACTATAAGCTCACAGTGATGTATAGCAAATAAATCTAAATATATGTAAAAAAAAAACTTGAGTTGGAGTTTTTTTAGAAGGCGGAGTTTGTGTAGAAGCACAGATATAATTTTTTGCTATTCATTTAACAACTGAATGTATAGGATGCATTTTTGTATCTTTTTTGGCATTTCTGGGGTTTTTTAAAGCCCAGTGGGAAGCAATGAGAATGAAATACATTGAAGACAATATTTTGAAGTGGGAAAGGGGAAAAGAAAAGTCTCAGATCATCCTTGCTGACAAAACCATTAATTCAACTGCATAGTCTCTATCCTAAGCTCAAAATGCAAATAAAGAATAGTATAGTTTTTTAGAGCATGTAAAATACCTGCAATGAGCTACCAATTGATGAGGTTGATAATACATTGTAGTGACTACCTTGTTATGGCTGCTGTGTTTTCCTGTGGTAGAATGAGAATTCTCAGGAGCAGAAATATGTAATTCACTTAACACTTACATGCCTTTAGTGTGTATTCTTTGTACAGGTGTTTTGTATAAGGTGTGTTGCCATGTAGTCTGAAATCTTTTCCAGGTGCTTTGGACAGAGAAACTTCACAGGAAATATTTTAGCAGCCTATGGAAAGGAGAATGTGCTTATATTTTGAAGCAACTTACTGATATTTTACTTCACTGAATATGCACACGTATTTGTTTTCTGGTGTGGGAGAATAACCAAGAAAAAATTAAGGGGTTTATTTATAGTTTGTGTATTCCTTTGACAACAAAATTTTGTCAAGATGATTTTTAGACATCTATAAAAGGACACTATATAAAGATGTAAAGAATAAGTTAAGAATATGCAGGTAAAAATTATGATATGTAGGTATTACACTGAGTCATCAGTTTTGTAGGTCAACTTGAATAGTCTAAGACATCTCAAGAAAACATTAAATAAGCTCCATTGATTCCATCTTACAATTAATTTTTTTCTTCTGTAGAGTTGTGTAATATAACTATGCCTAAAGTATTAATGATTTACATATATTTAGAATAGATGCAGTAGTCAGTTCTTGCATCATTAAGTTATAAAATATTTGGTTTATTTGTACATTGAAGCTTCAAACTAAAGTACCTGTGTTCATAATAAGACAGCAATGATTGTTTTATTGGAGACAAGATGTTAATGCACCTCTACTGCTGTAAGAAGATATTTGCACTTTCAGTTTGAAAGAATCTTAGGGGGGGAAAAAAACAATTCTTTATCATTACTTGCCCAGGCATGTGCTCTGAAACAAATGCTTTTCATGTGAAGTACACACATTTTACCAGGGCAGCTATTTTTACAGTAGTAGAGAAACTGATCTCTCTAATCCAGTAAGTGACAGAGATCTCAGATTTGTGAATAATATAGAAGTATTAGCTCATTAGCATTTAGTCCTCCAGCATCACCTGGACTGAAATACATGGTTTCAGTGACATTGGAGTGGCAAATGCTCTAAAATTAGGTCAGTATTGCTGTGTAATGTGTAACAACGTTTTCCTCATAGTTATGAACACAGTTTCTCTCTTTTCTCACAGAAGTACATTTCAGTGGAAGATGATGATGTTAGTCACTTCTTGGCTGTGGACAAAAGTTCAAGTGCCTGGCTAGTTTTTATATGTTACATACTATTTTTCCCTGTATTTATAAAAACAGTGTCTGCATAGATAATAATATGAGACATCGCACAATGCTGCATAGAAGGGATTTTTTAGGTAGCTATTTAATCAAAACATTTTTATTCATTACATTCCAACCTCCATAAGTTTAAATATTAAACAATCTAAAAATTAGTTATATAAATACAATAAATATATAAAACTCCATTTATAAAAAGAAAGATTTTTTTTCATGTGATATGTAAGAGAAAGCTATGTGAACAGTTGTATCAACAAGACAATACTGCAGTAACAGTTACATATGCTTGTTAAGAAAACAAAAGTGGTATCCTTGATTCTATATTAAAATAAGGTAATTTTATTTGTATTTAAATCAATTAATTTGGAAGTACATGTAGAAGACCATTTTCAGATCAAAAACTTTGAGTTTATACTGTCCTTCATTTTCTGATCTAGCATGTTTCATATTCCTGATATTCCAGTTTAAACAGGTTGGGAATATCTTAATGTAACAAGAACTAGAAATTGAATAAGGTTGTAGCTATTTATATTGCTATGGGCTTTTATCATCAGCCGCTATATTCCATATAGATTTTGCTTCTTATTTTTCATGTAGTAACTAACTTAATTGTCCTGCAAGAACTTCTGGTACAAAATGTAGCGCATTTGGACGTTTAGGCCATCATGCACTAGTTGTAAAATACATATTTAAAAAAAATACACTTTTCTGTGTGGTGAACAACAGGATCTTATATTCAAAGTGTTCAAATGCTAATGGCAAGGGAGGAGAGGAGAAGTTTTCCAAACGTTGTTCTGGTTATACCCTAACTTATTTTAATAAAGTAATTATGACGTTATCATCTCTTCCTTGCCATAACATTTCTCCTTCAAAGTCCACCAGCCCATGTTTCCTGGCTCTCATCAGAATCCCAACAACCTTATCTGAAATGCGAACGTATCTGTCGAAGAGTTCCCCAAAAGTGACTTGGATCTTGCCGTCAGGCCGTGGCTTGGCCATCGATTCAATGATGAAGCACATGTCCCTGATCTCCCGGTGGATGTGGGCCTCTGCCCTCTTGGCTCTCTCAGCAGTTTTGGTTCCTTCCTTGGGTGGCCGTATCCTTCATCTCCTTTGTGCAGTCGCGTGGACATGGCCAGCTCGTGGTCAAACTCCTCGCTGAAGGGGTTCAGCTTCTGCGTTATGATGTGCTGCTCAGCCCATTCCTGCCACCTGTCCTTGAGGCTGTGCACGGCGCTGCATTTCCTGCGCGCGTTGCTCCGCGCCTCCTCGCTCAGCCGGCTGGTGCTGAAAGGCACAGAGACACACCTGAGCTTTGCGTCTCCTGTTCTGATGCAGTTCTGCCATTTATTGGTCTCTGCTGTAACTGGGTTACTGCGGTCGTGGGATGAACTGGAATCCACCAGGTGGCATGAGTTCACTTCTAAATTAATTCTCTAGGGCTGTTTGTCCACATTCAGTTTGCACTCAAAGGCAAGTTCTGTGGTCACAACTTTATCCTGTCTACACTACCACCTTCCGGCCCTGATCTGAGCCCATTTTGACAAACTTTGCCTCAGGATGACTTAATTCTGTAAGGGAGCAAAACAGTGCTGATTACCTGCACTCTGTGTGCCTTTGGTCAGTCGTGCAGTTCCCCATTCCTGCCTGCTCAGCCTGCCCTCCGGTGAGAGACACTGATTGCTGTAGGTGATGACCTGGCTGAAAACTAGAGGGTAGTACCTAGAAAAATCTGTCCTCTGTAATAGATGTCAATAACTATAGCAACAACAAAAAGGTAATTGAGTGCAGTAGCTCTGTCTATGTTTCTGTATTTGGAGTATGGTTCTGAACAAATATTGAAGTCCAAAATTCACATTCCCATAGGAAGGGTAGAAGTCTGAAAGTGTCAAGGACAAAGGATAAGGAAAGGCCTTCAGAGATTTTTTTTCTTTTTTTTTTTTATGTGTGTAATAGTTTTTTATGTGTGTAATAATCTGGATGATCAAACCTCTTGTAGCAAATTTCACATGTGGGGGGAGCTATAGATAGTCTGTGCTGTCCATGTCCTGTCAGTGTGTATGTACAGAACTCAGTTGGGACTATGCCATGCTGTGACTGTGCCAAAGTAATTTGTTTTCTAATATTTTTACTCCCCTAAAGGCTGCTCTGAAACCTCCCCAGTAATATCAGCTGAATATTAACACAATTGAATTAAAGTGTACTTAGCAAACAGTACACAGGGCTGCAAAGGTGTATAAAATTCTGTTCCCCCGCTGTTTGGACATTCCTTTGTTTTCTACTAAGCTGGTTGAAATAGAAAATAGGAGTTATAGAGATGTCCCCAGTTCAGACTGGTAAGAATTACAAACACCTAGTGCCAGGGATAGAAAAAGAACTAGGAGAGCTGCACTGCGTTGTTAGCTGTGGAGTTGCCCTAAGATTGGCTTAGCTGTATTGAGGAACATTGTTTAAAAAGCTCCAAAATACTCTTCCCTATCAATTTGGTGAAAACCCATCAGAAGAATTGAGCATACCAAGTTGCCAAGTAAGTGCACCTTTCTTTGCCTGAGGTGTGACTACAGAGCATCCTGAGAGTAGGCAACGTGTGTGTACCTGTAATTTTGTGTGACTAATGGGTAAGTGTTGGCAGGAAAGCATTAAAATATACTAGTGGGGTCAAACTAGGCAATTTGGTTTCCCGACAATAAGCAAAATGCTCTTCTACATGAGCTGTTGTCATAGAGAGAAAGGGAAAGCTGTGATCCTTTGTCCCTTCACCTGAATTGTGGCTTCATTGTCCAGAGGAACTGGGAACCCAGTGAGCACAGAGTTTTGCTATGCAAAGGAATTCATCTCCTGAAGCCTATGGCTATCTCAAAGGTCACAGAAACCCTGTGCCAGCACAGTCTGAATTCCAACTGAAGCTCAGATTGCTTCATTAGCACTTCATGTGGGAAGCTATCAGTTAAGGCAGGGAGAAAAAAAGTCCCAAGTGAATCAAAATTGCTTTGAAGAAGTGATGCCATCAGTCTCAGTGGAGTTTATGAGTAGGTATCATCATGGAGGGCTTATTCTCTCAGCCACAGCCTGCTACTTCCCCTTCTCTCCAGGGTCTATGGCCTCTGAGAAAGTCCTAGAGCTTCCCCTGGTGTTCCTCAGGCTGAGCAGAGAAAGGAGGAGTGAGACAGCAGGAGGCTATACAGTCTTTGTTGCTTGCTTTAATTTAATGGTCTAGAATGTATTCCTTCTTTTCCTAATGAAACTAATTTTCCTTTCTAGCAGAATATTATTATTGTCTTCCTCATCCAAATCATCTCAGTGGTTGAGAAAACCATCTTATCTATCCTTTTGCTTTTATCATGCCTCACGTGGACTTGAAAAAACCTTGTATAATGCAGCTTGTAATTTAACCATTTCTAGTTGTTGAAGTACTATTTTGCTATTGTTCAGCTTAATGACAAGTTTAAACTATGAATTGTGTACACATAGAAGCATTTTTTTCATGTTTCTACTGCACCTACACAAAGGATTGTGCATCCAAAGTGAAGGTTTTGAACTTCTACCCACTCTAAGAAGAGCTTTACATGCAACAATCAAACTAAGTTAAACTGTTAACCAGAATGATCATCCTAAATGCATTCTGACCTTGTAGGCAAAAAATGTCCGTGTTACATATTTGTCCTGTTTCTGTCTGTAAGGAAGCAAGTTTATTCCAGTGAATAGTGAAGTTGGAAATAACGAAGGTGATGTGAGGAAAACAAACTACTTGCACTGATGTTTTCTCTTTTCCTGGAATGCAGAGAATGGGAGATGTGCTTCAACAACTGTGTACTTATGGATTTTTTGAAGAAGATTAAACCACAATGAAAGGTTCGTAAAGGTAGCAAGTTGAAATATTATATTCTGAGTCTGTAAAATATTTTTTTAAAAAATGAATAGTTAAAGAATTCCAGTCCTGATAGCAGCACTGTAAGTGCAAAACATTATTTCTGTGCAAGAAAAAGCTGGAAGTAACAGAAGGTGTTACTTCAATCATTTGGACCACAATAAGTATGGCTAATCAATCTTTTTTCATGATAGCAGCACTAAATGCAAGGAAAATGTAAGAAAAGTTTAACATAAGCTAGATAGTTGGTCTGTTTCTACTATAGCGTTTGGAACAGAAAATTATGTTAATTGGAATTGTTTACAGATAAGTCGTGCAATGTATGTTTTTTCCACTGTATATTTGGAATCTTTGGTTTGAGGTTCTAACTTCTGTGAAAGGATGGCACACACAGTCCTTGCCAAAAGCAGGTACCACAAACTTCCAAGCCCTAGGTTACTGGGAAGCTTTTTTCACTTGGGCTGTTAACTGTTTCCTTCTTACAGGAGCTGACTGCTCTGCTATACAGCAAAGCATCATTCTTACCCCATTTGAATAGTTAGAATAGCTCTGGGGGTGTGTGCTCAGATAGCTGTGCTTCATGGTACTGCATGGTTGAAATCCATAACTGCGTTAGTCACAGTCTTATGGTCACAATAATACTTATCAGTAGCGAGGTGTAAAACCAAAACAGTGACCATGATACAGCCTGTCTGCACAGGGATCAAAAGTTTGTTTTGGCATTTTCATCAATTTTTCATCATCTGTGCTGTTCGAGTTTTTAATTTCTGAAAATGAGATTGAGACACGGTATGAATTGGGGTCCAAGATACTGTGGGATTTTCCTTTCTATGAATTGGTGAATTCCAAATTCACAGAAAGCTTCCAAAGAGAAGCAGTGATCCCAACTTTTGGTAAGAAGCATGTGGAAGTAGTTCCTGCAACATTAATTTGGGATATTCTCTTCAAATTGCTCGCAAGGATATTTACTGTTTATACTAAGCAAAATAATTAATAAGTATTTGAAAATATTACTTGTCAAATATATTTATTTAGACATTTGCTGAAATAAATGAATAGCTGAAGGCTCTTGATGCAGTAAAAGTTGGGATTCTGAAATAATGGACTGAAGTAGTTATTTTGATGTACCAGTAAATTCAGTGTGAAAATTAAGTATAATTAACATCTCCCAAATATAACTTCCTGACTTTTTATATTAGGTCCCTAGATCGGTGTTGTTGAATAACTACTTAAGCACAGAGTGATATGTGAAAGATCTCCTGAATTTTGATTAATTTCTCTTAAGTCAAGAGTAATAGTTTATCTTTGACCACTTCCTACTATCCCCTCCCCCCACCTCCCCGTTTTCCTCATGGAAAGCTGTACCCCTCTGCCATTTGTGTTGATGTAATGAAGATGCTTTACTTACGGAGACGGGACAGGCCGTTTAATCCTCACAGCCGTCACCTCCCGGTCACTGTCGTCCTGCTCGAGCTTGTCCTCTGCTTCCCCATAGCCACTGTCCTGGGCATCCAGACTGTCATCATGACACTTAAGCAGCAGCTCTCCCTTGGCCCCATCTTTGTCCTCTTCTTCCATCTTCTCCCAGCCCTTGGTCATCTCTGATACCACATTTGAACACTTCCTCCTTATGGTTGAAGGTAATTTGCTACTAAGAATTTTGTCAATAGCACTTGATTCTTCTTTGAGTTTGGTCATCTCAGAGCTGCTGTTCTCGTATCTTTCGCTGAGGAGGCTGACATCCCCCCCTCGTTCATAGGCTTTGCTGGTGACTGTTTTGGTCACCTCTTTGCATTTAATGCTGAACATTGTGAGGTCTTCATCTGATTCCCTTGATTTTTTTTCAGATTCCTTTGCTAAGGATTTTTCATCATCTTTTTCTTGGTCCCTCTTGACAGATGGAATTTGCCATTTTTCAAGGGAACCTTCTTGTACAGGCTGAGCTGATGAGCTTTTGGCAGCGGGGACCCATCCAGAGGGCTCTTGCTCTTGCTTTACATGGTGGTCAGATGCCCACTGCTGCCAGCCTCGTGCCAAGCTGAAGACCTGGCTGGCCATTCGGATCTTGTGGACAGCCCTTTTCACAGGAGCAGTGCTTTGCTTTTCTTCAGGAGCCATGTTGCTGTCTGCTGCCATCCTAGCTTCTCCCCTTCTTGTGCTCAGCACCTTCTGAATGGACTTCCTGAAGTGAATAATGCCCTCTGAAGAGGGCCACACAGATTTAAATAGAAGCAGGAGCAGTTGATGCCCATGGAAAATATGTGAAACGCTTCTCACAAAGATAGAGTATCCTCACTGTTGCAGAGGTCTTTTTTTAAAATGCAGGGTAACATTTCATCACAGCAGATGAATGATGCATGATGTAAACAGTGTGACACAGACCTGTGCTGGAAATAGTGGGAAAGTAACAGCTCCTGTAGTCCCCTCTCCCTGAGACTGCTGAATTCCCAATTTTTTGGCAAGGGTCTTGTTCTTTTGGAAATGTAGCACTTGGGTTAGAGTTCAAGATCCTGATCAGAGTGACTAAAAATGCTAAATGTGAAGGGTTATCAGTGGCTAGGAACTTTGGCCAGAGTGGACACTACTCATCACTACTCATCAAGAAAATAGTGGCCATTGTCATGGAGTGTGAAGCCAGAAGCAAGTTATGACTAAAACTTTTAGAGGTATTTCCTAAAAAGATACTGTGTGACTTTTTCTTGTTGCTCAGGTGTCCAAGGAAATCGAGGTTTGTTAATTTTTTAAAAGGCATTTATGTGTTCTCTTCCCAGTCATTATCTATTAATGTCTCTCTTTAGAGAGACTGTATCTTCAGGGGGGCCTGGGAACACTATCGTATTTGGTGTCAGCACTAAGGAAGAGGAAATTACTATGTCTGGTGATCAGTACAGTAAATCTGACTTGATCAGATGTATGAATATCTCCAAGTTTTAGGATTTTAGAAAATAAAATATAACCTATTTAATTTCTCACTGCTTTTCAATAGAGTTATATACAGCACAATTATGTTTACTGTGTACAATATAGAAAAAAATCAGTTTTTCTAGGAAACCTTATGATTTGTTCATTCCAGAGGACTTCCTAGAATGTGTTCACATTCGAATTTGTGAAATTGTTTAGTGAATTGATACATCCATTGTTGCATGATAATAAACGTTTTTCTAAGATATAGTTCTGTGATATCTTATTTCTTAGTATAATGTTTCCTAAGTAGGAACGGAAAATATCATTGCTTTTTCAACCCATCATACCTTGCAGATTACAGGATGACCTGTGGCACTTGCCATGTGGTGCTCTGAGGCACACTGAACTTCAAGGAATTCTGTTGGCTTCGTTGGTGTTACATCAGAGATAAATATGGACTATCATACTCTGCCTATTTTTTATCTTCTCTCTGTAAAGGCTGGGCTGTTTGAAGTAGGTCAGATCATATTTAGCTCATGATTAATACTTTAAGACTACATCATACATTCGACTTCCATGTAGAATTCCTCATTAATCTGTGGAGTAATTTCCTCTTCAAAACTGATGACATAATTTAAGTTAATGTTGCTATTAGATATTTACTCATGCTTTTATTTTGGAAAGAAATGTGTCACCTCTGTGTACTGTACAGTCTCAGCTATTGCGCACTGTGTCATAGCTATGAGATGACATTGTGAGATTTACCCATACAATTTGATTAAGGAGCATATGTCACCAAACATTTATTTTGGGTTCATTTTAAGGCTAATCAGGAATGGGAACTTCTTGTGCTTAGAATTTATGTATGCCTATGCATCCATGAACACATGCAGGGGAGTGAGTGTATGCTCCCTAAAAATACAAGGATGAGACAAGTGAAAGAAAATAATGCACATGCAGAATAGGAATATTACACCAGTTCATTATGTCATTCTGTGTGTTTTCTGGAGTATAAGGGTGGCTGAGGCTTTTAGAATGAGCTGGAGGCTAAATACAGATAAGGGATCCTATTCAAGGAAGGACTGCAGTGAAACAAGTGATTGTGGAAGGTCAATCCAGGAGCATAAAGAAAATAGAGACCCCTGTTACAAGGCAGGGTAAGCTCCACCTCTGTTTTACCTGCTCTTAAAGACTACCAGCAGTAGATACTCCTCACCATCTAGGCAATCTATTCCACTGGTTAACTGGCTGTATTTTGTAATCAAAGTCCTCAGTGTATTACTGCAAATACTCTTTAAGTCCTTGAACACTTTTGTTCTCACACAATATTTGCAAGTAGTTGTATTCAAATTCATGGCACTGAAAAATAATTGCATTCCTGAGGAATGTTTAGAAATTACAGCACATTTCAAATAAGTTGTTAAAAAAAGAGACTTCTGGGGTTTTTTTTCTAAAAGACTTGACCTTGGTATACTGGTCATAGTCCTATGGACTTAATGCTTGCATAGTTTAGATAAATGACAATGAAAGGTTACAGACTAATGAAAAACACCAAAATTACAGATCTAAACTACTATTAAATCCAGATTGCATAACAATATGTTTAACAAATTTTTAGTTAAAATTGATCACTATATGAAGCTGAAGTGCTATCACAGACTTGTCCAAAGTGCCAGCAAAACATTGATATAATTATTTTGAGGATAACTATAATGTTTAATTTTAGGGTGTACAATGATGATGCCTTGAATGTGTTGAATGTTGTCTCATTTTATATGGTGGTGTTGCAAGCAAGAAGTTAATTATAAGTATAAATTATGTCCAAATTATCCAGTAATATTCATATTTGTGTGTTGTTTATTTTGCAAATGTTTTATTGCAGTAAGACTAGAATTCATTGCTTCATGATTTTAAATTTTTATTTTTAATGAAAGAATCCACCAAGGTTACATTTCTGCATGTAATATCCCTGCTGTGACTCCTACAAGCCAATAGCCAGCCCTAAAGGCACAGGTATGTTTTAGGCAGGCTGGACCTGAACAACCATTTCTGTGTGTCTTCCATACATCACAAGGTCACAAAATATACTCTAAAAGCTCAGCAAGGCTGGGTGACAGTGTCTGTCACAGGTTTTCACAAGTTCAGAAACTATCCTTGAGAGTGGTAGCACCATTTCTTGTCGAGGATCTATAGGAGAAAAGGTAATTGGAGAAAGTATTAACTTTGATGAGCAAGCTTGACACATGCTGAAGATGTAAACTCCCTTTGTCCTTGACCCTGGATTCCTACACTTCTGGGATTTAATCTTGTTGACACCTTTAGACAAGCCTGCACATGTCCCTAAGACCTGGAGGCTTGTGGATTGCTGCATTTCACATAATACCTCTGGCTTCCTGAATCCAAAGTTGTGAAGGTCCAGCTGAGGGGTTGCCAGTGTCAGAGGTAGAAGTTGGGATGTTTTTGCTGTGTGATGGTTTGGGATTTTTTTCCCCTGGATGATTTTTTTCCTTTTGTACTATTAAAACTATTTAAAACTATTTTAAAATCCTTTAATTTTGTCTTTACTGAACACTAACAGTCTCTGGGAGACCAGTATACCATCAGATTCTTTTTGTTTTGTTTAAGGATGATTAATTTTAAAGGTAGAGCTGTGTCCTTTGTACATTACTTTACCTTGTCAGACATTGATATAAGTTATTCAGTGGTTTTAATTCCAAGGAATTTAATTTTGAACCAATTGTAAGTGTATGAAAGATGCCGTCTTCCTCCCCAGAGGTAGCGGTGAATAACGAGAACAAGATGTGTTTCTTTCTTAAGTATAACCAGCTGCCATTTCAGGAATCTCAAGAATTTTTTTCACCATGACACAGTTAAAGTACATTGTGTCATAACATCATACATTGCCAGTTATCACAGGAAACCTGTAAAAAGAGTTAGAGTTTGGGATTTCCTTATTTTTAGAGTTTACATCAAACAAATTCCTTCTAACAACAGCAGTGAGCAACTGTGTCTCATTCAGAGAGAATGTGCAGTTTCATGGTCAATCCAGGTGACTGAGCTCCAAGAAATGGATGCTCTTGAGCCTTTGGACTGGGTCATGTCCAGCCTTTAAGTGAAAGAAATTTATGCATTCATTGGTGCAATTTCTTACATTTGCATCCTATATCTGGCCACAGCCTTTTTTGTTTAACTGAAATTGTACTGTAAAATTATCCCTATGTAATTACATGGAAGTTTGAGTATGCATTTCATTATGTGTCATCAGAATTCAACTATAGGAGAGATCAGGGCTTATCCATGACTTATCATGGCAGCACTGCTCTGAAGAAAATAAATCCAACAAACTGCCAAGAAAACCCTAGTCAGAACCCAGGATGAAAGACTCTTAGTTGTGGAATGGTAATGGCAGAGAGGGAAGATGCACTGTCCAGTAGCAGCAGCTGCAGCAAGGGAGTTGTGGAGGGCAGCCCCAAAGCTCCTCTCCCTGCAGGTGAACCAGATTTAAATGCAAGCCACCCAAGTAATAGAAAACAACCCTGTAGATTATCAACTGGCTGAGGATGAGAATTCAGCATGATTTTTCACTGCAGTCTGGTAGAGAGACCTGGCTGTTAGAACTGACAGAGTTCCAATTCAGAGTGGGTTTACATGCAACCATGTATCTTGAAGTTCCTACCCAAGCCCTGCTACTCAAGTGACAAAACTCTTCATTGTATTGAATATTTCATTCCTCTAAAGTTGTCTTCACATTTCAGAAGAGGAAAACTAAGACTAGGATATGGAGCCTTAGAGCACTTTGGCACCCTTTTCCTACTTCTGCACATAGTGCCCACAGCTTTTTTTGGAGTCAGTTGCCTGCAAGAAATCTGTACAAATTTAATCAAATTTATACAGGAAAGGAAAATGGAGGTAAGACCACATGCTTTTAGTCCCATTTTACCTTTGAGCATAAATACAACTCTTATTTGAATATCTATAGTAAATGAACAGAAATAAGTAACAAGCAGTGATGAAGCAATTTTGTTTAAAAGTGGAAGCAAACACTTGCAGGAAATCATTTGCATCAGGCTTTTAGTTCTACTTGCATAACGAAGGAATTTCTGAAGATTATTTAAACAAGATAACCTTTGAAATAAATCCACAAATATGTTGCTATTCAAGTTTATATTGAACATATCTATTTGTCAGTCAATGGTTATCCTTTTCTGATAAGAAAATTATATAATATTATAAGTAATTTAATTTTGTGGTTCCAAATTGCTGAGGTATCTTAGTTTAAAGTTTACCTAGAAATAGTCTTATGGCGTAGAGAATATGGCCTTTTTGCTGCTATTGAAATCTGAGAAGAACACTGGATACGAGGAATTTAAAGTCTTCACATAACTTTGCAATACAAGACTGACAGGAGGCATACCAGAATAGAGGACTTGAAATCAGACACCTGGATGTAATGTGAGAGATGATAAATGTATTTTACACATCTACAGGAAAGAAATCAAAGATAAATAAAAGTACAGTTCTATATAGTCAAAATTTGTTACAAACAAGAGATAAGAGATATAATCAAATTGGTGTCCTCCAGATATTAACAAGGCAGTTCTTCCATGCATTGTGGCTTTTATTTTTCAGGGTAATATTGAGTGTTTCTGCTAATGGATATTTCTCAGATTTCAAGGTGGCAAATGTGAGAAGAAAATGGAACAATTTAAAAAATAATTCCTATTAGGGACAGTGTCCAGTTAATTAGAGCAGTACAAATCGGACTGCAATAAATCACTTTGTAAGTGTTTGCTTTATCACTAGTCTGTTAAAAGTGCATTTCCTTCCAGGTATCACTGCATGTGCATCACTTGATTCTCTTGTATTGACCTTACAGTCTATTATATTTATTACCATATTACAATCTGTAAATAAAATGTATAAAATATAAATAGTTGTGCCTTCACAACTATGTATATGCGTGTAGTGGACCTACCACGGGTTTTTGGAGGGTTCATTGAAAATTTACATTTAACTTCTAATAGAGTTGCTAGTTATTGTCTTTACATTCTAAGTATTGCAACTTAAAAATAAAATTAAAAAAATTTAAGTCTTAGTTTCTGAAATTATCTTTTGAGAATGGAGTGGAAAACAGACTTCAAATTTTAGGAAATATGTTTGAATGCAGAAAGCTCTACACAAAAAAAAAAAATTAAAAACCCAGAAAATGGAGTCTGAATATAATATAAATGCAATATTTCATGATTTAGTTTAAAGCATAATTCAGAGCCAGTCTCAGAACTCAGAAAAAAAGCCTCAGTATAATTTTGGTATTGTGAAGATTTTTTAATATTCACTGAGAGAAATACTTTTAATTAAGTAAGCAGTGCATTTCTGTTTTAATATATCAGCTGGCTAAAGCAGTTACCATCTTTTCAATGCCTTAGTCAAAATCATGCTCAGCTCTTTTGTTATTCCATATTCTGAACAAAGGATTGTTTGAAACAATTGATGTTACGGCTCAGATTTATCGATGTAAAAATTGATATCAAATGTATCGATGGTAAAGAGCAGAAATCCTCCTGACTAAGTCACTGTGGGTTTTTTGCAGTGTGGGGGATCTCATTTTAAAGGCTATTGCAGTGTGCTGAAGCTGTGTCCTGTTCCTGTGAGTCTTGACCTTTGGGCAGCACAGATGAATTCTCGCGGGTGCCGTTGGCTCTGCCCGCTCCCCCCCCCCCCCCCCATCACATTCCACTGCCACGGGCAGGACAGACCCTTATTTATTAGTTCTCACTTAGCCACCAGCTGCTCTAACAGCATGCAGCTGTGTTGCTGTCAGCACAGGCAGACCCCTGACTTTGCCAGTCTTTAACTGGGGGGAAGCCCAGGAAGCAGCCTGCAAGAGGGGCACTGCTCTCTGGAGCTGCTTGCCTGAACCCCGTTGACTTTAGGTGTCAAGAAGTGAGTGATGGGAATTGCTGGAAGATCATGTGATATTTACAGTGTCATATAGATGTTTCCATGGCCCATGACTAAGCTTCAATTGCCAAGGAAGCTGGCAATGAAGAGCTGAGAGGTGCAACGATGGGCCTGGTTTTCATCAGAGACTTCTAAACCACATTAAATTAAATTCCACACCTACCTCACTTTAAAACTATGCTTCAGACATCTGCCTTACTTCTTACATTATGTAACAGTAATTAATGGGCCGTGATTATGGGGTAAAATTCTTTGCAAAAAGAAGGTGAGAGTAGAGGAGTGGGAGCTCGAGGCCTTTATTTAAAACTGCCCAGCATTTGATTTGCAGTATGGGAGCAGCGATGCATTCCTCTTGGATACAAGGATACCTAATTGCTGGTAGCAGCACTCAAACTGGAATGAACTGTTCTGGGAGGCAGTGACAAGTATCTACTCATTTTTGTTATCAACTTGACCTTCTAATTGTGTGGCTACCTCATGCTTCAGCACAGAGACAGCTACGCCTGTTAATCCAGTGAATGACTTAGTGACTCAAAATACAGATCAGTGTACTAAAAATGATTTTGAGGGGAAAATCAACTTCCTCATCCCCTTTGCTTGACTGAAACAAGTCAATATTCCTCACAATGGGGTCAGCCATTTCAGCACAGAAAATTTGAGGTGGTGAATTTTCAAGGGTGGCTTTTGATATTTGAAAATATGTGACTGATCAGCTTGAAGTGTTTTGCTTCTTGGGCAAGTTAACTGATTATCACTCTCTCTGGACTGGAGTCCTGGACCTTCCTAGCTCTTTCCTTAAATCACTAGTCACTGTTGAAATAAACCAATCTTGTATATCCCAGGAGATTTTGGAATTTCAATGAACACTAACAAATTCAGTATTATCTCAGAGCTCCAGAATACTTCCTCAGCTTTTCTAGCTCTTTTTTAAAATAAAGGAGAAACACATTTACATTTGAAGAATATTATGGTACTCACATCACATGACTGGATATAGTTATTTTGGGCCAATTGCATTTTTCTTTTTTTCTCTATGAAACATCTTAAGGTTTGTAGCAGTGGAGGTCAATGAATCTGTCCCTGAGAGCTTAACAGGTTTCCCAATATAATAACCATATCAGAATTTTAAATCAGTTAAAATTAATTTTTTTTTTCTATTTTCTTAATTATATAATTGCCAATATTTTTTTTTTTGTTGAAATTACTGCAGTGTATTGGTCTTTATTTCCCTCTTGGTATTTCTCTTCACATAGTGATTTATAAAGTTCCAGGTTTACTCAGGAAAGAAGGAAAAAGTGATTGGGAGGTTTTGAATGGTAGGAGAGATGTGATAAAGATAAAATCTTCTCATCATACTTTTGAAACCCATGGGAATACAAGAGGAGCATTTCAGTGAGTGGAATCCACAGGCAAAGGCTGATAGGAAGCAAAGTACTGAGCAGGGGTATGTACTTCTTTAAGGCCTCTCCTATTTTGTGAGTTGAATAATAATCAGGATACAGTTTTCTCAAGTCCTGGGAGATACAGCATTACACACAATTTGCAGCTTAGTAAGAATCCTACTCAGGAACTCTATCTACTGCATATACACTAAAAGTGCAATTAAAAGGGTTGGGTGTAGGAAGAACATTTCTCATTGCCATTGTTTAGGAGGTACTTGCTATGAGGTACTTCAAGAGTGCTGTCTCCTGAGAGTCCATTGGGAATCAGCCTTGCTGTGATGAACTCTTGGGGAAGCTCCTGCCCATCCACCACTCCCAGGGTGTGTACAGTGTTCCCATGGAGTGCGCAGTGCTGCCATGGAGTGTACAGTGTTCCCATGGAGTGTATGGTATTCCCATGGAGTGTACAATGTTCCCATGGTGTGTACAGTGTTCTCACAGATGATACCATGTTACCATGGAGTGCACAGTCCAGCCATGGAGTGCGTAGTGTTCCCATGAACACTGTGTACAGTGTTCACAGATTGTACAGTGTTCCCATGGCATGCACAGTGTTCCATGCATGCACAGTGTCAGAGTGTGCAGTGTTCCCATGGAGTGTACGGTGTTCCCATGGAGTATACAGTTCCCATAGAGTGCAGTGTTCTCGGATTGTGCAGCTTTCCTATGGAGTGCACAGTGTTCCCATGGTGTGCAGAGTGCTGTGGCTCCCTGAGCAACTCCTCCCACTGGTGCTGCTCATGAGTCCTGCCTGTGCTGTGCTGTGCCAGTGAGACTGGATCCATGGAGAGGTCAGGAGGCTGAGGACTGCTGCAGGAGACTGCCTGCCCCCAGAGCAGAGTCCAGGGTGCCAGGCAATGAAGTCTTTAAAAGAGTGTCATGGGAGGAGTCAGACACCAGAGAAGGGCTCTGCAATAACTGGACAGCTGAGGAGGACAAAGGGAGAGAGACTTTCTTTTGTTGTTTATTAGTGAGAATTTGTGATCCTGGAATGTTTATGGGAATAATCCTTGATACTAAATAAAGTAGGTTAACAATGCAGAAGAATGTCTAAGGGAAGATTTGATTTCTATTACTGAACGTAATTTTGTCTAACTTTATCTAATCTTCAGTAAATCATTGAACTATTCCATCTTCCATGTTTGTGCATTTGCCTCTAGAACAGGATGGTTCCTTGACATTTATTAAAAACAGATCAGAGACTACAGTCCATCTATGGAATAGTACTTTTTGGAAGTTGCATTATTAGACACTGATCAAAGTGCTGTGTTCTTTTTTTTTTCTTATTTTTTTTTTAATCTACATGAAAACCACACTGGATGTCTTACTTAAAGTGTATTTAATGTTTTAGTACAGAAAGCAAATCTAGGGACATCTGAAATAATCAGATTGTGACATCTACTGCTGCCGATTAAGGCTTTTTACACAAGGACTTGCAATGACACTAGTGAGTGCACTGGCAAGATTTTTATCTGATCCAATGAAGAATGGTGGTCCATCAGATGACAAAAAAACTTCTATTTTAATTGAGCTACAGAAAAGCCCTTGTTATTGTGACCGGAAGTCATGCACAAATGTGTACAAACCAGATGATGAAGGGCATGGAATAGAATTTAAAGTACCTGGCTGCTCAGGCTAGAGGTGTAGAGTTAAATGATGGCTGTGATGAATGCACATATCACTAACACAATGGTAAATAGTCACTGCATAATCACCCAAATAAATCTGAATACATGATAAATGTTTCTTTGAGTGTTGGATGGATTTTCCTATGGAACACATGATGCATCTTACTATATAAATTTTAGGAAAGTGTTCCTCCTGCTCATTTGGCAACTGCTAACTTTAATGTGTTTGAGAATAACAATGGCAGCAGTTTTAGAAGTACTTCAATGACACTGAAAATCAGAAAAACATCAATGTATCGCAAGTTGGTTTTAGAAATATCTTCATAGGTTAATGTGAATTCACTCCTATGCACTCCGTTCAAACAAAAAGTTGTCTTTACTGTCATGAATAATCCTGAGTATTTGCCATAGGATGTTTATATACATGCCTAGCTCTAGAAGGCCTTTAATCACAATCAGAATCACAGAATAACAAAATGTGTCAGGTTGAAAGGGACCACAGTGGGTCATCTGGTCCAACATCCCTGCTCAAGCAGGGTCATCCTAGAGTACCTGGCACAGGATTGCATCCAGAAGGTTCTTGAATATTTCCAGTGAGGGAGACTCCAGAACCTCTCTGGGCAAAATCTTTCATCAAAATAAAGCTCTTGATCCAAGGTTGCTCAGGTTGCTTTCATTTCTGTAAATGAAAATGCAGTAGCTTCTCTTGGAGACAATTTGTAAGAAGCATGTGAAGCTCTGAAGCAATAGCCAGCAAACTTCTCTGCCAAATTCACACTGACTTTGTATTGAAAGTTTTGTATCCTGTGTGAGTTTAGGACAGAACAAGTAGCAAAGGTCCTTGTGACTGTTTTAACTTTGAACATGACACCAAGGATTGCAGAAGAAATAAGAACAGGATTAAGATGGCAGCGTTGATCCAGAGCCTTCTTACTGGATCAGAGAGAAATGTTCTCCTGTTAATGAGTAGTGTGAATAACTTCTATGTAAGTGCAGATCTATCACCCCCCTCTGTTTGCAATCTGGTACTACCTAGCTATGCTCATGTTTGATATCTTCCTACAGTTTAGCTTTTTTCTATATTTCAGCTGCTTTCTGAACTAGGAGATTTTCATTGCTTAGGCAGGACTAGCTCATATAATTACATGACTGCAATAAATCTCAAGCGTCACTTCAAACATATAATTTTTAGTTTTCTTGCTGAAATTTTGGATGGCAAATGAATTCCCAGGTTAAATTTCATTCTACAATATTAACTGTCCCTCATCTGTATTATTAAACCATTAAGACATCTCAAAAACAGATAATCTCTGCTAAGTGTGACTGTCTTTAAAAAAAGATGCTGACCTCCAAGCCAACGTAAATAGATCATTTATGGAAATAAATGAATTAGTGTTGGAGCCAGACTTGCCTTGAATTCTGTGAATGTAGATTTGGACATAATTAAGAGATCAGGAGTCATGAGGTTAATGAGGTTGTGCTGCCAGGGCCTGGTCTGGGTTTAGTGTAACACAAAAGACTCAGCCCTGATCCTGAGTGGCACAGTCCCTTAGCAGCAATGCCTCCCACCACGGGTCTGTTGGAAACCTGAAACCAGCCTGGCCAGCCGACTTCCTGCTGTGACACCCCCAGAAGACACACACATGCATGTGGAACCACTTAGCCACCTCACTCCATGGCCTTTGTATAAGTGTTTATCAAGAAGAAAGACTGAATAATAAAGCCTCTCCTTTTTAAATATGGGTGGACTGTTGAACCCCCCTGAAAATATTGCCAAAATAATAGCAAATAGTGTTTGATAACTCTTACTTATCCACTAAGTTGTCAGTGTACTCTATTTGAACTATATTAAATGCCATGTTTTACAATGCACATTAAGAATATCTCTTACAATCAATAGCTCTTATCTGGATGATGGGAATGGTTCATCTCCTGCTGCTGAATCCTTTATGACAGCTGACCAGTATCAGTACAGACACCTGCTATCAACATTTTTTTATTGTTGATGTTCTCAGGATAGCGTGTGATAACAAACCCCAGATAAAAAGAATAATGGCTTGTTGCAAAACACTTTCATCCCTGTGCACTAATGAGGAGAAGTTTCTGTGGAAGGTGGACAAAGTTCCTGGGTGGAAAGAAACACCTGGGGGGGGGGGAGCAGGTCTCCAGAAGAAAAGCTTTTTTTAATTTTTGTACAGTAATATTTCTAATACTGTACTTCAACAAAAGCAGCATTTTTCATGCCACAAAGCATATTACAGTTTACTAGAAAATTTCCTATGGACCACCTTCTCTATTGGAATATGAAGTTATAAAAAACCGAAAGGTTTCTTGAAAAGAGCTCAGTCTCAACAGTTTGGACAAAACATCAGGAATTTTCAAAACCTCATCTTTTGTTGCCACAAAAGACTTTTCACCTGCACCCTCTGAAATCCAGAGTTTGCAAGGAAAAACAGAAATAGTTTGTGAAAATTCAAAACTTTTCCTTTTCAGAGTTTGGAAATAGAAAATATTACCTTCATTACATTCATAGTTCATTTTTCAGTGTTTTATTTAATAGTTTACTGTATGTAATATTAAAAGTAACCTCATACTGTAAGCCTTCTGCAATGAAATAAAATAAAACTGGGTTTTTTTTATTCCTATTAATTAAATACTTCTGATTCTTTCACTGATTTTTCATTTGGAAGGAAAGCAGGAGATTTTATTTTTTGCTGCATCTAAAAAAGAAAGTTACTTGTTGTCTCGCAGAGGTGTACTTTGTGAGCACTGCCAGCTGCTGAACTAAGCTATTGCAGTCCTTGTCAGACCTCCTATCCTCATCTTGACTGTCATTACCACCCTGACCAGACTTTGTCTTCCCAAAATAAAACTGATGAGAATTGCAACACCTTCAGTCAGCAGTTTTCAGGGTCTGAGACTTCAGCAGTTCTGTAGTTTCCCAGAAATTCTGGAAATAACCTATTTATGTATTTCTATAATGACATGTAGGAGAACTTAATTTCCACACAATTCTCTGGACTTTTTCATCTCAACTTGGGCTAGACTTCTGTGAACTCAAATATTTGTTACACTGAAATTAAGTTGCTCAATAATTCAGTGGACTATGATTTCTTTTGAATTTTTCTTTCTCACTGGTGGCACAGGTTGTTTTTCAACAAACCCAAATAAGTTTTAGAGTAATTTAAACTTAATAATGTTCTGTATATGAGCACTATAATTGTTAATTTAGATTTTAGAAAGTGCTATGGTCTCTCTTTACCTTGATTTTTGTTTTACTGCACCTCACTGTCCCCATCTTTGTTCACTGGTATTTCCATTTGATACAATGGCTTTTCTGCAATATTCCTTTGAATAGAGCTGATAACATAAAAAGTTGATAAACAGAGTCTGCATCAAAGATGAGGGGATTTGGCTTTTGTTTTATTTAAATAGAGCCTTGGGCTCAAAAATTTCCATCAAACACATTAAACTGGGTTACAAATGTTAAACATCAACACATTTATTAACTGCATTTTACTATAAAAAGAAACTCTTTTAAAGTCTTCCAAATACACAGAACATTTTTTTTTAAAAAGAATGACTCTGTGTGATGTGATATGTTGAAAGACTATCTTAAAGGCATCTTGACCCAAACCTTGTGATGCTTTTCCATGATCTTTTAACTAATGTGAGAATCATGGAAAACTGTTGCCAGATTTGATTAAAATAAGCAACATGTCACTCAGGGAGAACTTTCCTGTTCCTATGGCTAAGACATCATAGCATGGCCAGTACTGAAGGAATGCCACCTAGCACTGCCATGGGCTGTCAAAGCTCTCATTCCCCAGCAATCACAAACAAAATGCTAAGATTTTTACAAGTTTCTCTAATTGAAGGTAACACTGGATCAACATGGATCCAGGTCATGGCTAGGAATGGAAATAATTTTGGAGTCAGTGATGGATGGTCCCCTGTTGGTAATAGATGCTGGGCAGGAACTGATCCTCAGTTCTCAGACCTCTCTGCAGACCACAGAAAAACAGTAAGGCCTTGAGAAGCATACTAAAATCTGATAGATTCTTCTTGGGGGTTGCAAAAGGTTAAGAAAGGAATGTCTGCCACTAGACCTTGTCTTCTTTCTACGTCCATATAACGTAATTCTCTTTTTCTCCACAAGTCTATCAAAACCCATGTGAAACTGTGAGAAATGGAGGCTGTCTGGATGTCAGCTGCTGCAGGCTTTGAAAGCTATGACTCTCAGCTGTATCGTCATCATTCCCTCTCTTTCCATGACTCTTTCTCACTGTATTCCGGTGAAGCCAACAAGCAAAGGCTCCGTAAACAATGCAAGTGCTCTCTCAGCCTTAAGAAAACCTCGTTTTCCAACCTAATGGATACAAAATTGTCTTCAGTTAAGCTTATATGCTTATTTAGGAACCAGATCACATCAACGAACACACAGGAGAGCGTATTTAGGAACGTTCAGCCAGGACAAAGCAGTACTGCACATCTTACCAACACCAAATGTTTTCACAAGCACCTCAAAACTCTGCTTTTCTCCATAGGGGTTTTCCACAGAAGAGAAGTCAGATTGGAGACCTTGTTCTTATTTTGGAAAGAGTAAAATGGTCTGCTTGTTTTTTGGGTTTCTTAAATTATTGCATAAAGCTCTAGTATGAAGATTATCACTGATAAAATTAATTTCCTGGGTACAAGGAAGCCTCCAATTGTAATAATGTTACATGGGAGGCAGGATTCTTTACTGCAGCCATCTCTGAAACAAAGTTCCACAAGGGCAAGAATAAGCCTAGTCACCTTCCTCAGCAAACGACTGCTCATATATTACTGTTCCTCATACAGCACCTGCTTACCTAAACTGCCTCTCTAAGTAACTCAGAGCAGCCTTTAAAGTTTAAAAGTCACAGGTCAAGGAAGCATGATCAGTTTGGCAGAACAGTCTTGGGCAATATTGGTTTGCAGCTAAGGGCAGAACTTTGCCAACAAGGAATCACCCAGGGCTGGTACAAAAATGGAAAACTGCTTCTTCGTAGGAAAGGCACTTGATGTTTGTTTTGCTGGAGGCAGAGGATAGCTTCAGACCAGGTCCCGTTCCTGAAACTGGAGCCTGGGCAGATGTGGGCACAGGCGCGATACCCTAATGACAATTTGTTTCTGCTCCCCCTCTGTCAGTGGCTGAAGCCAGTAGCTGGAACAGTAACTCAGCATGGAGAACTGCAGCTACAGCCTTTCTAGTCCTAACATCTTGAAATCATACTGAGACTACAGGATTGGGGACAAAGGGAATTTCACATCAGCAGCAAATTCAAATCTTAGCTGGTATTACCTGAATAGCTTCTAAGCCACAGACTGATCCTTAGAACTCCTAATTTCTTTTAAGGAAATTTTTCCAATAACTACATTTCCCTCCCATAACTAAGACTGATCTTTCTTTGGTGTGATCAGATTTGCCCTACTCCCTCTAATTTGCACAGAGGAAGGTCATGTACAGAAACAGAAACTTTTCTTGAAAGAAGGTTCACACTATGATCGGTGAGGGTCTTGCTTCTTCCTACTGGCTCCTGCTAAGCTAACCAAAAAGAGCATGTCAGTAAAGTGTCACAGCCATACATTATTGCATAGGAGGTATTAGCTGCCCCCTCAAGCATCATCAATAACACTGGACCATTCAAGTGAAAATAGAGACATTTGTTCCTTTGCTATAGCAGTTTCCGTTGCACTTTCCTGAATTTGATCATCTGGCAGTGGCTAGCACTTACAGAGGGCATATTTCACCTGAAATCTGACAATTGATGCTGTCAGCCCCCATCCAGCCTACTGGAGGATGCCCTATGGACAGGGAGAGACTCCTGTGGCTGAGGGGGATGACGTAATATAGTTCACATTAAGTACATTTCACAGTTCCCTGAGGAAAGGGGCAGCAAATGTGCCAGATCACTCTAAAATCACTCTTAATGTGAAATGAGGCTAGAAAACAAGTTTAATTTACAAAAGGTGGAGAGGAGCTCTTAAATCAATCTAGAGACAAACAGGCTGGAAACACAATAAATTGCTCAATAAATACCCGGTACTTCATTGCAATTTCAGGCTTTTGTTTGTTTTTTTCAGTTAGTGGAGTTGAACACTACAGCACAGAGACACAAATCGTATTGGATGCCACAGCTGTCTGATTCTTAAGTCACATTCTCCCAGTGTTGTCTTTCCAGGTAATCATTATTGGTATATGGAGGACATGTAGGGATAGTACTGTTGTTCTCTTATAGTATTCTATTGGTGTGGGTCCAATAGGCCAGAAGGTCTAGTGGTTTATTCAATATAAAGAATGTGATTATGTACAGAGGAACTTGCTCCTATCATTTGAACAGGATGGTAGAAGAGGGATTTGCTCATTTTCTTCTGAGTTCCTTAACTTTTGGGAAGTAGAGAGGCATTTCTTAATTAGCTATTGCTCTGTGAATCCCCAGAGATATTTCAGCTAGCACACTAGCCATTCCACCAATTCAAGCTCTGGTAAAGGGGAAGATAACACTGTTGGGTTTATGTTTGATAGAAATTAAAACCTTAGAAATGCCACACTGCTTACAGTCCCATTTTGTGCAAATACTGCTGCCAAGCTTTCCCCCGACTCTGCTGGGCTCAGCAGTGGTTTTGTTGGAATGCTGCCTGTCAGGAGCTCTGTGGGTGCAGGGAACCATGGGTCGGGTACCAGGGCTTGTGCTGCAGGCTGGGCAGGACTCACCTTCCCTGCTCTGTCACACACAGGCTCTGTGCAGTGCGAGAGAGGTGTGCAGGAGGCTGTGCTGAGACACGGGGTGGGACCCTAGGGGCCCTCACTGTATTCTCTGATCGTAAGCTTTGGTGTCTCACAGATGGCTGCCCATCATCCCTGCACATGGGTGTTGGTGTTTCCTTTAACAAGAGGTGCCAGTGGTCACTCTGCAGATGGCTATTTAGTCCAGCTTGTGCAAGGCTGCCTTGGCCAGAAGTGCTTAAGGAGAACAGTGTACAGTCTTCTGCCTGTTTTGTCTCTTAGAAGCAGCCAAAATAGTTTTTGCCACATATTGCTAACTGCAGCAATCAAATCAACTGGATGATAAAAGCAACAGCAGCAACTATCAGCTTCAGTCTTTTATTTCCTGCAAAAGTTAGAAAGATGAAATATTTGATCTTTGAAGTTATTGATCTGTGGCTGTTTGCCCATTCTTGTTTTTCCTTCTCTCTGCATATCCTTTTAACTAACTTTTGGGAGCAATTTTCCATTCGCCTTTATTTTCTTTCCTAAATGCATTGCACAGTTTACTGGCTTCAGATGTTGTCAGGGAAACTGAATTTTGGACCTGTCTTGTCAAACAAATCAAGGAGCAATTATTTTTGAAGTATTTCTATAAACTTGGATCAAAGATGTTCACATACTTTTTAAGGGAATATTGCAGGCACATTTTTGTACAATTGCTCACCATTTTCAGTGACAAGTTCCTGTATTGTAACTCCGGCTGTTCAGCAGGATGTTTCCTTTAGGCCCTTTACTTAGGAAGTCCCAGGAAACCTGACCCAGCTGTTTCCAAGCAGAGAGAGCAAAAAATGTTTTAGACATATTCAACTGAGTCTTGCAGCTGCTTCCTCTGTTTGTAGAGGTGTGGTGCAGCAAGGTGAAATTTTCCAGGGAAGGAACACTCTGGCAGTAGGGGTTTGCAGGGAGGAGAAGGACATTATTCTGTCTTGGAATTTGGGCCCACATTTGGGCTAGCACCTTTACCAGGTGAAGTTGCAGTTATCCCTGTATATAATTTCTTCCCTTCTGCTGCTCATTGGAAGGGAATGTGGGCAAGCATCAGGCTCTGCTGGTGCTGGGTTACTGGTGTGTGCTGGGAGATGCTTTGTGTGGGAAGCCCTAAGCCCTCTCCCTCATTCCCTGCTGCCTGTGTGGGCACACAGCTTCTCTTTGCTTAGTGTGGTGACAAGTCAGATTATCTTAACATTCAGGGAAACTCAAATGCAGTGGATGCAGGAGGGCTCTGTTAGGGTGGGCATGCTAAACTGCCACCGAAGTTGGCTGCAGCCTGTGTGATGTCTCAGGGTTGTTCCCAAGACTCTTCTGGAATGTGCAACTCCCCTGAGGTCAGTAGATATTTTCAGTTTGTGGCCAGGCTCCTGCACTTTGCCATTCTGGCTGCACAATGTTGTCCAGAAGTAGCAGGTTGTTTCCAGTTTGTAATGTTGCTATCTATAGAGCCTCCAACTCCTCTAACATTAAAAAGAAATTTTAAATCCGTATTACCTTACACTTCATACAGCTGTCTCAGAAAAAGGGTCCTAACACACCCTGGGACATACCTTTAAATAAACACAGTGCGCACTGTTTTCTCAAGAACCTTCTTGCACTTTATGTCATTCATGTTATTTACGATATTTATGTTACTTCCATAAGGAATTATTTTTCATCAAGAGACTGTCTGTCAATGAAAGTCATTATGCACTCAGAACTTCAATCAGGGAGTGGAACCACTAAATTCTATAAGTATTAGATTTTTACTATTTTGTAATGAAATATGGTTCTGTAAACCTAGGAATGAGGGAAAAAAATATGCATGCACAGACTGTCAATAACTTTTGGATTTTGGGTGGAAAGGCAGCACTTCCCACTGCAATGATACAAGCTGTGGTACAGCTTTCACTGTCCTGATTACAGGATACACACAAACCCTGACTGTCTCTCTAACATCCTGGAAAAAAAAATGATATGACACAATTTGTGCTCAAGTCCTTCTGACACTTCTTGAAGAGCTGCTGGAAGATATAATAATAATAATGATAATAATAATAATGATGATAATAATAATAATAATAATTATTATTATTATTATACTACCCTCTCCTAAACCAGAAAATGTATCTGAAAATGACAGATTAAAATATTTTTAAACCCCCCAACATTTTTATTTATGTTTGCAACCCCAGGCTTTGTTAGCAAAATGGTTTTCTTGTTCTTTTCTTTTTCTCACCTTTTTTTGAGATGTAATATCAGCTCTATATATGTTCATAAAGTAACATATTTCAAGTGTTGGAGATCCACCTTAATAGTAAACTTCCTATTGTAGTGATGTGCTTTTTCAAGTTTTAAAATTCTTATTAAAGGTTTTGTGTATCCTTCCACCCTCCCCCTCCCCTGTTATTCCTATTTACTTTTCCCTTTCCACATGGTCTCTGTCCCTTACCTTATAGTTAAGGTATTTTCTTTGTTTCAAACTGACCCTAGGGATTGGACGAAAGGTTCAAGATGTATTCCCTCCTGCTGTTTTCTAATTTGTCTTACAGCTGGTCAGTTTTTCTAGAATCTGTCTAATTGGCCCAAAAGTGTTATCTCTTTTTTGTAACCACCCTCCTTTAAATGGTGATGCTCCCTGGGGCCCCGGGGGCTCTTTGTTTGGAACACCGCCAGAGCAACTTCTCTCAACCTGATGTGATAAATAAACTTTTCTTGAAACTCCGAACCGAGCCCCCCTCTCTGAGAAAGAACTTCTTGCCGTCTGATTCTGCTAGCTTCAAAGCTGAACCCCAAAACTAGAAATTATTGCTGAGAACATATGCTCCAAGGTCTTCCCTTTGTTCTAACTGGGAAGCTGAAACAGAGCCGGGACAGAGACAGATAAGGCAGCAATATCCTATTTCTGTTTGAAGTGGCTATACTGCTGCATTGCCAAAATTCTAAATTCCTTGTTAAACCCCTCCTGGAGTATTGTGACCAGCTGGGCTCCTGTGCACAAAAAAGACATTGACCTGCTGGAATTAGTCCAGAGAAGGGTCATGAAGATGATCTCAAGGCTGGAACACCTCTCCTGTGAAGACAGGCTACAAGAGCTGGGGCTGTTCAGCCGCAGAAGAGAAGGCTCTGTAGAGACCTCAGAGCACCTTCCAGTGTCTAAAGGGGCCTACAGGAAAGCCAGAGAGGGACTTTTTTCAGGGACATTTAGTGATAGGTCAAGGGGAAATGCCTTAAACTGAAGGAGGATAGATTTATATTGAATATTATGATGAACGTTTTTACTATAAGGGTAGTGAGACACAGACTCACTTTGTTCAGAGAAGTTGTGGAATCCCCATCCCTGGAGGTGTTCAAGGCCAGGCCAGACAGGGTTATGAGTAACCTGGTCTAGTGGAAGGTGTGCCTGCCTATGGCAGGGGAGTTGGAGCTTGATGATCTTTAAGGTCCCTTCCAACCCAGGTCATTCTGTGATTCTGTCAAAGGGCCTGACCCACTTAATTTGGAAGAAACATTGTTGGAAATAATTTAATGCATTTTCACCTGTCTGAAACCCTGAAAATACATTGCAGTTGCTGGAGAATAGCAACATGGGTCCTGAGGCCTCCATGGGATCTTTCTCTTGTTTGGAACAAAAGGGACCCATTAGGCGTTTGTAGGAACAAAGGCTGAGGTGCAGAGGGCTGATAATAGACAGCAAATCCTCAAGTGTGATAACTGCTAAGTCTCCCTAGCCAGACTTCTCAGGGCTTCTTGAGGAAGAGAGATATTTAAATAGACTGTGATATACAAACAAGCTGTCAAAGGACAAGTTACCATGGTAAATTCTCTGTGGTAACTATCTTTCTGCGCTTTTCTGCTACCAGGCCCTTTTCAAGAGATGAAAAATAAATTATTTTGCGCCTTCATTGAGAAGTAAGCAACTTTCAATTAATTAGGTCACATTTGCCATGAGGTACACAGGGGTGCATTGAGCCGGCGATGAAGAGGAGAGTGGCAGCGGCTCCGGCGTTGAGTCGAGCAGCCGGCGCATCCCTCTGCCCTTGCCGCAGCTGCCGCTGCCCCTTCCTGCGCCGGAGCCCTGGCCGCCGGCAGCGGGGCCGAGTCTGGCGGCAGGGGTGGCTCCGGGCGGCCCCAGACCCACAGCACTGCGCCGCTGCTCCAAAGCCCTGCAGGTTCCCGGTAAGTTCCCCCGCAGCGAGCTGCGCAGCGGGACGGGCCGTGCGACCGGAGAGGAGGCACCGAGCGCTGGGGGCGAGCGCCCGGCTCTGGCTCCGGCAGCCGCGGCTCCGCGGCTGGAGGGAGTCGTGGGTTTTGTTTTGCTTTGGGGTTGTGGGTTAGTATTTTTCTTTTTTTTTTTTTTTTCTTTTTTTTTTTTTTTTTTTTTTTTTTTTTTTTTTTGGTTTGTTTGGTGGTTGGGTTTTTTTGATTAATCAATCAGTAAACAGGTCTTTTTTTTTTTTTTTTTTTTTTCTATCAGGGAGGAGGTCCTGGCGCTCCTGGGGTCGGTGTGCTTCTGTCCCATTCCCAGACTCCTGCTGACACCTGCTGGCCTCCCGCTGGCGGGAAACTCAGAATTTTAGGGGACATCTGCGGGGAAAAGAGGGCCAGCTCTCTTCTCTTCTTGCTGCTGCTGCCGTGTAGGCTCTGTAGGCTCTGAGCTGCCGGTTGCTAAACTTTAGAAGAGATTTATACATTTAGAACAAATATTTGTCGGGCTATGCCTACATTATGCCATGACCATGGCATAAGAAGAGTACCTCTCCTCTGCACCTGGAAGGACTGTAAATATGATCCTTAGGTGCTTCAGTATTTCTTCTAGGCTCTTCTAAAAATGGGACAGTCCAAGCCGGTGGCAATGGAGCAGACATCCACATCACACCAACTGGGGGATGGCTCACCACAGAATGAGGCATCCCACAACCTACTCAAGGAGACAAGAGTTTCAGCTGAGCAGAAGCTGTACAGTGTAAATTGAGTTATCATATGTTTCAAAATTATACAGCAGTTCTGGAAATTTGGCATCTATTATGACAGGACATTATGAAAGATAAGTTGTTAGATCCACTTCAGAGTTTCTGACTTTACAGGGACACCCAGTGCAATTCTGGGGTCAAATAGATATCAGGCTGGAGAATCTAGTATTTATCTTTTAGCAAGCCAGAATTATACAAAGATTTAATTTTCTGTTGCCTTGCCTGGAATACACTCACTTATTTAGTAGGCTAAAACAAATGTGAAATGTAAATAACTTTACATTTCTCTAAATGACAGTGCAGCCAGGGTGGTAGGAGATACAGTCTAAAAGTTTGAGCATAGGGTTTCATGTCCTTCTCTGCAAATGAATGTCCTGTAATCTGAACTGAAAGAAGTGGTTTTGGTTTTTTCCCCCCTTTGAGTTTGCAGTAGCAAACCTCGAAATCTTCAATATGCATTACCGTTGAAGTTTAACCCCAGCAAGCAACCGTGTATCGCACAGCCACTGATTCACTCCCCTACCAACAGGATCAGGAGAGAGATATTCAGGAGGGTAACAATTAGAAAACCCTTGAATTGAAATTAAGACAGTTCAGTTGGGAAAGCAAAAGCTGCACACAAAAGCAAAGCAAAGTAAGGAATTTATTTGCTCCTTCCCACAAGCAGGCAGGTGTTCAGCCATCCCTGGGAGAGCAGGGCCCCATCACATGTAAGAGAGATTTAGGAAGACAAACCCCATCACATCACCCCCTTCTTTTTGCCCCCACTTTGTATACTAAACATGACACTACATGGTCTGGAGTATCTCTTTGGTCAGTTTGGAGCACCTGTTCTGGCTATTTCTCCTCCCAGTCTCCCATGTGCCAGCAACATTGTCAGCACAGCAGGAAAAAGCCAGAAAAGACCTTGGCTTTATGTAAGCTCTGCTCAGCAGTAAAAAACCCATCTCTGTGTTATCATGCCCAAATCCAAATTGCAGCCCTATGCCAGCTACTGTGAAGAAAATTAACTTTATCTCAGTCAAAAACAACACAGATACAAACCAGTTACTGCTACTTGCTGGAATTAAATAAATGGAGTATTGAATGAAACAGTGCTGCTCTTCACAAACCATGCTGTTCTGTGTGAGTTGTTGTTTTTGGAGTGAATAATGATGAGAGTCTCAGGGACAGTTTGGTTTATTACTGTGTTGCAGTAGCACCTGCAGAGTCAGTGTGAAAGGGACAGCTTCCACTGAGGAATAGCTGAGCAGAAGGAAAGAAGAGCTGCCATCTTGTGTGGGGAACTGAGACTGCAGTAAACTAGGCTAAATTTTAAGACAATTAAAAATTTATTATACCTTTGGGAATTTATTAAGTAAAGATGACTTCACATTACTTCCATACTTTATATTAGTTTTTAACTAATAAAAATAAATCACTTCAACCAGGAGTGCTGTTATTTTGGATTCAGCAGTACTGCGAACTCACTAGGAGGATGCCAAGGCAGTGGGAGCAATGGCCCATCCATTCTCTCTCCCAGAGATTGCCAGCAGAGTAGACTACTCTCTACTCTACTCTCAGCAGAGTAGACTGTCCACAGAGCAGGACATCTTACAGCCAGGAACAGCAGCCCAGCACAAAGAAAATATCTTTGTGACCTTTTGTTTACAAAGTAGAGTAACCACAACCAATTTTATGGTGACATAATCTGCTGCTGTAGGTTCCATATTTGATCTTGGTTTAGGAGTTTGGAAAGAATTGGAAAACAGAAGCTGGAATAACAGCTCTGCTTGACAAAGACATTTCTTTGCCTGTTTGAGCTAAGCCTCCACATCCAGCAACAAAAAAAAAAAGCACTGAACACAGATCCTGTAGGAGCATACCAAAAGGCTTGGAGAAAGATACCTGTTGCCATGTGATTCAACAACACCATGTCCTCACATCTGTATGCCACACACCCAAAGGATACTGAAAGGTTTAGATGTTCTCTCAAGCTTGCTTTCCTCTAAATGACTTTACCAGCATTAGTTCTGTTCACTGCTATAAAGTTTCCATCAAGAGCCAGACAGTGAAGGCCTCTTCTGATTTCTGCAACATCCTATTAGCAATAGAACTAACAGAAACAGGATATCCTTGAGGGCTGTGAGCTAGAGAAAAGTAACAGATAAACCATGAAAACCTGATTCCTGCAGACAGGTTACACAGAGAGATCCTGGGAGAGCAGGTCAACTTCTTCATGGTGACAACTGTATGGAAACTCTACATGAGCTGGTGGATGCTGAATTTTGAAAAACTGTTGACAAGGGTTATTTCTGTGGGTTTATTGTTAAGGAGATTAAGAGACTGAATTTTTTATTCAATCACTGGTTAAATCCAGACTTATCAAGACAGGCTTCTAAATCAGCATCCTCTTGTACAATCTCAGTGTGTTTTTTGATTTGGAGTTTAATCACAAAAGTTACAGTGATCGTAGTTCTGATCTAAGTGTGTCTGTGTCAAGTTAACACTGTATGTTAATGCAACTAAGTAAACAGTATGATTCCTATTCTTGGGCTTGTGGAAACAATTCAAGCTGTCTGCTCTTAATGCAGCATTAGGGATGAAACCCAGCTGAGAAGGCTAAGATGTCTCAGTGCCAAACTTGGTTGCTTTTTGTTAAAATAGAACTTTTTGAAGGCCTTATACCAAATGACTAGGGATCTGCTAGAATTTAGCGTCATCTCAAAATCAGCCCTTTGAGTGTCCTTTTATAGATCACTGAGACTTGAGAGTAGCCACTGACACAGTTTGTCTGACCTTAATTTCATTGGTGACAGTTTGGATTTTTTGCCCTTTCTTTCTAACAACAGATAAGCAGATCTTACCAGCTCTAACTTCCTAGTCCTGCCTTTTCCTGTAATCCTCTTGAGACCCAGCACTGTTTCACTACAAGCAGATAACTATCTCCAGTAAACCTTACATGTATTAATGAGAATAGTAATCATTATCTACCTCTCTGCTGTAAAACATGATCTACTTTGAGTAGTCATTAAAAGAAAACTCTGTTTTCCTAGGTAGAAAACTGTTCATTGGAAAAGGACTCAGGCTCTGTGCCTCAGAAAGGCTCTAAACAAGCTTGGATAAAATCTATTTATTCTTTCTATTCAGTGTTTTCAAGAATTCAAACCTCCTTTCAGACACAACTGTCTCTGATGTCTCTTCTCATCCCATCCATACTGTATGATGGGATGAGAGCATGGCCTCTGGTGGAGGTAAAAGTCCTTTGCCTTGTACGTCCTGTTTAGATCATAACATTTGAGAACACGTAGCTATTTTATGATTGCCTAACTGTGTCTCACTGACTCTCATTTCATACTGTGAGACTGTGCCAATTTATACCTAAAATTCTTACTAGTCATTTTGTACATAGGCATGTACCTGGAATTTTATGCTACTCCCACTCTTGTTCCTTATGTCCCTCTCTTGCCAGTCAGTGATCACCAGTCTATCTTGTATGTTGTTTTGATCTCCATCTGGTGTTGCTTTCCAACTATGTGTCATCAGCAAGCCCTACAAGCATGCTACTTTTTGTGACAAAATCTGTAATGAAACTCCTCCCCAAACCAAGCCTCAGAGGGCTGTGCTGTAGCTCCTCTTTCTTCTCTCAACCTGATACTTCACCTTTCAACACTACACACGGCTGTTTTCAGCCTTCTATAATGCTTTTAATTGCTTCTATTTTTCATGGTTTCTCTATTAATATCTCATGCAATAGTCTATTCACCTAAGTCCAGATGGATCAGACTGCCAAGAAAGTCAGCAAAGACAGACACAGGCTCAATTTGGCATAACCTGCCATTAATGAACTGATATGAATTAACCCCTCTAATGGACATCTCTATTTATATATTCAGCTTATCACATGTTTTTGGGCTAAGAGAGAACATGATCAGACACAAATGTGAGGGGAAGGAAATTAGAGCTGTATTTATACATACTGTTTTCTGCTTTTTAAGCTTGTATAATAGACTTTAGCTCCTCTTTACCATCATTTGATAAATATATTAAGAAAATTTGTTAGAATGTGGTTCCATGTTCCTATTCCCTTGGATATGACTGAAGCCTGTGTCTCAATTGCCTAATTTGAACATAAAGATTATATTACCCTGAGTGTGGTCATTAAAGAAATATTTCAGGCTGGAACATTAATATTTACTGTGTTATTAAGAAATTTTCTTTACTGTCTCATCCTGATCTGCTTTTGCAGCCACAGAGAAGCTCTCAGCACACTGACAAACACAAACCTGAGCTACACTTGTGCATTTTCTCACTTGCCTGTGCTTAGGCTTACACGCATGAATCAAGGAATACTCCAATTGCAATCCAAACCACATACCAGAAACAGATATGCTTTCAAATGTGAAGTATGTGTAATCAGCTATTTAAATCCAGTTCTAGAAGCAGATGTAGCCAGGCTGTCTTAGTTTATAGAAGGCCAGTAAATAATCAAGATAACTTCCATTACATGTCTCAAAAAGATAAAGGAAATTGAATCATCTAAAAGTGTCTTTCTGTGGAATTTCCTCTATGGATGAGAGGAGCTTAGATGGCTGGATCAATTTACAGTTATAAACTCTAATCTGAACTTCTTTTACTTATTGTGACAAGTTTTCAATTATTTCAATATGGCTTTGATTTCTTATTACTTACAACTTGGAAAAAAGATGATAAAATCCCCAGCAAAATTTGCTGTACTGCAGAAACCACTAAACAGAAATACACATAAACAGAAAATCCTACCAAAATGTGATGGAATAAAAGTTACTATATAATATTTAAAGTCGCAAATATTAAAATAAAGACTGAGACAAGGTAGAAGGATCAAGAAATATCTATCCAGTTGCTAGGACTGTGATGATATATTGGGAGGTAATTTTTTGGCCAATCTTTATGAGTGGTGATATCTTTGCAGTTTCCATCCTTCCCTTGCAAATATTTTTTCTCCCAGAACTAAGTTCTGAATGTGTTTTAGAAAGCACTTGATTTCTAAAATTTTTTTGTGTTGGGAAAAGGTATAGGTACCTCAGTAGGACAATTTTGTTACTGTTAAAAGTCACCCAAGGTCCTGATTGTAGTGGAATGACAGCTAAAGGAGTTCACTTCTCTAAGATTAATTTCATATCAAATAGTGACTTACTGAAAAGTTACCTTGTATCTACTTGCTGGGTAGAGGAATCTTTCATACTTAATCCAGTTTAATTATCTCCTTGAGATTCTGGGTTTTGCATAAGTAAATAAGCACAGTCACACTATGCTGCATCTTGCACTATATCAAGATATTCCTTAGGCGATTTGGTAAGAAATTTATTTAGAATAAGCCTTATAATAACAATCAAAAGAGAAAGTTTCCCTTTGGTGAATTTGATATTCTGCTTTCAAGTACACCATTAAGATGGAATCTATGAAATCTTCAGTATGTACTAAGGTCACTAAAACATGCAGGCTTTATTTTCAAAGAACATAAATGGTTATGATAGTCTTAACCAGCTCAGTAGGTAGAGGCTCAGCAATTCCAAGTGCTCTCTCCGTTTAGTTCCTAATATGCTCTATTACAATGAAGCAAATTGCTGTGTTTCCTTACAGCAGGGGAATACAAGTATGTACTGAGTGTTCCAGGATAGAGGTGATGATGCTGAGTAATGAAGCTGCTGCTGAGATAAAATGGAAAGATGAAACCTCTTTGCACTCCTATTTGTTTTATTTATGTCTTTATACACACAGTGTAGGCTGATGTTGCATGGAGATCTCTGGAAAGGCTTGCCATACTTTCAGCAAAACTATCAATCTTGCCTTTGTGAGCTCATAATGTTTCTGTGGTGTAGATATGATTATCCATTTCTACCCCAGATGTTATTATCTAAATCCTACCAAACCTGGGATTTGAATGTATGTCCTTGTTTGGCGTAAAAAAGTTAGGCTACAGAGTTGGCCCTTTTTAAGCATAGTTTTGAAAATATAAATGCAGTGAACTATGTTTCCCATGGAATCAAAATAATATGCAATCCTAATTTATTGTGTTCAGTGATTAAACAAATAATTTCTTCCTTATGTATTCAAAGGGCCATCCATCAGCTCTTTCAAGACAGAATCTGTAGTACTCTTCTAAATAGCTGAAAAAAAGTATTTTATTAATTATCTCACACAGTGTTATTACTGCATGTACACTGCTGGCGCTAAAAAAAATTCTTTGTGTTCCTTTGTTGTAATTCATTGCTTCTATCTTGGCATAAAATCTACTTACTTGAGCCTCATGAGTCTAACCAGCACTGCCACCATATACAGAGCTTGGTATACACACAGAATCACAGAATCACAGATTAATAAGCTGAGTTGGAAAAGACCAGCAAGGATCAGAGTCCAGCTCCTGGGCCTGCACAGCACCATCTCCAAGAATCTCACCAGGTCCCCAAGAGTCCAAACACTTCCTGAAGTCTGTCAGGACCGGTGCTCTGATCATTACCTCAGGGAGCCTCTTCCAGTGCCCGGCCACACACTGGGGGAAGAACCTTTTTTCCAGAATCCAACCTAAACCTCTCGTGACACAACTTCAGGCCATTCCCTCAGCTCCTGTCACTGGTCACCACAAAGAAGAGGTCAGTGACTCCTTTTTCCCTCAGGAAGAATCTCTAGATTACAATGAGGTCTCATCTCAGTTTCCTTTTCTCTAGGTTGAACAGACCTAGTGACCTCAGCCACTCCTCATATGACTTCCCCTCAAGGCCCCTCACCATCTTTGTTGCCCTCCCTTGGACAATCTCTAGTAGTTTAATGTCTTTCTCATATTGTGGCACCCAAAGCTGCCCCCAGCACTCGCTGTGAGGCTGCCCCAGTGCAGAGCAGAGCAGGACAATGCCCTGCCTTGCCTGGCTGGCCATGCTGTGCCTGATGCCCCCAGGACAGGGCTGTGTGGGTATGTTTCTGCCAGTTGAATAACATCTCTTTTCCTTCAGAAATCACTTGAATCTACAGAAGAGTGGGGTATGCACAGAATAAGGAGAACATAATTTCATTCTGCTTTAAGATTAGAGCTCAGCATCTAGGCTACTGTCAGTAGATTTGACTGTAAAGCAGTGTAATTTGGTGCATTTTGTCCAGGTTTCCCTATTTATTTATGATCGTAATTTTTACTTATCTCCATTTCTGGCTGCACATTATTTGGCAAAAAGGCAACTCTAGGTAAATTAATATCTTTAATAATGGTAAACAAATGTTAGAAATCATTGTTAAATAACATGGACTACATAAGGACTACAAAAAAATGGAAAGTGTTTTGAAGGTAAGGTCCTTATGGGCACTCTAGAAGCTTTGATTCCTGAAAATTCAGATGAAATGGTAGTTTCTGCTTGGGAATTGTATTTGGATACTTTTCTTTTTTTTTTTTTCCCCCCTATGACCAGAAAGAGAATGATAATTTGTGGAGCTCAGTGCTGACCCTTGATAAAATATAACAAAAAAAATTGTGAGTTGCATAAGTAAACAGTTTGGGACTCAAAATGCTGATCTTTCAAGAGGGACATAATTTAGGATACATAGGTTATTAAAAGTTTTTTCAAAAAAAAGCAACAGAGTTGGCTTGTCAATAGGCTCTTCTGGGATTGCCAGAGGGGCTAAAATTGGCCAAGTTTCTATGGTCTGCTTGAAGAATGGCAGATGTGGGAGCTTCTGGGAGAGGAAACTTATGCTTCCTAGGGCTTGAGGCCATGGGGATTTACACAGACTGGTAAATTTATTTTGAAGGAAGGACACGTCTAAAAACAGGATCTGATACGAAATTCTTCCCTACTTCTTTCTTCAAATCCACCTGAGAAGGATGTGAAGATTTTTGAAGCTGGGATTTGGTGCCATACACACACTCACACCTATTGGCTCCTCCGAGAGCATTCCTCCCTTAGGCATTTGTGCCTTTGCCTCCTGTGCTGCAAGCCCATGGTTTCCTACCCCTACTCTAGGGTGAAGGCTATGGCACTTTTGTGTTTGAGCTCTGTTCACCCAGAACATCAATCAGATTACTCTTGCTAATGTTTTCCTGGAAGAGCATCTAATGGTTTAGAGGAATGAAGAGTCACTTTAAAGAAAATGCAGTTTGCTCTTACCACAACATAAAGTGACAAAATGTTTTCTAAGTCTGGAATTATAAATGAGTACATAAATGCTCACCTGAATGGAGTGTTTCCCTTCTCTGGGCTGGATGCCAGTTTATTACACTGTCGCTTCTGAAGCTTACTCTGCATTTTTATAGCTAAAAGAAGACTTTTATTTCCACATCTTAGCTGAGACATATGAACTAGTTTAATAATACTGGGAAAGTTGCTACCAAAGTAGCAACACTAAATGCATCACTTTGATGGTTTTTCTAAAAACCTGCTAGCTGGTCATATAATTTCCTCCATTCCTGTTTGCATTTCTCCACATTAATTCATTACTGAATTAATGTAGCCTATACCTGTAGTGAACTGCTTAGCAGACAGTTCTCAGCACACTGATGTATTGCTCTGGGGAAGCTGAAATCTATCACAGGGGGTGGTGAACTGGAACTGATTTAAATTCCCATTCAATTTCTCAAGAATGCAAGAAAAAGAAAAACAAGGGGAGGTAGGGTAGTGAAGGGACTAAGACTTTAAATATTCTTGACATTTTGAAATAATGATCATTGGCACTAATGCCTAAAAGCTTATAAGCCACTGCCTTATGTGGATTAAAGAAGTAGGAAGGCCAGCTCCCTCTTAGGCAGAGTACTTTGTAGTGCTATCTTGGTTTTGTGGATTAAGATGTATTTCAATAGGCTTACATTTCCTAACAAGTCTATGACCACCAGTGCCCCTTATGTCTCTCCCAATGTACACTCTGACTACCTGAGAGGGAGAGGAAACATTTCTTTCTGTTTGTAAGGCGGATCCAGCACTTGCAACTAGAAATATCACTTTTATTTGGCTCTTATCTACTCATATAATTTACCATAATGTGGATTAGAAACAGGGAGTAGAGGCTCGTCTGGAGTCCTTGGCAATGCAGAGGAACAGATATGAACAGATTTACTTCCTTCAGCACTTTCTCATCCTTTGCTCTGGCTTTCAAGACACACTTCTCTGTGCTGTGAGATGCACCTGCCTTTTGTGAACTTTGAAAAAGCTTTCAATAGCTTTGGAATACTACCATTATGGAAGAATGATATCTTTTCTTCAGATCAAACTACTCTGGCAATCGGGGTGTACTTCAGTGTCAACCAGGCTGTCTTCCCTCCTAGCCGGCTGCTGTGCAAACACTGGCAGGAGCACAGTCAGCCCCCAGCTTAGCAAGGACAGAGAGCTCCATTCACAACACTGAATTTCTTGCCATGTGTAGGAGAGCTGTATAGACACAGGAACTGATCTGACAGAGGAGAGACAGACATCTTTAAAGTGAGAAAATAGCAAATGTGGCAGAAGGTGATAAGTCTGTGTGAAATTATTAACTCTTCTGGGGACTGAGTCCTGAATTGTCAAAGTTAGTGTCTGAAGAGCCCGTAGAGATGTTTGGCAGTCGACAGTCCTGGCTGGGAAAGTGGCCTGCCTCCTCCTCCAAGGGAAGGCGGTGGGTGCTCAGTGGCAGGCAAGGCTGAAGGGGCTGTGCTCCCAAGGGGAGGCTGCAGACAGCTTCCGTGCTGCTGGGGTTTGTGCCATCATGTGCTGTGAGCACTGGTACAGAGCCCAGTGTTGCTCCCAAATATCTGATACTGGGGGTTATAAAACAAGCCAGAAGTCACTGCAAAGAATGAGGCTCTGTAGTAGTCATGACAGAGACTCTGGTTTAGGAAACCCTTTCCTCCTGCCTCCTTGTTCCCATCCGCAGTCACAGCTCTCATTCCATTCCCCAGTTCCCTCTCCCTTTACTTGTGCTGCTAAAATTGCTGTTGAACAAAATGTAAATCTGGCTTCTACACCGGGATGTCACCTTTTTAAACTTTTCTGGTCAGTTTTTCCACTTGCCAAGTGCACTTACAGCCTGTTTGCATGAGTTAACTAGATTAAAAAATAATCTGATTTTTATTATTTTCATCCCCTCTTCACACCCAGCTGTTAGCTGCCTGAATTTCCTGCTCCTTAATCTATGCCTGCTATAAAAACAAATTCATTATCAATCTGGATCATAAAATGGTCAAACAAATGTTATATTCTGCTGGCATCGTGGAAGTAGAATAGCAGGAATGACCATTAAGGAAGCCTGGAGACTGGAATGATTTAATCTGTACCCAACACAACAGCTTGTGTGACTTTAGTCTGACAAATAATATAGTCACACCTGAAATGCAAAATTTTTTTGTAGGAGTGTGTAACAGAAGGTGATGGAAGAAATTAGCTGGTGTAGCAGAGACAGCTCTTCACACTGTGAGCAGAAGGAACCCACAAAAGGGGAGTAACAGGAATTGTTTTTCAAGATGTGATGAAAAAACAGATTGCTTTTCCTCTGTTCTACTTCAAATTTGAGACAAAGGTTTTGCTCTGAGGTTTGAAATACAGTTTTAATGAGTGAAGCTGTCAGGAATGGCCCTCAGATGTGGACAAAATTCTTGCGACCTAGAGCTTAAAAAGAAAATACCAGAAATGAGTAGATTTCCCTCTGAAGTAAAAGATGGAGAGTCCCTCATTCACTTATTAATGAATTATGAAATATGGAAATTTCTGACTAGAAATCCGTGGAGGATGCAGACTATGTTTGCAATGCATGTTTATAGTTTCAGTTATGCTGTGGTTTAAGGTTGTTGTGTCCTTGTTGGGAGAGATTCAGCCAATTTGTATGGAAGTTATTCACCAACTTGTATGTGTAAGTAATTTTTCTTCTGGAATTCACTGCATTTTTAGTACAATTCTTTAGAACAGGAAAGTTAGTGGTCAATCTGATGTTTAAAAAATCAGTAGTTTGGGTGTGAAAACCATGTTTCTGCAATTGTAGGTTTTTTGGTGGGTGAACAAAGAGGTGAGACTTCCTTACATTAACCTGCAGAGCCCTTGATTTTTGAGGCATATTATTTCATATTTCATGATGGATCTTTGACAATTCCTTTCATTGTGTTAACATGTGAATTTAAAAGGAGCACTTGCCTTTAAACAATTTGTTAAATTGTTAAAATAGCTTTATTTGGGATACCTGAAGGAATTTGGAAAATCAGGAGTCTATTTCTTAAAGGCGAGCAAGAGCAAACAGTTCTGCTTTCTAAAAGGGCTTTCTTAAAGATATAGTTATGAGAGGTCTAAAATAATACTCCCAAATAAAGAACATCTTCCTTCTCTTCTGTGGGTTGGCTTTAGTCAATAATGATGTAGAAAACACTTGTGGGTTTTTGATTTTGTGGTGTTTGGAAGAGATCCTTACTGGCCATGGTTATTATGGTGTTTGCATTTTACATATAATGCTTGCTAAACGCCGTATCAATAAGCTCTTTTATGTCCTTAATCATTGAAAATAATTTGATTTTAGTTAGATTTTTTTTCTGCAGGTTCAAAAGTGTTTATGATCTTTTTTTGATCCATAGTTTATCTTTACAATGCAGACACCAAGATGATGGTTGGATGAACCAGGGACCTAGAAAGAAATCTGTCAGAATCTTGTATTGAGTTTGTCTCCCATATGCTGGTAGTGGCACAGCTGAAGCTTTAGCATTAGAAGAAAGTGGATACTCCACATCCTGTCTGAGAAAGTGCACCCTGATCATGCTACCCAGAAGGAATCCCATAACCTTTAAGGCAAAGTATCCATCAGTGATCATGCCTCAGAACTTAGATATGAAAGCATAAGTAAATACTCTGAGCATCACTGGAAGTCTCAGCAAGCATCAGCACAACAAAACCCCAAGTCTCTTGGCCCAGAAGAGCAGTTAGACTTACACATCTTTTATTCTTGGTGGCTACTGCTTGGGACTTGGAATTGGGCTGGACGCCCTGTGGTGCAGCTTTCACAAGGGAGAAACAAATGTCTCTTTTCTCTTGACACTGGGTTAGTGGATGAGTTCAACTGAGGAGGTTGGGCAATCACCCAAATTGGAGCAGAGATGTAAATATTAGTGAAGTATTCTCATAGGACATCCATAGAATTAAAATTTGGCTTCCTTGATTGGTCTCAGAGCCTGACAGAGTTTGGCAGACCTATCTATTTTCTCAGGCATTAAATGAGCATGGCTTGGATTATCTCCTTAAATATTTTCTTTTTGGTGAAGTATAGAAATTGGGGAATGACTTAAAAAAAAAAGAAAAAGAAAATGGAAACTTTGTATCCTGAATCCATATTTATTGCAGAAGAGAGGGATAGAAAAGAACTCAAAAGGTCATCTACTTTGTTTTCCTATCCCAGGCAGGATTAATGATATATGAAATGGAGTTCCCACGCTGTGGTGCACTACTGATACATGAATCACTTAAAATTGAATGTAGTAATGTTGCATAGAGTTACAACATTCTGGGGCAAGTCTTCAGTGCACAGGAAATACTATTTTCAGGAGATCATTTGAAATAGGCTTGCTGAGCCTTTAGCCATGGGAGGGAGGCCTGAGTGAGGCTGTGCAGTCATGACGGACAGTGAGAGAAGCTTAGTGCTGGATACACCAAGAGGAATCTCCTGTTCAGATGGGCTTTCTGCCCATACCAGCTTTCTGGGCTTGTCTCTCTTAGCAAGAGCTGTAGCTACAGCCCATGGCTTTCTCACCCATTCTGGCTACATTTGTCCATGTCCATTCTCTGGCACCAAGACCTGGAATGGATTAGGATCGCTGTCATTTTTGTACTCTGCCACCCCTCACATCTAAGTGGTCATTTGAAGGACAGCTGCCTATTGATGCCAACAATGACCCATTCAGACTCTAAAAACATGCACAACAAGATGCACAAAAACATCCACAACATCTCACAACAAGAGAGAGGAAAGAAGGTTGTTTGGGAAGCCAAAACATATTCAGAGACCATTTTAATAACTTAATAGAAAAGGTAGCCAAGTCCCTGGGCCTGGGTACATTCCTTGTTGCAACTGAGTTTAATTCAATAGATTTAGTCCTCCCTCTATAGATGCAGCCCCTCCCTGTCCCTTCTTGAAGAATTCCTTTATGTGTGATCTCTCTGCATGAAGTCATCTTTTCATCCTGGCTATCCTTGCTTGTGGCTTTTTACTTGAGGTGTAGAACAACTTTCTCCAGGAGTTATACACAATCTGGTCTACGCCTTTGTGTCCAGTTTGCCATAAGGCTCAGAAGATCTGTGTTACAAAGAGATTCATGCAAGAAATGTTTGCAGAAGGTGTTATTGAGAGCTGGTCAATTGAATGCTGATAACTTCCTGCTGTGATCTTTAATCTGTTCATACTGCCTGCTTTGGAAACACCCTTAGTCCTATAATCTGCATTTCCCTCAAGGTTGCTAGGGCAAGGACAACACAGGTGAAGAAAAAAACCATGTTTTTGGGACACAAGGGTTGCCTTTGTTAGTCAAGTGAAGAGGACAGAGCAGAAGACAGATTTTGAGGGATGGGGATATGGAATGAGGTCTTCATCTGATGAAAAGATGTAGGAGGTGATAGGGTAATAGCAAGTCTTGTGGCTAGACAGCAATCCATATTCACTTGGAAGGATGGCCAGGAAGGCAGTCTGTGCAGTACTGGAGATAAAATACTAAGCTGCTAGACCATCAGGGTGCTGGTGGCCAGTATTGATGCAAGGTCAAAACCTGGGCTTTTTTTAAAGAAGCAGGCTGTCTTATCAGTATGCATTATATGTTATCATCTGCCATCTGTGCACAGGGTGGCATTATGACAGATCCCTTACTAAAATAAAGACGCTGACCAAATAAGACCTTTTGAAAAGTTGTGCTGTGCCTGAAAACCTCGCCTCTTCTCAGGAAAATAAGGTATCTTATGGTCATTTGAGCTTTTTTGTATCTGCTAAAATAGGCAGATGAGGGACAAGCGACACTTCTAAGACCTCACCTTGTCCTGACAGAGGCAAATATTTCCCTTGGAAAAAAAAAAAAACTGAAAGCTGATAGCTTTCATTCCTGTGAAGAAATCATCCTCAGGGAAACAATTTATAAAGGTATGGTGCACCATGCTGCTACCTTTGTATGACTTTAACATTGCAGACATAGATTTATGATCTTAGCTTTTGACAGTGACTATTTTAGTGAGTGTTTTGTGAAGAAATACAAGGTAGCTGTGCCTGTGACTAATGTCGTTGTCGTGTGTTCTCTTCCATAGTGCAATGCTGGGTTTCCACACCAGTTGCAGGAGTAGAAAGAGCTATGCCAAGAGATGATCCCTGTTAGATACTTTTCCTGTGAGACACAAAACTAACAGAAGCAGAGCTGATTTTGACTAGCACTTGAATGACCCTGAAATTATGTCCTCCTTTTAAAAGGAGATTTTTTCACTGGTCCTTTTCATAACTGCATATCATGATTTGCCAGAGCATTTTGGCTACCTGGCCTCCCATTTAGTTTAACATGGTGGTGTCAGAAGACAAGTAATCCTCCAGGAACTGCAGTATGTCTGCCATTAAAAAACACTGTAATTAATGTATGCTGAAATGTTAACTTTGAGATGTAATCTATATAATTCCTCTTCTGAATTTCTGAACCACAGAAGATTGCATCAGGTTTTATGGCGTTCTCAAGGTAGCAAAATATTTGTGGGCATATAAAGAGAAGTTCTTTCCTAAATCTCATATCAGTCAATTTAGAGAAAGAAATCTGCATTTAAAATATTATAATTTTTGAGTGTAAAGGTAGAAAATCTACGGGCTTGTGCGTGGTCCTTCTGACACTGTCACCAATTTGCCAGGGAATTCAGGTGCTCAGAAATGGCATCACAGTTCTCATATTGGCCCAATTCCTGCTTTGCTTCTCTTGTATCACTACATGACCTTCAGAGAGCTGTCAGTTTCTAGATTCTCAGGCAAATGAATAATGAATATGGTTTCATTTAACAATTGAGATCCTTACCTCTGCAACTTAGCAATTTTCCAGTACCTTCAGAAAAATTGTGTGCTGACTGAAAACCTTGAGAGGGAGGAATAACTTTAATATATATGTGTCTGGAATGTGAGCATATGGAACAGATAAATATTTTTAACATGGAAAGTATTGTTATATTAAAATCTGACCCACACTTTAATGATGGTATTGTAATCTGTCTGCACCATGTTGCCATTAGGGAAGGATGAATTCAAATGTATGGATAAAATTTAATTGCTAAAACAATTTTCTGAAGTTTGGTCTGGGACTGTGAATTATATTTTTGGAGTAGTTAAGAATATCACCTACACACAACTGAACCTACCTTTTGCTCCAGACACAAGGAAAATGTTTTTAGTGGTTTTGTCTTTCACATAGATTGGTTGTATTTCAACAAGAAATGTTAGGCAAGTAAATTGAAAATTAGTTATTACAGAAAGGAAAGTGAATAATTACAAGAAGAAAGTTAATAAACAACTAAATTATGGCTGGAAACCTCTATGATGAGCTTCGTATCAAATAACACTACCATTTTGCCTTTTTTAAAAAAATGTTCTGCAGAGTTTAAGGGGAAATTGCAAAATACACCACCTTAACCCAGTGGATTAGCGTCTTTAACTGCCAACTGAAAATTAATTTGTATTTTTCTTGCAGTTCAAGGACAGATACAAATGAAAACACCATATTATTTGTGTTTCAAAAACCCTCTGTTGCAGAGGTCTGAATAGACCACAAGAGTCTACCAAGGGCTTCTCCTCAATGCTTCTCCTCAATGCTTCTCCTCAATGCTTCTCCTCAATGCTTTCACTAGTTATCCCTTTGGTCATTTTTCATCATAATTCAGTCATAGCAGAGATGGGAAAAAGGGAAATGACCTTGGCATTAGTCAGTAATTTAAAGAAATACTGTCACAGGAAGAAGATGCCTGTATTCCACAAAGGGCTCCCGGCCTGAGCCCCAGATCTTTCAATTTTTCAGCTTCTTGTGGGAAATTGTTTCACCTGTGTAGAGCCACTTGAATACATTGGCACATGTAAAGAAAAAGAAATCAATGGTCTGGAAAAGATTTTCTCTGCTGGAAAATGTGTAATAAGATGCTGCCAATAGCTCAGCTGTGTAAGCACTGGGAGCACAGTCCTGAATATCTGCTGAAAGCACACAAACCTTTTTTTGTGCTGGTTGCTTGGCACTCATGCAGCTGAGCTCCTGCAGAAATCTGGGTACAAGATATCAGAGGGGAGAATAGGACTGATCTACTTGGAGCTATGAATGCAACCTTTGCCTCCTGATTAAAAGTCTTTGGGTTTCTATCAGGTTTGGATTCCTTCAGTCCACTAAAATCCTGACAAAACTAGGCTTTAAGTGAAAATTTTGCTATAAGGCAACTTTCACCTCTGTAAATTCAGCCTTGAGTGTTAAGCAGGTTCACTTGGAGTTAACAGGGAAACCCTGAGACAGAGATCAAAAATATGATTTTTGTGGATGTTTCTTCATTTACTCCTGTTTTTGGGGGGCTGAGGCTCATTATATACTCAACTACCAGGAAGGCATGGATGAGAATTTTGAATTAAAAATTGCTTTGTCCCCTATCCCAACTGAGGGATACTCAGCAGTGGTGACAGAAGTAAAATGTGGCCAGACAGTTTGGGAATTGGAGAATATGTAAACTAAACACTTCATAATGACATCTGTACTCTTCCAGGAAAGTTATGCTATAGGTGAGTCAGGCTATACAGGTTGATAGGTGAATTCTGCCACGGAGGATATATGAAAGCCACAGGACTTTTCCAGGTGGAAATCATCCAAGCTCATCTGTAACTCTGTCTCTCACAAAATATTTTTATGTAAACATTGAGTATAGTATACTGTATACATTCCAATATGCGTCTTCTTTTAGGCTAATTAAGCCTACTCTATTTCTCAGCATCCCTGGGTTCACTAGGAAATGGATGTCTGCATTTCCTTGAAGACCTGATTTTTGCTGCCTTAATGACATCTTCATAGACTCAGAAGAAAGGTGCTAATTTTATGAGTGAGAAATTGAATTTGCAGCTAGATTTGCCCGTATTCTTTTCAGGCCAGTCAGACCTTCATTTTTCTCACTTGTTTGATTTTTGGAAGTTAATAAAAAGGAAAAAATTGTGAAAAACTTACCTATTGCATACTTCACAGCTGTGATATCAGAGCAGTGTGTAACAATCAGGTTTGGAGGTAAGAGTATTTAATTGTTTGTTTGTTTGTTTGTTTGTTTGTTTTGTTTTTATTTTGCCAAAATCTTCAGACATAAGAGTTATAGCATAACGTCATATCATTTAGTGCTCTAAGATCAAATAATTGCCTTCCTGCTATTGTGATGGCAATAAGCAGTTTCTTGTAATTGCATATATGTCATGTGGAATCATGGATTTATTGTTTTTATTTTTTGAATGAGAATATAACTTTTCAAGCCTGACTAATTAAAACAGAAAGGGAAGATAATGTAGGTGACACTGAGATGTCCTTGACTTGTTTGGAAAAGCTTCTCTGTTAAATTTCTGTGTCAGGAATCAGCCTGTAGATGTCCTCCAACACCCACTGTGCTACATCCAGTGTTCAGTTCTGTTGAAAGGAGCTATCACATTTATAAATTGCTAACAACCCAAGTTAAAGAGAGACAGAGAGACGAAAAGCTGCTCAGGAATGACTATTCTGTGGGAGGACAGTTGAGGTAATGGCAGATTGAAGAACATCTCAGACCAAGAGAAACAAGCTAAATGAGAGCTGATAAAAAGAAATTGAAATGAGCCTTATGGAAGACTGAAGATGTCAGAAAAATGGAGCCAATAATGACACACTTCACCGTGACTCTAGATATGGAAATGATAAATTTTCCTCTGGCTTAGTGAGCCAGAACTGACCTTAGCACTGTAAATATGTGATGAAATGAATGCTGTACATCCATGAAGTGAAAGGTTTGTCTTTGACAAAACCATCAGGTTAGGGGGAGAAAATACAACTCAGAAAAATTCATCCAGATGAAATCAGAAATTCTGGTGACCTTTACCTATGTTTAGCTAATGTAATTAACTGCTGAATGGTGCCTGCCTCAGTGGTGGACCTGGCCTGGCCTCTATAACCTACAGTGGAGCAGATAAACCCTGCATATGGTTTATAACAATGGGTGGAATTTTAAAGACTTTCACCAATTTACAACCTGTTGTCGTCAATAAACAGTTGATTTCTTCTCACATAAGGCTTTGATAAATGGTTTCTATTTGTATCAATATCCATATACATGTGTGACCAAGCACATTGGATAATCTTTGAAGATTATCCATTTCTACAATCCACAACTTATTATTTGCTCTCTTGTCATCACTAATCTTCTGCTTTCAAAACCATCCAGGGAAGGACCTGAAAGAATACAGAGTAACTTTTCCCTCAGCACAAAGAGCGAAGAGTCAAAACAGACACTGAGTGAATTTTATCTGGGAAATTTCATAGGACTTAAATTCTACCCTCCTGCTGTTCTAACACAGGTCACAGCACAGTAAGTAATGGAAAGTCAGCAGCATCCAGCTTGCATATGAGCCTTCAGGTCTGCCTGTGTCCCCAGTGAGTTCTACAGACAGGCCTTAAAGCCTCCAGCAGTGGACTCTCCCAAGCCTCCCTCCAGGCAAGCTACTCAGATATTTATTTCATTTTTTTAGTAACTTCCTCAAATTTATTTCCTTCATCTTCTTTTCCACTTTTCTGGGGTGGCACAGTTAATAGCAATGTCTCCAATTAAATAATTATTTCTAGTGTATCAATGATCTGCATACTGGAAGATTACTATGTTCCACTCTCTTTCTTCCATACTCCTCTTCATTAAGCCGCACAATCCTGTTTCTTCCATCCCTTCCTCAGTGAAGACATTTTCAAGACATCATTTACCACTTCCCTCGAGAATCTTTTCAGGTGTTATACATTTTTCAGGAAGGAACAATGTGATATTATCTTGTGATTAACTTGCTGTTCACTAAAACACATAATTGTTTTGGTAGAGGTGTTAGTATCTTGGTTTGATTTCCCCATTATTTCTGCCTAAATTGAAACGTTTTGATGACAAATAACAATTACCAATATTCTAAATACAATTTTAAATATTTTTCCATCCACCTTTAAGTCCTTTGTTTTAACACAACCTCTGAGAATCAATGACACTTTTCTGTGTAATGGTGGAAAAAAATCCTAGAGATAAAGAAAATAAGTAAACATGAGCAAAAAGATTTGACTTGATGATGGTCTTTTCCAACCTTAATGTTTCTGTTTCTAATATTCTTTGTTTCAGTAGGATTTTGAACACTGTTAGGGAGGGATCTTAGTTGACTGTTACTCATCTGCTACTAATCAGAATGACTTTCCCAAAGTCACACCACAAGAATTTTGATGTAACTAATGCAGTACAGAAATGGAAATTACATTCTGACCAACAGGGAAAAATAATGAAGCCTTGGAATAACTAAAATATTCACTCAAGAAACATTTAAAATGTGATACAGTAAAGTATTTCTAAAAATCAATTTTTCATGGGTAAACAGGAGGTTTTCTTCTTCTATTCTACTTAATGTATAAAAGACATGTTTAGAAAATTTATTTCTAGTAGTTTTTAAATAAATTTACAAAAAAAAAAAAAAATTGACTGGAAGACCTGTGTATCAGACCATATATCTGTAACTGAGTTTTGCAGTAAGCAGTTCTTCATTCCACAGATGATCTAAGGTGAATAAATTTCTTCAAGTATATTGCTTCTGGCCAGTAAGAGGATATGTAATTTAGCTCTTTCACTTGTAGAGTGAGCCCCAGTCTTAAGGAATGTAAAAAATTGCATCTGAGCTTTCAAGAAACAAGTTGCACACAGGGGACTTGCTGTGAAGGAGCTGTTGAAATGTAAGGTGCTAAGACTTTTATAACAAGGTAACCACATATACTGAGCCTTTAGTATGATTGATTGTGTTTTTTGTTTGGGGTTCTTTTTGGTTTTTATTGTGGTTTTACTTTTCTGGTTTTTTGTTTTGTTTTGTTTTGTTTTTGGGGTTTTTTTCCCACTTTTACACTGGAGATGTATTTTGTTTTGTTTTCTGTCACAAACCCGCAGACAAATTGTAGGGGGCAGGAAAGAGACAACTTGAACTGCTGACTGCTTCAGAGAGACTGAGGGTACATGGAACATCTCACATTTCATCAAACCTTCAGTGGTCAACTAGAGAGACTGAGGAGAGCAAGTCAGAGCCAGGTCTGGGTAAGCAGTACAATTAGTCAGTGAAAAGTATGAGTGAAGTGTTAAAGAGTACTTTTTCTATAGACTTAGCCCATCAAATAATTTTCTCAAAGCCAGAGCAGGTGTAAGAGAGTTGTGTTTGGTTAAGACTGATTATGCATTTCTTAATCAAGGACATAAAAAAGATTCACATCAGGTTGATATGCCTTAGCAGGCCAGCTTACTCAGTGAAGTCAGAAAAGCTGTGATAATTCCCTGAATTTCAGGTTTTCACTTTGTGTTTTCCTGGTGCTCTTTTACCACCCACCCATAGAAAAGTTAATCCCAGTGATACATCCCAAAGATACATTAATAAACTAAATGAATCCACTTCTTTTGTTGACACTCTATAGAGTTTACATATTTCATTCTCCTAAGATGGTGGACAAAAAGAAGTAAATGTATCCCTTTTTAAATTTTAAACTACCTTTCAAATTATATATCTCTCACTATATTTGTCAGTTATTCCTTGCTTCCACTTGTTTCTGTCTTTTGCAGGGTGAAGAGAAGTTGACCTCAGTATTGGAAATTTTCTTTCCACAGTTGAGTCAGGACATGAAAGAAGCCAATTTTTTTCTCTGACCCCAGTCATACACAAAAATAACAGATGTCTCAATATGCTGAGATCAGACACCAAGGGGAGCTAAGGAGGACAGATGTTGCATCAACAGAGCTTTCCTTTTTCTGAATTGTTTTGGAGTAAAGGGTTGTTTTCTGGCCTTTTTTCTTTCTAATTTAATTAAATTATATTGAACTAGATCTCCTGATATTAAGTCTAATTCTTTGCATTGATTTAGGGACTAATCCAGAAAATCACAGATTTAGCTTTAAATGTATACATATTTTTCTTAGGAAATTTTTCTGAGGAAACATCATGTACTTTATTCAGAAAATTAACCTCTAGCTGTAAAATAAAGTGGGGACAAATTATCTACTATAGGTGTATGCATTTAAATGAAATATTAAAAAAAATGTACAGTCATTATGGAATTAAAATATGGTAATAATTTTGATAGAATAATTGGATCCTAGGATCACAAAGGTGACCTGATCAAGTCATTGCAAAGCAGTCACAAGTATATCAGATATTTGGGTATAGAGATCCTGGATCACCACAGTTAATTCCCATAAATAAACTGGAATATCCATGCTGAACACACACACACAACACACACACACACACACACACACACACACACACACACACACACAAAGTTTAGATTAGACTCTACTGAAGAAAAAAACACAACACACCAAACAAAACATGTGAAGTTCTGAAGCTGAAAGTTTAGGAAACAGCCTGATTGTGTAAGATTGTGTAAAGTTAATTTATTTGGGAGTTTCTTGAGCCTTTTATTTTTTTGTCAGAGATATTGGTCAGAGCGTCTTAGTCTGGATTACTCTTAATTATTAATAGAGAAATATAAGCAGTTTCTACTGAACATTTCTACAAATCACTCTGAAGCAGAGGGTTGATTTTAGTCTTTTGTTCTCTTTGATAAAAGGTAGAGAGAAGAGGAGGGAGGAGAGGTATTGGTAGTATATTTGTTTATTTGTGGTGGATGGTCAGAGCTGTGTCAACCTCAGCTGTTAGATTGGCAAGTCTGTCTCAGTCTTACAGCTAAGGCTGAAGCCTGGCATGTCCATCTAGGCTCCCACTGCCTTTCCTGAAAAAAAAAAAAAAAAAAAAAAAAAAAGGAGAGAAAAAGGCTGGGATGGGAGGAGTGGTAGTATGTGGTATAGGTTGCTGCAAAGAGGACTGGAAGGAAGATAGTCCCAATGCAGTGGCACATTGTTGGAGAGAAGAGACTGGTGTATGAACCCCAGTCTCTCCTGAGGTGGATGAATTTGAGGTGCTGTGGTCCTACACATGGTCATGTGTTGATCAAGAATATTGTTGTCTGCCATTTCTAGCATACTCTAGCTGTGTACACTCTCTGCAGGACTCAGGACACCAACATTCAGCATGTAGTTCTCTTATCTTGAATGGGTTTTGCTCTTAAATTCTGCCTTAAGGTATGAGTTGAATAAATATTTTTCAAAATCATAGTCGAGAATAGTATTAATTAATTGAGAAGTATTAATTAACATTGGAAAGTTTGTTACCTGCATGTTCTACTGCTCTAACAGATTCAGAAGCACAAAAGCCCAATTACACCCAAAGGACACGTTGAATCCTTGCTGAGCAGGAGGATGTGGTTCATGTTTCACTTCCCAGTTCTGATTGTTTTGTTACCAGGATCTGCTTCATTCTCACTCAGCTCCAGGAGAAGATCTGTGTGCTTGTCGTCGTCCTATGTACATTGGTTTCCTTTCAAAAACAACCTGGGCTTGTGGACAGGGAGGAATCTGTGGTATGCTCTGATATCTTCCCAGACAGAGTATTCTGAGGACCAGGGGTGTGGGTGCACCCATCCTGCATGCTCACCATAGCCAGGATCTCTGTATAGAGAGCAGCCCTGATATCACTGTGAAGAGAAGATCCTGGCAGCATCTTCAGTGACGTCAGAAGTCAGGCTTCTACTGTGCTATAGGACACATCTACAAAAAAGGGACAAGAAGTCAACAACCTGTGGTTGTACAAGACCCTTGTTATCTCCATTTTTCACAATGGTGATCTAGGAGAAAGTTATAATAATTAATTTAAATGGTATTGTTCATTATAATAAAATTATGCAACTTTGCTGTCTGCTTTCTATAAACATTACACTAAAGATCCTGAGGAGAATCTGAAATGTAAACAGTACTTTTTTTACATAAACATTCACTAAGAGTCTTGCTCTTTTTTCCTAAAGACTCCACACCAGCACTTGATTGCAAACAAATTAAATTGTTTGAAAACTGGGTTTAGCATTTTTCAGAACAGATGAACAACATACTTCAAAGTAACCACCGTTACGTGACATGCGCAACCTTAGAAATATTCTAATTTAATCATTACTGACGACATTGCTTGTTTATCCTTGGTATAACATCAAGTGAAGTGAAATTACCTTTAATTTTACTGATGTAAATGGGAAAATTTAAATTCTTATTTTCTAATATGTAAACAACTAGATTTCACTTGTATCTTATGAACATGAAGGTGTTATTAAGTGCCATTATTGACTTGATGTCTGATTCATAAGCAAACTGAAAACTTGGCTTATGTGCAAAGCGAGAAGGTAGTTTGGGTCTCTCTCTCTGAAATGATTCATTCTCTCACACAAGAAATATCTCTCAATTACGTTGTTGCCTTAATCTAAACTATGGTTCTTCTGACTGAGAAGATACTTGTGTATCCTTCATGTCTGGGAGTGTGCAGCCGTCTAATGATGTAAACTGCTTTCACTGCTATGTCTGGGAGAAATGGTATCGAACACATACCATGTCTTGTGCTTCTGTCCTCCTGATCCTCTCTCCTAAAGAGGATTTTCATGACAAGTGTTGCAAAACAGAAGCCGATGGGAAATGTGCTTCTGCGCAAAGTAACTGCGTGAAGCAGAAAGTTAGAACTAGAGAACAAAAGGTTAGCTTTCTTGAAGAAGAGATAACAGCTTGAACCTCTCTCCCTCTTCTCTCCCCACATTAGAAAAGGGTGCACTAGTGAGGTTAGGTCAGCACACACATGTTTTAAATTAGTGGTTTATAAACAAGGAAGTGACAATTATTCACTAGTTAAGATTATTTGTCAAAAAATCACATCTGTACCTAATTACCATGTATATGACAGTGTTTCCATTTCTCAGTAAGCTGATTTCAGTGAGAACAGTTTAGATGGTAAATTGTGAGCCCACATTTAATGGGTACAAATATTTTAACACAGTATACATTGTGTTAAAAGTTATAAATAAAAATGCCATATACCTCTAATCAGTTTCACTCCTTATCTTTCACTTGTAAAGTTTATGAAACAGTACAATGAATCTTACATACTCTCTGTGATGTGGGTTTCTCTCATTCTTAAAGTCTTCTTATCAGATAAATTTTACTCTTATTGTTTTATTAACAAATAGCATTCTCTCTTTTTTAACACATACATAGCCTCACTATATTCTGGCCAGGCTAACATTTTCAATATCCATCTTATGTATTTGTATTTCTTTGTTCTATCTTTGCATGTAGTTAATTCATTTAGAAACAGGCTTTCACCAGTGGTTTACTTTCTGAGGTCAGCTTTTTTTAGGTGTCACAAACTCAGCTTTGGAATACCAAATAAAAACTTTCAATGCTCATTTGAATAGAGACTTTTCTTTGACATTTTTCTCCTTCAGAAATTCTTATCTCAGATTCCATCCAAAAGTGTATTTGGGGAAAGGGGAATTGTAAGTATGTCTTTACATGAGTGTTTGTTTGCCCCAGAGGTGTTTGTACTGTCATGTCTTAAAGTGCTTGAGTTTAGGAGTCACTCAGGGTCCAGGGAAACATAACACATGCTTGAATTATTCTAAGGCTTTGGATTGGATTCCTGGAGTATGTGTGATGTTGTCTTGCCTGCTCTGAAAGAATGCTTTCCCAGCTGCATCGGGATTTTAACACCCCGTTATGTCATTCTTCTGTGTCTTACAGGGATCAGGGTAAGATGTGTATCACCATCCTGTTTGTGGTAAAAAAGCATGTCTGTGACAAACATAGACAGATTGGGAGATGTTGTGGGAATCCCTGGCTGGAGGAATGCCTCTGTGGTTTACGCTTGTCTTACAGGGCTGTGTTTCCGTGTGTGGTCATGCTTTGGCAGCCACACTGCCTTACATGGTGGGAAGTGTGGGGTGTTCTTTTTCAGCCCATCCACATACCTTTGCCTGCTTCTAGGATTTTTAAATGAACTCATTCAAGGGATAACAATTTGGCCTCTTTGTCTTAGACCCCACTGTATAAAGTCTCTCTAGCACAGGGCTGTAAGCTGTGGCCAAGTGGGCAGCCACATGCTGCAGCAGCTGTCCCCCTGGTCAGGCCCCTGTGCACAGGGCTCCTGCACAATTTCTCCTTGGTATGGGCCATGAGACAGAGGCCTCAAAATTTAGCATTGGGTAATGTAGCAATGGGAATAGCTACAGGAATAAAAAAAACAAAAAATAAAGGTTTAGCGCAATTGATTGTGTATTGTGGAACCAGTGACCAGGCACAGAGAGTTGTGATGTTACTCAACTATAACAGCATTACCCCAGTTACATCACATGATGAGGATTTCCCTGATCCTTTTCAGGTAAGATGAGACACCAAGGATGATCCCACTTACTCCAGTGTCCAAGGGAATAAAATTAGCATTTATTCTTGATCAATACAGGGTTAAGATCTAGTTTAAGTCTTTATTTAGCTTCTCAATTACCACATTTCTGGTGACATTATGCCAGCCTCAAAATTGAAATTGGAAGATTCGTACCCGGCAGTTGCACCTTGCTGTTCAGCAAAATGAATTCAAAGCACCTAAGGTGGAAATGAGCCTAAAAAGCTCTTTTCAAATTTCCTGAGGATATGCTTTCATGAGTAGGTTGCTTTCAGGCTATCGTTTCTCTTTGTGTTCCTCTGTGCACACTTTACAATGAAAAAGGGTGAGCTTTGATTTAGACTCAGTTCTATCCAAGGGAGCTGGGACCTATCAGGCTGTTTTCCTGTGGCAGTTTAGATTTAAATTAAGTAGCTTCCACCAGGACTTAGATATGGTTCCCAGTGCAAATCACTTCAGAGTCTGGTTTAAGGAACTCTACATTATAGTCCCAAAAGAAGTTATTGAATAATTTTAGGTGCAAGGAACAGGTGATAAGAAACCTAAGACTTGTATGCATGAATGTTTTGAGCTTAGATGGAAATTATGTGATCTGAATACATTCACAGCCCAGCAGAAACAGAATCATCTTTCTCAGAAAAAAACAAACTGATATATGACAGAAAACTTTCACACTAAGAGCAATGGAGAAGGGTGAAATTAGTATTGTAGTGTTAATCAGATCTCTTCAAAAGATTTGTATGATCAAATATTTAAAATTAAGTCCTCTAATCTGTTAGAGAGAAGGAAAAACACATTGTCTGCTCTCGTTTCTTTGAATACGTACACAAAATATAGTCACTTAGGTGACAGATAGGGTTAATCAGTCAGCAAATGACACCTGAAGACAGAACTACAGAGGAAAGGTAAAACAACATTATCATGGTGGAATTCAATATGAGCAGCTGCTTGTACTCTCTTGTTGACATATTTGAATGTCACAATTTTTGGAAATGATAGATGAATTTTATTCAGTAAATGGATTACAGCAAATAAGTGAAATTCTACTACTTCCCATCTTGTCACATATGAAACAATTAATCACAAGGTCAAAATTCATTAGATACATAGATTTAAAATATTATGAATGAATGAAAACAAATTGCTTCATATAACTAAATATATAAGGTCTGTCATAAGAGACTAATTTCTCAAAGATGAAATTCATATGAGTCAGGCAATCTAATAGAAAATTTTAACAGAATATTATGATTCGTATCTGAAAATGCAGAACAAAACTTAACTGAATTCCTCAGAAAACAAAGTCTGGAAAAAAATTCCATGCTGACCACAAAATGCAAATCATAAGCATAGGTCTAGAGAAGAAATGGAATAATCTAAATTTAATTTTATAGCAATAGATATAAATGATGAGATAGGAATTGGAGACAATGGTTCTTAGTGAAACCCAAATATCTTAGTGATACCTGAATTGAAAAATAAAGCATAATTTTGAAATGAAAAAAAAAAGAAAGGAAAACTATTAGCCTGGCAAAGTAAAATAGAACTCTGACGAATTTTCATTCAGTGCTAGAAACAAGGAAAATTAAATATTAATATTGGATTTAGTAATAATGTAGAAAATTTGGAAGTGTTATTTCAAGAACTATTTATCTTTAAGATAAAAAAAATAGGATACATTACATATTACACATGTGCTTTCCAGTGGAATCTTAGCCAGATAGCATAACGTAATTACTAAATTTTAGGTATTTTTAAATTACTGGCCCCGATAAACTGTGTCCAAAAGATTTAAAAACTATGGCTTGGGATCTGTCTCATTTATTTTTGGTAAACCTGGGAATACTGAAAAAAATCCAAACTAAACTAACATCAAGCCAAAACTGAGATATGAAAAAATCTGAATAATTCATAGACCTGTCATCATAACTTTGATAAATGATGGTATGGTAATCAATTAATAAAGAATCAAGGGGGAGTCAGTAATATTAACAATAGCCAGCACGGGCTTGTAGAACTAGTCATATTAACATTGCATAATCCCTTTGGTCCATACACAGAATATTAATTACATAGTATATTGAATGTGCTGTTAAATACTTGAATTATTATACCATTGTGGTTTCATTTCGGAAATCAGAGTGTTACAAATTATACATTTTGAATGGATTAAACTCTGAGCGTATGTGAATGTAAATCGGAACTTATTACTGGCATAGAAAATGAAGTTGTGTTAAAATGCATTTTTTTTTTTTTTTTTTAAGTTTTCCTGGTCCTGGGCTTAAAAAATTATCATAAACAAAGAAAACATGAAATCACCACAGATTTTAGTTACATATAATTCCACATTTAATTGAGAGAGAAAACAGTTAACTGAAGTAATATGGATCACCCTACAGATGAGATACAACTTCTAGGATGCAAATTAATTAATGGCAAAATAAGAAATTTGTTCTTGCTGGAACTGAAAAAGTAGTTCATAGTTACAATAATATTGATGACTTGTTTAATAGCAAAGGCTATATTGACCCTGATAAGGACAGTCCACTGTAAATTTGGGAAGATTTTCCTTGGCTGAAGTTTAATACAATCTTTGTCTTTTATATAAAGTTAAATATTAAGAAGGACTAAATGATGTACAAATTTGTATTTTCAGCCTCTGCAGTTCTCAAAGAAATCCAGATTTAATATATGTAATTTATGCAATGTAAGAAAAATATTGAAATATTAAACGATGTTCAAAAAAAACCAGAAGGTAATTAGTTGTTTAAAAATTATATTTTATAATGAAGGATGGATAAATAGCTTGTTTATCAAGGAGAAGATTACAGGCTGACTGAGAACTGTTTCTATGTATTCTGTAAGAAGAGCCCCATTTCACAGGTGGATGGCTGTAGTGTAACAGAAGAATTTAAAATTGAAAGGATGGAATTCATTAGTAGAAAAATTAAATTTAAAATTAAATGTAAATTCTTGAAACACTCAGTATTTATAGGTATGTATAAGAACAATATGCTAATGTAATGTGATATACACAGGTAATATAGCAGTAATATGAAAATAATATGAATAGTTGAGGAATAATGGAAAATTCTTAGTTTATCAAAAGCCATTTATCTCTGGAAATTTTAAAATTGTTCTTTTTCACCAGCAATTTTCTGTTACAATATGCTGTCTTAGTTTGGAAGACAGGTATCTGCTAAGGACAAACAGGATCCTCTCCTGGAATGGAGAATGCAAAACTCCTCTCTCCAAATTGTTATAGTTTTGGAATTAAGGGGCTCTCAGGCGAAGATGTGAGGATATGGATAACAGTTCTTTACTTGTGTTTAGCAAGGCAAAACAGAACAACAATAACTATGAGATGAACAACAGACAGAACCAGGGAAACAGTCACAGTTTTCCTGGCGCTGGCACCCTTTCCCCGTTGGTGCAGTTCCCGACACAGGCAGCTGTGGTGCAGAGCCCGGGATGCTGGAGATGGATCAGGAGCTCCCCGGCGGTGGCTGGAGCTGCAGCACGAGTCCCGGCAGGCAGGGGGTGCGGGCTGAGGCGTGGAGAACACTCGGAGCAGGAGCGAAGGAACAGCGAGGGGGGCAGGAACTGCAGCGGCTCCCGGCCAGGCAGACAGGGGCAGGGGCAGGATTGCCAGGACACACACGGAGAGACCGTGGCAGGAAACCCTGAACTCCACTCCAGTGGTGCCTGTGAAAAATCTCCCCAAAGTCTGGAAAACAGAGACTGCTGTTCCCTTCTCCCACCAAACACTCCCCCAGCAAGAAGTGAAATTCAGGTGCTCACCCTCTCCCTCCACCTCAGCCACCAATTTTGTCTTTCTTAAGTATCCATAAGTGCCCAGTGATTAGTTCCCTAGTAACTTATGGGAAAAAAATTCTACAAGAAGACCCAACGCCCAACATATGCCTTCATGAAGTCACCTGTCTGTGTAAGAGGCCATTCTGCACAGGCATGGCAGCTTATGTTTTCATCTAGGACCTGGTGAAGGCAAAGCCTTGGTCAAGCTAGCCAAATCAGAAAAGCAGTTGTCTTCTCCCATGACCAAACTCGATCTTCTAGCTGAATGCTACTGATGTTCAATAATAAAGCTATAGGGCTCTTCAGTGCCAACACAGAACTGTAAAATGCCTGCTAGGATTCTTGTTTAAATACATTCTTACTCTTTATGAGTTGAACTGCAACTACAATTTCTTTAAGGTGAAAAATTCCAGTTTATAACTGCATTAAAATTTTAATTACAAACTCCCCATAAATTACATTCTTAAAGCTGAAGTTGTGTATTATGCAACCTTGTTTTCTTTGTGTTTATGCAACCTTATCCTGTGGCTGCTATCTGAGTGCATTTGCACTACACACCTTTTCTGATGAGTCCCAGCTTTAACTCTATGTGTCATATATTTGGTCTGATGACAAAAAGGGCATAAGATTTAGTTTCTGAAAGACCTCTTGAGTGTTTTAAAACTTTCACTTTGGTACAGCAGTTGTCATTACAAAATAGTATCGAATATATCACTCAATCCCTATTCTTCCAACAGAAAATATCCATGTATTTATTGGTAGATGCGAATTGGTAATTGTTCCCAATAGCACTTACATCATGTAATGCAATTTTAGGGCCAAAATTTGCCCTTTGATCAACTTGTCTTCAGTGGTTTACAGCTTGTAGTTGGCTTCTGACACCAACAGGCCCTTTTAAAGTTAAATGTCCGGCCAGTCTTTGGAGCTCTCTTTTAATCTTGGCAGATAAGAAAGTTATGCTCTGTCTTGGTACATGTGTTCACCAGTCATTTCAGCAATCATAAGTAAACAAGACCCTAGCTTCAACAATTCAATTCTGAAAGGTAGGTAGACTAAGACATTTTCAAGAGACAAGATTCAGAAGGACCTTTTTTGAAGGAGTTCAGTTAAAACCTAAAAAACTTAGAAAAGAAAAAGACAGCTGAGAAGATTTATAACTAGAGATAAAGTGAAAGAAGTAATGAGAAGGTGGTGAATACTTACTAGGCCTCATATTAGAAGAATAAAGAAGAGAATCAAGAATCAAGTTTAAGATTGAAACAAACTGAAGATACAGCTGTTCAGTTTTCTACTTAATCTGTGGAGCTCATTGCCACAAGGTGTGCAGGATTCCAGAAATATAAATTGTTAAAAAAGCTCTTAGGTACAATCAAAAGTAAGTTCATGGGGTGTTGTAAAATGTGAATTAAAGGTTGCAACCCCTGGCTCAGGGTTTGCATAAATCACAGATTGCTAGCATCTGGAAAGATTTGCCAAGGGTACTATCATGTTATTCTCATTCAATTTTTGCTCCTTTTTTTCTGAAACAACTGCTATCAGCAGTATCAGAGACAGGATCTTGGGCTAGAAGAATCTTTAGTCGAATCCATCATATCCATACTTACAGGAGCTCAAGCACAGCTTTTATTTCCTAAGAAATAGGGCTTTTTCCAAAAAAAAAGTTACCAGACTGTGCTTTATTGCACCTGAGACATCCCATGCTAAATAGTAAAAGATCATTTACTCTGACAAGACACCTAAAAAAAAGGTCAAGAGCAGTTCAAAGTAAGAGCCTTATCTCTGACTTATTTTCCTTTTATCAATTCTGATTAAATCATTAATGGTTCTTTTAAAGTAAAAGTATTTGTAATATTATATCACATAAAGTCTGTCTTCATGTTGGATTTGTGTTGTCACTGTTGATTTATGTGCTTTTAATATATTAGTTTTAAATTTTCTGGAATGTTGATCAAGTCTTTAATGTAGTTTGCAATGTGTTTTTTCAATGTTTTTCAATCCAATTTAAATCATTTAATGATTTAATCATTTTATCCATAATGAATTCATAACATTTACTTTAGGAGTTGTCTTGGCTAGACATACGTCAGTATTTTAGGTGGAAAAAGTACAACTCAATACTTTAGACATTTAAGTGAAATTTTTTTAGTCAAAAGTTTCAAAATTACTTTGTCTCAAAAGAAAACTAAGTGCTCTGTAAAGGCACTTGCTTTCATTCCTGTTTAATCATATTATACAGTTTATACAGTATATTCCCATTCATGAAAAATGAAACACTTTATTTCTCCATAATGCAGCACGTATTTTTCCAGTGAAACTTACTCATGTTGTTAACAATCTCTCTTCAGTACTCCATGGGGTAGCAAATGTGTGCACATGTGCACACATTTAGAGGACAGTATATACATTACTTCTGGCTATAAATAAAACATGTTGTGATGTGTTTGTCCAGTTTCCTAGTTTTATATTGTTCTGTTATTTACAGTTCAATTGTTTTTTGGCACTTTCCAATGTACCCCATGTTTTCCCCAAGTTAGTCTATCCCTACCGTTGTATCCACACCCAAAATTTCCCTTGGCAAACCCCGCCCTATGTTCCAGCTCCTTCCCTGTCAGTCAGTGTTTCCCTGCCCAGCTCCTTCCCATCCATCACAGTTGTCCCATCCCCTGTTCTAGACCCTTCCCTGTCAATCCTCCCTCCAGCCTATCCCTGCACGGTTCCTCCCCTTGGGCTGTCACCCAAACCTCGATGCCCCATTGGCCCACATGACCCCAGTCCTCCCTCATTAGTTCAGGATGTTGTCAATCCCACCTTGTCCTCCTCCCCTCTCCCTACCTTATTGGCTGTAAGTTTGTGTCCGCTCCTGGGATCCTCCCCCTATAAAACCCCCTGCACACCCCAGTTCTGGGTCTCTTCATCCCTGACCCTCTCCGAGGAAATAAGCCTTTGGGAATCATATAAAGGATCCCTCTCTGGTTTTTGCTCTAATCCGCGATGCCTTTCCCACCTTGGTGCTACAGAGAGCAGTCTTGCTGCCAGGGGATCCAGCAGCCACTGCCTTATCTCTACCTGGGGCTATTCCAGACCAGGAGAGACAACTTGACACAGCTGACAGGAGCCCAGGCTAGCTCAGAGCACACCAGCACCACACCAAGTGTGGGGAACAGCTGAGGCGTGGGGTTTGTGCCTCAGCTGAACCTTCAGAGCCGATGCTCCTAGGTGCAGATTGCCTCACCATGTCCAGGGTCTGGGTAGAGAAGCAAGAGAGAGGCTCTCCAGGTCTGAGGTTCCAACCAAACGGTTCATTGCAGCTGAAGGCAAACAAGCAAGAAGAGCCCCATGCAGCTGTGTGCACAGAATTTTTTTATGGATACCAAACAGGGGGTGGGTACAACACATTGTCCAATGGGGATAACTCCGGGGTGGAGTTGAAGGATCAGGTCATGGGTCTTTGGACAAATCAGGGTAGATGGGAGGAGGGAAGGGGTCACGTGCACCAATGGGAAGTCGAGGTTTGGGTGACACTCTGGAACGCCCAGGGAGGGGGACGGTAAAGGGATTGGCTCTGGGGAGGATTGGCATGGAAGGAGCTGGAACAAGGGGTTGGGTAGCAGTGATTGATAGGGAAAGGACTGGAACAGAGGGCGGGGAAAAGCCATTAAGGTAAACTGGTGGGAGGACAGAACTTTGGCAACGAACCAACTTGGGGGTGAACATGGGGGAGAACAGGACAACAAACCATTAACATCAAATAACAACAACTGAATTAAACTAAAACAAACATGAGCTGCAACAACCACTCTCAGCATGGTCTGAGACCAGGGCTGGCTGGGAAACCCTCTCAAACACCACGTCAAAAAAAAAGGTTCCACTAAGCACAAAAGAAAGTAAATTAAAAAAAAGCAATATGGATGATCATGATGTTAAAGCCCAGGATTTCAGGGAACAATAGAGGGCAATTTCCACAAAAGAGTGGGACAAAAAAAATCAGCTATAGGTTTGTGCTGGGGCTGGGATGTAGCTGATTTTCCCCAGAGTAGCTCTCACAGCTCCGTGCTTTGCATAGGTAATGAGGAAGGCATTTGGGTGGTGCTGACACAGCACTAAGGCCCTCTTTCCAACTTTCCCACCTCACCAGCAGGCTGGGGCTGGGCAAAATCTTTAGAGTGTTCTCAGCAATAGAAGCTAGGAAAAAGGAGAAGGAAGTGGGCACATTCCTTATTCACTACTTATCTTCCTGATCAACCTCTATGTATACTGAAGCTGAATGGATTGGACATGGCTTGCTGGTGGGAAGCAAGGAGTAAAATCTTCTGTTTCCCTCTGCTTCTGTGTGTGTGACCTGTACTTTTGCTTTATTAAAATGGCATAATCTTCACCCAGAAGACTTTCCCATCTTACTTTCTTCCCACCCTCTCATGCTTAGAAGGGGCATGATAGGGCAGCTCTGTGGGTACCTGATGTCCAGCCAAGGTCAACCCAGCACAAAGTCACTGATAAAAGATTTGACAGATTCCCACATTACATCTCAAGCCACGCTACCACTAGTGAAAAGGAACAGAAAAACTGTCCTGCCTCTGCTTAGAAGCCCACACTGGAGCTAAAATTTTACCTAACATTCCAGCTAAAATCATTCTTTAAAACAATGTGAAATATCCTTTTATTTTTGGTAGATCTCGTGCCCCTTTCCCATTTGGCTTAAATTACACAATAGAAAATACTATTACTTTTTTTTCTTTTCTGATTCTTCTTGGCCTAATCACAGTTCTCAAAGGGAAAGTAATGGCTGTTTATGTCTGTTTATGTATGTTATGTATGTTTATGTCCTGCTCCCTCCATGTACTTTGTACTGGACAATTCTCCAAGCTGCAGTATGCAAACTTCTTATTGTATAAATATTTTTCTCACAATTTAAATGGGTTGGAAGGAGGGAGGCAGAAAAGATTAAATGTCAGATTATTTTATGAAGAATAATACACTTTATTCTTGACTTAGCCAAAACCATGCATGAGAAAATAGCCCAGAAGAGAAAAAGCAACAGTCAAAGATGGTGGTATGTTTGTGTATGTCAGCTGTAGGAAAATGTTGACAAACTTACTGAGCGTTTTTTAATCAATTACCTGTTCCATCTCTTATTGAGCTACAAAGAAATTGGTAAAAGCTTACCAGCTTTTTATCTGACTGCCACTTCTGCTTTGCTTTTCTTTTCCTTGAAGTTACCTTGTGCATTAGTTTGTCTTTAAAGTTTAGTAGAAATGCATCAATATGCCTTTCTGTAGAGTGAAACAAGGCTGAAGTACAGGTACCACCAAGAAAAAGTGAATCCAAACACCATCTTCATTGTCAAGAGTAAAAATTTTCCTCTAGTTCTATGTCCATATGAAATTTCAGCTCTCAAAGAAAACGAAATAAAGAAAATATAGAGACATACTTACTTGGACCTGTGTCCATTTACTATGACACAATGCCACCATCCCCATCACCTTCAAGTTGCCTACATTTAAGACCGCTTAGGTCTTTAATTTCAAAACTTTTATCTTTTATTTGTTTCCCGTTCTGATCCAGTTAGTTTGGGAGGGAGTGCCATATTAAAACATCTGGGATTCATCAAATGTGTTCTTTTTAACACAGGTTCAGTGTGATCAATCCCAGATGCTCAACAACTAAGGTTACATATAAACTGTTCCTAGGTTTTGGCCAAAATCATGTTCATCTCCCCATACCTTAAAAGCAGAACATCTTTAAATAGATATGATTTAGATTTAAATAATTTATTAAAAAACAAAACCAAAACAAAACCAAAAAGAATGAAAGAAAGGAAGGAAACAAAAATTGCAAATGAACTTCATTTGAAATACATTTGAGTTAGACAGCTCAGTTTACCTGCCACTTTAGGCTGGATTTGCAGTGTTATCTGTCATTAGAATTAAGTAAGACTTGTCATAAGTTCCTTCTTTCAGCCGCTTACATTTTGAGGCACAGGATAGCCAATTCAAACTAAAATCTTACAAGGAGGTCTGGACCAATTCAGTTCAATTCTTCATGAGAAGTAAGGCTGCGGAGGAGTGACATAATAGTTTTCCCATGAGAAAAATTTCCTGGAGAACAGTTGTTAAAAATTCTCTCAAACCAAAAGCAGTGAAATAGGACCTGGAGGTTAGGTGGGGGAGAGAGGGAATACAAGGAACCCTACAAGTCCTTTGGCCATTGCTATGAAGTTTTAGCTTGACTTTAATATACTCAGTTATTACTGCTTGGGGAGCATTTTTAAACTCCACTTTATTGAATGCAGGTTTGCCACTGCCCAAGAAGTGTCAGTTTGCGTGTTTGCTGGTGCTAATGAACACGGAACTGTAGTGGGAATGTTCCAGTTTCCAGGCATTTTAGTAGACATTTGTTTGAGTTTTGTTTATTCCTGGAATAAAGCTGCCATTTGCATAAGTGTAGGACACATTATGTGTATCTGGTGTAATTTCTACTTCCCTGCTTAAAACCAGATCTTGTTCATTAAGGATATTCTGAGCAGAAGAAAGCACCAAAGGAAAAAATAATAGCTTATCCAAAGTGGATTTCTTTTCATGAATGCAACAGTTTTAAAAGCTATTTTCAAGTGTATTTATAAGGTCAGAATTAAAAAAAAAAACATTTCCTTAATCCAAAGGTAGTTCTGATTTTATAATAATTTCAGTGTCTCTTTCTAGTCTTGTTAAACCTCTCACTGATTCAACAGCCCGTATCACAATTTTTACAATTGGGAAAAGGTATTGATATTCAGAGGTAAAACCAGATTCTTTCTGTGGGACTTCAGGGCGCATTCTTTTTTGAGGTCTAATTTGTAAGAATTAATTCTTTTAATTTAATACTTATGGGTCTTTTTTAAAATAGTGTTCATATGGATGAAAGGCAATTAATAACACAAACTCAGCAAATTATCACAACTGGACTATCATGGCTGAAATAGCTTTTGATGGTGAAAGAAATTAATTGCCTTCTCTTCAAAAGGTTTATATTATGGCAAAGCATGCCAGAAAGAAACTCTTTTGTCATAGCTTATTTATGCTGTAATATTGTCTAGGACCCTGACCATTCAGCAGAAACCCAATTTCTAAACCTTTTCAAAGCAATCAATGACACTTCTCTGAAGAAGACCAAGGAAGTAAACTTTGTGAGTCTATTATCAAACAAGATGTGGCTTTTTCAAAACTTCTATGCAAATCAAAATGCACAATGCTTGTGAGTTTATTCTCTATAATTACAAAAACTTTTCCTCTAATGATTTAGTTGGGCATGTAGAGAACAAAGGGAATATACTTGCTGCTAAACGAGCCTGACTTCTACCAGTTCGTAACAAAATTATGTCTTATCTTCTCTTTAGACATTCCTCATGTGCCTGGCCTCAGATGTCTAGCACTGAACCAAAACAGAATGTGCCATTTACATTGGAAATTAAAAGTTTAGGACAAAGAATGTTCCTAGAATGGGAGAAGATGGACTGTTTATTCAGACTTTCAGATTCCCAGTGTAGCCAAGAAGTGTAAAACCACTTCTTTCATAGGAGGATTGCAAAACTTTTTCTCAAACACTCTCCCTCTTAAAAATGAACATGGAATCTGTGGGGAAAGAGGCTGCTGAGAGCAGACAAGGTAGAGTTTCACATGACAGTTGTAATAAAAAAAAAAATTATGTTTTAATAAGTCAAGAGGTTTTCTGGTCATACAGAAATACAAAATGAAGGTCAATTTGTAACTTATTCCTTCTAGAATCAAATACTAATATATATACTATGTATTACTATACTATATATACTATACTAATATATATTTTAATATCAAATACAAAGACTTTGTTGTTTAATAGAATATTGAGAATCATGGAGAAGTGATCTCAGGTAAAAGTCGAGAATGGGAAATGAAAATAAAGAAAAAAGATTCAAGAACTTGGGGAAAGGGAAACAAGCCTTATGATGGTGGAGGGGAATTTGTAAAGAAAAAGTTCAATTAAGTTGGTTTTTGCCTGTGACATGTCAAACACTTTTGGAAATGTTTTAGGTTTTCTTAAGATTTTGGAAAAATTAGTGAAGAAAAATTAATTAAAAGACAGAGCCAATTAATTTGAATCTGAGCATCTCTATAGCACATTTTATTACATTGAATCTTTCCCCCTGAATCCTGGGAAATACTGCAAAAAATTATATATATGTACAAGAGAAAGAGAGGGAAATATAGTAGGAAAAAAGAAGAAATAGAGATTGTTTTCTTCAAGTCCAAACTTCCTTCCTTTTAGACACTTTGATTAACTGGACTTGAATAAGAGAACAAATAAAATATATAAATAACCTATTAAATTCATGAAGAGTTGCATCTATGTCATCAAAGTTCTCCATTAGGCTCGGTATCCCTAAACTGCAGCTGCTCCTCATTAGTTTAAGAAGGATAAGAATGAAATGTATGAGAAATGAATAGGCAGTCCTCTACATTTAGAAAATGAAACTGTTTTCCTCTCTTATGAACCATTTAGAAATTTAAAATAATTATTACAGGAATTTTTGCAATTAAATAACAAAACTTAAAAATAACTTTTTCATATACAGTGTAGCTCTTAAATGGATTACTGACTTTGTTATTTACAACAATATTGCAGTATGAGTTACATACAGTATGCAAGCCTTTCCCTACCAATGACCTCTGAAACCTTTCCCTTAAGGAGCTAATACTTGGAGATAGAATAATTGGTAACTGGTCTGCTTGAGTCTGACAATTCCTAGGTTACCTATACACTCTAATGCAAACATTTCTTGAACTCTGCATCCTAGAATGTATCAGACCATAAAGATTCAGTAATCAGATAAAGCTGGCGGCCACATTTCTTCAGGCTTCATACATCAAAGACAGAGACAACATTTTGAGTTATTTTAATGTCTGCTGAATAGAATATTTTGGATCTCTAGCTGAAAATAAATGTTTTGTGTCTCAAGTCTGTATCTAATCTGTCCTAAGCCTTTTGGCGGACACTAAAGCCACTTTTTTGCAGAAAAGAGGATGAATATGAAATAAATAACATATTCCAGCATGAAAAACAATTACCAAGAGGCTGATTTTTCTTCTGTTTGCACTAGTGAAAAATTCATGTTTTATCTCAGTGAGGTCTGTTTAATCTAAACACGGCCATACATGGGCAGAAGAAACTGCATCTCCATCCTGTTGTAAACCCAGTTCCCAGAGTCCAGCTTGCTTTTATCTACCTGTGACTGTAAAGCCCACAGACATCAGACATAGACAACATTTGGTGTCAAGCTGTCTCTAAGCTGAAATTTGTTTGTTTATCAATATGTTTTTTTATTAAATAGAGAGAAAATAATAACACATAATTTAGACTCAACTTTTTTTTCAGAAGGAATGAATCAAACTTTGAAAATATCCAAGATCGAAGAATCACAAATCAAGCATGTAGATAGAAAAGCTAGAGTGCTGCCAGGATCATTGTCATATTCTGTCAGTTGCTCAGTCAGGAGTTTCCAATGTCTCAGTAAAATCATGTCACTATAGAGTGCAAAAAATTGGGGGAATATTGGATTGAGGATTGAGGATTGAGAAGAGCAATGCCTTTCAATATGAGCTTCAGCTGATCCAACTTCGATCTGACCTCAGTATGGGCCATGAGTGCTGAGAGAGCTGGGGAACCCCACAGCAGGGCTTCTCATAATCATCTGTAAAAGACTGTGGCAATCATGTGCCTGAGGAGTGGATGAAAACAAATGCCATCCTGGTCTCCAAAAAAGGGCAAGAGGGAGAAACCAGTGAGCTACGGACCAGTTAGCCTCACGTCAGTCCCTGGGAAGGTGATGGAACACTTCATTCTAGAGGCCATTTCTATCCATATGGATGACAAGAACGTGGTCAGAAGTAGTAACAGAGATTTAAAAAAGGTAAATCAGGCTTGACCAACCTGATTGCCTTCTGCAATGGAACAGCTGCCTGGGTGGATGAAAGGACACAGTGGGTATTGTCTACCTCAACTTTAGCAAAACTTTCACAGTGTCACATCGTCATCATAGGCAAATTTGGAAAGTGTGAAATTTAGATGAGTTAACAGTGAGATGGAATGATAACTGGCTGAACAGATCCCGGAGTGTTTTTTTCAGTGGCATTCTGTGCAGTTGGAGGCCTGTCACTAGTGGTGTCCCCCAAGGTGCAAGAGTGGACCCAGTATTGTTTAACTGATTCGCACATGCCTCTGGTGAAGGGGCAGAGGCCTCCTTGACCAGAAGAGTTCCCTGATGGCACAAGGCTGGGAGGAAAATATGTCATTAAAAGGAAAAAAAATTCAAATAAATGTAAAAGAGTGTATTTAAATTCATATAATTTTACTCACATGAAAATGTTTGACTGTAAAAAAAGGATATTGCCTTTTATTTGCAAAACAAAAAAGCCTTTTCTTCTGCAAAGAAAATGCATCAATCAAGCAAGACCTTAATTGTAGTTGATCTCTAGTGGAAAGATCCTGATAAAACATATCTGGAATGATGCAAACAGGACTTCTGAAAAAAGAGTTCACTGATAAATGCTCGCCATGTTTTCTACATTATGTAGTACTCATAAAATAAGTTAATCTTGTAAAACCTGGAAAGTCAGAATGATAGTGTGATTCAATGTAATATCAGGAGCAAGCAGGAAACAGACCCAATCTCTCATGAGTTACAGTGGCTGACAGAAAAGAAAAACATATTTCCTCTTCTTTCAACTATTTGCAATTAATAAGTAATAATAGGATTGTTGTCATTCTGCTTTCAGCCATTTAGAAATCTTGTGACAGTCACAGACTGATGGGATAGAGACATTTTGCCAAACTGGTGGAGAAAGATTATATTTCTTAGTCAAGTGTCTAAAGCTGTCTACGATGAGTCTGGGAAAAGGAAGTTGAATTTAAACACAAGGAAATGGACTTAATTCTAGGATCCCAAACCCATTATTACCACAGAGCTGCAGATAAAACAGGAATTATTCTGTCCTATTTGCAGTTCATTCATGCCATTTGAATTCTGGCATCTTTCATCCCTTGCAAGTCTTTGCTTATACTATATATATATATATAATATATATATATATATATATATATATATATATATATATATATATATATATATATATATATATATGTATGTATGTATGTATGTGTGTATGTGTGTATGTGTATGTGTATGTGTATGTGTATGTGTATGTGTATGTGTGTATATATGTATATATGTATATTTATATGCAGGGTCACATAAGTTATAGCAGGTTTACCACTGCACAGATACTTAAAATATCTAGATTCTGTTGTATTCCTAAAATATATATGCATGTTTTCACTATATTTAGTGAGTTCCTCAAAAACAACGCATGAACACCCAAAGATTAATAATATGTGTGTAAAATGTCATGATATTAGTCATACTGAGAAAAGAGTAATTGTGTGAAATTATTCAAAATTTAAGACAAAAATATATGCTGAAAACATTTATGGTGAGTGTACTGCATAATTTCCTTGGTTAGGTGGAATTACTATCTCAAAATGAAAACTAAGTTGATTTTTCTATTACATTTTTTTTTAAATCTACAGTAATAGATCATTTTAGAAAGGCGAAGTAATCATAGTTGAGACAATTACACCTCATTTTTACTATAGATTTAATGTATATATGTTTTACTTCTCTTTCATTTTCCATGACTACATTTCTACTTATTTAGTGTTTCACTAATAATAATGATTGAGGGACCACTCAATCATCAAGTGACTGAGATCAGGGTTGATAGTTTTATACAGAGAAATGGACTTATCTCTGTAAGTGTCCTGAAGACTAACACTGCTAAGGAAACAAAATTGATTGCTTAATATTTTCTCTCACATCCTTTCCAGTTCACAGAAATAACATGCTGATCATCTTTCTATATACATGACTGATGCACTGCATGGGTCTCTTGTGACTCAGTCCATGTTGGAGACAACTATGTTTTCTTCTGTCTACACTTCTAGCACCTAATGAGGAAAAAAATTGGCCCTGGTATGTTGCTTCATACAGCTCAGAAGTATTCTGCAAGATGGCAAGGGATGGTACCTGAGGAATGAAATAGGAGCCAGCAACCTGTGGATTCCTTTCGGTCTGCATGCAGGATCTTGGCAGAGGATTTTCAGACACACAGAGTGAATTTTTAACTTAACAGGAGCTGCAGTGTGGTCAGCAGGGTTATCTTAAACTACATCAGACCAAGGCAGTAAAACAGATTAGGGCTTCTGAGCCTCATGCTGAAGCTAAGTCAGTAGAAGGGTTTGTGAAGACAAATATATCATGATTGCTTTAGGTGGGCCATGGTTTCTGGAAAGGGAGGCTGAACAAGTCTCCTTTTGATGAATGCAGCATACACTATGCTCTAGGTGGCCAGCAGTGTTCCTGGTGAAAGGACAAAGTAAATTATGATGCAGTCTAGTGAACTGACTTTATGCCACTGCTTTATACTGTCACTCACCAGGCTTTGAGCAATACTTCATTCCTCAGGCTCCAGGCTGAGCTGAGATCACATGGCTTTAGTTCTTAGATTGCTTCAGCACTGATTTTAGTTCTGCTTTTATTCTGCCAAAGGAGTAAATAATGAGACAAAAAGATGCCAAGTAGCTGGAAGACAAGTTCAGCTGCACTATGAGAAATCAGGGAGCAGAGAAGACATTGTATAATTAATTTTGTTAATACACAGATTCATTCAGCTTGCCCCTGCAATGAGTACTCTTTCTTTATAATGAATCAAAATCCACTACATTTGGTCATGAGAAACATATTTTTGTGGCAGTGTTGCTAAATAATCTAGAGAATGCAATGTGCTTACTGATACTGCTTTTTTGTTATGGTCACAGCTTCTATGATCCTTTGGGCTTTAATAGTGATGCTGTATTCTAGTGCTGGATGTTGTACCTCTCCTTCATGTCTTCACATCTGTCCTGTACTACATAATGTTATTCCTATAGTGAGTGAAATGCAAAAAATTAATCAGTAGTCCTGGAAGATAAAGCATGAAATCACAGAATCATTTGGATTGGAAAAGACCCTTAAGATCCCAAAGTCCAGCCATTAACCTAACATTGCCAAGTCCACCACTAAATACCACCCTTAAGTACCACATCTACATGTCTGTTAAATACCTCCAGGGACAGTGACTCAAACACTTCCCTGAGCCCCTTTTCCAAAGCAATGATGATGTGGAGTTCAGGCTGGAAAGAAAGAATAGTCTTTGATTGCTTTTTCAAAGCAGACGATATTCTTATGTTGACTGATACAAGATCTTGGCTTGACTCTTAGATCACATCCTTTTATGTTCTCTTCTTTAATATTCTGGATGAAATTAATTGCTAGGTTTGACATTCTGATTTATATATAATTTATAATGATTTGTATCTTTTAAAACTATGTTAGAATAAGTCGTAACACATTTACCCAGTAAATGAATGTTTTCTGTAAGTTCCTCTTATCAGGTGGTCTGTGATCTAAGGGAGGGGATTTGGGAGGAGGAAAGGCACATCTGTGAAAGAGCAAAGGGTATCTCCTGTGGGATCAGCTCCAACTGGCAGAGACCAGAAGGAGACTGGGGGATGGGGAAATCTAAGCAGACCCAAATCACAGGCTTGAGATTTTTGGCAGATTCTGTCTCTCTGACTACCCTAACAATTTTCCACTAATTGTTTTTGAAGATCACTTCCTTAAGGACCTCTCCCTTACCAGATCTTTTTGTGATCATCTCCTTCACGTACCTCACATTCTGCACTACTCTACACCTAGCAGGAGCTGAGTTAATTACAAACCAGAAGAGACTGGTTCCTGTGCCTGAATTTCAAAAAGAAACCAATGGAATTTGGTGTCTAAGTGCCCAAATCACTCTGCAAAATTAGTGTTGATCCACTTCAAACCATTTGAAATATATACATTTATTTCAAGAATTATATATCAGGACTTTATTATTAACACATTTATTATCTTTTTTAGCAGCTCCTGGCCAAAAAATAACAGCTTTCAGAGTCAAGAACTTGTCAAGAAGCAGCTTTATTGACCATGCCTTCAAAAGTAGTGAGAGCATTAAACATAATATTTTACTGGGAAAGGCTGGAAATGCAAAGTATTTTTGGCCTGATACAGTAAATAATTTTCTTTTTTGGTATGGCAAATAAAAGCATCTCTATCAAAATAGATCATCCCTCAGGCTAGTATATTCTGCTTTTCTAAAGAACATGCCCGTCTTCCTCAGGATACATTTGAGTGTATGTAAAAGGCAAACACAGATGAATCAGATTAATGGTGTTGAAGCATGTCAGCCTGAGATCCGGTAAGGATCAGTGCTTGCCAATAGCCGGCCACAGGCAGAGTGAGAAAGAACACAAGGTTCACGTTACCCCCCCCTCCCCTGAGCAGATACAAATCTCACATGCCTCAAGTGAGTGTTCAGCGCTGGTTAATCATAGGGAGAGCAGTTGCTTCGTCAGTCTAATGACTGACACCAGTACAGCACCAGCTGTATGCTGTACACAGCACCATCCGGGAAACAATATTTCTCTGCTCAGAATGGCATTTTATGTACTTAATTTTGAAATAATTTCTGGGGCTGTTCTCCATGTTAAATATTTCCCTGGATTCCTGAAAACCTCCTTTTTTATCCATCGGCTGAGACTCAGTCAAGTTTTTCTTTTAAGGTTATGCCAATGTTTATTGATTAAAGAGCTGCATAGGAACACCTGTTTTCAAGTCTCTATTTTTCTGATATTTGATATATTTGAAAAACAAAACAAGCATTGGAACATAAATTTAGGTAATATCACATGTGAATATCTTCTTTAACCATCCACATGCTGTGACACATGTGCTAAAGTATACTAATATATATACAGATATATCAAGGGAGAAGAAAATTCAGGATAACTTGGATAAACCACTAGTGACATTTTTAGTGTTCCTGCTGATACATTTTAGCTATTAACAGGCAAGGAGACAGGGTCTTCAATATGCAGTTATTTGTATGAAAATATGCTATGAAAATACGCCAATCGAACATTTAACAAATTTAGATTTTTTTTGAGTTTTTTTTTTAATATCTTTTATAGTTAAAACCAAAGATGTGCTATCCAGTTAATATTTTCTAAATACAAGAAAATCTGAATCACAGGAGCATAAGGTGGTTTGGGTTGGAAAGGACCTTAAAGATCACCTGGTTACAAACCCACTGTTGCAGGCAGGAACACTTTCCAGTAGATTGAGTTACTCACAGCCCAAAACAGCCTGGCCTTGAACACTTCCAGGGACAGGGAGTCCCCAGCCTCTGTGGGCAATCTGTTCCAGTCTCTCACCATCCTTACAGTAAAGAATTTCTTCCTAATAGCTTACCTAAACCTGTTTTCTGTCTGATTAAGGCCATTCCCCCTTGTCCTTTCAATACATGCCCTTGTAAAAAGACACTCCCCAGCTTCTTGTAGGCCCCCTTTAGTCAGTGTAAGGTTAACAGGAGGTCCCTGGAATTTTACTCTTTGTGTACTAAAATATATTTTAAACCCTCACAAATTAGGTTTTCATATTTCAGCAATTGTTTTGATATCCACAGATATATTCCAAGACATACAAAACACAAACCTAATATGAAAACATTAATTAAAGTTTTAAAAGCCATCTCTTATCATTAAAAAAAGCTAAATCAGAAAAGAGAACAAGAAAGTTAAAGATCTAATATTCTGCAACTATTTTGGGTTTGCAATGTGTGAAACAGGCTTGGTATATACAGGACACGAATTAAAGCTATTGATAAATAATAGTTGCTCGTCTTGATAGTAAGTAAAATGAAAGTGCAATTATATATTATTTTTTTCCATGGAAAAAATAATCACTTATTTATGTCTTTCTATTCCAGATGACTCCTTTGAATACTAACCAGGGATATCAATGCCTCCTCAGAAAGTAAAGGATTTCCTTTTGAAAAATCTGTTTCCAAAGTTTACCTAAACCTAGAAGCAAAACTGATGTTAGAGAGCTGGCTTTTGTAGCTAGATTTTCTGTCCAGCTACTGAAACCTTTGATAGTGTCAGTGGCAAGACAAGATTGCCAGCTTTGCTGTCCTTGAGGGGGAGTGTTTAATGAAGAAAACATACACTCTGAATATAAAACCCTCATACTTTATAACACAGCTCCGAAAGCAAAGTTACTGAATATGCCCTGGTATGATGGAAGAAATACGGACACCAACATACCAATTGCCCAATTTCTCTGTAAGTCCTCCAGAACAAGTTCCCATGCTTATTAGTATCCAGAGACACCAGAGGAACTAGTATTTACTTTTGGGTCTTGATTTCTCTGCTCCCTCTCTGCTGTATAGAAAGGAATTTCACTTCTTTCACCTTGTGGGATGTACTTGAGCGATCTTGTAGGAAGGATTCAAAACATGCCTCCAGAAGCACTGAAAAGACTCAGTTTGGTGGGTCCATGGGACTAACACCAGGGAAATAGAGCAGAGAAATACTTCAGTTTTCATGAAATAATGGCATTTTCAGAAATAGCACAGAAAGCTTGATTATTCCTGTGCAGAGACTAACACTCTGAACCATCATGAGTAAAAGTCCAGTGGAGAAATAGTTTGGTGACAGCTTCAAAGTCCCAACTTGTCAGCTTTTAAACTTAAAAAATTGCACTCTGGTGATTTATAGTGAGCATAATGAGAACATAAAAATGTTTTCAAAAACATTCTTCTTTTGAAGTAAACAAATCTGAGACCTTTGGTCAACAAAGCTCTTTCCTTACTTACCCAAGTGTAACATTACAGTCTTTATGAAACAAGAATATAAGTTCAGTAACAAAACAGTCCTCAGTATGATCTTTGTCATTACAGATGAAAGACCAGAATCTCAATTATACTCTATTCTGTTTGTAGACTTTAGGCCTAAAACAACAAACAATTAAAAAGTCATTTTAAATGCAAATAAATCTGAAAGAAAAAGAGTTACAGTTGCTTTCTAGATGTACTTTACAAAAGCCATTTAATCTACTAAGTGCTGCAAGATAAGATGTTATTAAATATTTATAGGGAAGAAACACCCATATTCTTATGAAAAGGACAGTATTTCTGTAGTAATTGCTAGAATGAAATATATCTTCTGGTTACTAAGAGATCCCTACTAGTTCTATACATTAAGGTGAATGATATATTCAATAACAGTGCAAATGACAATCCAAAAGTGGCATGCAAAATCTCTCCCCCAGGAGGATCAGTTTACTTTTTGGATCATATCCAAGGCTCTCAAAATTCCTCCTATTGGTTTCAAAAGGGTCAGGCCCCTATAACATTATATCACTCTACATGTTGTTGTACCTAATATCGTTGAACCTGAAGGTCAATAGTCTGGTAGTTCAGTATTTGCCTTGAAGAGATGCTTCCACAATATTTTTATCTTTTTCTACCCTCAGTTTTATTGAAAAGCACCACTTTTTGTCTCTCACTTTCCTTCTTTTGCCACAGTTGCAGAAAACTGATGTAACAGTTTTTAATTATGAAAGGCTCTGCTTTGCAGAGTACTACGCCTTCATTCCAGTATGATGTGTCACAGGTCCAGCCTGTGCTGGAATTAGTAGCAGTAATAATACAACTAAGAAAAACAGAACGATGTTCAGATAACTTAAAGCACAACCAAACCCATGCATCAATTAAAACTCATCAATTGCAAAAACAAGATTTGATATTCAGCTTTCAAAATCTCCTGACATATATTCGTTTTATGTTTTAAACTTAACATACTATTAAGTTTCATTTAGCTGCTTCATCTTGAAAGCTCATTACAAGTTACATTGTCATTCTTGGGTTCTTTTTTTCAAGTATATTCATTTGGATATGACTGCAAAGAAATCCATTGCATAACAAAAAAAAAAAATGTAACCATTTTTGTTAAGGACAGATATGCTTGGGAGAATAATGAACAGTTAGCTGTCCACATAGGCAGTAACGTTCTATTTATGTTAGTAACATCATGTGCATGTGTAAATACAAATATCGTCAGTTCAGTTCTACCAAGTCCCAGTCTATATTTCAGGGTGGATCTGGGGCTGACAGTGAGAAGAGATGTCAAAGTTCTGTCAACAGCTGCTTGTGATATCTTGGTCTTCTGGAAGAAAACCAGGGAGATTTTATGTCCATGCCAAAATCTTCCATCCTATAAATCCAGATTGGTACATATACTGCATACAAGGGGAAAGGTTGGACTTTCCTGAACTTTGATTTTTGCGTCACCCTTGAGGCAGTGTGTCTAAAAGAGGAATGAAGTGTAACTGGTTCAATCCTTTACAAATTTTCAGAACTATTGTCATATTATAACTAGCACAAAAGAGATTTTTCTTTCTGCTTAGGGTTAAAAATTAACCCTCTATTAGGTCACAAAAAGTGCACATACTCATGAAAAGAAATTTGCTTATGATTAACATTTCACTTCATCAACATTTTAAGACTTGCCACTCTAATTTTTTTGTAGGATACCCATAGAAGAACATAGAAGATCTATGAGTAGAATATTTCATTAACTTACTCAAACTACAGAAAAATAAAGGAGACAAATCTCAGGCTTGATCACTCAGCAGTTATTCAATAGCTAACAAAAATGGAACCTATTGTACATAGCAGTCCATAACACTAGCCAGATCTCCATTTAGGAAGCCTTTCTAAGAATTAGGTTCATCTCATAAAAGTGAAAAAAACTGTAAAAATTCAGAAATATTTTTGACATGACTGGAGGTAGCATTATGTTCCTTATGCATCAAACTTTTCAGAATCCTGTTCAGATTTAAGTACGTGAAAAAGCTGTCTTCTTTGTTGCTGCTTATGTGAATTCTGGCCACACACTCAAAAATGTTGTGGAGATTTCATGCCTGAAAACCAAGGTTATCTGTCTGAATCTCCAAGTAGGTAGAGCAGTGATTCAGGAACAGCAACACATGATGCTTACACCAAAAACAATATAATAAATTGTTTCTACTGCTTCTAGTAAAAACCCTCAAATTTAATTATATGTCTAAATATTGGCCTATCAAATTAAAAAAACCCCAAACTTAATCCAAGGACATGGAAATAAATAAAGTAATATAAAAAACAATACAAGAAGAATAATGAATGCTTAATAGTATATCTGAGTTTCCTAAAATAATTTTGAAGGGAAAGAGCTGGGAAAGGTTTTATTTCTACATCCTTCTAGTAGAATTGTTTATGACAATAGCTTGAAAACCTCAAGAATTTGATAACAATGCTTAATTTTGTAAGTAGGATAACTGGAGGTAAATATATAAAGTCAGAGCTGTCAGTAAAACACTGGATATATGTTTTAACCCTTCTTGTTTTAATAATTTTATTTTTCCATTCCTCCCTCTAAGAATACAGTTCAACCACTAAGGACTACCAGGAAAAGCAAGAAATTATATGAATAGGGAGTGGATCTGGATTTCTAATGCAAATAAAAAATGCCAAAGAGCATTCAGACTCAAGCATTTCTTTACAAAGCAAAGAAATGCCCCAAAGCCACACACAAATGAGCTGTCATATCACAGGTAGACCTGTCACAATATAAACTTAGACCATGATCTTTTCCAAACATGCATAAAAGGTACTGATTCACGTGATGTGTTTCAATATGGAATGCCATAAAATAACTTTTGTGTCCTAGTTATATCCCCCTAAGATACTGAAACCATTGCGCCTATCTTTCTCTTTCTCATCTAGAGAACAGCAGCCACCAAATGAGGTTATGACTAAAAAAATTCAGTAGATCATTAATAAGTAGGCATCTAATCAGAGCTACCAGCTAGGATAAGATTTACATATCATTCTTCCCTGCAACAGTTAATGAATTCTATTATTACTAAAAATGACATATTGATAAAAAAAATTACTAGATTTTACCAAAACTATTTAAGATAGTGTGATTGGGAAAATCAAATATATTAGTATCTGAAAGTCATAATGCTTTATAATATGTATTTTTTCCTTGGACGGTGGTAAATGAAAGGTAAAAGAGAAGTTTCTAATCTAGTTTATAATATCAATGCGCTTGCATTTAAGTCACTGTTTTTTCCTTTACAGAGTAAAGAGTTCAATCATAGTGAACTGCCCAGTCCTTTAAGCTACAATTCCACTGTGAGTAGTAAATTATGTATAAATGTGCAAATTTTAAAGGGTATGGGGTAGGATTTTCTTCCAAGACAGAAAAATATGTAAGGCATTTTTATTTCAATTGAGCCATAGGCAACACGGTTGTGATGACAAAATTTATGTTTGAAATACCTGTAAAATAATCATAGTAATTAAAATGTAATAGCCATCATATAGGTTCCTATCTATCTATCTATCTATCTATCTATCTATCTATCTATCTATCTATCTATCTATCTATCTATCTATCTATCTAAAAAAAAATATAGTAGTGCATCATTGCAGTCTGGCATCCACCTGTCCTGAGGAGTTATGTAGCAGGAACCTTTCTGGGAGTTCTCTAAAATGCAATAAAACATTATTAGCACAGGGAATTCTGGACAGATGTCACACTGGTCACAGTTTCTGCAGCTAAAGTGTTTCCTGCAGTAGAGAACATGAGTGCTGGGGCTAAGGTGAGGCATTTAAACCCAAGATTTAAATAATGCAAAGCCATGTGACTTTGCTGCTGATGTGCAGGGAAGCAGTTATGTTTCCCATATGGCAAACTTGCTTCCAACACCTGAAAATCAAAATATATACCAAAGGCCTTTTTGCCCAGGAGTCCCAGTGAGCTGAGGCTTTGCACACACAAGCAGACTACACAGGTTTGAATATGATGCCTTCCTGGTGTTTGAAATCATCTTGCAAAATGGGATGCTACATTGTCCATCATAACTCACAATGGGCATCTCAGAGTCCTGCTATGTGAAATTGCTCTCTTAAGATAACACAATGACTTTAAGTTAGGTAAAAGAATGAAAATGGCTCTGTAAGTTTTGCTTTCTCCTGAGCATAAGCCATTCTATTCCACTCAATTTAGCTGAGTATCTTGCTCTCAAGGAAATGACTGGTTAATGAAAGAGGTGGTAGGATCAAGTAAAGTGATTTCTCCTTCCTCTGTCTATAATGACTTATTTGGTAAAAGTGGCAGATATGGTGTCAGAGCCACCACCTCACTTGTCCTCTGGTGAATTGAAAGGAGCCCAGACAGAAGAATAAATATGAATTTAGACTAATCATTACTTCTAAGGCACACAATTTTTTTAAAAAGCTAGTTGTTTTTTTTTCATTCCAATTGTAACATTGTGTTTTCACTAAATCTACTGACATAGATACTCTCTTACTTTATACAGCTAAAAAGTCATGCTAAGCTGGTAGCTCATTTTTACACCAGAAGGGGTTTGGTTTTTTTTTTTTTTAGAGTTCTCTTAAAATGCCATTAAAGGCAGAAAACATTCAAGATTTTTCCTGTCTTCTGTACATCTGCTGCTTATTCGGTATGATACTTGGAACAGCAGAATCTGCTTAACAAAGGGCTGAGAATATATATTTTTTCTTAAATTAGTGATTGAATCATCATTTTAGGTATCAGAATCCCACAGTTGTTTTCCACATGAGATTCTGGCTTTCCCTAAATGGTGACCCTGGAAATTCTGCAAGCAAGTATGACCTTAGTATGATGAATTATCCCATGTCCAGAATTTAGCACTGTGTTTATGTATATGTCCTTTCTTGGTTCTTCCTGTTACCCAACAAAAGCCTCAGAGCTTCTCTGTCAAGAAGAAGGGACTTTTTATTTCAACAGTTGACAGTTGGTGGGTGGATTCTGTGCTCTAAATATAACAAGTATTTTCTGAAAATTCCCAAGAAAATACTAGTTCAGAGTGACAGATATGAAAAACAATTTTCAATATTTTTGGATCCCTGAAATTTAATTTTAAGAATTCACAGATATTTACAGATATTTACAGATATAGTACTTCAGGAATTGTGCTCATCTTGTATGGGGAACAAGATAGGTTTATATGAGGTACTTCACAATCTGCTAGAATGTGATAGTCCCAACACTGATGAGGTTTTAAAAACCCGAAAAACAAACAAACAAAAACAAACAAAAAAAAAAGCCCAAACAAGACAGAAAATAGAAAAGGAAAATTGAAGAGATTACATGAGCTTTTTTGAGTTCATAAAAGCTCAAGATAGAAACCCAATGGTGGTGTCAGAACAAGAACCAAAATATCATTTGCCTGTCCCAGCAAATGCTTGCCCAGGTCATAATCCAACTGACTCACTGCCAAGTATGCCCTATGTTTACCCTGAACCACTGAAATGCCCATATTACAAGCCTAAATATTCTTGTTTTTCTTTAAATTCTCCAAGAAATAAAGGCCTGAAAAGAATTGGGTTTTCAAGACACCTTGTGGTAACAGAAGTAAGCAGAAATACTTTTGGTACCCAGATACCTCCCTGTTGGCTACATGTGGGATTTATTTCACTTTTCTCAAATATTTCAGCTCTCTGAGAATATTGAGATACAGTTATTTCATGTTGATTAAAATAAGCAAATGACCCAAGGCATTTTTGTAAAGATGAGACAAAAGTGTGACTGAATTGGGAAGGTCATGGAAACAAGACACAATAGCTATAAATCTATTTAAAAGCAATATCTATTGAAATCTTTATAACTAAGGCCAGAGTTGAAGAAATCTACACAAATATTGTAATTTTGTCCTGCAGTGGACATTCTTAGGTGCTCTTCTGAGAAATCAGAAAGAGTGTGTCACTCTAAGATTTACATGTTGAAGTCCATAAATTACACTATTGAAACAAGCTTTTAAATGTACTCTTTTCCATTCTACTTCTGCTGCTGGGTACACTGACTGTTTTTCTAGTGAAACTTAGTCACATAGTACAAATATTAGTAAGCAGAATGTGAAATATAATGAAAATATGATTTAGTTATGCTTGGCTCCAGTAGACTAAAGAATATCAAACATTATCAACAGAGATTTTCCTTTTATGGAGGAATGTGATACAGTGGTAAAAGAAGGCAGGGCAGAAAGAGTTTGAAGTTATGCTAAATTGGCCACAGCAGTTTAATTAGGGATTTGGACATAAAATGTGTTCTATTAAGACCACGTTTATTTTTAGCAAGTCTTGTAACCTTTAAATTAATGTGATACACAGATGTTTTACAAGCACGAGTTATTTACTAAAGCATGTTTACTATTGAAACACAGTACATTTACTGCCAAATAATGCTCCCAAGCTGTTTAAATGGAAGAAGTAACAGATATGATTTTACTGAAGTTTATCACTTCTGTTTGGGCTGCCAAAAATTTCATAAGGTGATTAGAGATCTTCAAGAACCCTCATAGGAACAAGAGTCCAGACGTTCTTTTATTCAGCTTAGCTTCAGTTTTATGCAGAAGCTCTCCTCCAGAGTGGTTTTGAGTGTCCTGCTTGGGAAGCTAGGGCTTCCTTAGATTAGGCAGCAGTGACACCCTCAGCTGTCCTAACTGGTCCTGTGCTGAAGGTCATCATGGAGACAGGTATGTCTCAAAGCTCAGTTTGCTCTCTCCTTAGCCACCACAGCTCAGAGCTACATCAGACCACCAAAGGCAGCTCCAGGGAAGGTGCTAATTAAGTTGTGTTGAATACCTTCTGTTCTGCTGCCCATGTTAAGGTGTCACTAATCTGCAGCAGAAGATGAAGACACACAGCATTAGCCTGCCACCTTTATAGTCATGGCTATATTAATCTACTTTGGCCCTTGTTAATCATGCGTGAAATGCATACATTTCATTTTCAGCAGTGCAGTTTTAATAACAAAATTAATATACTAAATTAATTCAATAATACCAAATTAATAATATTAAATTTTGCCTCTGCTGCTGCTGATTATTTTACTCACACACAGAACTGCAGGCTTAGGAAGTTCCTGAGTCATAAAATATTGGAGGCCAGAAGAATATTTTGGAATGATTAAATCATTGACTGAATATATCCTATATGTTTTCTCTGATTGAAATTTGTCACCAAACATCTGGTTTTGGCCTTAGTAAAGGAGAAAGAGTTTGTGAAGGTGAAGTCAATGGGCTGTCTAGTCTTAGCATATAAACCTCTCCTTCCTTTGACTGAGAAAAAAAAGTGACAGCAGAGAGATCAAGCAGTGCTTGGCAAATAAGAATCATGGAAAATAATGAAAAGAGAGGACAAGTTCCAACAAAGGCTATAGAAAACAAACAGAACCAAAACCACAGAACCTACCACACAGTAGGAAAGTATTTCTCAGTCACACATCGTAACCAGACAGAAGACAGAAGATCTACACATACAAATGTTAATACCCAAAAGAATGAAGAACACCTAAAAGCAGGATGGAATTTGACCTTCACATCAGTCTATAATCAGTCAGTCTTGGAGCCAGGATGAGAGTCTGTATGACCTTCTGAGAGATTTTAATGACACTCTCCATTCTGCTACAGAAGATTGACTTTCCTTCTGATAAATATTGACAACAACGCTAACAGTACTGTGAGTTGGAAAAGTTGGCTAGGGAAGCAAAAGACTAACCAGCCATTTCAGGATATTTTTTTGTGAGAAACAGGAGATAAATAGAGACCAAGGAAATAATTTTTAATCCGTCACAGCCATAATGATGAAAACACCACACTAAGGAACAAAACACATTTCTTGACTAGTAATGTTGCATTTCATGCTCGCTGCGTGGATGAATATGTACTCCCTAGTAAGTTCCTAAAGGACAACCATGACCATAGTTTTAATTTCATCTGTATCAAGCACAGTCAAAGATTATATTGCACTATATTGATATTAAAGATCATTGGCAAGGATTCAGCCTGTGAGTTGTGGAACGTGGAGGAGCTCCTGTAGTCACAGCATGATCTTTCCATATCAACCACACATTGCTCACACGCAGCTGTGCAGAATCACGAAGAACACTGTGGCTCTTGAGTGTGATCTGCAAAATGTGGAGGCATGGAGGGTATATTCCCTGTCTTCAAGAATGACCTAGGTAATTATCTACTGAGTTAATTTAGTCAAATTTCAGCAATTACAAGGCAAGAAGCTATCTCAAATTGTTTTAGAGAAGTGTGCAAAATCTCATGAAAGTTATTTCATCACTGACAGAAAAGAAAAATCAACATTATAATGAATGAAATTAAACAAACCAATGACTCTGCAGTCTAACAGCTCATACTCCAATCTTACATAAATATTGTCCTAGAACTTAACATATTATTGATTTGTATATATCATAATGTGATTAACAGAGTTCTTTTTGCAATTAGTTTAGTTCTTTCAAATTGAATCAGAATTCATTATATTTGCTAGTCACTGTATTATAGTACTATAAAAAAAAAAAAAAAAAAAAACAAAAAAAACCCCAAGGAAATATTTGTAACCTTAGATGTTTTATGCTTATCTCTTTTCTCTAGGTTGAAGTCATAATGCTGTCAGATTTCACAAGCAGTAGCTGCTCTTTTCACAGCAACCAGGCAATGGCAACTGTAACTGGATTTCCAAATTAAGGAATAAATCTTCCTCCAATCCTCCATATCTGGCACTTGCTTAGAGCAATCATTTCCTAGTTATCTTTACCAATCTGAGGTGCTGCAAAGGCACAAAGAAATTTTTTTTCTCAACCCCTCCTTCCTTCACCCCTTTTTTGAGTGAAACTATACTTCAAGAAAAAGCTCAAGGTCACACATTCTGTCCACATATATGCACCATTAACTGCAGCTTATTCACAGGACAAATCAGCAATTTCTTCATGATTTTTTCTCTCCTAATGGGCATTTACAAATGCTTTTCTTTCAACAGCACTATCTCCTGCATCAGGAAGTCCGGCATTCACCTTTAATTCCCTACTTTTGCAGCATCATGGCACTTAATGATCATAAAATGGCTGACATCATTTGGGTCTTGCCATCCTGCAACTTTAAGATGCCCAGGCTTGGCACAGGAACACAACACTCTAACTTACTTTACAGAAAATGCAGGGGTGCAAAAGGCATTTAAAATAATGTAGCAAACACTCATGGAGAGTTTTATATATTCAGGAGGACTACAGACAAATTTGGTGTTTTGTCTCTCTGTTTACAGTGAAAGTGAAAAAAGGTCTGAAAAATAGATTGCAGTGTAACCTTGTTTAAGTATTTTTATACATTTTATCTGTTATGTGAAAGTATCCTATGAGACATGGGAATGAAATTAGATGATTGCTTTCCATTTGACCTCACTTTGTTCTGACTGTAAAAATGGTTGCTAATGTTTGATTCTACTGATTCCTTTTTGTAGGGAACAAAGAGATCAAACTAAGTTGCAAGGCACTGACTGTAAATTTACTCTGTTACTGAGGTTGTTCCAATGAAGAGAGAAAGCATGCAATTGAATGGATCATATTGTGAAAAGCAGTCAACTTAAATGGAACTAATCCCCAAATCTCAAACCAAAACTGAATGATTGCACGATAATGTTTATTGTATTCAATTTTATGGATAACTTTGCCAGATATACATTGTAAATAGTTATCGTATATGATAGCATAACATGAATCAGTCAAACATAATTTGGACAAGGAAAACCAGAAGGATGTGTGATGTCTGTACTGAGTTTGTGTATATTATGCATATAGAGTTTTCTGATTCTGATTTTCATGAAAATGAAATTGGATTCTAAACATATAAAAGTAGCCAAGTTAAAAATGTGTTCTCTTGGCCATATTGTACCTACATCTTTAGGATGCAAGCTTTAGCCTTTTAAATGCTCAGTTTGGATGAGCATGTGGCTTCACAAGTAAAATTATGGTACTTCTTCCCCCTCATTTTTACTCACCCCATTTACTACAGTTCAAAAATACTGTGAGCTGAGAAAATAAGAAAATTTTATTTGTATCTCTTGTTTCTTTTTTAAAAAAATGAATTCTTCACAAATGCTATTCTGGTACATTATTTGTGAGACAAAGAATCTTTAAGAACAAATAATGTTCTTTAGTACATCAAGAATTAATAAATCTACCAAAGATAGATTCAGGGGTTATATTTATATTTATGAACTAAGACAAATCAATTCACCAGATTTGTTTGTAATATTTAGCCTTTTACAGCCCCTTTGAATCAACAGTTTTAACGACTCACCTTCTGTGCTCCTACACTCACAATTAAAATTCCCAAGAATATGATATTCTACAAACACAGTCAAAATTACTTTAACATTTTATACCAAGAAATTAATTTTATCAAGAAGGAAAACTGACCCACAGGATGGGGGATGTCTTAGGCTATGAAGTCCAGGGACAGCATTGAAAAATTCCTTTCTATTTTCTCAGCTTTATTGAGTAAAACTGGGTCATTGGACCAGAGCTGTCAGCCACCAGAGAAAACTGATTTACCAGATCCCCTGAAAAGCATTTGTACCACGCATAGCACTAATATCCCACCAGAGCCATGCAATGGGCTGGGTGCAGCTCCCTTGTATTGGAGACATGGACAGCATTGTGACAGGGCTTTGACAAGCAGGAGATGGAGATAACCTAAGCATAGCAGTGACAGAGCTGAATGAATGAGTGGAAGAATTTGGCAGTGACTCAGGTGAAGCTGAACCTTAGGAATAACCCCTTTTCTTCTCTCTATAGGAGACAGGAGAATTGTCACAGAAATGTCATACATGTGGGTTGGCCTAGTGGCTTCTCTAGGGCACATGATGCACCTAGGGGAATATATTTGAATTTCCCAAAGGTAGAAGTTACATAAAGAAAATAGAATAAGAGTAAGTTAGATGGAGTAACATTTTACATGTGCTTCTAAATCCTTTCTGAGTTGGGCCCATGAACATTAAAAAGGTGAACAATAAAACCTGGTGTTATTGAGTATCCATATCCTGTAGAGCATTCTTTGAGGGGAGATAAAATGTTCTAGCAATGGAAAATCAAAACAAAACAATCTTGCCTCAGAGTATTTTAAAAATTATTTTACAGGATCATTTGCAACATTTCATTGCATTAATAATAGAAAGAAAAAGGTAATTTTCATATTATTTCCAATTGGTTTTCATGATTTTGTCACCAAAACCATGCTGGTGACATCAGGAATACATTTCTGTTGCACTCTGCTATCATCCAGCTTGCGGCACTTTCTGGGGGCCAGGTGTCTCCAATTTGGAAGAAATTATTAAAATCTGTTCAGCTGGTTCTGCATCAAAGAATTCTGCAGTTGCTTGGTTCTAGGGCTTTCTGCCATCTGAGGCTGAAATGGCAACCATCTGTTAAGAATTCCTCCACTGAGTAATTTTATTCACATTTTGAAGAACATCAGGAAAAAAAGCTAAAAATGCTTCCAAAACTGTCTTTGTTACAGCATGGTTTTGAATGGAGCTCTAAAGTAGTGCTTGTCGTCAAGTTTCTGCACTGGTTGACTGTGCAGCAGAAAGAATGGTTTGCTTACCATGAAACGTTACTATTTCATGCTAATGATCACTCACAAGAAAAACAACTATTGTTTTGTTATTATTCATTTGTCAATATATTGCCTACAAGGTGCTGAGAGCTCCACAGTTTAAATTAAAGAGAATTCCTAGTCTAGGAAGCAGAGAATTAAAGAATAGTCTTTTCTGCAAAAGATTCTGGACAATAAACACTAACATTCTAGTATCTAAGGTCAATTTGTCATTTAGGATAAGGTTTAACTTGAACAACTTGTGCCATCTCAAAGTTAAGTGTCAAATCAAAACCTATTCCTCTAGGTTTCTTCTATACTCAATACTAAGACACAAGCAAATCTACTGAACAATTCACCTTAATGTTCATGGCTTTTGGACCCTTTCTTTGCTTTTCTGTGTGCTATTCTCATAAAATGAAGTGCTTAGTTTTTCCAACTCTCTGTGTGTTTTCCCAACTTTATAACTGCTGAGGTCCCATACATCTTCTTACTAAAACTTCATTTTCAGACACTAACTTCCATTGTATTTAGTGATAGTGAAGATTATGTGAATATAATGTATAAGTATCATAATGTATATATGTACGTGAATATTAATTCTATGATTTCTAGTTTCTGAAAAATGTACATTTTGAGTTTTGATTTTGCTATTGGTTTGATTTGGGATTTGGTTTTATTTTATTTGTGTTTGGGAATGAAAGGGAGTAGGTAGTATCACTCCATTGCCTAAACCATCTTTGTCTTGAATGACAAAATAACCTTTCCCCTTGAACAACCTAAAGACTAAAAGAACTATATGAATGGATGGCATTCCAGGTAGATACCTGAAGAACAGAGGGACTGAGTTAAACAGAGCTTTAAAAGATGTCCAGAGCAAGGGTTAGAGTGGACTCTTAACTTGGAAATTTGCATTTTTGTGTTCATCACTGCAACCTCTTCAGCTTTTTTGTAGGGCTTCTCTTTGTCATTTCAATAGGCAGCTGTCAACTCTATCTTCTCACATCTGGGGAAGACAGCACTCTGCACCACATTCCATGTGTCAGGCTCTATACGTGCTTTTATTCCCAGTTCTTCTTGTTCTAAAACTATGAAAGAGGTTAGAATGTTGGAGAAAGTGACTGCTAAATTGTCATGTTTATTATATTATAAAATGGGACAAAACATTGGAATAAAAGCCAAAAGATTGTGGTAGACTGAAATAGAAGATTTCCAACTCTTATTGCTCACCTTTATAAATCTTGTGGGCCTAATAAGAAAAGTATCAGGAAGAACATGTACAACTTTACTTTTAATTTACTAGACAAATCAAGTAGTTTCACCCTTTACCCCAATTTTGTCATATAGTAGCCTTAAGAAAAAGTAGGCTGTAGGCAAGCTGAAATGACTTGCACTTTTGAAGAAAGAATATATTTCTTGTCCTCTACTTGTACAGTGAACAGCACAATATGGCCTTCACTGTGAGTTTGACTGATTTATACTTTATCTTCTAATGCATTATTTCATTAATTCAGAGTAGCTTTTAAATTTCTAGCATTTTAGATATATATGAAAATAGTAGTTTCAGTTTTCATTTGTCTTTGATATGTGCCTGAGTCATTAGTGATCCCACAGGAAGATCAACTGCCCACATACTATATGTGGATCTCATTCCTAGGCCCAACAATATGAAAACATTTTATAGAAATAATTTACTACCTGATGTTTTTACAATGTCTTCCTTTCATATCTTTGTACCATCATTAAGCCACCATCAATGTCAGGCAGAACCTTGGTCAAATGCTGAGCCATGATCTTCCTTTTCTGGAGCAAGTAACAGGGGATTCAAAGTGACAGAGCACCCCAGAGCTGACAGACACCCACAGACAGCTGAGGGGATGGGATGAATGCCCCTCGGTTGCCAGTATGATAATCTTCTCACTGAGATAGAAAAAAATATGGACTTATGTAGAACAGTGGTCATCTTTCACTAGAGGGACAAACAGATGGCTGTGAGCATGTGTTTTCAATCCATGAGTTTTATGACATTTGGAAAGTGTATTTTATTGGAGATTGGGGAACTGCTTTATTCTAAAGCTCCTTTTCTTGACAGAGGTTTCCTTACCAGCAGAGTCCAGTCTGCAATTTCTTCCCAGAGCCCTCTGAACAGTCTTTTCTGTCCTGCCTTCACTTCAGAACTCCAAGCCCCCAAGAGTCTGTCTGTGAGTTGATGCCCAACCACAGCAGATCACTCTGAGACAGCTCACTGAGTTGTGGTCATCCCCAGGGATGGACACTTAGTGATACAACCTTCAGCCCTCCCACCTCAGTGAAGCCTGGGGACTGTGCACTAAGCCATGCACTTTGTTAATTCACTAATATCCTTTAGTGCCTCTTAGATCATTGTTGCAACAGAATTACTGTGACCAGGAATGCTGTTTTACAGCAAAAAATAAAACTGGAGCTAAATTGAGTGTGACAGTGACCATAGAGAAGAATAACATTGCTAATGGAGCTCTTGCACTGCTCAGATTCCACAGGCAACACTGGGATTGTAAAACAAGACTTAGTTTGATTTTATGCATAGCAACAACATCAAAACTGAGAGAAACAAGGCTGTGAGATAGAAACATACCAAAACCATGCTTGTGTCAGAGGAGTTTTGACTAATGAACTGAAGACAGGAGGTCTGAAGCAATATATTCAGTGCTAAGGTTAGTAGCAGCACTGTAACTTAGCCAAATATGATTTTCTCAGCTCCATTTTGTTTCTAGTGAGAGAGTTGCCTTGTTTCTCTGCTGTTAAATTGAGGAAACTTAATACCACAAGCAACTTCTTTACGGAGCAGCATTGTCACAGCAAGGAAAACTGAATGGTGGGCACTACATCAGCATGCTCAGCCCTTGCTCAGCCTTGCCACCTCCAGAGCATGGCATCAGGGACCATGGATCCAGGAGTGCAGGAACCTGGCATCAGCTGGTGTTAGAGTGCAGAGCACAGGCATGACTTGTAAGAAGGAATCTCCCACAGCAATATGACTGGGAATGAACCCAGAAGCTATCAGAGCTGATTGCAGTGAATTAACAGAAGCCACATTAGTATCCTGATTTGGATGAAGCTTTTTGCAATACATGGATCTCCATTATAGATAGTTAAACCAACAATTGTAACAATCAGGTTCACATAAAAGACCTGAAATACTGGAAGATGGAAATGAGGGAAGCAAGATGTTCATTACTCTAGTGCATATTGTGGCAGGTAAATACTTTCTCCATGTAATCCCTTTTCATAATACAGAGTATACTTTAAGCCTGCAATAGCAATTGCCAGGATAATAACCAGGCAGCACATAGAACATAGAATAAATACTCCTTTAATTTCAGCAAAGATTTTGGTAGAAAAAGATCATTTTAGGTAGCAATCAAACCAATTGAACTTTTCAGTTGGGTAAATAAAAACAGTGAAACTAAAAGATTATTTTTCAATTCTTAGTATTGAGCTGTCAGTATCATTAAAAAAAACAAAACCAAAACAAAACAAAAAATAAATTCCAACTTTAATATCATACAGTCATCCATGAACTGTGTTGGCACTAGAAGTATCTCTTTTGGGAAGAACAATAACCTCAAAGATTCAGACTTGGAAATATTCACAAAATTCTGCTAACAAAAAATATTTTTGAGATTGAAATCCAAAGGAAAAAGAAAATGTGAGAGAAGCAAATGTAGTACTCATCGTTAGGCATGCATATGCCTATGTAGAAGTTCTAATACAGAACACTTGTACACTTCTAGAGATTGTTTAGCTGACATGAAAACTTCCCCAAGGGAGATTTCCAGTTCTAAAAAAACATCCACACCCCTCAGAATTCTCAGATACATAATCAGATTCAAGGAGAAATCCTGCAAAAATAGCGTGCCACAAACTGATGTAGCTCATTGTGCGTAATACACTCAAAGGGAGCAAGTGGAGGCATAAGTGAAAATGTCTGTATAATTGAGATTTTCCAGGGGCATGTTATTGCTCTCTGGCATGCTTGCTTTTATTCAAACAAACAAAAGAGTAAACTGGAAGGAAAAGAGGATTCTGATAAACTCCCTTTGAGAGACCTAAAGTTACTTTTTCTTTACCTTTACTTTCGAGGTAAAGAAGGTTACTTTCTAAGCTTTGTTGTCCTTACTATGATTGAGCCTGCTGCCACCTCTGTAACTGTAGGCCTTCAGTGTCATGATACCTCGGATCTTTGGCTGCCTGCCTCCTGGAAATATGGCATAGACATGAGAAGGTACTTCCCTGGAGAACCCTGGCTTAAATGTCAAGTCTGACACATTCGGGCAGAATCAGCAGCATCCAGAAACCCTCCACCTCTGGTTAGATCCAGATGTGACACTGACACAGAACAAAGCCTTCTACCTTAGAAATTTTTCCACCAAAGTATTTCCAAGAAATTCTTCAGGAACCTGTACTACATGTGTGAAAAAAGGTGAAGGGGTTATTTTTTGGGCATGCTTCCTCAAAAAATCTGCACAGGAAGTTCATTTTCTTAGTGTACTTGCTGACGCTGTCTGCTCATGCATCAGACCATAAACAAAAGGGCACAGTTTCATCAGTATCATCACTTCTCTTGATTTTGTATTCCTGATCTGTACGACAGTGACTCAAATGTGAATAGGGATTAACATCAACTATGCCTGTCTTTGCAGGGTCATAGTCTTAAAATTCTTCCAAACTTTGTGTTTTTATTTCTTCTATTCATAAACAAATTCAATATATTATTATCCTTAGAGTCAGTCCTTAAAATCACATAGGTATTGTGATCAAAAATATGTGCAGAAGGGTTTTGCAAGGCAAGTGGCTCTGTTACCACTAGATCCTGTCAAAATAAAGCCAAACCACAAGAAAGCACAGAACACTAAAGAGGTTAGTCCAGTGTCAAGGTTTCTGCATAAAACTACACAGAATACCAGAACAAAGTGGTGCTAATGTGCTAGTACTGCAATTATTGTCAGTGCCATATGGATGCTTTATAGTGCCAATACTGTTATGGTCTTAAAATACGAAGGTTTCATTAACGTGTTCCTCGAATCTGTAACTTTATCTCTTAGGGATTATCTTTCACTCACTGGAAGACTCCTTCTTTCATACATGTCTGATTACTCCCAATATTTATCTTAATTAAGCTTGTCTTGAAAATGAAAATGAGAAAGTATTTCTGTCCTTAATTATAAGAAGTGTTTACTTGACACTATGTCAGCAGGGAAATATTTTATGGTAACACAGATTTTGTCACTTTTGCTAAAAATTTAATTTTACACTGGCCGTATACATTTCCCCCTTAGATCTCTAAGTGGCAGTACTCTGGGTAATACTCCTATTTCTTATAAGTTGATCAAGGAAATTATGAACAGATGGAGAAGTTGCTGAGACTTTCCATATTTCCAGATTAGACCCTATAAAAATTAAATAACATAGAATTATGAGAAGAGTTTTGAACTTATATTTCTTGTACTTTAGTAATATTGACACTGAAAAGATTTCACTTGCAAATTAGATTAAGGATAGAATTTATATTTGCTTTGTAAACTGCTGGAGATATGCATCACGTTGCACACCCTATAACATCCAGCACAATGATGCTCTTGTTCTTGTCGGTTCCTATTTCACAAAACAAATAATCTCTATTGTATCAACTTCCTTAGGGCAGCATATATTAGCACATATTATCAAAAACTAGAGTTTTGATTGTTTCCTTCTTCGCTGTCCTCCTTGATTTGTTTCTACTACAGAAACCCCACATCCAGCCCAAATCTTCAAACAGAGAATTAAATATTTATTGTTCTTTGTCAGTTTACTTTCCTACATTTTGTGATTTGATTGCATAACATTTAAAGAAAAAGGTTGAATACTTCTGCTAAAATAAATGCACAAAAATAAAACATCACTGTAATATTGTATTTTTCACAATAGCTTCTCCCAACCTGCCCCTCAAAAATGGCATATATTTTCAATGTTGGAGGGGAGTCCTCATTTTGCTTCCCATTATATTCTTTCCCAAGTGGAATAGGAAAACAAAAATTTTGCTTTCTTCCCTAAATTCCTTCCTTGAAATGGCAATGGTCCCTTGGTAAGTGGAAGTTTTTTAAGTGTTATAACAATTGAGTGGAAAAGAGAGGAGGATATATCTGCGATCTAGAGAGGAGGGTATATTTAGGATTCTAACTCATATTTTAATTTTTTTAGACTGATGACCTTCCTCTGCATTGCCCTTCAAATATACTGTCATAGAAACACTACAGGGTGGAAAACCTTTAAAGAAATAGTTCAAAGGATTCTTTAGATTTACATTTAACAGTCTACTATATTAATAGCATGATTCACTTTGACTCTAGTGAGTGAAATGACATCATTTTTATACTGTGGGAGAAAGAAGCTAAGTTTAAGTTGGAAATATTGTTCAGAATCTTATCAGTAATATTTATGAAAGTATTACTATTACATCAGGGAAAAAATTGAGCTGAAATCCTGAAGAATGTGTTTTATATTATAAACTTCCATAAACCATTGACAGAGAGCAGCTTTAGCACTTGGCACAACTGTTTTCTCTCTAAAATGCTATTTATGGCTAATGGACAAAAAAAATCATTTACCATATTTTCTTCTTGTTCTCAGATTTCTTTAATATTGACCGATATATTTAGGGCATATGAATGCAGAATGAGCAGATATATGTGTGAATAACTACAAAGAAAATAACTTAATTCAATATTTTAATCTTCATCTAGATCATTGATGTTTGAGAAAAACAATCCAGATATTTTGAAGGAAAAAGTTATTGTATTATTTATTTTTTTAAAAACAAAAAGAGTATTGAAACAAAATGGAGATATTTTTAGCAACACTTTGTCTGCTGAAATATGTACATTTTTTCTATAAGAATGAGTAATATATTATGTCTAATTATTGAGACACTAATGGTAATAATTATATATATTGATAAAGTATAGGAACAAAGTTACTTTATATATTCATACCAATTTTTTCATTTATATCTTGCTTGGCTTTAGAGAGAGATTTATGGTACAATCTAAGGTATTTCATTCTATTTTGGTCATCTTCAATATGGAGTGCATTTAAACTGCTGAAGATAAATTTTACTGTTCTCTTATTAACAGAAGTCAAGATTTTATAATAAATTTGGGGAAAATAGACTTTCAATAAGGAAAAAGTAGAAGAAAATACTCTTTTGAAGACATCCTTTGGAGAATAGATATAAACATTTTAAAATGGGACAGCATTATCACAAAAGGCAACGTAATGATATCTCTCAATTGTTAAACACTTAAAAATTTTCTAAATGATACATTTTTTCATTATATATAACATATTGAATGTCATGAGTAGAAGTTTAATAATATAATTTGAGTAAACATAATTTTATAGTAAAATTTTGGTATTCTCTTTGGCTTAAAATCTTCCTCATAATTTTGTTAAAATCCACTGCCCTTACTTTACCAGGTTTTCAATATTAAGTCTTAGCAAAAAATATGGCAAGACTAAGAGAAAATATGGAACAGTAACTTAATCTATGGAAGATAATCCTTTTTTTAAAAAAAGACACCTTCAAATCAGCCAATTGTAGCATTCTTGCAACTGACAAAGCAGTTAGCTAGAAGAGCAAAATTAGGGGATTTGGATTTAATCAATGGGCCTGGAAATTATATCCCCCTCTTCATTTCAGGTACAAATGTATACACACTTGGAGTCTGCATGTGTTCTGTGACTGGTTATCTTTGCTCTGAACTGAAAATGGCTGTTTTCTTTTAGGTGAGCCTGCCAGCTCCTTTGAGAAGATGCTCATCAGTTCCTAACTCTGTGCCAGAAAAGGTCCATGTGCACTGATACTGGGCTTTTTACTGCCTTATTTTCCCTGCCTTGCTGTTCTTGTGAGAGCTTTTTCTTTGCCTTAGCTTTTCATTTTATTTCCTGCAGTGGAAGTGTCTATTCATCTGCACTTGAAATGGTATCTGATAATAGTAGACAATGATTCTTGAGCCAGTTTCTGAATATATTTCTGTTGGAGACAGTTATTACCATCTAATTGAGAGATGTTCTCACTGATGACAGATGATATTAGGCACAATTTGTTTCTAAGAATTTTTCTTTTCTCCTAATGGAAAACTATCTATAAAGTCAATAAACTCATTAGCCCTCACATTACTGTAACAATGGACTGGAACACAGAAGTTCTGGGAATTAAATTTAAAGGCAAATATAAAAGATAAAAAAGTTCCCTGCTTTCTTAATGGCAGTCCCAATGGAATTTTGAACTCCCATTTGTGGTAACCATGGCAAATTTTATGGAAAATAAAAAAATAAGTTTAGATTTCTGTATGGTATACACACTGGATGATTCAAATTTCAGAAGAATTTCTGCAATATTCTATATATGAGCTAGATGGAAAGCTAAACTGTGGTTCTCTCACCACACTACTTCAATAAGGTTATTAATGAACTAAACAACTATACACAAAAGACACATTGAACTTTTGTATATTAAACCGTCCAACTCTGAATCCAGTACAACAAGAACATATTATACACACATTACCTTCTCAAAAGGATGTTAATGGCTTCAGTCATTGAAATATCTGTTAAATCAGGAGGGACTGAGAGAGCAGAGAGCATTTAGCCCAGACTTGAGACTGCTCAGGGAGGAGTGAAGAAGAGAGAAGCAGACTCTTCTCACTTGTGCCCAGTGACAGAACAAACGGCAATGGGAAAAAATTGAAATACAGGAAATTCCATTTAAATGTTAGAAGAAGTTTTTGTGTTGTGAGGGTGGTCAAACATCCCAACAAGTTGTTAAGAGAGGTTGTGGAGTTTCCATCCTTGCAGATATTCAAAACATGACTGGACATGAGCAGCCATATCTGGCTGACCCTGCTCAGAGCGGGGCTGGACTGAGGTGCTCTGAGGTGAATGAAGGTGCTCCAGCCTCAGTCACACTGCAGTTCCTTTTGTTGATACTGGAGAAGGCTCATCATAACAGCTTGCTAAAGTTTAGCTGAGATTAAAGTTGCATAACAAAAATTTTTCATGTTAAATTTTGGATTAAGAATGTCTATTGCTGATATAAAGGTTGCATAATGCCCCTGTTCAGTATATTTCTGATCAGTGCTTTACATATATCACCAGTTCCTGCTTTATATTATAAATGGTAGCAGTAAATATTTACTAACCATACTTAAAAATCACTTTAATTCACAATCTTTTTTGATGTAAATTTAAAGACATTTTTGCTGATGTGAATGAAGAACAGTAGCATGCTTCTTTTCCTAAGAACGGTGTGTGGATACAACATAATTGTACTGAGAAATTAAAACCTTAAGAATTATTTGAAAAGATTAACTTAAAGTTTGTAAAACTGTTATAAATTTTTATTTCATGTAAAAAAATATAGTTTAAAAAAATGTGTAAGACTGGCAAGTGAAGATAATGGGGGTTGCACTACAGTTAGTAGTTCCTCCCAAAAATTTCCATCTTGAAAACTCATTTAAGAAGTATGAATCAAATGTCTATCTTACATTTAAAAGGTCAGAATGGACTTTCATATTTTGAGGGCTTTTTTCCATACCCAGATTAAAAATTAATGTATAAGAGAGGTTATGTAGCTTTTGGCTACATTTCCCTTAAAATATATTCATTTTACATGTGTTAGAAGAGTGTTACAGAAGGCTACTTCAAGATAATAGATTTACCAGATAATGAAAATAAAACTGCTATGAGTTCATACCAGCATCTAGAAAGAGCAGAGCAAGCCAAATATATTCTAAAAGGAGATGATAACTTTTTACTTAAAATAGAAAATATTTTGATATGTTTGCCTTTTGATAAAAATATAAGTGATGACAAGTATTTTGACTTGCAATATTTGGTTCCTCTCCTCTCCTCTCCTCTCCTCTCCTCTCCTCTCCTCTCCTCTCCTCTCCTCTCCTCTCCTCTCCTCTCCTCTCCTCTCCTCTCCTCTCCTCTCCTCTCCTCTCCTCTCCTCTCCTCTCCTCTCCTCTCCTCTCCTCTCCTCTCCTCTCCTCTCCTCTCCTCTCCTCTCCTCTCCTCTCCTCTCCTCTCCTCTCCTCTCCCAAACACAAACACAAACACAAACACACATAATTTTTCAGACTGCCTGGGAAATGCAATGAGCCAAAGTCACATTTCAAAGGAGCTAAATCTCAAGGAAAGCCAGAACTGTGGCATGAAATATCAGTCTTACAACTTCTTCCAGTAAAGAAGAGGGTTCTATATCAGCTTGAGGTGCACCTCATTGAAACAATCGTTTATACCACTCCAAGGAGCCTTGCAGGTCTCTCTCACATCACACCGCCCAGACCCAGAAAAGCTCTGTGTCTGCCTAACATTTTTATTATCCCTCGTCACTGACTTTGGACAGCTGCAAAGCATGTGCTGTGTGCAAGTTATTTACTTCCTTACATTATACTTTAACAAGATAGAGCCTTCCAGAAGAGGTTATTTGGATACTATGAATTGTTTTGAACTTCTGTAGAAAACCTTCTGTTAGAGCTATGCAGTACTGAGGAGGATTCCCATCTTCCCATTTTTAGGCCATATTAAAGTGTACAGGAAATATAAAATTGCTCCAAGGTCCTTATTTCTGGTGATTATCTATAAATAAATATTAGTAAGGATCATACTTAAGAGATCCACAAGCAGATGTGCAGTCACATCTATCTTTGATTGATTCTCCATTCTCTTTCATGAAAATTTTACTGGTGTTGGTCACTAAGTTTAGTAGCAGAAGTGACATACATCATGACTGATCTCATTGATGGGAGATGTAGTCTCACACTTGAATTTACATTCTTAATACTGACCCTGTTGTCAACTGAGAATCCATTATCTTGATTTGACTAATGTTTTCTTTAATTTTAGCTAATGTATGTCACAGCTTGCATATTGAGTTATATATGCTGGCATGCTCTTGAAGGAGCCAGCACTGCTGTTACCCTGTCAACACCAGGTTTCAGAATGAATTCCTTCAGTCAGTCTGCCTTCAGTGCTGTGCCCCTCAAATTTGAAGTTCATCCCTGCAGAGGGTTGTCTTGCTGGTTCAATATCTCTTTCAGTTGTTTTCATAATGCCTTCCACCTACTGGATTACTGTTTACTTTAGGGAGTACCTTGGAAAGCCATTTAAAAATACATATTTTGATAAACACATATGTGGGGGGAGCAAGAGAGAGGCAGAAATCCTTTACAGGTATCTAAATTACTTTTTCTTGTGCAACAATACTTGTGAAGATACTTCACTGAGAGACATTTTGTGAATTATTTTTCCATGTTGCATATATAAAACTAAAACAACCAAGAAACAACCATATCAGGAATACCACTACTATCTCCTTGAATAATATTACTGTACACTTGGTATTGTTTAGTTCATATTGAACAAAAATTTTTTCATTGTTCTAAATGAGCATTTACGGTATATTTTGGACCTGTTACAAGAACCGCTGAAGTGAGAAGATTTTGGGGTGACCTGAATAATTTTATTGAATCTTTGCTACTCTTGAGTAACCTGATTAACTCATGCAAGTGCCAACACAGCCTTCATGCCAATCCACAACACACTATCAAGTTATTTTTTTCTCCCTCATCTAACCTAGTTTTCAGCACATATACCAAAGCCAAACTGCCATGATGAGAGTCTCAAGGCTGGAGAAAGAGAGGTTGAAAGTTACTTAAGCCAGAGAGTATTTTGGCACAAAGGTGATAAGATAGATCTTTGTGAAGAATTAACCAAAAGTGCAGGTCATGTAGAAGAAACTGGAACAAATTCCTCCTCATGTCACAGCCAAGCTGTGTTATAACTGGTAGGTTTCTTTGTGTAAACGAGAGGAGGCTTTGGCTGAGCATTTATCTAATAGGTTAAATGTAAATAGAGTCCAGTAGAGAACTGTATTTTCCACACTAATCTGAGTTACTGCTGGGAGTTAAACTATGTGTGTCCCTTTCCTATATTAAAGAAAATGAGTAGGAGAAATATAATCTAATCACTTGCTGATATTTCATAGAGATGGAAGTAGGAAGAGGCTTTAGGTTTCTTCAACTGTTTATTCTTCTTTATTTTTCTTCTGAACATGAATCTCTCTTCTCAGGAAAACTGCTGTTTCGGATGCAGTATTACTGAACCTCTGCCCAGAGCTTAAACCAAACTGAATCTGAGCCTTTTCCAGGAAGACTGGGAGGAGATGTGAAAACCGTTTAGAACTAAGATTAAAAAAATAAATGTGGTGTCTCGGCACTGCTGCTTTCACTTGGGATCTGAACTCAGGTCAGATGGGCCATCCTCACCACAATTCCTGAGAGGACCCAGCCAGGAAAAGTTCATTCTTCTTAGGCTGTCAGAGGTGACACAGGCATTTTATAAGTGACCCTGATGCCAGATTTGTAGATCTCGTTTCCTTTAGAGACAAATTTGGGAGGAACACTGAGTATGGTAGGAAAGGAGGAGGAGAACTCTGGCCAGGCAACCTCCTGCCCTGCAGGAGAAACTGGACCCCTGTCTGCCAGAAGGAGGACAGCATTTCTTGCAAGAAGGGTTATTTGATTGGCAAAAGCAGAACCCCAATAACAGAAGCATCCCTTTCACTTCCATAAGAGTTAGGAGGTACATGAAGACTCACTAGCAATTCATGTGTCAGGAAACAGATTCAACTAGAACAGACCAATGAAAAAGATGCTAAAAAAACTCATGACCTGTAACTACAAATTCATTTTGCACAGTACCAGCTTGTGAAATTGCAACGTTAGTGCATTTTTTCCTGCTTACTGGTTTATTTGATATTTCAGCTTTGATTTGTAAGGGTTAAATTAAACAAAACTCTGCTCTTTCTATATATAAACATCAAAAGCAAAATGTTCGTTATTAGCAGAAAATAGTCATAATTCTTTATGAATAACACATTGATTGTGACCCAGAAAGACCTAACTTACCTTGTAAACTTTATTTAAATTTTCATTTACACTGCCTATATGAATATAGGAGGATTGAAGGGAGAGACCTATGAAATAAAGTTTATTTACAGTGAAATATAATCTTTTTGAAATTCCTTGGTGAAATTCCTATGGTGTTGAATTTTTTTTTGTACCTCCTCAGCCTCTAATGCTGCTGCATGTCATTGTTTAGTTGTTGCTGTCACAAAAGGAAAATGTCTCTCCAGCTGCCACAGGGTCACATGGGCTCTCTCAAGGGACAAAGAAATAGTGAAAGGAGGCAGAAAGGGAATGGGAGGTGAATTTTCTGTTGCTGTCATTCCATTACCATTTATGTGCTAGAGTAACCCCACAGGTGTTTGTTGGATATTTCATAGAGGGGGTCTCTGCTCTGGTTTTAGAAACACTTTCAAATCTCCCTAATCCATTAATCTATTTTTGTGCTTTTTTTTTTTAATTTCTGAGGAAATAGACACAGAGCTCCTCTGAACAAGGTTGTACAAATAGAGCTTGAAGAAACTTATCTGACTATGGATTGATGAGTCAGTCATGGATAGCAGGAGCAATTTATAAAACATTCTAGCTAATATCTAAAACTAACTAATGAACCCAAAGATACCGTTAAAATGTTTAAGTGTAGCACTGTCTCCCCACTCCCTACTTATCTTTTTAATTCCTTCCTATACTTCAGCTAAATTAATGAATTTCAAGAAAGTGTCATTCATTTGTGAATCGTCAATGCAGAATGGCACTTTTTTACTAGTTTATATGCCTCAGTGCATCTTCACACTTGAATTTGTTTAGGGTCTCAGTAAAGATCATCCTTATCTACAATTTTAGTTGTTAACACAGACCACTAAATACTATGATTTTGGTGTTTACAAAGTCTGTTTAAGAAGAGTTTCCTGCTTCAGAAAGGAGATTTATGCTTCTAAAGAAACAGAACACAATCCCTCCTGATCCCATCCTGATCCCTTTCTATCTTCTCCCCTGCCCATTTCTGCAGAGGAATCTGCAGGCATCCAGAGGAATGTCTGTCTACATTTCTGTACTGATTTCCTTTCTTCCTGCTTCTGCAGATTATAAAAAGCAAATAATTAGTACTCAGGACAAGTTAACTTCAAACATATTACCTCCCACCTCTAACTGATTTCAGTATCTTTGACTAAGTCCTCAGGATAAGTGAGCTAATTACTAATGCATTCAAGAAGAAAAACTTGACACCCCTAGGTTTCATTTTTTTTTTGCAATTAAGGTGACTTTTTACTGCTCCATTAAGTCAAAGTTCTCTTTTTTTTGACTGCAAATTATCAAAAAGAGGAACAATACTACTAGATCTACTTTTAAGTACAAAAGGGTTATGATATCAGCAAATCATTGGAAACATTCAGATTTGGAAGACTTCACAGGAAAGTGGGTTAAACCAAGTGAAAACCACTCCTGGTGCCAAAGACTTATCTCTAGACCTATAACTGTGAAAGTAACAACACTGCCAAAATAAAGAGCAATACCTTAGCACTAGGTATCACGGTATACTGTGGATTTTAAAGTTAACCTCAGCTGGAGCTGGTTTGTATAAAATACACTAAAGAAGCTAAATATAGAAAAAATAAAAAAAGAGTATTCTTTTCTTATATTTTTCAGTGGTTTTTCACCTTAGGGAAATTGTTTTTGAATCTAAATTAAGGTTGGTCAAACAAGTTTACAAGTTCTTGGTGAATTTTCATGTTAAACAGTTGCCATGCCAGTGCAAATTCTTGGTAAATTCAGCTTTTAGAAGCAGTTCTTGCTTGTTTGTCCCATGCTGTTGACTAAGAAAAAATTCCACACCTAAAAAAGAGTTCTTACTTTATATCTGATTTCAATATATAGTCTTAGTGTATTGTTAATATATGTCTTCTTAAAATAGTCACCATAACTGTGTAACCTTCTTTTTGTCTTCAGTTTTTTTGTTTGTAGGTATCTGTAGATATTTTACTTCCTTCAGCTGAATCAACTATTGATCCATGGTTTGGTACTTATGCTATTCAACAGGGGCTTGTAATTTTATCCAGAATGGGCAAAAGAGAATGAAAAAAGGGTTATGTTTCTAATTTTTTATATATTAGGGCCTGGAAGCACAAGTTATATGAATATTGCTGGTATCTGTAAATTTATACATATGTTTCTATTCAAATTCTATTAATGATGAAGACTCTTTCAAATTTTATTGATTTTCTAAATGAGTTCTCCTCTATCTCTACATGGTATTGAAATCTCTATAAGAACCAGACCAAGCTTCCCTTCCTTCCTGGATCTAACTCACTTCAGAAGAGATAACCAATAATACTGTCTTAGAAGCATAAAGTGTTCATATTACAATGTATTTAATTATTTTTCACTTCATCGTTTTATTTTACTTTGAGTGAGGGGTGATTTTTCATGATTTGCTACTAAGAAGCAGTAAGACTCTTAATTTCATACGTAATTTAGATAACATTTTTCTCTTTTATCTCTATATGTGGGACCTATTATCATATACAGAACACCAAGCAAAACACAATATTTAGAAAAAAAGCATGCAGAAGAAAAACCTGTGAAATTGACTGTTTCAAAAGAACAAAGGATAAAGTGAGACAGGCAAGAACTACCTGTATTTGGAGTATATGTTGAAGAGGCAATAAACAGAGCATCAGTGTACCACTGTGCACTCTAGGAAGTGCCTACGTCCTGCCTGCTTTGCACAGGCCTTGTCCTCCCATCTCAGAAAAGATACCAGACTGGAACAGGAACAGAGAAAGTGAAAGACTTTCTGCACAAAGAACATCTTATGTATACTATGACTTGGCAGCTAAAAAATAATGTCTGAGGGTATCCAGCAGAAGCCTGTGTAAGTGTGAGAAGAGACTGCAAGTCATCATTTTGTCATTTCCAGCGCAGAGCCAGATGAATGTAGCAATTAACAGGCTAAAACTTTACAATAGCAGACATTTTATATACCAAGGAGTCAAACTAAAAGCTGCTCACCAAAAGTTATCACAGATATCCCACTAATCTTATATGGCAGGTGAGATATACACTGAGTGGTATAGATGTTAGTTCCTATTTATTAAATACTAGGTGGAGTGACACTGTTCCTGTGGAGATATTTACCTGCACCTGGAAATCAGGACATGTTTAACATAATTGTCTGATACTGGGAACTTGGCTTGACTAGTCTCTGCCCATATGCTTATCTGGCTTTGATAGTGCTATTTAGTTCCTGAGAGCTCTGGATGATAAAATTAAAATCAACTTATTAAACAGGTTTTTTTCCCCTTCTACATCTATTAATTATCTCATTTGATAAAAACATCATATAAAATGAAGATTTGTCATAAAATTATGATTTGATCTTATATACCAGCAAATAAATACTAATGGTACAGAACCCCTGTCCAATTCTTAATCAGAATATTTCTTTTAATACTTTAATACATCTTATGGTATTGCTTTATCAACTTATGTCTGATTCGCTACTTCTGCATGGATGTAAGAGAATCCCTCTTGCTGATTGACATGAGACCTTCATTCCTCGCTGGTGAGATAAACGTCTCCTTGGAAAGCAGTAAGGATGAAGGTGACATATTGGTGAGTTTTGTTTTGTTTGTTTTTCCCCACTGGAATTCTCTCTCCTTTACAATTGAGATAGTTCCTTTAACATCTTCCATTTAAATTAAAGGTAAGCATTTGCATATGCAGTGATAAATGAAAACCACTGGAACAGATTTTATGATTTGTTACATTCATGCACAATTGTAATTTTACTAAATTAAACAGACTGGACCTTGTACCAATAACACAAAACCTCCAATGGCCTCTGGCTCTCAATTTTACGTGTTTTGACACACTATCATCTAATTATAGCAAACCAGACCTTCCTTATGTGGTAACCTTTCTACATAAGGAAGTGGTTTCATTGGTATCCTGAAACCATACTTTGAAATTGTAGGTGCAATTGTAAATCCTTTTTTGTCTGTTAAAGAACTCATTACAGTGAAAAGACAATGACCAGATTCTCTATGGTAGAAGTTACCTCCAGAGTTTTCAAGTTTTTGGATGGACTTGAATTTCCATGAGCAGATCTTATTTCTTGTGAAAATGAGAGATGTGGAAATTTCTCTATTCAAACAAAATCTCTGTCAAACCAAAAATCAGTTAGAAATCCCTTGTGAGTGTTACTTTCTGATGAGCTTTACCAAAGCTTCACAGGCATAATGGTGAAAATGTGCGAGCTAGGATTTAAAAATCTGTGGCAACTATGAAAACATTGCTTCTAATGTAGAGATTAAAAACTGTTATTAGCACACAGAGCATTAAAACAGTGCTACACATCTCCTTTTAGCACTGGAATAAGTTTGAGAGAAATTGCTTAGATAGGCATGTGCTGAGCAAGCCAAGAATTTTGATTCCCTCCTACTTCAGGATCTGTTTCTTCCTGATGAAAGTTCAATTTCCTTGGTGCCTGCCATACAGAAGCTAGAGCACTTCCCTAGGTCATTTCTCTTGCAACCTGAAATTGTAGTTGCCAAATTTTATTTTCACAAAAGTAATTTACTGTAATTTTTTTAAAGCATAGTTACAGCACAAGATTCTGTTAGAACTAATTGCATCTAATTTTTACATTTTCTACACTATTTAAAACAGTTAATTGTCACCATCAATAATTCTAGTGGAGAGTAATGCTAATTTTTAGACTGTAGCATTCCAAGCTTGTTTTCAGGTTTTAGGGTATTTTCCAACTTGTCATGGTGCATTGCAAAGAAAAACAGTACAATAAAAATAGATAGCCATTGTGGCCAGCATCAACAAGTAAGTTTCCAATTTTTCTGGATGTGTCTATTTAATTTTATCCTAGCCAAATTAATTGCTCCTTCAATCTCCAGATTCTGAGAAATATAAAGAACTGCATGAGAATGAGCTCACTGCAATAATGTTCATTACCAGGAGAGCTGGCCTAGAGTGATAAAAGTCTGAGAATATGACAAAAACATAGGCCAACTCCAGGACTGAAGTCTTAGTGAGAAAACATTTTCACTAGAAATAAAAATATATTCTCATTATCTATTATCTATTTCTCAATTGAAAAATCTAGCCAGGATCTAATTTTAGTGATATCAGAACATCTTACTGCTGTAAATTTGTTGTTATGTCCAAACATTAAACCCACATGAGTATTTCGATGCATACCCTGTTCTCTTCAAATTCTCAGAAATTAATTGTCTGTCATAATCATTACTTCTTGCACTTCAGAACTTGAGTGAATTTAGTGCTCAGGAAAGCAGATTCAAAACCAGCTCTGGCTGATATTTAAGGCTGGTGCAGGCATCATGCAAACTTTACCTCTGTGCTGCCCCAACTATGACACACATTGACAGACTAGTTCAAAATAAATGCTAACAAATTTTAAAAAGAATCTAAAATGCTGGCAGTAGCTGAAGACAGCGATGAAGACAGTACCATTGTACATAATGACATTATCTACTGCTTTTTGGATGCCTTTAAACAACCAAAACATGCAAAGATAAGACAAATGTCTCTGTTTCCAGCTAGAAATAAAATGTTTACTGTTCAAAGCAGCTCAAGCTGAACGCTCCCTCAGAGAATATCCCTTTGCCATTGCTGAATGACCTGAGATTAGTGATTGGAGCATGATGCTAATAGTACCAAGGCTGTGGGTCCAATCCCCTGTAAGCCATTCATTTAAGAGGTGGAGTTGATGATCTTTATGGGTGCCTTCCAACCCAGAAAACTCTGTGATCTGGAAATAAATATTAAATATAATAGACTAAGTGGCTCCTGGGAATATCTGGGTTTCCTGAGTAAAAGTAAGTTATTCTGAATTGTAAACAAGGCCTTCACAAATAAATATCTGTTTCCAGAAAGAACATACCAAAACAGGAGTCTGTAAAACATGTTCTATTTATGGTAGTTAGACTTACACACTGATTTGGGAAAAACCTTGTACTGTAAGTACCTATTAAATCAGTTAAAGTAAATGTATCACTTTTACTTCAATGCATTTATCATATTACAACAAACAGTGACAGCATGAGATCATGAACCATTAAAATTACAACTCTAGAAGCCCAGAACGTGTTTACATAGCTGCAGTTGTGAATTTGAGTTGAAAGCAATGAGGCAACTTTAAGCTGTGTAATATGATTTGTTAGCATACTCTGGAATAAAGACAGGTAGCCCCACTGATGACCATAAGGAGAAGGTAGGAAATTTATTTTCCTTCTCAAGGAGTTATTCGAAAGTATTGGGACAAGTGAGAATTTCAGATGTTGCAGACATAAGCCTTTTGCAAAAGAAAATATTTAGATACCACTCCCAGATGCTCAGGAAAGCCAAGAGGGTTAATGCACTTTTTGGACTGTTACTAATACAAATTTAATATCTTTTCTGACTATATGTGTCTATAGGAATTTTGAATATCTCCATCCCAGAGTTTATCAAGAAGCTGAATAATGAAATGGCTGCAAGAGCTGCTCCTTGCTCCTTGTAGTCAGAATTAAATCCAGACAGAAGGGGAGAGGTCTCATGCAACAGAAAGTTAATTGCAAAATATTTGAGTCACCTGTCTGCAAATGAGGGTGATGATATGAAGTATAAACCTAATTTTAATTTTCTATGATTGCAACTCATAAATGAGTACCTTCTAAGTAAGTAATAAACATTCTTAATTGTGAATTATCAAAAGAACTGTTTGGTTTTCCACTGAATTTTAATCTGCTGAGATTTTTCCTTACCGCTTTCAACTGATTTTTCCTAATATTTTGTTCATCATATTGTGTTAATATAATTGTTAATATACGTGTATCTTAGAAAACATCAGAAACCAAAAATAGCTCTTTAAAACAAAGACATGCTAAAAGAGAAAGGAACCAAAATTTCCTTCTGCCAGTCAAACAGAACTGGCACTGTTTCTGTGCACTTGGGAATACCATTTCCCATTCTCTTACTGGAGAGCCCACTACACTGCTTCCTTATGAAAACTAATAAAAAATGATCACCCTTAAATCTATCCATGCCATCCTGTTCCTTTGCTGGCCTTAATGGAGAGGCCAGAGTGGTCTCATCCCTCCCCACCCAAAAAAGCCAATTAATTATTTCTCATCTCACCAGATCCAACTCTCTAGGTTAGGCCTGCATGTTTCCTGCTCTGTGGGTTTGTACTGAGGGGCTTTCCTTCAGATCCTAATGCCTGTGGGTAATCCTAGTCATCTAGCTCCAGTTGAGGCCCAAGGCATTTCCACCTCAGTACTGAGCCTTAAGATTCCAAGAGCTCTGCTTAATTCCATGGTCCCAAAGAGTGATTTAGATTTGGTCTAAAGCTAAATCAGAATCATAATGGAAACTTAGGTAAGAAGTTTTCATTATTGCAAGGAAAAACTTTATTTTTTCCTTAAGAAAGGCAACTTTCTGGTAACACTGCAGAAAGATAACAAAAAAAACCCTTAAGAAAACAAGGCTTATACTGATTTTCAAGCTATATATAACAAAAGAAAGGCACTTTTTTTTTTTGACTTTCTTTTCCTCTTTCAGCTCTTCCCTCAAGCTGTCATTTGATGGATGAGATACTTCAGCAGTAATACCTGATTACTGAACTGAACTCTTTGACCACTTATATCTGCCCCAGGTCAGAGATTCCATTTCAGATGTCCCAACACCGTTGTCCAAGTTCATGCTGTCAAATTGGAAATCAACTGGATATTACCTTTTGGGTTTGTTTTAAATAGAGGGAAGAGGATTTTTAGTTATCTTTCTGATAGTAAAGTTTAAGACAGGGAAAATGCATTGGATACTTTGTTGTTACTTCTGAGAGAAATGTGTATTGACTTGATGTCAAAATGAGTTCTCCTTTTTATTGAGTGCATCTTTTAGTTTGGTTTCCTGACTATGTTTTACTAGTAATACAAAATTAAGTGTTTTTATTTTCAGTTGAACCAGTGTTTTACCTCAACTACAAATCACTGACACTAGGAAACTTTTGGAAGACTTTGTTTGGTCTTTCTAATGAGTATTAGAAGCCTAGTGATTGGAAAACAAAATTAAGAAAAAGAGAAATTGTTATAAGAATTTAAAATATTTGCTATCTCATGAAAATTAGCAAATAAGATAATTTTGTCCACTTTCTAACAGGCTTTTCATACACTAGAAAAGAAATAAATACTGGCCAACACTTTAACTCAGAGCTCAGTTGCTGCAGGATTTTCAAGTACAATCTTGAAACACTTCAATGTAGCAGAAGCAAAAATATTCTGAGCCTTTGAAAGATGGGGATCATTCCCTAAGATGAGGTGACAGTAATAAACCCACGTATGGCTTTCAACCCTGCCTCAAATAATGAGCAAAATCAAGCAATAGGTCACCTCAAATGTTTTCCAGAAGTAGCCCAGGGAGATATGTTGTAAATCTGCAGCAAATGTAGAAAATGTTACTGTTTTATTACTAATGACAGTTTATAAAAATGGCATAGCATTGTTATAATAGTACAATATAATAGTTTATAGTTGAAAGATTGAAAACAACATCATTTCCACTCATTTTTGACAGTATCACCTAATTCCATTAGAAGCAAATCTATGAGGTTATTTTTATTTGTTGAGCACTGCAAAATCAGCTTTTTTTTTGTTGACAAGCATTTTTGAACTTCATAATTAGAATAAAAAGCCATTGAATGATTTTTAAGTATGTACATGCAGTTAAATCCACATTCAGATATTTTACCAGGAGAAATTTCATTTACAGATTCAGATAGTTACTACCAGAAATTTAGATTTTGAAGACTGTCTAAAGGATGTAATTTCACAGGATATCTTAAAACCAGTCAAACAAAACAAAGAGGTCTACATCTTCTTTAAAAACTTCTGTGTAGCATCCTATCAGAACAGGTTTGATGCAAGTTTAGCTTTTTATCAAATGTTCAAGAAAGTTGTACTTCTCATAAGAAACAATTCCATGCAGAAAACTGAAAATTTTATGATGCTTTCATTCAGTTTGAGTTAGGTCTGTAAATACTGAAGATTGACAAACAGTCCAATGCCATTTAAGCATCCATAGTTTTCTGTGTTATAAGGAACTATGAAAGCTGTTGTGGTGTGTTTCTGTACCTAATGGTCTGTTCTGTTTCCCCCGTGCTTGGCTGGATTTGTCTGTTACACCCTCCCACCTGGTTGTCAGTCTACCCTATGACCTGCCCCTTGTTCCCAATTGTTCCTTACCTAAATGGCAATCCTTCCCTATGCTAACCCCCTGATTGTACCTCCCCTTTGGAAATCCCCTAATTGTCCATGCCCTATTGGCCCATGTGACCTATTCCCCTCCCATGTGTTTCCCTGTTGGCTTATGTATTGTAAACCCCGCCTGTTGCTCCTCCCCACTCCCTTCCCTATTGGTTGATGATTTGTATCTGCCCTTGAGACGACCCCTCTATAAAAATCCCTGCACACCTCTTTCTAACTGTCTTTTGTCCCTGGACCCTTCAAGGAATAAATTCCTTTGGAACCTATACAAGAGACCTCTCCCTCATCCTTGTCTCCATCTTCAGCGCATGGGCACATTGGCGTGCTGTAGGGTGCAGCCCTGCACTGCCACCATTCAGGCTATTCATAGCCAGAGGGTGGCCACTCTCAGCTTGGTGCTGGGAGAGCTAGCAGACAGAATCCAGCACTGTGTCAGAAAGCAATATCTGATGAATTTGCTTAAGAAAACTCAGCTTGACTGCCATATCATTTTTGACTCAGTAACATTTTCCATAAGTGTTGTGATTTAGAAATCGTTTTCCCCAATTTAATACTCCTACTAAAAAGACCATGAGCCTCCTGAATGAGAGGCATAAAACACAAAGATCACAGGATAAGATAAGAACCAAGAAGGAATGACTTAATGTCTTAGATTACAATGTAAGATGTACCCAAAAGTATGTGTTCTATCACCATCTTCATAAGCTGTAAAAACCAGGTGGGGCAGTGTTCTTTATCTCTTCCATGACCCATCCTGCTTCCAGTAGGGTATCTTCTGATAATGGACCATTGAGTCGCACTGCACGACTCATAAAATTACATTATCCCACTGTGAGAGGCTCCACTCAGGAGGAGGAACGAAGAATTCCTACCTGGATATAATCTGAGAATTGGAACACCACAGGCAGCTTTATCCACTGGATTTCCAGAGGACAAGAGCTCCATAACTACTGCTGGACCTTCAGAGGAAGATCAAACCCTTCTACAGGATCACTGCTTCAACAGAACCACCCTGACCAACAGGGTGTATTCAGGCTGTATTCTGACTCTGTCGGTGTTTCTGAATTATTGCATTTATTTGAATTTTCATTTTCATATTAAATTGTATTTCTGACTTGGGATCTCTACTGGTTTGCTTTCAAACTAATACACATAAGAAAAGAGTAAGAACAACAACATTAATAACAAAAGCTATAAGACAAAGAAATTATTTACATACAGAATAAAACAATACCAGACTATTTTGCCTGACACACTTTCTCTCACCAGAAGGAATGCCCTTCAGTCTCTTTGCCCTGCCCCTAAAATGATGTGGGGTAGTATCAAATAACATTTGGGTCTTGGCCACATCCTCTCCTACTCACCTGGGTGCCAAAACCAGGGCAATTAACATTTTGTACTGTACTAGTTATATGGGTATTTTATATAAAATATTCTAAAATATTTTAAAGTAAGCCAGAATATGTACCACAAATAACTTACAGAAAAATATTTAACATCTTGAACTCAATCTTTATTTCTTAACAGAAATATATGTCTTCCATAGTCTGTCAATGCTAATGACATGCAGATGGGAAAGAGGCTGTCAAGTTCAGTAAGCAAAATGTAAATTTTGCTGCAACTATACCAATGAATTCTCACAGTCGTTTGAAAGGTATATTCAAAGGTTACTATGAATTAAAAGGAGAGAAATATTGTGATACAAAATAATACATAAGTGGCTCATGTAAAAATGTGCCAGACAAGAAAAAAATCCAAAACAATTTGAAGGACTACCATTTTTTTGTATGGTTTCAATACTATTTCCCACTGATCACTCTGTGAAACACCCATAAAATCAAACCAGAAAACTGACCTACCACTACTAAAAATAAAGCATAATGAGCTGTTAAATATCAAAGTAAAACTGGAGCTACATAGGAAGATAGCATGTTCTTTCTTATCTCCATTATTTTAACCTTTATTTCAGAGAACATTGGACAGTATTCAAGTGAGTAAATACTTAAATTTTTATTTCTTTGTCAATGCTTTTACAGTCCTGTTTTAAATGATAAACTGGTTGGGAAAAATCTGTTTGGTTCCTGTTTTTTATGGTATGTTTCTCAAGCATATTTTGACATTTTTACAATTGCTGGCCTTGTAAATTTTAGGATTGATCAATACACACTTTTGATCTGAAAGACAAAAATAAAAATAAAATAATTCTCAGAATATGAGTTTAAAAGCTTGTGATTTCAGTCATGAAGAAATATCTAAGATAGTACTCATGAAGTATTTTATACAAGTGAAAATATTTGCCACAGAATTTTAAAAAGGTGGATTGAACATATAGTTCCTTTGTTCAAGGTATTTTATTTGAAAATGCAATTTCTATCCACTGTTGCAATGAAATAAATTTCAAAACCATGGAATATTAATTGTAAAATATTAAAATATTAAACCATGCTTAAAAACAAGGTTTGAGTGCAATTCTTTTCTGAAAGGCTTTCTAAGGACTTGTTCGCTTAACAGCAAATACCAGCAAAAAAGATTTTTGCCTTATCCAGTTGAAAACAAATACTTAACATAGAGTATGCAGTTTAGCCAGATAAAGCACAACCAAGGGAATGGAATGAAATAATTCTTCTTAAAAAAAACAACCCTTGGCCCTAATCCTATCCTCATTAAAACCAGTGGCAAATATCCCGTTGTTTTTAATATAAAAATACTAACAGCTTTATTCATTCTGATGATACTGGAAAATAAAGTTATCTCCTTAGAATATTTCTGACTGATAAAATGGAAGACACATGCATAGAACTTGTTTAAAGATGCTCAAAAATAGTCTTGGTCTCAGTGAAAAAAACAATCATGTTTGGTTTCGGCTGAAAGCCCAGTATTTTCCCAGTGGTGGAATGAGGACCCAGAGAAGGTGAGAGATCTTGGTGACCTTTTTATCCAAGTGAAATCAAACTAACTGTCCAGTAACAAAAACAACCTACATAATCAAAGACTGGGTGACAGCAGAAAATTTCCTAGTTTTAAACTTTCTTCTAAAATATCCTAAAATGTGGCAATAGAACTAAAAACCCAGGTAATTCAAAGCCAGAAGTATGTAGGCCAAAGGAACTGACAGAATACTCCCCTTTATTTCCTGCTGAATGAGGATGAGCATGGTTGAGCTTGTGTCGACCTTGCTATCTGCTAACCTGACACAGGCCAGCCCTGGCCAGGAACTCATCCAGCAGTTCTGTTTCCAGTTTTTCAGCTGGAAAATTTGAATTGGATTTAACAGCCCATTTATGCAACCTCTGTGTTTGCAGCAGAGAGCTGGGTCACATCTAGGTAATGCTGACCATGGTCAAACGGAGTGGCACCCACCTGAGCAGGGCATACCCTTTGCCTCCCACGACACCCAATGGAAGCTGGAACAAATTAAATAATCTTTAGCTTTATGAATAAAACAAAGGAATGCAAAGAGGAAGAAAGGAAACAGACCCATGTCTTTTGGTTTTTCCTTTGACCATGGATGATCTTAGCCAAAAATTTTAACTCCTATAACTAAGGTGTAATATAAAGTCATGGGTTTGGAACCATTTATTGTGAAGGCAAAGTAAATATTTTAATTTCAATCTTTAGATGAGTTTTTATTCAAAATGTGCCGTTAGGAAAAGGAAACATATTTCCTACTCTGTTTTAAAGTGTTAATGAGTTATTGTTTTGATAAAGATGAGACAAAATCCTTTGGATTACTTTGGGAATAATTTTGGACTACACTGGGGATACTCTTGAAAACTGCCTTTATTATACAGCTAAGCTTGTAAAAATATTTCAGCTTGACCACTTCTCCATGGAAACGACAATGTCTAAATCTACACTTCTGGCCAAGGAAGAGAATATTATAAATGAGCTCTGCCAATGTGACTTGAAAACTGAAATGTCCAGACATGAGTCTGTACATGTTGTTTAATCCCTGAGTTTATAGCATTAGTCTTAGCTGGTAATAAAAAAGTTGTCTTATATCCTTCTTGGCTGATCTAGTCCTTGTGGTAAATTACACAGATATAAGGTTATGCACAAAATCTTCTCAAGGTCATCATAAATCAACTACACTGATATGGGGTGGGAAGTTGGTAACATGAGCTTTTTTACTGCTCCTTAATTCTGATTATACTTAATTCAGAAGTTCTACATGTCTAGAACAAGCTTAATAAAAGATGCTGGCCTCTGTGATAATTTGAGAGAAACAAAATTTTATTTTTTATTGTTGATAGGCAACCTAATGAAACAAATAGAAAAATGTTTAGAAGTAAGGACTTTTACCAAGGAGCTATATAAGCACATTAAGGAATTTATTTTAATTATATTGCTGAAATAAATGTAGTTCTAAAAAAAAAAAAGAACTGTTTGTCAGAGCTGGATGAGATGACATTGTCAGTTTAAAAAGTATAGATTTTATAAATCTGTTCCTAATGAAACTACAAAAAATTTAAACTGATATTTAAATGAAAATGAAATGTTTAAATGAAAATAACCTTTTTTAAATATATATTTACTCTTTATACATGGAATTTTTTAGACATTGAAATGTATTTTTTGCTATTATCTTGGTATTTTCTGCTTTGTGTTCATAGACTTGGGATATGCTGCTACACATCGGAAGTTGTCAGCATGAGCCACCCATATCACAGTTGACAGAAATTCCTCATAGACTATTAATCCACTTTGATAACCACTGCTGTTTCAGTTTCTACTATTATATTACATTCAACTTGTTCATATGAGTAAATCAAGTGGGTTTTAATCGTCCCATGGAAATTACTTGGTGTGTCTGACAGAATCACTTTTGCGCAGTAAAGGTTTTAGGGTAATTTTTTTCTGTTTGCCAGAGACTTCCAGTAAAGACAGAGGAAAAGAGGCCACTGAAGGCAGTAAGCCCTGAATGAGAGCCTTTGAATTTGGTTTATCTCTTATCCCAAGGGGAAAATAAGAGTACTCCAAAATAAATATGTGAAAGTCATCTTTTAAAATGGAAAAAAGGTTCAGAACAAATTATCTCTGGTTCTCCTGTAATAATCATAACATTTCTTTGAAACTCTACTGTAGGAATAAAGGTTAACAAGCAGAAATTCTACCTTGCTTTTCTAAAGATACAAGCAAATCTGTGTAGCCATTGTGATCTCCTCACCAACAGCTCTTTTTGTCTTAATTAGTCCAAAATTTCTTTGCCTTAAGACAGAACTTTTCACTCTATGAAAGCAAAAGAGAAAGGGGCACCAAAAACGCAGATATATGGAACTACTTTATATTTTCTTATTTCTGTTGCTGTCCAGAAAAATATTCCAGTGTTCTTAAGAAAATAAATAAAGCTCTGAGGCTGAAGGAAATAACAAACAAAAAAAGTCTAATGATTTACCTGCATATTAGTAATCTTCTCTCATCTGCCATTACATAGAAAGTATAATTCAATTTTGCAAACTGTGGTGAGAGCAGATCCAGCCTGGATTGTGTAACGGGAGCAGGCTCTCCTGCCCTCTCCTTCTTACAGCTGCAAAATACATAGCTGCAACAGGCTCTCCATTCCAGCCTCCTCCTGGGCTACTGCAGAGGAAGGATGTTTCTTCAGACTTTCTTTCCCCAGCAATCCCCCTCTGGCTCTGGAGGATAAGGAAGCCCTTATGTTCACATCAACTCAGCACAAGCATTTCCAGGGTGTTTAGACTGATCGAGGAGCTGAGATGCATGTGGAAAGGTAAACATCTTGTTCTGGGGAGGCTTATATCACACACCAGAGATGTAGAAAATCAGCCCAGGCAGGAAGTGTGTGAGCAGTAGAGGCAGTATCTCAAGGGTTTGGACATGGGGTTGGAAAGGGGCATGCAGACCTGAGGTAGTGCAGAACTTGGGGGATACTTTGTGCCTTGAAGGGCAAGCTTTGAGTCTGCCAATTAGTTGCACATGAGTATGCTGGTAGGGTGGAACTGAGGTGGGTGGGACCTAAGCGGCAAACTCCATTGCATGCCCTTGATACACAGAAATAGCTTGAGCCAACTGTGCAACTCACCCCTCTCATGTATTTCCCTGCTTTTGCATGCACAACTCAGACCTGACAGAAGCATCTGCCATACTGTCAGTAACCTCAAATAGAAACGTTTAGTTCATATGGACCACCTTAAAACCATAGAAGCTTTTAAAAATTGAAAAATTAAAGCCAGCTGCATGAACCATGCCAGGAAAAATTGCATGGGGATTACGGCCAACATGGATTTTTAGTATATGAGCAGTCCTAATGACAGAAAGAGTGACTTCAGCAAGAGGTCAAAAAATCATGACTTCCTATTTATACAAGCATTCCTGTAATTAACATGAGAAATTACTAGTGTTCAGAGAATATTTAGAAATAAGTATTTAAATTAAAATTTTCTCCCAGAAAATCCCTATGAAAAGAGAGATTGAATCTTGAATGCTTTCAGCTATCCATCTCAGAACACTCGGTCTTCATTTATCTTTTAGAGGCCTTGTGCTTCATATTAATTGTCTGATGTTTGTGCATTTAACCAGAGCACTGAGAAACCTTACACTGAATATTAAGATCAAAGACAAAGGGGTCCATATATTGATTATGACATTAATTCTGAATGACATTTCTGTGTCTCTCATATCCTTTCTCCAATGCAATGATGACTGAGCTCTCACCCAATGAAAATGATTTTCCTTAGATCAAGCGCTCTAGAAGTAAAAATAAAAACATAAATACTTGTATTTTGGCAAAAGCCTAAATACTTTGTATTTTGTGATTTACAGAATTCACAGAATGACTAGGCTGGAAGAGACTTCTGAGATCATCAAGTCTAACCCATGCCCTAACACCTTAACTAGACCATGGCACTGAGTGTCACATCCAGTCCTTTTTTTAAAACACATCCAGGGATGGTGACTCCACCACCTCCCTAGACAGACAATTTCAGTTCTTATTCATTCTTCTGTGAAAAACTTTTTCCTACTATCCAGCCTATATTTCCCTTGGCACAGCTTGAGACTGTATACTCTCATTCTGTCAGTTGCTGCCTGGAGAAAGAGACCAAGCCCCACCTGACTACAGCCGCCTTTCAGGGAGTTATAGGGAATGATAAGGTCACCCCTGAGTCTCCTTTTCTCCAGGCTAAACACCCCCAGCTCCCTCAGTTGTTCCTCACAGGGCTTGTGTTCCCAGCCCCTCTCCAGTCTTGTTGCCTCCTCTGGACATGCTCAAGCATCTCAACGTCCTTCCTAAACTGAGGGGCCAGGAACTGGACTCAGCACTTGAGGTGTGGCCTCAACAGTGCCGAGTACAGGAAAAGAATGACCTCCCTGCTCCTGCTGGCCACACTATTCCTGACACAGTCCAGGATGCTGTTTGCCTTCTTGGCTACCAGGGCAGACTGCTGTTTATTCTGTTCACGTCAATTTTTGTGTGAAATATGTGTCCACATATAACATTTCTCTGCTGGCTGAACATGCTTTTCAGTATTCTGTATTATATATACTCGTTTCTTATGTTTTACGATGTATACATATTTATGTGTACTTCTGTATCATTGTTGATAAAGTCTATTTGACGGTCATATGAAAATGGTTCCCTGATTCTGTTATGTTGTCTGTATAGTTTTTGATGAAAATGGCACCAATTATTTTGCTGTCTGCAAATTTTCCATTTGATTTTTATACCACTCTTGATTTCTTGTTTCTTAGATAGTCCATGTTAACCAATATATATTTAACTTTAGTAAAGCAGAATAGTCAGAACAGATCAAGATAAGTGAGTTCCCTTCTCAGCCCTAAAACTTCTGAGTTCCTAACTGCATTGGGAAATGTCCTATAAATTCTTGCTTTTTCAATGGTTTTATTTTCTTCTGTACCCATACCTATTAGAGGCTTCTCTCTTGAAAATGGAAGATGAGATAATTAGGTAAAAAATATAAAATAACTATCGTGTTTTCAGCATTTTACTTGTGTTTACCCCAATTCTTGGACAATATTGCTTTACTCCCAGGGAACCAACCAAAGAGAGGACGATATAGTTGTATATTGCAGTGTTTCCTGAAGGAGATCAAGGGAACAGATTGTGGAATTAAGAGAAAGTCACTTGTTATGAACCACACTGCTAAAAGATTTAGGAAATTGCATTAAATACATTTTGAGGCTCAATTAAAAGCACATTTTTTCTCCCATCTGTCTATAGTACAAGCATATGAAACACCAACATATAGAGAACAACCACTACTTTCAGAACACTCTCATAATTCAAATAACCTCTTTAAACTCAGAGCTTGTCCTGGGTGATGATTGCGAATTACTGATAAACAGGTGTGACAAAATTGAATAATACCCACTGCTTTAGTGAATAATATTGATGAGGAAAAATTAGGATATCAGTTCCAGAAAATGGTAAAAAATGGTTCAGAAGCATGGAAGCATGGAATTAAATTTAAAGTAATATACTACATTTTGCTGTTGACACTTCTGTTAAAATTTAGGGGCTGTGGTGAGGGTCTGGCTTCTGGCCATCAGCAGACAGCAGTACAAAAACTGTGTATTTGACTAGTGATGTTTGGTCTCTCAATATCTCTGAAAAGAAGGATTTTGGAAGTGTTAAGAATTTTAACCACTGATTTCTTCACATAAGTGTTTTGCTCAATTTCTTTTTTTGTTTATTTGATGTCTTTTCTGAAAACATTTCATTTAATTACAAGTCTTTCCTGGTGGTGGAGTGGGCAAACTGCTCTTCACGATATTGGAAAACTTATGGCAATCAGGTGAAGTTCCAAATTCCTGAAAAATAGGAAACATTGTACCCATCTTTAAAGAAAACATTAGTAAGGGTGACCTGGGAACTAATGACCTGTCAACCTCACCTCTGTGTCTGGAAACGTCATGGAACAGATCCTTCTAGAAGGCAGATGGAGGACAGGGCTGTGATTCAAGACAGCCAGCATGGCTTTGCCAAGAAATTTGAGTTTGTTGGTCAGAGGGTGAAGAAGTTTCATTAGGTGAGAAAATTATGTTATTCTATTTAATATATCATCATTTCCCCTTCAATTTCAATGTAATTATAGGGTACTAAGAGGTCAGAAAACACGCACAATAGGGGAAGCAATTATTTTGTCTGGTAATTCATAAATCTGACAGGACATAAATGTTTTCCTGCTTTTTCATTGCAATGATTCTTCCTCCTTGGTGATTAAAAAAAAGTAACTTTCTATCTAAGTGGTACTGAAGATTATTACACTCTAGCAGAAGGAGTGTTAGGAGAAAAGGTTTTTGGCTGACGTGGCAAATACATCACTGGCAAAAAATTCTAAGCGGAGGTGTTGATACATATGTCACTGTTTGGCCTTCTTTCCAACACCTGTCCAGAGAGTAAGTAGAATGCAGTTTGTGCTTTGTCATTTACACTACTGATGACTTTAACCTTCAAGTGTAACTCAATAACCTTAAAATACACAGTAGATAAACACTAAATAGCAGGCTATCAGCAATTTTATTCCTAAATGTATTATGAGGTGACAGGATGCCAATATGATAATCAAGCCATCACTAAGGCTGGTTGTTTTATTTCCAAAGTAACAACTGGATGCAATTAAAATATATGATTTTCTTTTCTGTCATGTCTGTTCAATTTTTCAGGTCTCAGTTGTGTAATAGTGCTTCTCGCACCTCATCTCCTAGGTAGCTATTAGAAGTATGCCACTTTCAATTGCCAGATGTTCCTGTCATCAGCCTGATCTTTCAAGAAAATTTAAACCAAAAGCTGTCTCTTGTGATTTCTTCATTTTCCTGTACAGTAGAAATAAGAGAGAGAGTGATGAGTGGTTTATGGGTCAGAACATATGAAGGATGTCAATTTACAACTACCATTTTCATTTGAAATTTGTAGCCTGTCCTGGAGTTGTTTGGGATGCCTTAATAATTTCCCAAAACTACACATGGATAAATCTAAATTCTGCTTCACCTCAGACTCTGTCAAGGATCTATGTTTTAGTACAGACATCCAGCCCAGAGTCCTTTGTTTGTTGTCAAGGCTCCTTATTCTCACAGAAAAGGAGGCAAGTGCATTTATACAGAGAGCTCCAGTCAGCAGCCCAACATACTGCTCCAGTTATTTTGGATCATGAGTCATTGCAAACTTTTATCAGTGGAGTAGGCTGCCCATGAAAGTGATAGAACCACAGTACCTGGAAGTTTTCAAAAGGCATTTGGAGGTAGCTGTTGGGCATACAGTTTAGTGGTGAACACAGAGCTGGGTTAATGGGTGGATTTGATAATCTAAGGTGCTTTTTCCAACCTTAATAATGACCCTATGAATCTAAGTTGTGTGGAGTTGACTGAGATTAATATCCAGCCCAGTCTCCTCTTTAGTTGAGTGTTAATAAGGAAAAAAAACAAAAAATAATCAATGACAACCTGAAAATTCATTGATGCTACCCAGAGCCTCCCTGTTTCCCTCCCTCTTTTTCTAGCTACAATCTACTCTCCTTGCACATGTAGGTAAATGCCTTATATATATATATATAATATATATATACATGTATTTGTGTGTGTTATATATATATATATATATATATATATATATATATATATATATATATATATATATATATATATATATATACATGTATTTGTGTGCATGTATAAATTTCTATTTCCATGGGTTTAGTGGATGGTGTCCCTCACCATGGCCAGAAGATTGGAACTAGATGATATTTATGGTGATATTTATGGTCTTTCTAAGCCTAGAAATCAGCAGACAGCCTGTCCTTAGCTGTGATATGTATCTGGTCAGAATTCACTTGCAACGTTCTCATTGGTCTATATAAGGAAACATTTCATTTTAGATATCCTGATTCAGTAATGGTTTCTAGGGTCACATGCACCAAACTGACACATTGTATTGCTTCCCAGAGGGATTTTTGTGATGATGTTATGAGATTGCAATCCTATTTCTTGTCTAGCACTGAATAAATTAGCAGCTTTGGTTCATTAGAACCAGTCTGGTGGTTGAGTGCTACTTTCTCCGTACTCCAGCTCTCAGACATGTTAATACCACACATTAACTGGAGGTAATTGCTTCACTGCAAATTGCAGTTGATGGAGATCTAACAGCAGGACATGTGCTCTCAGGTATTTTAAAATATAACCATACAAATACCTTTAGTTGCTCAGATTCACAAAATAGGTCTGAAAAATTTATTTGGAAAAGAGAAATTTTAAAGGGTGACTTAATTTGTGACATTTATACTGGATTTTGGAGTCTAGTTTTAAGAAGCTAGCTTATCTCATGGGGTAGCATAGACCAGAACTGGACATAGCCCAGAAATTTGGCCAGCCTCCATAAATGTCAGAAATCTTGTAATATTTTTAGGGGAAGTTACAAGAAAAGAGATATTGTCTGCTTTTAGCTACATGGCTTCACTCTTTGTCATACACATTAATGCATGTAGAGACACACATACAGACATTTTTATTTCAGAAGTTTTTAGTGATAGAAAAAGCACTTCCATTGAATGTACTGTAAATCTTTATGGATAATATTGATTTTAAACTTTTTATAGGTCAGAATAGGTATGTTGGACTCAGGAAAAACCTTCTGTGTAATATGAATCTTAATATAGATGTGCTAATCAAAAAATATATATGATGCTCAAAATAGCAAAATGTCCATGGTTTTTTATTCTTATTTTCTTTTACGACAACAAACAATAATGAAAATATTTGTAATTCATCATGTGAGTTAGATGAAGTCACATCAAAAGATAGTAAGAGTCCTCCAGGTTATGTTTTAGTAGCCTCAGGTCTCAACATGTGATTTTCTGTATTCTTAATTCTAAAATTAAGTACAAGGTAAAGAAATACTTTGCACGGTAATTTTACTTGTAGATAAATGCAGATACATGCTTTGTTTAGACTAATAAGTACAAGGTCACAAAAAACCATTCTGTGTCTGGAAGAATGAAGTAATCTTAAGAAGTGAGGAATTATGTTTTTAGGTTAAAAATACTCCTGCATGTACATGGAAGGAAAATAAGAAAAAAGGTGGTAAGGCTAATGCTGAAATGCTTATGAGGGATGGAGTACAAGATATTTGGCTAGATCTACCACCACCACTTCTGTGTACCTACACTTATGATAGATTCGATAATGGTAAAATATGCATCTAGGTATATAAAACTATAGACATATAGACAAACAAAGCGTATTCTATGTCCTTGAATTAGAGGTCCGGAAGAATCAACAAATGTTGAAACACCTTATAACAGGTACGCACATGTGATGTAGAGATAAAGGGATGTTTTGTATCCTGGCCCTTCCTGTCATGTTGGTGATTATTTGCATGGTCAAAGTCCTGAAAGATTTTCAGACTAAAAGCTTGAAAAGTTTCCTATTAATGTCTAGAACTACCATCAACTTTGAAGAGAGACAGACATTTAAAAAGTATTTACTTATGTGTGTCATTGCTTAAGAAATGAACAGAAATGAATGGACAGTTTATCAACTCATTGCAAGAGATCCTGTCTTTGTGTGAGGGCATATATTCCTTCCATAAAGAGAGCAAAAAAATGATTTCTTGGGGATTATTTTTAGCAATGGGCAAAGGGTGAGTTGAGCAGGTGTTCAAATAGAGCAGTGGTGAGATGAAGAGAATTAACTCCTCATAGAACACAATGGACACAAGAAAGGGTTTGGGCTATAGAAAGAGAAGTGTATATTGTGCTGTTTGTAGGATTTTATTATTTTCTTTCCTCACTATACTATTTATTTACTGTCTGATTATTGCTTGCAGGGCACCTAGCATATTGTGAACAAATAAGACTAAGTGGAATTTTTGGAATAAATTTGTATAAATGTAAAAATGCTCAAGACTGCAAAACTGGACATTTTGCTTGCCACAGAAAGGTACCTCCATAAAACCTCATAAACCATGAAAAGCAGACAGTCAGCTTTGCTGGCATCCAGAGCCCTTTTCCCCAGATAAAGACACTTCTTTCCAGTATGTAAATCTTCAGTACAAAACTGGCTTCAGATCTGCTAAATTTCTACCATCAAGTAACATATTGCTTTTCTTTTTGTAGTGGCTACTGCCAGATTGACAACTAATTTCTTTTCTGCTGCAGATGTGCTGTTCTGGCTAGTTTCTGCAATGATTTTCATTTGTTTTGGCACCTGCAAGCTCATGACTCTCAATCTGGCCTTTTCTTAGTACATATGTTCTACAACTGAATAATGCATTAGTGTAGATTTAGCTGACAATTACATTTTTGCTTCCTTTCTAATTTTAAGTACAACATTATCAGTTTGGGATTTTTATTCAAATATTTTAAAGCATGTGACTGCAATTTATAATGTCTTCAGAATGTCTTCAGGTTATCATCTTCTTCTAGTATGATTTTGTACAGATAAAACACAGATGAATATAGCTGATCATGTGATTAAGCATACAAAATTTATATATTGCCATTGTTGCTTTTGTAGCTATTTAATTTTAATCCTGACTCCTAATCTTCACTTTATCTGGCTTTTTACTATTACTATTTGATATTTTCCATGCATAACCACTCAAGAAAAAAATTTCTTTCAAAAAGAAAGTACTTTCCACAAATGTATGAAAGTAAATACAAGTATTGCTACATTGTTGTAAAAACCAGGAAAATGCAAAAAACACATTTTCATTAGCAAAGAAATATACATGTGCCATCTTCTGCCAATGTCTATTGCCAACTTGTTACAACCTACATAACACACTAAACAAAAATTAGCCAGCTGAGGAAAAGGAATTAAAAGAGTTGTTTTCTTGCTCTCAGTGTTCAGTTGCTGCAGTGGCTGATACAGTTGGTAGTGCTGCTAGCGACAGCTTCTGTTGAGGAGGAACTGTGAGTGTTGCCATTTGTGCTTTCTCTGAGACTTGCATTCTTACCGTGCAGCGTGCATCTCCACACCTCTGTGAGAGCTCTCCCAGCATGGGGCACGCCCTGCTCCTGGGCAGCAGGAGGCTGCTGTGTCTCACCCTGCTCTGCCCTGCAAGCACCACACAAACCAGCTCGTGAGCCAAGCCTGCACACTCAATAGTTCATGAAAAGGAGGTACCAGGAGGTGCAATGGGGGACAGTTATACAACTGCAAAGCTCTTTGCCCCCGTCTCCTTGACACTCCTGTCCTTCCCATATTCCTCTTGAGTAACAATTACACAATGAAGATCCTTTGCAGGTGGTTTAAAACCACTAAGACTGAGAGAAGTTGTAATTTCTGTACGTTAAAACATCATGTTATGTTCCAGAGTCACATTTTGAGTCAGCATTTTTTTGCAAAACTTCCATCACATAAATGAGATTGTGTCCCTCTTTCTAGCACTTCAAGTCACTGCCCAACAGATGCTAAAATCTGCAGTGATTTCTATAGTTATGAAACTGGTTGCTACAGCTGGAGAGATTTCTCTTAACACAATGCCTTACACTAAAACAATATTGAAGAACAGTTTTCACATGTGAAAGGAAGAGAGTGCTATACATTTCCTCTGGCAAACAAGGCTTAGTCAACATATTATAAAGAGGGCCTCAATATGACAAAAAAATCCCCGCATGGCTCTGTCATGGGAATTGTTACTGCCAGTTACAGGTATTTTCTGGGATTTTCTGGGATGCAAGTGTTGATCCTGAAAATACATTATGAGGAGTAAAGGTGTCAACAACTTCTAGTGTTTGGTCCTAGATATCACGTGGACTTGTGTTGGCTATTTCTTCACTCCTTCAAGTGCTGATGTTTGCTTGTATCTACATGCCCAACAGGGCAAGTCACATCCCAAAAAGAAAGGAATCATGACTATGTACTTCATTAATACTCCTGCACTAAATTCAGCTCTCTCTCATTCTTACCAAAGAGTGCTGAATTCTCCTTGACATGCTTTAGCTGTTCAGAGATGCTAAGCAGCAAGACTCGCAGTATAATCCGAAATACAACAAAATGATTCAATGGTTCTTGAGATTGCTCATGCTCTAACTAGCGCAACTTGTGACATTCTAAAGATTTTATGAGGATTTCTTTGTCATTTCTCTCCTTATTTTTCCGGTTATCTGGAATAATCCTAATGCCTAAAGACTCAATCAGGGTCAAGTCTGTAATGTGTTTTACATTCTGTACAGGCAGAAAATAATTTGTGCTTCTGACTATTTATACAACGTTAATGCCACTTCCCGAAGACTGAATTCCTGACAAGAAGCACTTTCTTTCTAAAAGTAAATGTAAAATCCTAAGTAAGTGTAACATCCTAGGACTTTTAATGTAAAATATCTAAATTTCAAAATTTTTAAATTGGAAGACTGTATTGTGTATCTTCTTTTAAATGCTGGGAGTCAATTTTATATGCTTCACTTTCTTTATATATTTCCCCTTACCTACTTTGTTTCTAAAACAAAGATTTTTAGGGTTATTTATGGTGTTTTTTGAGTATTTCAGATCGTGTAAGGTCTTATTTTTATTTTCTCAACACAGCAATTTTTAAAGGAAGATTAAAGACCTATTTGTTCAATGTATGTCTTGTCCTCCTTTTCTGCTAGACCAAGGAGAGGTATTCAAAGAAATGGAAGTAGGAAGGTGGGTGTAACACTTGCTGCAGAGGGATCTATAGGTCTCATGTCCTCTTAGGTATTTGGCCAGGGTGAAGGATAAAAGCATCCTAATGTCATCTCAAATTAAAATGGAGATTCGGTGGCTTGAAAGTGTAAAGCATCAGAAAAGGCCATTCTGTCATTGAGGTGTAGTGGAGTAGGACAGAACCCAACAGAGAACACCACCATCAAAGACTGGCATCGTGATTGGTTAAAAGAAGCAGGACACTTCCTATAGACACAAACTTAAATTTGAAATTTCATTTGTTATCCAATGTGAAGTAATGTTGCAGGACCTGATTTTGAAACTTTGAGCATATATCCATGCATGAGAAGGTGCAGACAGACATTGCTGGAATCACAGAGGCTGGAGACAGTTCTTTATATGGATCAGGTGAGTTCTAGAATGCTATTTGACAAGCAGCATTGTCCTTTTCAGTGAGATGATCTTCAGGAGGTCCAACAGACTACATATACCAGTATGTTATTGAAAAATGGCAAACTAAATTACCAGCAAGTTCATTTATTTGCATTTTTTCCAAAACCAAATCAGGTTCATTTATTTATTTATAATTTCATTGCATTTTTTTCTTTGATTTTCTTACATACACAGCTATTACTTATTGCCTTTCCTCTTTGAAATAAAGAAGTATTTCCTTGATCCTTAAGTCTCCATTTATCAATAAAACATAAATATATTCTTGACATTTTAATTTTATTTTTAGTGGGATATAATTTATAGCTTTTTAAATTTATTCTTCTTGATCTTCTTCATCCTTCATCTGACATGGTTTTACAGCAAATTTCAGTCTCTGTTGTGTATAGCTTTTAATGTGTTTGATTTTTCACATTTGTAATCTGTTAATTTTTTTTAACTTCTCAAATGTTTTATAGGCACTACACCAATGCTGATCCTGTATTTGTGTTGGCTTAGAAGTTCTATGTAATTTAAAATCCCATTGGTAGATCTCTGGGAGGAGACTGCCTTGGGTTTTCACATCCAAGAAATGTAATCCATACTGCCTTTATGCAGGTTTGCTATCTCAATGATGTATGGCATCTGACAGAACTTCTTTGAGGAGTTGCTGAGAAATTTCTCAGATTTGGATACATGATGTAATTATAGCTTTGATTTGCATGTGTGTCAGCATTTTCTCTTTTTATTCTGCCTCCAGTAGCTCAGACATTTTACCTGAAGCCTCTGTCCATTGCTTAATTTGGCATCCATCCATAAGCATGCAGGGTCACTTGACTCAGCCTGGATTTTCCCTAAGTGCAAGTGAGCAAACTACACTGTTCAAAGAAGCTCTCTGAAGCTGTGAATCTTTTATTTTCCCAGAATCCAGAAGTCTTGTAAAGTCCAGGAGTGTCTAGCTGTTTCTTTTGCTTGATACATTATAGTTGAACATCAAAAAGGAGCTCTTAATCACTGCTAACACTCCTGGCATGTCTTGAGACATTTTCCATTGAGTGGCCTGATATGCAAATGGGACCTTTTCATCCAGCACTTGCAAATGTTGATTTCTTGGGTGTTTAGTTCCATCCAGGACACCACAGTTCCTCTGCAAGTGCATGCATACAGATGAAATGCCTAAAACCTATTGCCAGTCCAAAACTTTTGATTTTAAAATATTTTTGATATTTTATCTTCAGAAGTCTATTCGTAAAGCAGATGACCACTACCTCTGAAAACCAGCCATTTAATTTCAGATTTGTATCATTTAGAATATATTAAATACTTAATTCTGCTAGAAAACTATATAAATGTGGTGTTGAATAGTTCAGATTTATGTTTTTATATTTATTTACTGCTGTGTTCTTTGTTCACTCTTCTGGGATCTATTATCTTACTTTTCTTGCAGAATAAGAGTTAAAATTGTTTGGGCCACAAAAAAGTCCTCCATAAGCCCCCAAATCATCAGGTTAGAAAAGGCATTTCTAGTTTGAGTTTTCCTAAAATAAGAACAACATTCTTTATATCATCTCACCATATTCTTCCTGATATTCCCCACTAACTTAAATAAAAATAGTTCTCTGATTTCTCTATCTGTTAATAATTTTCACAGAAATATGTACTTGGTATATAAACCATGAGGAGATTATCTCTTTTCTTAGTTTTGAACCTAATTTAGACAATGTGGCAGCCCAGGGGCAGTTCTTGGGACTACATCTTTACTAGTGAAAAGAATGTGCCCAAATACTGCCCCTGACCCTGAAACTCCATCATCCACATCACTGAATTGCTGGACTGGTCTCCAGAACAGTCACAGCCATGACCAACAAGTTCCAGGCATAATTAAGGACTCAGCACAGACCAGGAACTATTCTCAGTGGGTATTTTCAATATGGCCAACCATGTTTTGAAGGGAAACAGAATGAAGTGTGGGCAAGGGTTATTCCTTGCCAAGTACCAAGACACACTAGAGGCTATTTCTAATGAAAACCAGGCTTTTTCCCAAGATGTACTATTATTGCTATTTCAGGATATTAATATTTTGCTAATACTTCTTCCTGTTCTCTGATATCTAATCTATGATCTATGCTATGTCATGATGGTGCAATTGCCTGCAATTCAACAAATAAAGAGCACATATTCTTACATTTTGAATAGTATAATTGTAAATAATCCATGAATACAAACCAGGATGTAAACATATTTGCTTCAGAAACATCTATAAAAATAGGGAGCAGCATCTTTTTCAGAAAAAGGGGCATTTGTGTTGCATGAGGCATGCAATACAGGTTCTCATCAGTAGATCAGGACTCAATCTGCATGCTCACCCCATGACTGTAATGGCTCTTGAGAAAGCAGAGAACCCAAGGAAATGGTGTTGTCCTTCATGGTCTATGAAACTGCTGCTGTTTCTGTTCCATGAACAACAAAAATATGATGTCTGATTACTTGTCTTGATTGTCATTTATCTTAATCTGATACCCAAATAAGGAGAGACTAATAAATAAATAAATAAATGTTTCATGAAAATTATAGGGAAAATTGAAACATTGCTCATGATGTGACGTGAAGGAATTGCCAGAACAAGGCATTAAGTTTACAGAAGTGGCTAGGATTCATATGAAAGCTGAAACTTTTCTAAATGTTATTTTCTACTCATTATAACAGTTATTTATGTATTACAATTGTCACTTCTCTCTTACTCTCATCAGCAGAGCTGCAGCTGACATCCAGTCAAGCACAAGGGTCACCATTTTTGCCTTTAACAATATCAGAATCCTGTGATCAGTAATGAGAGATAACATTTACAGCAAAATCCATTTGTGCTGTGATAACCATGTTCTTGTCAACAGTTCTCATTTGAAAAAAAAAAAAAAAAAAACCAACAAAAAACCCATATTTGACAACAGGTCACATTTCACCTTGTTATAAAGGGAAATCTTCATGATAAAGAGAAACATGGGACATGGAAGATCTCCAGGGATTGTCTTCGAGGTAATGAGGAAATTGAATTCTGAACAGACATTTAAAAATTACTTATAAATGAGTAAGCTGGGAGGTGAACAGCCATAACTCTTTACTGCTCAGTTCCTCTAAACCTGCAGAGCTAATACCATAGACCAGTTCCAAAGCTGATTGCTGAATTACTGACCAGGAAAGGAAGAAATAATTAACTAAATATGCTGGAGTATAGATGCTTACACTGCCACCATGACATGTGTCAACACACGTGAATGGAAGCCCAAGAGCCAAACACAAAAAGAAAAAAACACAAAGCAAACTAAAAACCCCACCCCAAACAGAAAATAATAAACAAAAGTCCTGAGAATTTGGAAATGTTAAGTGTGGTTCAGCAGGAGAATCTAAAGACCTGAAATTTTGTAGAAAGGGGAATCAGTGCTGGAGTTAAGTTTCAAGGTAGGTAGTGAGAAGCTGCTGTACAGACTGATTAAGTATTGAACTGGTCTACTATTCACCAAAAGCAGTTTGAAATTTTTTTGGGAGACTCACAGCAATGAAAATGTTTACCTCATCTTCAGTATTACAAGTTACCCAGAAGGGGATTCGGTTTAAAAGAGCTGACAAAATATCATGTAAGTGGATTAGCAGTTGTTTTACAGAACACAGGATATTTACACAAAACTTTTTAATCCTAGCCATAGTTGCCTGTCCCCTTATCACAGACTAGAGGTTTCATATTTCAAATCAGAAGAGTTTTAATAATATTAGCAATGTGTCAGTGTTTGTGCTGAACAGTAGAGGATATTGATGTCCTCTACTGTGTTTAATACTAAGGTTTCCTGCTTCTGGATGTACAAGGCATCTCAGTGAGCACTGTTGCTTTCTGTTGGTGCTGTCTTCTGCTGTCCTTTTTTCCCTTGCAGGATACACTTGAATTTAATATAGTCTTTATTTCTTAACTGCACAGCACCACAATTTCTCAGCTGTTCTAGCTTCATGTTGCTACTGGGCATGATGGAGAGATAAAGGAATATCTATTCTCTCCTATACCCCAGCAATTTTTTTTTTGTTTGTTTTTTGGTTTTTTTTGTTTTTTTTTTGTTTCTGTTCCTGTGGCAGCAAATGGAGGAATGCAGACTGTGGCATTTTCTGGCTGTGCAATGCAAATACATCACAAAAGATTATTATGTCATTTTTCCTCAAGAGCTTTCTTTAGGCATAACTTTGTAATTAGCTCGTATATGTACACCTGCAAGTAAAATTAATTTTATGTACTAGTTATTTCTGTTCTATTTCTGTATTTCATAATTTCTAACAGTCATACATGAACAGCAAGAGACCAGTTTTAGGCAATGACCTGATTACATCCTTAAATATTTTTAATGAAATGAAAAAACACACTTTTTAGTGTGTCCAGCTACATTATGAAGGAATTAGAAAATTTTAAATAGTTATTTTATTGAAAAGACACTTAGAAAGAGAAGTCCCTTGGATTTTGACCATTGAAAGCTATATGAGTTAGAAATTTTACATTAACAAAAGAGCGTATTCAGAACCTAGAGTTGATCACCTAATAAAAAGTTTGTCTGGAACATGACAGGTTGTAGACAACTTTATCTTGTAATAGCAAAATTTCTGAAATAATTATCTAGCTTTAACAAAAGTTAGAAAATCAAGCTAGTTATAGAAAATAAAGCGCTGTTCTGCTCTGGTTGTGTACTATTTAGCATTTTCTATCTTTTGATTTCTTGTTGTTAAATTGTCTGACACTTGTCTGAATTCAACAAAAAAAAAAAAAATTCTTAAACCAAATGAAGACACCAGAATATACATCAGTAGTTTTATTGCCATCCAAAGAAAAAAAAAAAAAAAGATGTCTTCTCCTAGTTTCCAGAGTGTCTGTTGTGCCTCTTATTTTATCAGAGTCTTTGCTAATACAAATAAAGACTCATTTATTTTGATTCCTTCTCTAGTAATTTTGTCAATATAGCCTGTTTGGCACCTTCTTTCTTTCTGTTATGCTGTATTAACCTTGTTCTTTTGACTTTTATACTTACACAATAATAACCTCGTATTTCAAAATGCTCTGAGATATCCTTGGTCTGTTTGTACTTAACTACAAGATTCTGTAATAATTACTTAATTAATAATTACTTAATGCAATAATGGCTCAGCGTGGATTCAAAGTTTCTCCCAAGTTCTTCAGTTGTCTGAACATTTCCCATGTCAGAGTTATTATTTTTGAATTCTGATTGACATGAGATTCTTTTACATCCTGATAAATAGTAACTTGTATTTGAGTATATATACTTTGTTACTTCTACACTTGACCAACCAAAACATCAAGGGCCCCAGTAATTCTGCTGCTTAAAAAGGCTTGGTGCACAAAAGTATGTACAGGGAGGAAGAGTTGCTCTCTTACATGCTGTAGAAGGGATGTAGGTGTAAACGATAACTGTGAGACTTTTTAAATAGGAAAGAGGTGGTTTGCAAAAGAGCCAAATACAATAAATGTTGAGGCACCAATGTCAAGGTACAAAATTTATATAATAGAAAAAGGTATTTGGAAGACATTGTGGTTGAAGACCTTGTGGGAAAGACAGACAGTTTTGTCCTCCAAGCTTCTCAGAGGAAATCCTGACAAATATTTCAAACGAAAATTTAACATAGTCTGCAGCTATTCCCCAAAGTCATATATAAGCCTTACTAGGTTAGGTAAAGAATTAAGACTTATCCAACTGTTGCCAGTTATCATCTTAGGATAATTAATTCAATGTGCGAACCAAGTTCATATCTCATCTTATCAATAGCTGAAGTTAATTCCAAACTGTTTGGCCTTTCATGTGTCTCAAGCACACAATCCTTTAGTAGCTTCTACAACAGTCATCCATTAGTGCACAACTGTTTTTTCCTTAATAACAGAGATTACTGAAAAAGATGCTGTTCAAGAGAAAGTGAATTTTTAAGGCATGTCAGCTTTCAGTTTTTTGGAAAGAAGATCAGAATTGATACAGCAGCTGCAATTTTTGGTAAAGGTGGATCAAATATTCTCCTGCAAAACATAAGAAAAACTATGTTTACAAAAAATTTAATATTTAATATTAATTTAATATCAAAATATCCTTGAGAGGAAATTAACTTCAGTTGCTGAAGTTGCTTATTATGGACTGTAATAGAGAAGAACACAATTTAAAAGTGATAAACATTAAAAAAAAGTTGGCTTGCAAATATATGTATTTTTATTAGACATATAGAGGCTGTAAAATGTTACCTTTATATATGAGAAGAAACTGACAGTAACAGACATTTTACATGTTTTTTTTTTTTCTTAGCCTCATGATGTGTGATCTGGTTAATGCTTGCTATTTTTGAAGTAATCTTCATGTATTTTTTGCCATGAATCTGGAACTAGCTGCTAACTATTTTGAGTTCTTTAAAATCAGAACTGGACTGAAAAACATTTTCTCCTGCTGTATCACATTCACATCCATTTGTTTTTCGGTTTTTATCCAAACTAATTTCAGGACTTTATGTTAGAAAAGATGCCTTAGTAATAATTCTTCTATCAGTAAATCTTGTGCTATTTATTTTTCCAGTTTTTGTTTTACTTAATTATTTAATTTTTTTCATAATTCTGCCATTTGTGTAAAACTCAGTATTCTGTCATCTCTAAGAGTTCAGACCTGCAAATAGCTGTGCACAGCAATAAATATCTATTCTGGTTAGCATGTGATCTGGTTAACAGGTGACCACAATATGATGAACTTCAAATATTCCATAAAACAGTGATAACACTCCTACTCACTTCAGAAGAGCTAAAGCCAAGGCAACATGTACATTTTCTATATGCAACTGTATTTGGTAATGTCATGGGAGCTTGCCTTTGAAAGCTGAAGATGCTCAAAAAGAATGTATTTTGTGGTCAAGGATATGGGTTGCTCCTATTTAAATCAAATAGATCCTTTATAACTAAACCCTTGTAAGTATAATTTAATTGTAAATAACACATCAGTGACAAGACTGCATTTGAATCTACAGCAAATTTGTAGATGTGAATCTACAGCAGTTTCTCAAAACTAGATGCTTTCATTTCCATATGGGATCTGAGTGATCAGGGCTCTGTCCCAGAATGTTGCAAACAGCCTCTGTGACAGCACATGGTTCAATCTTTCTGTGGCTCACTTCACAACCTATAAATGTAATCAATAAAGATATTTCCATCTATTTTCTCTGTTGCCTGTTAACTGAAAGTTGGGGGCGGGGCCTGGGGAGGAAGCTTGTTGATATTTTTCCTTTTTTTTTAATCCATTCCTCATTTTACTTAGGTACATTGTAAAAAATAATGTAGCACTGCTGAAGATTAATGCCTCTATATACTGCTTTACTGAATAATGCTAACATCAATGTGAATATTTTGATAGGTTTCCTTTGGCATGCGATTCTTCCTAAGGTTTACAAGTTAGTTTATTTCTCAGACCAGCTGTGGTTCAAATATCCTCACCCTAAAGGCCCACAGGCTAACAGAAAGATAACTGTGACCAAAAAGGCAAAAAGGAACAAAAATCTCTTAGCCCATGTTTTTAAGAAATCCCAGGAAAGCTTAACTTTTTTTTTTTTTTTTTTTTTTTTCTCTAAAAGGGTCACAATTCAGTTTTATTCTTCTGTTAAATACCCCACAGCTATGTAAAAAAATGCATTCTCATTTCACAAAACTCTCACATACAGTGATTTTCACATAAGAACAATGGTATTCTGCACAGCAGTTCATGCATTAGTCTCCTTGATTCTATGTACGTAAAATTTCTGGAACAAAGCATATAGCACACTGGTTGACATTTTCAATTTTGTGGACATGAATTAAATTCTGTAAAAGCATTCAGGAAGTCTACAAGTCAAATCCTGCTGATGTAAACACTGGACATCTTTGAAAATGTTGGACATAATTCACAGATGGTAAGCACTAAGGCAAGAAAAATGAGAGAGAAAGGAACTAACATCTTTATGATAGAAATTCTGGATGTTTAACAAAGCATCTCCTAATCACCGACTTCAGATGTAGACAAGTCAGCCCAGAGTATCAACGATCTTTGTATGGAATTTTCTGTCTGCCAGTGACTAGAATTCCCCATCTGTGCTTAAATTTGAAAATAGTTATCTAGTAATTGTTCATGCTTTGAATGAAGACATTACTGGGTAATAAAATCTTTATAAACATCACTTATTCACCCATAAAACAAGCCAATTACTTAATGCTGTGATTTACATTTTAAATTTAAAAATTTGAACAAATTATTGTTTTTTCTTTAGCATATATTTACCTCGGGTGGGAAGGTGGGGTCCAGTCTTGTTAAACCAAAGATACTATACCTTTGGGTTTACTCAATAACAAGAAAAGCAGAACAGAGTATTAAGGGCTGATTGATGAAAGTATTTGACATAAACTCATGCAATACAACTACTGCTTTTATCTCAGGACTGTGCACCTCTGCAAAGGAAAGTTATAAAGGAAGTTATAAGGAAGTTATAAATTGAGCATGAAAATGGTGAACTGGTTTTGCACCGGCTGCTGCACAGAGGTGAATATTTAACACAGTCTTAGTTTGACCAGCCCAAAGAAGTGGGGTGGCTAGGTAGGAGATTGGCATTTTATTGGACGAATGGGAAAGCATTTTCTAGTTCTTATTCCCTTTGCAAGCAGCCCGGGCAGGTCTCTTTCCCCCGGCTGTCAGAGCACACACCTCTGCCCTCTCTGCCCTGGGCTCAGTGGGGGGAGGCGAGCGGCGGGCCGGGTGCGGGCTGGGCACCGCTCGGCCCGGCCGGGATTCTCCGCTCCTGGAGGGGCGGGAGCGGCTGCCGAGCCCTCACCGAGGAACACACCGGGACCTGTCCTGGTAGACACCAAAAGAGCTGTACAGTGGAACCAGCACCTGTGGCCCCCATGGTTCGTGCTGAAGGCGGCCCCAAAGCCAGGAGCAGCCCTGACCCCCATTCCAGACTGGGAGCAGCTGGCACAGCTCACATGGAGTCGGCAAAAAAAGCACGTAGTCAACAAAAAGACGCAAAGAGAAAGAGAGCTTGTTTCTAATACAAAACTTAAACAAAATTGACTTTTTTTTTTTTTTCTTAACATTACAAAACTTTGTTTCAGAAGAACACTAATGCTCTCTTAGGCTAAGAAAAGAAGGGAAGTGCAGCTTTGTAAGAATAACTACATAAAATTGAAGTTGGTAAGAAAACAGTTAAATTTTAGATTGAAGAGATTTTGAAAAGTTTGTCTTAAGCTTAAGCTATAAAATTCTTTTGTAAAGCTATGGTACAGATATACTTGCTATATCAAACTTTGAGTTTTCCCCAGTAAGTTCATAGAATGCTTTTAGAGAAGTGGTAGCGTTCTAGCCACAATCATAAACAGAAGCACCAGTGTTAGAAGTTTAATGAGAAACTTCGGCCCCAAAAATAAAAGGAGAAGACCTCTGTTCCCAGAGATGAGTGAAAGAATGCTAGAGTGGCTTATCCTTAAAAAAATGCACCCCAATAAGCTGATATAGACCGACAGCACAGTCGTGAAGCAAAACTGTGAAAGATGAGAAAACTTCACAAAAACAAATCTCAAGCACCTGCAGTTTGTGAGAAAAATGGAACCACAAGAGTTCTTTTCTTGTAAAAAGCTTTCCATAGCATTGGCAAAAAATACTTTTCTTTCTAAATGAACCAAAGAAAAACTATTTGTAGAGGTAAAAATCTGACTAAGATTTCTAAATATTGTTATCTTTACATTGTTGGTAAAGAGGAAAAAAAGGGTTGTGGGGAAGGAGGAAGAGTGTTTTGAAAGTTCCGTCCTCATTCTTGTTGTTTTTCTTTCTTTTAGTGTTAGTTAATAAAGTCTTATTACTTTTAAGCTTAAGCCTGCTTTGCTCTTGATTAGAACCTTTAAAATTAGCCCAATTTAACCAAAACAAAAATTAGTGTTTCTGCCCAGTTTTGAGTTGAATTCCATGACACACACCCAGGTGGATTATGATTACTGCTCACTAGTGCCACGTTGTATTTGGTGAAGGGTGTGAGAGCTGATGCTGCAGAGCCATTTCTTTCTCAGTGGCTCACTCTCTATAGGTGCTCTTCTTGCTTCCCTTTCTCTCCCATAGTCTAAACAAGAGGTTCTTGCCTCAAACTTCTGTGCCTCCTGTACCTACAGTTAGAATACAAGGTGACACTGACTAAAATTCCACTTCTGAATTTCAAAAAATTAAATCACTTGCAATAATATATTCTTTAGTTTAAATGAACTCTTTATATTTTTTTTTAGTTTAAACTGAACTCTTTAACCATAAAAAAAATAATTTTAGTTTCTTATCACTTATAAATTAAATTCCTGTTTAATTTCTATTAATGCAAGGTTAGAGAGGAAAAATAAGAATTACATGAAAAGGTCTTCTATCAGGAAAGTGGAAAAATTACCTTCTTTTCAGATAGATATTCTCATTATGATTAGGTGGAAGAAGAGGTGGCTATAGCAAACAATTTACACTCTGCTAAAACTTCCTTTGAATTTTTCTGTGTTCCTCTTTCCCAAAGCCAAAGCTCCACATATCTTTTTCTTTAAAAAATATTTACTATTATTGTTACTATTACTACTACTACTAAACCTATTACTACACCTACTACTACTACACCTACTACTACTACACCTACACCTACTACTACTACTACTTGGTGGGGAGGGGGAGGGAAGTGACAAATAAGGGAAATATTTGTTTTCCTAAATGTCAGAACACCTGAAACAGTGACTGTAGACAGGGGCAAGTCATGTTTTCAGAGTCTTGATTCTGAAAGAAAAAATACATAATGCACTGTTAAATGGGGAATTTCCCAGGAACCAAAATGTGTGTGTGTTAAGGAAGATGCAAGACCTGTTTAAGAGTTTAAATTTCCCATGTGTTGGGAATTTTTACTGTCAAACCCAAGTGCTTTAGCAGGGAGGAGTTTGGTCTGTCTATCCATTCACAATATAGATAGATAAATAATATTTACTTTGGAAGAACATTTTAAAATATGTAATTCCAGAAAAAATTGAACTGAAATTTTAAAAAAAATTTTAAAACCCTGGAGATTCATAAACTCTCAAGGTGCAGGAGTCCAACAGATTAAAGTATCTTAGGGTATCTTAACAACTTCATTCTTCAAAGTTGTGGCAAAAGCAGGAGATTTTCAATTCTTCCTTCATATTCCAGTGGAATTGATATATTCCTTTTCCAACATATTTTCTCACAGGAATGTCCTAAATTATAAATGCAAGAATTTAGGGCAAGTCAAGTACACTTCAGTCATTTTTTCACAGCCAGAACCCTCCCAGTTTTTTGATATTCTTAAAATAGATGCAATCTATAAATAAATTCTCTTATATCCACATCTTTGTCTTCTTCTCTTGTGTTCTATATATCAAACACCTTCCATAAATTGACTCCTTGTATATTTTAAATAAAAATTTTCTGCTATCAGTTTAGCAACAGTAATAAAAAACTATCATTTAGAACCTATCACTCCCTAGCAGTTCAGTGGCTGCATTTTCATGTTGGAATTCAGAGTCTGAAAAAGCAGAAGTTTATTGTGAAGTATTGGCTCAGTCTTGACACTCTTTTTTAAAAATACTTAGTGCTTAATTAACTTATTCCTTTGCATGACAGTAGCATCTGGGGAGTTTTTTCTGTTTGTTAAGTACTAAGATGACTAGATTTCCACTTCTGGAAAATGTTACTTTCAGGAGGGTAAAGGATTTACAATTAGGGAAAGAAAATAGTCAAAAATTACAATACTATGAGCGTGACATCTCTGTCTGAGAGTCCTAATTTCCAGACACAGAAATGTTGGTTTGTAGACCACATCAAAACAAATGGGAAAATATCATTAAATATAGGTTTGGAACCCTTGTTTTCCTCTATAATGTTGTGGTTTTTTGCAAATCTCACAATTTAACGATGTCACGGATTGTAAGAAGAAGTTGCTAGAGTAGGAACAGGTGGGTATAAATTCAAAAGTTAAATAAGAATTCCTTTGCCTAACTAAATCTGTATGAATTTTGAAAATGCTAAGGGAAAGAAGAAGTAATTAAAAGAAAAATGCAATAAAATCTCTCTCTGCTGAATGTTTAGTGTCTAGGACTGGACACAGGCCCACTAAAACATGTTCTCTGCAGGCTGGGGCACACAGCTATAAGGTCCTTATCTCCTCTCTGGAATGTTTCTGGATTTTATCCAATCATTTTTAATATCAAATTTATAAAAAGCCCAGGAAATTTTAGCCATCCATTTCTGAACAATATATGTTTCCATTAAACATAAAGTGGCTGTCCCTGGGCAAACGGGAAGATAAATGTATGAATGAAATCAAATGTTCTATGCTGCAGCAACATGGGATACTGCAAACATGTAATTTTTGCTGAACAAAAACACACAGTAGATTTTTAGGTATTGAAAAAAAAGCAAAAAGAATAATAGAAGCAAATGCTAAAGTTACTTTAGATGCATAGAACTTAAAAAAATATTAATAAAGTGATAAGAGGAATTTTATAGTGTAAATTTCTGCACTGTCCTGCAAAAAGGAGGTACACCTGCTTCTACAGACATCCTCTGCTGGTGCAATGTAGAAACATTTACAGAAATAAAATCCTAAAATAAATGACTGCCCCCTCCCCAAAGGGTGTGTGTGTGTGTGTATGGGTTCTCTTGCTCTCCTAGGCTGTGATTCTGTTACTCAGGTAACAGCATCTATGCAATACACACACATAAGACACAGGAGCTAAAAATCCTCCCCTACCTGAAGGAGAGAACAGAGGCCCCTCAGTTACAGGCACATCAGATGTCATTCTGTCTCTCTGTTGAGGCAAGTGATTTACATAGAGGGTAGCAGATCTAGACGAATAACCTTGGGTATCTATATGTGTGTCTGTTGTGCACTCAGATTTATGGTCTATGGACATCAAGTCAATAGATAGCAGTGAGAGATACTCAACTGATTAACCAGGGTTTTCTGATTCACAGTGCCTTGACTTGCTCAGGACTCTGCTTGCTGATCCCCCTTGCAATCACCTGTCTCTTGTGGAACTGCCTATACGTAAGCACCTGAAGATGATATCCCTCAGTTTTGTACAGGAAATATCCTTCTTTTCAGACCCCACTGGATTCCTTCATGCTTGTCTTTCATGCAAACTTCCAAGATTTGTGTACAGTCGTGTATCTGGTGAGATTCTCAGCAATGGGCTGCTTTCAAGTTTACACTTGCCAAGACAGAACGAGCGCTGTGTTTCCAGATTTGGAAGAAAAAGCATCTGACTGCTCAATAGTAAAACTCTTCTATTGTATATATTGTTAAAGGGCCGCACTGCTGTCATGCTGTAGATTAGCTAATGAGGCTGTCTGTGAGAGAAAAGAGCTGTTCTCAACACACAGCTAGTTTCATGGTCTATGTGCAATAAATGCTCACACTAATTCCAGCATAGTTTTCCAGAATACACAATCACAATTTACAAATGGAGTCTCTAATTTTGTTATTTAGCAATAAAATCTGGTAAAACAGTTCACCTCCTTTTCCTGGAGAATGACTTTCAGAAGCTGAAAAGGCCCTGAAAAAATCAAATTAGAGGCTGGACATGAATTGTAAACATGAGATCAAGACTGAACAGTGTAATCTGAATCACTTGCTTACAGAACATTTTCACACACTTTTCATTGAAAACGACCATCTTGTGGCTGCACAGGCTGATTCAGTAATTCTGCTGTCATGAGTACAATTGTAAAATAAACACAACAGACTAAAGGAGACAGCAAGAGAATAAAGTTGCCAGCTGGAAGCCTTAACAAAATGATATTCAATGACATTAGGAGCCATTCAGTACAATTGAACCTTGTCTATACTTGGCAAAATATCCACAATAAATGTAATTGACTGCTCCTCTCTGAACTTTGGGACTATATGGAACTGATCTGTCTATGAAGATTACATGTTAAGTAATATCTTTGCTTATGTGAGGTCTTTATTACTCTGTGGCTAGTGGGTAAGCTGCAATATACTTCAGAAATATTTTGCATATTTTGTTACCAAGATTTTAGATGGTATAGCTTATGGTGACATTCTCTTTTTTTATCCCCTCTTTTCTCCTTGTTCTTCTATATGACTTTTTTTCTGCACATACCTTTCATAGCAAATTTTTTTTTTCACGTTTTTTTAAGTCCTTGTCCTTTTTTTTTTTTCATGTATATATTCTGAGCTAAATTGGATATACTTTGCTTTTGGTGACTTTACGAAGCACAGTTCCCACCCTCTAGAAAAAAGGTTATTTTTTCAAGTTCTCTTTGGATTAAGGCATTTTCAAAGAAGACATTAGGTTATAGACAAAAGTAATGAAAATCTTAAAGCTTTCTGCTTATAATCCACTTCTAATTATTGAAAAATATACACAAAATATACCACAAAAGAATCCTGAAAATCAAACCAACAAATTCAGTTTTCCTTCAGGTGTTGGATATCTTCCTGTTAGCAAGCAGAGCAAAGAGGTTTTTCTCTATGCATACATAGACAAAAAGTGTCTGAGCAACCTCTTTTAGTGGAAGGTGTCCCTGCCCTTGGCAGGAGGGGTGGAATTACTTGATTTTTAATGTTCCTTACACCCCAAACAATTTTTATTATTCTAGGGTATATTATTAAACACTTATTTTTGTATAAAAACACAGGATATTTTAGAAAAAGACAGTCCACATATAGCCTCTGGTTTATGTATTATATGTGACAATCCACCGAATATATGACCTGAACATATTCCTGAAGGCTTTCAACTAAAGCTCTATTGAACTCTACAGTTAGATGCAATTCTAATTTATAGTGTAACTCAAAGTCTTAGCAGTATCTAAAAGAAATCCTGGAGAATTACCAATAAGATATGTTACAATATTTTTTTGTATGTGTTAAAGATGGACAACTGATTATTTATATAAGCAAACAAATTCAATAACTGTACTTGCCTCCACATCCAGGAACTCCCTCCATCATATGAGCAGTGAAACAAATCCTCCTTCATTTGATAAAAATTCATTATTTCATTTTTATATAACCCACATCTTTTATTTTGGCTTCCCAAATAGTAAAATGACTTTTAATACAGTAATTTTCTAGACAAGGAATAAAGTTCAGGAAAGGGTCTGAGGTGTACCTCCAATGAAGTGAAATGGTGTAGACTCCACAGTTTCACTTAGGCCTGAGTTCATCATCTTAGGCCATCTTAGTTCATCATCTTCATCTTAGGCCAACTGCATGGCCTTAACCCAGTGTCCCAAAGAGGCGTCACACAGAGCCACAGGATTTTATTGGACTTATGAGAAAATGGAGTTCATCTCTGGAGACAAATTTAGATGGTGTGTGGGCTGCAAGTGAAAATCAAAGTGTTTGTGACTGATGGGACTGAGGAAGAGAGCTTCTCCTGCATCTTTACCAGCTGCAACTTTCCCAGGGCTGATGCTTTCCAGTTTCAGTAAATTGCATTGCTGTAACCAAAATGGAACATGGTGAAATGAGTTATCATTGTTGGCGTTGAATCAGAGAGACTGGATGCTGTCCTAAAGCAGTGGGAGATAGTTGCAAGCATTTCTTGCAGACCCTAAAACACAAGAACATTATCCGTCATAAATCATCTACAATATTTCTCACTACTTTGTCAGCTAAATATCTACAAAGCAGATCATGCAAATCCAAAGAAAATTCAGATTCATCAATTATCCAGTATCTCATTGATTTGTTTCTAAAGCTTGTTCCCAAGAGTTTACTGCAGCTGAGATATTTTTGCTAATATATTTTTTTAATTTAATAAACAATTTCCAGAACTTTTGACTTCCATATTTTTCGTGGCAAAATTGCTCTTGTACCCTAAAGCTATTTTAAACTTCAACTGAAAATAAAATACTAATGGTAGGATGAGTTAGGGTCTTCATTCAGAGCTAGAGTTATTAAAATATGTGTTAATTTTTTACAGCTTTCTTGTAATCTGATGTCTTATTAATTATAAATATGTTAGCATTCATCCTCCTTTCAGCTGCCTAAAAGGAGGAGGCAAATCACATGGACAACCTAGCTTCCAACTTCTGCTCCACAGCAATGCCATTCTCTGGGAGGACCTGTTTCCTCTTCACCAGTGACACTTTGCTAGCTATCTTTGGACATTTCAGATGGCACCAGCAGCCTTTGTTTGGGCAACTGCATCAAGTCCTTCTTGATGCACTTATAGTTTATCAGAAAGTAAGATGTTTCTTCTAGGAATGTTTTCTGATTGTTCTTAAAATAACTCTTGAGAATTAGCCTTTTTAGATGAGATTTCATTTTTCTGTGGTGGTGTGCCCTCTGGTAAGGCCACACAACCTTTGAGCATCACAGCCTTTATGAGAATTCATTTTCTACAATACATAACAGCAAGGAAAAAATGCTTGTTTTTAATAACAGATGTAGCAAAGTAGTAAAGAGAAATCTCTCAGTCATGCATGAGAAATGCCACTGATTATGTGAATGACTATGATTATATTTATTGCTAATATAGTATCTCAATATTATCAGTGCAGTATAAAATATAAGCAAGTCTAAAGGGTTATGATAAAGAGGTCTAGCTAGAAACACAGGTTTAAAGTCTTTGGCCTTACAGAATGAACAATTGGAAAGCAACAAAACACTTATGTAGCTACTTTAGGATTTTATCTTCGTCTGTGACTGGATCTTAGCATTTTTCCTCACCTCTCCAAAGGTGAGTGTTCCTTGTCTTTGGGCTGGATGTACCCTCAAGCCCTCCTGCCTTAGAACCATCAACCCAGAAGATGCATGCAACTTTAGGAGACCAGTTTTTCCAGCTGCCTCAGTCTCCAGCAGAATTTTATACTCCTTTTCAAGCCTATTTGTATCAAAGTCAATCCAATCATCGTAACTTCCCTAACAATGTAATGCATTCATTATGGGAGAAATCCAGACACTTCCTTCTGAAATTCCTATCTGGTGTTCTGACCTTTGGACATACCATATTGGCTATCAGAGACAACAGCAAGGGAGAGGGTGTGGGTGGGGGGCAAGGTGCACTTGAAGACGTGATTATTTTCTCTTGGTGTGACAACGATCTGATTTGCACAGCACAAAAGACTAGGACAGTCTTTCAGTGATATTTTTTAGAATTTGTCTTCAATCTACCAACATATGATTTGTTTGAAAATGTCAGAAATGAGATTCACTTTGTCTCAAGTAATCTGCATGCAGTTTTATATACCACAGGTATTGAAGCATGTTGGCACTGACTCCAGCTGCTTTCACATTATTTAAAAGAGTGTAAAGTCTTTAAAGTAGATTCCAGATGCAAGCTGCCTTTTTAGGTTAGTGTAATTCCAGTGATGCTAATGGAGTTGCCCCAACTCCTGCATCATGCACCCACTTCCCCCAACTGTGGTTCTTGGTGATTGTCTCTACATTCCAGATAGTTTCTAGCTACTGTATTACAGTTTCTAAACTCTTTTTTTTTTTTTTTTTTAATTTATTTTAGGGCATTCAAAATTAATGTAATTTTATAAATCTTAAACATCCCTTCAAAACTGTAAAGATTTTGAGAAAGCTTAGACTGGCTGCCTAGTCAGTGTCAGTCCTTTGCTTGTGTTAAATTTGATGTGGCAGATTTCTTACTGATTCTCTCTTTACTCCAGTACAGCCTTTTTTTATAAGGAGATCAGTACATGAAAAATTTGGAGATGATGTTATAATATAATAAAGTAACGATGATATAATTTAATTAAAAATATATGTGATTTTTTTCTATTGACTCTATATTATTCTTGCTGTATTCTGTCTGCATTTTTGGTAAAGATAGAAATAAATTCTTGTAAATCTATTCATATAATTTAATCAATCTGCTCTTGAGAGTCCAAAAATCATTTGGCTCTTATATCAATTGAACATCTTGATCCTAATGATGAGGATATTCTTGGGACTCTTCAACTCTTCCAGCTGATGTCAGCCAATAGGCATATAGGTCAGCCAGAAAGCTGTTTGGGGTTGTACAGAGAAAAAGCAAAATGGGGAAAAAAATAAACACAAAGAACACCATGGGTCATATGCCTTTCAGTTAAAGGAAGATTTCCCTATGGGGGAAAAAAAAACTGTTTAAGTACAAAAATAACCATGCTGTCTCTTTTGAGACCACTTTCATAGCAACAAGTGTAACAAAGAGCTGTTGTGACATTGAATTAAAATGCTTTTTCTTTACCAAAGTAGTGGTTACCTCAACCAGTTCAAGCAATTATCCCTGTTTAGCCAGTGGCTCCAAGACAAGAAGTGCTTTTACTTACACCAACCTGTTTACAATTCTTGCAGTTTCAGTACTGAGCAAGATTCAAGGGAAAGGAAAATCAAGAGGCCTTCTTCAGTATGTTGGTTATTGCCTTGCCAAATCAGCTGTCTGTGTACAGAAACAGTCTCTGTGTCACTTGTGGCCTCTCCTTGGCTTCTGGTCAGAGAGCTTAGGAACTGTTGTTTAATAGAGCCCTCAGAGATTATTCTTGGAGAGGGTTTATTTCTGTAAATCAGAATACATTGACTGAAAATTCTTTTCCAAAGCCTTGCAAGAGGAGCAATTGGATACACTCTTTCCCTACTAAATATTCACTTGGAAACAGAAGACTGAATTTGAGGTCTACACCCTCACATTTTTGCTTCTTATTCATCAATTTACCACACACAAGGATACTGTCTGGTGTCTATGCAAAAACTTTTGAAGTGAATCAGAGCTGCAATCACAATATGAAGGTTGCTCTCTGTCTTGCAGAATTAGGTCAATGCTACGGAGCAAATTTCTGTGTCAAAAACAGTAGCACTGGCAACTTAACAAGAATTTGTTTGAGACACTGCAATAACATACATATAAATATGAATATTAAAATTGCTATATGTTAATCTGGAAGTCAAACATTAGAATTCTTTTCTTTTTTGTCTATATAAGATAAAGATTTAGAGGAAATTACTGTAATAACTTGAAAATTTAGAGCAATATTTTTTTTATTTGTTTCTTCCATGGAAAACAAAACAACCCTCAGGCTCCGAGATATATTGTATAGAACAGGAAAAAGAAACTGTTTGAGCCAAACTTAAACATGTATTCATTATCTTTAGGATACAATTTTTAAAGAATTGCAATTTTTAAAATGCAAATTCTTAAAAATTAAAAACTGAAATGACTTTACAAATATCAATATGAAGTTTTGTGAATTTTCCCCTTCTCTAACTGAACTTATTATTACAGAATCAACTTCAAATTAAGGAATAATTTCCACCTTCCAAATTTCATCTTTATAAGAAACAACTTTGTGCTGATGAGAATATTAAATGTCAACATTGCTAATGTTATAATCCACTGAATGAATAGAAAAGCTATTTTATTTTATTTTACTTTCAAAGAATAAATGCAGGCAAACTATTTGTGTGACATGAATATTCATATTTATATCCATAAATTCATTATTGAAATCTTAGTAATTCTTGGCTCTTTAGTGAGCTGACAGCTTGAGAAAGAGCCATACCTCCATGTCTCCAACAAGCCATAGCTGCAGAGTTCACCCTGAGCAAATCAGCTGGATGTTGAAAAGAGCTGCATTATTTATTTAGTCCTGCTCATCTCCAAGGGTCTGTGGTACTACTGCAGTAGCACAGACATGTCCAAAACAGAGTATTTCAAAATACTGGTCAATTATTTCTCACTGTGAAGATGTCAGTAAAATGCCTATAAGTCAAATGTTGCAGTCCTCAGCCTTACCCTTTGTGGATTCATCCTCTAAGTTGTCATGATAATTTGTTTTGTAGTTGTGGTAAATTGTCCTAGTGAGTCCAGGGCGAGTGATGGTGGGGTTAGCTGAGTGAACAAAATGATCAGAGTTCTTGTAAGGAGTCAGAGTGATGGATGAGGGAGAGATTTTCTGTTCTTTATCCCAAGACGTTGGGATACACATGGAATGAAACATGACTTAGCAGAAGCATTGGCAATGGAATTAAAACTTCTAAAATAAGTTAAAAATTTGAATCAAAACTTATTTCAGTGTATCAGCTTTGTCTGAACTCACATACTAGGAAATATATTTTATTTAGATATAATTGGGAGTTTTGATTATTTTAGCAGAAATTGAATAGTCACAGATAAAAATCAATATTAAGTATTTTTTAAAAAAACTCATTTTCATCAAATGCATGGTCCACAGATCTTTTATTGAATAATTTCCATCAACTGAATTTAAGCAATCAAATTTCATAATTTCCAAAGTACAACCTCTGTGTCTAATGAGGTTGGATTTTCACTTCTTATTTATATTCTCAGACACTTATCTGGTCACTCTCAAATATCTCCAAAACACACTTTTGTCACAGCCTTCTCTTGTGAATGTAAATCCAAGATATACCGCAATATCTTGCAGGACTTTTTGAGGGTGCTTGATTCTCAACATAATTAATTAAGCTTTATAATTCTGCATGTCTTGCTAATTCATTCTATTTCTTTTTCTAAAATACAGTACATGGAATATTAATTTTAATTATTTGACCCAGCCTGAATTTGTCTTGAGTCCTGGAAAGTGTGCAACTGAAGTTACCAGAATGCCACAGAACACACTGCAAAAAGAAAGCCTCCTTTCCCATAAATGTCAGAAAAGGCATTTCAGAATAACGAAACAAATATGATTTAAGTATTCTAGGGTCTTATTTGTTCCTGTTGCTCAAAAGATGCCTCAGTTGCCTTATTTATAAAAATATAATGAAACCATTGTGAAAATAGGCATAAATACCTTCACAGATCATGGGACAGAGGAAGTGATGCTGGATCAAAGGGATATGAACACTTTCCCTTAATTTCTCATCATCTGAGGCTCTTTGATTTTCAAGGCTAATTCCATTTCTTGGGCAGGGTATTGATTTCTTGCCCTTACTGTCTGGAGATACATAGGATGTGTCCTAGTCCATTTTTACTCATGTAGACATAGCTGTATAATCCAGGATTTAATATTATCTTGATGGGGACTGGATTTGGCAGCATCTGGAAAACCAAGCAGTGTGGAGTAAGGAACCTGGGTGTTTAAAATGAGTGGTTATGACATTACAGCTAAAAGTCCAAGAGATCTTTGGAAAGCAAAGGAACATGGAGCCTCTGAGGGGTAAAGGAAGCTGGTGTAGCTAGAGAGAGCTACTCTTTTATTCCTTTGTCTCTTTCTGCCTCTGAGTCATGTGGCTCCTTTGGTCAAGACATAGGGTATGAAAGTTGGAGAGGAGCCTATTTGAGCTATGGGTTATTTGGCCAACTGACATTTTCCATGTTTAAGCCTGAATACTGAGAAGCCTAAAATGGCAATTGCAACCTGAAGTCTTCTATAAAAAGCCATCCCTGGGCTTCCATGTCCTCATCATTGCTGTCTACCATGTGTTCTACAGGGAGAAACACAGTAGTCTTGTTGGTGGCAAATGCTGAATAAACACAATCCTCTGCCAAGATAATAATTCCAGCTTTCTTACTTCATGGGACCCACCTCCTTTCAGCACCAGCAGTTCTTGATGCCTCACTTGTGCAAAAATCTTCTTGTGTCATCATTTTCCCACAAATCTCTTAGGTGGAACTCTCGGGAGAACGAAAACCAGCACCTTGTTCACATAGATCACAGCATAAATCCTGAATTAGACCACACCTCCACGGTCACAGTATAATGTAAGATATATTCTAATGATTTATCATATTGGACTTCATTATCCTTGTGTGTCCCTTCCAACTCGGCTCATTCTGTGATTCTCTGATTCTGTATTTGCTTTGCCATTTCATATAAATAAAGATGAACATTTGGGAACCACGGTCTTTCAATGTTACTATAAAATCCAGATGTCTTTTGTCAGCCTACTGCCTCATACTGGATGCTTGAATGTTCTCATTTTCTGCCAGTGGTGAGTTATTTAAGGAACAATAAGTGTGCACATAAGAGAGTGTACAACACTGCAGCGACTACAGTTAGTGCCCCAGGTTCAAGATATGCGCAGATGAATGATTTCAAGTCTTGAGTAAGAAGTAACCAGCCATTGGCATTGGTATTTCACAGGACTTTGAACATATCAACTGACATTATGCAAACAGGTGATCATACGTGAAATGCCACTGTTATTTGGTTTTAACTGCCTACATGGGGATTTACCTTGATGTTTCAGGAAACACTGCTGCACCGAGACAAAGAAGTGTAGTCTTTGCAAGCCTTGCTTTTTTTTGCCGGTCATCTCCAGACCCTGGGGCACATGTTGGCAACAGGATTAAAGTTTCACCAGATTGTCACATAGCCTACATGAGACCATTCCAAACAAGACTGACTTTGGTCCAATTGTCCGTGCCAATGCTAAGTTGTACATTTTGTGAGTAAATTGCTAATAATTTTTCATGCCATAGTCCAGTTCTGACAACCTTATTTGGAAAGGCTAACATTGTTGATGGTTCAAATGAAAATTTTTCTTCTGGATGATTCTGAATGATTCTGAAGAATAAGGAACTGCTCTCAAGGGTATTGGCTGCACAGTAGCCACCAAGACCAGTGCCAGTAAGTACAACTTCTCTACTGACTTGAAGTTACCAACTATGGCAAGTCAAAATGAACTTTGCATGACAGTTTATAAGGTGATTGTTCTGACATTCTGCTCTTGACACAAACATGTGTCCTTCACACAGAATGTACCAAGGTAAAGCTGGATAGTGCAGTCAAATATTCTTCCACTGCTATTTGGAAGGGATGTTGAAGCAACTTGATCTTGGGCTCAGAGAAAATATTTATTCAGCAGTACACCATATGAAGAAAGTCATGAAATGTCTTATATCTTAAGATATATTGTCAACACTCTGCCAAATTCTGATCTTAGATATGTGTGGAAAAACTAATATTTCATAAACTGAATTAGTCAAAACTAATTAAGAGAAAAGACAGTAAGATTTAGCATATCAGTGTCAAACAGATTTGTTCATATATATCTGAAGAGAGGAATGAATTTGCAAATATGAGGCCAGATTGAAGATTTCCCACTGATTTTTCTGGGCTTTGTTTCACACAATAAAGTAATTTCAGAAGCAAATGATGTGTACTTAGTAATGACTAATGGAGAATACATCCACTGTTCTCATAAACTTTTTTCAAAAGTAGTTAATATTATTTTTCTTATGTCACATAAAAAAATTTTGCCTGAAAGGACTTTGCCAAAGTGCTACAGAACTCCGAAGGTATATCCACTCCCATTAAGCCAATAGTGTTATGATGGATTTTAGTCAGTGCTAGTGAGTGCACATTTTGCCTTAGAAAGGCTATTCACATGGGTAAAAGGAGTGGAAGTTTTCACTTTTCTTTAGACATAGAATTAAAACTTTGATTTTAAAAAGCAAGCAACTTTCAGTAAAATTTTTATTTAAAATATTCCATAATCTATTTGAAATAACTAAAAGAAGAGATTATAAATTTTGTTTCAAATAGAATCGAAAATATTGTTGCAGAACTTTTTCTTCTGGCTTTGCAAACTGTACCTAATTTTCTGACAAGCAGCATTTGAAAACATATGCTTTTTTTTAGTGCATATGCAGGAGTGAGAGAGATCTGTTTTAGAGAAGCTTAAAGTTTACCTTGTTATCTAATCAGCTCATTATTCTGCAGTAGTCAGAGAAGCAGCTCATATGTTGGAAAGAAACAGAAAGAAAACAAAATAGGAATTATAAAACTTCTGCCACTGTACAGTGCTATGGAGCTCTTAGAGAATGAATTATGACTGCATTTATGTAGCCTCCATTAAAAAGAGAACACAATAGCAGTGGAAAGAGGAGGATGAAGTCAAAAATAGGAGGGTAAGAAGAATGAATAAGGGTTTGGAACAGCTTCTATGAAAGAAATAAAGAAGGAACCTCTACTAAGCAAGACATAAAGGAAGAAATATATAGTTAATTAAAATAATAGGTGTGTAGAGCAGAGAATGATTGTTCCTCTCTTTGTCCTTCCTAGACAAGCAGATGTTATCTTTAGCCTGGAGCTCTGGAAATATTTCAAATTCAAATGGTTTAAAATTTGCAATCTGAAAAAGTATTGGGAAAAATCTACAATTGCTAGATATTGACATTACCGCTGAACAAAGAAGTTCCTGATCAATATTTATGGAAAATTATTCCTACATTCTAAACCTGTTTTTATCCCTTTTCTCAGACCTGATTGTTGCATAGGTATTCTTCTATAGAAAAGCAGAATGCAGGAAAAATCTTGATTTTGCCTGATACAAGATGTTCTAATTTGGAAACTGTTGGAGTTGTGGCTTGCAAATATCAGTTGTCCAGAGGAGGCACAAAGGCTGTGGAGAAATGACAAATATCTAGACCACCACTGCAGTGTCAGTTTAGTTTAAAATGAAAAGTCAAAAGCGCAAAAGAAAGACAAGAATAAAATAGTGCAGAAGGCTTGATAAGACAGACATACAAATCTTTATTTAAAAACTAGCATTTTAATGGATAAAACGTTATCATGTTACTCCTCATTTTTCAGTCTCTGCAACAGGATCTGAACAGTACATGTGGGATTATTGCATGTTTGACTCATAATTCATGAAGCAATAATATTGTGTCCCAAGTTTGCAATGCTTGCTGATTTCAGGAAAGATTACTTGTTTTAAAGACTGTCTGCTCAATGTTTTGGTCAGTGTGGCTGGATGCCTTCTGTGCTGAGAGCCATGAACCACAAGCAAGGTACTACCCACAGCTGCTTATAAATGCTTTTTAGCGAACCTCATGGACCGTAGGCCTTTGATGGAGCCCTCAGTGCCCTCAGCAGGACAGCTGCCACCACTTGAGTGGAAATTCATGTGGGATTTAAATAGCCATGGGTTTTCCCAGCTGAGGCTTTACATGTCTGTCCCTTGCTGGGATGGTTTTCAGAGGTCTGGAGGTTGCTTCAGTTCCAGCAGGACTGTGTGAAGCAGTGCTCTGCATCATCTGGGGCAGTATGTGTGAGCAATGCATCTACTTGAAGCAGAATGGCTGTCAACATGTCAAGTTTGATCCCTTCTAATATTTGGTTGCCCACATACCACAACAAATAGCTTTGAAAAACATTAGTTGAGATACATTTGTAAAAAGAAAAGTTATTCAGTTTTTCCAACTACAGAGATTCAAATTACCATGAGAAAAAATAGAGCATGATTTTTGAGAACATCAACATATAACACTTGGTTTTAGATTATTCCTTAAGTTTCCAAGTTAAATCAGTCCTTTCATATTCCAGTGTAACAGTTCTTGTGTCACTGTGATGTCTTCTAGGAAATATTGTTCTCTCAATTTTGATTAAAAAACAGTGGTTAGTGAATTTTTCTCATCCCTTCATTGGTTATAAACTTAGTATAAATTTAGCCTTTTGACTCCAATTAGAGCTTTGAGATTTCTTGGGAACAGATGACATATTTACAACTCAATATGTTTGTTTCATCCATCTGTTCTCTTCTGGCAGGTTGTAAATTATTAGGACACATGCTGCTTTGTGTATATCTTTCATGCACAGAAAAGAACTGTGTGGGTAGGGTTTCCTGCTCTAATTGGTATTTAGGTTCTTCCATTGTGTGAAAGCTATACAGTAGTAATCTGTGGATACCTTTTTGATCTTCCCTGAACACACTTATTTTTTTTCCTCACTGAGGGTCACCTCAGCAGTGGAGAGTCATAGTAAAAAGAAAATAAGCACTTCAGACTGGAGCAATGTCATACTGTGTTGGACTCAGAAAATCAGCAGGTCCTAAACAGCTTTGAAAAGTGGGAGAAGGTAAGGAAGAAACCTGCTTAGATGTAAAATGCATTTAGTGGCAGTGATATCTTCAGTAAATGATTCAGTGGGAAAGTAAATTTTTAAGCTTGTACAGATATTTCCAATCACAAACTCATTCTCTACAGGAACAGCCATCAAGCCAAAAAAATATATATTTTTCATCAAACCAAAATTTGCTTCATTGCAACATATGTATGTCACTTTGAACTGCTGTGGTTTATGTGAGCTCACTGCTGGAATGAATTTTCTTTGAGAATTCTCCATTTATCAAGTTTCTTTTGCAAGCTAGTTTCATGGCTGTCTCTGGTGGTGTGGACAGTCTGAAGTTTAAAAACAAACCATAGGGAATAGAAAAGGTGTAGAATGATTGTGCCATAAATACCTCTTCAACTGCGAAGTCCGAGAAGGCTAAATTAGCAATGCAGGTTTTCTGGAAATCAAACAAAAAGTTAAAGACTGTATTAACCACACTAGGAAAGATTATTAAGGAGTCAAGGGATGATATTGTTGACAAGGCTTCAAGCCAAAAAATGTTTGTCCAGAGCTGATAAGGGAAGAGGGATAGAAATTGGAGAAGCTTAAGCAGATATTTATAAAATTTTGCTTAGTAAAAACAAGATCTCCAAGGACTGGGCCATGGTTAGCATAACCCTATTACTAAAAATGTGTTCTAGGGATTTACTTAGAAAATATGCATCAATGCATTAAGCCTCATATGGGACAGAAGTGTTTAATGAGATCAAATAAAGATACCCTTAGAAAACTTGACAGCCTGAGAACAGCCACATGTTCTCAGGAAGTAGAGATCATGCTTCAGCTGGTTGGAATTCCTGGTGGATATTATTACTACAGAGGTGCGGGTTGATTTGCTAAAGTAGCAAACAAAAAACACAGAATTTGCACTGTGGTTGTTCAGGTATTTTGAACATGTAAACATCCTATAACTTAAAACTGGTGAGGATTATTGTTTTCTAATTCAAGGACAAGCAAAACTGATTAATGAAATTCAAGTTGTTTCTTAAACTCCTTTGGAATAATGTTTTTAAACCATTGTCGGATTTTAACTTGCATTTAGAATTTCTCAGATATTATAGGATTGGACACAATGAGAAAAAACCCTCCTGAATGCTCTCATTTCTGTAGTATTAAGACTAAGAGAAATGCAAAAGAAATAGGAAGCACTAGGAACTTGAAATATTTTAGAGTTTCTCTAAACTAAATTCTGCCACCTGGGAGACTCAGCAAAGCAGTGTGTGTCTCTAGTCCACTACAGAAATGGAACTTTGATTTCATTGGGTTAGATTGTAGACTTTGACAATGCTTAGTACAGGTTTAGCAATTCTTTGCAAAGCTCTTGTGTCAGTATCTTTAAAGTAAGAATCACTTTTGGTTTTGGTTTAGTGCACCAAACTATAGCAGACATATTGGGATCAACTGATTTCTTTTTGACTGCCAGTGGTGAAATATATATTCAAGAAAGATTATTAGATGAGCACACAGAGAGAAGCCATTTTCAGAGAATACTGAAGTTTCTGTTCCAAGAAGAATTACTTCAGGAACCATAAACTTTGCAACTTGGATGACTGTTGAGTTTTCATATTCACCATAAAATTCCCAGATTGCATGGATTAGACAGAAGAGTCAGTTAACAAAATGAACAGATGTCAAATGAAAGCTTTCCAACAGATCTTAAAGAAAGAGCTTTAGCAATCAAATCAGATCAAGGGTAAATTATTTTGAGTGACGTGGGATTACAGTAAGTCAAAGTAATAGCTAAATTCTCAAAATAAATATACCCCAAGTTATTCAATAAAGTTCAAGAGCCCTGTATGTATTGAAAATACCAGAGATTGTTACTGTAGGAGTGAAAAATATATGTAATGGGATGACTTTAACCTGTACACTTTAACAATTTCAGGTTTGAAATGAAAAAAAAAAAACTACAAAAGGACATCTAAAACATTGGTTGCATCGTCAGTATTTTTTTAATTTCTGCAATGAAACCTCTGTTTATAAGAGACAATTAAGCCCGCTGTTCTCACCTAAAGAAGATGGGGCAACACATCACAAAAATCTCCCTTGCCTTTACATAAAAAATTAAATTTGAAATTTGTGTTATAGCATAAAACAAAATAGAAGATTTAAGAAGCAGAAAATGATTTTTTTTTCTCCTTCTCTAACTTCTGTCAAGACATCACTGTGAAAATTAATCCTAGCTCTGTCTCACAGACTTTTGGGCTTCTTTGGATAAAGTGTCTCCCACATATCTCTGTCAAATGAGTACGAGGAGAAAGAGGTGAGAAGCAAGGAGTGTTTTTGCTCCCTGTCAGTGCAGACTGGGTTTGGTGTGTGCCAGCAGGGCTGAACGGGAACAGCACTATCCTCCAGGTTTCATTGGGGACTTCACTGAGCATAGCAGGTGCTGTGGAAATTGTCCTACTCAGCACCAGCCTTAGTCTTGGTCATGGTGAAATCTCACTGAACCTTGCTCCCACCGAAAAAGACACAAAATCAAAGGGTACATTCCTATGTTCAATAGCTGTTTTTTAAGTTTTAGCAATGACATTGTGACTGCTAATCATTCTTCTTTCCAATTGAGTCATTGAAATGTTCCCAGATTTTTGATTTAACACTATACTTGTTTTTTTGGCTTTGGATATGTTGAAATATCTAAGCTTGTTAGAAGTAGATGTTCGTCCAGATGGAATTGAAACCAGATTTCTGAGGCAAAGAGTCTAAAGCAACAAATTATTGACACATTTCATTACTTCTACTGCAGTTTAAAATATTGGACAAATCACTAATACAAATTCACAATTTAGATAGCTTTTGGAATAAAGGCAGGCCATTAATTTTTTATGGCCAAATATGATATCTAATCACTCAAGCAACGGTACTTTGCTTAAAACTGCAGATGTCATTTTTGGATTAGATTTTATATTTGTTTTTTTTGTTTTTTTTTTTTTTTTATGAGCAAAATTTGGATTATTTCTTTTGTTATATGAATTATCCTGTGTTACAATCTGACATCTATTGCTGTGGGGTGGGAATCTGCAGAAAACTTGGCTTCAGTCATATTGTTCTAATGATTTAATTGTTATGTAGGGCAGAAAATGTCAATGTTGACAGATCAAAGCCATCTCAAAACTAAAATGAATTCCTTGGATACTCCAGGGATTTATATCCACATTGGATCATATTATCTATATGCCTTGCAATAATCATTTTATGCCTGTCTATAAACACAGAGCAGATGCAGGTTTCCCCTTCTCTTAATGTCCTTATGTATCCAGCAATGGGATGAGGCCGGCTTAGCCGTGCAGTCCATTTACCCAGCTCTCGGTGCCCTGCAGATTTCATTGCTCTCCACTCACCCATCCAAGGGCTGACCTCATGTTTGACCAAAACTGGTAAGAAATTCAGTGAGCTCTCAGACCACACAGAATGCCACAGCTCTGTTTTGTGGAACGAATCTCCATTTTTCATTTAATGAAGGGGCAGATTTTTGTGAGGCTATTGTGAAACTTGTGCTTTTCTAACTATGAAAAATTTCATTTTCATGTGGGCTGCTTGATAGAAGGTGAGTTTGGAACCAAGACAGAGGCAAAAAAAAAGAAAAAAAAGGAGACATAAGGAAAGTATTTATATAATATAATAAATATAATATATATAATATAATATATATAATTATATATAATTAATATATATATATAATATAATATAATATTATAATATAATATAATATAATATAATATAATATAATATATATAATATAATATAATATAATATAATATAATATAATATAATATATATAATAATATATATAATTATATCATATCATATCATATCATTATATCATATAATAACATAACATAACATAAACATAACATAATATAAACTAATATAAATTAATATAATATATAAATATAATAATAAATATAATATAATATAATATATAATATATAATATAATATATATACATAACATACAATATATATGATTAAATACTATTTTCTTGTAACACTGGAAGTGAAAAATAATTCTTATATTTTTCCACATAATTTTGAGAGTTTCAGGATGATGAGTAGGAAGTTGACTGCCAGTTTATGGCTTACATAAATTTGGATGGTTTTCAAGTCCAGTGTTATCTTTGGAGGTGCTTGAGACAAGCAATGCTTTTCCTTTGGATGTTACTGAAAAACATACATAATCAAAAATACTCAATTTTTCCATTAAATTCTGTACAAGACACTTGGTCACACTTGAAGTAAGGGATACTTCTTATTTTCAATTAATCACTTCTTTTCTTATTTAACTGTGTTTCTAGAAGAGTTTGAATAGTTGTGCTTGTATTCAAGAGGAAGTAATTAGGAAAATGCTTTCAGACATTTAACCATGCTTTTATGCTACCTAAAATAGAGAGGGAAGGGGCAAGAATTTCAAATTTTCCCACAATTTCCTTTTCAGAAAAACAATAATTATTGTTTCTTATTTGTATTTAATTGCTGATTTCCTTAGGGAATTTGGGGGTGGAAAGGGAGTAGTCTATAAAAAAAGTAGAATTTTTCTACCATAATACCAAAATATGTGGATCTTTCATTGGAAACCCACATACTACATTTTGAGGTTTTCAGCGGAGCCACAATTATTTCCAAGGAGAAATTCCCCTTCCCTGAATATTTCTCTTTAATAATAAACTTTCTGTGAAAAAAACATATTTTGTAGAAATAGATCAGCATTTTTTTTTGATATTTGGTTGTAGTGGAAAGATTTTTGGGTTTAAATTTTCTTAAAACAGCTCAGTTAATTAGATCTTTACCTTTTTAGACTTGAAAATTTTACCAAAAAAATCTAGAATAAGTGTCAGATACATCAAGCCTTAATAAGTTGATATACTTCATTATATCATAGAAATTTTATATATAATTAACCAAGCTCTACAAAGTATGAAAATATAAATTTCATCAAAAGAGGTATTTTGGAGAAATCTTATTAATATAAATCTTTAACATTCCAGGCGTTAACATCAACCAAACTGAACAGCAATAAAACTACCATAGCAAGTAATAAAGGAGATGAAGGAATATTTTTCAAAACTTTGTACAAAGCTCCATAAGTACATAGAGAATAACCATGGATTCTGAAGCCATGTTATTCTTTTCACAGAAATTATTTGCACAACTAGTTACTAGAGATGGAAAAAGCCCCAAAAAAGTTTCAACTGCAGGATATGAATCAATTTCTATTTTATGTTTTAGTTTATGTATATATGCTGAGTATTGCCAAACCAATAAACTATCAGTTCATAGAAGTTTAATTCCTGTATTTTTCTATAAGTAATATGTTGTGCAGGAAAAAATAAGAAAATGAAGCCTTACAAAATGATTGAAATTCTGCTGATATGAGTTCTGATATTCAAGAATTAAAGGAAGCTAAGTGCTATTACTTCATTTTATGCAGTTTGATAGGAAGTTATTTTAGAAGAGTCACAACCAAAAAAATTAAGTTATTCAGCTAAGAGATGAAGCAGTTAATAAATTATTTAAGTTAGAAATATTTTGCACTGCCACGAAAGAGAAACTGTATATTCTGTCACATGTATTTTCTGTACACAGAAAAGAGACATGCATGGGAAATATTTTTGCAGGTAGGAGACTGCAGCCTGAATATGGGATTACTTACTGTAGGCCACCCACAACAACACTGCATTGAAGTAACTCTTCTACCAGCAATGATTCAGTTAACCTTTGATTAAACACAGGAATTTAAACTATGAAAAGGTCTGAAACCTGACACAGTCCTTTGACACCTCCATGTCTGTCATTAAAGATAATCCTGCACTAGATACTGATTTTTGAAAATAGAATTAAACTCCTTTGGTTTTCAATCTTAACCCTTCCATATTGCAAATGTAACCCTGCTGTGTTAAGAGACTTCCTGAATTACTGCTTCTCCTTTCAAGTCTCTGTGTTTGTGAAGGAGATTTAACGGGAGCGCGGGGCCAGTGAGCACAAACTGGGCAGCTGCGTCACCAGCACATGAAGTGACTCTCCAGGTTGTACTAATCAGTGGACCACAAACCTGACCAGGACCTCAGTCTGATCATGTCCCATTCTTCCTTCACTTTTTTGTACTTCAGTGAGAGTCACCTCAAGACAAAGACAAACAACATATTTCTTATTTTTTTAATCTTTTCTTTGACCGAGCATCACCAATGCCATACCACTATCTGATCTGAGAGGTCTGCACTCTCAGACATACTTTTACACCTTTTTAATTGCTACATTTTCTCCCTTCCTCAACTCCGTTTATCCAAATTACTGAGAATATCTCAGTGGGAATCTTCCAATATTTCATCAGCCTGTTGTTTTTTTCCCCTTTGTTCAATGTTAAACACAGATGAGGTTCTCATTTTTCAGCTTTTGTGTCTTACCTGGATATTCAAAATAAAATAAAGAAGTCTAAAATAAAATTAAGATGGAGCACAACTCAGCAGAAAATTTCCACTGGAAAATAGTGTATGGTGTTCCAAAGTTCATAGGCTGTGAAATATGAGAAAGTCTTTGGATTTATACTGTTTTTGAGAAATTGCCCATCAGTTTTTTAGATAGGTCATGTACTGCAGCCAATATGGAATAAGTAAGGTTCTGGCTGTTCTACAAAGACAGCTCTTAGACCCTTATTCACCAGCAATGCTGTTGGGGACAGGACACCACCCCACAAAAGGCCTGATCTTGGATTTATGGCAATAGTCCAGCTTGAGCAAAGCAAAAACTGAATGACAACAGAAAACTTCTCTTGAAGCTAAGCAAGAATCCTGATCAGGCTGCACAGGCTACAGTGCCCTCCTCAGCCATCTTCAAGCCACCCAGATGTCCCTGGATGCAGAAGTGTCCACCAGTCTTTCCAAATCACTGACAGTTACATGACTTTTAGAGAGAGAATGTTTAGTTTTTTTCTTTTTCCCAAGAAGAAGCTTTTCAATCTGCCTTGTCTGCCTGTACCCTCTTGCCAGTGAACATAGGAGGTTTCTAGAGCCCAGTTAATCACAGCAAACTGTAAAAAGGTAAGAAGAGGCTTTGTATTGTTTTCTTTTAGCTCCATGATGTTTAGGCATGAAGCCTGAAAAGGATAACTCAGTCCTTGACAAGCCTTCAAGTGGCACCTACTTAACTGTCCCAGTAGTGCAGCTGCAGTTTACATGTATCTAGCTAAATTTCTGGTTCCTCTTCATAGATATCATATGAAGGAACAATAAAAAGATCTTAAAATTATTAATTGCTACACGGCTGTTGAAAGGTTCTGTATGAATGGAGCCATTTTAGAAACATGCCTGTATTAATATTTAAAAGCATTTGATCTGCACTTTATAGAAGAAAGGAAAAAAAAAAAAAAAAAGGGCGACTAGGGAAACTTACTTCAGTATAAAGCTAGCAGTGCAAATAAGAAAAGATGACAGCAGTAGAAAAGACTCCCTCAGGGATGTGGCCTTTAGGGAAGAAGGAAGGTGAAATCTTACTCTTGCCAGTGATGCTCATTTTACAGTACCAAAGAGAGCCTTTCATTTTTACAGGGTCCTGCTGGCTTCTTATTAGAGCTCCTTATTGTGTAATCTTTGTTTCTGATAACAATGCGCAGAGCACTATCTGGAGACAAACACTTTGGGATTCACAGAGTAACCTGGTATTTCCTAGTGGAATTCCAAGTTTATCCTTTCCATGACACTAATCTCATAATTCACTCAATGAGCAATAAAGATTTCTCTTACAAATTAGATCTGTTTGATAATCCATTCCGTGTTTTGACATGCTTGATATGTTGCAATTCATGTTCTTTCCTGGATAGCAGTTTAATATGGTGATTTGTGATGCCAGCAGGAGGCTCAGACAGGTACATGGATAAATGGAGTTTCTCCATGTTCCCATTGATGATGCAGAAATCTCATGAACTGAAAAATCTCTGTTTTCCCTGCCTTGTTATTCTGTGTAAATCCTTGTTGAAAGTCGTTTCTAAAAAAGTGAATACAGAAAGAAATAATACAAATTAGTATTCCTTTACTTCATTTTTGTGAAGAAAAATGAATGTTTGATTCTGTTTTGGTTTGGTTTTATTTAACTTATGTTCAAGATTAAAGGCCACAAATTCAGAATCCATTTTGATAGGTCCTGAACCTGTCCCAAAGTTCTAGGAGCTAAAGGCATCAAGAGACACAGTGCTAAAATCTGAATAAAATGTATGGCAATTTTGTCTCAGTTCTGTCGCCATTGAAGTAGTTTGACTGTCCATGCAAATGCACAAGTGTTAGCACTTTGAAAAGCACATTGACTTCATTTTCTAGCTTGCCTTTTGTTTAGTAGGACTGTTTGTCATGAGGACATAAATTTTCTCTCATTCACTAGGTATGACATGCTCTGAAAGTGCTGGTTCCTGGATAGTCATTGGGTAGTCAACTGGAAAATATTCCAGTTAAGAAATCTGTGGCATTAAGTATATATATGGGCTCTCCATAACTGGGTTGAATTGAGGTTTGTTATGAGTCAACAAACTGACCTGTCAGAACCACATCTGCAAAACATTTCGGTGTCTAACTCATAAGTGGAAATGTTTGTCTAGAAGCATGTGAAATAGTGATGCTGTTTTGGGCCCCTTCAGGCTGTATAATAGTGATAATCCTGAGAAGGGTTGTTGTTAACATGGGATATAGCATCTGAGCTCCTTCATGGCCAGAGCTTCATCTGACCCAAACAAGATGGCAGGAAGGATACTGGTCTCATTTTCCATGGGCCTCCAAGCTGCCAGGTCATCTGCAGAGCAGATGAGAACTGAACCACAGGCCCAGGGCCCAGCTGCTGTGAAAAATGGCTTTTCAGCCATTAAACTTCCTTTCAAAATGTTGTTTTTCTAAGGTTACCTCTTCCATAATCCTATGTTTCTTAACAGCCAAGGTTCTGAAGTAGAAATTTCTCTGCTGTGTAACACAGTGCCAGCTCCTCTATGCTGTTCCTCAGGCAGCATCAAACCTGCCTGTGGAGCTGGAGCACCTCTGGGACAGCCATGGAATTGATGTTGATCCGTTGTGCTTGTGTCCAGTGGGTAACCAAATTGCTTCTGGTTTTCTTTTATCTGCATTCATCTTTATTTGTCTAGAAATGCTAAGTTGGTTGCCTTTGAAACTCAAAATGGACAAGAGCACACAAACAAATGGGTTTCTCCAGCTTTATAAATATTGATTTACTTCTGGTTTCTGTTAGAAATGACATGAAATCCTTCTAATATCTAAGGTTATCTGTGGCCTTGTGACCTGTGAATCCTAACCTCAGTGCCACTCTGGTTTGAACACTAGAAAGTGAAAGGTCACTGAAATGAGATAGCTTATGTATGGCAACAGGATTAGCAGTTCGGGCTGCTCTGAAGGTATTAATCTGGACCATGCTATGGAAAATATCACTCAGGTGCACTTAAGGGGGAAAACGAAATTTCTGAACTCTTGAAAAGAGTTTGCATTGCTGAATATGACTCCAGAGTAAATAAAGGTACTAAAATGAGCTGATTAGTTAAATTAAAGGGGAATTAAAAATATAAAATTATAAGTATATGTATTCATTTCCCAGTTAATTTCCCAATTTTCATTAATCAAAGACCCCTATTGAAATGTGATTCTTGAAGCATGACACAAAACCTATGAGAGAGCAATTAAAACATTCAAGATATCTCATCATGCATAAATTGGCAAAATTTAGATTCAAAGAAAATATTGTGGTTTTGCCTTTACAACTGCTGAGAATTTGTCTTGAAGACTATTTTAATGTGGATTTTTTCAAATGCAGTTCAGTTACCATCTTAAACTATGCCTTCCTGTTTTTTACTTCTTCCTTAGGCCTCTTGATGGGTGTGCTCTGTATAACTCTGGTCTAGTGAAAATGCAGTAACTGCAACATTCATTTTTAGAATGGTTTTATGTTATTCCCTTTCATCACCTGTGGTTTTTTGAGCAACAATATGTACTCCATACATGTACTTATTTTCTTTAGGGAGGGTCTATGCTGCTATAAAAACAGTGATTTTTTTAATCCTCTTGGAATAAACTGAAATCAGTGGGAGTTCAGTACTTTTAAAACTGAAAACATGTACCTAAATATAGACTTCATTTTGACATCTATGCTGGACATCCTTTTTTATTAGTCACTTCAGTTTGCTTTTCTTAGCTCTCACACTGCAGGTTTAGTTGATTCTGGTGATGAATTCATCTTTGGAAAAGCTTCTTTTCAACCACAGGTGGCAGCAGACAGCAGAAGCTTCAGGAATAAGGGCTTCTCTGCATCTCTGAGGGAGCTGATATGACAGGATAGCTTGCCTTTTTCCACAATGAGTGTTCATAATTTTCTCCACACACCTAGTGGCTACTTAAAACATACATTTTATATATTTATATTATATCTAAGTGCACTGAAAGTATAAGCATTTTTGATTTTTTTTACTCTCTGAGTACTTACATGGAATAAATCTTAACCTGAACAGGTTGGTCACCCTATAAATCTTCAATTTCTGACATTTTATATATCTATTAATATATTTTATATCAAACCGAGACAGTTTTTCTGATTTTTTCTCTGGGCTGTGGGGTAGCCACACAGTCTGGAAAGGAGATTCAGGAGGTGCTGGTGTCAAGTGAATTTGCTCAAGTCACGCAATCAAAAAGAAGCTGAGAGAGCTGTTGGTTCTTGCCTAAATCTCCATTCCATAAACCCATATTCACAGTCAGAGATGTAATTTTTTATCTCTGCATTTCACATTGTTTTGAGTAAAATTGCTCTTGCTTATAAATTTATTTTTGCCAGACAAAATCTGGCATATTTATTACTGTCTTTTCCCAAAGCCTGAAAACACCAAACTAAAGCTAAAGATTTTGTAACACACTGAAACCGAGGGACATTAGACACATCTTCACCTATGTGTTTATAAAACTGTCTGTCTGCTCCAGTAGCAAAACTAGCACTGGTTACTTCATCTAATAAATAGAATGAAGGACGGGAAAACCTTTGGCTAATGCTGTTGTACTTCTCAAAAGATACTGACATGTATTTGCATCATCTTTTTCTTGTGACCAGGCATTGCAAAGTCACTCCAGAAGTGCTGCTTTAAAGGGTGCACAGCCTGCAGGGAGGTGTGCAGAGACATCATCCCATGGGAGCAGCACTCAGGGTGGCTGCTGGGCCATGCTTCTCTCTGGTCTGGTACAGGAAGGTATTCCAAGAGAAACAGGTAGGAGGGAAACAAGGGGAGGTGTGTGTGTGTGCATGAAATCCAAACTAGAAGTGTTTAAATTAAAGCAAAAATAAATTAAAAGAATAAAAGGAAAGGAAAATATTCAAATGAAGAGGAGTAAAACACATACAGGAGTTCTGCTCCACTACTCAAAATTAAATAAGGCAGTGGTTCAACAATGCAGCTGAATGAGATCAGGTCAGGGATGTTAGTTTCCTTTAGAGTAGACAATGATTCTAAATAAAAGTATTAGTGAGTTAAAAAGGATGGAGATCCACGTCTTTTAGCAGAATAGCAAATATTATTTACAGCTAATTGTTCTACTGGTGGCTTTGTGTCCCATGCTAAAAGCATGAACTGTTTATGAGGCAGCATGTTAGCAAAAATTCCTCTAAAAAGGAACTTATTTTTAAATATTGCTTTAGATTTTATCAGTGCACCTCCACTGCATTATAAGTAATAATATTTCTTTACGGCTTCGGAAAATTAATTGAATACTAATTATACTCTAATAAATATGTTAACAGATTCTTCTGCTGGATTCTTCTTAACTTGTTTCTTATCCAATGCTTTCACCTCTGCCATTTCTTCATATCCTTTTTGTCAAACTAACAGCCTTCTTTTGCTGACCTTGCCTTCAGCTTCCTAGTCTTTTTCATTTGAATTCTTACTTTTCTTATTCTATAATACACATTTTTCTCACTCAACTCTTTCTTACCCACTTTAGTGTACCAAGGTTCTCCATTTTTTCTTTACCTTGCTGGAGATTTTTTTCCCCCTCCATTTCCTACTGCTGCGGAGAACCTACCTCTGACTTTTCTGGAGTCGCTTTCAGGGCTGACCTGGGAAAGCATCTGCTTCCTGTTTAAGTTGAAAGAAGGACCTCTGTGTGCCTTGTTTTCCCTTCACAACCTTGCAGAACAAACAAGTGTCAAGAAATGTTCCTTACCCACGTTTTGGTGGGGAGTGACTTTACTATCCCTGCAGGTGGTGGTGTGGTTGTGAACACATGCATCTGCAGATCTGTTAAATGTGGTGCTCCCTCCTGTGACTACTTCCAGGCAGCAGAAGGCAAACACTGCCAGCAGTTTAAAAGGAGTATTAGGAGCACATTAAAGTGGGAGAAAGGTAAAAAGTGTAAGAAGAAAAAGAAAATTTATGGTAACACTTCAGGGCTCAAGATTCTTTCTATCAAAACACAGGACTGGTGTTTAGGCCTTGATGAACTTTAATTTGGTTGTCATATTTACAGTATATATACATTCTTTAATGTTCTTTAATTGAATTCATTGGCTCAGAAAACTGCACTGGGCATCAGAAATTTTACCTAGTGGAAGAACAAAGTTTCTAATTTCACAAGATTTTGGATGAGAATAGGTTCTATTTCATCATCAGTACTTAAAAGTCACACAGCAGAATGCAATGTTTTCTGAAGGAACTTTTTCATTGTTACAGGACTTGCTAAGCAGCTGACTTGACATAATCATAAACATGTCTCTCAAAAATCCATACTAAATTGGTCCCCGTGCAAAGATTTTAAAAACATACAGACAAACAAACCACTAAGAGCATATAAAAAATTTAATATCCATAGATTTCTGGTCATATGAGCAAGAGTCAAGCAGAGAGGGTTTGGGCGCTCCTAGAGGACAAGGGAGTTCCCGCAGTGTGTGATAGTCATGGCACGGTAAATATGAAGCTGCTGTGTGTCACAGGTAATCCCTTCCTTTCAACTCTTTTCTATCTGTCTGTCTATTCCCTCTCTTCATTATATTCCCATATCCCTGCCTTTCTCCTTCCGGCTCTTGCTGCTTGACATTAGCTCTTTTAATTTTATTTTATTTTTTTTACCTGAGATTACAGCTCCTTTAGGCAAAATTTAGGCAAGATTATTTTGACTGGCTGTGTGAAGTTTTCTCTGGACATATGGATTTGCATGTGCATGTGTGTCTGTGTGCACACCAGAGCTGAGAGTCAGACAGCAGCAGCAGCAGCAGCAGCTGCATTCAGAGTTAGTGCCTCTCTCCTCAAGCTGTCCAGCTCACGTTGAAGCTGGTAGGTAGGAATGCTTTTTGGCACAACTGCAGCACAGTCTGGTTATAAATTACTCTTGATCCTACCTAGAGAATTAAGCTCTTGTTGTGATTGCTATTTCAGTTTTGTTCTTCCCAGAGGAGAAGGGGAAACCTTGCCAACCCCAAACGAGATTATTTGAGGCATGGTCAGAGCTGTGGTTTGAGCTTCAACTCTGCAGAGAAGAAAGTTGTTTTCATAGCTGGAAGGACTTTTTAAGGAACTTTATCTTGGGACACAGTTGTACAAATGACTATAAATGTGGATGATTTACCTACTTAATAGGTCAGTACTGGATGCTAGCGCACTTAGGAAAGTGTGAATTTAAATAGCATCGCCACTCTCAAAAGATATTAAAAATAAAGGATCAATATACCTTGGAAAACACACCTATTATTTTGTCAAAAATTTGTGTACTCTTGTTTTATAAATCAGGAAAAATTATCTGTGTAAGGTAAAGTTACTGACCAATTAACACTGACCAATGACTATTTTTTTATCTTACAAGGCAAGTAGGATTTTAATATAAATCAACTCCAAACCCAGCATTTTTAGGAATTGCAACTCTTCAATTCACACAGTACATATTAATCCAATTTTAGAATGCAAATCCAACTTAGGAGCAAAATGTGCTTTTCTGTATACAGTTCCTTGCACCTTGAGTGTTGATTTGAAAAACTGTGTTTCCCTGAAGGAACATAACAAGTCAATTAAGAAAAAATTCCTGAGAAAATGAGGATAAATTGACTACAAAGAGATGTTAAAACTGATCACTGTAGTGTTAAAAGGCATATGAATGGAGCACGAGGAATTTATGGGTAAGAGATCGGGGAAGATTTGTCACTGCCACACAACATGATTGAATGGATGACAGAAAAACACATCATAAGGCAAGGAAAACATCATACTTCAATTTGTATCTTTGCCTGTTGAATTAAAGAAATCTTGTATTTTAAAGATTGATTGAGAGTTGTATGATTTGAGCCAGAGAAAAGAAATACAGCCCCATGATTTTAATCAAGGAAATTCAATAAAAAATACTGAAGTATGGATATGAAATCTTAGAAATAATAATTACTGGATAAACTTGAATTAGGGTTCCTGCCTTCCTACACTGTCTAAGCTTATTACTATTTCTTACATGGAGAGATAGTGGCTTTTGAAAAGTTATCAGCTTGTAACAGAAAGTTATACTTAAAGCAAAGAAAATCAAGGACTCCACAATTTTTAAAAACATTTTATTATAAAGGATAGGAAACCAAATCCACATTTCTTTCAAACCCAGATAAATAAACAGTAAATATCATGCTTTAAATTTTAAATGTGTTTTGCCTTTTGCAATAGGAACTGCAAAAATGGCATTCTTAATTTGGAGACCTGCAAAACTATCTTTTGAGAATATAGCGGAAGACAGACTGCATATTTTGCACATTAATATAGACCACTTAAAAAACCTGTTGGAAATTGGGACAAGACATGACTGTGAAGAAAGTGCTGCTAAAGAGTAGTTTGGTAACTTATTCAGCAGAAAACTTCAAATTAACCCTTAGTCAAGATTATTTCAAATATATATATAAATATATACAACTACATAAAAAATCTTCACACTTAAAGTGAAACAAACTTCAAATTGTAACAAGTCAGAGAACCCTTAGGGCCTGCAAAAGCCTTCAGTGGTTCTATAACCTTGTGATCTTTAGGAAGTGGTGTTTAAAAATATCCAAGTGTTTTTTGTTTTTTTCTCTATTCCATGGAAATGAACTACTAAATTTAAAAAAAAAAAAAAAAAAAAAAAAAAAAAAAAAAGCAACAAAGAGATGAGCAAACACCTCACCACTTGCAGAATCTATGTGCCATGTTGCTCCCAATTTAATTGATGAGAGCATTACTTTTGTTTTCAGTTGGAGCAGGGCAAACTTTTTCATTTCATTTCTAACAGAAGTAGAATGACTGCAAACTACTTTCCCAAATGGACTTTATTCATATGACTTAATCAAAGGGGCTCTGAATGGAAAGAGTTGTCTCTATACCCTCATAGGCCACACATCATTTTATTGCTTATTAGAAGACTTTTATGTTTTCCAATAGTCCCACACTTCTGTAGCATTTTAATAGAGAAAAATTACTTGCTAGCAACCTGTAAGCAGTCATTTAAAGTTCATTAATATTTATATCCTTTTGAGGATTTCCACCCTTTGCGTTGGTTCAGGGTTGCCTGTACAAAATAAATGATTGTTGCAGGAAATATAAACATGATATTTACAAGTTCACAATTCTTTATTTTTTGTACAGTTCTGATGAGTATTCGTCATAGTTGTAGCCTAAGCACTGTGTAGAACTGGCATGCTTCTGATATTCACAAAAATGTAATAAAATGTAAAATAATTAAGGATAAATTGTGCACATGCAAGGATACTGTAAAATTAATCCATTGCCTTAAGCTATGCATTTATGCAATTTTTTTATAATCTAACAGTTTGCCTTCTCATGATATTTGATGGAAACATTCCATTCAAAATCCTGTATTTTCTCTTGGATAATATTCCACATTCTTTATACCTTCCATTAATTAGTCTACATGACATTCAGACTGCCTTTAATGAAAGAAAGGAAAAACCTAAAAACACAGCTACTTTTGTTATCACATTATAAATCCTAGTTCAGGGATTATGTCAATTACCTGATTTACCTCTACAGAGCAACTGAGGAATTTATGCTTATTATCCTTATCATTTTTCATGTTTGACTCAGTTTATTTATTAGAAACCTGTCCTTAAAGTATTTAATGAAAAATAATATTTGTACAAATAATTTGACTCTGGGATTAACATAAATCCATCCACTAATCAAAATCAGTTCATTTAAGTAAAACGATATCTGGAGTAGTCACCTTGGATGCTTTAAGACAAGTTTTAATAAAAGTATCTCTGTAATCCTTTTTCATGGATATAATGTTGGCATTTCACTGCTGAATAACATTCTACTCAATAGACCATGGTTGATACGTTTCAGTTCTTCAAATTCTGGTCCTGTTGCTGAATGTAAAAAAAAAAAAAAAAAAAGACATCCACTGGCAAGCACAAAGTTTGGGCAGAATAGCCAAATCCAGTTCTTTGGAAAATCATTTCAGGCTCCTTCTTCTAAACCATGTTCCCAGCAGTAATCAAAATATGGGGTGACTCTTGGGAAGTGTGCAGGTTATGGAGTGACAGCGAAGCAGCTTTGCGTCATCCCTACGTATTGCTTTCAAGCAGCCCTTCGCCTGTTACCTTCAGACTGGGAGTGCGTTGCTGCTGTGGGCAGTGCCAGCCGGGCTTCTCCTGGGATCCACTGCAGAATTCCTCTAAAAGTCCAAAGGCCGAATCATCATGGTGGTGGAGCGCAAGGAGTAGCTGGGGCCTTTGAAGTAATGCCATTTGATGCCATTGAGCTTTCCATGGTTTTGTCCAGCTGTGTAGAACATCCCATTGAGATTGGAGGGGCCACAGGCATCAAACCACCACCCTGAAACCATTAAGACAAAATCTTTAAATGCAAGGGTACTAAATATTTTATTTTTTTGTATTAGGATTAACTGATTAGGAAATTCTGGTAAATGGCTCAAAAATAGTGCTGGTGTGGTATTTTCATATTTTCCTTTTTTTGCTCTTTTTTGCTATTCTATGGTCAGCAGTGCTGGAAAACACACAAGTGTGTGTGTTCTTTTACAGAATTGCAAAAGTAATTATGTCCCAACTCATTCTAATTTTATATGAAGTATGTGAAAAGCAAGAACATGAAAGACAAATGAACTGGTTTTTATATTTAGACTGTACGGCATTATTCATTTAAACCTCAGAAAAAGACTATAATTCAAAAGTATTTTTGCATAATTTCACTTGCTATTTTGAGTATAAGCATGATTTAAGTTTATTTACCAGACCTTTTCTTTGTTTTAACTATGAATATTCAACTTCCCAGTTACTTTTTGCTTTCAGAATAGATGTTTTTAGCAAATGGATTATGAGAATTCTGGTGCTGCATTGCCATATTTAAAATTATTACTTTAAGATGAAATTAATGAGTGAACTCTTGTTTATCTCTCCAAGATCTTTTTCTTGTTAAGGTGCATTTTAAATTGCCATGGGAGTTAGAGGTTTAAGAAAAATTCCAAATAACATGAAACTTGGCAACACCAAGACTGCAGAACACAAACTGACAAAAATAAACTAGGTGACATGCTAAATCTACTGAAAATAGTGGGAGCTTTGCTGGATACCTTGATGGGAATAGAATTTTCTCTCCAACACCTTGCAGAGTTTCTACATATAGTGACAGAAAGATGCTTAGTTCAGACTGAGAAAGGCAGAATGAATTCCCAGACTGCGAAAAGCAAATGTCCCCCATGTCGAAAATGTATTAACTTCTGTGGCTAGGAGTTCTATTTGTCAGAAAGATTTCTGTTGGGTTTTTTTTTTCATAATGAGACTTATAATTTTATAAATCTTTTACACAGCTTTTATGCATCTTTCCATGGAATATGGTTGTACTGAATATTTGTGTCATGAGGCAAATAAGATCATAAAGATCAGGTAGTGACTTTTGCTTTTGATAGTTAAACACTACTTTAGTTTTAAAAAAAGTTATTTCAGCCTGCACATCACAGCATCACAATCTTCCCAGCACCCCTTTTAAAGCATTTTCTAATAGTAGTAGCAAACTGATCATCCAGTGAGTGCATACTGAATTCTGCAGGTGTCACTGCGGACTAGAATGCAGAATTTAAAATTTGCAGTGTGTTTTCCACTCTGGCTTCTGGAAAAAAAATTCAACTGTGACAAACTCCTTTTAGACAATGTTCACTGTCCCAGGGAATCCTCTAATTCCATCATATTTAGTGGTTTAGTCTTTAATCTACCTATAGTGAATACATTATAAAAAGGTTTTTAATCTAGGGTTTATGGCTACCACCAATTTGATATTGATTGTGTTTAGCCTTCAGAACCAGTACTTACTCTCTGTGTTCAAATCCACATAATATATGCTTCTAGTTATGTAATTACTAAGGTTTTGGAAAGTACTTATTGTTTTGGGTTTTTTTAAGAAGTAACACTTCATATTGAAATCTTGAGGGATAAATTTGTGCCAGATAAATTCTGACAATTTTCTATCTTGGTACAACTAACCCCTTTGATTTCAATGTAACACCTAAGGGGGCAATATCCAAAAAAAGGGAAAGCTGTACAGCTGATGTTTTTTTGTACCAGAGTATTATCTTGTAGAAATTTAAGATGAGGTTAAACAGAAATCCTAATCCTCATTTTTCAAAGCTGGAACTCAGTTGCAGCTGGGTTCTCATTATGGTGTTGGGATGAAGACATGGCAAGCTGATCTAGTTACCATTTCATCTTAAAGGAAAAGGAATAGATGCATAAATGGTCTTTTTTGGGGTGAAGGTTTTCAATGATGACATAAAAAATCAATGTAAAAACTGGAATAAGCCAAAGAAACATATATTTTTATAAAACATTTGTGAGGACTTGTTTCAACCTCTCATCATAGATTTCTTCTAAATAAACACTTCTTTTAAAATGTGTTTTAATGATCTTAGTGTTTTCCATATTGTACTGTTTGTTAGTGAGAATGAATGCATTATATAGAGTTTCCTAATACTGCATTTAAACTTTGGGTTTACTTTCTCACTGTCTTTTTGTTGTTTGGGGTTTTTTTTAAGTGAAGTGTTTGGGGTGTTTTGTTTTTGGTTTTTTTTGTTTTGTTTTGTTTTGTTTCATGATGCCTTTTTTTTTCTCCATATGGTTATTTCTCTCCATGCTCTCTGAAAGGCCTTCACTTCCTGCAGGGCCTCAGATTATCACAAGACTTCATACTGCATGTCTCAACACCAAAACTCACATCTTTGAATGGATGCAAAAGAAATGTTTTTACAGATGTTTTAAAAGTTGAGGGAAATAGGACTGCAAACAATGAGTTTCTTGGTAGCTATGAAGAAGGGTGAAATATAAACGAGAGGTTTCTAAAAAACATACCTGCAGCAAAAAACACCAAATACTGCCATTGCAGAAAACACCAAATAAAGCAGCTCCAGAGCTGTGAGGCAGTCTGACCCAAGGAAAGACACTCAGTAGCCAGATGTTGGCTTATTACCTGGAGCTCACAGGATTTTCTTACGAAAAATCTTGGGTTTTTTTCTCTGCAAGGTAATGACTTTCCCAAATAAGTATAAAGTCATCTTTGAACCACAGTAATATTTTAATTTTGGAGATAACTTTCTGCAACAATATCCATGGGATATTTGAATCAGGCATTAAAATGATGAAGAGTTGGCATTGTAAGAAATAATAATAGAAGTAAGACTTCAAAGTGAAGTGGTAAAAAGAAGACTTTCATGAGAAGTTTAAAGAGTTTTTCTACAGAAATAGAGGTAGTTTCTTCAAGCTGTTGTGATCACAAAATCACTAATTACATATTTGAACTGAGGGCAAATTCAATTTTTTAAGTTAGCCCACTTCTAATATTCTGTATAGTACAAGCAGCACTACCATCTCTGTTTGTAATAAAAATCCCTAGGACATAAAATATATTTTCCAGACTAAATTAAAAATGCATAGATAAGTTGTTTGAAAGTTCAGCTATACAAGTAGATAATGAATCCTCACTGTAGACGGCTGTTCTTCTGGAACAGTTAAAGTAGGTTCAGATACTGTGTATAGTTTGTGCTTTTGTTTTTAATTCATGTTGCTATAACCAATGGCAAGTTGTTAAATGTCAACCCTTTTCATTAATAATAACAACAATAATAAATGTATATATTTTTTTATGCTTAACCTACGTATCCAGATAGTTGAGCTCCACACTATACTATAACTATACTGTACTATATATTTGACTGAATATGAATGCATATTGAAATAATTTCCACAAATTCTTGGGGAAAAATGCCTAATAAAGGGGCATTTCTCAAGTGATTAACAATAATAAAAGAAAAAGACCCACAAGCCTCTTTTGCAATGGTATTCTGAAGGGACAAGTATAATGTTTGCACTGAAGAAGATAGAATCTTCTTTGTCAAAAGCAATATTCAAAAAAGGCTTTTGTATGCCAAAGCTAACAGATTTGCTTTTTTGGCTTGTATAAATTGCAATTAAGCATGTATGAAAGTAAAATTATTTTTTCAGTGATCTAATGCTCATCCGTTCATGAGTGCACTGTAAGGCTGGTGCTCACTGGGATCTGTAATGATCACTCAGGTTTGATGGGAGGTTCTTTAGTTTACTTTTACATTCTAAAATAATTGGTGTCTAAACACTGCACATTTGATGGCAGATGCTTTCCTCAAACATCTCTGTTCTCCCTCCTGAGGACACTGAATATCTCCAAATGCAGCAGAATCAGTGCAGGCCATTCAATAAAATCCAAAGTATGTCTGAATGGGTCATTTGTATGGATTTACGGAATAAATGTATCCTATGGAAAGCAAATAATTCTTTCTAGCCCTCTGGGTTTGTCCATAGAATTTAGTGCATTTGGCAACAAAGCCAATAAGAAAAATTTCTAATCCAAAAATATTGAAAGAGTCCTCAATGTTCAAAAGAAATAGAAATTTGTTTTAGGAAAAATTTCAATGTTTCTGACATTCTGTACTTTAAAGGAAATAGATGGCAATACTTAGGATCTGCTTGATTTTGCATTGATAATTTCTCTTGGATGAAGTTTTGGATGACACCTCAAACTATCAGTGGAGCCATGGGACAGAGTCCAAAAGAGTGAATGTAACAGGAAAGACAGGATTGTTTAGTCAGAATTAGAAAGACAAATTATCTTGGGTTGCAGTGCAAGATGTGACCAGAAGCATGTATTCTATCACCATCTGTTGAAACTGGGAGGTGGGCGTGGGTGGTGGCAATCCTCTGTTAATGGGGCAGCTGTTAAAGTCCAGTTGAAGCAGTTCTCTTTATCACTGCCATGACCCATCCTCCCTCCAGGGAGGTATCATCTGCTAATAGGCCATTGAGTCTCATTGCATGACTGATACATTTACATCAGCCCTTTGGGAGATGCTTTATCCAGGAGGAGGAGCCAAACATTCCTACCTGGATGAAAATCTGACATTTGGAGCACCAAGGCAGCTTTTTCTCACTGGATTCCCAGAGGAAGACCAGGCCCATCTGCACCACCACTGGACCTTCAGAGGAAAATCTACACATTTTCTACAGGATCCTCCAGGAAGACTGCAGCCACCATTCAATCAGACTGCTACCAACACCCTGACCAACAGGGTGTCAGGTTGTATTCTGACTCTGTCAGTGGGGTTTGGTTGTTTGTTTTTGGTTTTTTGTTTTTTATTACTGCATTTTAATTTTAATTCTCTTAATAAAGAACTATTTTTCTTATTTGCATCTCTTTGCCTGAAATCCCCTTAATTTCAAAATTATAATAAGTTGGAGGGAGGAGATTTACATTCTCCATTCCAAGGGAGACTCCTGCCTTTCTTAGCAGACACCTGTCATTCAAACCAAGACACAAATTGACAACAGTTTCAAATTAACAAAAAACCTTTCAAAGGAATGGAAAGAAATGGTCTCTATTCTTCCCAATGGTGGAAGATATGACAGGATGGAACACATTTAAATTATCATAGAATTAGTTTGTCCACATGCAAAACTTTCTTACATTAAGTGTAGAGAAACTCAGTAACAGATTTTAACATGAGAATGAACATCAATAAAAATCTTAAAGATTAATAAAAAGACAGAAACTAATAGATAGACAAGAATCTGTCCTGGAAAGGGACTAAATGACTTCTGGAAGTAATTTCCATGTTCTTTTATTCCTTAGAGCATTGTATTGACCAGACTACCACTTGACAATCTGAAGATTAAATTAGAATTTAGCTGTCAGGATATAAGATGAAAAGGCATTAGCTTTTCATATCAACTGGATAATGCAGTCCCTTTCATAGGGCCCTTTTTATGAGGTAAAAATAACATGAAACTTGCAGACTGGTGGCTGTGTTCTAATATATCAAAACTTAGTCACTTCCTGAAGTTCTCCTAACACTGTATTACAGTTGTCCATATTTAACCCTACATACCAATGTAGCAGTGTATTTGTTAAAAGTCCTATAGTCATATGCCTAATTAAATATTTTTAATATTTCAAGCAAAAGCCCAAATAATATTCAAACCATTTGATTATATTTTTTCATTAAAATATTTGGCAATATAAATGGTACTTCATTAATGGTGCTTTTAGAGCAATTTCTTTATGAAAGCAGGAATATGCATAAAAATTAAAAACTGCTGCTTTTTTATGCAATTAGTTGTATATCCAGGCGTTCAGGTTGGATAATCTTAAGTGTGCTGCCATTGTTTTCTTTCAAATATTTTGTTTCAAGGACAATATAAGAAAAACTGTGGCTTTTCTGATTGCAGTGTAAGGACAGATTTCTATATTCAGCCAAGAACTTCCCTCCAAGTCATGGCATGAATCCTCCGTACCCTTCTTGCCAGAGATTCATAAAATTCACCACTTGGAGAAAAAAGCAGTGAAAAACCAGACTATGAATGCAACATAATTTTGGAGTCATTTAGCAGTATCTGACTTAATAGATGAAAAATCTCTTGCGGCTCAATAAATATGTTTAATAAATACATATTTCTCTGACTCAGGAAGTCTCTGAGATTCAAAAGATACTGAGAAAATACTCAAGGGAGGTGTAATTTATTTACGTTGCTCTTACGCCTGTATTGACTGCTGTCAGAGACAGGAGATTCCAGCTGGATGGACATCTGCTTCCAGTAAAATAAAACTGAAAACCTAATTTATTTCAGTCATCTATGATGCTTCAAACCTGGTAAGACATCTAGAAAGTCTCCCTGTCCTTGTCAAATTATTTTAGGGATCAGAAGTTTAGCAATATTCTCACCTCTTACTTGAAGCTAGGTAAATGCCTTGGTGAACACCTCAGACTGCAGCCAATGCCAGACAAGAAAATCACCTTAAAACTCGTTCTCAGTGAGCCAAGGTATCATAAGTCACTTTCCAGTGATTGAAAACAATTTCACAAAAGATTTGGGGTTCAGCTGACAGGTGACATCTGGCAGAAGAGATGTGTTTGGCCCAGGAATCTGATCCAGAGATGTTAAATGCTAAGGGCTGTATTGGAAATACAAGCATTTTGAACTTCCACTCATAGGCTCATTCTGGTGACAGTTTGTTGCATTTTTAGTGTTGCTTCTTGCAAAAAAAAGCTGTGTATGTAATTCACCAGGGCACTCTTCAGACTAAGGCATGAAATAATATGGGGATATACATACATATATTATATATATATATACACACACATTCATACATATATATATACACATATACATATACCTTTTGTTTTTAGTTTTCTGGAGTGAGATATTGAAACAATGAAGAAATTATTAGAATGAATGATTTGTTTCCCTTTAAAGTAAAACAAGCATGTTTAGTTTAAATTTTCCAAGTCACAAAAAAGCAACTTAAACATTTAAATATGATGACAGTTTACAGTTTAGAGGGATTAAGAATCAAGCTCACGCACATAGTTTTGAGGGCATTCCCTAAAATCCACATAAAGATAGAGCCAAGTAGCATAGCATGGCTCTTGAAAAGACAAGAAAGACACACATAGTACACTGTTGGTTCTTCTCTGTTATTCTCCCAGTATTTAATTTCTCATTCTGGGGAAGAGGATGAGATATAGGAGGAGAGAGAATATTTATGATATAGACCAAATAAAACTGACAACTAACAAGATCACAAAGAGAAATGTGTGTTTTCTTTCCATTTTTATTTTCATCTTTGATTATAACCATATCACAGTCTTGAGCTTTGGCTTATCTCCCCCTTTATTCCTGATATAAATATATTCAGTTCACCTCATAGAGATAACAGACTCACCCAAACTGTCAAGATAGCTAGAAACTTGCCTGCAGATTTCATACCATTCATCATTAAAGAGCTCTCTGTGATGTTGCCAAAACTAACAGTCTGTATCTTTTTGAAAAAAAAGAAAAAAAAAAAAAAAAAAAAAAAAAAAGTCTTCCAAAACCTGTTATTATTGCTACTTTTCTACTTTTCTAAATTAGTCTTTGTCTGGTACAAAACTGAAATATACTCCCTAAAAAGATATTTTGGTGTTTAATTCAATTCTGATATTTCTCAAGGAATGAGAAAGTTGTCTCAAGGAGAAAAGCACAGCAGAGTGTCTGAGGAGAACTCTAGCATGATTAAAGTCTTTCTTGAGGAAATACAATTTATAATTCTTTACAACCTGTCTCCAAAGGAATAGTACTCAATCTAGTTCAAAAGAGTAGGCTCATCTATCTCCACAGGCTAACTGCACCTCCTTTTACTGGGTGGTGACTTGCTAAACTTGTGGTTTCCTCAGCCTTTGGTAATTCTCCTCCTTCCTCCCTATTCATTTCATTTGCTAACAGTAAATTCCAATTTGTGGTTGTGCTGTTGATTTACAGGAATGTTGCAGCAATATATGTGAACCTTGAGGAATGGTTGTTCAACATCAGAGTGAACTTAGCACGGTGTTGACCTGTCATAGAACTCAGAGCAGGAAAAGAAACAAAGCCCTCAGCTCCCAGAACGAGCTGCCTGGGGGTAAAGCTGTTTCCAGGCAGCTCAAATACATGAATGAGTCTGCACTTCAGCACAGACACAGCTCACACTCAGGAGCTTCTCACTAGACTCTGGCCTGCCCTGGAAGTAGCACATTTTAATTTAGCATGTTCTCTAAAGGGAAAGGTCAACAGCTTTAATTAAAATAAACTACTGACTTCTTAACCACTATCTGTCTACAGATCTATCTGGTTAGCTTGTACTTTTTATAGACATGAAGGGGTAGTGTCTGATCACCTGTCCACTGAAAGAAGTTTCCCATGATAAACCTCTAATATGATATCCCTAGAGGAAGTTTGAAGCACTTGAAAATTTGGCTCCTTAAAGACTTTCCCAACTGGGTCACTTCCAACTGGCAGAAGAGAATGAGTTGGGTTGTGCGTCTGATATAAATGTTCAGTGATGGGAAACCATCTTCTGTTAACAGATGATTGCTTTAGAGGCTCATATGTGCCTGAATGTGGCCTGAGCTGAATTCAATCAGAGTGCCAGTAACCACAAATAATACAGGTTTAACAGTCTGATCCAAAATACTGAAAAATTTACATGCCATAGGATTTTTTCCAGGAAAGTTAGAAATCACTGAGAGAGAGTCTCCAAACAAGATCAGATGTGAAGATAAGAAAAGGCCTTTCTTGGTCATACAGTCAGCAAACTAAATAATCCCAGTTTAAGCTTTCTGCTATAATATAGTGTTCTAGAGATAAAAATGAGCTTGCCCATATAGGGACTAAGAATAAGAATAAATTGCCAGAGGAAATTCTCACTATAATGAGTCTGAATGGGGAGATAATCTCAGATATTCATTCTCTTCACTGGAGGGAACAAATGCCAATCATATACACTATACTTGACTTGGGAGTCAGATTGACCTGGGACTTGGGACTGTTCCAGTGTAACTTGCCTGTGCTCTTCCCCACCTCAACTCTTCTTTCTTTCCTTGTGTAATTTAACTCAGCTCACAAAAGACATCAGCTTAAACCTTCCAGATTTAAACAGGTGGTTGCAGGTCTACTCTTTCACATGTAAGTAAATTAGTCGTTTAGTGTCTTTATGCATTATGCTCACCTAACAGAGAAAGTTTAACCATTATAAATATCTTAATAACAGAATCACATCCCTAAGTCTAGATTTTGATTGTTTCTAAACATTACCGTCTTTTCTCTCTTCTTTTGCTAGTTGATTGTACAGCTTCTCACAAACTTCTTTCTATCTTTTTAATCTTGTATATTTTTCTTTTTTATTTTGCCTTTTGTGCCCAAACAATTACACAAATTTATGCTTTCCTCTGACATTTTTGCAACATCTTCAGTACAGAAGCATGGTGACTGCATCTCTGAATAATCCTACCTTCTGATAGGAATCTAGAGGTATTTGCATTATGACTATATGTATAGAATAAAGTAGCAGTAATAATAATAAAAGAAGTTTTCACTCAGGATTTATACATCCATTGTACAACTTCATCCATGATTGCTTTAGGAAAACACAGTAGATTCCTATTAATGTACCATATTTTCAGAGTCAGTTGTACTCACCTCCAGTCAACATGAGAGCACATTTACACATGCAGTTGTCGTTGTCAGCATCTTTTGTACTGAATTCAGCACCATGCAAAATCAGGCTACTCTGTTTTCCAGCAGTTCCACTGTGACCTTTTAAATAAAGCCTGAAACAATAGAGAAAACAATCGGGGTCACCAAAATAGGAAAGAAAGATAAGAGATACAGATTTTTTCCACGTCAGATTGGCATTGTATGAAGTGCACCCATAAAATTCTCTTGTACTTTGGCTTAATCTCTCTCTTGTTTCAGGCATGAAAAGGGGACATTTAGGGTTTTTCAGTGTATCTGTAGTAGCACATAGTCCTTCCTCCAGAGCAGAACTGAGCTCAAGGAATGGGAACTGGAAATACAACAAAGTAGAGGGAGTGAGAGAGGAGGAGTGAGAATAGATGCCCAGCTATCTGGAATGCATTGACAGAATAACGGAGTACTTAAGCAGCTGGCTTCTTTACTATTTCTTTACTGAGGCACAAAAACAGCAGTCCCAGTTAACAGGAGTCATGCTATTAATGCCTGGGCTTGGAAGAGGATTTTCACAGCCTTAGAATTTTTAATTCAAACATTTAGAGCAAAAGCCAACAACCCAGTTCTGCCAAAGCTGTCTCTGAGTGAAGAATAGAGAATAACTTAGAGTTCAAGCCACAAAAGTCTTCATAATTTGCAATGTAAAACATCACTTTTTAAAGGAATTTTTCAACTAGTTGAAACCACTACTGTGAGCTAGGAGCTGGAGCTGAGCTTTCAGCAGCTAAATGTGACAGATGCAGGAATGTTGAAAGAAGTCCCACCAAGGAAACACTAATTACCTGGGGATATCTGACCAGAGTTCACAATTGCAGTGACATGCACAAGAAAATGCTGAAGAGAATGAAGAGAGAGGAGAGGAGAGGAGAGGAGAGGAGAGGAGAGGAGAGGAGAGGAGGGGAGAGGAGAGGAGAGGAGAGGAGAGGAGAGGAGAGGAGAGGAGAGGAGAGGAGAGGAGAGGAGAGGAGAGGAGAGGAGAGGAGAGGAGAGGAGAGGAGAGGAGAGGAGAGGAGAGGAGAGGAGAGGAGAGGAGAGGAGAGGAGAGGAGAGGAGGAGGAGAGGAGAGGAGAGGAGAGGAGAGGAGAGGAGAGGAGAGGAGAGGAGAGGAGAGGAGAGGAGAGGAGAGGAGAGGAGAGGAGAGGAGGGAGAGGAGAGGAGGAGGAGAGGAGAGGAGAGGAGAGGATCCTTTGTCATAACAGCTTCATATGCAAGAAGGAAGACACAAGATTTCAGTGTCACTGGAGCAGTTTGAAGCCACTCTCACACTCAGGAGCAAGCCTTAGCCACTGGAGCAAATAAGAGAGAAAGACACTTCCCTCCCCTGTCTCACTGAATCTACAGGCTAGGAATAAACTAGCCACAGGGCTAACCAATAAAATGATTTGGTAAATAGTGGGATAGACTTCTCTACTGAAGTGAAAGGTATCTGTTCTGTTTCTTCTAGGGTTATTGAAGAGGGGCAAATATATATTTAAGTATCAAATATTATATACATAAGGAGTTACAAGAACAGAGGCAGGACATCAACAAGAGAGATGTCTTCTTCTCTCTGTGATTTACTAGGGAGCACTATCCCAGAAAATGTTTTCCCAACTCTCACAGACAGACTGAACAAGGAGAGTAGATGGGATTCACTGACTGTCACTGTCTCTCTGTTCTTGTATTTTTATCTAATTATTTTGCATGAACAAAAGAATAAATAACTTTCCAGAGTGTCATTCATCCATTTGTTTAGATGGAAGACATACTCTGCTGCAGTGTTCACAGTATTAACAACAGGAGTAGAGAACACCCCTAACCTTTCTAGCCTACTGTAGTAGCAGTAGCTAAGCCATTGGCATTTTCCTGAGATGAGCAGAGCCTGTCCCAAGACTAAAATTTAAATAAAACCCATCTCTCCCACAGAACTTTGGAGCTGAATTCTGCTTATGAGAGCAAGGGCACCATATGACAGCTTTCCTTAATCAAATACATGGCTGCTGGTTTTCATTGGATTAGTTATGGGTTGGGTTTTTTGTTTGTTTTTCATGCATCTGTGGGTGGATATTAGGCCAATTGGATTAAACTTGTCTCAGAAAAAATCATTACAGAAGCCATAGAACCAGAACTTAACAACCTACAGAGTTTCACACTTGGAGACCTAATTTTCAGTGAATTTCTTCCTATGTGTCCTTTGTTCAACTCTATAAATGGAGACAGTAGATGCTAAGCATGAATATTTTAAAATAAATAACAAATTAAAAAAAAGAATCATCAGGTTTATCTTCTTAAAGTAGTTACACTGCCTACCCTAATTTGATTTTAATTTTTAATGTTACATGGTGGAGGCTGATGATAAATACCTTTGGACTCAATCCTTAGAGCAAATTTTATATATATAGATAGATAACTACACACACACATAAACATAAAAAACATTTTGGATTAAATCCAAACATCATGCATAGTCAAATACCTTCCAATAGCACAAAAATAGATGAGACAAAGAGTAAGCTTCAATAAGACTCTGAAAATCCTTTGTAATTTAACAAGAAGCAACCTAGCAACGGAATTCAGGAAGGTCATTGCATTATGCTATTGCACAATCATGGTGGAAATTAGCCTGTAATGACCATGTTAATCTATCAAAGGATGTTTGTTTTAGACAAGATTAATCTAAGATCTGTCTTTGGACATGTCCATTTCTTTGTTTCATACAAATGAAAGGCTGGAATTGATCCCATCTTCATTCATTGGACTTTTGCCCTGTTTTTCAGGCTGTGCCTAATATTTTGCAGAACAAAATAAACTTCTCTGAGGTTGTGTTGATAGAAAAATTATTTTGTCACATCATATCTATGATCTGAGTTTAAATGGCCAAACATCCTCATTATATTAGCCGCACCAAAGCTCACAGAAGTCTCATAAAGCCAGTATAAAAAGCAAATGCAGTTTACTTAAATAAGAAAGACAAGGTTTGCCAAACCTTTTTATTAGCAATCAACACTATAAAACTCACTTAGTCCAATAAAAAAAAAGTAGAATCTAAAAAAACATAAAACATAAAGAAATAAATATTATTTGGTACTCAATGTTTTCCCCAAAGCCTGAGGGCATTAGGATTATTTACAAGCTCTTTACTTTCCCTGATATTTTACAAACATTCCACTCATCACAGATTTAGATCTTGCCAGTTATGTTTGACTATCCTTCAACACAATTTGTCTAGTAGGTCTCCAGTGACTTTAAAAGAATAAATCTTATTATCTTGGCTCTGAACTGTAGTTTGCTTATCATGCAGCCATGTGCAGATGAACCACAGGGTGAAACAGTAATTCTGTTTCTTTGGGCTTTTCTCCCTGAATTGGCATTGCCAACAGTTAGGGAAAAATGGCACTGCAAAATTGGCAGTACTTTACACCAAAATAAGATCTCAGTCAAAACCCAGAACGGGTCCTGGAGCAGTCAGAAAATTCAGTTCAAGCCATAGAGGCCCAGACCAGTCTGGCTTGAGACAGCAAGTCTGCACAGCAGTAGGTCAACTGAAAAGCTTGTTAGTTCCCAGGACCAATAGACATCTTACTACTTGGACTTAATTAGTTATTCAGTGTTCTCAGATTCAGATTGGTAGGACTGAACCTTTAAAACAAATTTTCAAATAACTACTATGACACAATTTCCCTTGCTTGGAAAAAATGGCAATTCAGGGTACAGTTCCTCTTCATTGTTCTTGGAGACAAAGGAAAGGAAGCTAAGAATAAAAAGCAACTCATTACTGATGTTTAGGAGTACATCTCCAGTCTTCCCACTTCTATACATCCAGGAACTTCTGATCAAGGAAAGAAGGGGGAACATAGTTCTGATTTACAAAATAGGCAGGAAAAGTAAATTCATGTTCTTGCTTATACAAGAACAAATCTACTTTATCTGCATACAATGAAATTGAAAAATCAACAAATAAGCAACAGCAATTAAAGAATGAGTAAACAGCAGTTAGAGAAATACTGCATTTTTATATTAAACTCTGAGGACTTCTCATGAATTTTTTATGAAATTCTAAATTCATTATGAGAAACAGAGCAGCCCTCATTTAGAAACTAGCAACTTTCATAGCACATGTATTTAAAAAGTAACAACAAATTTTTAAAAATATTGTAACTGTTATGTCTTATCCAGCATGGATGCTAGGAACATAATGCATTTTTTTTCTGGTGATATTATTGAAATGGTAGCTTGGGATCTCACTTCTCAGATGGTGACGGAGAACTCCTATGCATGTTTTGCTTTTCATCCTTCTTACAGTGTGACACAACTTGACTTTCTGCAGTTCCTTGAAACAAAAGTAAGGTGTATTGTATGCAAAGAGTAGATCTAAAAATATTACATAAACAACTGCAGGGCAGCTTGAAAAGTAATTTTAAACTTACATCAGAATTTTTTGCTTTTGAAGTGATTAGATGACCTCAAATTCTTTCAAATATATGCAACTTAATTGTCTTCATACCATGTTTAAAGAGTTTAACAGATAAACTTAGGAAAATTCTAAATAAATAACAAAAAAACATATTAAAACGGTATGGCTTTGTAATGTATAGCGGTGAATTTTTAACATACAGAATAAGATACAAAAAAATTCTAAAAAATAAATGGAATCGTAAATCCATATGAAAAAGTTGTGTGTTAAATATCACTAAAAGTGTAGGAAAACTTTCTGATGCAGTGCTTTACATATCAAGCATCTAACTTTAGACATTTTATGTATTTATTTATTTATTCATTTATTTTTACTAGAACAAATGAGAGTTCATTAGAACTCCCAGAATTTAATATTAGCTAGTTTTTCCTTTTTTTTTTTTTTTTTTTTTTTTTTTTTTTTTTTTTTTTTTTTTTTTCTGTTAGAGTTGCTAGAGGTCACTCACTCCTTTATTTATAACAGTGTCTCAATGAAACAACTAAGTCATATCCAGCTTTTTTGGTAAGTAACAGTTACTTTGTCTGTAAACAAACAAACAAGATAAAAGCTTACTGCAAACAAGAACAACCATCATTAAGAGCTATAGAGAATCATCTCAACTACCTCAGCATGCATCTCTTGAATATCCTGAGTTAAGAGCAATTTTCACCATTGCCAAAGTACTAAAAATTTGAGCAGAGATCTCCATGACTGGAATTCATAAACATGAGTAATGACCTAATATCCTTAACAATTAAATAAAGAGAACCAAGAGTCTTGAAGTAGGATTTAAAAGATTCAGCATGCTGAATGGAGAGGAACACATAGAAGCTTGCCTTTCGGAAATATTTTAAAGGGATGCCTCCAAATTCCCAACTCAGTTTTGCCTCTGCAGCCTAAAATGTCCTTTCTCCAGCCTGCTCATTCCACATATCAGGAGGGAACCTCAGATTCTGATCCCTTCTCAAAGGAGGAGTTGTTAATTTCTTTGGAAATGGTCATGGGAAAAAAAAAAAAAAATAGTTGCACAGGGATCAGAATCCTGTACTCAGAGTTTCCTTCTCTGAGCTCTCTCCTGGATTTTTATTTTTTCCTAACATTGACAGGAACAGGGGGCACCTACGTCCCAGTCCTTCTAACTTACTGGTCACCACTTAGGTATGTCCTGCATGATAGGCATGTAAAAGGCATCTTTGTTTTTAAAACCCATGTGGCTGACATTATTTTGCCCTCTGGTTTAGAAATGTTTGAGGTTGAGGATGGATTTAACTTGCATCTTCCATCTGGTTCACAGCTGCATCTAAATTTTAGGTATCTTCAGTTTCTGAAATGGACCCCACTTGTAAAGATGCTGAAGTTGGTAGATTTTCATGAAATTCTGTTAGTCAAATAATTCCATTCATAATGGAATTTTAATGATTAAGCCCCTTCGTGAACCCAAAGCCCCCTGGACTGTAACCATTTAGGTGTATCCAGTATGATATTATACTTAGGATACTCTTAAGTCTAGACATTAATTGTAATAATATTAAGTAAGGAATAAAAGAAACAAAAAACAAAGAGCAGCTTCATTTTAAGTTCAGGTTTGGGGGATATTTTCCCTCAAAAATGCTTTGATTAATTATTTGGGTATCAAAACCTCTTTTTTTATAATTTAATAAGATATCATGTCTACATTGAATATTGTTTGTTTCTTTTTCCGAATGTATTGCAAAATCTCACCAAGTCTCCCAACAGTAAGAGTTGTCCATGAACAGCAAAATCCTCTCTGTAATAAAGACATCTTACAAATATTCAATGATAGATAATATGTTTGTGAACAGGAGAAAACCAAATCTAAATAGTCACTCTAAAGAAATACTACTGTCTCTGAAGTCGAAACTAAAATGTCCGCCAAAATCTGGCTAAACACAGAGCTAAGTATAATGTGGTAACTATCTGGGAATCCTAACCCAGGTATTTTACCTATATACCCTAACTTTCTCATCATTTAGTACTTCCACTAAAGGATAAAGGGAGACATCCCTTGTGCCTGCTAGTTTTTTAAACCAGTGGAAAGATGAAAGATGTCTCCTCACTGGACACAGAGCATGAGCCATCTGTGGTGACCAGGGAGATCCCTGGGTGTTGGACTATGCTGGACTGTAGAATAAAAAGCATCTTAGTCAGTGCCCTTCTCCAAATTACAGCTATATTGCCTGGACACCCATTTGGATCCTTTTCCTTTTTCAGGAAATAAAACATCTTCTTAAACACAGCATTTATCTTTTTTATTTCTTTAAAAGGAGGAGGAGGAAATATTTAGATTTCATTAGGGCAGTGCATACTCTCTTTGTGAAAACAAGCTAAATTAAATCAACCCACAATTTTTTTTTAATCATGAATCAAGATTCATTAGCTAGCAAGAATGTAACACCAGCTGAGGTAAATAGTTATTAGAAGTAAACTAAATACTAGCACAAGAGAAAGGAAATACTTTGGAAAAATTGAAGAAATGAGATAGGGTGGAAGATGACAACAAATTTGTCACCACTACTCACAAAATTTTGAACTCTTGCTAACTCATTTAACTGAGTTGCAAGAACAATTCACTGCCTTGATTGCTGCCTGTCTTTGAATGAATAAATGATGCAAAATTACCAGAGAAGCAGAAAGGGAATATCACAGTTGGTGCCTGATTGGAGAGAAACAGAAATTTCAACCATAAAACCTAAGAATACTAAATCTTTCCCTCTCGTATCTTTAGCACAAACTTGAGAAATAGTGTGCTTAGTAAATTCATGGACATTTTATTTAACTTTATTATGTTCCTAATAGAGTTTACAAATGCAAACAGTAGGCATGATGTCTCTGCAAAACGTTGAAAACGTGAATAATGCAGTAACTCTGACAACCTGAACAGATTTTTAATTTGGCTCTTAATATTCTTACTGCCTGCACATGAAAATAATTTACTTCTATATTTCCTTTAGAAAAGTGTAAGACAAAATAACCTCTGTATTTCTCCTCAGTTGCTCTGTAGCAATGACTCACTGCTGTAATTATTGTCTGATATCAGTGCATCTTCTTGGCCATTCTGCTATTGAGACAAGTGAAATGTGCCAGCCAACAAAATATTGATTCAATATATCCAGAGTATGAACATATATCTGCCACTTTTAAAGATAAAATGTTAATATAAAATACAACTAAAAATTACTATGACCATTTCTCATATGAAATTCTTTCAGTGTTTCAGTACAACCTATCTAAGGGACAACAAATGCTTTATAGTAGAGGGATCCTTCCCTGGAATTGCACGCTTTTAACAGAAAATCTTCTTTTCCCTCTAAGACCCCACAGGAATTTTAGCTTGTGTTTGAACTTCAGACCTGACAGGTCAAGGGAGAAAAATATGTTTATCCTGGACAGTAAACAAACAAAGAACCCAGCCTTGAATAAGAAACACATTACAGCAAAATATAAAATAGTCTAGTAAGCCTGGATGTTGTACTGATTGTGAGCTTTTACATAAAATGCATCATATTTGCTTTTTCTACATTACATTTAATTAATAATTGAGTAAAGCACTGTACTTATTGAGTAAAAAAAAGTGAACTGGGTAGGGATAATTAAAAGACATCAGGATCTACTGTCAGAGAAATTTTTCCTAACACACAGCACATGGCCTGTCATACTGCTGTGTGCAGACAAATGGTGCTTTCTCACGGTTTACAACAAGTGCTTAAAAATATGTTTATTCTGGACAGTGAACAGGCAAACATATGCTTCTGTTACTTGAAATACATGCTACAGAAACCATGGAAAGTCACTGTGGCAGCATGAGCTGCTAGGTTTGCAGCTGATGTCAGTAGCATAGTGGTGATGGAGAGGAAACATACGGTAACACTGGGTTTTGCTGCTAACAGAAACAGAAACATATTTAAGGCTACTATCACAATGATGTGTTGAACAGAAATAATTCCCTCTTCTCTAATCTCTCAGCAAACACAGCACAGAAGAGATACATTAATCTGCTACTACCATTTTCTGTTAAAACTATTTTTCAACACAATACTTACTAAAACAAAATCACCCACCAATGTTTTTTTCCTCATGGAAATCTGAAATGAAACTTTTCAGTTATAAGATTTATTATATTTTTTATTAAATGAAAGTTAAATTCTTGCTACAGAAAAAGCATTCACTCTCTTATTAGCTATATAAATGTTAAGATTTCCTGTTGCTGCAGAAACTACAACTTTTGTCCTGATTCATGGCTCTATAAAATATAATGTTAATTTATAAAATGTAGGGGCTTAATTAATTTCAAACTTGAAATAACTGTGAAATAAGAGATGATAAATGTTTTAAATGGACATATAAACACTGAACTATGCTAAATGATAATGCAAATTATTTTTATATCATTGAAGATTGATGAACTTCTTAAAAATTAAATACAAAATTCGAAGCTATCTGAACTTTTTCTCAGCCGATGGACAAAGCCAAGGTTAGAAAAGTTTGCTTAATTCAAAATGTAACCTAAAATAAAAAAATATTTTTCTCCCTACTCAAACATACATCCTGGGTTTGGCTGAAGCCAACAGCAGAAATGCCAAAACTGATTCTTAGGGGATTTTTTCAGCACAGAAATACAGGGACTCTACAGAGAAATAAATATTTTAAAAGTTTTTAAGGTTTATATAAGTAATCAGACCTTCTGATGCTTATCTTTACTGAATGGCTGAAGCTTGTTTTTTGTATATCTTTATTTAAGGATCTGTTTTACAGACATTGAAGTTAGTGGAAAAGTTCAGTGAACAGTTGTTGGAAATTTGATTTATCTTTAAATTGATTAATCATGTTTGAAAATCTAGTAAAAGAGACCCACACAACTACAGTAAAATTTAAACCTAATACTTCTTCCAAAATATGCTTGGAAGTTCCAAAAGTCTCATAAATATAGTTTGTTGAAATCCATGCAGATATGTTGTAATAGTGGATTTCATAAATCTATGCTTTAGTTGTACTGAGGGTGACATTAATTATACACTGTCATCCACATAGGTTATACATTATCCTAATTAACTGTCTTAGATAAAATGGAAAGAGAAAACTTCATGTATCAGCATGCTATTCATGCTTACTTTTACCCTGATGGCTACTGTAGAGATACTGGGTTTTTCTTACCACGCAGTGCCAATGAGAAATATCATTTACATGCCACAGTAAAATATTTGTCACACAGTTCACTTACTTGAAGTCATTAATCATAGGTATCTACAAAAGTTACTAATATCATGGATAGACTTATGTAAAAAATTTATATTAATCTTACTGAGATAACAGTGTTTGGAAATTAATGTGTCTAAAGGGTATATAGTTAATGTAGGTTGGGGGAAGGGATGCTAGGGTTTTGATTTGGCTTTCTTGTGGGGGTTTTGGTTGCTTTTTTTTTTTTTTTTTTTTTTTTTTTGTAAAGAGTGTGCTGGAATTATGCCTGAAATTATCTATAATTGTGGTCTAAGAATGTTAAGTACCCTAAGTCCATCTTTAATGATCAATTATGCTAATTAAAACTTTACTATATTGTTGTTTACAATTAGAAGAAAAAATCTATGAAGATGACATTTAAATGTGTCATTTCTATTTACAGAGATACAAAAGATGTACATATGTACATGCTTAGTTCTTGATGTTCCATTGGTTTTATATTTCTTTTATTTTATTAAACAAACAAAAAAACAAAAAACACAAAAACCCTCCCAAAAATATTAGTAATTTTCTGGATGGATATGTTTTTGTATTTTACCTGGATACTGTATCCTTACTCTTTTCTTAGTTGTGGAGGTTCAATTAAATGTTTATACAGCTCAGCAGAGAACTGCAGTCTACCTGCAACAAGCCACTATACCAAGGATTCTGAGTACATTTCACAAAGAAATTGAAGTGGTAGTTTAATTGATATTGGCCCCTCCCTAATATTAGACTATTTCCCTAAAGTTCCACAATTATGATAATATCTCAGATCACAAACTGGACACTGAGAAAACTGAGCCTTTAGCACCCCTGTCCAGCAGGAGAAACAGATCAAGACCTGCATCAAGTGCCACAGAATATTAAGTTTTCTATGAGAGCAAGGGCTAAGAATCAGGTAAGTGAAGAGCAAAAAAATAAGAGCAAACCTAAGGACTGGCACTTAGATGATGTCTTTAGATTCCAAATATTTTGCATAAACCAAAATGAGGCAGTGTCCTTGAAAGAACCTTTTACAGAAATGTCAGAGGTTCAAGTATCTCCTGTAATGAGTCAGCTGTTGTGATTCAGTTTAGGGAAATATCTATCCTTCTATGCACAGAAAGTAGGATGCTGTAATTCTGTTCATGAATCATGCCCCCTTCACGAAGGCTTATATTGCTTGAAATTGTGTATAGAATCCAAGCTGTTGGCTAAAACAGCAATGAGGCACACTAGTTAACAGAATTCCTGACTGAAATATGACTACTGAACCTACATTTTTTTAATCAAATTGGATGTTGAATAAAGTGCAACATGTAATCACATTAAGAAATTATTAAAATACTGAATTGGACAAAATATCTAAGTTGAATAACATTTTTTTTCTCATGTTTCCACTGGCACAACAGTTAATTGAAACCTTAAAAAGAGAATTGAAAGTTAGGTGAAAGGTATCTTTCAAATATCACAGAATGATAGAAAAACGTATGTTGGAAAGACCTTTAGGATCATCAAGTTCAATCATTAATCCAGCACTGCCACTAAACCATGTTCTAAGCACTGCATCTCCACAGGTTGTAATACCTCCAGGAATGCTGACTCAATCACCTCCTGGGCAGCCTGTTTTAATGCTTGACACCTCTTTCTGAGACATTTTTTTTCCTAATATCCCATCTAGAAGTCTTCTCATGCACCTTGAGGCTGTTTTCACTAGTCACTTGTTACCTGGGAGAGGAGGCAGATCCCCACCTGGCTAGAACCTCTTCTCAGACAGGTGTAGAGAGTGATAAGGTCCCCCTCGAGCCTCCTTTTCTCCAGAATAAACATCCCCAGCTGCCTCAGATACTCCCTACAATACGTGAGCTCCAGGAGCTTCCCCAGCTCTGTTGCCTTTGTCAGGACATGCTTTAGAAATCTCTGGGGGGTTTGCTGGGTTTTTTTCTCCCCTCATGAAGAGCTTGGATATAAAGACATAATTCATTATTGATAAAGGTTGTAATAGTCTGCAATTAATGCTAATCAATTTGTTTTGATTATTTATTATTTATTCTGTGCTGGCAGTGCAATCTTCTTTTACAGTTGTGCTCCTCGAAAAATTTAGAAATTTTTCCAGTTGTTAATGGCCTTATAACCCTACAGCATTGTTTTAATGTAGATGGAATGGAATGAGTTTGCAGCTGCCAACAATCTACAATGTAAAAAAATAACTTAATGAATAACACATTAAAATAAATATTTTGGGATCTGCATGAGATTTTCAAGATTTATGCTGGGATTCATGACAAGAAATGTGTGCTTCCCCTCCAGGAATCCCAGAGGAAACTGCAAGGATGTTTTAGAGGACATTATTTTCAAAGCAAAGTGTTGTTAAGAATTTTCTTTCTCTTACCTGTGTTTGATCTTGTTGACTCCTGATGGATAAGCCAATAAGCCAGCTGAAATTTTATGAATTTCCTCTAATCAGATTAAAGGGCTTTATCTGGTGGCTATGTACTCAGTCTCATGACATCAGTAAACAGCAAGAGATATTGAAGAATCTCTTTGTGGAGGCAACAGGAAAAGCAATAATTTCCAAATATGGAAGCAATATAAGGTAGTATTATTGACAACATAAATGACATGTTCTCTTTTGGACTCTTATATTTTAGATTTTTTTTATGGTTTTACATCATCTTAAAGAGTGTGCAATCATGATGAAACAAGTGACTTGACCTTCAGTGAGAGCTCTGGTGTTCCTGCCTCAAAAAAGGACTTACAATGTGCTTAAAAGAAAAAAAAAAATATTTGGGTACATTGCAGAATGAGGGCACAAGTCTGTGTAAAATAAAAAAAATTAAAAAATGGAGGAGGGGAAGGAGAAGAATAAAAAAAAGGTGGGGAAGAGAAAGCCAAGGCTTGTCTTATTCATATAATATCATTCACGCCAGCGTTATTCATTCTTTAATTAAATATTTATTAAATTGAAAACAGGATGTAGAATAAATTGCTTATATACACAAGCACATTCCACCTTCAATCTGAATAGTGTGCAACAGGTTTGGCTTGATCCCTTCACTCATTAGTGACTGTATTGCACAACATGCTACACTTATCCTCTGGCATTTATCTCCATTATCACTAAGGTTAGGTTTTTATTATAAGGGCAAGTATCTAGGAAAAGGTAACAAATTTTGTAAGTGACTGATGCATAGAGAGTTTCTGTGAAATGTTTATAGCTATTTGAAAAATAAATATTGGCTTCACTGTTCCCTTGGTTTTCTTAATGCAAAATTAAGTTTAAAAAATGACAAAATGAGTTATGTGGCACTAAGACCTTGGTAGAAAAATATAAACAGACTATTAAAACATATTTCAACTCCCTTAGCGTCATTTGTGGCCAACAAACAGTCATCTGTGAGTGAAAGGTTAACTGACTGTCACCCATTTATGATCCAAGTCCTTTGCTGGTGCCACACTGACCAGGCTAAGAGCGATCAGCATGCTTTACATGCCTTTTTCCCCCTAAAAACCCAGGTCATGACCTAATAAGAGTTGTGATTCACAATAATGCCTTCTTTGGTTCAAATGGCATTGAGGTAGGTGCAAAGAGGTTTTACTTCAGTGCAACTGAATTATAATTCTAAATAAAAGAAAACAAAACATGAACAGTTCACATGCACTCGGGTGAAGTGGGTCGAGCTGTTTCAGCACTGATTTAAAATTGAAAACACTTCAGCCTCTAGGATCTGATGAAACAGAAGACTGAAGACCAAACTCTTTATGGTACCAGGCACTTTTCTTTCTTTTTCTAATTAGGCTTTCATTGTTATTGAGTACCTCCTTTGTGCAGATCTTTGTAGACCAACAAAATAATTAAAACTTCACTGTACTGGATATCACAATAAGTTGTGATACTGACATTCAAAGTTGTGTTTTTGTGCTCTGACATTCAAAGTTGCTATCCGTTTGAAGTTTTATGTAAATTAGCAGCTCTTTAGACATGGTCTGTACCTCTGTTGTCCCTGAAAATAAGCCTTTTGATTTGTTTTAGTATAGTGGAGTCAGTTCTCATGAATTGTAAGATAAACAAGAATCATGTTTGGATTCCTTTGTAAAAAATGTCACCTGATGGACTTCTCAAGTGACCAGTGAAGATGGAGAGGTGGTAACTTCTCTGTCCAATCTCTGATCACTGTCCAGAAACTTATAGATATGAGGTCAACAATAAACTAGAGCCTTCTTTTCTTCTTCTCTGCCTGAACACCTGTTGTGTGTGTTGCTGTGTGTTTCTGTCTGCGTCACAGTAACATACCTCTGCTTTGTTCTGCTGCATTGCTGCTGTGGACCAAATAATGAATTGTATCACTTTTTATTACCATTGCCTTAGAGACAGAGACAGCTAAATCAAGCACCCATTTCATAAGGAAAAAATCCCAAAACTCAAACTCTAGACAATAAGAAACTCTTAAAGATTGGCGCAATAAATGACTACTGAAAAACCTGGGATGATGCCTTTGCCAGAGTCTCTTCAGGCTCCATTGGAACACTTTTTGACTCATGAGAGAAGGAAACTCAAAAAAAAGCACACCACTTTGCTGGTATTTGCTGAAAATATAGTGAATCAGTGCATAAAGTGTTCTGAAGATGAGGCTCTAGAAACCTTGCCAGTAGAGCTGTTAATGATAAAAGGACAGGGAAAAAACCACTGGCATTGGTTGGCTGGGAAGCTGGTAACAGATTTCAGAGACTTTAACCATGTACGTACTAGATTAAATAGGGGTCACTTAAGACTTTCTGTTTGTGTTTTTCAAGCAGATGAAAGCTTGCTCTGTCAGTTCTCTGAGCAGACATGAGCTCATTCTTCCCACACTCTATCCTGGCTGGAAGCTGAACTGTCACAATAAGCACGACACTGAGCCTACTCACAGGCAGGATATTCTAGCTTGGGCTCAATGCCACATTGACAGGTCTACCAAACTTCTGTTTAGCTCAGAGAGTGGGCGGAGAGTCAGCAGCTGTGGGGACACACACAGAAGGGGCCTCCAGGTCCCATTCTTCTTTGGTTCTGCCTTATGGAGGACTAACTTTGATGGTTTGGCTTATGGTGAAAATTGTGGACATTTCATAAAACTTTGCAAGCAGCATTTTTTGTTTTTAAATCTGGAGATATTGTCATTAATAATAAATAAATTCACCATAATCTTGTAAGCATTTCATGGTCAACTTCACTTTGACAGAGATCTTGGTCATCCACAGGAAGAATATAATTTTTCTCATTGAAGTCAGAGACACATCCCATTTTTTGTACTCAGATTTTCTACCTTTTCAGAACTGGCATTTGAAAGTGCAAATTTTTTTCAGTTTTTATTAAAGTTATGGGAAGAATAATGTCTAGGGTAAATATTTTGAGCTGGACCTGAGTTTGATCCTGAAAATTACTGCACTTTACACTTGCACAGATAATCATGAAGAGAATGATGTAACCAGTTTATTTTCATTAAAGAAACTTTTCCAATACAGAAATGTTTTCTATTTATGAATTTTACTGTGAGATTTTTCGTTTAATTCTACTTTGTACATTTGTACTAGTTTTTCTGCTTGAACACTTAAGATAGATGCATTATGCTGCAATACTAAAGTTTCTGCATGTCAGTGATTAGCAAACATTAATGAAACACTAAATTTTCACATTGTGATGCTGTATCTATCCGTGACATTTGACATGTCCTTATATATATCTATTACACTTTGTACACAAATTTTCACTACATTAATCTACATTCTGAAAATTATTATAAGTTGCAGTGGGTTTTAACACTTATGTTATATCAGAATTAATTGAATTCAAGTAGTGAAAAAGTTACAAGAGCACACAACTTCTAATAAATAAAATTATTTTAACAATAAAAATTAATTATTATATTGTTCATTTTTTATAGAAATTGAGGCAAATATCACATCACTTATGTCCCTGATGGATAGTCTGAATTTAAAAACCACATGATCTTGGAGATGTCTGAATATTCTACAAAGAGCAGTTTTGACATTAAAAATTCCTCATGAGTGGCAAATATCCAGAAGTGTCTCAGCTACACAAGACCCTTTTATAAAGGAGCTGTTTCATATCAAAGCCCAGTGGAGATGAAGAAACAATGTTAGTGACTTCTATATCAAAATCTGCACTAATAAAACCAGCACTTTTAAGGTCTTTGTAGATACCTTGATGGAAGTAGTTTAAAGAAATGTAGTTCTTTTTGGTGTTATTACTGGTAGAAGTGGGAGTTGTTACCTCAGGGACAGTGAAGTTAATTTAGCACAGCACTTGATAAAATACTTGTTTGAAATTCTTTCATACTGTAGATGTAGAGGTGGCATAAAGCAATAAAGGCTTAAAAGAGAGTAACACAGTGCAAGAATGACAATGTTGATAGTGAAGATGATAAAAATAAAAGCAAAGTAGTCATTTTGAATTGGAGAAGCAAAAAAACCCCAGTCAATACTATATTAAAATCTGTGCAGCTTTTTTTTAGGTGCCACAACAGGCTCTGCCTACCCCTGTTAGCTGGGACAGACCTTGTGAAATCTCCACTAACTGCAATATGTAACAAGATCACTACCAAGTTTCCATTGATAATTTTTCTGCAAATACTTAACATTTATTAAAGAGTTCTCTCTTAAGACCTCAGACTCATGTACCTGTGCAGAAGCCCTCAGCAAGGACTTCATAACACTATTCTGTCTAGAATTACATTATTCTCCCATAAATCTGCTTTTTCTTCACTAGGTAGTAAGTGGTTGAGCTACTAAGGTACTAGTGGCTGTTACTCTTAACTTTTCATGTAACAATTTATTGACCTGAGTGACTACTACCCACCACATAGGAGTTAAGGTTTTTATGGACTCAGCAAGAGAAAGGCTTAAAACCACAAAACTTCCCTAAGGATACCATAGCCAGCAACATGTGTACTGCTAAAAATAAATTTCTCAAGATTCACTGAGCCTTACTGCAAATGTAAATGTGTAGTAGAAATAGTGTCCACAGCTTCATAACATAATTACATAATTTAATAAAAACCTATTTAATTCAAAAAAAGACATGGAGAAGGAAGAATAATTTTAGAAATCCCTCTCCCACTTCATTGATAAGTGACCTGGTACCTATTCATTCACTGAGCAGTGAATTCATCCCTGCACAGAGTCAGAGATTCATCCACTAGCCTGTTCTCTGGCAGCACAGATTGCTGCTTTCTCTTGGGAAGCAACAACTATGGTCTGGATACCCTCTGGCAAATGAATGCATTAACCCAAGGCCTGTCATTTCTTTCGTAAGACAAGACGTTGTCTCCTACCTTCATGCTGTGGGCTGTGAACTGTCAGGGGATATAAATGGATGCCTTGCTATTTTCAGAATTTCCTAATGGTTAACTCTAGGCAGCTCTCTGCTCTGCATGTTGCCTGATTTGGCTTGTCTGAGGAGCTTATCTTTCCCCAGGCATGGTGTCTCGGATAGGGTCCTGCAGCCTGCTCCTAGGGTTCAACAACTTAAATACAAGCACTGAAAAATGTTTGTCTCACTACCTGTAGGAAAATATGAATAATAACTTAAATTCATTAAATCTAGGATGACATCTAAGACTAAAAAATTGTTACAAAATATTCTTTTTTTTCATTGCCTCAAGTTTATGTATGTTTATTTTATTGTAGATAAGCTTTATGGGAAAATAAGATACTTTTGTTCTTGCTCATATATTTTCTCTTTCTTAAAAAACAAGTTTAGGAGTCTGGAGGAGGAGATAATGTCATGCCCACTACGTTCCAGGGTGATAGCTGTGGTGAAACATATTGGAAAACAAGCCTCTCTCCAGTTAAGTGGCTGAAAAGCCCTAAAATCCAAAGGAAAGAAAAGGTTCTAGAATTATAAGAACAAAATCAAACTTTATTACTTAAATTCTCTTACTAATATCTTATGAAAAACTACTGGAAGGTGGGTTCTGAAGACATGTGAAAATGAATATATGGAGAATTATCCAGTATTGATGAAGGAAATATATCAGTTTGGAGAAGGCAATTGAAAATTAAGCTGTTGAGGGAAAAATATAGAAAAAAATCAAGACTGAAGACATCATCAATTTAGGGATAGCTTGGAATATCTAATAATGAAACTAGAGAACAGATATCTACCTATTATTGATGAATAAGTGGATAACAAATTGGCTAGGCCATTGTCAATTCAGACATTGTCACTGAATGTGACTTACACTAGAGGCTTTGCCTTCCTCCTTGAAAACAAGGCTGATGTACCACCAACAGTGCATATGTAGCAAAGCTTGTACACCAGTACTTTTCCTAAATATGAAGGAAATAATTTTCCTGTGTTTATGGAACACAAATGTTGATTTCCCTCCATGTCCTAAATACTGGTTCATTTAGGAGTTCTAGCATTAATTTTGACCAAAGTAAAACACTTTGAAACAGATAATGTCTGATAAAATGTATAATTTCTGAGCTGTCTTTGCATATATAAATCCTTTATAGTAAATAATATAAAAAAATAATATAATCCTAGAATAGTCTAGGTTGGAAGAAACTTTGAATGTCACCTAGTCAAAGCTTCTACCCCAGTGAGCAGGAACATCTTCAAATCAATCAGAGCTCTGTCCCACCTGACCCTGAATTTTTCTAGATATGGGCCATCTACCACTAATTTGAGAAAACTGTTCCAGTATTTCACCACCTCATTGCAAAATATTTCTTCCTTATGCCTAGTCTAAATTTATCCTCTTTCAGTTTAAAACCTTCATCCCTTGTCTTCTGGCAACAGGACCTATAAAATCACTGTCACAACCTTTCTTATGAGCCCCTTCTAAGTACTGAAAAAGTTCTCTAAGGTTTCCCTGGAGCCTTCTCTTCTCCAGGCTGAACAAACCCAACTCTCTCAGACTTTCTTCACAGGAGAGGTGTTTCAGCCCTGTTATGTTTTTCATGGCCCTCCTGGACCTCCTCCAGTAGGTCCATGTCTTGTGCTCTGAGGGATCCAGAGATGAATGTAGTGTACCAAATGAGGTCTCACCAGAGCAGAGCAGAGGAGCAGAATCCCCTCCCTTGGCCTGCTGGCCACACTGCTTTTGATGCAGACCAGGACATGTTTGGCTTTCTGGGCAGCAAGTGCACACTGCTGGGCCATGTCGAGCTTCTCACCCCAAGAACCTCCCATGCCTTCTCTCATGGGCTTCTCTTGATCTGTTCATCTCCCAGCCTGTGTTGTTGATACTAAATGTCACCCTGATCCAGGTCCAGCACTTTGCTTCCAGATCAGGAGCTTCACCTGATTGCCATGATGTTTCAATGGCAACTCCATCAGCCCATTTCCCTCAGGACTCTGGAATGCATCTTGCCTGTCAGGTCCCATAGACTTATGTATGTTCAGGTTCTTCAGATGGTCACAAAACCAACCAATCTTCTCTTACAGTGGGAAGGACTTTGCTTCCTCAGTCCCTATTTTGTGGTCCTGCCCAAGAGCTGTGGGAACAGATGTTGCCAATGAAGACTGAAGCAAAAAAATTTGTTGAGTGCCTCAGCCTTCTTCTCATCTGTTTTTACCAGTTTTATCAGTCTTGTTTGTGAAGTAGAGTATACTTTATTTGACTTTCTTTCTCTGGCTGACACAACTGTAGAAGCCCATCTTATGATTCTTTGCATCCCTTGCCAAGTACAGCTCCAGCTACATCTTTACTTTCCTGATTTCAACCCTACATGACCAGGCAGTGTAGCTACACTTTTTCCAGAATACCTGGCTGTGCTTCCATTGTCTGTGCATTTCCTTCTTGCCCTTTGGTTTGACCTGCAGGTCTCAACTCAGCCATGGTGCTCTCTTGCCTTTCTTTATTGATTTCTTGCACCTGTGGATTGCTAGATTTTGAATTTTATGGGAATTGTCCTGTATAATCTATCAGTCTGTTCTGCTCCCTTGTCCCTGAGGACACATTCCCAGTGTCTCCATCAATTAATTCCTTGACTGGTGCTTGCTTTCCTAAAATTCAGGGTCCTGACTTTATTCTTTACCTGACCCATATCCCTCAGGATTGCAAATTCCACCAATGCATGAGCAACCCTGTCTAGTGGGAGCTGTCCCTGTCCTTGACAGGGGCTAGGAACTGGATTATCTTTGAGGTTTCTTTCAACCCAAACCATTCTATGATTCTGTGATTCTATGACCACTGAAGTGTAGGCTCCTTCCAATCTCCATGTCAATTATTAGCTAGCTCATTTTTATTGGTGACCATCAGATCCAGTATTCCATTCTCTCTGGTAGGGATTCTTATCACCTGGCTTAAGAAGTTATCCTCCATGCATTCCAGGAGTCTCCTGGATTGTCTACAGCTTGCTATGATAACTTTTCTTCAGGAGTGACTGAAGCCTGTAATTGTGATGCTTCCAATAGCTAGAGCAAGAAGGCTTGGTCAATAGGCTGTCTTTGATCAAGTGGTGTGGAGCAGACATCACCAACCAGGCTCTCTTTGTTGCCTCAGTCTCCAATTCTGTAAGCTTTCAACCTGTTTGTGGCTGTTCTTCAGAAAGAAGCTCTTTGCCATGTATCCATTTATTGATGCAGAGGGCAATGCCTCCACCCCTCTTTCCTTGCCTGTCCCTTCTGAACAACCTGTGGTCACTGAGTGCTCACTGTGACCACTGAGCGGTTCCGAGTGCCACACTCTAGTCAGGGGATTCCTCCCAACAAGTTTCAGTAATGGCACATAGTTTTCTAGTGGCACAGTGGCTTCCAGCCGCTGCCTGCTGCCCATGCTGTGCACACAGGGCTGTCAGCTGTGCCACCTTCTTGGAGGAATAACCCTTGATTCTTTTGAGCTATTTCAGTGGTGTTTCTCTCTATGCTTCTGTTACCTCAGAAGCCTCTGGCTCATCTTCTGAAGACTTCAACTGCACTGCAGTGTAGCCACCATGTCTCAATGCATTCTCTTTAAATTCCATAACAAAGAAGAAGGAAACCTTTGTTCCTGCTCCATGGTAGTCACAGCTATTGTATATTGAACTACAAATTACTTTAATGAAGTTAGAAGTGGGAAATGATTAGCTGTGGATGGATTGTGTATATTGGGGTTTATGTGTATTAAGTTAATTTTTTAAAATTCATAATTTCCATGAGTATATTTACATCAGCTTTCAGCCAGAGAAGTTGTAATATTTAATGTCTGCTTACATTTGGAGATACTGCATGAACTGCCAGTGAGTTTTAGTCACTGATATGATATAGCAACACTGGCATGTTTCCAGAAAAACCTCTGGTTAATGGGCATTGGATTGAATCCTTGCATTTCCAGTACTTAGGTTTCATGGAATATTATTGGACTGACAGTATTGTTAAATAAAACAAGATTATTTAAGCCAGATATTAACTATTTTTAACCATATTATTGATTTTTAAACCACTGTTTGGTGAAAATATGATCAAATCATAGAAATTATGCACATCACTGATACCATTGTCTGTTAATAGGATTTTACATGGTTTCCTCTGAAGTAGAATTGCAAATTGAATTTCAGCTTCCAAGGAAAAGTGAATGCCTACAGATTTTTTGCATTTTTTCACCATGACTATTTTTAAAAGATATTCTGTATTTTTCATATTTGGCAAGAAAAGTACTGGGATCTGAGTACAGAACTGTCCCCAAGGGGATCTGTGTTTATTCTTTCGCTTTGCTGCAGATTTCTTCTGTATCTTCCACTGTATTTTTCTTTCCCCATTTGACAAAAGACTGACTAGATCCTTCAAGGGTTTACTGTGATACAAATCACCCAGAAGAATCTGAGCAGATGGCTAAAAAAACTTGCAAGTCAGATCGATCTGGTATTTAACTAAAAAACTCAAGTGACACAAGAAGAAAATATTACTTATACAAATGCATCACTGAAAAGCCTGGGTAATAACAAGAACCACGCCAATATATAAAAATGAGATTTTGTACACCAAGGAAGTGACAATGGCCTATTTGTGTCCTGTTTCTGAAACAGCAATACTACATGGAATATGTTTTTTAATTAAAAATACATAAATCTGTCTGTCCCCATAAAATTTGTACTCTCAAATAATAGATATTTTACTATCTATTACAGAATTTTCAGCAGTAAAATTTAAAAGACTGTAGAGATAAATATATTTTCTCTATTTTACAGAAAGATAAGTGAAGATTTTTACAAGAAATTCCATAATTAGTTCAACAGTGGTGATGATATAAATAGGCTCAACCTTAAAATAATCTCAGATGAACATTATATCAAGGTTTCTGGCACCAGACTACCTACCTGATTTGTCTAAGAAAACAGAGATATATAATGCTATTGCTGAAACTAAATATACAAACTTTTAATCAAACAAGAGCTAGACGTCCAATATTCTACTCAGTGAATTGAAAACTCTCTGCTACCAGGTCTCCCATAAAGTTTACCTATTCTTGATTTACTTTCAGCAGCTGATCTTGTTTCACAAACCAAAGCCTGGAGAGATGCAGGATATTGGAGAGCTTGGAAACTGTTACCTAGATTTGCAGGACTTGTAAGATTACGTCAGCAGTTTGAAGTGATATGAGTAATTTTAATGACTACCTCTCCTGTTTTCAACAAATTTCATCAACTTGTTGCCTTGGAGGACCCCAGACCTGACTCTTCCCTACATGACCATTATTGCCCTGTCAACGAGTTTCTTGTGTTCCTAATGGATCTGTGCTCTCTCACTTTCTCATGAGATTTTGTAATCACTTTCTCATGCTCATTTCAATATAATGTCTCTTTACTTTAACCACCAATGGTCAGCCACCACCTTAAGTCCAAACTGACTCAGGGAAGTTAGGATTCTCTCTGTCCATTGTCAGTTTTCACTTCTGCCTGCATCAATCCCAAAGTCTTGCTCACCTGAGCTGTCGTAGTTTGGAAAAAATGAGTTTTTTCTGAACTTCAGTGGTCAAACCAATGAGTGCTCAGGTTTAAAGACTGGCACCTGGTGTGGCCACTGAGGATAAGGATCCGCCTCTGAGAACACAAAGGGTTAAAAGCAGAGGGCTCCCCGGAAAGCTCTCTCTTGCTTCCGGTCCCTGAGGACGGAGGGATCTCCCCTGCCCAGCGGCTGGCTGGGCGGGGGAGGGGAAGCTATGCGGCCTGGGTGAGGTAGGGCCGGAACCTCGAACACAGAGGTAGAGAGGAAAATCCTACAGGATAAAAGGGTGGCAGACAGCCTTCTTTTCCCTTTCCCTCCCCCCTCCTCCCCCCCCCCCCCCCGGATGGAGACCGAGAAACCGTGTGTGTGATCTTCGTCACCTTGAAATTTGATATCAACAACTAGACAGCACGGCCGAAGGAGTATGGGGGGGGTGGCGTGAGAAGAGTGCCCAGCAACAAAGATACCGTGAGAGTTCTGGGGAAACAAAACCCAAGATTTTAACCCTTTTCGTAAATAATGGAAACTTTATAAATGCTAATCCTCCTGAATTTGAAAAAGAAAGATAGGAAGAATTAAGCAAAGATGATAGAGTAGGAATGCTGAAAAGAATCCTAAGTAGGAAGAGATGATGGAGTGGCTTTGGCTAGACTCTTTTGTATAGCCATGGACGGACTCATTTTTTTCCTATAACATAGAAGCTGTATCTGGAGAGAGGCATTAACTTAGAGCCAAGAGTAGACAGTAGTGTGAACAGAGATGAGAAGTGTCCCAAAATTTGAGAAGCTGTCGTTTCTTGGAACTAACCAAAGCATCTTTAAAAAGAGAAACCCTAGAAACAGCTCTAGTCCATGCACAGTAGTGAGAGCACTGGACATGGAGGAAGAGGCCACGATGTGGTGCAAGAAGGACTCCTATCTCTCCTCAACGAGCTGAGTACTGATTATCGGAAGGGTAGTAATAGACTGAAGATTAATTATCTAAAAGGTGGTAACGTGATGGGGAATTTTCAGTTTGTTTTGTTAAGTTGAGAACTGGTGGGGGGGGGGGGAGGAAGAGTGTTTTTTTAAAGTTTCCATGTTCTTCTGTATATGTCTTCTTTACCTATTATAAGTAATAAAGTTTTTTTCCTTTTACTTTCTAAATTAGACACTGTTTTGCTCTGTTTTTGGTCACATCTCACAAAAGATACCAGAGACAGTATATCGTTATAGGGGCACTGGCCTTGTGCCAACGTCAAACCTTTGACATTTGGTTCCCTGACCGGGAAATCGAACCGAATTCTAAATGAAAAAAAGAGAAAATAAAACAAGACTGTGAGATGGGATCAGAGAAAAAGAGCAAAACATGTATCAAAATAAACTAATAGTAAAATTTAGATGTAAAGAAAAATATTTAGTGTCTTTTGTAATAATTTTAAGATGGGTATGTGTTCTCAGAGGCGAAGGGTGGAATGTCGTAGTTTGGAAAAAATGAGTTTTTTCTGAACTTCAGTGGTCAAACCAATGAGTGCTCAGGTTTAAAGACTGGCACCTGGTGTGGCCACTGAGGACAAGGATCCGCCTCTGAGAACACAAAGGGTTAAAAGCAGAGGGCTCCCCGGAAAGCTCTCTCTTGGTTCCGGTCCCTGAGGACGGAGGGATCTCCCCTGCCCAGCGGCTGGCTGGGCGGGGGAGGGGAAGCCATGCGGCCTGGGTGAGGTAGGGCCGGAACCTCGAACACAGAGGTAGAGAGGAAAATCCTACAGGATAAAAGGGTGGCAGACAGCCTTCTTTTCCCTTTCCCTCCCCCCCTTCCCCCCCCCCCCCCCGGATGGAGACCGAGAAACCGTGTGTGTGATCTTCGTCACCTTGAAATTTGATATCAACAACTAGACAGCACGGCCGAAGGAGTATGGGGGGGGTGGCGTGAGAAGAGTGCCCAGCAACAAAGATACCGTGAGAGTTCTGGGGAAACAAAACTCAAGATTTTAACCCTTTTCGTAAATAATGGAAACTTTATAAATGCTAATCCTCCTGAATTTGAAAAAGAAAGATAGGAAGAATTAAGCAAAGATGATAGAGTAGGAATGCTGAAAAGAATCCTAAGTAGGAAGAGATGATGGAGTGGCTTTGGCTAGACTCTTTTGTATAGCCATGGACGGACTCATTTTTTTCCTATAACATAGAAGCTGTATCTGGAGAGAGGCATTAACTTAGAGCCAAGAGTAGACAGTAGTGTGAACAGAGATGAGAAGTGTCCCAAAATTTGAGAAGCTGTCGTTTCTTGGAACTAACCAAAGCATCTTTAAAAAGAGAAACCCTAGAAACAGCTCTAGTCCATGCACAGTAGTGAGAGCACTGGACATGGAGGAAGAGGCCACGATGTGGTGCAAGAAGGACTCCTATCTCTCCTCAACGAGCTGAGTACTGATTATCGGAAGGGTAGTAATAGACTGAAGATTAATTATCTAAAAGGTGGTAACGTGATGGGGAATTTTCAGTTTGTTTTGTTAAGTTGAGAACTGGTGGGGGGGGGGGGAGGAAGAGTGTTTTTTTAAAGTTTCCATGTTCTTCTGTATATGTCTTCTTTACCTATTATATAAGTAATAAAGTTTTTTTCCTTTTACTTTCTAAATTAGACACTGTTTTGCTCTGTTTTTGGTCACATCTCACAAAAGATACCAGAGACAGTATATCGTTATAGGGACACTGGCCTTGTGCCAACGTCAAACCTTTGACCACCAATGGTCAGCCACCACCTTAAGTCCAAACTGACTCAGGGAAGTTAGGATTCTCTCTGTCCATTGTCAGTTTTCACTTCTGCCTGCATCAATCCCAAAGTCTTGCTCACCTGAGCTCTGATCCTTTAATAATATTTCTCCATGGATAGAACCGAAGTTAGTGAATCATTGCAGCAATAGCAAACTTTTGTATCTAAAAGAATTATTAAATACCAGAGTATATTGCCAAAGGGAGATGAGTGTCTATTAAACCTCTTTAATAGTTCTGAAGTAAAAATAGCTCAGCTAATTAAAAAGTGCAATTCCCCCATTCTTCACCCCTTGCTTGGCTTCAAACTTTTTCTCCTGTATCATGAGCAGAAAAAACAGATGTATCTCCAGGCTGAAATTACTTCTGTTCAAAATTCAGCATCGATATATCTGTTTTCACAAACTAATATGTAGGATTATGAATTGTGGTGTCTAAAATCTCAACACATGATTACTTTTCCTGTTCAGTTTTCAGTTTCTTTCATTTTTTTCCCCCTCAGATCCTGGAGGATCTGAGGACATGGGTCAGAGCAGCAGTGTTTCATAGCTGTAGAGTTCTGGGAACATCAAACAAAGTCAAATGGGATAGGCAAAGTTTACAGAGGAAAAGAGGAGAGGTTGTATATCTTCTAGGATTCTTTTTCAACTCATGTTTTTGTAGTTCTATAAATAATTCCTAATCACATTTAGAAACACTGCATGAAACGGGAGATCTGCAAGAACTGGCTCTTCTTACTGCATGGAGATTTTACTTGCCACAGTGTCATTTGCAAAGAGTCTGACAGAGATATTTTTGTCATATTTACAGATAGTCTCTGTGTAATCATCTTGTGTAGATAAGAAATCTAAAGATGTTCTAAAAGATGTAAATCACTTAGACATTGTTATTACAGATTCCACTTGTGGTGCAACATCTGATTTTCTGTTTCAGTTATCATTTATCATTATACATTTACTGATTCAGTAACCACCTTCTCATGTCAACCTTCTTCCCAGTCATCATCTGGGATAAATAGATTTTATTCTGATTTCCCAGAAAACCTCTTGGAGCTGTCTCATTTTGAAAGAGAAACAAGTATATTTGAACTTACATGTGTTCAGCATTACTATTTTTAATAATAGATCCTTTAGACTAATAAAAAGTAGTAAAGAGAATACAAAAAGCCCAGAGAAAAAACAGAACCCTTCTGAATTCACCAACTGGGAATTATCCAGACTGAATTGAACTTTGTGTAATGCTGAGGCTGAATTTTGGAAGAAAAACATGAAAATTATTTTTGATATTTTCTCAAGTTTCTCAGGTTTTATCACTCCATGGTCTTCTTTTCTCTTTTCTTTTCTTTTCTTTTCTTTTCTTTTCTTTTCTTTTCTTTTCTTTTCTTTTCTTTTCTTTTCTTTTCTTTTCTTTTCTTTTCTTTTCTTTTCTTTTCTTTTCTTTTCCTTGTCTTGTCTCTTCTCTTTTCTTTTTAACTATATTTGAGCATAAGATCTAGAACCTTATTTTTTTTTTCACATCTCCCAAATATACAAGGTGTTCCCATAAAAAAATTAAAGATGTCCCACTTCTTGAGCTTTTCTTTTCATTCAAATGTCCTTTTTCTATTTCAGATTTTTTTGATCCACTTCCCAGTTTGATCTCATCCCACCAGCTCAGAAACTTGTTGCTTTACTGGTTACTATTACTCAGTGAACTTATTTTATTTGAAACTAATGTGAATCTAGCCAGTGTGCAATTACATATTTCTGCTAACAAAAACAACATTTAATGTGGGTCATTATAAGAAACAAACTTCCAAAATAAGACAGCATCTGTTTTGTTTGGCAAAATTATTTCAAATAACAGTAACCAAAGTTTTGAAAAGGTGTGCTGTTCTGTGTCTGAGGTATTGAAAGGACACATGGCAAATGCCCGAAAGTTGTGAAGGAAAGGCACTGGGAGCAGGGGTTTGGGAATTGTGGTTTTCAGCTTCAGAGGAATCATTTAAATCCTTAATGGCAGCTCCTCAGATAAACAGAAAACAGCCTTCTCTGAAGGGTCGCCAGCTGTTTAGTACTCAATAACTAGGTTTTTATTCAGTCAGCCTTCTGGAATTGCTGCTATCACAGATAGTGAGCTGGCAAGCAAAATAGAGTTTTTATGTCATATGATACATTCCTGTGAAAATTTATAAAATACCCCAACATAATTTTGGTTTTTTCAAATACCTGTTGGGCATATATTTGTCTGGACTAGGCACTAGTGCATTTGTCAAGCATGAAAACAGTTTAGAGTTGCATGTGGCTTACAGATCATTATTTCCAGAACTTTTGCTATTTTATTCAGCTATTTTCTTTAAATATTCATATATACTTGAGTAAAAATAATAGAGGAATTAATTTGAAACCCATAGGGCCAACAGAGATGGGCGTTTTTATTTCTTTATGTTTTCATCTTTGCTTATTCCAGAAAAGTATGAATTAAATTGATTCCCTATTTCCTCAACAGAAGAGCTTCAGTTGCACCATAAGGAGATGACAGAGTGTATGCAGATCTCATTCTGGCCTTCATTTATACTATGGAATAGGACAGCAACCAAAAGTGCAGTCAATAGCTTCCAGTCAAATTCCCTTTAATATTTCTGGACAAGTGACTTGGACATGGGTATCAGAATTTATGCCTGCTATTCAACATAATACTCTTTGAGGCCGGCATGCCCCCTTTGATTTAATTTCTATAGGTTTGAATTATATTTCTTTTGGTTTTCTTGATCAGCAAGAAGAATTTACATGGATCAAGTTTTACAATTTTTTCCATGTTCAGAAAATATTCTTTATATCGCAAAAGGTCTGCCTTTTTATAATGAAAGTGGGATTCCTCTCTCCCTTCCCTTCCCTTCCCTTCCCTTCCCTTCCCTTCCCTTCCCTTCCCTTCCCTTCCCTTCCCTTCCCTTCCCTTCCCTTCCCTTCCCTTCCCTTCCCTTCCCTTCCCTTCCTTCCCTCATTTTGAAACATAAGACATTCTCTTGCTACTTTGCCATGAATGAACACAGAGGAGTCCTGAAAAAGAAATCCTCTCTAAACATGTGCTTTAACATGTCAAATTTTCAACAACCTTCTAATTCCTCAAAAATGCATGTTGTCCTTAGTTCAGAATGAACACGAACAAAAAAAGACCCTGCTTTTATTAGAACATTCAGTCATTTTAAGTCATCCCCTGAGTAATACTCCTTTCCACCGATTCATTGTAAATTTTTGAGCTATGTATAACTGCCCTTCAACATATTTCTTGGTTTGACAAGGATTTGTCTCATCTTTTCCTTTTGAACATCTTCTACTAATATTTAAAACTTCACTTTTACACTGCTCTTTTTATGTTTTGTATAAATCTTTCTAGCCTCTCTTTTGAGAAATTTCCTTTACTTGTATTTATTCTTTGCCTAAAACTGCCTCGGAATAGGCAAATGCTCCCCCTTTCCTGATCTGGGGAAATGGCTTTCCATGGGCAGTGCCAGGCACAGCACTGCTGGAGGCAGTAGGGTCCCACCTGGGCACTGCCCTGGGTCCCACCTGGGCACAGCCCTGTCAGCAGAAACAGCAAATTGCTCTCACCCCCAACTCCCTGGGGACCCGGCAGGAGGGAGGCAGTCAGCAGTTTTGAGAATCATGTTACACGAATTTAAAGAACTGAATATCAGCCTAGTTTTACATGCCTTGAATGTTTGAGTTTACAGTACATCTGTGTCTCTACTGAGTCTTATGCTAATTAGATGCGCTGTTATCAATAATTGGATATTTTTAGGGGTTTCATTATCTTTTTCTAGCATTGTACTGTCTGCTCAGATGAAGCAATGATTAAAAAATAGTATAAATGACTCATTAGGTTGTCCACATTTCTTGCATCTTTCAGATGTTTCTTCTTTTTCTTAAAATAAACTTTTATCTTAAAACTAAGTATGGGAGAAAAATATTATTAAGAAAAACTTTTTGTTTAATTTCCTCAAAATAAGATCCAGCATTCTGATTTTCCTCTCCATTTACACTAAAGTTTTAGTTTTAAAATATCAGATGTTTTAACATCATTTTTGGTCTTTCATTCCCATTTCCATGGTTTCAGTCCTCTGTTTCTGAGGTAGATAATCTTCAGGTTTTAATGACAAATTCAAATCTTTTTTTCTCTTCAATCAATTTTGAGTTCTGAATATAAAAGTTTTACAGATTTTAGCAGTTCTACCAGACAACATGATTAACAGATCCCTTGTTCTCAGATATGCTAGGTTTACTCTAACCTTCCATCACTGAGCAACCTGATTTCTGCTTGATTTTTAGTCTTTATCCACTTTTGATGAAAATCAGCATCATATCATTGTCTTTTCTCATATTTGACAAGTGAACAATGAACAATATTTATCACTCAGCAGAGTCAAAAGAATTTCAATAGATTCTTACCTGTAATTCTGTTTTTCATTTCCTATGTGAAATCTGTCATATTGTGAATATGCCCGGTTTCCTTCCCAGTCCATTAATTCAATTCTTAGAGAATAGTGCCTCTGACTTGTTATTGCAAAGATAAATTCATTTCCCAGCCAATGTTCACCTGAAGGGCTACCAAAACCCTAGAAAAAATTGGCAAAATAACTAGATGTAATTATTGTAATTGGTAGAGCCTTTATACAATAATAAAACCATCATTTTATTTTACCTGTACATACTAATTGCTGATTATTCTAATCATAGCTTTCTTTGCTCCAGTTTGACTGTCTCAAAAACAAGATACTAATATGCATGATGTAGGAATGTCATGCAGCTCAACTGGTGTTTGAAAGGGCAGCTGAGGTTATCAGCTGAAAATCATTTTACAGGTCTATGATACTAATAGCATGATGCTGTATCTGCACGCTACTCAGTGGGAATCCTTGACATATTAATATTCTGTAATGCATTTAATATGGTGTTAAACCTTGCTGTCTAGCTCTTCTCCCAGCCACCTTGCTCTCCTCACATTTCATATACTCAGATGATCTTATTTCTTGTTGAGCAAACAATATAATTTTCAAACATGGCAAAATAATAATGAAAAAAAAGTATAATTAATTTTCAAAACCGATTCCCAGACACATGTTTTTATACATCTTCCAGGTTTTAAAGTTGTTTAAATTGTAGTGAATATTTTAATACATTAAAGTTAAGGTTTTGTTCAACATCATTAATTTATTTACTATATTTTAGAATAATTGGGGTTTTTTAAAACTATTTGTTTATACCTGAGAACTCTTCAGTCCGTTTTACGTTTTTCTTTTTTTTTCTCTTTTAAACAATAAAAATTATTTTCAACTATAATATTTACTTTTGAAGAACTACACCAACATGACTGTGCTTTTTCATATCTCTTGAGATCGGAAAATTTGAACCAGAAATCTCCTGATTTGCTTTCAGTAGTGTACTGGGGGTGTTTTAGAAGGTCCTGTCTCGAGGTTTGCTTTGGTCAAGATGACCCCGAGATATATAAAAATTGCTGTCTCCCAACCCAGCTATTGAAGAATGAGTCAGAAGTCTTTGGCTGCTGCTCTCAAGGTTGCTTTATTGTTTCTTATCTAATATATTTTTTTTCTGGACTGCCAAGGTCTTTTCAGCAGGGCAGCCTGAGGCACACACACTGCCCCAGGGGCAGGCACTGATTTTTATATTACAAATTACGTGTTATTTACAATTATGATCCAATGCCCGTCACCTATGTTAGACAGTTACATTCTACTCTAATCCAATCCCCAAGTGCCAACATCACCAAGAAGATGGGGATTAGGGAGAAGTAGGAAGGAGGACAGGACAACACCCAAGTCCCTCCATCTTGCCCCCTAAGCCCCATGGTAAAATCCCCAAAATTTCCCTTTTCACTCTGCAATTACTACTATCATGCTATCTAAACTTTTGTGACCTTCTGTTCTTCACTCAAAGGTGGTAATTTGTTCCATGGATCAAACTCAAAGCTGCAGGAGTCCCTGGCTGCCTGCCAGGGTCTCTGACCCCCCTGCCAGGGCTTTGAAGCCCCCTGGCTGGAGCTCGGATCATCCAGGACTGTCATAGAGACATCCTGGGTTCTGACAGGGCTGTAAGTATTTCCTAGTCAAATTAAATGAAAGACTGGATTATTTCCAGAAAGCACATACTTTTTAAAGGGGTTAAAATCAAGAGACTTCCTTGGGACTAAAGGTTAGATAATAAGAAATGTGCCTATGAGACACATTGGCAAGACATCGATCTCTATAAAATGTTTCGTCACTCCTAACATGAGATGAAAACACTGAAGGTAGAGCTCTCTCGCTCCCTCTTTTTTTTTTTTTTTTTTTTTTTTTTTTTTTTTTTTTTTTTTTTTTCTTATTTTATTGCTGTCGCTCCAGCCCTGATTAGTTGCATCTCTTGAGGATGAAATCCTGAAATCCTGCCTCCCCAGAGGCCCTGTGGTAGCACAGGTAATACTCACTCAGGCAATGCATAGGTATATCAGCTGCAAACTTCTAAAGAAAATTAATTTTAAAAATTTAAAAGCTTAAAAATTTGACTGGCCAAAAAAAAAAAAAATTAGAGGAAAGTTTTTTGTTGTTCCTAGAGAGAATTACCATAGAAAGTACTTTACTCAGGATGCATTTTTGTTTACATGGCCCTACCTGAGCATATATTTGGTGCCTCACTGATAGTAGAGGCTGAGAAGATATGACACATTAGGGTATGCTGAACTGAGTACACTGACCTGTATTTTGAATAAGCATGTCTGCCTTTTGGCTCAGAGACTGTCAAGAGATACCATGCACACAGTGTTTCTTCTGCAAGAACTGAAATTCAGTAGTCTGTGGCAAGTCTCTAAGAGATCTCAGACTGAAATGTGTGAGTACACTGTTAGTTGGCTTTTCCTTTCCTGCATGTAATTTCATTCTACTCTCTTTCTCCAGTAGACTATTTCCTATAGAAGTCTTTGTAAATACTGGTTGTAGGGAATACTGGTGATACCCTGCTTTGAACACATCTGTCACCCAGTGTGAGCTGCTGCCCCTCAAGTTTTCCCATTATGATACTTTCTGTTATTTCTCACTTGCTGCTTTGAGGGTATTCACATATTTGTCTTCATGCATTGCTCCTAAAACACAAAAAAACTTGTTCCTCACCTGTATGAACCCTGTCTATAGCTGGCACACCCTTCTTTAGTTATCACTGTTTTCTGTCTGTGCCTTTGACTCCTTCCATCTCCTTGCCTTGTTTTTCTACCTTTGACTGTCCCACCTGGTGTCTCCTGTTCTAGTAGCTTTGGCAGTGTCATATCAGAGCAGTTAGTGGTTTGTCTCTGACACCTTTCACCACTGGTCACTGTCACTCATCTCAGAGAAAGGCAAAATATGCTCTGCATAGACTACCTACCAGGAAGTCTGTCTCCCTAAAATCCAGAAATAAGAAGAGGAGCACAGTTTTTCAGATATCTGTCAAATTAGGTTTTCTTGGAGTTTACATGATTTCTTATTCACAGAATTATTATTATATTATTATTATTATTATTATTATTATTATTATTAATTATTATTTACTACTACTACTATCTGTCTATCTTTAAGAGAAGATTGTCAAGAAATTCTTTCTCCCTTTTGCCAGTGTAAGAAAGCTGAGGAGATTCCCCTTTGAAACGTTGTCTATTGAATTATATATATCTTATCTCATTTAGATTACAGCCTATTCAGGATGTAATATATGTAGTGTTTTAACATTATATGATTTCTTATGTGTTTTATAGAAACTCCAGATTCCATATATAATTATTCTGAAGTAATGACTTTTAATCTTCACATTTTCACCTCCTTCTCCCTTTTCATGTGTTATTACATTAAGATGAAAATCTATCACTAAGTGCTTTGCTCTCTTGACCAGAGGAAATGAAGCTGCATCAACAGGGAACAAAAGAAATATAAAAAGAAATATTAAATATTATGAGGAAATCTACCACATTAGTTATGAAAAAGAGAATCCTACTATCAGGGGCTACAATACTGAAACTCAGATTAGAAATGCCTAGAATAAGATTTTTTTTTTCATTGACAGAAGATTTTTAAACAAACCACTTGCTTTTATGAAAAGAAAGCCAAGGAAGTAAGTGGGATATAAAATATCTCTCTGAAGCAAGGAATGTTCCAAAGGAGAAGTAGTGTACTTTATTAAACACCTAATATGGCTAGAAAGGTATAAACAAACAAACAAACAGGCACTCAAAGCTTTCATAGATATAAACAGAGAGGAGAAGTACATTTCTGTTAAGCATAGAGTTGGCAGCAATTTCTTCAAGTATAATTTTATTATGCCAAACTCAACTGTTCCCAACCTGTATTTAGTCTGCAGTTTACTGCCTGTATTTCAGAGCTGAAGAAAGGCTTGCGTGCATACTCTTTTTCCCAGATACTTTGGCTGACTTAATAACTACACAGCTCTCCTTGTTTATATCTTGCTTAGACTGTCTCTACAAGAACACTACTACTTTGATGGGATACGTAAACTTTTGTGTGCAGAAGAAAATGACATAATATTAGCAAAAAACCCCTGAAAAACATGATTTAATTTTGTGTTTCCATTCCGAACCCTGAGGCTGGCAAAGAAAATGGTTGTGCCTGGTTCTTTTGATTTACCTTCAGAATCCTTAGCTTTCAAAGAACATTTCAAAATTGTATCTTTAAATACATTTTTTTTTTCTTGTCTCAGTTAGAAAACTTAGGAAAACAAACGTATAATTTTTATGCCCACCTGTCTTTTATATTTGTGAAATACTTTTTGAATGCTTTTGAGGTAACAAAGTTTCAGAGGACCAGTGTCTGCGATGATCTGCTGCTGGAAGAAATGCTGAAGGAGAAGCTCAGCAGTTGCCTATTCCAGTTGCTACAAGCAGACACAGAGCAGCCAGCCAAGTGCAGATGCTAAGCAAATATTGCCTCAGAGGTTTTTAGACATCTGGGAGAGATCGAGGGACATAAAAGAGGAACTCAAGCTTTTACCACATAGAATCATAGAAAACAAGAGGGTTTCAGAAGATTAGCAATAAGAATGGGACTTCTATGTGGGACACAGGACAAAGGTCCACAGAAAAGCAGACCTTGTTCATTTTGATGTTCATGAGAGAATTCAGTAATTGTCTGGTAATTAAAACTCAGTAATGAAAAATAAGCATTTTAGTTAGCAGATTATTTGGGTTTATAGCACTGCTCAAATCTGTGAGGCCCCAAGTGATAAGATGCCTAAAGCCTTGCCTAAAACCATGATTGTCATTTATGGACTGATGCCTAAGATTTAGGACAAGAAATTTGGGTTTGAGAATGCCTTAGGGCATTGTTAAAAGCTAATGTTAGGAGTGACCTATTTCAGGCCCATAGTTGTTATGAAGTATATTTGTTTCCCTGTACATATATACAATGTCAACAAACACTTCTGTTTTTGCATTCTAATAGTTATAGCAAATGCTTCCAGATTTATTTGTGTTAAAGTTGTGTGCCTAAACTCAAGGAATTGAATGAGGTGTTCCAAGTCATCCTCAGCTATCAATCCACTAGGAAAAGGAACATCTGTGTTTCATGAATGTGTTTGCAGTTAACTACATTTTAAGACTCTCTAAAACCCAGTGGGTCTTAAACACTATTCCAAAATTGCTTCTTTGCAATTTAAAATTACAAAGAAGCACTATTTACTCATTATTTTAAAATATGTTTTGTTCATTGTATGTTTACAAATAAAGAGATTAATTCTTTAAACTCTAAATTTTATTCCAAAAATTTTATTTTTCCTAGAAATTTGCATAATATTTTTGGATGGCTGGCAAATCAGAGGCTTTAAATTCCAAAAATAGTGCTTAATGTAATATGAAAAGATCAGGAATTTCCAAAAGTTCTTTGTTTTCCTCACTAGCACTCTATAGAAGCTGGGAGAATATAGCAGGGAAATATGCTTACATTTTCATAATATGCTTTCCACTATCAGCCACTGAATGGATATACAAATGTTCGCAATGACCCAGCATAGATTATTATAATGTTTCATTTTATTCTTCACAAACAGAAACCAAATATATTTTTGTTGCTGAAAATGGCATTAAGATCATATTTTGGCAAAGGCTAAGCTGAAATAAGACAAAAAAATCACAAAAAATGAGTAAATTCTTTTATCCAGGTTCTGTAATTGAGGAATAATAAAGTAATGTTTTATACTAAATTAGAACAGATTGTTGTCAACATGATAAAATTTGTTTACAGAGGGAAAAAAAAAACACAATACAGAACCTTACTGACAGTTGTAAATCCATTTTTGTAGGTGAAAGCACGTGTGTTTTCTGTTTCTATATAACTATATCAAAAATTCTATAAATTCTGACATAATGCTCGACTGTTATCAAAAAAAAAAAAAGAAAAAAAAAAGAAAAATTTTGTTGTTCCTTTGTATGGATTAAATTACTTTGAACTAGTAATCAAAGACAAAAGCACATGATTGTATAATATTTATTCTAGATGACATCTGAGTTCTACATAAACTCATTTTCAATTTCACTATGGTTATTAATAGAGTCCAAACTACTAATGCAGTCATAAGTACAAAGAAACAGAATTCAGTACAGGTTCTAAAACTGCCCTTAAGAATTTACAAAGCTGATAATTATTCAAAAATAATAAGTAGGTTGCAAAAGAATTTTATTAGCTTTGGCAAAATCTGTGAGGGTATTCTGCCTGAATCATGTTGCTCCGAGTTCATTAAACAATTATCTCTCTTACTTTATTTATTTTGTCTGATAATGCTCACAGGAAACTTTGACATTTTATAGACAAAACAAATTGAAACCAGACACAGCCAGTATATCCTATGGGTTCATCTTCTGTCAGACGACACAGTGAATAAAGCAGATAACAATTCAGTGTTTTACAGAAGTGACTTCCCAGAAGCCATAAAGAATATTCAGCTTTTGCTTAGCTGAGAAGGTGGAATGGATATAGTTTAAGAAGATAATTTCTAAAAAATGTTTGTATAATTTTACTGTATACTTGTATATTTTCATTCCCATCACATGATATTATTTATTCTGTTATTTGAAATAACGGTTTGGTTTATAGAAATTACTTCATTTTCCTCAGATAACATATGTGTTAATTAATGTTAGCTTAAAAGAATATTGGAAAACAATTCTAAATATTCTGTTTTTTTTCCTAGGAAATACTAACAGGTATTTTTGACAAGTTTTAAAAATATATTTAGATTGAAGCCAGAGATACCTTCTCAAAAGACTGAAAAGAAAACTAAAGTATTTCAGTTTAAATAAAGAACTAAATATCTGTATAATCTGCCTGAAAATCTTGTTCAAAATTTGCAGCAATTCAATCTGTTATACTTCTTTCCATACTAAATGTATTAGTAGACATACAGAAATTAGGTTCACTTTTTACTTTTTCCTTCTCAAACACACACAGCACCAGTAGTAGCAAAATTCCCAGTGAATAAAAATCAGTGACAGAATGAAGTGCAAGCCTTACACAAAGGTTACCTCTGGCTGGGCAAGGGGCCAAAACCATCTCAATCGCCTACATACATTTCCTACAAATAAAACAACAACTACATCATCCTCAGGCCTGGATTTCAATCTAACTTCCTTACTATGTAACTGAAAATTGGAGTATTTCATATTGAGAAAAATTACTTTCAGAGCTTCTATCAAACCAGCTTTTCCACTCTAGGACAAGTGGATCATAGAAATGCACAGACACTTTGTGCAAGTCCTACTAAGAGCATCCCATTTTTTATGCCTAAGAAAAATGAATCTTGAGCTTTCTGATAACTTTCTGATTCTTTATTTACAAAGAAATAAATTGTAAGTTTTTGGGCTAAATATGCAAAATGTAAGAAAAAAAATCTAAAAAAAAGGTATTTTTTGTTATTTCAGGCTAAAATAAAAACTTTTGGGATGTTGGACTTAATTACCTTCTCCAAATACACTGATTAATCCCAAGTAACAAAAAATAGCATGACTAGGAGGATAGATGCTACAGCAAAGACCAAAAGTTTGTGTGTTTCAGAAGGGACTTGAGTTTCAGCCCCACAATCTGTCTAAATAGAGCTAGCATCAAATTTATGGATTGTTTTTAAATCTCATGTTTGAGCTCAGCTGGTAGTCTAAACACTTGAATAAGACTAGAAGTTGACTGACATCAGAGTCAAAAAGTTATACTTCTAATTTGACATGAGCCCCAAAGCGAAGAACTGCTCCAGTAAGTTCCAAGTTACTGAGGAGATGCTCCTCGCTGAAGAGAAATGCTGTTCCATGATGAGAGCACACAACTGCTATTTGGGAGGACCTCTGCTACAATTCTACTATATTTTCAAGTCACAGATTTTAAAAGCAACCTTACAGAATCTCACCTGGCTTTTCTAATATAGCATTTTTATCTTGTGGTTAGAACATTTCTTTAATGACTTTAATCTTTCTCATGGTGCTCTGCTAGAGGCTGTTGGCATAATTAAGCTAAATTTTGATACCATTATATAAAATGTATTAAGTAACAGTCTTTGGAATACTACATGAATCTTATCAGTATAAATTAATGCTGTTAAATTGAAGCACTGGTGGCAAAGCAAGCACAAGTATACATCCATGTCTGAACACAGCTCTTGAAACTGATGTTATCCATGAATGTTTGCTTAGGAAAGACTGTGCTGAGTATAACACACTTAAAACACGAATGTGCTCCAATAGAAAATTATGTTTAATTTCACATCCAAAAATATTCTCCAAAATAAAGAGGATGCTTCCTTTTGTAGTAACATCTCTGGTGCCCAGTATGGTGATCCAACCCTCTCTGAGACAAATATTGTTTCATTCTTGCTCCCTTACATAACTCTGTTGAAGCTTACACAGCAGATTAAGCCTTGGTCAGGACCAGAAGAGTTTCATAAGCATGTTTTCACAAAACAAAATAGGGTTTCTCACCACTTCAATATCATGTCTATCTTTACTGGACATACTGGATTTAGATCTTAGGAGAAGCAGAAAAAATGCTGTCTCTTTTTTTAGCACTGATGAAAGTAACAATCTGAGTAAATGTTGCAGTCAGAATGAACATTTTATTAAACCAGCATGTCATGCCCTTCTTTGTCACAGAAGGGTGGGTCTCTGAGAAAGGCGTTACTCACATAATATCTGAACACGCATTCCAATCACCAAGAATCATTTCCTTATATCCAACTTACTTGGTAAATGTATGAAAGAAACAAATTATTTACTTGTCATCTATCCCAGACCCCTGAAGAAAGTTTTTTATTTTCAGATGTAAGAAACTTATGACTTTGAAGCACTCTATCATAAGTAATGAATTTGTCGCTATATGTTACGAAATTATCTATGTCTTGTGTGTGCCATTTTTATCCCCTTGTAATCATGACTCTCTCTTACAAGTCATTAATTCAACATATTAATTCAAGAGCACCACTACTCCCAACCTGTCTGGTTTGTTTATGCTACAGAAACATAACTTCTGTCTTTTCAAAGGTCCTAGTTTTGGCTTTTCTCAAAGTGCATACTGTTCTCAAATCCTTCATTTTGCAGAAGGGACCACGCTGGTATTACAAGGCACTTTATAAATTGCTTCATGCTACTGACAGGGAAAAAACCACAAAGCCATCTCTGCTGAAGAAATTATGGGATTCATCTCCAACTAGTAGCTAGATGGATAGATTTTGTACAGATAGCTTTATGAAGACTCCCTTCCTTCCAGAAATTTTTTTTGTATTCCTATCATATTCCAAGATTACTGGTTCAAAATGCTTGCCCAGGTTCCTTGAACCAGTAATTCTTTCCCTCACAAGTGTTTCACTAAGACACAGGGGTAAGAAGGATCTGTGAAAAGTGCTCTGAAGATTTCCTGTGCTAACAGTGAAACTGTCTCAGATCTAGCAGCAAAGCAGCCCTATGCCAGCAGTCATTTGAGAATTGCCCATTACTTGTCACTGCTTGGGTATTATCTGTACATGTTATTTGAGTCACATCAAAACTACGCTAAATTTACTTATGAGGATCTTTTGTCAGAAGACATATATAAGTCCTCTTTTAAGAAAACAGGGGTACATCTATCAATGCAAAAAGTGTGAAGATTTCATGACCGTGACAATGCACAACATACCTTAAATTGTTATAGTCCTGGAAAAGAAATAAAAATTCTTTCAGAATATTAATTTTAAAAAAACTGAGAATTATGAAAGATATTGTTCCCACAGTATGGGCTTTCAAGTGATGAGTGATTTTTTTTTTTTCTGTCAAGAACATTCTCCTCAGCCAAGCCATATGGTTTATGTAATTTTTGTTTAAAATCCCACCCACATCTGAAGTTATTTTGCACTAAAATAGTGGAACCAGAATCAATAAGCTTACACAAACAATTCTAAAAGGTGCTTTATGCATTTTTATGCAGTCATTGTCTCATTTGAAAAATAAGTGACGACATAATGTTCTAATTATTGAAAATGGTTGGAGCTCTGTCTGTAGTTGTTTGATTCTTCAAGTATTTGGGGATAAAATATAACCTGAACACTATTTGTAAATGGTTATAACTACAGCAGAGAATTATCTATCATCAGTTAATGCTCCAAGAGGAAACTACATCAACTTGAGGGTTTTTTTCTTTGTTCAAAACAAATACAATATAAATGGTGGTGAATACCTATTTTGAATGAGAAAAATGTGCAAGTTAACATTGTTACTGAAGCAATATGGAAAAAAAAAGAAATGTCAGAGTTTAAAGACAAGAAAGGCGGGCAGGAAGAATTATAACAGATCTTGAAACTTGCACTGAAACTTTTATGAGAGAAATTAAAATTTTCAGGCTTAAAGGCCTAAAAGAGGTGGAGTCCATAAAAGGAATTAGGAGGCCATATTCTAAAACAGGAGCTGAACAGTTTGCAAATAAAAATTGAATGCAAGTAACATCTGAAAGTTTTCAGAATGAACTGAACGAAGGCCTTGAAAAATAAAGCTTTTATTGGAATGGTAGCTCTTATGTATAATTCAGGCTTGTCAGACTAGCAAAGACTAACAAGATGAAAACATAAGGTGACCAGCAACCTTATTGTCAGAAACAAGAAGGTCTTCCAGGAAATAGGTCGGACCTCTGTCCAAACTAGAGCTTACTCACAGAGGTCAACTGTAGGAAGCATATAAAAATATCTAAAAAAACATCATGTCTAGAAGGATATCAGAGACTTAGAGTCCAAAGATGTGTTCAGCTGTCTTTAAAGTTAACAGAAGACGCAGATCACCAGACTTGCTATAGTAGCTTAAATTTCCTGAGGCTGAGAGGAAAGTCAGGCTACTCCATATAACACAATGTAAATTCCCAGTAAAATTGCATCCAAAAATACTTCCTGAGAAAGTTCTGGTGACTACCTCCATGGTCTGGCTCTCAGTGTGTGAAGAATTTAAGCCACAAAAGAACATAAATTATCCTGCTCTGGTGTCATACCATATCGGCACTATGGAGATAGCCATCAATTTGACCCAACAGCTTTAAGGAGAAAAGAAAAATAACTGCAACAGAAATGGTTTTGTGGATGCACTCTTCAGGCACACACAAATGCTCCTGATGACTTCTGAAACAATTGGCAGCAGGCTTGTTTTGAGCACTGAACTGTTGTTAGACTCTTAGATATTAATCAGGAACATGAATTTAAAGGAATGTGAAATTTAGTGCTGAAAATCATTCTTGCTTCAAAGATACCAAAAGAAAAAACAGCTGCTGCTCAGGAAGGTAGGAAATGGTTGCCATAAAGCTTAGAAATTCATCTTTGAGTGTACTATGTACAAGTGATCCTAATCTAGCTCATGACATTATGAATGATTAAAAGAAGTGATAGGGGTTTTTTGGAGAGTGGGGTTCATTGGAGAGTGGAAAGTAGCAATTAAGGCATAGAGTATAATTAAATACTGACATGCAGAAAAAGAACTGGCAAGGAAAAAGATGGCTGTGACCTGTCTAAGGCATGCAATTTCTAATACTTATTGAGAGTTTTGCTCAAATGAGAGAAAGCAAGAAAATAATTTTAAACGTCTGAGGAAACTCCCAACAGACTTGATCCCGAAGAGGGCCCCCTAGAAAACTCACAGTGAATGTTGGGCTATCAAGTGTGGAATAAATTCAGAGAATTTCATGGGAATTATTAAACTAGACATGCTAACAGGCTAGAGAATAGGGAATCCAATACTCTGTCACCTAATTTAGCAAAAATGGAGACAGTCACTGGGAAAGGTGCAGTCATCCAAGAACTGAAAACTGGAAAATTATCAAGTCTCGACAGCCAAGTTAGCACATGAGCTAACCATTTACTCAGATTTGATTATTGCTAATAACTGCCTAATAAATGCCAGAAACAGTGTTTCGGACAGTGAGCTTGTGGAAAACCCCCTCTAAAGGGTCTTGGGTTTGCAGATGGCAAGCAATAGTTTTAAGCAATATTCCCCTCTGGAGATCAAAACTCTTAATAGTGTTTTACATTTACATTTACTCAGGCAAGAAAATATGAAAAATGCTTGAAATTTGCTTCAGGGTGCTCTCAACTGCTGTTAAAGAAATTATTTATTATTCCACTTCAATTTTTTTCTGATAACCAACAAAAAGTATAACAGAAAATCCATTGCAAAATGCAAAAGAAAAGAGGTAGTAGATACTAATAAGGAAAGGATGTAAGGATGAATTTATGGGGTTTTCTCTGAATTTTTTCCAATTATTATTGAATGGACAAAACTTGAATGGCCCAAGAGATTTCTAAGTCAGAAATGAGTCTTAGAAGCAAAGTACAAATTACACTGTGTGCCATAAGACTAACAAGAAAACTGAAGGATGCTGGAAACTTATGCCCCTAAGCAAAAAGATACATGACCAATCTTGCATAACAGTGAATCTGCAAAAAAGGTTCTCCACTCATTAGCTGTTGTTTTAGATAGAAAAGAAAGTGTTACTTTATTTTACAGAGCACAGGCTGAATGCATGAGGAAACGGAGAAAAAAAAACAGGAGGAAAGATTAATACCACCATTATACTATCACTGGCTTTGTGGCAATTTATGTATGAATGCAGTTGTATACTTCCTACTCATAAGATTTATGTCTACCCTATCTCTTACTTAACCTGTTAAATGTGTTGGTGTTATTATATTATGATATTATTTCTGTTAACTTTAGGACCCCAATGAGATACAAGCACATGAAGAATATCTTAACAAAACTGGAAATCTCTATCTGAGCTATGGGGTGAGAAAACACACGTTAACTGCTCCAAGGAAGCCTAAGTGCCATTGTGTTCCTCCACCACACTCCCCAGCTCCCGCTGGAAGAAACACTGGGTAGATGTGTCAGGAAGGAGAGGGGGTGTGGCCCAACAGGCACCACATACCCTCTCTGAACAGCATAAGAATTAAGTTAATGGTGCTGTTGGCTTGAAGCTCAGATGTTTTCAGACATCTCAGTAATACACAGAGAGTCCACCAGCCTCTACCATTCTACGTTCAACACTTGGCATTATACAATAACCACAGGAGGGAACCTGACTGTTACTTTGGTGCAACGATTCATAGAAGCAGAGCAAGCCTGAATCCTATCCTGTTTCATATAGGATAAACTGTCAATAAAAGTCCAAAAGGGATCCTTTTTATTTGGTAGAGGTAAAAGATCCCTTAGAATACTATATCATCCCTGAAGAGAAGCAAAATTAATTCGGACAGTTTGAACTAGACGAAAGCAACAGAATCTAATCCTGTACAGATTCACACTATTGTGAAGGAAAAGTGAAGGAAAATGACTAAGTGAAAGGATATATACAAGAAAAAAAAGTCACATGGGAAAACTTTACAAAAGGCTTTATTTATTACACTGCCTAAGAAAAACTTAGCAGATAAAAACTAAGAAAATCATTAATGTGATATGTATAAATTTTAAAAAGTCCGTATGTAAGTTGGACATAGAAATTCTAATTTCCTAACTAGTAAAAATGGTAGAATCTTCAAATTTTGGCTCCCTAAAATAATTTCATGCTTTATATTCTATTTAATTCTGAACCAAAATCTAGTAAAACAGTTTTCAAGTTCTCAGCTATCTTAAAACAATATGAAATCTAAAAGAAATTCCAAATTTTGTAACACTAGTAAAAATATTTTTGTCATTTTAATATCACTTTAATTAATATATGTTACAAAATAGATTACATCCTCTTGTTATCCATAGGAGCAGGAGTCTGACCCAAATAATTATTTATATTTTCAAGCAATATAAAAATATTGGAAAAAAAACATCAACAGAATCCAAAATTAGATTTTGGTTCAATAATATAATGTTTATTTCCTAAAATATATTTTTATATACATGGATATATGTTTATGTAAATGAATGTATGTTTATTTCTGAAATTTTGAGTTCTACAACAGAACTTTTTCCCATAGAAATTTTTATTGAACTGAATTTGCTTTTATTTTTAAACATTTAAAATACTCTTTTTATTAGCATTTTTCAAAAACTATAACAAAACCTTTCCTTTGCCAGGCTGATAACACAGTGCTGAAAACTTCACTAGAAATGTCACTGAAATCCAAACCAGTCCTCAGGGACTCAGAGAAAGCAACTCCATTAGAACGTTTGATCAGGCAGAGAATGAAAAAAAAATGAGAAGTTATTTAGATTGGAGTAAAATTTTTTTGAGTTGGCAAAGGGAAAATACCCTGCTTGAAGTAATGTCATCTTTAATTTGGTAAGTTATTTATTTTCTTGTAATTCTGTTTGAAGTATCAACATTTCCAGTACATTAACTTGATTGGCAGAGGTGATGTATGACTTGGGATAAACCCCGGTAAAAAAAAATTCATTCCTATCTGAGGTGGTCCAAATTCTGAATGAGTTCCTCTCAGCTGAAAACATGCATGTCTTAGAAACATCATCACATGCCTATTGCCTCTTAACATCACATCAAGTCAAAACTTCAGAGGGACAGACAACAGCATTCTGGCCTCATTTTATTCTCAGTAGCTGATATGAAAGAAACTTTAAATCAGAGAAAAAATACTCGACCAACTGAGTAAAAAATATTTTCAAAACTAACAGACATGATGAAAGGTAGTTCATAAAAGACTGCAGGACCATAACACATCGCAATAGGAAGAATTATCTATTTAGGTCAATAGGCGTTTTAATTGTATGAATTACAATTAATTGTATGAATTGTACAGCTATTGCACATTTTTCACCTTACCATTTTGTATTCTTTCCAGCTTTTCTGAAAATCCAGACTTCCATCTTCTCGGTGTTGTATAACTGTCCATCCTCCTCCAGCAATTTCCATATTGCAAAAGACCTACACCGTAAATAAAAAAGAAAAAAAAATTAAAACCAACCAACCAAACAAACAAAAATGTTTGCATTGGAATTCTGTCATCTAAGGAGGGTGTGGGGAAAGTATTTGCAAATAACAGTATTAAGGAAGTGTGTTTCCCTATGCAGTCATGCCCCGTTGCCTCAATGACATCCTCAGCCATTGATGACAACCAGTTCTCCTGCTACGTTTAGTGTAATTCTCCCAGCAATGTCTCCTTTCAGTGCATCCCCAAAAACATCTCCCCATCATTCTCTTTTGCTTCTTCAGCTTTCTCCATCACATTCTCTTCAAGCTCTTTTTTCTATTTTCTCGGCAGTGACTCTGAAACCACTCCCTTCCTATTAATAAACAAGTGTAATTCTTTCAGTGATAGAAGTGCTTCATATAGCTTTTAGCAGAGTGTCATTTGATCTCAGAGAGAATCTTGAGAATTCTTGCAGAAAACCCTCATCCTAGGAGTCTGAAATGTAGCACAGATGAGGTTATTCTGCTTTCCTTTGAATGGCAGTATTAACTACAGTGTTCCAGAGAGTGTTCCAAAATGGGACAGGAGACCTCAGAGCAAACTGCCTTATTCTGACAGAGAACCTAAAGAGAAAAAGGCTCAAGAGATGAGGTCTGTGAGAAAAGTCCACAAGTTAAGATCAATACTGAATATGTAGGATCATACCCTGTCAACATTAAGAAAATTATAATCTGGATACTAAAGATTCTGTGTATAAAGGATAGTGAAACAATTTGACAATTTTGTTGACCCTTGATATTATATTGTGCAAGCTGAAATCTGTTACCAATCATAAATAATCCATATAATAAAATGGATATTAACCTTTATTCACTTCATTTTTTTTTCATTATCCTTCCAAAAATATAGAAGATAAACTATGAAAAAATTAAGATGCTGCTTATGCATTTGCTTTTCTTCGTATGTGAGAAGCGGTAATAATTTTTGTTCCTGTTTTTGTAGGACACTTGATTTTAAGATCTAAGTTTCCTAGGGCTACTTATTCAAGCAAATTTTCTGGATTTCATTCCCCATTCATCCATGCCATATTGACATTGCAACTATCCTAATTTAATTTGTCCATGCTTTTAAAAGCTACATTCTGCCCTTCAAGTAAAAAGTCGGTACGTAAGAGTGTTGAAGAGGTTTAGCTTTTGGCACTCACATCAGCAAGAGTCAATCCATTAAGTACAGGTTGGCAATTCAAAGTTTTATGTTGCTTTGACAAATTGTAGGTTACTATCCAACAGAGTTAAAAATTTGTCCTGCAGTTGATTCGGGGACTATATTCTACCCTCAGGAAAAGCCATTCTAAATTTCTATTACTGATAAGAACTGTCATAGTAACAATATGCAAGTGTTTTTGTTTTAATTTGCACCAGGCATGCCAAGTGAAGTCCCTGTGAAAGTCCAGGAAGGAAATAAAATATCAGGACAAACATGAACCAGATTCAGGGTAACCACAAGAAAACCCACAATTTTCTGGACAAATATTTTGGCCCTATTCCTTCTTTAGGGAAGCCACTGTGAGTCAAAACATTTATCTACAGGACTTAATGTCTTTAGTCTGATTTACAGTGAGAATTTCTTAAAGATGGATTTACTTTCCTTATAAGTAATTTCAAGCTCCTATGAATCCTGCAATTTTTAAAGCATTAAATCCTTGTCTGTATTAAAACTCCTCATTTTAAAGATGCACACAGATTTTGGGATTTTCATACTAAGTTTAATGAAATACCAATTAAAAACATGAAGTTTTCTGAATAATACATCAAATTGAAAGAGAAAACTACAGAGTGAAAAAAAGACTCGCCAGCAGCACGTTTTTCACTTGCCATCATTATGTGGTCTGGCACTTTCCACAGTGGGAGACAGAAACACCTGCCCATATTAACAGGACTTCCAAGGTGATTGTAAATGTTACTGTGCATAGGTCTAGTCTTGTCTGTTCCAGAAAAGACCAAGGCACTCAGCCATTTAACACCACTTAATGTATTCTGATACTTAACCCTCTATTAGAAAAGGATGTAAAAAATGGACTGAATTTGTATGCATTATAGATTCTGACTTTTTAATCAATAAAATAACCTGACTTAGAATAAAAGGCCATTCAAAATATTGTACTCTTGCTCTTCCTTGAATACATGGGTATTTCTCAAAAATATTCTCAAGCTCCTAAAAGGCAAATATGAGATTATTTCTACTTATTTTTGCTTTATGGACTAAATTATTTTTTAAATTATAATTAGAAATTATAAATAAATTATTATTTATAAATTATAAATTATTATAATTTTATATCTCAGAGAGATAAGCTCAATTTTAAAGTAAATAGAAGATATGAAATTTCTACAATTGAATTTTAAATGCATATACACTATGACCCCACAAGTCTCCTTCATTGGCATGGAGCTCCAGACCAGACCTTTGCGATTCAGGGAGTGTGTCTCTGCTATGCACTGCATGTCTGATGACTACCATGTTGAAGGCCAGTTTCCCAGTACAGAAGATTAACTTACATTTAACGGGTTAAAATTCCCCTGGCTACGCTCAGAGAGAGCATCAGCACAATTTAGTGGGAAGTCCACAAGAAGAAAGTAAAGAGGGAGGAGTGAAGACCACATCCATAGCAATTGCCTCTGCAGAGCCCTGCAGACCCAGGCGCAGGGAGCCCAGCAGCCGTGGGTAACGCGGCATTTTCAGTCAGCCGGAGGCTGGCAGCAGCCGCGTTAGGGGACACAGCGGGCGAGTCAGTGCATTGATCCAAGGGCACATGCAGAGGTCCTGCTTGCAGTCAGACCAGTTACACCTGGCCTACTTGGGCTCCCAAAGGTGACTTGGCTCTTTCAACTCCAAAGATGGGGACAACCTCACTTTCACTGCTCGCTTGCCCATCAGAAGCCTTGCTTCCCCTGTAGCTCACCCTGACTTTGCTGGGGACTGAGAGGATTCTTCTTGCCTTTTCTTTTGCTCGGAGTAATCCTTTGTCCACATTATCAGGCACTGCACATACATCAGAATAAACTAACTAATTTGCTTTAATAGTTTAATTCTATCTTTTTCTCTTTCTATATAAAAAATATGGAATATTATTATGATCCTTTTAAACAGACACTAAACATTAATTTTTGATGAAGAGCTTGAAGACTAATGAACTATATTAAACAAAAAAATGCAGTCTAAAGCATGTGTGAGCATATAAAAATGAGGCATATAAATGATATGGAGCTGTAAGCAAGAAGGATAATTTTTTATAAATATATAAATGTGAAACCAACAAAACACTAAACCTGAAAGTAACATTTGTATATATGACAAAGGAATGTTCCATTGAATATCAAGATTCTAATAAGTATCCCTTAGAAAATACAAAATTAAAAGAAGGTATATTTTGTAATCTGCTGTATAAAATTGTTCTGAATGAGATAGTTGCCTGTGACTCTGAGTAATACAGAAGATAATAATGCATTAGGGCTCCTAAGATGTGTCAGAACTGTGCATTGCATTGTGGTAATCCAGATAAGCAAGTTGGCTTTGAACAAGCAAGTCTGTCTCCATGGAGTATCCATCAGGATATTAGAGCAATCTGACTGTGTCTGCATGGTGCTACCTCTAGGCTAATTAGTGCTGTCACAGTGCTACATTGATGGGATTTTGAAGCTATCTCAGCTGGAGTTAGTTCAGCTATCTGCACAGCAGTACCTTACAGTTTGTTTAAATGACCTTAATGTCTAAAAAAACACCTGTTAAAGCAATTGCACTCCTCACTTGACTAAAACATGCCTGGGATCAGCTCTTGCCGTGTTGTTGCTAGGGTAATACAGAAACGGGTGTGTCAGAAATGCCCTCAGCACATTCCTGCCTTTCCTTGCTAAAACAGCAACGCTCCAGGAGAACATAATGCAATGATATCAGCTGAGTTGTGATACCTGTGTTGATTGATAGCAGGAGTATATAATCAGGGATATAGTGGAAAGACAGGATGTCTTCCATTGTGTCACTGTCCTTATACTGCCAGTGAAGTGGGTTTGAGGTAAATATACCAGAAGCATCAGTGTCACAGTGTTTTCAGGTAATGATCGTTTTTAGTTGAGGTCCAGTTTCTGGTCATGATTTATGAACTTCAGTAAGGCTAAGAAAACTACTGCCAATTGGTACATGAGATTTGGACATAGATGTTACATCTCTTTTTGAGTGGAGCAGTGCCTACAGAATTTCTTTTATTATTCTTGTCCTGCTCAGTAATGCTTTCAGGGATATCTGACTTTTATGTCATGTCAATTATTTTCCCATTCACCAGAATTATGTTGATCTTGGCCCATAAAGCTCTCCCAGCCCAATTCTATTCATGGCTTAATGAACTCTAATTCCTTGGTAAATTATAACATCTTGATGTTTACAGGCTTCCAAAGGCCTTTTGTAATACCAAACTCCGTTTAGGAATAAGGTTGACATATCTTAGTATGATCACAATACTACTAATAACATTTTATTAATTTATAATATTATAAATAATAATATTGGCAATATTTTTTACAGTATTTTTCTGTTTGCAGGGTCACCACTGTTCTGCAGTAAATATAAATTCACCAGACAGAAGTGGTTCCCTCCCTCCTGTCTGGCCCACTTTATGGCCATCACTGCATTTCCTAGGTAATCTGCCCTTAATCTTGATGGCTGCTCCAAACAGTGCCCAGACAGAGGGACAACCGATAGAGGAATCTCCAATTAAAAGTTGGGTTTAGGTTGTCCTTTCATATTCCTACCCTCAGCTGACGCAGGTACCTTAGCAACAAAGGCCTTGCAAAAAAAATAGTTTCTTATACAGACTAATGTTTCATTTGCATAAAAAACCTGAAAACCTCCCAAGTCTCTTTTGTGAGAAGGATGGGATTATACACACTTCATAATTTCAAGCAGTGCTAGCACACAGCATGCTATGTTCTTCACAGCCAAAACCACTTTTCCCTGTCCCCCGACAAGAGAAGCAGAACTTTTTAAATCCTTATCTTTATAAACTACTCATTCTGCTATTTCTTTCCTTGTGCTACCAGATAATCCCCTAGATCAGCTTCCTCACTATCACACTTAACAAATTCACTTCTAAATCTTATTGTAGATTCATTTGCAGCCATAGTCTGATTCAACTGAGTTTGCCAAGTGGGAGGAAGTGAGTCAACTATTGAGTGTACCTTGGAACTTAGGAAGGATTTTCTGTCAGCGGGAAAGAAGAATGTCTGGAATAATACAGTTAATCATTTTCTCAGTCTATTATATTTTTAAAAGACTAAATATAAGACAAGCTTTTTATACCGGTACAATATTTTGTGGAATTATAACTTCAATAAAGGCTCAAAACGCTCCTTTCAGTTCAGAGCAATATCATATTAACAAATAAGATAATAAACCCAGTCTTTACCTTTTTAGGATCTGACACGTTATTAATATAAATAGTGTAGACCCCACTTTTGTTAAAACCAGATTGGTATACATCTGCACAGTCTCTGAATGGCTTTTCTTCCTCCTTTTTTGCATTCTTTAGTAAAACTGCAAAACAAAAACATGATAATATAAGTTACAACAGTCTTAAGCATTTCTGTACCTAGGAGGTCCACTTTTGCACACTTTTTTACCATCCCTTTCAAAAATACACAGTATTAATTGTATGTGTTTCTTACACCATTCATGTATTTGGCAAATTCTAGTAAAAAACTAGTACAAAGCTTTTGAACAGATGGCAGAGTGGGCACCAGAAGAAGTCATGATACAAATAGCTAAACAGAGCATCCTGTCTGCTGAGAGGTAACACAGCATGTTCCTTCTGAGTGCAAAGGTCTGTGCTGATACAGAGGTGTTGCCTCCAATTAAAGCAATACCTGGGAGGTTGCCAAAGAATGCCCCAGAGGTGGCACATGAAGGTGGAAAACGTGTACAGTATTGTGATCTGACACAGATGCCCACTCAAGACAGCAATGCTGGAAGGAGAGAGTTTGTGGTGTTCATGAAGCAATGATTTTAAGCAGCACAGCAGCTTGGGGAAAGGCAGCTGATTGCTGAAATTTATTCTTTTGAAGAGAATAATTTAATTATTTTCATACTACATTCATAAAGCTTGCTAAATACAATAAAAGGAAAAACAGTGCTACTGAAGTCAGGTGTTTAGAGACAAGATTCATTGCATTCATTTTGGCTCAGCACAGGGAAACAGTTAATGTTATAACACCAGTGCAGATCTTGATCCTGTATATTACAGACAGACCATACATATATGAGTCTGGGCTGAGAAATTAGGAGTGCAAAATATTGAGAATCCCAGCCTTAAACAACCAGGAAATTCCCTGTAGAAGGAAAAACATCTGAGAGTATTCTTCACTTTCACAAACAAAGGTAGCATGACCCCACACAACAGCGAAGGATATTATTTCATTCCAACAACATATATTTTAAGCACATCAGTATTCCCATGGAAATCCATTCATCTACTCAGATTCTTAAAGTTAAACATGTCCTTAAGTGATGTGCAGGGTTTGGGCCAGCACTTCATTCATCCCTACAATAAGGATACATTATTTTAGTCTTCCAGACACACTCATCCTCTGGTGACAGATACTTCTTTTTCATTTTTGGCTTGAAAGTGTGAGTTATAGATACAAAAGGGACTAATTCTTATTCATACTGAGTGAAGTGGCCTCAGCTGCAAAACTGATGCTGGTGTGCAAAAGGCAATGGCCTTGCACAGCATGTGGGACCACACAGCCCATAGATGGGGAGAATAATGCCAAGGGTGTGCAGTTGGAAATACTGTCTTCCCTTTAAACAACTCAAAGCGGTATTTTAGGATGGAAAATTCCTGCCAGAAGACTTGGTATTAATACCATTTCACAGATGGGCAAGTTGAGGTAAAGAAAGGTTAAATATTTTACCTCAGTCAGTCCATGAAAAGTTGAAAATAGTAAAATAGTGAGAAATCCAATCCTGACTGAAGGACTATACTGCTCTCTAGGTAGGCATTTTGCACAAAAATTATTTTTTCCCTTTAATGTGTTCTATATTACTATTTAAAAATATTATTTTAAGAAACAAAAATCTGTTACTTCTCCCCTTCCACGTATTTGCTTCATGTTGATTATTTTTATTCAACACCATCAACAAAAATCAAACTTAATTTAGGTATTTGCATACAAAATTCAATTAGGAAATCAATGGCTTTGAAATCTAGCTATATTTGGAAAAGATAGTGTTGGCAATGCTGTAGATTACACACTTCCCCGTGAAATGGCATGGAGTGAGCTCCTTAGCAAGGTGCACATGAATTGTGCATTCTCTCAAAAGTGACATTTTTTAAATAAGCCATAGAACTGAGGCCCTCGTGATTTGTGTTAATTAAAGACTTCATGGTACTTTCTGTAAGCAGATGGTGTAAGCAGTATCTGTGGCCAAAGTCCAACCTGAATAATTACTTGGGGCTGGAGCCAAAGCTAGAGGAGTTAAAGCAAAGCCTCACATTGATTTCAGAGGGCTTTAGAATAGATCCATTCTTTCTGGTCTGAATTTCTCTAGTGCCGTTGTTTCAACTGGAGACATCAGGCTCTTCTGTCTAAAAATTATATTTAGTGGTACAGAGACACTGCTCATTTCCTTCAGTCTTAAAACATTTATATTATATTAGCTGTCTGCAGTGAGATTATCTTACCTGTTACATTAGTGTTATACACACATAGAAAACCACTTGGAAATAACTGCTAAGATTCAGTAAAGGAAATTTGAATTTGGGTCCTTAGTAACTGAAACGTAGACAGAAGAAATCGTACGTTCTAAAGTTTATATAATTAAATTTTTAAACAAGGTAAGATTTCAATATCAGAGCAAATAACTGGTAATTTTCTAAAGAGATGGATCTCTAGGAATCATCCCTAGAAATAAACTATCTTCTCATGCTTAAAAACTAAAAAAAAAAAAAAAAAAACAAAAAACAAAAAAAACCACACCAAAACCACAATAAAAGGTATGTTTTTGTAAGAGATGAAGTTGAAAAAGACAGATAAATATCATAGATATGGCCATCTTTCCTCTTAGACAGCTGAAGTAGCTGAGATCACACAAAGAACAAACGTGTAATTTCCTAAAAAGCTAAGAAATCCAATTCTTGTTCGGGGTTTTTTGCACCAGGGGTTTTATTCACTGTAGCCAGGAGAAGATGACTTTCCTTGTGTGCCTCTCACCCCTCTCCCAGGAGTTGGTGCTCACACTGGAAGAAAAGCCCAGCTCCTTCACAAGGATCTATACTATTGCAGATTGCAGCACAGTATATTAAGCATGACTAGCCAATGTTTAGGTTTTCTTAATACATTGCACTGTAATTTGCAAGAACAGCCCAAACTTGACAGAAAATTAATACTCAGGAATGTTACTGGTAATGTGCTCTTAGCATAAAGTATGTTTTCTCTCAGGTTTGCTGTTGTTTTTCTAACTTAATATTCCATACAGTTTCCAAACTACTTCTCCATACTATACCTCTACATTATTTTTTTCTACAACATTACATAGACCTTGAATCCTTTATCCATTAAGTAAAGTCCCTGAATGATGTATTGGCTCACATATGGTAGGTGTGTAAGTAATTTTTTTTAAAAGTAAGAAAGTTGAAATAAATTAGTTTTAAAACCAAATACGCAACCATTAAATTCCTTTGTCTGCTTCAAGATATTGACTTTACACAAACTCCTAATGTTAATTTAGCTGGTTTAAAATACAATGCTTATGACAAAGTTTTATCTACCTGAAGAAAAAGATAAGTCTATTTCAAGCAAAATAATATTATAATTTTTTAAACCTGGATTCTTAGCCAAGGTTTGGAACACGGGAGGGTTTTCTTACTGCCTTCTCTGAATGAATAAACTGGTAAGGAAGTCATGCTCCTTTAAAGCAATGATGCCTTTGTGGAAAGTCCTGTTTTTCTGAACAGAAGGAAAATGAACAATAATTTTTTTCAATGCTTTTCCAAAAGTCTTCTGGGTAACTTTTATCCCAATAACTTTCTCCTTGGGCTATGCTATTTTTTCCCTACTTGATGGGAATTATTTCTTTCAGTTATCAGTCCTTCAGCTGTTCCTTTTTCTCAGTGCCCTGGACAATGACTGGAGTCCATACAGCGCAGGAAGTTCTATCCCCAACTTCCCAGGCCCTGTAGATGATCAGGAACCCAAATTAACAAGGTCTCAGTGAACCCATGGGTTGTGCAGTACCAGGGCTGAGCAGCTGCTCTGCTGCAGCTGCTCCCAGGATATTCACCCTCAGCAGAGAGCCAGGTTTCAATACTTTACACAGTATTTGAACACACCATGGAGTATGTGGTACAATTTTTTTTCTGATTTCCTGTCTACTCCTTGGTAACAATTTTTAAAATAATATTTTCTTTTGGGGCATTAACTTGCAAGTAACACCTGTGTGTTTCATTCAAGAACTCCCTGTGAGCTTACATTGAATTCATTCGGGTGTTTTAGAAGGTGAGAGAAAATTAAACTCTAGAATTTCTTCCTTAAGCACATTCATTTGCTGAATGATGACAATAGAAAATGCTGGGCTTCATTAAAAGGTTCAGACTAAGACAGTATAATCGTGTGTATAAGTACACAAGCATAAAGGAGCACTTAGCTCTAATCCCAAAGGTGGTGCAATCACAGAATGTTGTTTACAGGAGCAGCACTGCTCTAGCTTTATCTGTTGGCTGTGGACTGGTTCCACAGCCACAGAATGAATCAGTTAATCCGAGATCTTGCAGAAAGTGTTTGGATTTGTGGTAGGGGCAAAAGGAGGAGGCAAGGTTATGGATTTTGTTGGGTTGCTTGGTTGTTTTGTTGTTTTGTTTCTTTGTTGGTTATACTAGTTGTTTATTCTGCTGGAGCCATCAATGGTCTTGATTCACCCCATGACCCTACAGACCCTGGACTGGATGGAGAAGTGGAGGGATTTTGTTTCCAAGGAAAAATGACAAAAGCAAAAATAACCCCTTTGCTCTCAGCCTCCAGCCATTAATGGCTACATGCATTGCCCTCACTGCGTGCGGGAGGCCCAAAGAGGTGTGTGAACCTTGCTTAAGTACAATACAGAGTAACAACCAGGCCATGCTGAAATGCAATTAGCAGGGCCACAATGATTCTACCAGCCTAGGAATTAGTCCAGTACCAGATTTGTTGGGAGCACTGAGGTTAATTACGTATAAGAATTTGAGATCAATACTTTTAACATGGGGAGGAAAGAGAAAAAGTGTAGTCAATTAGATGTCTCAGGTTAACATTTACAGAAATGTTTTAGCAGCTAATAGAACATTACTTTGCCCTCCCACACAGCCTCTAAAAGTATGCAGTAAGAAAGGCAAACAATTGCATAGTGAGAGCACTCAAGCTATCCAACTACATATTAAATAAATAACTTAGAGCAGAATTTCCCTCCTGTAGGGCTGCAAGAATTAACTCCGTGTTGGAAAACGACAGTAACATAGAGAGCTTTCACCCTCTCCAGGGCATAATTATTTAATACCTAATAAATTATCTACAGTTATCAAGTTCGTTTCCCAATAAATCCAGCCTTAGTGACTGGCAAGTACAATAATACTTCAAATCACTGTGCATTTAAAAGAAATCACTTAAGAATACCATAAAATGGTCCTCATTAGTGAGCTGCAATAGAATGCCTTATGGCCCATTTACAAAGAGATAAAAACACTTAATTATCCAGCTGCAATTTAATTCCTGAAGAGTTTCTGCTTGAGACAGCAATTTTGTGAGTAACTAGCTATTCACTGAGAGGAGAACTAAAGAGGTCTTTCACTAACTGTACAAGGAGATTAAGTTGCTGTCACTGTTTAATATTCCTAGTGTCCATATTTCTTTAATTGATTTATATTTTTCCACACAGGCACCCTAAAGTGCATTTGATGCTTCCATCTGAACATTGGTATGCATACAAAAAAATTTTTTACTAACAAACTATTTGAGTGACACCAACAGTGCTGTTAGTTGGTTTATATATGCTGATATTCTCTGTAATATCTCGGGTGTGAGTGAATAATGCCAGTTTCACAAAACTGAGAGAAGAGGTTTTGGCACTGACCTATGCTGTAGGAATGAGGGTGGGTAAATGATTTTAATACCAACAACCAAGAATTTATATACACTTCCAGTATAAAGTTTTCAGTACAAATAAATATTGATCTCCTGCTGTGACCATCAACAAATTAATAGGGATAAAATATCAGAATCCACAATTCCGTTTTGAAGAATTTAAATATTTCTCCACTGACATAAATTTCAAATGCTGCAAATTCAAATTTACTTATTTTAGAACTGAATCTCTGTTAAACTACAGCCTAAGTTGGTACTACCTAAAACAATTTGTTGTACCTTATGATAAAGATTTACTTTGAAATTAAGGTATTCTTGCCTAAGCAGGGTACAAAAATATTTTCATCTGTAAAACATGATGATTTGGAATTGATATTTTTTAGTTTTAGAAAAAAACGATGCAGGTAGTGATCATATAAATGTCAGCACTAACATCATTACTTTTTAACATATAATATGGATAAAAAGGGTACTTGTAGTTGTACGTCACCTCATCACGAAACAACTCACTTGGACAGAAGTGATTTCTTTGATCTAAAAGAAGTCCAGACCCGAACTCTGAAAATGTCAGGTGAGTTAGATAAGACTGACCTCAAAAAACCCTCCAACAGAGCTTTCTGAGAAAATCTCTGAAAATTGCACATCAATAGAGAGTCTTCAATGAAAACTGGAACTGTATAGCACCTGAACAGAAAAAATGAGAAACACAAAAGCTGGTGCTGATGTGTAAATTTAACTGTACACCTTTACGACTGCACAAAGTCAGGCCAGCCTCTGACTGCAGCCCTGCAGCACTTTCCAGTCCATTTGCTCAAGAGGATCCAGCCACGGGAAGAGTGACGGGACGCCTCTTCCCTGACACTGAGTGCAAAAGAAAGATTCAGTTTTTCTCCAGCTTTCAAAACATAAATAAGAGCAGATCACATAATGGAAAGTATCTTTTTAACAGCAAGCTTTGTGAATTGCTGCTGATCATTTTCTGATAGTGATCTGATCGCTTTTTAAACTAAAAGTATTTCTGTTATGCTTTAAGATATCTTAATAAAAATGAAAACCACATCCTCATAAAATCTCTAAAGATAAAGGAAGTAGAGAGAAACAGAGAAAACTGATGTTTTCCATAATCTTGAACACATAATGTCAACCTTAGCTGCAGTTATCTGCTTTGACACCTTTCAGGAAGTTAAATATTGTGGAACACCACTGCATTAAACTGGATTTTGTTTAAAGCTTTGATGTAGGCATTCTAACTTTGTCAAGTCTGAGGTTTTTAATTTATTCTTAACCAATTAAAAAAATTAAAAATTAATTAGTATATTGAAATCTTCATGCTTTGCTATTACACTGCAGTATATTAGAATACATTGATAACCAAAATTCAATTTCTGGTATAAGAAAAAAATGTCTGTCAACTCATGAATTTGTTTCTTAAATGATGTTTCAAGCACAATCCTGATCTACCTCAGACCTATAGCTTTCAGCCAAAGCCAGTCAGAATCTTCTGTGCACCTGGCACAAAAGATTCTTCTATGTTTCAAAAGAAAAATAATGAAGTGATTGGTGCGACACACTCTAAATTTCTGCCTCACCAGTTGTCTCATTATATTGGAAAAAACCTTAATAATGTCAAGGATGAGGTACCAAGAGGAGGCATGAGCTTAAGGAATTAAATATTTGTAGGCAAATGGTATCAGAAAAAACAAGCTGTCACCTCAAAATATGTCTCAGATGAGTACCGACATTATTCTTTCCATGAACAGAAGAAAAATGATCAAGACCTATATCACAAAACTTTGCTCTTCTACATTGCTATGATCTAGTAGATTTAAATATCCTCATTATTGTATTCCAATGTATGGCTGAATCAGTATAATACAGAAAATTTGTCTTATCAAACACTATAAAAATACTAATATTTAAAACTACTGTTTGCTTTTTCTGTCCTGTGTTCCCACCAGGATTTTTTATTTGGTTTGGTTTGGATTTTTGGGGGTTTGGTTGCTTTTTGATTTTTGGGTTGCTGGGTTTTTCTAAATACTAGCCTGTATTATAAAAGGTGTCTTTGAAGTCTATCTAATGAATAAGGCCAGCATCACTGCTGAGACAATTCTGCTTCTGTCAATGGAGTTTCTCTGAGTCTGCAACCTTCAGGTCATTTCTTTGAAGTTCTCTGTATTCTCACTCTTTTCACTTCAGAACAAATTTTTACACCACATCAACTTTGAACTAAGAAGTGGAATATATTGATTACTGTTTAATTTTTTTAAAAAATAAATTAATTGCTATGCTTTTAAAAAGCATGAATTCCATTCAAATAAACTTTTGGACATATTATTTTTCCTACCCACAAACTATGAGACTTGTACCTTTTCTGAAATGCCAGCCCCACTAACCATGTTATTTACTTTATCAAGTCAGTAGGTACTTCTGGGGAGGTAAATTCTTAGCGTATACATGTATTATTTGTAGAATTAAGCTTAGCATCTTGTCAGCATTCAAGAGGAAGATAATTCTTCATTTTTCTTTTACTAAAAGGTCACAAAACCAGACTTTCATGACAAAACTTTCTCTTCCATTCCATTAGTTTTCTGAGGTAAGTAAGTTTAGGCCAAACATTTTAGCAAGGTATATTATTTTGCAGTCTGGAAGACAGCCAAAAATGAAACTTATAGGGAAAAAAAAAAATTTATGGTGAAATGTTTTCTTATTGAATTTTATAATCATTTATCGTGTGGGTAGGACTACCTAGGCAGTTATCACAAGTTATGCAAATAATTTTTAACACAATAGAAATTTGATGCATTTTCTTATACTGGTATAAAAGACAATGTATTTTTGACTGGGCACCTTTTGTGACATTTGGCTTGTTACGTAATTTCCCAGTGCACCAATATACTTTCTGAACTAATTGGTTTGAACTTGCATACACATCTTTGATTTTATTATCTATTGCTTAACATAATTTGTAGTATATGCCTTGTTTTGGGGTTGAGAAGTTTTTTGAGTAATATTCATATGACTCTACTTTAGCACTACATATCTTCTCCAGAAATTATTTTTCTGATGCAGCAGCTTAGAAAGTACTTCACGATACTATTTACTGTGTTACAGATGTGTTGTTGGACAGTGACAGCAATGTGCTTTATAAATAATCCTGTAAGACAAATATTGCTCTAAGTAGCATGAGAAATTACCAGCTTAAAGAAAACCATAAGCATAAAACCTTTTATGGCCTTTTATAAGAATAATTTGATCTCTATCCAGCTATATTTTGATGTCTATTTGTAATCTGCTACAGGTTAATCACTTTTACAGTTCTGGACATAATCATGCAATAACACTGTGATTAATCAGGCCTTCACTTCTATGTTTTTATTTCCTCATTTTTTTTGGGGGGAAAGGTAAAAGTTTCATGCATTTATCTCCATTTTAATTTGGAGATTATTTCATTTTTAAATAGTTATTTTAATATTCACCATAATGAACAATGATTTCCTTTGGAAGGCTAGTATCTGAAGGTGCTTCTATTTTACAAATTCTTCCATAGAAATTTACTGCCAGATGTTGCCAAGGTTTTTACCCCAGCCTAAAATATACAAATATACACAGGCAATGTGAAAATTGTGTTTAGCCACAGACACAGGCCGAAGTAGAGACACGTAAATCCCCATGGTACCCTTCATTTATTTGACTCTCTGTAGGTTTTCTGACCTATTAGAGTGTCTACTTGAAGGATTACATGCAACTGAAACTCTAGAGTTGCTCACACTGGGAGAGAAGTGGGTGGTATTTTGGAAACTGAACTCACAACAGTTCCAAGTTTTACAGGTGGCCCTCATCCCAAAGCTGATCTGTACCAAAACTGACACTGAAAATGGGATCTGGATTTTCTATTTAGGTCCACCTATGTTAAAAAAAAAAAAAAAAAAAAAAAAAAAAAAAAAAGTGTTGATTTTACCTTTTTAGTTGTTTTTTGTTTTTTTTTTTTTTTTTTCCTCTTTCTCATCTGCCTTTATGTTCTTCAGAAATTCTCCTCATATATGCCTTGGCACAATAAGCACCAAAGCAGATTTCTTAGGGTTTTTATCCAGTTCTAGGGACCATGCTAGCTTCTTAGACCGTTTAACTGAACAAAAACAGTTTCTGTTCAGGCCTAGATCTCTGTACTATCCAACTGTATCATTCATAGGCTCCTAGCAGGAAAGCTTTAGATAACATCCCAATTTATTTAAATTAATCAAAAAATAAGTCTTCTGATATGATTATGTCATTACTGGAGTAATGTATCTCAAGTTCTGTAATCAAAAAACAATGATTATCAGCAGATTGGTTTCAAATTACTTGCTTTAGCTATATTATAATTTTCACTTTCACAAACAGGAAAATCCTCAATACTATGACTTACAAGAAAAAGAAAATAATTTTATTATCTGTGATTTATCCTGGGAGAGAATTTGCACAGTAATGGATGGATGGATGGATGGATGGATGGATGGATGGATGGATGGATGGACGGATGGACGGGACGGACGGACGGACGGACGGACGGACGGACGGACGGAGGATGGATGGATGGATGGATGGACAATTTTTAAAATATCATGGCATAAATGTAAGATAAAATATAGTGACTTACATTTTTAATTTAGGAAAATCTGATGAAGGTACTTAAATTCATTCTCAAAATACCACAGGATTTAGACATACTTTGCAATTCCTCTCAACTCTGTTGTTCATGCTTATAAAGTTACTCATCTTTGGCAATCTGGCTTTCTAGGCTTCATGCCTCACTTAGGTTGTGCTTGCTGAAAAAGATGAGTATCCCTATTAAAGACCCAAAGTTCTGAAGAGGACCCATCCTTGTCTACCACTACAGCTTTCTAATAATTAAAAAATATTTATCGATCTCAACGATATCTAGTAATGTTTACCTAAATTACTCAAGTCCTCTCTTCTATCAAGGGAAAACACTCAGTGTTACTGGCTGTTCCTTTTCTCCCGATCATTAATTATTTTGTGCATTTCCATAACAGCATTCCACATATCTTCTTTCCCACCTAATAGTTTTGTATGTTATGGCTCTCTCTCCTCATAAGAAAATTGTTCCAGGACTCTAATTTTTCCATTGTCCTATTCTTTTCTGGACCATTTCCATTTCTGCTATATCCCTTATGAAATTAGATGACTGAGATTTACCGAAGTATAAGACAGAAGATGTGCTACTGATTTATGTACCACTTTTTGTTATTCTACTTTTCCAAAGAAACAACAGTTCTCACAGAGCAGTTTTTGTTTTGATCATTATTGCACACATCAAGATTTGTGCAAAATGCATATTTTGCTGTTAATTTAGAGTATCTCCAGTGGTGCTTCCCAAAATGCATACATTTCCACCTTCAACATATATTTGCAAAGATTTAAGTTGGCATTGATTTTTGACACAACTTTTAGTACTTAGTCTTCATTAGAGTGGTCTTGTGATCCAGAAAAATATTATTTTAACTTAAGCTACCTGGCTATTTCTTCAGCTGTGAATGTACCTAACAAAAATATTGGTCAGTTAGACAGTCAGACAATAAGAAACATTTCTTCGCTTTAACATTTCTCTTGAAGTTATTCTCCAAGAACACATGTATGCAAGGAAAATTCTGAACATGATAATACACAAAAGGTAATGGAGACCAAAATCAAGGGCTTAGTTAGGCTATTAAAAATTATATTTAGGCGTTTAACTGCTTTAAGCATCATTTACTTCCACAGCTCCTCAGAAGTTAAAAAGACTGCTGAAAACTCAGGTTTTCAGGCACCTGAATTTGTACCCAGGAGCCCAATTTGAAACACCCACTTCTGTATTCCTCATTCAAAGTTTTTATAAGAAGCAGCTGAGGAAACTAAGTTTAGGGAAAATATTGGTTTATTTGTTGTTTTTTTTTTCTTTGAATCATATTCAAGACTGTTAGAAAATCTTTTTAAGCTTGCAAGAACTTGCTATACATCTCTGTATGATATTAAAATATCTTTCATTTTGATATTGATTTTAAAATACTTCTGAGCTTTACTAGAACACTCTGGACACAGCCTTGCCAGGTTTCTTTGCCAAAAGGCCAAAAAACATAATAAAGGATTTGCATTGCAACACAATGTTTCTCTACTGATACGAGAACAGCCCACTATGAAACGTTATTTAATGCAAAATGCTAGGGAACTATATAACAGAATGAGCAGAAGGGAACATTTAGAACGAACATGAGAGAGGAGAAAAGTTGTTTTATTTTTTAAACAGTCTATCAACACTGGCCCAAGCATTCACTTCCAAAGTAAGAGATGTAATCCTCATGAGTGGAGCAGTTGATATTTAAGCCACACAAGTTGCATGGGAATATATAGCAGAGAGAAAACCCACATTGCCTTGAGCTGAATAGTTTCATTGATCTAGTATGTCTTCTGCCTCTTAGAGAGAACACTGAATAATGATGCAGGTGACAGGTTTTCCTTTGGGGGGATGGGGTAGTTATTTGCTGGTTTCATTTTGGTATTTTGCTTTTTATTTTTTTAGTTTATGGCACTTAGAGCTGTAGAATGACAATCTATTATGCTGTGCTCTTCAAACTTCTGATACCTCTCAGAGAACTCTTTGATCTATGCTTCTACAATTGCTAAAGGACTAACACAGCTCACATATCTACAGTTTCTCTCTGTGTTGATCCTGTACCTTTCTCAGAAGGATTTTTATGTTGACATTTCTGACAACATTTTTGTGTTGTCATTTCTGACTTTGCCTTGTGTCGTAGTTTGGAAAAAAATGAGTTTTTTCTGAACTTCAGTGGTCAAACCAATGAGTACTCAGGTTTAAAGACTGGCACCTGGTGTGGCCACTGAGGACAAGGATCCGCCTCTGAGAACACAAGGGGTTAAAAGCAGAGGGCTCCCCGGAAAGTTCTCTCTTGGTTCCGGTCCTTGAGGACAGAGGGATCTCCCCTGCCCAGCGGCTGGCTGGGCGGGGGAGGGGAAGCCATGCGGCCTGGGTGAGGTAGGGCCGGAACCTCGGGCACAGAGGGGGAGAGGAAAATCCTGTAAGATAGAAGGGTGGCAGACAGCCTTCTTTTCCTTTTCCCTCCCCCCTTCCCCCCCCCGGAGGGAGACTGAGAAACCGTGTGTGTGATCTTCGTCACCTTGAAATTTGATATCAACAACTAGACAGCACGGCCGAAGGAGTATGGGGGGGTGGCGTGAGAAGAGTGCCCAGCAGCAAAGATACCGTGAGAGTTCTGGAGAAACAAAGCCCAAGATCTTAACCCTTTTCGTAAATGATAGAAACTTTATAAATGCTAATCCTCCTGAATTTGAAGAAGAAAGATAGGAAGAATTAAGCAAAGATGATAGAGTAGGAATGCTGAAAAGAATCCTAGGTGGGAGGAGATGATGGAGTAGCTTTGGCTGGACTCTTTTGTATAGCCATAGACAGACTCATTTTTTTTTTTCTATAACATAGAAGCTGTATCTGGGGAGAGGCATTGGCTTGGAGCCAAGAGTGGACAGTAGTGTGAACAAAGATGAGAAGTGTCCCCAAAATTTGAGAGGCTGTCGTTTCTTAGAACTAACCAAAGCATCTTTAAAAAGAGAAACCCTAGAAGCAACTCTGGTCCATGCACAGTGGTGAGAGCACTGGACATGGAGGAAGAGGCCACGATGTAGTGCAAGAAGGACTCCTATCTCTCCTCAACGAACTGAGTACTGATTATCGGAAGAGTGGTAATAGACTGAAGATTAATTATCTAAAAGGTGGTAACGTGATGGGGAATTTTCAGTTTGTTTTGTTAAGTTGAGAACTAGTGGGGGGGGGGGGAGGAAGAGTGTTTTTTTTAAAGTTTCCATGTTCTTCTGTATGTGTCTTCTTTGCCTATTATAAGTAATAAAGTTTTTTTTCCTTTTGCTTTCTAAATTAGACACTGTTTTGCTCTGTTTTTGGTCACATCTCACAAAAGATACCAAGGACAGTATATCGTTATAAAGGCACTGGCCTTATGCCAACGTCAAACCTTTAACATTTGGTTCCCTGACCGGGAAATCGAACCGAATTCTAAATGAAAAAAAAGAGAAAATAAAAAAAGACTGTGAGATGGAATCAGAGAAAAAGAACAAAACATGTATCAAAGTAAACTAATAATGAAATTTAGATGTAGAGAAAAATATGTAGTGTCTTTTGTAATAATTTTAAGATAGGTATGTGTTCTCAGAGGCGAAGGGTGGAATGTCGTAGTTTGGAAAAAAATGAGTTTTTTCTGAACTTCAGTGGTCAAACCAATGAGTACTCAGGTTTAAAGACTGGCACCTGGTGTGGCCACTGAGGACAAGGATCCGCCTCTGAGAACACAAGGGGTTAAAAGCAGAGGGCTCCCCGGAAAGCTCTCTCTTGGTTCCGGTCCTTGAGGACAGAGGGATCTCCCCTGCCCAGCGGCTGGCTGGGCGGGGGAGGGGAAGCCATGCGGCCTGGGTGAGGTAGGGCCGGAACCTCGGGCACAGAGGGGGAGAGGAAAATCCTGTAAGATAGAAGGGTGGCAGACAGCCTTCTTTTCCTTTTCCCTCCCCCCTTCCCCCCCCGGAGGGAGACTGAGAAACCGTGTGTGTGATCTTCGTCACCTTGAAATTTGATATCAACAACTAGACAGCACGGCCGAAGGAGTATGGGGGGGTGGCGTGAGAAGAGTGCCCAGCAGCAAAGATACCGTGAGAGTTCTGGAGAAACAAAGCCCAAGATCTTAACCCTTTTCGTAAATGATAGAAACTTTATAAATGCTAATCCTCCTGAATTTGAAGAAGAAAGATAGGAAGAATTAAGCAAAGATGATAGAGTAGGAATGCTGAAAAGAATCCTAGGTGGGAGGAGATGATGGAGTAGCTTTGGCTAGACTCTTTTGTATAGCCATAGACAGACTCATTTTTTTTTTCTATAACATAGAAGCTGTATCTGGAGAGAGGCATTAGCTTAGAGCCAAGAGTAGACAGTAGTGTGAACAAAAATGAGAAGTGTCCCCAAAATTTGAGAGGCTGTCGTTTCTTAGAACTAACCAAAGCATCTTTAAAAAGAGAAACCCTAGAAGCAACTCTAGTCCATGCACAGTGGTGAAAGCACTGGACATGGAGGAAGAGGCCACGATGTAGTGCAAGAAAGACTCCTATCTCTCCTCAACGAACTGAGTACTGATTATCGGAAGAATAGTAATAGACTGAAGATTAATTATCTAAAAGGTGATAACGTGATAGGGAATTTTCAGTTTGTTTTGTTAAGTTGAGAACTAGTGGGGGGGGGGGAGGAAGAGTGTTTTTTTTAAAGTTTCCATGTTCTTCTGTATGTGTCTTCTTTGCCTATTATAAGTAATAAAGTTTTTTTTCCTTTTACTTTCTAAATTAGACACTGTTTTGCTCTGTTTTTAGTCACATCTCACAAAAGATACCAAGGACAGTATATCGTTATAAAGGCACTGGCCTTATGCCAACGTCAAACCTTTAACACCTTGTTTTTCATAGTTACTAACATATTCTTCCAAGTGTACCATTTCCATTTTTCACAGTGGTCTCCACCCATCTCCCTCGACCAGTGCTGGTGAAAGGAATTTCTTTCTTAAGACATTCTGCAGTGTCTTTAACATTTAAAAATTGAAAATCTATCTGAATTTCTGTTAATGTAAGAAAATTGTTTACTAAGAAAGACATACTTGTGGAGAATTGTCCAATAGAGTCTTTGCCAAGATCTTCTTTCAAAGCATGTTATTTCTACCTTTTTGGTTGGAGCACCCAGAAACAAACAAAATGCAGCAAGACAGAAGAAAGGAAAATTATCCCTTATTATAAATAAAATCTTATTCAAGAGAAGAGATTCATCTTTTGGATGTCTACCTATTGCACCATAAAAGCTTATATACAAAATCATCAATATTGTAACCTATACACATGTAAAAAAATCTGCATTACTTTCCTTTGGTTAGTAGCCTGTTCTCTCCATTGACTGAAAGGAAGTGAAGAGCAGATGAGATACAGAGATCCGTAAATTTAAGATCTATGGTTGGTTGTCTTACTTCCAGCAGAAGGAGACAGAGACTCAGAGGAACAAATCAGTATTGCTAGCACAAAGGCAATGTAATTTTGGCCTATATCCGCTATGGTCAAGATATAAAAACTCAGTGATATTAAATTCAGAATCAAATATGGTTTTTCGTACAAGGGTCAGCCTCAGCACTGTCTGAACTTTACTTGATTTGTGGGTTCTCATTGGCTCATTTCTCCTCAATTATGTCGTTCTCTTACTTAGAATAAGACCATTAAGTTTCACTTTTCCAAAAATTCAGGACTTAATTCATAAGAAATTTCCTAGTACTTCTAACGTTTTATAATGCCGCTTTCTTACCTCCTTCCTTGGAGCAGAGGGTGATCAAAGTGTGAACTGTATCCATCAATTCAAGCTGCTGTTTCTGAAAGGACACTGTTATTGCTTGTTGCCTTGTTTAACTGCTTCTCTAGTTCCTGGATTATGTAGCTTTGTCGTGTGACTAAGCTTTGTAGGTTCTCTTTTTCCTCCTTCAGAGTGGCCAGCTCCTCCTTGTGTCTTTCTTCCATTTCTAGAATTCTGTGCTCAAGTAAACTAAAATAGAATAAAACAATTAATAGATACAATTTCATGCCAACACCTAATAATACAGAAACCAGAACATTTTTGTCAGTGTATAATTCACTACCTTAATCAATAATTCTAAAATATGTCACATATTCAACCCACTGAGCTTCTCTCTCAAGTAGTCAACCATAATTGATCTCTAAGACTGCATTTTGTGATGTTTGCATGTTGTAGTTCTGAAGGGCATGAAACTGCATACGAAGGTATTACTCTGATCTACAAATATCCCTATGCACAAGCAGAGGGCCAGTAAAACATTTGAATGTAAAAGCTCAGGAAGAAGAGCCTGAGGTAGGCAGAGGAGGGAGAAGAGCAGGGCATTGAAGAGGACATGGTTGGTAATAAAAATGGGTCAATATGATGAGACGAAAATCAGGGTAAACTGCAGAAAAGTTTGTGAAGGGCCTTGTCACTGAGTGGAGGATAAGCATTATAAGTTATGGAGAACCATCAAGGTGTGTGGACCCACAATAAATGTATTTTTTGATGTGGTCTATGAAGCTGGAATAAGAATTTCACACCAGATAAGCAGTACCTGCTTTCACATTTTTTTTTCACTATTTTCCCAAAAAGTAAATCAATAACTTGTATTTTAAGGTAGGATTTCCTCATTTTCCTCAAGTCTACATATGTATCCCATTAACACTCCCCAGCCATGTTTGATTCTTCCCCAAAAGGCTCCTCAGGCAGAAAACTGTTGGGCATCATGCTATGTGACCTGTTTACATTAATTTTTATGAAGAATTTTGCACACATGTAGAAACGCTTTTTCTGGATTGATATTCTTTTTCTAGTACCCTTTCTGTCCTGTGCTGGAAGTGTTCATTTTAGCAAGATCAAAGGCATATCAGATTACATCTAGAAAAACAGTGGTGTTGTAGACTTAAAGGACAGCTAATATCTGTTAACCATGAACAAGAAGCTTCTCCAGGACAGTGCTTTGAAGCTGTGGTGGGAATTCAACAGAAAGAATGTATTAGTATTAGACAAAGAAATTAATTCAATCACACTGCTACTTTCTCTTTGTATATACCAAAAGTTGTATTTCTCATGCCCACAAACCAAGTGTTGGTTAAAATCTTGCCAAAAACTGCTTCCTGCTCCAGTCAGTCTTAGGTTTTATTTATTTGCACTCTCCCTCTATCTTTGTTTTTACTTCTGGATAATAGATCAGTGGCAAAATGCCTTCATAATTTTAGGTCATTTAACCTAACACAGGAATTTAATAAAATCCATATGGAGTTGCTTCTACTCTATATCATGGAGCCTTAATATGAGCTGTTAGAGATGATAACAATGCAAAGATTAAATTCAGGCACCAAAATTTGCTATTCAAGCTAGAGCAAGTTCTATTTTTTTTAAGCAGCTTTTTTTTTTCTTCTGAAATGTTATAAATGTGGAATTTGCAAAGATCCTGAAGAAAGTATACTTTGTAATATCAATATGTCTAGTTCTATGAAAACCAGAAGCATCTGGGAAGAGGGAACAAAAAAAGAAAAGATGTGATGGAGAATACATTTTCGTAGGGTGCCAAACACAAAGGAGAATATATGTCATTTTAAAAGGCACTTTAATTAGAAACACAATAAGATATAGTGGACTGAAATAAGATGGTAGAAGGTTACACCCCGAAAAAAATATGCATTTTTGAAGCCGAGACTATAATTTATTCTAGCACCTTATCAGACCTCTGGCTGATTTTTCATCACTTGAACACTAACATTAAACATCATGGTCTAGATTCACATAGATTTTTTTAAGAATATGTATGTGGTAGCCTTTGAACTTTCTTATGCAGAAAGTCAGATGTAGTTTAGTTTGGCAGAAGCAATTAAAAAATCTTCAGATAGATTTTGTTCTAGTCATAAAATATTGTCAAAGAAACCCACTTCCTTTTGTAATTTATCAATTCTATCAACAGAATAATTCTATTAACTGATAATTTTTTTACAGAAATTATGGAAATACTGATTGCTACTCTAGATTTTAACTATTCTGATAGACTAGTTACATCAGTGCTATTGGGATAGGAAAAAAGTGTCCTGATCACAGTCTATAATAGAATGGGTGCTAGGTGGGGCCACATCCCAGTCTGACACCTTACAGTCCCCCAAAATGTTCTGTATTTTCAATGCAAGAGAAGATGTCATTCAGGAAGATAGAATATAACTTTGTAGTAGTATAGTAAATAAAGACAAAAAATGTTCCCTTTTTCTTTATCCCTATAGTACAGTACAATGCATTTCCTTAATTCCACAGGACCTCATCTGCATGTCCACAACTAAATAATTTCCATATCTGAATGATTTCATGTCAAAGAAAGAGCCTTTGACAGCCACAATTTATGCATTGCATTATTGTTTCCCACTGTTGCCTTTCTAAGGCCATAGTAAATGAATCCAGGGGGATGACAATCATTTGTGGCAGCACTGGCCATGTCGAGCATGAAAAGAGAAGCTGACAATGTTTAGAGCTCCACAGTTTGGCATCTACAGAGGCAGACAGAAAGCAGATGTTTTACAGCTTTAGAATAATACATCCTGATATTTCTTAGTAGTGTGTCAACATGTGGTGGAAAGATGGAAGTGTCATAGCACTTGCTTCCTTTAGTTTTCTATGTAGATTAAAAGTCCTGTAATTATAAACTGCAGAACTATGCTATTTTCAGGAATTCATATGTATTTATGCAATTAGCTTTCTATATCCATAAATCTATATCAGATAAAAGTAAGTCTTGAGGATAGGACAACTCCCTGTATTCCTGGGAGAAGTCCAAAATACTCATTTTTGTCTTACTATGGAACAATGAGAAAACTTTGGTCAAATCTCCAAGTGAACAAAAACAAAGTCATCACAGAGATTGGGGATTTCTGAACTGGTCTGTTCCAAAAGGAAGAAATCCTTCAATAGCGTGAGAAAAGCTTATGGATTTTGATTCCAAAACGGTCAGAATAACTAATTTGTATTGTTATATTAATATTTGTTATAGATCACTTGAATTAAAATAAAAAATAAAAAAGAAGTGCTAGAAATTTCCAAATAATCTTGAATCAGATTGAAAGAAATTAAAAAGATATTTAGGGTTTCTTTAACTGTGGCGAGACCACACTGCTGCCTTTTTTGTAACATCAGACAACCTCTAACAGAGAAATACCATTAAGAAATAACTTCTGAATGCTTGACAAAGATATTTTCTAAAATTTTTAAAGAAGCATTGTGAAGACAGATTTAAAATTAAAATATTTTTATTAATTTTCTTTAATGGATATTGCTGACTCAAAATATTAATTAAAACTGAAAAAAATATTAATTAAAACTGAAAAACTGAATGTATATGAATCAGTACAGCATCCTGAGTGAAATATTCTTTTATAACACTTCCCAATAAAACGTTATGGCTCTTTTTTGCAGTAAGTTTCCTGTATAAGTTTCTTATACATTTTAAATTCCTATATAATTGCTATATGTTTGAAATTTCTAATTTTTTGAAAATACTACTAATCTACTTATGACATATGAAACATTCATGGGAACTACAATGCAGTAAATCACCGTTCACCAGAAACATCATATAAGTACACATATATTCATTTATAAAGATGTACACATAAACACTATATATGTTGTTTTTTATAATTGGAGCCTTCAATCTGGGGAAATAAATCGGTTATTTGGGGAACAGAATAAAGTTGTGAATAAACAAGTTGTTAGTATGAATAAATAGCAATATTATCCATTGGACAGTGACGCTTGGAGTCATTATCTAGGCAAATATTAATTTAAAACCAAACACATACACACACGCATATCCCAAACCCAGACAAATTTAATTTTTCCAAAGGTTAGCTATGTCTCAATGTCTAATGTAGTGGTTTTGTTGGGGCTAGGAATCTATTTTCGATGGTACAAATGATGTCTTTACTTTGTCAGGATGTAAGCCTGTGGAATGACTTGGTGCGACACTACAGTGTAACTGTGCTATGTCCAGCTGATCCAGAAAAAAAACTTTACTAATGCTGGAGAGGGGAGAATACTCACACAGAAGTCAAAGAGTAACTTCTAGTGAAAGCTGTTGTCATTTTGAAAGGTGATGAAGTAGAACATATAGGAAACACTCTGGTAGCTGTCCAAGGGGGAAGGAAAATCTGGTTTAGACAATCTGCCTTATAAGGTAGTTTAATCACTAATCCATTCCAGACCACAGAACTTTAAGAGATTTTTTTAATATCTTTGTGCTCAGAATCCTCAGTTTAGACATGTGAGAACAGGATATAGACCAGACCTTGGAGATGGACATCGTTTGTATTAAAATAATCTTTTTTAAAATTATGATTTATTAAATATACAGATAAAACATATACTTTGTTGAGTTATTCAGTAATTAAAGACAAGGAATGTCACACTAGAAAAAAGTTATTTGGCCATAGATATGTAGGTTTCTTTTATTATATATGTATGGGAAGACAAATGGGTAGAGGGTTTCCATGTTTAGTTTTGAGTGCAAGAACATTATTTTACCAAAAGAGTGAAGCAACTCTTTGTACTTCCTTTACCTTGGGAGTCTGATACTGTTTGATCAGGTTAAGGAAATATGAAAATATGTGTCCCCATATTTCTCAGGGCTATAAAGTAACAAGTCACTTAGCACCAGTAAGCCTAATTTTTATACCACTGACAAGATAATTCCATTGAAATCACATAAGGCAAGAATAAAATTTGGAATAAAAATAAAATAAAATAAGTTTTAGTATATGCACAACCTTAAAATAAAACTTTTCAGACATATTGTTTCCTCATCTTTCACACAGATGGACAGACATTCAAGAACCATTCTTGAGTCCTTGCTTTTTATAGCATAAGATTCTTGTACTGAACGTGTTAATCCAGTATTATTTTCTGCAAATTCAAGCAAGATTTTATGTATAAATTTCACTTCCACTATTTGTTGATGGAATTTCCAGAACTCCATTATATTTTTCCTCATTTGTTTCATTTTAGCAAATAGAAAGATTTTTTACACTTCATATTGAAACAAATGACACACTATAAATTAAATGCAGCTGGTACACTTCAGAGAAAAAAAAAAAAAAAAAGGGGTTCATAAAGCACTTAAGAAGGGAAATCTTTCAAGACTAAATCAAAATAACATTTAGAAAGCTCGTGTGAGGAAAAAAATGGCAATGGAAGAAACCACCATTTACATTATAGTGGGTGGGAATCCACAAAAACAAACTATGGCATGGGAACACTCAATAGACACATGATTCTAAGGCGAATGTGACTCTACTTATGCCATGGAATATATTCCATTTCAGTGAAATAAAAAGAAAAAAAATGGCCCCTCTTCTGAACAGAGACAGTCAGTAAAGAGAAAGACCAAGAATACACACATTTCTAGTCTAAAGAATATGCATTGCTCCCTTGTTGATAGACAGTGTTAGTTTTATTTAATAATATGCAAGTTACTGTGGTACATCAATGATCAGTTATTGTTACTGTAAGATTTTGCATTACTTTCATCCAAAATTCAGTTCTCTGAATGTGATTAATATCTTAATTTTTATTTATATAGAGGAAATTTTAGCAAAGAGAAAAAATTTATCAGGCTGCAGTACACTACCTCCTTTGATTGTTTTTGCAAGGACAATAGCTCCTACACTAGTTCTCATTGTGCTGTAAACCTACAGCAAAAGAAAGATCCTTTCCAAAAAAGCTTACAGTCCACATACGTAATGTGGATAAAAAGAATTTTCTCTATTTATTGGTGTGAAAGTGATATGGAGAGGGACTATGAGTACCTAACTGGAAATAGCTACTAAACACTGCCTGATGAGCGATCTGCAAATACTGTTTAAATTTAAGCACGCTAAAATCATTGGCATTTCTAGAAGCCTTTTATCTGCTGGGATCACCAAGATTTGTTCTACAGTCAACTGAACACACACATAATTGATTTCAATTTAGAACCTGCAAGGCCAAGATTACACAGTTCTTTGTGATGAGTAGATGATGATACAAGAGTGGATGATCCATATTTTAGTGTAATTATAACACTGCCTTCTCCCCAATTTTGTCAGTCCCAGGAGACTTTAATAGAACCCACACAATGCATGTCAGGTCCTTGCTTTGCTACAAGATGAAATTCTGCCTGCTTTTCCGTCTATCCACAAATACCTATACCTCTGAGACAAACAACAAAAAATGTGCTTTTAAAAATAGCCCTCTTTTTCTTCTGAGTTTTCAAAAACCATTTTATCATAATGTCAGCCAAGTCAAAGGTCAGTTCAAGCAGGATTTATTTGTTTATTGACATGAAGCTTTTTACTATGATTCATTCCTAAAGTAAATAAATAAATCCAAATGATTAAGTATACATAATGCAGTCTCTTAAGCATCCAACAAAATTTTGTTGCTAACCAGACTGCAGTAGATAATATATATTTAACTAATGCTTGAATTAAGTCAATTTTGAAATAATTTTCAAAAAATGTAGAACGAACTGCCCCCTGCCCATACCCAATCTGTCTGTAATCCACAGAGAGACTGGAGAGCCTACACAAGCAGTTTAGGTGAATTACCTCTTTTTGAAATTGCGGAAGACAAAGTTATTCCCACACTAATTTATTCATATTGTCCATTTGGTTAAGGGACATCTGTGGAGTTCAAGAGTTTTCAATGTAATGCAGTTTCTTCAGAATAACATTTGCTGGAATTACTGGTTACAAACAGTTTTTAGATTAAACACATTGAATTGGTTTTCCTAATCAGTAGCAATAATGATATATAATTCAACCAGCTTTGCAACTAGACAAATTTAACGAACACATTTCTTTGTAACAATATTTCTATTTTTCATCATTACTTGTATTTTACTTTCTTTACCCTGTAGCCTCTTGCCCACTAAGGTGCTAATCTGCCTTATGCATAACTCTGGGCAAGGTTTTTCTGCCTCAGCTGCCGATTCCTGTCCAGCAGCATGGGTCACACTGCTCTCTTTGGAAGACTGATCTCAATTAAAACAGTCCTCTACAGCTTGTGTACATGCTTGAGTGTCTGCCTCATCTTAAAACCTATCTGCCTCATTTCAATATCAAATGTAGAGAGAGGAAATAGAAACCTTAGTCCTAGTCAGACTGACCTCACTGTTCTGTTAGAAGGGAGCTGAGTGAGGCCGAGGAGTCAGAGCACTCCGTGTCCTCTCTACTCACACCTGTCCATTACAGAGGCAGCAGTATTTTGGATGATTCAGACGTCAGGAAGGGGAGCAGCTTTTCCCCCTGTCCTGGGTGCCAGTGCCCAGATGCAGCTGCTGTAAGGAAAGGCCAGAGCAGCCCCTTGCTGGGCACAGCTGTGCAGTGTGAGGAGTGAGGGAAAAAGGGAGAGAAATAATGCTGTAGACACTAAGGAGAGAGCACGGGACGGAAGGAGGCACTGGAGCTGACCAAGTGCAACCTGTGGGAAAGCATGGTGGGGTGGATATTTCCCATGGAGGACCCTATACTGGAGCAGATATGTCCAGAAGGAAGCTGACACCATGATGAGCCCATGTGGAGCATTCTTACCCTGAAGTACTCGAGCCTGTGGGAAACAACCATGCTGTGAAAGGGAAAAAAACATGAGGAAGAAGGCAAGGCAACGTGTTGTGCACTGTCTACAACCCCAATTGCTCACCCCTTGTATTGCTCAGCAGACGTATAGAAGAATAAGGAGTGAAGTTGACCCTGGAAAGAAGGGGAGGTAGGGTGAAAGGTCTCTCTGGATTTGTTTCTGTTTCTCACCATCCTACGCTGTTATTAATTGGTAGTAAATAAGGCTGTTTTGCCCATGACAGTAACTGATGAGTGATCACCCTGTCTTTATCTCAACCGCGAGTTTTTCATCATATTTCGTCCCTGTTCTGATAATGATGGGGAGTGAGAGAATGTCTGGGTGGGTGTCTGGCATCCCAGACAAGGTCAGCTCACCGCACATCCTCTCTGACTTACTGAATTGCTAAGTCCAGTGACTTCAGGTGCTGAGTCCCTGTGTCATAGAAAGGGAACACTGGAACTGCTTTGCAACTCTTAATTTACTGCTTAAAAAGTTGTGTTACTAAATAGTTTTTTTTATTAGCTTAAACATAACCCCCAAATGTTTATCATTGACTTTGTAAAATGGAGCACGGCTACAAGTATACTATAGATAATTGAGTACAAAAGGAGAGAGAATCCTTCTATATGCCTTATCTTTGAATCCATTAAAATTAGAAAGATGAACTAATGAAGATTTTCTGTTTCTGATGCACTTTAAGGTAGTTGAAAATCTCATAATTTAATATCAATATTTTTCTACTTGAAAATGCTCTTAAAAGTTATCGCTGTGCTTCTAAGTTGCAGGAACTGTGGTCATATGACTAAGTTGTCATGAAACAGAGTAAGATGTAAATCTACAGTGAACATGAAAAGTGGTAAAAATCAGTTTACATGTATCATACAGGACATAATACAGTGTAAGTTCACATCTCAGGTATTTTAGTGAGTTCATAAATATTACCTATTTTGTCAACTTACCATATTTGTTCCTTTCATCAGCTGCTTAAAGTATACACAGACCACTTCGTAATGAACAAAGAGAGCAACTACTCACTCTCACCTGTTTTTCTCATGAATTTTTAGGATTTCATGTGTCTGTTGTAGCAGCTGTTTTTCTAGCTTGTATGTTGACAGGGAATTTTCCAGTAGCTGAATTTCAAGTCTGGAAGTTTGATTTAGCACCTTAAGGATAAATTAAAAACATTAATGTTTATATTGTCCTGGATATTTTGTTTTAGCAGCATAATATAATCATTTCATTCTGATCTGATGATTTGTCAAAAATTGTTTCTAAATCCTTTTTTAACCTCGGTTGCTCAGCTGGTGCAGATGAACTCAATCAAGCTACACTGATATGTACCAGCTGATATTCTGGCACTCTGTTTACTGAAGAATAGTAGCAGTTCAGCAGAAAAAGGCAAGGTGACTGCCAAATAAGCTTCATTTCAATGGAAAGAACAAGAGAGATGCCTCAAACATGCATTCCTACAAGGCATGCTTAAACCAGAAAAGTGCAAAAGTACTTGGAATGAAGTCAAAGTGTTGCATCTGCTATTTCGTAAATAGAGCTCCTACTTTAGCTTTCCTCTGTTCTCTCTTTTGTAGTGTTGGCAATTCAGTGCCTTATTTTCATTTGAAATCGTTGACATTCACAGTGCAATCCGAATTGCCCTTTTTTGTTGTTCTACAGAGTTAAAAAAATTGGGAAATGATTGATATACAGCAACAATGATGAAGATCAAAATCTATGATTTAGCCCGTTACTCATTATTTAGCCTGACACTTGTATAATTTGCAATAGGTAGATCAGCATTTGACTTTCAATTTGTTGAAAGTCAAATGCTGATCTAGTTTCCTGGGCAGTCCTACTTTGTTACACACACAGAGCTAAATATACTAACCCAATGAAACCAAAAGACACATAACAAGGGTCAATCATCAATGCCGTTATTACCAAGAAACAAAGTGTGTTTCCTGGACCCCTGTGTTGAAATGTTTTGTGTGGTAATGCATTAAAAAGGAGAGAGTTTTCTGAAATGTTCTCTGCAATTAACAGCTTTTTGAAAACCATGCTGGGAACATACCTGGGTTTCAACATCCGTGAGTTTTCTTGTCTGCTCTGCTGTCTGGCTGAGGAGGCTGGTCCCTATCTCAAGCATGGTAGCAGTGTGGTTCTGCACAGCATTCTGCTGCAGCTGCACCATCTCTGATTTCATGTTTTCCACAATGTAGTTCTCAAGCTGGAAAAGAGAAAAGGTTGTAGCTGTAGTATTTTTACCTGTTTAGGCATTCTGGTGTCATAAAGGGTGCATATCAGGCATTCTTGTCAAATGCAGAAATTTTAATATTTTCAGGGGGATCACAAGTCTCAGTTGACCATATGACTATTGGGGTAGGGACCTGATGATCTTCCCCTTTCAGTCAGAGTCTCAAGATTTTTCCATGTGTCATGGTCTGCTGGCATGACCTGGAGCAAGCACTGCCTTTATCTGTGTCAGGGTTACAGCAAACATTTGTCATGGACATAACACAGCAGCTTCAAAATTAAACCCAAAAAAGCAAAGTACACCAAAGATAAACATAAAACACTATTTGTGCATTATATCTTACATGTGAATCTTTCATGGAAGAGATCCTACCATATCCTACATCTCCTGGTTTATGTCTGTCATTCAGCCAGCTAGGAATATGACTTTTTATTTCGTTGAATCCCCAGAAAGATTTTTCACAAACTCAGCAATAAACACAGCTTAGTTTAATTGAGATCAAAAATTTGTAAAGGAGTGGTGACACTGTCATGGCAATAAAAGAAGGAAGTTGTTGGCAAAAAAAAGCATAGAAAGCTGGTTCGCTCCTTTGTTTTTTGGTCTTGATATTTGGTTTGACTTGGCAAATTGTTGAACAGAACCTGAACTAAGACCCTCTAAATAAATTGAGTATCCCAGAGAGGGGTGCTTTTTGTTACAGTTCGTTTTAGTCTATGAAGGCAGAATCGTTCTCTTGTAGCTGACAATGTCCTTGCCCTGCCACAGCAGGCCATAAACCCAGGGCTAGTCTATAGTATGAGATTGTTTCTTACTTATATAAGCATTTTTCTGGCTTCATGTCCTCCATAAAGCTTTAAAATAAAGATAGGTGGCCTGGAATATAGTTTTCAATACCTTACACTAAAATAACCAGTTAGAGTCCAGCTGGTTTTCACCCAGTGAAGATTTAGTCCTTAGTTTTGTTTCGTAACTGATGTTCTTTATGGTTAGCTGATTTCAGACCTAAGCAACAACTGTTTAACCTAACACTGTTAATCACATTGGACCTGCTTCTGTAGCAGTAAGTGTATTTCACTGTGAAAGGCAAGTTGCACAACTAAATAGCAGGAACCAGATGGAGTTGATTTAAATATTGCAAAAGAAGCAGTAGTCAGATATAGACTATGATTAATAAGAATGACTGCTTTCATTTTTCCTATACTCATGCCTGTGCCTAGGTGGCATGACTATCAGATATTTTAATAGTCACTTCAATTGAGATCACAAAATAGTTATTACTTATTATTATTTAGCATCAAGGTTTGATCATTTATATGCACCTACTAGTTTTATGAACATTATTACAGAAATAGGACACTACCACAATGTATAATATTTTCTGCATAAGATAGTTTTTGATATCTTATTTGTTTGTTTCTTTGTTTATCCTGGTCTGAAGAAACAATAATCATCATGTTCAAAAAGTGGGTGTCCTACAGTATCAGAAAACAAAAATGTTTGCTTGAAATTCCAGGTAACCACTCTGGGCTAAAAACCTGGAGGGTGTTTTAAGAGGTAGGTAAAATTTATTTTTGAGTACTTTGATAAGTATTTAAATGAGACTTAACAGCCAAAGAAAACTGTGTATTACAAAGTAATATATGCAATGGACGTCACCACTTTCCACTCCCAATGTAAGTTTAATGCTTTGATTTAGTTTATTACTGTGAGATATTTTACAGATATTAAGGTGGTTCAAGGGAGAGTTTATTGATCCATTGCATTTCTAAAATATTATTTTATTTTCAGAAATAAATATTCAGAATTTCCTATAATTCTTTCTCAAAAGTTAATATATTTGTAGTCACCCTTTGCTTCTCGCTTTTCTAAATAGCTTTGGTATTTTTCCCCCAAACTATCTCTTGATTGCAAATAGTCCTTGTGAATGAGCCCCACAAACTGGGTGATTGTCCTTTTCCATATTCAGATCCAGAATGTGGAGACTGATTCTGGACATCTGAAAAAGAAGTTCAATTTCTCTGATGAATTTTGTTTCCTAATGAAACACAGGGTTCTCCAGTCATGGTACTGCTCATAACAGGTTACCAACACACATATTTCCTCACATCCAACATCTTTTGTTTGCAGATAGGAACACAGCAAGTCTGTGCTGTAGCTGTACAGTGCTTGATTTGTTAGCCTGGAGCTTTCTGAAACTGCCTCACTGTACATGAGGAATGTGGTGCATATGTGCAATGGAAATGGCAATGGTAAATGGTGAATGGTAAAAAATGGAAATGGAAATGGTAAAAAAATGGTAAAACCCTGCAAAAATGGTAGCTGCATTTGTTACACATCAGAAATTAGATTCACATATAAATAAAATGCTCACAGATAGGGATATTAATATAAAAAGAAATGTGCATATTTTTAGGTAATTTTCTTTGCCTGTTACTTTAGTCACATTACAGAGAGGATTGTGATTGCGATTGTATCTGTGTGGAGCTACAGCAGTTTTGACTAGCATGAACACAACCATAGATTGAGGCATATTGTATAACTCATACTTTTAAATATTCCAGTCTAACAGTGTCCCCATGGTATCCAGTCTTTGGCAATTGCCCTTGGTTACTCACACCTAAAACAGCCTCAGATTGAATCCTAGACTGACTCATTATAACAACAAAACTGACTTTCCTGTTTCAGAATTACTCATTAAATGCTTTTGTAAATATTTGTTTTTCAGAATATCCCACAATAGTTTATGTGAGCACATTTCTGGAGTATCAAGAGCTGTTCACTCAGGCAAAGGGTGGTTTTGTTACATTAATTCCTCTTCCATCCTCCCTTCACCTACCTCTTTTAGTTTGCCCAGTATATTTATTGCTTGCAGTACTAGCCCTGCTAAAATCAATGCCAAAATTCCCATTGGCTTCAATAGGCCAAGATTTTAACTATTATTTTTATTGCAGGAAGCCAACAATTTAGCAGATCCATTATGACCAAGTGTGAAATTTCATCTGAATCCTTCCCTTCTCTGGAGGCCTCGTATGCAGTGTATGAACTGAGCTTTCTTTGTGGTTAGTTAAGAGCAATAGCATCTATTTACTAGGTGATAAAAGGATCCTTGCAGGGTGGCCTCACAGAAGATTCGACACATGGAAATCTATTCACAGAAGCAAATTAAAGAACATTTAGGGGTTTAAGTAATTTTCTAGAACTCCTTCATCCTATAATTAAGTTAAATTCAATTCCTCCAGAGACTCTGAATAAAACAAGTCCTTAAATTACTGTATCTTCTTATTTCAGATACTTTTTTTGCAAAAGTGAAACAGAAGTTTATATTCTGCATTCTTTTCCCCTCATCCCACCCCTCTGACTATATGGGTTTCCACAGTAAATTGATGTCCTTGTTATTAATTTGGCTGCATCTGCTTTCAGTAAGACTCATTACATTGCAGAGGAGTTGCAGGTAATGCTGAATTTCCAGTGGGATGCATAAGAACATTGTAACATTCTTAGAAATAAAACTAACATTCTTAGAAATAAAACTGTCAGAAGTTTCAGGGTTATTGGTTAATAAACATTACAGCGGATTATATATTAAAAGTATCTAGCCTTTTCTGGACAATGTCCATTGAATAACCTTCATAGAAACCACCCAAACACTAATAGAACTATTAAAATGGAAACTGTAACAGGGTCTATGTAATGATAAGTGTTTGTGGCAGACGGCTTAAAAATAAGAGTTTTTCCTTTTACTTTGAATAAATAATGTTGGTCCCAGGTAACAACTATATGTTAAGAATTGGTGTGATATCCAGAAGACATTTTCCTATGTTGCCTTACAACAAGACTACAGGTTAAAGTAACAATAGACTGTTCTCCTCCAACCATAGACTGTACAGCATTTGGAAATACAGAAGGACAATGACCAGCGCTATTTTATAAAAGTGGTTTTGTGTTGTCTTGCTTTGCAAACATGAATAAGTAGTAGTAATGCTACATGACCAAATCAATGAAAGTTCAGTTCTTCTTTCTTTACTTTTCTGTTTTGAGGGAAAGTCATACCTCCCCATAGTGACAAACTGCCTTGGGGAGTGAGATATAAAAATTACATTTGATGTGATTTGTGTTTTATAAATACACAAACAGCCTTAGTGGAAATAAGCTGGAAGAAATAGAAATATATAGAATACCTTAGAATTTCTTTGAGTTTTGAAAGATTTGAATGTATTGAAAGAGCCAATATTGCATTTATTTAAAGATACATTCTTTAGGCTATTTGTCAGTGAGAAAAATTTATAAAATGATAAATGTAGTGATTTGACCCTCATGTATTACTATATAAAATATTACAATATAAAATCCAATAAGAAGAGAACAAGAATCCTTGCACAATTTCTGTTGGTACATGATTATTTGGAATCAAGGACAATGAACATAAAGGCAATGATACATTAAGATGATATGGGATCATAAAGATAACTTCAATAAATTTATGAAAACAACCTTCCAAGCTGAAGTGAAAGCTTTAAGTGACTACTAAACAAATTGGACTCATAGAAAGGCATGTTGGGATATGTGGTAATTGGGGCTTTCACAAAATCATTGGTTATGAAATATATTGGTTATGAAATACATTGGTTATGAAATATATTTGTAGGCTTCAATTCTAAGAGGAGCAAGAAAACTAATCCACCAACTTCATATGTAGTCAAACAAAGACTTATGAGGAAAGCTGGCTGTAAAAACTGTATTTCCCTGGATTTTTTAGTTCAATGTACCCAGATTTCTAGACTTAAAGCAACAAGAAAATAAGCCTGTTGTTTATTAAGTTGCACATTAATGGAAGTAAATATTAACATGATACTTGCACAATTATTCTGTACTTGTTTTGCATTTTCATAAGTTTCTGTAATATTGCAACTCATCATTTTGACTTTTTGCTCAAATATTTTTTTATATCTCAACCCTCAATCACAATAATGCGGCTTTCCAAATTCTGTTTCTGACAGAGAAACAAACAATGACTTGCAGGGAATGTATGCTCATTCCTGAACTGAAACATTTGACTGTTTTTTCCAAACCAAATGTTCCAAACACATAAATGATACTTTTTCTTAAATCCTTGATTCCTTGAATGTCTGAATCTTTGGCATAGCATATGTTTACTGTCTGGCTATAAGGCATAATTCAACAGATGTGATTCCACTGTGACCAGTGAAACCACAGCTGCATTCTCCTCACACAATGACTAAACACTGTTAGATTCAGCACTAGCTGAATGATACTGAGATTTCTTGTCTGTTTGATTTCCAACACACTAATGGCACTTGTCCTCATGGAGGCTGATCTTGGGTTTATAGTAACCTTCAGTGAAATAAAAGTGGGTTATAAATGTAAAAGAATTTTTATGCTAGCTAAAAAAAAACCCAAACAAACCAAAACCCTGAATCAAGCAAGTTTTCCTCTTCACATAAAGACCAGACAGCTTTTTGTCAGAAGAAATCAGGGATAACACATGTATGAGATTATTCCAAAACACATGAAGTAATTTCTCTGCTGCATTCAGCAGCAGTATAGTGTCTGCAGCAGTTTTGTTTTCAGTTCTGTATGATTTCTTGCAATTCAAGAAAGATGTACGTTATTTGGAAAAGTGTACAGAAGACCAAGAGTTGTCATAAATCTAAAAAATTGAAAGACTTAAAAATGTTTAGCTTGATAAGAAGGCTAAAAATAAAATACCTTACTGGACTAACACAAAAATGCAAAGGGAAAACGAATAACCTGTTTTCCATATTCACAGCTTCAATATCAGAAGTTTAATTTTTTTAATTAAAAGTTTTCTAACAGCACTGATTATTTTATTAAATACTGGTAGGGATTGTTCTGTGAGCAAACCATGTAAAGTCTATTGCTGTGGAGAATACTTCAGGTGAAGATCAGACAAATTATGCCATTTTGTAGCTCTTTCTAGTTATATTGATTTAATTATTCATAGTTATTTTATTACTATTATTCAGACCTAAGCTTGCAGGCTTAATATTTGGAATCGAACTCTACAGTAAAATCTCCATTGAACTGAGAAGAGGTTTGGAAGACCCATCTCCTAATGAGACTTTTTGAAGGAAGTCAAGAAAACAGAAGAGTCTCCTGAATTAAAACCACAAAAATTAAAAAAAAAACCCAACAAACAAACAAAAAAACAAACCAAGAAAAGCAGGCCACACATAATGATAGCAATTAAAGGAACTGTTCTGGATAGACCAAATCAATCAAATTTGTTCATTCATCAAAGAAGTTTTTGAACGTATGAATATTTCTCCAAAGGGTGGCACTCTGCAGAACCATCTAAGAAATAATTTCATTAACTAGCTCTGCAATTATAAACTGGCAGAAATTTCTTAATCTCAAGTTACTTTCATTACATTATTTTCAAAACTGCAATCGCTAAAAAAATAAATCAATTTGCAGCTATTTATGTCAAAGGAGTCTTGGCATCTTTGTACCATGTTATGTTAGTCAGTAACGTCCATAAAATGTAACAGGCAGTAACAGATATTGATGGTGGGAGAATATGCTGTGTGGCATCCCACTAAAATATAAGGAAACTGGAAGAGGAAGTATTTTTTAATTAATTACTGTACTTCATTATGAATAGAAACACAAGATATGGGCAACACGTAGTTCTTTGTTTCAAGATATTTAATGATATCCCCAGCTAGGTTTGCCCAATAGAGTAATATTCAAGTATGAATTTCATTAAGTATCTGGCAAGAAATATTTCAAATTTTTTTCTGAAGTTTTATGTAAAAAGCTTAGCTATTTCTAGACCTAAAATCCAAAATCTATATGAATTAAATTTGTCACTTGAAATGCCATTAATCACCTCTTCTGCAAAAGCGTACAGAACATTTAGGAATAAAATGCAATTACTTCTGTATGAATATTAGTTCATATAACTCCTTTTTAACCTTAAGGCTTAATAAAGTCAATAAGCAACATAACTGAGAATCACATCAAACATGATTAAATGGATCCCACAAGGAAGCTTCTGATAACATTTAATCACATGTCAAAGGTTTGACGTTGGCACAAGGCCAGTGCCTCCATAACGATATACTGTCCCTGGTATCTGTTGTGAGATGTGACCAAAAACAGAGCAAAACAGTTTCTAATTTAGAAAGCAAAAGGAAAAAAACTTTATTACTTATAATAGGTAAAGAAGACACATACAGAAGAACATGGAAATTTTAAAAAAACACTCTTCCTCCCCCCCCCACCAGTTCTCAACCTAACAAAACAAACTGAAAATTCTCCATCACGTTACCACCTTTTAGATAATTAATCTTTAGTCTATTACCACCCTTCCGATAATCAGTACTCAGTTCGTTGAGGAGAGATAGGAGTCCTTCTTGCACCACATCGTGGCCTCTTCTTCCATGTCCAGTGCTCTCACCACTGTGCATGGACCAGAGCTGCTTCTAGGGTTTCTCTTTTTAAAGATGCTTTGGTTAGTTCCAAGAAACGACAACTTCTCAATTTTGGGACACCTCTCATCTCTGTTCACACTACTGTCCACTCTTGGCTCCAAGCCAATGCCTCTCCCCAGATACAGTTTCTATGTTACAGGAAAAAATGAGTCCGTCCATGGTTATACAAAAGAGTCCAGCCAAAGCCACTCCATCATCTCCTCCCACTTAGGATTCTTTTCAGCGTTCTCTGACAATCTTCTACTTACACAAACTTTCATAATCTTTGCTTAGTTCTTTCTATCTTTCTTTTTCAAATTCAGGAGGATTAGCATTTATAAAGTTTCCATCATTCACAAAAAGGGTTAAAATCTTGGGCTTTGTTTCCCCAGAACTCTCACGGTATCTTTGCTGCTGGGCACTCTTCTCACGCCACCCCCCCCATACTCCTTCGGCCGTGCTGTCTAGTTGTTGATATCAAATTTCAAGGTGACGGAGATCACAGACACGGTTTCTCAGTTTCTCTCTCCGGGGGGAGGGGGGGGGGCGGAAGGGAAAAGAAGGCTGCCGGGTGCCTCTCGAGGTTCTTGTACTTTCTCCACCCTTCCATCCTGCAGGATTTTCCTCTCCCCCTCTGTGCCCGAGGTTCTAGCCTACCTCACCCAGGCCGCATGGCTTCCCCTCCCCCGCCCAGCCAGCCGCTGGGCAGGGGAGATCCCTCGTCCTCAGGGACCGGAACCAAGAGAGAGCTTTCCGGGGAGCCCTCTGCTTTGAACCCCTTGTGTTCTCAGAGGCGGATCCTTGTCCTCAGTGGCCACACCAGGTGCCAGTCTTTAAACCTGAGCACTCATTGGTTTGACCACTGAAGTTCAGAAAAACTCATTTTTTCCAAACTACGACATCACAACAATATGTTTTCATTTTCTGATGGTTAGTAATATTTCTGGTTCAAAGAATTATCTTGTTGAATGGTAACATTTATAAATTTTGTTACTGTGTGAATGATATTTTTCTTTTTCGATCTTTTTCTGAACCACTTAATTCTATAAACTAAATTAATTTGGCTTTACAGTTAACTGAAAATATGAACCATCCCAAATGCACACTTAAAGGGAATGCACAATTATGAAAAATGCAACATCTCTCATATCACCCTAAACACATTAACATCTGTGGGGATTTTTTTAAAAAATAAATTTCTATTGCCATGTGGAACTAATTAATTTTCTTTAGCAAATATCCTTTAGGTGAGGTCTACTTTTCAGAAACACTAATTTTGGAATAACTTCTGTGTAGAAGAATATTTAAACACCTTTTTGCTCTTTCCTAGCTTATGCATGTATGGCTTATTCGAAATAAGTTCCACTGAAATATCTCCTTACTGTACTGCATATGGTTCTTGAAAAACGTAATCTTAAACTTCTTAAATAGTTCTGGTTGCTATATTGCTCTGGCAGCTTATATCTAAACTTTCAATGAACCTGGGAAGCTGGAATATAGTTTGGAATCTATATGTGTTATAGGAGGTAGTATAATAATTAAGCATTGTACTACTTAATATATTTTTAATTTAGCTTGATTTCTGACAGTCATCACTATGACACATGGGCACACTTTTCTGAGAAAGGTTGTGAAATTAAGATTTTATGGTCCAGTCTTTCAACAAGTTTTTTGGGGTATTATATACTGCCTTCAGCTCTTCAGTTCTGTATTAGGATCTTCCTAATTAAAAGATCACAAATTCTTTTTTATTGCCATTTTTTATGTCTTTCCTGTGCAGGTTGCAGATATACCATTCTTCTTTTCATTAACCTGATAAGAAGTCTCAAAGTCAACTGAAGATCCAGTACGTTATATCAACTGCCCAAAGAGAACTTAAATTGGAAGTTTAGATGGCTTAAACCATAAGTTTAGGTACACTGAAACCACTGATAATTCTGCAATTTCAGTACACTTGGGCCTGAAATTCAAGGACATCCCCTGGTCCATAAAACAACTTCCTCACTCTTCCAGGCAAATACTTATTTTTACCTTCATCCAAGAGAGACTGACAAAACATCCACTCTAGGCATTCCACCAATCTTACAACACTAACCAGAACTCATGATCTGCACACTACATGTTCACATCCTTTGTGTGCGTGCTTCTATCATAAATCACTGACTGCTAAGGAGAATTGAAACCTATCTCAGAGTTTACCTAGGTGATAGGGAGTAATGAAAGCTTCCTCAAGTTCGATTGTTATGGGAAATGTAAATTTTATTGTGCACTCCCTGTCCTATGATGTCTCATCGGCACCTGGTAAGGACTGAATCATGGTAGAGTTTTGCTTAGTTCAAAAAAACGGATAAAGTGCAGGAACACTGGGTGTCCACAATTAGTGTTTATGCAGCTAACTTTGCCTCAAAAGACATTGGAAAATAGAAACAGAACAAATCTGCATGGGCAAAATGGTTCATGGTCTACTTGAGAGCAAAGAATCCTGTTGCCAACTTCTGACTTGATGAAACTTCTGACAAGCCAGAGCAGCTGAGTGGATGAGGTATTTGTAAACAAATGAGATTTCTCACCTCAGCATATCTAATTTAGCAAAAAATGTTTATAAAAATCCTATCTAGACTACAAAGAATACTAATGTTTTAATCAATAACCCTGTCTTTTTCTTCTCCTTTCCCTTGCCTAATAATTAAGTATTGCTTTGTTATGCTTTGTGTCTTGTATTCAGCATTTGGCTTCAATACTATGATTCTAGCTAATATTGAAGAAAGATGTTTGAGTCCATTGGTGTGTAATATAGCAAAGAGCAAAACCTCTATATTCTGTAAAATTCATTCCCCCGCAAAGCCCAGGGACGCTGAAACCTGAAATCTGAAGAACTTCTTCCGTCGATAAGGAATGAATAGCTAGACAAGAGTTTACATATTCTCACACACAGTATTTATGTGCATAGATGTACATGAGCTTATGCATAATATCTCTTAAATTATGGGGTTTAATCTATCTAGGCAGCAATGTTCATTTGTGTCCTATAAATTTTGGTTATATTTATGGTTCTCAACTTTTATTACAATAATCTGTGCACAAGCACTTTATGACAGATGTTCTGTCTGGATACATGGCAATGTTCACCTTAGTTTTAATAATTAATAAGAAAAGATTGATACATCGCTGGAATCACTTTATAATTTTAAGAAATACATATAAGAAATACAAATAAATGAAATTTCCAGAAATATCTGTAGTAGAAAACTAAGAGCTTCAAATTCTCACAGTACTATAAAAAAGTTAAATGCTCATACAAACTCTAGCACCTTTTCTTCCCATTCTTGAAATTCTACCCATATATATACCCATGAATCTTTAAGTGCCTCCAGACATACCTATAATTCTCAGCATTATAATGAATGTGTAACTGCATACCAGGGAGATGGTCCTGCCAAAATATGTGCAACCCTCAAAGATTTGGTTTCTTCCCATGCTGATGGATCTGATTGCCTTCATACATGGCAAACAGTGTATTAAAATACATAAATAAAAATCTAGAAAAATGTTTCCTTCCAATAATTATTAAAATCAGAAAAATGCATAAAAATCTCAAAGTGAAAGTACTGAATATTCACTACACATGTATAAATTTACCTATGCACATAGATGTGTGTATAAATAAAATAAGGATAGTTAATTCCAACAAATAGATTATAAAAATTGCTTTACAAGTAGCATTGGAAATAACTGAAAGTCACTAAACAATATAATGAAATATCATGTATTTAAATTAGCCTGTAGAAAAGAGTAGGAAACTTAATAAGATAAAAGTCTGATTTATCTAAAATTGCATAGTTTGAGATATATATACTTTTATGGCTTTAATAATTGTATAGAAAGATAAGACCTTTTGTTTTAATAGGAAATAAGAGCCAAAGCATACAAAGACAATTCTGGTCCCTCTTTTCATTACGTTCCTCTTGAGATTCTGAAAGTGAGCAATCGAATTTCCTTTTAGTAAACGTGTTCTAATACAATCTCCTTCATCCCCAGTTGTTGGAGCGAGATTCAGGGCACGATTGCAGGGATCAAATCCTTGCTCTGAGTTTACTTCTTGAATGCCACAATCTCTAAATGAAAAACGTAGAACTGTGGGTTTCTCTAGAGAACTCATATAGTGAGAATAAGCATTTTTATTTCCATTAACTACTAAAGGAAGAACCATATTGGAATTGCAATAATGAGGAGCAGAATTGGGCTGTTCTGTGCTTAGCACTGAGAAAGGTTTTCAATGCCTGACTAATAAAAGCTTTTTCAAATGTTTAAATTTAGGGAAAATCTGAAAATAAAAATCTTTTGGTGATACAAAAGCACTTTAGTCGCTGTAAAAAGGAGACAAATGAAAAGGAATAATGCAAGAGTCTCTGTCCTAAAGTCTTACTTGAGGAGAAATGGAGAAACATTTTTCCCTCTTTTTTCTTTTTCTAGGACGTGGCAAGAATATTCCCTTTTACTTCAGTCTGCCATAATCACAGCTCTTCCTGGAAGACAATGTTATTGTGATGCATTCTTTTGTAAGCCATGAAATCATGAGCTGATGTGGGGAAGCTTTCAGCCTTCAATTACATGTCTGCTGACTCTTGTCAGTAGTTTCTCTTTTTAGAGCTGACGTAGGATTTCTATTGTCCTTAACAAAGATAGGACAAATAAATTAATAGATGAACTGCTAAGTCTGTCCATGAGCACTCATGCAGTACAGGCATAACAAATGATAGAGGAACAGCAACATATATTATAAATGGATTGGCAGACAAAGAGATGGGCAGTTTGGACGCAGAAATTCGAAAATACATCTGGTTTAAAAAGGGAAAACAGAAGCCACCAAGCATATAATTGCAAGCATTATACTTCATGGCCACAATTAGACATTAATTGTTTAAGACTCATGCTACTTCAATACAAATTCAAATTATTATGCTAATAGTGAAGAGGAATGGGTTTAAATATTTTTTAGTAGCAAGAAATTGTTCACATGTCTTTGATATGTCCTTTGGATAATTTAAATATGAATATATTTCTGGTGACCCAGGAGTCCTGGCACCCATGCTGCTCCTGCATTCCCAGTGAAGTGGCAGGGTAGCTGTCAGGCTCACTCTGTCACTGATTAAGTTGCTACTTTTGTTTGCAAATTTCTACACAGTGTCTTCTGTTCCCAAAGTGATAACGATCACTGTTATTTCCGATTTGTAATCCAGGAATATGTACACGCCCTTGCCCTGACGGACGTTCACAGTTCACAAATATGAAGTGACACCCCTTCTGGCATGATTAATGTAGTGAAAACACAGAGCCATGAGTCAAATATGAGACACATCAGTTACTACAAGTCTGTACTTCACTCAGATCTTACATTAATTCTTAGCATTTATCACTGGTTTTGCTCTCCTCTTCTTCCTTCTACAATACTTTTAATTTTACAATAAATCCCAAGTAGGTCATGCAGAACAGTAAAACTAATGTTTTCCTGCCAAGTAAAACCACAGTCAGAAGGGTGGTTTAGTAATAACTCAGAAGCATTTACAATGTAATAAAAATACATTGAATAAACCAACATATCAGAATAACAGGACTATTAAATAAAAGGAAAATATCCTAGGTCTTTCAAAAATGCTGTAACTCTTCAGAATCAGAGATGACCAGGGCTCAAAATCAAATATAGATATTCTTAAACTTTCAAGTATTCCAAGTCAGGATTTTAGTCCAGTCTCATTTTCATAATGATTGCCATGTGGTACTGTTCTTCTCCCTCAAGGGTAAGGAAAAATATCTGTTCTACTGACTTTGAGTTGCTATATATAAATGCAGACTTTCAAGTCATTAGTTTAACCACATGTGCAGAACATATAGGAGTTAGGATAACATTTCCCATGACTACAGCTATTTGATTGAAAGAAGAATTGACATCAGTAATGCTCATATCTATCACACTTTGTACTATAATAGTAGAGAACAAAGTGTTCATGAATCCCAAGGAAAGTTTGGAAGCTGTTTCACTGAGCTGCAGATTGCAATCATGTTAATAGTTATACATTCTGCCAAATAGCTGGCAATAATATTCGTGCTCTGTAATCAAAACTTCACAGCACAGAGAATTCTTCAGTACTGGAAAGAAATAAAAAATCTTGTCAAGTACTAAAGAAATGCTGTAACTATGGCTCTAGCAAAGTCATATCTGCTGCTCCTGGAGGACTCACATAAACTGTATTGGGTACTACAGGGTACATGTGAACCCCAATGTCACCTGCAAACTCCTGTGCACAGAGCACAGAAAATCTGAATACAATCCATAAAAACTTTGAAAAATAAGTGTTCTGAAACAGGTTCTCTTTTTAAGAACAAAGGTCTTCAATGCCTGGTATTGATGCTGATAGAAACATGTTAACTCTGTGCCAAGCCTGAAGGTTCAATCCAATGAGAGTGCGGCCGAGAGTGCTACTGAGCCATACAAGGGACCTGAGAGCAACAGGTCAGGAAACTCCCAATTCTCCAATGCACCTTTGTCTCATCTGGATGCAATTTGTTGTTTTCAGGTAAGGCCGTATTTTCAATTTCCATTAGGTCAAATAATATGGGCTTAGGATACAGATTTTTGGGGGGAGAGAGGATGGTACAGGAAGCTTTTTTGAAGGGGAGGGGATACCACAGGAAGTCTGGAATTCTGACATATTAAAGTCAAGGGACGTTTTTCAGGTAGCCACAATCTGGCCAGGATTTAATTCCTGAGGCTTTCTTTTTTGACTTTCAGCTCCAAAACAGGTGAAAATGTCTTCTCAAAGCCAATAGGAATGCTTTAATTTTATTTTTTGTTAGCTGGCTTCAATTCTAATCTGCTCTAAAACCAAACATTGGGGCCTTTCCTTACTGTAAACCTATTAACATGCTAGTCAAGATTATTTTCTTGTGAAAAGCATGCAGCTGACATTAGTGCAAGTGTGGACATAGGGATTACTAACTATTATTACATTTGGACTAAACTTCTAACTTCTAGACATGAAAAGAAAACTAAAACAAAAATGCTTCTGTTCCACTTGAAATAAATTACCATGCTACCACAAATTCCCAGCAGGAAAAGGGAAGGAGAGGTGTAAATTTCTTCACAATGTGTAGAATGTTTAATGGATTTCTCTGTGATAACAGTGGAAATAGTGTCACTGATCCTTTTTTCAGAGTAAAAATAAAAAGTAGGAAAAAAGGATTTCATTCTTTGCAAGTGGACTGCAAGGCCACCACAAAGATGTTTTCCTTAAAAGGAAGAATACAGAAAGGATTATGTAGAATGAGCTGCAGAGTTCCAGTTGAGAACTGAACTTCCTGAAAGGTCAGGTGTTGTTTGAAGCTTATCTTTTTGCCTCTTTGCCGTTCAATAGCAGATCTTTCACAGCTGGGCAGAAGCAAAATCTCTGCTTCCATGACATCCCAAAAAAGCGGATATTCCAAGTAGACCTGCAGTCCACTGTTGTCACATGAGAGAAGGTCATGGCATAAAAGCATCTTCCTCATTGACCTCCCCAAATCTGTGGTGTGAGGGAGGCTCAGATGGAACTCTACAATATCTTGGCTGATCTGAATGACTTTTCCAGGTAGGACTTCTTCTACTTGCCAAAAAGGAGTAGATAAAAAAATCTCAAATGTACTATAAGACTTTGCTCTAGGTGAAAATCCCTTATCCAAACATGCAGCTGAGTGTTTAGAAAATGTGATTCTATTTCCTCTCTTTCACTCTCTTGTTAACATCTGTGTTAGTCTCTGTTACTGCAAGGTCCCCCTTTACCCAAGATGGTTGCAAAGCTTTTCACTGGCGAACCACCCACCTTCGTGAGTGAAAGCAGATTTTTGTAGTAAGTAAAAAGAAATCTCTCTAACTGGACTACCATAATTCCCAAAAGATGTACTTATCAATATTACAAAAATGTAAGGTCTTTAATCTTATATCGCCTCCCAGGTAGTGCAGATCAGGGATTCACCCAGTTATATGTGAATGTGTTGCATTCATAATCCTGCTTCTATTTATGTTATGCAGAAGGGATGTGGACTCTGGATTACTGGTGGTTGAAGCTGATTATTCCTGAGACAGCTCAAAACAAGGGTTTAATCCATTCCCCACTTTCCTGGTGATGACAGTGTACTCATGAATGTGACAGTTAACTCTGTGATATCTAAGAAGTAGCTTCTGCTTCCATCCTGCCAGAAAAGATTGTGCTCAACAGATGGGTCCATGAATTTATCAGGTAAAGGAGTCTCACACTGATAATACATCCACTGCTAAAATTAAGAGTGTGAGTCCCTGTTTAGTAACTGACTATAAAGCACATTGAAATACAAGGAGTGGCTAAAAACAAGTGATGTTTGAACTTAGAGCTTCCTGTCTTTTGAGCTTTCCACAAGGCTGCTAACTTGTCTGACAAGAAGTCTCTGATACACCTGTTAAATAAAAAACTGAAATAGGGGCTGTCCTAGTAATTTTCCTTCATAAGGCAGCTCTAATTTCTTTTTGAAAATAATATGTTAATAGCACATTTCTGAAGGTAGGACTGTGTGAACTATCAAAATCAGAAAGCTGCAGTTATATGTCACATAATTGCTGATAGAAAAAAAAAGTTTTCTACCCATTGTTCTTTATTTCAGTACTGTTTTGTATCAGTTAATAAACAAATATTGCCATCAATGTGAATGGAACTCTTCTGTGCCTGATCAAAACATGATGCCAGCCCCATTTGTCCTTTATATTGTAAAGATGCTTCAAAAATTATTAGTGACATGTTAAAGACTAAAATGATCAGTCACAATTATGAAGAACAGCCCAGTGGTGGATGTGTTTCACGGACATGTTTAAGAACAGCAGTCTTGGCACAGACTACACTGCACATCAGCTGAACCAGCTGAAGAGTGTGTGAATCCTTTGCTGCAATGGATCTTCATAATCCCCATCTTTTAGCACATGGTTCACAAAGCCAGTGTGGTAAGAAGGATTTTTAATATAAACTGGCTTTCTGAGACCTGAAAAGTTAATCAGATTGGTATTTAATTTTATTTCTTTTATGCTTTAAGCCTATTCTACTTGTGCATGAACTGTAAAGCTATTATTGAGAAGAGTGAGCTGAATGCTAAAAATGGAACATATAGTATATAATTAGCCATGGCAGACTTAGTAGTTGGAGGGATATACTTCAGGAAATAACTCCGGTCTTTCAAGGAAAGAAATAGATGACAAATAGTTTACTTCAATTTATAATTCCTGGGATGTGCTGAGTAGTTGTCCTTTGGTAACTCAGCCAAATGATTGCTTAATAACAAATCATAGAAACATAGAATGTCTTGGGTTCAAAGGGACCTTACAGACCATGTAGTGCCAGCCCCACTGCCATGGGCATGGACACCTCCCACTAGACCAGATTACTCAGAGCTCCATCCATCCTTGGCCTTGAACACTCAGACAGATGGGCATCCACAGCTCTCTGGCAACTTGTTCCAGGGCTTCATCACCTTCACAATAAAGAATTTTTTCCCAATATCAAATTTAATCCATTCCCTTTTCCAATTTAAAGCCATTCCTCATCCTATTACTGCAGTGCCTGATGATGAGCCTGTCTCCATCTCCCTTGTAGTACCTTCAGGTACTAGAAGGATTTATTATCTAATTATGATCATTTAATAACATTTGAGTAAATTTTAATTGCTATAAATATCCTTCCAGAATAGTTGTATGAAAAATAAGATACAAGCACAAAAACATGTTTTATTGTCTCTTGAATGATTTTAAATTATTTTGAAGTTATGGGTTATTTAAAAATAAAACATTGTGGTTTCTACTCAGAAAATTGGATGAGATAAATACATTGAATTTCAAAGAGCAGGCCAGCCTTTCTGATTGAAATAGGCCATTTCATTTAAAAAGGGAAAACCTGTAACAGAACATCAGAACTGATAACACAACACGACAGCTATACTTCATTTATATTAACTTGCAAAATCACATTAAATTAGATATTTCAACTGTCCTCCTAATTTTGTTTAAAATTGTATTTGCTTCTCAGATTTAATGAGACTTTAATACCATTAAATACAAGTTAGTTAGCTCATTAAATTAAATTTAAATTCATAGTTTTTCCAACATAAATAAATAATCCAAATATTTTTATCCAGACAAATCTAATGTGGTGTTCAGTTATGAGAAGCAGAACATTCCATAATAATCCAAATCCACACAGTGACTGGAAATATTTTTATAAGACAATGCCAACTTAAATTCAACCTTCTCTTTAGTCCTTTTTTACCTTATTTACACTCTTCCAAAGCAAAAACAACAATAGTATGTAAATGAGTGCAGAGAGAAAGAAAGTATTTTTGGTAAGTTTGTTTGGTTTTCATAGTTAATGGCATTTACATGGTTCAATTTTTACTAATTTAACTGTGTCCAAGATGGGCCATAAATAATGTCTAGACGACAATGTCAGTCTACACATAAGCCCAACACTTACCATAGCCAGGCAACTTCAGACAGAGACAAATTGATATAATTTATGACTTCTGTTCTTTGAAGAAGAGGAAAGACTTCTCAGTCCCAGCCTTTGCACACGTACATAGACCAATATTATCAAGTGAATATATGACTGTACTGGTACATTTTTTTAATGGTTGAAACTGCGAGCATTTTTCTAACATGGTCCATTACATGGATATTACCCTCACAGAGATCAGGCCATATGAACTGAATAGAAGTCAGTAAATTATTTCATCAAACTCTCTGAAATCTGATAAATGGAAATGCCTTTGACTGCACTGATTTGTGTGGCATTTTACAAGTGAGCCAATTATGACAGGATGTCCTGACCGTTAATAATTTTCTGAGTTGTGCAGTTAAAAACCATAGGAGTCTTTCTTCTTTTTCATTCTTAGTGTCTGCATAAAAGGCCTAATCATGATCTCATTAAAGACAGTGGCTCAAGTAGGAATTTAATGGTGGTTTTCTGCCTGTTGGTGATCTACTCTTTTATGAGGTAGGTAGTAGTTCTTTCTTTGACTGTAGGAATGCACATCAATTATCTCTTCAAAGAGACCCTCAACTTACTTAAAATCAAAGATTTTACTTAACAAACCTTAGCATCTTCTGGGAAAGAATCCTTATTTTGGCTTAGTTTCCACTGCTGGATTTTTACTGGACTTGTTTCTGCCACTGTGACTCAGTACTGACTTTTGGAGGTTCAACCACAGAAACGTTTTATCACCATGGCTACAGAGAATTAAGCACACTGGACGCAGTGCTGCAAGGGCTGGACATTCAGCAAAGCCTGAGGCCAATCCAGGCCTCAATTTAAACATGGAGTGTTTCCTCAATTTATGGGATGATTCACAGGCACACACACGATGTGTACTTAATCTGGGGAATGAGAAACAGTGATCAGAAGGCTGGTGGATCCAACCTCTGGGCTTCATCCCACACATCCCCTTCATTTCAAAACTGCGTTCAGTGTTTTTAAATACTCCATCACTTTTCCCTCCTCACATCTTCATTTTTTTTTCCAGTTTCATTATCCACTTGCAAAAGAAAAAGTTTAAAGCCTAACTTTGATCTCAGATGTCATAACATAAACAACAGATGCAAATACTTCTTTGGTGACCACTAATCTGTCTGTAAATCTTCTGTTGAATCAGAGCTAAAATTAATTACATTCTGTGTTATTTGGCATAATTCAGCACTTTACTTTTATTCTCTGGGAAAACAGAAAAATATTGTTAACTTGAAGGAATTTCTGATTTTAAGATATGTCATAGATGGTTCATTATATACCTTAGTGCCATGGGAGATATGGAGGAGCTTTAAACTCTGTTTTACTGCATTCATAAATGGTAGGTTTTTTTCTCTTTGTTTTCTTTTCTTAGCAAGGAAACAGTATCAGTCACTCAAACAAATTTTCCAGAATTAGCCCTCTCAGTTCACCTCTTTTACAAGGATATTCCTTCAGGTTTACAAGTTGAGGGTACAGCTTTACTACTGTGGTTTACTATTTCCTTTACCCTGGGTACTAGAACAATTTTGCTTTAATGGCATTAATACTGTCATTTCACTAATACTTCTCAATAGGCCATGGCAGGAGCTGTTATATGATTAATGGTTTTAGAGATGATTGTTGAAATCCTAACTACTGTTAAAGTAGCCAACCTAAAAAAAAAAAAAAAAAAAAAAAAAAAAAAAAAAAAAAAAAAAAAAGATTAAAAAGTACTTTTCAGCCAAGTGTTGCCACTTGCACGGAGAACTAACAGTGCCAAACTAAACTGTATACATAACATTGACTACTGAACATTCACCTTGCCTTCCTATATATTGTATTTGTCAAGCTCCAAAAGCTTCACTTTCTTACTCCTGCAAGTTATAAGTATAAAATCTATTAATTATGTCTGAAGATTGTATCTCTTATATAAATGAAGAAGCATAGGAAAATATTTTTAAGAATAGTCTTCTAGGACCCTCAAAGATGCCGAAGTTTATATCTATAAAGAGAGATTTGGAACAAAAATATATACCTGAATTTCTCATAGAACAAAAGATTAAACTTTAAGGAACATGATTCATGGGCACAAACACAGTAAGAAGTTCAGGTGTGTCTCACTCCGTTAGATATTTCCTCATGAATTAGCTGTCAGTTACTCAGTTACAGCAAACTGATTTACCTGGGTTTAATTTTCCTTGAAACATCGTCACATGAGAGACTTAAAAACAGTCTATTCCCTTCTCAATCTGCAGGATTACAGGCCTACAAATCCTCTTCAAAGTAGCAGTTTAGTCCTCATAAGTATTGGCTAGGATGAGTCAAATGTGTTTTCTATTCCTCTATTCTCCATAATGGCTACAGCAGGACCATTATTCCATGAAGTGCACAAGGTTCATAATGCTAAAGAGGAAGTGCTCAAGTACAACTGTGCTCTGACAGCCCATCAATGCATGTGTCAGGTCTAAAATTTGTCTCTTTGATGAATATTGTTTATGAATTTTGCAGGGATTAATAAATAATATACAATTTAAATTCTCTTAATAATTAAGCTGTTAAATTATAGAAAGGATGCCATTGTACTTCAGGTGAGTTTAAGATTTCAGAGATGCAATAGGTATGCACAGTTTCTGAAGGCAGTGTTTAAATATACTTTGAACATACTAGCCTGAGGGTGATCCCAGCCAAATCCATTGTAAATTAGTAATGTTTAAATTTATGTGCCTCCTTAACATAAAAATTTGCTCTAGGCATCAGATTTTTTTTAATCTCTGGCTTAGGCCCATACTGTATTTCTGTACCTAATTCCCTCTGATTTCTTATTTGAAAAGTAGAAAATTATTCGTACAATTACTTTACAAATTTTCTGCATAAACAAACCAGTGGCTTGAAATGTTTTGATTCCAGTTGTCACACCCCACATGCAAAACAGTTGCACTGCATTCAACTCTGACAGGACTTTTCCAAAGAAATCAGAATACACATAGACAGAATAGACAATAGACATATAGACATGTACTGGACATACAGCCTGTGATGTTTTTCAGAGACAAAAATTAAGGATTTAACGGGACTTGGACTGTATAAGATTTCTTTGAAACTGTTTATCTATTATGTGGATGTCTACACAAAACAACCCTAAAATGCTCATCAAAACCATTCACTTTTGTGCTGTGAACAGGTTTATGCTTACAAGACAGCCAGCAGCTATTTTTAAGAAAGTGGTTTTTTTCAGACGAAAGTGGCATTAAAAGAACTAGCATGACACAGCCAATAAAAACAGGTTTCAAATGAACTGTGTTTTATCAGTCATCACTCAAAACAAATAGAGCTTCTGGCTTTTTTTATTTCCCCAAATAATGTGGTTTCTGATATTATGTCCACTTGAAAGTACTATTACCAGTTTGTGACTACCTACATGGGTTATGATTGTGGAAGCAAAACTGACCAGAGTCTACCACATGCAAAACGGTTTTGTTTTTATTTTTTTTTTTCTAGAGAATCCATTTAGTTCTTTCTAATGGTTCCTGTTAATTGTGCAACATGATTTTTGTTTCCTGTGATTCAGATAAGGAAAAAGAGATATCAAACTCTCACATTTCAAGAATGCAATTAAAGACCTCACTTTCAGTAGACAGCTTGATTACCACTGATTATGCTCATCTAGGCTTTAAAGCACGGCTCTTAGGATTTGGTGATAGAGGACCACATCAAGTGTTATACAGCACCACAAAGCTCTGTGAATTTGCTGTCTGGGATCAGGGGAATTATTAATATGTTGGGTATCTCCAAGTTTCAAAAGAACCCATAAATATAAAATCACCTCCTTCTAAACATTCTAGTTTTCATAGATGATGTAATTTATAAATGTCAGATAATCACCTGTCATTAAAGCAGCTGTAGAAACTTTTGTTCCCCTTTCCACTCCCTTTAATTTTCTCCTTTCCCCTTCCTCTGCTCTTATTATTTTCTGGCTTTCTTCTTTCCTTCATGATATAAGGCAGGGCTAGACATTTCTTCTGTCTTTCATGCCAGGTGAAAAGGGACTGCCAGGAGTATCAACTTCCAGCTACCAGAGCAGTATGTAAACATATTGATTGGTCTCTTTAGTGCAAGCACAATTTGAAAAAACAAAAGCCACTGGCACAATATTTATTAGGCTACAGAAAAAAAATATTGAAAATTCAGGGCTGGCATGATCATATCCGATCCCTTGAACTGACAACAACTGAATTGCTGCAAGAATAACTCAGAAATTGAAATGTGTCATTCATTCCCTGTGTCTTTACTGTCTTCATATTTAACACAGAAGTCTTAACTACTCGCTCCATTATCTGTTTTTTATTTTTAATTTATAATATTCATTTTACAAGCTTATTCATTCCTTTCATTTCTTTTATGAAGACATGATCCGAGTAAATTTCTGACTTCACCTACCAAAATTTCAGGTTTTCCAGAAGTTTAAAGAATATGGGATGCTGTACAGTGATGGTACTTAACCTTTTAGCTAGTACTTAGCTGGTATTTAACTCCTTAGGAGATTTAGGAGCCTTTACAGCCCTGCCCTCAGGCTGTGACTGCAAATATACCTTCCTGGTTTTACCTGCAGGAGGATTTTAGAGAGCACAAACACTTTAGTGAATGCAATATTGGCAGAGTTTGGTTTGAGGTAGTGTAGCTCAACTCAAGACATTCAAGACAGCTATTTATTTGAAAAATATAAAGTGGTAGGCATTGATAAAATGGAGGTTGTTCCTCCTCTGCTGTTGGCTCCCAAGACATTTTGTTAACAAGTGATGATAACAGTTTACAGGATTATGGAGATTTGCCTGAAAAATACACCCACCCTCATTGATTCCAGCTCTATATTGCAATCTCTCTGAAGAAACTAATCCTGCATAGTTTGCATTCCCTTATTTATATCACGGAATTTTCTTTCCTTCTCACACTTTGTTTAAAGCTTTCTGTTTCTCTGTGGCCATCTGACTATGTATCTTGTGTCTACATGTTTAAGCGAAAGCATTCAGCACAATCTTTCAGCACATCATTATCTTTTTACATAGATATTTCATAGTCCTGTCTCGGCAAAACCCTAACTTATTTCCTAAAAAAACAGTTTACTTTAATGTTGTGAAATTGAGACATCTAATGGAAGAATGACTTTAAGTTGAGAAGCTTTTATTGAAATGCATAGTCACAGAGTAGACAGTCTTTACTGTGTGTGCCTCCTGGGGGTTACTTGGATTAGGTGTTTTCTAGATGAATTAACAAAAGAACTATTTTCCCGTCTGTGAAAACAGTTCTGTGCAAATACCATTACTGCCAGTTGAAATTACATAGTTAATATCCATAGGTTACATGCACAATTTCTACTGGTGTTAGAGGGAACACTATATTTGTATGGAAAAAAACTAGTGCAAGGTGCTTAGAGTAGGAAGAAATAAAATATTCAAATACAACAATGAAGCTACAGACCTGATTCTGCTTTCATTACAATCATTTGGATTTGGATTACTTCATTCCAGTTTACTTCACAAGCAATTAAGTTACTAAAAATTTCCAAGATCAAGAGCAGTAGTTTATTTAAGAGGGAAAAATATGACCTTTGAAAGCAAGTAACTGAGGAAGAGGAAACTGTAAATATATAACTTCAATGCTTCTGTTCCCATTTAAATTTCAGATCTTGTCTTCAATTGTCTGACTCAGCTGGAGATAGCGAAGTTGATTAGTGCTGAATAAGGATCTACATCTTTAACAGCTGTTCATAAGTCTAGCCAATTGCAGGATGGACAACTTTCTCTGGGCAGAATGTGCAAACAGGTCCCAGATCAGTTCCTGTAGATTCTTGATGGAATGCAGTGGTGTAAGTATAAACCAGTTCAATATTTAGCAATTTTTAAAAAGCAATGATTCTTCCTAGAGAGCAATGGAGTATTTATTTTGGTTAAAATATGTTGCAAGGTGTGCTCTTGTTACACCCCCAGTAAAACTGCTCTGGTTCAACAAAATGGCTTCCATCTTCTGTTAGACTAAAAAATCCACTATGGCAATCTGAGAATAATTTTATGAAACAAGTTGACATTTTAGTAACATTTTCTATTGCTTCATTACCTTGGGAAATAAGTTTGTGGGTTAAAAGAGAGGATAAGCAGCATGCTGAGAGACTATACATTAACACTGGCACTAATTAAAGTATTTTCATAAGAAATTAAAAATGCCAAAAGCAAAAGACACAAAATGGCTTTACAGATTTATGCCAAAGGTTTATCTTGTTCATAATCCTGTTTCTGACAATAAGTAATGCTAGAAAGCCAGGGCAGCATATTCTCCAAGATACCCTCAGCTTAGGAACTATGTGAGGTAAATTCTTATGAAGAAAATTGTACTTTATGGTCACTGCTGGACTCTAACCTCATGCATTTATCTAATATAATTTAAAAATAACATTTCTAATTTTGGTCTCCACAACATCCTGTGGCAGAGTTCCATAATTTTATTATGTATCATGAGAAAAAGTACTCTTCCTTTTGTTGTTTGTCCCTAAGGGAACCAGGGACAAATGAAAAGGGGGTGTATTTACCCAGTAACCAGTAACACTTGCAGATAATTGCAGAGCTGCACAAGAGGGTGCTGATTATGACCAAGGCTCTGCAGGCAGGAGAGCAAGGGGCAGTCACAGCAGAGTCCAAAGACTGAGCTGAAATTTCACCATAGGAAAAAGCAGAGAAGTCCTTGCTTGTAGTGTGTCGTTCGATTTTCTCTTTTTGTCAATGCTCTTTTGAGTCCAGGATATCTGTGTGGCACAAACCAATGCCAGATATTTATCTGCACATATCCAGTGAGAAATATAAGTGTCTGAAAACAAGGTTTTATCTCCTGTACACTCCACTGAACAGCCCCATCTTGCTATAGAAGTACATGAACAGGAAATTGTATGGATCCTGAGGGCAGCCCAGAGAACACCCTGTGGTGTGTCGAGCTGCATCTTTTCATATGCTGTGGTTTGTCCTTTTCAAAGTGGTCTTGTAATGAGATGAAAATATTCACATGTAGATGGTAAACATGCATGTAAGTCTGCTGGTAGTGAATTTACACTTTGAAGAGTGTGACTTGCTTAATGGACTGTTACACCCTGACACCTTTACACCTTTCTTTCTAGAGACAGAAAGCAAAAACCCAACACTTCTCAGCTTATTCTCACTTTTTTTTTCTGTTTATCAAAGTAAATGTATTGTATTTTTTCAATGCACGAATGACTAAAATGTCACACTATAAAACTGCTAACCACAGTGTTTAAAAGTTGTTATTGCTTAAATGGAAATGATTCCGTGTTTTTAGACAGAAAGTATGGCTTACAGCTGAGGACTTCAAAAATAAGGATTGAAGGCAGCAACAGCAGTTTTCAAATATAAGCTATAATCTATAAGCATTATTTTTTTTAATAGTAAATGGTGTTTGCTAAATTATCTAGTGGGGCTGGGGCTGAGATTCTTGAGGCTTTTCTCAGGCTTGGTAAGAAGGACTCTTCTCAGGCTTGGGAATGTGGTAGTGATATAAGATGAAAAATACTGTCTTTGCAGCTTTTGGCTGCATGTCAAACTTCGGGTAAATAATAGATATAGGTACTGCAATTAATTGATTGAGCAAGGACCTTTCCAATGAATGGTTACTGCTTCGAGTAGTTTTAGGAAACTGAGCACCTGGAAAGTCTGAAATAGTTGTAAGTAACTGCAGCTGAAGATCTTTGGGGTTTAGGAATATGCATTAACCAGTCGCACTTTTTTTTTTTTTTTTTTTTTTTTTTTTTTTTTTTTTTTTTTTTTTTTTCAGTATTTCAATTAGTTCAGACAACCTTTGGATTCCAGTGTCTTACTTTACCTTAAAAACAAGTATTACCAGGCATTCCCTGAACAAAATAGTTAGCGATAAAAGGGACAATAAAGTAACAAACAAAGGTGTTTATATTGAGTTGGTAGCATATCTGTCTTCACTTATTAATGTTTTATGAACTAGAATATAATAACGACAGCAACATTTCACATAAATTGCTTGTCATATCAGAGTGAGTTCTTTTTGACAGCAGAAAGGAATCCAGAGAAATATACTGAAGAAACTGAAGTAGACCAAATTTCAATATATTATACCCAAGAAAGTAAAGAATTATAAAAGCTACTTTATTGATCTTTTTTTAATCCTTATTCTATATAGTCTTTTAATAGGCTTATTATTATGGTATGTATCTATGTATAGATAGACACCAAAACTTGTTTGGTGACAATGCTTACTGAATTAATTATGATGCATGAAAGTGAAGAGAAAATTTTCATCTCATCTAATTCAAAAAGATAATTCACAAGTACAGATATGCAAATACAAAGTCCAATGAAAGACAAAATTTTCAATTTAAAATATGCCCAAAAATGCCAATATGCTGGTGTGAAGAAAAGAAAAAAAAAAAAAAGAAAGTTTATTCCTTACACATGTAAGGATATATTTATTACTTAGCCTAGACCAATTGATAACAGCTAATCAAACAAAAAAGACACCCTCAGCGAAGTGAAGGTGTCATTATTTCAGCTGAGAGCATAGCAAGGGTAATTTTTTAGTTAAAAAGGCAAGAGATTAGTTTGAAGATGAGGTTTCAAAACTTGGACTTCAAAGGAAGCTTCAAGGGACCAATGCTGCAGAGTTAACTTCCATCACCAGTGCACAGTCAATATTCAAAGGACATACTCCTGAAAGGCCCCTCTAATGAGAAGTTCTCAGGGTTTTCTAACAGAGGCCTCCAACTGACATTGCTCCAAGTTATGTCTCCTTCTTAGACGCTTTTGTGGTGATTACCACCTTCCTGGAAGCACATTAGCTAGTCACAGGGAAGAAGCACCAACCACAGTTTACTGGCCTTCCTTTTCAATTCACTTATGGATTCAACAAGCTCCTACAAATGTGTTATCTATTTTGAACACAATGACTTTATTTAACTGTCACCTTTAGCTGACTTAAAGTAAGTATTATTTTAAGGTAACCGGATAACAGAAATCTCTTTAGGTGGTATGGAAAAATGCATAAATGTAGGAAGTGGGGCACCTTTTAACTTTCCTATCTATGCAGTATTTCTTCTAATGTGTTTGAAGAATGATAGATGGCATCTCAGCTTCAGTTTCAAGTTATCAGCATGCAGTAGGATATTGGTAAATATGTGTGAACATTAAGGCCAAAAGAGGCACATGGCATATGTGACAGGCTCAAAGAGCACAAATCTAGCTATTATTCACCACCTGCCCGAGGCAGTGCACACTGGTGCCTGTAAAGGCTGATTCACAGTATTGCTGATCTGCCTTACTATTCAGATCCGTCCTTTCTTCACTGCTTGTGGAAATTTTCTACACTCCTCATATATCCAAGCAGCTCAAGTGCCTGGAGCTGAACTGTAAACATAGTCTAGTTCCCTTTACTATTCTCTGTGTCCCATCAAGTAATAAAAGAGCTGAGGTAGTTGCAGCTTATTTTTGGCTTGCTTTGCTAGGCCCTTTCTTGTTTTAAATAGATGTGATTTTAACTGGCTTCTAATAGAAGCTGTTAGAAAATGTGATCCTGTGGTGTTAACTTTGACATGGGGCTGCCCATGTCAATAGCAATCGCTGCATGGCACACTGATCCTTGAAAGGAAATTGAAAAATAGCATGTGATTTTCTGAGATAAACAGGCATAATGGAAAAGTTCATTTTATAGTGCCAAGCTGAATAGACACAGTACAAATTAGAAACTCCTGTGGTCTAGATCTTACTGTGCCACTATCTTCATTTGCCATCCTCATGCTTTAGTTTTCTTTGCAAAAAAAGGGATTATCTCACATTTACTTGTGAATAAAATAAATCCTGAGGTCTAAGTGTTCCCAATAGTTTTGGGTTTTTTTATTTAGATCTCTTATTGAAACATTTCTAACAACCAAGGAAAATAAAGTAAGCATCTAGTAGAACAAGTCTGTAAAAATAATCATTGCTACAGAATAAGCTCTCAAAAACTCAATAGATCTAGAAAGCAAAAAAGACTTATAAATGAGTCATTAGTCATTCATAAAAATGTTCTAAAACCAATGGGGGATTTTCAACTTAAAGCAATAACAGTTTTCTATGTAGAGAAGGCTGGCAAGATCAACTTTAACCCAATTTTCATTTCAGATCTTTTAGCGCCTTTCTTCCTGTATTTTCTAAAACATTTATATTTAGCCTATTAAGAGCACAAATTTAGCAAATAAAATTAATCAGAAATTGTACTGATGGTCCAGAGACCCTTAGGTGTTATAGCAATGAAAGAAGCATAGGTTATCAAAATAGACACATCTCTGCTTTTTGTACCAGAAAATTATTTTTATTTCCTTACTCAGAGGGGAGTAATTTCATATCTAAATTACAGACCTTGTGAGATGACAGTCCAGTGTGGTAGCTCTGATAGTGCCTGAAACACATCAAAATTTCTCCTACTCAGAAAAGTCAAAAGACACACTGCTGTAGGGTACTGAGCACAGCACAGTTCAGAGGCAGGGCTCACATATAAACTGTTATTTACATATTTAAAACATTATAATGAAATTACTTAAACCCCTGACATTAGTAAGTCATCAGATCTACAGCGATATCCTGAGAACTCTATTTCTCTGACTTAAATGCTGCAAAAACTTTGATCGGGATGTTGTTTTCATTCTCATTAACATAAACTCACTACCAGAGCAATATTACAGTATTGCATTTTAAAAGTCATTTCCACAGGTAATGGTGCAGAAAACCGATTTTTAATTTTGGGAGTTTCATTAATTAAAAATTTGTTTTGTTTTTCTTTACAGTTAACAAACTGAGATAAGTCTGTTTCAGTGGTAGAGAGTTAGAGGGTTTAGCCACTCAATATTCTGAATGCTGGACCATACCTCTTAAATATACACTTGAAGGTAGCATAAAATCTTTCATTGAGGCAGACAAAGCTGATTTTTTAATAGAAATTTTCCATAGATAAGTGGTATTATCTATACATTTTTGGAAGACACTAGGACTCTGTGCTGGTATTAGAGTGAGTGCATAAATGTCTTTGTGAAACCAACCACTCTGAAATATGTGTGGTTCTTTTTTTGAAAGTTGAAGCAAATTGAATTGCTTTAAAAACCTTTTATTTAATATTTTGTCAAAAAGTTTCAGTTAAACACTACTGTATGATTTGAATTAAATGTATTCAAACTCCCTTATGTTTATTTAGAGCCAAATGGATCTCCTAGATCTATTCCTATGCCATCAACTTATCATTTTCTAATTATGGCTGCATTATTTTTTTCTTATCTCTCATTCTTTAATGTATTTACCCATGCAACACCATTTAGAAGCAAAAAATGTAGTTATTTTCATTTTGCAGAGGAGAAACCTGAATCATGAGATCTGAAGTTTGTATGGGACCCTATCTGACTCATCACATGCAGCTAAGACTGGTCCATCCTGCAGAGAGGACAGCAGTAAGTTAATGGTCCCATAGTGATGAAAGTGCACTAATAATGTGACAATACAAATATGGTTCCTCAACAGAAAGTATGGAATATTAACACACCTGGCAGGGAAATCTAACTGTTGTACTGAGTTAATGAAATGTATTCTTTCACCACTTTTCAGTTCTATTAAAAAAATAAAAAAACTGGATGCATTGCTTACTCTGTTTACAAAGCAAATGATAATTTGAGGATCCAGACTCTTGATGCAAGTCTTATCTCATATTCTGCCATAGGATTCAAACTATCCTGACAGCTGCAACTAAATGTTGTCAAAATAATATTCACTTTAAAATATAAGAAACAATCATGGACACATAGAAAGTGAGTACCCAAGGGACTATCATAGCTTAATCCTATAAATATGTTGCAGAGAGCTGAGTAGCCAGAAAAAAAAAAAAAATTGGTGACAAACGAAGACATTTTTAATCCCCCCAGGAGGCCACTATGCTAAGGAGAGTTTTGCTTCTCACTTCCACAGTGTACTGGAACTCCTGGAATGTTGAAACATCATGAGGTAGACACAGAGCTCCTAAACTTAATAAGTCAGTCTATTCAAGAAAATTTTAACCATGTTTCTGTAACATATTAGATGTTGTAACAATATCAACATTTAGATAATGTAAGAAATAGCTTTCTTTTTAATTTGATACTAGTTCCATAATTACACACTAGTTTTGGATAAATTTGTATGAAAAATTAGATTAATTATTTTACAGACCTATTTTACTTGATCTATTGTGCTAAAATAATACATTCAATATTTATCTTTTAAAAAGTGGTTAATTTGAGCATTTAAAAATACAGATACTAGCTGCTGACACTGAAAAACTCCCCACAATTAACTGAAAAATCATCACATATTCTAAAGGCATTTAAATGAAAGGTGGAATAACAAGGGTTTGTTATTAAATTATTATATTTCTGAAGTTCAGCAAATGTGAAGCATATATGAGAATATATATAGGAATGTTAATACTTCTAAGAACCAAAGTCTGTATTTGGACCCTTGGAAACTTTGAATGTGGTCCAACTTTACTCTTTCAGTGCCTGAGGGAGACAGAGAACTATCTCCTAGTGAGCCATGGGGGCTCAGTGGAGTAGACAGTGGTGCAGGGCAGCAGTTCCAGCAGCAGTGCTCATGCAGGGCAGGCTGAACCTGCCAGAGTTTGCTCAGACAAACTTCCCAGCTCATGCTCATGGGGCCATGTCTGAAGGCAGATTGGTACACAGACATCTGGTGAAGAGTTCATCAAGCAGTGTGCTATCCAGGAATCTGAGCAGAGGCTGATGTATAGCACTGAACACTGACAGATGAAAAGCAGCAGTCCTGCCCTAAGGCCTTGGACATGGATGTTCATTCAGCATCCAACCCTGAGCTGACAGGCTTGGCTGATTCACAAGGGAGACTGGACTCCTGTCTCAGCTCTGAGCAGAAGGAATATCCTTCCCCTTGCTACCAATGTGCTCCTGAGGAGCAGATATGATGTCCTGGGGCTGGAAGGGGAAGACCGTGTAAAGTGATCAAGACCAAGAAAAGGACAATGGTATGAAGTTGGTACAATCAACCATCCATGTTGGAACAACACCACAAAACACACCTCAGAAAGATGTTGAAGGTGTAAGGAGCACAAAGAGTGTTCTCCTCCTTCCAGTTGAAGGATAGCATCTTTGAGAATTGCGGAACTCTTCACTGAGAAAACCTCTCTGAAGATGAATATAGTTGATGAAAGGTTCTACTTCCTGTGGTAGCAGAGTGGTGGAGACAGATCACTACAGAGACTGGCAGAAGGAACAGGAGCCACTAATCCACAGGCTCAGAGTATGCAGGAGAGGAGAAAGTTTGTCTGTAATGGCATAAGCTGGCATGTGCCACACAATCCTTTCAAGAAACAATCCACCCAAATGAGAAAAAAAAGGTTTGGCCACATTACAGATGCTTGAAGGGACCATTAATGCTGAATTTGTGCTACTGTGGTAGGGAAACAATGGGAAGGGAAAGCCGCCTGACCCTCCATTTTTCCATGCATATTCAGCAATTGCTAGGGTCAAATCCTTACAATAATTCTACTCTCACTGGAATGTAAATAAAGAATATCGTACTCTCCCTGCCCTGCTTCATTTCATGAATAATGCATCTGGTCCCCTAAAGACACACATAGCAAAAACACAATTCATTTCAAGAAAAGCAAAATGTATATCCCAGCTAGTCCAGCTGAGTGGTAAGTCAGAGTATCCCATCCTGCAGAGTAGGATCATCGCGTATGCTGTTGCCAAAGTGAGGGACAGTCTGGAAATGGGAGTGAGGGAAAAATAGCTTAAGTGTAAATAAGGATCCCAGTATCCTGAAAATCCCCCCTCTCCCTTTTTATAAAAGGGATAAAGTATGCTCCTGGCAGAGCTATCTTGGGATCAGGGAGCTGGGGTTTCCCACCCAAATACATCTGTCTGACATTCAAGCCAGTTCCTAAGACCAGCCATTGAGCAGATGACTGGCTCCAAGCAACACCATCTCTCATTCTGTACTAATCCAAAAGGCCCTTTTGGTTCCACTGGCAATTCTGTCTACATACATAGATAAGGTCAGACCTAAAAGCAATAAATAGCCAGACACTCAAGACTCTCTGAATCCCTTTGGCATTCACTTTAGGTGCTTATAGCCAGATGACATAGAAACCTTTCAAGTAGTAACCAAAAGGTGACTGTGGCTAACATGCTAATAGCCATCTTAAAGTGATCTTTACTTGTTTCCATGGTGAAATGCCACTGAAAAAAAGGTGTAGTGACAAGAATAAATATGCAAATTGTTTACTTTTCAGTGCATGCATGCTATTTTGCAGATACTTTCATTCTAGCAATTAAAAGTCTGTGTTGTCTCTCTGTAGTCTTTGGGCTGAGTGGAAAGGTAAACAGTGGAAGTCTTTATTCTTCTGGTAGCTGACAGCTTCTCTCCTTGGAGAATAAAAAATTGTCTATTTTTACTCTTGTCAAAAAACAATAGAGGTTGCATTAGTCACAGAGAATATGGAAATCTGCCAGGAAAAGAATATTAACTGTACCCCTGTAGAAGCCTAATAAAAATGTCTATTGGGCTTTTGGAAATGACCCTTAACTACCAGCCAAAGCATAATGAAATTGGCAAAACACAAAAAGCAAAGTCTCACTTTGCTTTGCAGCTTTCAAATGACCCACAAACCTCATTAAAAGGGATCAGCAGTGGCAAATGTAGACTTTGCCAAAATTCTTTGGCAACATGTACCAAAAATCTGAAAGGGAACAGGTTTACATAGAAGCAACAAGCTTGCCGGTAAGGTTAGCTGCTGTCAACATCTCTCACATTACAGACAGAGAAATCCCTTTTGACTTCTTTTCTTAATGAGTTATCCTGTTGAATTTATTTCATCCATAGTCCACAGGAGCAGATAGTGCTGCTCTTTACTCCGAAAAAATCCAGATGAAGCTAAGGAAGGGGGTTGCTGCCTGAGAAAGGGGGACAGCAGAAGGGAGGACAGCACTGGACTTTCTCGTGCAACTGTTTTATGTTAATAGTAAGGAAATATTATTTTTTTAAAGAACAGTGTTGTCAAGCATTTAGTATTTTATTGTGCACATTCATGTTCATAAATTATAATTAAGGATAGATGTTGCACCGAATTAAACAAAAGCAAACTAAAACAAAATTATGGAACTCAGTTCCTTCTCCCTGCTAGTCGTTTATGTCTATGAGAAGGCAGAAACATGATTTCACCTTTGATCACCTTCTAGAAAATATAGTCCAGATCAAGTGCAGACTACGAGTTTGTAGATGACTTGTTTATGCTATGAAAGAAGTCTGGCAAGCTGTTCCTCTCGGATCTTAAAATCTGTTAGCTTTGAAAAAATTAATGTTGTACTGTCAAGTTATGAGTAAAAAAATCGTTCCTGTTTCTTTACAGAAAAATCACAAATAAGATCATGTGCAATTGGCCTCAAATGCCCTTTCATGTAAAAAAAGGAGAGTGTTATGCATGCTTAGCCATACTGAGGCAGCAGAGTGAGAAGGAGTGAATATTTGGACTGGTGAGGTTTTTGATGAGTCTGCAGAGTTGATTCATCTTTAGACAGTCCTGAGGCCTCCATTGTACTATTGAAGCTCTCAGGAGTACTACTCAGAGTGGTATTAACATTGGACCATCAGATTATAACAGAGCAACCTCCCCCCCCCCCCCCAAAAAAAAAAAAAATCAACTTCGACGTTATTCATCTCACTCACCCTCCCTGTTTTCCTTCATGCCAAGGCAGGAAAACAGCCTTAAAAATCTGACAACCTACATAATTCAAAGACAACACTGTATTTTGAGTGGGTTTTGTCTGAAGTTAAGACTGAAGTTACAAAGCACGAAAATATTTAATTAGAAAATTAAATTTGAGGTCATCCAAAAGGTAATGGAAAGGTCTTTCTGAGTAAAAATAATTAAAAAAACAACGAAGCAATGCTCTAAGACATTGACTACTCTAGAAACAAAAGAGGGATGTAGTTTCACCTTAGTAGTTTCACTGCTTGTGTTTTTCTTTAGCTATCTTATGGTCATATGTAGCTAAATATGGGGCAATATTGTCTTTAAAAATAATTGTGACATACAAAGTGCTTTTCTGTCTCTGCATTTCATAGCTAGCAAAATCCATACTCTCTACATGACTAAAAGCAGCAGGACTGGGGACAAGAGACCAGAATGGGCACAGAAGGAGGAGAAGCTGACATGGGTCAGTGTATGTGCTGTGGCTTGGGTGGCTAATCCAGCACACTTGGGAGTTCAGACATTGGCTGTGTCTCCCAAATCCAGCTTCTCGGTGGTCTTCTCAGGGTACAATAAATCCACATGACATTTCTGTGCTGTGCAGACCATAAAGAGAGAAAGGACTAAGAGACATGCTCTCATTACAGAGGAGGTCTTTGTGAAAACCTTAAGATGTGACCAAAGCACAGGGATAAAATCATCTGCTCACATACGCCTAATTACAAAAAGAAAAAGAAGACAGCATACAATTGATTTCACCAGATTCTGTCTTAACTTTGCAAAAATATATTCTGGTATTATTCTATCTTTCTTGTTCCCCTGAACTTCCTGATCAGACTGGAAATGGAAGGGCCAGACAGTTCTTGTGTTCTCAAGGGATTTTAGGAGCAATTCTGAAGTAAAGAACATTCATGTTGGTGCTGACATTCAGCTATAAATCACAGATGATTGGTTATTCCTAACAATGAGATATACTGGACAAAATCCCTAAGAATCAAAGGCATCAAAGGCAAAAGGATCTTTGTAATCAGTACAAGGAAAATTTGGATCAGGAGGCCTGCTTAAGATTTGTATGAGAAATTTCACAAACTTGTATTTTCTTTTGAACAGGAAAAGTTGTTATTAGGAGTGGCTTATTTTTTCATTAATAAAATAAGTGAAACTCAAAAATGTATGAATGAGCACAGGGGAAACTTAGAAAGCAAATTTACCAAAGTGTAACTTGATTTTTTTTTCTCTCTGCTCCATTTTTGTCTTTTACAAGATTTAGGTGCCATTTTATCTGTACTGAATATACTTTTGTATATACTGAATATACAGACTATACTTATGGCAGTATTTTTAAGGTATATTCAACTGATTGTTTGGTTCATAACCTTTCTCTAAGGATTGGTGAAAAATATCAAAGAAAAGTAAGTTTAATTCATATCAAAAAGGTCCTCGTATCACAACAGAAAACTGTGGTTTGCAAACCCCAAACGTTTAAAATCCTATTAGATAAGCAAAAGAAAAGAAAGAATTTATAAATGCTTACTCAATTATAAAGTTACCCCAATCAGCTCATTACCAGTTAATTATTAAATATACATTACAGTCATTCTTTAGATGAGATGTTTAGGAAGCAGATGGCTTCTATCAACAGAGTTACAAATAAATAAAACTGTCTTCAGGAACATCTGGTGCTGGTGACTGTCAGAAACCATGCCAAGCTTAAAAATTCAAATAAATCCATGGAGTTTGATGTATTTTATTCATATTTTTATGACCAAAAGGACCAAAGGAAAGATCTAACTGTGAAATTTTATTTGGAATCAGATGTCAAACTATTTCTTCAAGGTATTTGCCCATGTTTAGACCAAAACAAATTTTTTTCCCTTGGCTTTTACCTACCACAGCTAAACACTGAAGCACAGGTAAATCTGTTTCTTCATATTGTCTACTACTGTTTTGTGACTGAAATTGAAATCAGTAATTTTGGAATTCTATTGTATTACCTTTTAGCAGTTGAACTTCACAAAATCTGTTTAATTTTCTGAGTGACATTGTTACAGGAGTGATGTGAATTTCAGTAAATGTTTTGACCATAACTCTCACTGTGACTTCAGCAAACTTTTTTGGTAAGAAAGGGATAATATTATTTATCTTGTTGGTATTTGGATTAGTCTCTAATTTTTTTTCTTGTAAGGGAGTAAAAACACTGTCAAAATGAAATTTAAGTGTTTCAGCATTGTCTTATTCTTTTATCTGTAGTTTCAATAGGACTGTTGAATTTCACCCTCTAAATATATCAGCTTGACCACCCAAGGGTATAATCTTCTCTTTCCAAAAAGTATGTCCAATTTAACCACTGATTGTCCTGCTGAATCAGAGTCTCCACTTTACAAGTTTATTTTCAAAGAAAACAGAATGGGGGCAGAGCTGGAGTTTTGTGTGTGTATGTGTGTTTGTGGTGTATGTGGTTGTGAAATCCTAATCAGGGTCCATCTGAAAATGTTCTTGCACTGAAATATCAGTTAGACAAATTAATTCCAGCATGATGCTGCATATACAGGGTACAAGTCTTCCAGGAAAGAAGAAACTGGAACATTAATGAGGGCGTATTTTCCCAGTTCCTATTATGACAGTCATTTTTCTCAAAATCCACATTCAATACAGAACTGGTCAAAAATGGACTAATCTTGCCCAACCAAAGAAACTTTGGACAGCCTCTTGATGTTTTTCACTTGTCCTGTGTCAACTTAGTGGGTCTGAACAGCCTCTACTTTTTTGTCTCCACCTTATCCTGAGTTCAGGGTACTAACCAAGATAATTTGGTCTTTGTCCATCCTACCCAAGCATCCAGGTGTGCTGGGAGGGTGGGAGGTGTGATGTGCAGGCACAGCCCCTGGTTGGTGCTGTACTCGGGTGACTCTGTGACTGCCTCTCTTGTCACTGCTGGAAACTGCACAAGTGCAGGTGTCTCCTCTGCCACCTTCTCCACAACCACAGACCTCACAGGATATTAAATAAAGCCAGTTTAGACTTTCAGGTTCATTTTTTTTCTCTGTTTCCCTGGTGTGGTCTGCCAATGAAGTGAAGTGCAAGCCCAATTAGAGGGGTTTGCAGCTGTTTGGGTTTTTTTCTTACATGCTCCCTCACTGACACAGGAACAGCGCTGACATCGCACGTGAAAGCTGGCACGCTGTGCAGTGCTCTCCACCAAGTCCTCTCCTTGCTGTCTCCTGTAACACACCTTCCTGCATGTCTTTTAGAACTTTTGTTTCTGCAGTCAAACAATTCATGGGGTCTCATGCAGCTCTGCTGGAAAGTAAAGGAAGGGATTGTAAGTCCTACCGGTTTCAATTTGAAACATTTAGTTTGACTTTTTTTTTTTTTCCCTCAGCAGAGCGTGCCTCAGGCCTGAGCTTTGGTGGTCTGGTGATTAACACTGCTGTCTAGAGTTTCATGATACTGGGATTCCTTTTTCTGCTTTACCACAGATTTCCTGTGTCCTTGAGAAAGTCACTTAATCTACTATTCCCTTAATACCGCAGAGAAAACGATGCTGTTCTTCCTGAGCAAGGGTATTGGGAGGACAATTCTGCTCCCTCTCAGAGGAGAATGTACTGTGGCGTTTAGATAGGCAGAAAAATGGAACCTTTTAAACTCAATGATAAAGTCAGGTCATTCATTGTAACATAAAGTCATCTGTAAAGGACAAGAAAGAACCATTGTGTCTGCTCATGGAGTATATTAAATAATTATAAAATTCATTTCTGTGTGGACTTAATTTCATGTTAGCTTTTTATGTAAAAGTCATTAAAAATCCTGAATATTTACTTCAACACAGAATAAATCCCTAATAAAAATACTGCACAGCTGCAACTGTATGTGCGCAATTATCCATGGAAAGTTAAAACAAATCTGAAGGTACCCTTCAGCCATTAACTCAATTACTTTAGTTGTGAAAGTGTTTTTTAAGGCAGCTTTGCCTCACTCTGCTTCATCATAATCTGTCATGTACTAAAAAGCATCCTGGCACTGAGAAAGATCTCAGATGACAGGACACACAAGCAGCCTGACACCCTTTGAAAGTTACATTCCTGTCTCCCCAGATTCCTGTAATTACTGGCAGTTTCACTTAAATAAATTTTAAAAAGTCCTTATTTCTACTCAGTCCCCTGCTTTTAACACATCAGATCTTTAGATAAAAAAATAAAGCAGAACCGAGTTTGGATTTGATATCAAGAAGAGCTGTTGGATTTTCAGAATTAGAGACAGAAGTGACGTAAAAGCAAGAGGATTTTGACCAAGAACTTTATCAAACTCCAAGGAACTTTTTGAATGAAGCAAAATTATATCAGTGACATGTCGTAGATGGCTGGTGTGCAGCCCACTATTTCTTAAAGCTGAATATTGGCAAAGTGTGCAACAGATAACATCCAAACATTTCAATTAGCGAATACTCAGGAGCCCCCGAACTGCAGGGAGCAGTTGGTGTGCGAGAGGACAGCGCTGCTGTTGAGAGTGACTCCAGCAGAACAGAGGAATGGGCTGACAGAAACCTGACACGGTGCAGCACTGGTGGGCACAAGCTCCTTCACCCTGAGGGGACAGCCCAGGGCATCAGTGCAGAGTGGGGACAAGTGGCTGTGGAGCTGCTCTGGAGGGCAGGCCCTGGGGATCCCAGAGGAGCCACATGAGAGGGTGTCCTTGCAGTAGGGAAGGCCAGCCACAAACACAATAGAGGATTGCAGTCTGCAGGCTGAGAGGCTCCCTCCCTGCTTGGCACTTTGCTGAAAACAGCCCTGATCTATTTAAAACTCACCACAGACCACATCTGGAACCCTCATCTCAGTTTAGGTTCCCCAGTACAAGAAAACCATAGGCAGACTAGAGCAGTTGCCTTCCAAAAGACCCATGGTAGCAGAAAAAGATTCTGTAATCCGGACATCTACACAAAGTAATTGAAATTCTTATAATAATCTACCTTGGAATTCAAGATGTCTTCAGTGTTGTAATCTAAATTTTTCCTGTTTCTACAGTTTAGCCACATACTCCATTTTGGATCCATTCATTCTAGTACAATTTCTAAAATATCTTTAGGTGCCTATTAAATATTCTGCAACATATATTCACACATGTTTTGGAATGAAAGGAGATGAGAAATAAAAGGAACACTAAACAAAGCAACAAAAAATTACAGAGAGAAAAAATCCACTAAGAGATTTCTTCCTTTACTCAGATAAGTCTATCTTTCTTTTCCAGAGTCCTTCTTAAAAATAAAACACTTTTCAATAAATCCCCTCACAGAAGGATACAATTTGCTTCAAAAATATCCCCTTCTTAATCTGATATTCAGTCTCATGTTCCTGAACTATAAATGAGATGTAATTTAATATACTCTTCAATCTCCTATCAAAGTAAGTTGATTAACCGAACTGTTAAATGATACAAACCTGTTTGTGGTTTTCTTTCTCTGTAATGCTTCAGTCCTGTTGGATGAGTAACGTAGTGTGTTGAGATATTCATTTTTGGGATAGTTGTAGTGATGTAGTGTCTTCAAGCAAATGCACTCTATCAGGGCACAGCTATTGAAATTGCAACATCTAATGTGTTTTCTTAATTGGAGTAGTCAATTAAAAGATCCGGTTTTTCTTAGCAATACAAACTTCCATTAACTTACGCAATACAAATTGTAAAAATTCCCTGGAAATGTTGTGACACTATTTCAACCAAATGCATAAAGACTCATGGAACATGAAAACTTTTCCTGATCTAGTTTTAAGTTTAGTGAACGGTTATTGCATGTCTGAACAAATTTAAAATTTTGTATTTCAGGTATATTAAAGAATGTCTCCTAATGTAGCAAATTTTTTCTTTGGAATTCAGATAAGACCATTGCTTGCCAGTGTTTTGGTCAAACATGTCATGAATATAATCAGTAGAAATTCTAAAAATAATTTGTATTTTAAATAGTTGATTTCTTAATCATACATGTAGAGCTATCTTGTGTTTTGAATTTCAGTGTAAAACACTTAATAAATAAACTATTATGGTCAAAATTCATGGGCCCAGAGGAGTGCTGAAGGGAAAATGAAAGAAACGTGGAAAGTAGAACAGGTTGTAGACAGAAAAACTGGAAGTGAAGCACAAGCTAAATTTAGAAGGGAAGCATTTCAGATGTTTTCTTCAGAACTTCTTACTTTCTTTACCAAATTTGCCAGCAATTGTATAAAAAAAATACATCGTCACTCTAGACCATGAAATTGAAAATGAGGTTTTCAGCAGTGATAGAGAAGACAGTATGTGGAAAAAATGTTAAGGAAAAATAAGTTAGTAACAGAAGAAAGATAAGTGTTGTACCATCCTGGCAGATATTCCAGAAACATGTAAACACATCTATTTAATTTCTAAATGCATATTTCCAACCTTAGATTTCCCAGAGACAAACCTGGAATTTTGGACCTAAAGCAACTTAACTAGATACCATGGATGCATAAAATACGATCCAAATTGTCAAACAACAGCCTAGAAAAGTTAAGTTCTTGAGGATATGATCTGGATACCACATTTTAAGACTATATATGTAAGATTCACTTCATGATAGTCAGCAAGTTTACGTTGGATTCCTGTAGAGGCTCATGTAAAGTCTGTCTGAGCATAACTTTCCTGTTAAGGCTTGATTATCTGGAAAACTTGAGTATCTCTGCTCTGAAAACCTGATCTCCTCTAAAACCTGCTCTCCTCAACATGCCTGAATTAATTGTTATCAGCAGTAGATACAAACAAAATATTAAGGCGTTTCAAAATCTTGACCAGCATTTCCTCTTAGAGTCAGCACTTATTAGAAAACAGGACTTGTAATTTTTAATATTTTACACACTATTATTTTTTTCTAACACTGTGTTAATTATCACAAATCAGATTTATATCCTCTTCCCTTATTATTTTTTTAAAGTTTATTATTAACTTCTTTTACTGAAATTATATTTCCTATTTGCATGTCTTTGTACAAAAATGCCATAAAGATTTTTTCTATCACCTGAGCAGTTTAAAACATCTTAAATTTGGAAGAAATTACATTTATGTAACATTAACAGTTAACATATTTTTCTAGTACAAATATTTTGTTTCGGTTTGCACTTTTTTTTTTTTTTTTTAATTTACATTGATTTTAATACATAAATTGTTCTGCATAATCCAGTTGTTAAGGTCAGTTTTCTTGGTTGTAAGAGGTATCTGTCACCAAATTATAATAAGTTTTATATACCTTGAAGTAAATATAACAAATGAAAGTTTGATTTTCCAATAGAGTGATAAACAGTAAGAGTGACAGATGCATAGGATCCTTTCCCATTGTAAACTTGAAAATTTATCCCATTGATAGAAAGAAATTGGTAAGAAAGCACTTATAATGCCTAGTTCGTTGACTAAACTTGACCACTTCTCACCTTCTGGCTCAGCTTCTTGTTCTTTGAAACAAGTTCTGTATATAAAATAATCTGGAAAACCAAATATTTCATAAATGTAAGTACCCCGCAATATTTAAATAGCTACAGTTTCATGACAACTACAGTAAGTACATAAAGCTTTTTCTATTTTTTTTATGGCTATGATTAGGATATGGTAAAGTGCTAAATGTGCAAGCAATTATGAACTTGGCACAGTAGCAATATTTATTTTAAGCTCTACTTGTGCTGCTTTGGTGGAGGATGTTTACTTAACCAGACTCTATTAAACATGCTGAAGACTTTGTACTCTAAAACATTTTTAATTGATGAAACACAGAAGCAATCAATCAACACAAATGGTAAAGAAAGGCAGACAGGACAAGGCAAACAGAATAAGATCTGTAGGTGTCTTTTTATCTCTTAAGGGAAAAAAAAAAGAAAATGTCTATTTGTGCTGCTGAATTAAGTGTTTGTGAAAAGAGAAGACTTGATAGTGGTGGAGACTGAAGTCTTCTATTTATTTACAAGTCGGGCATAGTGGTGGGAACTCTTGCATGGTCTCTTGCCTTTCCTATTCAACCTCTGACCTAATGGACCTGATGAGCTTATCCTCTCTTATGACAGGAAAAATCCATGCAGAGTATACAACCTGTGGGTCTAAGTTACCCAAACAATGCTGAACGGTGATGCTTGTCATGCACCATTTGTAAACATATGAAAGACATTGCACTGCCTCACATTCCTGCTCCAGGAAGCAAATTCCATATAACCCTGAGCACCAGTAGATGGGAAGCATTTCTGCAGCTACTTTATTCTCAAACTGCATCTGCTCTGAGCTTCCAGATGTTAATTCTAAATCATGTGCTCATAAATGTTTTTTTAAATGTAAGTTTAAAAAAAAATTATAAGAATATAATTCTGTCAGAGCACAGATGTTCTTTGAAATGGGGTTTTATTGGCAGCTATTTCTTGATAAAGAGCTTAAACTTAAAACACTTGCTCAGACTAAACTCCTCATTTCAGTGGGAACTTTGCCTGAAAGAGGATGGCAGGACTATCTCCACAGAAGAAAAATTTAGACACTTAGCAAATCATTTAGGGAGGTAGTTCAAAATTGTGTAGCCACTTGTGCATCTCATAACTGCAGTTGGAAGGAAATATATTTATATTAAATGTATATATATAATATATATATATATATATATATATATATATATATATATATTTCCTTTCAGCATCACATGAATAGATTTGTATTTATCATAACAAGTGCTTCAATTTTTATCTGTACAAACAATGGATTGAAACATAGAAGAAACAGATCTCTATAAACACATGCATAAATGCATACCTACATTCATACATGTATCCAAACCAGATTCCATATGAACAAATACTTGGACCCTAAGAAAATGAAATACCAGTGAGCATCCATTAATTCCAAAATACATAATACAGTCAAGACAATCTTCTTAAAATGTATGCAGGTCTTACTATTACACTATGAGATATTTCCTTGTATTTGTATTATATTATTATTTTATATATTTTTAAATGCAGTGTATATACTTTCATAATACTTATATAAATTAAAATGACCTTTTACTACTGTTCCAGAAAATTAGAATGCCCTCTGCTGTTAAAAACTCCTAAATTCTTGTAAAATTCTTTAAATTTGTATAGGTAAAAATATTTAAACTCCTGCTTTCTATTCTGACAAGTGTGATTGCAAATCTGGATGTATTTGTTATCAAAGTTTACTACTTCTTTCATCCTTATGATAGAGATTGTGGAAATAATATTTTTGGTCTCTCGATCTGTGAAAATAAAGAATAATAATTAAATTCATCTCTACCTCTGTTCAGTGTTCAAAAACATTAGAATTTGATTGCAGTTTTCCCATATAAAAAAGAGTATTTTAAATACTGGATTTTTTTACTCCTTAAAAAACCATGCCTTTGCTGTGGATCATTAATTAAGGTCATAATATGAATGCTATTTCTTACTTGTGTATAGATCAGCAACACTACATGAAGAATTTTTAATAGTTTTGTGCTCCTTTATTTTGGAAAATTCATTTAATGAAATAATTTGACGTAATGAATACAGCTTGTAAGTTCAACTAAAATGTTTTTAAGTACTCATTCATACTTCTACTTTTCAGAAAATGAAATGTACATTTAAATATGACATCTATGGATGACATCCTGTGGAAGTTTTGCAAGTAGATGTGTCCTTGATATTTTCAAGAGCAATAGTTAAGAGAGGGTTATAATGGAAAATATTAAGACTCCTTAAGTGACAGGTGCCCTGTAAATTAATATCAGCCAATCTGTGTGACCTAAAGTGAAATTCTTCCACTGCATCATTTAACATGCGATTTCTGTGTTTGAATATGTCAAGAGTGATACAAAATAAATTTTAAAAGACAAAGATTTTTATAAGATCATGTCCCTTTATGTTTAAAAATAGTCCCTTTAATAAAAACATGGACCATCTATTAGTTTCTAAGAAAGATTCAGCTGGTGTCTAGTTCTTTGTAATACAATATTTCCCACTGATAGAAAAGGAAATATTTTTTGTCTAACTCATTCTGAAAAATAGATGTTTCGTATTTCTGTTTATTTCTATAAAACCCTACAAACAACTTTACTTAATTCCTTGCATTTCTTTTCCTTAGCAATCATATCTGTTCATGGTTACTCACATCCTTATTTGACTTAGTTGATTGTCATCTATATCAAATAATCTCAATTCCCATTTGTACCAGCTTGATATAAAAATTACACTTTTTAGAGAATTCTTTTTTACCAGTATAATCAGAAAAAAAATCAGATTTAACTGTCTGACTTCAGTGACTTACTGACCAAAGTTTATAAAGGAATCACGTCAAATTAATGACCACCCTTTAATCTTTAACATAATACAGAAAATGCACAGAAACGCATTTTCCAGCTGTTTATTTCAATTGACAGAAAGCAGAATACAAACTTTGTCAATAATGTGAACAATTCCTAGCCAGGCCTTCTGAAACTATAGATTTTTCTAAAATCCATTTAATGACAGTCGAATTGTTTGACACCTATCAATCAAGTGTTCAACAAAAAACAAATTTCTGTGAATATTTGAATTGTTGTTTTGTTTGTATAACTTTTGCTGATTATGTGTTCTATTAAGCAGGCAGAAGTGAGATCTGAATTGAATAAAATAACATTTTTATAAGGGAGAAAAAATGAACAGAGTTTAAAAAAATATTTAAAAAGCGGTAACAATTATTTTTTCAAGTCTACCTGACACTGCCTATAATTTCCTTTTTATGTTTTACACTCATTATTTGTTTCTTTCTTCTCTAACTTCCCAATTAATACATAAACATGAAGAATTATGTTAATTTAGATTCACATCTAAGAAGACAGACAGCTGCATCCTAAGTAGTGAAGGAATGAAGACATAACCTTGTGAATAATGCTTAAACTCAGTCTGAGCCTGTGTTCTAGCCCTTGAGACACGGTACTTATTGTTTATCAGGAAAGAGTACAGTACACTATTTCACTCCTTTGGGGTGTTTACATAGTCTGAATCATGAGTAGAAAAGATGCACCTTTATATTCTCAGTGTTAGGAGACCAAATACATTCTTTTCACAAAGTCATACAGAAACATTCTTAAAAAGCTGTGATTAGGCTTTATATATTCTATTATATACCAGAGCCTTGTCAACACCTTTCTGATCTGTAGAAATTATCCTAATGAATGACACTCTAACATCTTATGAGTATCTTCTCAGAAGGAGAGCATTTGGTCCCCCACCTTCTACCTCTGACCTTATCAGTATAGTGTCAGACTGAGCAAAGTTCTTGAATAGGTCTTTTTAAATCATTAGAAAGATTGCAACATAGTAAATGTGTTTGATTAGCAAATCCTGAAATATGAGATTTACCTCTGTTAAAGAGTATTTTTGTGTTAACTGTAGTTCCCTATTGAAGAGAAACACAGTCAGAACATTAAAAATCAGTTTAAAAGGAGGAGGAAATTCATACCATCACTGGTCCTTCCTGTTACTCTTATATGCAATCCTGAATCCACTACAATCTCTGTAGGCATAGTTGCTGGTTTCATGTAACAAGCTCTATATGTTAATCTATAGTTTAAGATGTCCTAAAATCAAAAGTAATTTTAAAGCTAATATCTAACTTCCATAGGCACTTTTGTTTAAGAGATGACCACAATGAGTTTCAAGTATATTTTTAGCAATAAACTTTAATGTTGCTGAACAGAAAACAGACTGAGGGAAAAAAATGTAATAGTTTCTGCTTTTTCTGAGAAACTCCATTTGACTATTTATAATACCTTTGCTTTTGCAAAAAAAAAAAAAAAAAAAAAAAAAAAAAAAAAAAAAAAAAAAAAAAAAAAGTTTTCGCACATTCATCTTAGTAATTCCACCCTGTGATTTTCAATTCTGGAGATCTATATTAAGCAGTAATATACCTCAATCCTTGATGTACCAAACATGGACTATATTGCTTGTTTTGACAGCTAAAAAAGTTTGAAATAGAAACTCAAGGTATTCTACCTTTGTATTAAAGCATCAGGTAGTGGAGAGGTATCAACCTGTCTTTGACTATGTTTCTGTGATTCATACCATTTTTAACTCCTTCTCTCCTCATTGAATTTTAATAATATGCTGCCCTGGTTCCAGCAATGACAGGCTTAAATTTTGTAGTACCTGGGAGGGAAATTGGCTGGGACCTGGTGGTTATTCTATAGCACCTCAAGTTATTGCATGGGGAAAGGGAAGGGTCTCTCTTCCAGGGAAAAAACATTCCGCTCTGGAGGGAGCCATCCAGTATTACCTTTTGTTGGGGAGAGGGGTGTGGGTGCGAGTGGGGTTCTGTGTGAATCTTTCCTTTTCTTCTACCCTTTGTCATTAGTATTGATGCTGTTACTGTTCAGTTTCTTGTCTCACTGGTGTTACCAGTAAGTTGTTCTTATCTCAGGCTGTGATCTTTGCCTTTCCTGCCTACAATTCTCCCCTCCATCCTGCCACAGAGGAAGGAGGAGCAAGCAAGTTTTAGTGGGAGTGCTAATACCATTCTTAAACCAAAACATACGCCTGAAAATAAATATTGTGATTCTAAACCCTTGTTTCAAAGGCTGTTTTCGACTACACTCTCCTGTCCAAAAGCATTAGTTCAGTTAACAAGGGTTAATTGACATAGCCAAAAAAAGCAGAATCCAGTCTGACTGTTGATGCTTTTGAAGACCAGACCCCTCTGGTCACAGACTTCCTCTCCAAGAGCTTTTCCTACTTCACAGAAAATGGTTTGAGGGACCAAGGCTGTAGCTTTTCTCCCTGTTCAGGACTGGGAGAGCAAATAGAAGAATGGGACAATGAGTGAGTTCTTCCCAGAAAATGGGCGGCAATGCCAAAACTTTCTGGGAGACCTCTGTATGCTAGGACAGCCATACAAAGATACGTGGGTTTAGGCAAACAGCTGCTGATCAGAAAACCCAAGAGTCCTAACAGACTGAACTAAGCAGGACAATATCTGGCCTTTTTTGCCCCTTCATAATAGATTATGCACGAGATATTTCAGAAAATTCAGAGCCTGATAAAACAAAACCAAAGTCTAAAATAAAGACAGTTCAACAAGTTTGTGGCTTTTTAGCAAAAAGAATTGAAAATCTTAAAACTGAAATATTTTCCTATGGAATTCTTAGCCATGGGGTTTTCATAATAAGGAAGTTGATACATTTCTTAACCCGTAGGCATTGAAATATTAAGATACAATAAGCATTTGAATGTTTGGAGGTTCATCCAAAGTGATCTTGAATTCTGATCTTGTAACTAAAAGTGACTTTGACCCCCACAAAATTCTGGTATTCCAAAGTACTAGGGAAGTGTAATATTCTGCATGTCTATCCAGAAACTAAAGATATATTTCCTCTGGGAAATGTATGTCCTTTAGAAAAAAATAATTGACTAAAACCAGTAAGTATCCACATTACTGGTACCTGAACAACCTTGTCACTCTCTGTGTAATTATTTTTCTTTTCAATTTCCATCCATAAATTACACAAACCCCAGTCCAGTTTTTAAAAGCAACAAGCTTCACAACCATTATGAAAAGACACAAATTCAACATACCAAAAGAATCTGTTTATTTCTGAATGAACATCTAATTTGTTTTTACTGAAATTCGTTGCCAAGCTTCAGATGAATTTAGGACAAGTAGAATTATGATCATTGTGGAGTTCCAACATAAACACATACTGACATACTGTGCACACCCATATGCATATATCCTTATGTGAAATAACCTTGGGGTCATCAATAATGTAGGACAACGTCTTCCTATCTATGGCAAATCAATTCTGAAGCCGTTGTAAGATACCTCAGATGCTCTTGTTCCACATATCAGTGTTTCCAAGAGCAAATCATTAAGAAACAGAGACTCTTCAAGCCAATATGTTTAGCACTACTCCAAAACTATTTCCCCTTTAAAGAATTCCAAATTATTGTTGTAAGACTACTTCATGAAAGGAGTTCAAATACAAAACTTGCAGTGGAAACCTGCTTTTTTAGGAGGGATTTGTCACTTTCACTACCAAGCTCCTGTGTGGCCCAACACAAAGCGATTCCCAGGCTCCCAGCTCTGCAAAGGGCCACTGAACAGATTTGCAGGGACCTGTGACACAGAACGTTCTGGGGTTGCCAGCTGCAAAGGCCCGGATTCCCAGGTCTTCCAAGGTTAGAAAGCTCTTGGCTGAATTTCATCCCAGACAGCCATAAAGCCAGGAGTTTCAAAGCTCATGGGAGCCATAACATCCAGATGCCAAGGTTTCAGGGTCAGCTTTGATTCCTAGGCGCTCCAGTTCCTTCACACCCTGGGATCTCAGGGAATCCAAGACATGCAGCTCAAAGCCAGCTCATCAGACTGACTGTTTCTAAGCCAGGATTGCATTTCCTTTCACAGATAACTAAGAACAATAGATCCTGATAAAACTGGAAAATTCCAAGATTTTAAAATCTTGGAAAATTCCTGAAACTACCTGTATAATTGAACAATAACTGTAAGATTATCTACAATGAATGATCAAAGGAAAGACATATTAAAAAGGAAATAAAATTATGCCGTAACTAACAGAGGCACTTGAGTAGATAGGTCATAGAATATCAATTTATAATAAATAAAAAGAGTACAAGAATGAAAGAAACAAGACAATAAGGTGGTGATGTAAATGTTGAAAATCAAAGGTAATCCATGTATGGCCAAAAAAATGAATAAACATTTTTTGCAGTTTTTCATAAATATTTTGTATGAAGATTTTGGAGGCAGATGGCTATTTAGCATCTAGAAATGAAAGTTCCTGTCATAAAACATCATATTTATTAGTTGAAGTTCAAAAACAAAATTAAAAAATTAGAGATGGGACTCTGTACAATTCTTCTCTCATTCTATATAAACAGGTGCAGAAATTGCTATTGTGATGATTGAAAGCACAGAGTACTAAATAGACAACAAACTAAAAGTGACCAGCTTATTTTACTTTGAAAATAGAAATAGGAAAAAAAAAATCAAGACAAGATTTTTCAATATTAAATTACTTCCCTTCTGATCTTTAAAATCTAGTTTCCTTTTCATTTACCAATTTTCAGGATATTCAGCAGAGGTCTTTAGGTGTGTTCATTTCTTACTGCTATATAACCTTAGATATGTAAAATAGGAAATTCAAGATTTAAATCACTCTACTAATTCCACCAAATCTAATAGGTCAAGAATAGTATTTAATGACAAAAAACACGTCAAATTAGGGTTTTGTTACTAAGAGCTATAGTTTGCCCTCAAAGCAAAAGAAGCTTGTATTAGTAAGATGAATACATGTAAATTGTTTATGCTTTCATCAGAATTATAGTTATATCTCAATATTCACTATCACTAGGTAAAAAATAAAGATACATGTTTTCTAACAGGATAGCTGAACACCACATTCTGACATATTATTTCTATTTACTTTGACACCATACCCACTTTCAACCAAGCCAATCTTGAAGACAGATTTCTTTTCACATTTGTAATGCAGTTAGCTAATGTTCTTTCTGAAGTTAGTATAAAAAGATTCTGTGACAATAAATAATAGACAAAACGTGGTAAGATGATTCTTTCAAAATATATTTTAGGTCTGTCAAAATTGCAGATGTTTTCAGTTTCATTCAATATCCTTCTTTTATAGAGCCTGTGAATTCCTAGATGAGACATAACTTTTTTTTATCATATTCCTCAAGACGATATGTTCAATTAATATAATTTAGATATTTCTTGATCATTACTGGAAGACAAAAAATATTATATACATTTAAAGGGTTATCTTGTGCAAAAGGGGCACTTAATGATGCTAAACTTTCTCTGGATCATGCCTTGAAATAAGAGTAAATGTAAATTTTTTGGCCTCTCCCAAGTATGGTGAGTATCTGAAAGGAAAAACATGACATCACCAGAAGTTAGATTACCACCAGAAGAAAGCTGGTCTTTAGTAACTCTCAAAATCTCCTTTGCTAGTAGCAATCACTAATTCAAAGTGTTTTTACCTCTCCCAGGTTCACTTCTCAGCATAGCCCTTTGTACCAAGGAACCTAATTATGTGTGGATGTCCTCATTTCTAGCTGCTTTCTTTTATGCCCTTTAGGGTGTTGCCCAAAGAAGGGGTCTTGCAGCTGCCTATGAATCTCTTGGGGCAACAAATGCAAAACATAAAAGTAGAAAAAGAAAAATTAAAAACAAGCATTCATTGAAGTTAGTGACAATTTATTTAGAAAATATGCTTAGAACCATATGTTCAAAACTATGTGTACATATTCAAAAGAAAACAATGCCTGTTCTGCTTCTAGTTACATTTTGTTGAACTCAGCAATGCTGTACTAATCTACAGTAAAAAGAAACAGAACAAGAGCAGTGAATATTCCAGTAAGCAGAACTAGGAAGAGTGAAATTAATAAAAATCAAAGTAATATTAATATTCCATAGCCCTACTAACATAAAGAACGTTATAAAAATATAGATAATCCCTTAAGTCCACATAAAAGCTGCGTTTTCTGTTGCAAGGAATATTTGAGGTATTGATAGGAGACCTGTTATTTTTTGAGTTGAAATATAGTCTAAAATTTTCAGACATAATAAAATTGTTCCTTGAAATTTTCTTATCTTTCCTTCTTCCTACCAAAACTTTGATGTGTTTGCTACTCAACAGTTCATTAATGTCTTCATTGCTGACATTCCTTAAATTTTTTACCAAATCTGCTTGTTCTTATGTAATTTCATGCACTTTAATAAATTATTCCCTTATGTGCTATGCAACAGAGGGGACAGTGGCTTGACCTAACATGTTAAAACTTTTAATCTAGAAGACATTTGAAAAAGTCTAAATCAAACCAAAATATGCTATTCTAAATACTTATATGAACACAGCTTCAGTAGAAGGCATGTGAATGTATGAAGAATCAGCTAAAGTAGTACACAGAATAGTAAATTTGGAAATATGCACATAATATCAATATATAAAAACACTGTTTTGCTTGGTGTGTCTGAAAATTCACACCATGTGGGCTTAGGCAAAGAAGCAGCAACATGGAGTCACTCATTTAAAAAATCAATAAGCATCCATATTTCCATAGTTATTTGTTCTGCAATGAATGATACTTTGCCTGTGATAAAAAATACATATCATAAAACAGTAAGAGAATGTTGAAAAATGTGATCTAAAACTTTGTGTAGAGACTAATCCCTTTAAAAAAGTTCATATTGTGTAAACATTTTGCAACAAACTCATGTCTCTTATTCATTGTAATAGAACCATAGAATCATTAGGCTGGAAAAAACTTTAAGGCCATCAAGTCCAACAATTAGCCCAGCGCTTCCAAGTCCACCACTAAACTGTGTCCCTGAGCACCACCACATCTACACTTTTTAAATACCTCTAGGGATGGTGCCTCAACCACTTCCCAAAACCAACTGTTCTAACTACTAAAGTAATATTATAGTAATATTTTATTGTCTTTTACAGCAGTAGCCAGATTAAGTTCTAGTTCTGCTTTGTCTCTTCTAATTTTCTCCCTACAGAGCCTCACGACATCATTGTAGCACTCCTGAGTGGCATGGCTATTCTTCAGAATCTCTCCTTCCTTAGCTCCACTCTGTTCAGCCATGCCTGCCTTGCCCACTGTCTCTTCTTTCTGCATGTTTCATTTGACAAACAGAAATAGATATCAAATGGTTTGGTGTTTCCATACGTTGGTGTTGCTGAGGATTTGTTGCTGCACTATAGCACTGCTCCTTTGCATGTCAGGTTGTGTGACCAGGGCTGATCTCTTCAGAAATAAAAAACCAGACATTTTAGAGATTGAGTGAGAAAAGGAAATAGCATGGATATGTGCAGGAACTCGACCGGTTTAGTTTTCATTCCAATAAAGTAGTCAAATTCATCAAGGAGGCATCAAGATGCATTGAAAATGAAGTTTAAGTGCAAGCATGAGCATCTAGAAGCATACTAATTTAAATCAACACCAATCCTCTAACCTCGGCTGAGCAGTGTAGATTTACACCAGATATGAAATTAGCCCACAAAACCTAAATTTTTGAACTGCAGCAGGATGAGTACCCTGAGAGAAGTTGGATATTTACCTATCTGTATTAGTGTGGAGTATTTTGATAGCTGTCATATAAAAACTGGAGCTACCTCGAATCTTGGTTTATTGTTGGCTATACTTAGGTTTCTGAAGGGCCTAAATGTACATCCGTTTGTAGGTTGTGTACCTTGGGTTTTCCAGTGGGTAATAATAAGAAAATTACTGCCATCTCTATGCTTTCTGGGTGTTATGAAGCTTTATTCACTGACATTTCTAAAATGTGCGGGGATCCTGAACACAAAAGGTTGTAGAAGTATGATCAATTGTTGCCATTCTTAAAAAAAGGAATGCAAGAATCTAAAGCAACCATGGAGCCTCTGTCAATACTGAAGAGAACTATATCACATGTATGTATGGAACTTACAGTAGTAACACTGCTCCTTTCATAGGACCAAAAGTTTAACCAGCAGTGTTACGTGTACTTGATGGCTTGATGGCACTGAAATTGCTTGAGTTCTGCCTTTGACATTACCTGGTATTTCTATAGCTAGAATCCTTATTTATATCGTAATATGTAAGCAAACTATTTCCAGTAATCTGAACTGTAATCATTACGATATTTTCTTCTCAAGTTTGTCAATCATTTTGTAAACTTTGTTCTAAGCTAAAAATCCTGTGAATGTTTACTGCAATGGAATCTCATTTGTGCTAACAAAAGAGGTATTCCTACTTCACTATGTTGCATTTAATGCACATTATTCAACTGTTACAAACTGTGAAGAACAAGTGATTTTTATCCACATTCTGTAATTAAAAGAAATACTGAAAAACTGCATGACTTGCTTCTGTGTAATAATACTATAGAGTAATTTCTGGATTTAAGAACTGGATGAAGTATTTTATTCCATGCACAAAAGGCATATCAAACAATGGTAATAACAGTCAAATTTTGTTTGGAAACTACGAGTTTAATAAACAAATTTTCAAAAAGCGCTACACAAAAGAATCACAGACATAAATTTCCTCAGTTGTTATCAAAGATCGTACAAGCTGAAAAATATCAGCAGGTTAAAAATTCAAACAAAGAGGTCATTTATGGGGAGGGACACTCAAGTAGCCCTTACGATTTTTTGTAAAACCTTCACAGTAAGATTTTTTTTTCTCAGTGTGCTGAAGTGTAGAAGCACAAAAGTAAAGTGCGTGTGGGCTTGGTGACTGGCATATAGAATTAAAAGATATATTTGTCATAAGAAGCCAGAGGGATGACATATACCCTTATCAAACAAGACGTGCAAGAAGAAAGACATCAGGAAGAAAAGCATCCCTGGTTTTCAGGGCATCTCTGTCCAGAGAAATTGTGGCTGCCTCATCCCTGGAAGTGTTGAAGGCCTGGTTGGATGGGGCTTTGCGCAAACTGGTCTAGTGAAAGATGTACCTGACTGTGGCTGCAAGGTTGGAACTAGATGGTCTTTAAGGTCCTTTCCAACATCAAAAATTCTATGATTTTAATATCCTGATATGCATTTCAAGTATATCACTAAACAAAACACTGAAATATTATCATATGTTCAATTGATAAAATCAGCACTTCTACAAAGTGACTGCCTTAGGGCTAACCTGTGTGAGAGTAGCATCAGGTTCTGGTATTATCTTGGTGTATGAAGGAGAAGCCTAAATGTAATATTTGTGTACAGTCACAGTAGATGGATATATTTTCTAGCAAGAAAAGGGATGCACTGTTTTGGTGTCCTCTTTATCTGGAAACAGTTGCTTCTGCAGTTCCTTTTTTTTCTTAAAGAAGATAGAAATAATATGCATGAGGAATGTTGTTGATGTAGAAAAGATCATGCAAACTGTCCCCGCTGAACGAGAGGCTTCTGAGTTCAAAGAGAACTATTTGTAACTTTTCTTCCAGTGCCCTGGGTTTTGGTTTAATTAAGAAAAATAACTTTTAGCCAGCTAATTTACATCATGTGAAAGTAAAAAAAAAATCAATCTGCTGATTTTATCAGCAGGAAAATGTTTTCCAATGACATTTCTTTCAGTTCTTGAAAAAACTCAATTTTTTAAAAGAAAATTAAGGAAAATTTATAAATAAATAGATTCAAAAATAGAAGGATTACATTATTTAACTAAGAATTCTAACCTCTTGGCTGGAAACCACAGCATTCTGGTTTACAGTTGCTCTGTGCCATGTGGCTGTTGTTACCTGAGGTCTCAAGACCTCAGATCAGAGAGCCTCTATTTAAGAAGTTTGGAGAGTTCTCTATTTTAAGGTATTTCGAAGAAATAAAATGCCCTAAACCATTTCCTGATTGACATCAGCAAAAGGAACACAAAAAATAACTCAAGTGTCCACTGAAAACTAGATGCCAGATAGAATCCAAGACTAGGGTCAAATTAAGATAATCCGCCTGCTTATTTTGAGTGTTTCAGTTTCAACAAGTATCTCAGTTCTTTGGTATTTTATAGGACAGAAAAGAAGAATAGTGAAAAAAAAGGTATGCGAAGTTGCTTTTATGTTCTTTTTGACATGAAATAAAAAGGAAATACTGAATATATCTCTATAAAATTATTTTCATGAGATGCACCTCATGATCCTCCTTTCAGGCCTGCAGAGTGCTTGGAGTAGGCTGCATGCATAATAAAAGCTGTACACTAAATCCTATCCTCAAATGAACAAAAAAATTTGAGCTTGTCTTCTTTTCACAGGCTGGACTTGACTTCTTTAAGCTACAGCAGATTGATGTTGGACTGTTCCACTGATGCCAGTGATTACATGATTTCTGACTTATGCTGTTGTTCCAAGGCTTTCTGAAGGTGAGGATTTTTTGCTTGTTTTTCTTTTATTTTGTTATTACAAAACTGACGCTGCTCACAGATTTAGTTGGTATCTTTCCAGGCATGAAGATGAAAGAACTGGCTGGGGATAGAGACCATGCTATCATTTCATATCTTGATGTGGTATCCCACAAATTCATGTTGACACAATACAATGATTGTAGAGCATATTGTGAGGAAGCTCGTCATCCATTTTTTTGTCTCTGATTTTCTATAAATAACAGACTTCAGTCTCCATGGGTGCCAGGGTAGTGTTTTGCAACATATCACTCCAACCCTTTAAAAGTCCTCCTGACTATCTGGGAATTTTCTGTTCAAAAATAGGTTTGCCTGGATAGTGCTGAGACCTGTCTTTCTCTTACTAGAGAGAAATCCCCTTATGTTAGGGCAGAAACATTTTGATGTAGGTGAACACAGACAGCTGGTACCAAAAGGTAGACCTGGAACTTCTGCCACTTCTGAAAGTGACAGGAGAAGGAGAAAGGAAGGAGTCAGCTTAAGCTGGGTGGGCCCGTGGTTGGGAAAACCCCTTTTCTGAAGAGAAATTGAGCTTAGGTTTTTCCTGCTGATTCACTGTGAGCATCATCAGGCCAAGCCCCACAAGAATTCATTAACATTCCAAGTGAGAGTCAAGACCTTTTTTTCAGCTCCTAATACTTTCAAGACTCTTTAATGATAATAGTTCTGTTTTGTGGACTGTGTTGAAAAAATCCTTTATGTTCCCATAGAAAGTTACTAGTTTTTCTAGCTGACTTTTTCAGCAAGACCTCATGATAACAACACCTGGAAAATATAATAGCAATGCCAGCCTAAGCATAAGAGAAGCAAACCCAAAATTCATATCTGTTATGATCGAAAAAACATTGAGTAACTCTGACTTAGGATGTCTCAAAATATAAAACTTGTATTGAATTATGAGTAGTATTCTAAAATTAGTCTTGCTTCAGCTTTCTTATAGCCTATCTGAAGGATTTTACTGTGGAAGTGAAAACATGACAGCATTCAAAACCATACTGATAGAACTAGCACTGAGTTGTCATCTTGAATGTAAGAATAATGAAAATGGGAAATTTATCCTAAAACATATTTTCAGTGTCCCATCATGGTGACATATAGCCCAGAGAAAAAATATACAAAATTTAAGACAAAACCAAACAGGAATCATTCTAGTAAAGAACAACCAGAGCTTTGATCATGATTTCAGGAGCTTTGCTTGATTTTGGTAGGAAAATAATGAATAAAAATTGTTGAAGCAAAAGCATGAAAAAAGATGTCACACTTGGTACATATTTTATGGATCAAGAATTCATGTCTTGTTTCATGCCCATAACAGTGCAACAAAAACATTTTCAGTCTTGCTCAATTCTGCTTCTAGGAAATACCCCAGGGGTGAGTGGCCAAATTACTAGATGTTTCTAAGATGCGTAGGAGTACTAAATCCTGGGTCAAGGAAATTTTTTCTTTTTCATCCCCCCCTCCCCCCTCCCCCTTCCCATTTCTAGGGTTTGTAAGGCAGGTTTTTTGTGTGGGAGTATTAAGGTAGAACATAGCACATTCTTTGTTTGTCTTACTGGTTTAGCACTAAAGAAATACAATCACTAATCCTAGCTTTAAAAACTGAATTCTTGACAAGTTCTTTTCTTTCAGTCTGTGTTTAATTTTATAATTATTTTTAATGTTGATACATCCATTTCACTTTAAAATTCAATATATAAATATAGTGAATAAACAATTAAATTCTAAATTTATTCCTGTTCTCTATAGTGGCTTGTACAGCATGTGCCATAATGGTTATCATGCATTGGCAAAAAATAAGGTGATTAACGACATATGTTTCTTTAAGTAAACTGTGCAAGGAATTATAATTCCCCCTTTTTTTTTTAACTTCTGTGTTAATATTCTCTATAAAAAGTCTCTGGACTTCTCATTCTTACCTACTTATTCAAAAGAATAAAATATACATGTGCTTGTTCAGTGTAACAGAGGAATTCCAACTCAGTTCTACCTCCTGTTGAAGTCTGTGAAAACTAGCTGTGTGTGTCCTTGTGCTAACACGCCAATGATGAAATTAAAACAATTTATTTCACTGGGTCAAAGCTTGCCTCATGAAACATTTTGAGTACATGAACTCAAAAAAGGACCCTTGGCTCACTCAGGGTCAAGTTCTTAGATCTTGCAAAATTTGAAGTTGGCAAATTTGGGCAAATGCCTTTCCAGTATTCCTGACCTCTAGCTCATCAACACAAACTGTCCAAGGTGCTTGCCTGATGTTGGTAAATTGTTCACTTAATGTTCATAAGCAGCAAACACAAACACTACTTATGAGGTTAGCATTGATAGCTGCAAGGGCATTCCTGGTGACAAAGTGACACATTAGTTACAACCTGTAATGGCCCACATGACATTTGGGATCCATTCAGCATTTCAGCCTGGGATCATCTGCATTTTAGATATACTTTGATAACCAGCAAAATTTGGAGAATTTCTGGTTTCCTCACTAAAACATGCTGCCGAACACCTTCTCTTACTCACTCCTATATTCTTAAATTCTGAAAAATAATTTTCCCATTCTTTTAAATAAAGGAATGTCTTATTTTAACTATGATGAGTTATTATTCGGCGGGCTATACTACTGCTGAAATACGCAGTATTATGACATTTAAAGGCCACACACCAGTACAGTTGACATCTGCATTGTTTCAAGACATTTTACTGAAAACAGTGCTGTATACCAAAGTAATTTCTCAGTCTTTTCTGTCACATCAGGCCAAGGTACCTGATTGAGTGTACTTAAGTGATAGGTCTGTGCCTGGGCAGTCACAAATTTGTGGATTGCATTATTTACCTTTCCTAGGAATCTTTAACCAAACCTTCTATCAACCTCAAATTGAAAAAAACTCTTGCTCTGAAGCACCACATCACCTCCCACCTTATATTTAGCCTTTTCAATACCTCTCTGTGTTCCCTTATGTTTTCCCTGAGCTGACCCTCCCTAGACTGATAGCCCACGCTTAGAAACTGGGTCGTAGAGCAGATTGAGACTTTTTTTTCTTTGGCAATTATTATTGATTAATTCGGTTGTAATCATCCTTTACCTTTAAAAATAACCTTGTGGTACATGGCAAATGCCTCTTCCCTTGTGTGCCCCTGCAAATACAGTTGTCTTCTTATGCTCCCCTGCATAAAACTTGGTATTGTAACAGGTACAAATGGTTCTTTTAACAACTGACTTGAAGGCGGAGGGTCTAATGGTTGGTTGAGCTGTGGGATTCACGGAGGTCAACCATATCAGAGGAATATACAAAAGAGTATTTATTGCATCAGTCAGAATTCTTAGAAAAGCCAAGAGATCAAACTGGATCATTCAAGAAAAATGTGAAGAGAAACAACATTAATCATCACCTCTGTATTTCACAGGCTAAAGTGATAAAGAATTTTGCAGTCCATATCTCCTCCACACAAAAATAGTAACACAGAAAAACCTTCAAGCAGAGCATTGATGGCCTTTCCCATTGACAGGATAGAAGTGACGCAGGAAAGATAGGTAGCCCTTGACCATTTATCTCTACTATGGTAAGTCACACACAGAGTGAAGTATGAAGTTTTAGCCAAGGAACAAAGGGGAATAGTTCATTCAGGAAGAGATTAGATCATCTCTTTGAGCAATTTTCCTTCTAAGCAGATCCTCTAAATTCCAGGCACAGTACCAAATGCATCATGGTTTGGGGGCTTCCCATTACTGTGTTGACTTGCTGATGTGGCCTAGAAGGCTACAGGAATTTCCTGATGAATTAAGACTGGGAAGGGTAAATATTTAACTATGACACAAATAAATAATAATTAAATGATAAAGGCAGTGATCCCAAATCCTCATTTCTGTTACTTTTATCTGCTTATGAATGCCCAATTTTTGAAAGGCTGCAGCAGTCTTTGAGATTTTCAGTGTTGGAGGAGACTTCAGGGAAACAGATTTTACATGAAGCATTTCTCAGAGATTTCAGAAATATTGAGTAATTTCTACAAAGGATTTTCAGTCAAAAAACCCCAACCTTTTTTTAGGAGTAGCACTCTGATATTGATAGCAATATAATTATTTGAAGATTCTCGCCTTTTTGAGACACAAATGGATGACTTTGAAGTGAGAAGAGAAAGACATGTAAGTGACCCTATTATTCACCCTCGCTGGTACCCACACATTGAACTGATGGCAGAGTCTTAAAGAAAATAAATATTTAATACAGTTTTCTTTCCTTCAAAAGACTTCTACAAGAGAACTAAAATTCCCAGAAAATAAATATCACTAAAGCTACTTTAAGCTGGATGTATGAAAGTGCAAATTAGCACTATTAAATAGAACCATGGGTGGTTTAATACTAATGTGAACATTCATTCAGTAGATTATCTAGAAAAAGAAAACAAAAAAATTATCATTTAAGAACAACAAAATTTTTTTTTCCTAAATCTCCACTGTGCAAAACCATATTTGCAGGCAAGAGATTCCAAAACAAAAGTACACTTTTATAAACATAGGCTGACAATTTTAAAACATTCATAAATAATATGATCCAGAGGGCAGGCAAGTCCACAACAATCCTGAAGCTAAATGTAAAAGCATCTCTAGAGATTTTACTATGACTTCTACTTTGATTTTTCTGGATATTTCAAATATGTTCTGTGGATTTGGAGTGTATAAAAGTTGAAAAATAAAAATACATCTAAAATATTAAATTTGCATATCAAGGATCAGATCTTTTTTCCACCTAAAATCAGGACATAAGAATCCCCCTTTTAGGATGAATAGCCTTTGGTAATGACTCAAAGTTTGTTGCAGCATTTAAAATAAATAGTGCGCAGGAACACTCACTGACCTCAGACTGTGCTTTTCTCTTTCAAACCTCACAAGTTCTCTCTGCAGTTTTAGATTGGTGGATCACAAATCGTGGAACTAAAAGTTTGATCTGCTAACATTTGTTATCCCTAAGACATAAGATTTGTAACTTAAATAGTATCTTTCAAGAAAAATCTCTTACATACAGAAATACTTTAAGGGAAGTTCAGATGTGAAAGAAGGCAGGATCAGTCTATAAATGGCACATCAGCCTGCAGCAAAAATAATTTTTAGATTCAAAACTGATTAGCACCAATCTGATAATCTGTGTTCTACTGTGAAAGAAGCCATGATGTTGAAAACAGACAAATTACCTTTTAAGGTTGTCTGCAGATACTCCCAATTTTCTCCCATAGTTCTCTAGTCTTGCTTTAATTTCATCCAGGCAGGAATTCTCAGAGTTTATCCTATCTCTACTGTAATCTCTCAAGCCTCCTTGATACAAGAGGAGAGAAAGAATACCAGTACCCAAATTCTCAGGCAAAACAGAATTAGAAGAAAATTTGGCTAACTGGGACAAGTCAATTTTTATTGTTTCCATACATTCTTATGTCAGAAGGAATGTCTGGTACCTCTATTTGCAACAAACAAACAAGGCTGCTACCAATTTTTTTTCAAGCCAACAGGTCAGTTTGAGAAGAACAGATAGACAGCACGTAAATTGGTATAAAACATGAGAATGGATTTAAGATAGGACACTTAAAAACAGGTTTCCAAGTATATGAAAGATCAAAATGCATATATGAGCACCAGAACAAGATGTTGAAGGGAGACAAAATCTGCAGATTTCTTGGAGAGCTTTTCAACAGCCACTTTTTATTCATAGATCTCCTACACAGATTTTCCAGCTACAACATTTCACATGGATTTTCAGCCTACTTCTTTCTCATTTAGAAAAGATTAGTAACACAGATCATATTGATCATGTACCATCATAAAACAGACCTCTAAAGTACCTCTCCCAAAACCACACCTATTCCACCATGAAACTAGCATAGTTCTCCTACTCTTACCCTTTTCTTACTGTTTTTTTCTTTTTTTTTTTTTTTTCATTTCTCTTCCTAGAAGCTAGTCAAGGAAGTATAAGAAATTTTCTTCAATCAGGTAGCTTCATGGTCTTGAATACAAATTTTCTATGACTTCCTCTGAATAATTACAGCATTATCTTAAAGAATTTTTGGTGGGTTGGTTCAGTTTAAATCTGAAAACAAACCATTATTATAGTGTAACTTGAGCATCTTTCCAGCTGACCCAGTACCTGTCTTGCTTTGACTGTCTGCACCATATCCTTGTTCAATGTTGAGTGTAACTCACTGTTAGCTCTTGTTTAGACAAGAAAGTTATGCTAGTTTTACTTGCATCAGTTTCAAACAGGGATAATTAAACTGGTGCAAGTCCCTGATTAGAATTCTTATCCCATTTGAGTAGTGACTGACACTGTCTTTGATTAACCTGATTCCTAGCTAAGGTAATGAAAAGTGAATCTTGATCTTTGTGCAGAAATATTAATGAGAATGCAGTGAAAATGTGCAATAATTTATGGCATTTCTAAGTTACCCTTCCAAGTCAATATTCATCACCCTGGTGTTTCATAACACTGTGTTAAATAGGTACATGTGGTTGCACAAAAATAACCTTGCGTTAAAATACAGCTTGTTTCATAAGAAAAAGGTTTTATCCTACAAAATACAAAACTATTTCAATTTCCTTTTTCTGATCAAACTTCAACCCCTTAACAAGAGATGAAATTCTTATGCTTCTGGGAAGAATTTTACACTAGGGCTGTTTATTCAAGACACTTGAGATGCTGGTGTTAAAGATGAGTTCACAGCAAACTCAAACCTTGATATTGGTTCTAGAAGATTTTCATTTACTAGCTCTTCCTTGTCTGCAATTGTTGCAAATACAGACAATAAGACTGAACTAAGCTACACTGTAAATTGAGATGAGTACAAATTGACAATTAAGTATCTTTACCTTTCAGAGTTTGCTTGCAATAGGTCATGTAAACGAGCCCAGTTTTGATAATAAGTTTATCCAAAATGTTCGTTAGTCATAGCTCTGAATTACAAGGTTTTCCTCACTGGTCTTCATGAGAATCTGTACAAGACTCAGTCCCTTGCAGCTGGATACAAGTTGGAGCAGCAGCTTCTTGATGGATTTTAAAAACCCTGCAAGAATGAGGACTATTCTGACTGTGCGCAGGGCACAAATAATCCACTTAGCCAACTGCAATCTTCAAGATATTCTTGGCTTAATAGAGTCATTGTATTTATCTGCTTATTTTTTATGAACTGCTTTAGTTACTTAAATTAAAAGCAATTTCTTTCCACGAGATTTTAATCTCACAGTTTTCTGTAAATATGTGAAACGTTATTATAATGCATACACTGTTAAAAGCACAAAATACCTTCAAAAAAAAAAGACTCCAAAAACAACACAAAAATAAAATATTAAACCTCCCAACAGCTATGTGAATTTGGGTAGTAGTGCTATATCTGTATTAGAAAAAGGAAACCTAGAATACTAAAAGTTTACAATTTCCTAGCAGTCACAAGTGAGGTACATACTACAAGCATGGACAGAAGTAAAGCTTAAATCCATCACCCTTAACTAAGGCATTTAAATCAGGAAGCAAGCTGCTCAGGATTTTCCTGGGTCAGTGAAGAGAAACAGGACTTCCATGAAAGAGTTCAGGTCTTCCTCCAGGCTTGCTACTGTCTCATGAAATAGAACTGAGATTCCCCACAGTGAAGAAAAAACTATTTGGGTAACTGGCATTCTCCTGGAGAATATGACAACCAATGACTTGGACAGGTACACTCTTTGCTGGGTTAAAAACTGGCTCTAAGACTGTGCCCAAAGTGCAATTGTGAATGGTGCTACTTCCAGCTGGTGCCAGTCACTTATGCAGTCCCCAAAGCTCAGTACTGGGGCCAGTCCTGTTTAATGACTTTTTCAATGAACTGGATGAGGGGATTGAGTGCATCCTCAGTAAGTTCAGCGACTGCACTGAGTGGGAGTGTTGGTCTGCTGGAGGGTAGGATGTTTCTGCAGAGGGATCTGGACAGGGTGGATCAAGGGCCCAAGGCCAGCTGTATGAGGTTAAACAAGGCCAAGTGCTGGGTCCTGCCCTTGGGTCACAACAGCCTCCTACAGTGGGAACAGAGGCTGGAAAGCTCCCCAGTGGCAAAGGACCTGGGGGTGCTGGCTGACAGCAGCTGAATGTGAGCAAGTGCATGACCAGGTAGCCAAGAAAGCCAATGGCATCCTGGCCTGTATCAGCAATAGTGTGGCCAGCAGGATTAGGAAAGTGAATTCCCTGTGCTGGCCACTGGTGAAGCCACACCTTGAATGCTGTGTCCAGTTTCAGGCCACTCAATTCAAGAAGGAAAGCAAGTGGCTAGAGCAGGCCCAGAGAAGGGCAACAAACTGGTAAAGAGTTTAAAGGTAAGTTGTATGAGGAGCAGCTGAAGGAGCTGAGGTTGTTTAGCCTGGAGAAAAGGAGGTTAAAGGGGACCTTATACTTCTCTACAACTATGTGAAAGGAGGTTGTAGTGGGTGGGGAGTTGGCCTCTTCTCCCGAGCAGCAAATGACAGGACAGGAGGAAATGGCCTCAAGCTGTGCCAGAGGATGTTCAGTTTGGATGTCAGGAAAAAATTCTTCACTGGAAGGGCAGTTAAGCATAGGAACATGCTTAAGGGAGTTAGTGGAGTCACTGTCTAGGAAGGTGTTCAAGAAATGACTGGGTGTAGCACTTAGCGCAGTGATTCAGTTGACATGGTGATGTTTTGTCAAAGGTTGGACTTGATCTTGGAAGTCTTTTTCAACCTTAATGATCCCATGATTCTATAATTCTAAGTTTGGGTGGGATGATGCAGGCCTAACACACCAAATCTTATTATTTTTGCCCCAAGTGGTTGTCTTTTATTTTTTTTCCAGGACACACAACACTGTAGTAGGCTGCTTCGTTGAATGGGAACAATGAGTTCTCAGCACCCTCAAAATTACATACCATTTACTGTATATCAGTTTCAATTAGAAAAGCTCTCAGTGCTCCAAATGAGGTCTCCCACTGGGCATCTTGGTTGGACAATTCTGATGAATAATAAATGTAATATTTTATTGTTACCAGAGAATTCCTAATTATGGCTGTCATCACTGTAAATAAACACATTCAGATCCTACTGAACATTATGATAAAGCCTTCTCTCCAAGCATGGGAAATATTTTTAAAGTAATTTGCTACCATATGTGGCAACATGAGAAATTACCCTTCAGTCTAATTCCCTGATTCTTCTGCTTCTTAAAAAAAAAATAATTGCCAAATAAATTATTCCCCAATAATGTAAAGCTTTCAGGCATTTCCACATTTGAAGTCTTGTCTCTTTCTTGTGAGTACACCAGAATAGTCCAAGGACTTGAGAAATTTGACTAATAAAGCTTTAAAAAGCAGACATGTTTTGGCCAATAGATTTTTTGGGGGTATATAAGCAATTTTGGATTTACACTCAAACACAAATTTTCTGGGAGACAGTTTATTTCCATGTAGTTATTTTTTACCCCTTAAATTTGGATTTTATACATATATACTTGCTCATTGAGTAGTACACTAAGAAATCCCACTAATTTGTATCCCACCCTTTGTTTCACAACATGTTTGTGGGAACCGCACTTCAAATATCACTAGGTTCTGCTTTGGATATGAGAATTCATTGACTCCAAAGCAGAAAGGAGCACCCAGATTAGTAAGCAGCCCCTGTGTCTAAAAAATAGATACAGGTTTGAGCTGGACACCAAATAGGAAGCTAGTGCCCAGTTTTGGATGAAACTTCCTCACTATTTGCTTTTAGCTCTGGTCTACCTTGTAAGAGGAAAGCTTTAGTGGAAAGTCATTCTTTATACAGCTCTGGTAGTAATTCTCACACATGCAGAATAGCAGATTCCGAATCCATTGACCACCTTTTCTTTTGTGAGAGTTAGCAGGAGTTCATCATGTATCTCCTGGTCATACTTAACATCCAAATATCATGTGAACTTTTAGGTCACATGTTACACTGCAAAATGCACAATGAAACATTGTTATAAATAAAATAGAACTTTTACTATTTCTTGTGATAGTTCAACTAGCAAAAATTGGTTTCTTAACATGAAAAGATTTTCACATACACAATGACCAGTGTCATTAAATATTAATTTATATTAATCTTTATATTAATATAAATCTGCCTGATAGGACATTATTACAGCTCTTTAGATCTGTCCTGCTCAAGGCAGGCTCTGTCACATTTTCACTCAGCTTGTTGTGTCATATTTCCACTCAGCTTCACATCAAGAGTGATATGAAAGGGATTTTCTAATCTTCAGCAAAGCTTATAAAATCCAAGGCAAAAATCATCCACTCCACACATATAAGCATATTATATTTCATTGCAGAAAACAGTAGTTAAGCCCTGATGCTAAAGACAGCACAAAGAGGCAGACTTTCAGAAGAGCCACAGCACACAGTGACAGACAGTGATCTTTCCAAAAACCATTTGTTTCTACATGACTGGCCCCCTCAAAACCAAGATCCCTTACCTGTTTAAAACCTAGGTGAGCACTTGTGTTGTTACTGTTGCAAAACAAGGAAGTCAACAAAGACACAAAAAATGCCACAAAAATAATTTAGCACAATTATTCTAAGAATAAATTTTAGACTATCAAATGATTACAAATATCCCAGAAAAACTGTGCATAATTTCTTTCCTTAATTTCTGAATAAAGACCATAATTTCTTACTTCCTCAGTTACTTCCTCTTACTTCCAAAGCACAGGCACTTTGAAGGGAGTTAAAGCTCCTTTTTATTTATTTATTTATTTTTATTAGGTGTGTATCTACCTTCTTGTAATACTTGTATGTGTTATTTTTAAACTTTTATGGTCTCTGCTTAAATAACAAGAAAGAGGAAAAAAAGAGTGGATCATGTAAAAGTCATTTATTGCTGTTTAACTATTATTACTGCTACCATTTAGATGTCAGGAAAAGTATATGGAACACTCATCTGTAGAGCTATCCTGAATGTACATTGAGTCCATCGATACTGTAAGTTTAGCAAGCCAACAGCAACTTCCTAAGCAAGACATGATGATAACATTTCATGTAACTCCTCTTTGGCAATACTTAGACACTGCAACTAAATATCAGTGTCATGTGAGCCAGTCAGTTACTGCAAGAAAGAAAATGTGATGAACTGTTTGTTTTGAATTATCAGTATAAACATATTGCAGAAATTAAACCCAAGCTTAAACAATGGGGAAAGTTATCTGGTATTAAAATAAACAGTTCTAGGAAAATTTCTAAAAATGTTTACCAAGTCATCTTCTTCCGCGTAGTTTCTGTGCAGAGCATTTTGCCATGTTCCTGGTTTGTCAACCAACCCCAGTTATACTGATTATAGATATGCAAATTATAATGGACAAAGCTGGGCCTTAATTGCCTATAATTGTCTCCCCAAGCAAGGGCATTTTTTATCTACAACCAAGATTGTAGACCATCAAAGAAGCAATTTTGTGTTAAGAAAAGAAAATTACTTTTTTACAGAAAAGTATGCTTTTTTTGCTTCTAGAAATCTGATAGCTTGGATATTAAATAGCAATTTTAAATTAAAATTTAAGACATGATTCTTACAAAATTTCACAGTAAGTATTTTTTAAATATCACAGGAAAGCATTTGTGCTGAGAAAATAATTAACTTTGCCAAACATTGGCTATGTAAATTTTTATTAAAAGTTCTATATATTACCTGAAATAATAAACATAACTCCTTTATGTAAGTCAGACTATCTCTAAAATTCTTAAACATTATTTCTGATTATAAATATTCTCTTGCAGTAAAAGACCTGCAACTGTTAATTATTCTTTACTTCACTCACAACAGGTGCATTGTAAAATGCTGCGTAGTGTACAAAGTTTAGGGGGTAATATGAATGCAGAGCATGAAAATGAGATGTGAAATAGCTACATAATATATTCATTACACTTGAGCCTTATGCATGTTTTGAAAGGAAATGAGTTATGGCTGAGATGCTTTGTAGTGGCAACAGCAACAAAGCAAATTCAGTATTCAGAGATGTTATAAAGGAGCTCCATCAGCCTCATTTGTTCAGAGTGAGACATGGTCCTTCACACAGAGAAACAGGTCCTTTCATTCCAAGGAAAACTGACACATGGGGATACATGCATAATCCCAGTTTTATGCTAACCCCTGGGAGCAGGGTGTTGGGGGCTGGGAGGGAAAGAAGGAGGGGAACAGTTTTGCCCTCAGCCAGTTTTACAATCATTGCAGAAGAAAGCAGTCCTAACATAAACTCCTTTCACTGGGCTTCCTACCTGTTTAATCACTTGCCTCCAAAGTGTGAGAGGACTAACCCTCAGACATTCACACTCCAGAGACTCATATTTCCTCATGTTCAGTGAAACAGTGATCTTAGTTCAGTCTCTAGTGGACAAACACAGAATAAAGTCTTAGAAGCATGATTCAGCAGGCAATTTCCTCAAGTAAAATCATATGTGTATAAAAACAGAAAACAACTTTCCTCTTTTTAGTGTTTGTCTCAGCCTGCCAAGGCACAGTAAAATGATTTCTTTTCCTCTACATAAAACATCCGCTTATTTCCAGCCCTATATTCCCTAAGGCAGATCAAGACATTAAAAATGAGGGAAGTAGTCTAAAAATTAAATGCTTGGTTATATTTTCTGCGCAGAATTTTTTCTCTCTTGCTATGGCCAGATATGGAAGAAAACAAATAATTTACAAAAAAAGCAGGAAATCCTCTCTAAAAATTCTAGCAGAGTTAGGGGTGTGGGGGCGGCGGTATATGCTTTTTAACATATTAATATCTTATATATGGTCTGTATGAAACAAAACTTGTAAATGAGATAGGTTAGCAGCAACTATGCTAATATGAAGTTTAAGCCCAGCTAGTAGAGTCTTTTTTAGCATTTTATTGATGTTCATTCTTAGTATGAACTTGTGTTGGAGTTAAATCATGTATCTCTCGAATGGGTGCATACAGCAGTTTTCTTGTACCAGATTACATGACTAGTTGCATCACTCAGCTGTGCAATTTTCTAAGTTTTTCCAGATCAAAATGGCAGCATGTGAATGGGAATATCACAAATAGCTATACACAGACTGTTTATTTATTTTAACTGGTCAGCTACCCCAAAGCATTTTCTTTACCAAGGTATGGACAACGTCCGTGCAAGGTATGTAATTTTATACACATGAGTAATCATGCTAAGATGACTGGGACTGCTCATATGAGTGAAATTATTCACATATTGAAGCTTTTCAGACCCAAACTTCATAAAAATAATTACTTCTATTAAGTTACTGCAACACCTTGAAACCCATTTTCCCCTTTCTAGGAAAGAATGCACGTACATAAACACAAATTGAAGCAGGCTGTTTCAAGACTAGTGCATTCAATATGGTTACAAATGTTTACTGTGAAGTTTGAGATGTGTGAATGCCTATATATTTTCCTGTTTCTTTCTAGCATTCAGCTGGGTAGAATAGTATTACAGGATTTGTTTGTGGAGGAACAATGATATTCTTAATCCAGTGCCCTTAAATGCTGATTTTTTTTGAATGCTCCCTTTTGTTGTCACAGTAGCAGGTATCCTGTATGACATCTGAGCTGAACCTGTGAACTATAAGTAGAGCTTATAAGAACTTAGTAATTTCTGTCAGTAGAGCCTCTGGAAGATTTTTGTGTTCTGCAACTCACACGCATCCATAGTTTCTTGACAAAAAGCCTTAAGAAGTCACATCTTTCAGTAAAGTGAAGAAAATTCATCTTCCAAAAGCAGTGTCACTAGAAAGGGTGCACTCTGGCTAAAACATTTCTCTTCTACACAGCCAATACTGTATCAATCCTTATTACTCCTGTTCTCATAGAAACTAATGAAAACTTTGAATAGCATGGACATCCCCCCAAAAAATCATTTACTGAGAAACAAAAAAAGAGAAACACTTACTTTTTGCAGCCACTGAGTGTAATTTTCCATCACATGCTCCAGATGTTGCAGTTTCTGGGAAGAGAAATCCTGTTCCACATGAGGAGCATCTCTCTGAAGAGCATTTGTGTTGTACTGGTCTGTCGTGCTTTCACGACAGTTCCCATCCTGTTCTGGCAGAATGAAAGTGTAGGTGCACTGCCCGTGCTGAACCCGGTTAAATCTTCTCCCACTGGTTTCTGGACCCCTACGCTGGTTAGTACAGCCTACAAGAGCAAGAATCCCTGCCAGGAAAGCAAAGGAAAAGAAAACTGACATGTTATTATTACTTTCCTCTCCTGCTTTAAGAAAAACTTTTTCTTCCTCTTTCTTTAAATTTGTTTTTAATTTCCCTTAAAGTCTTTGGAAAAAGGAGCGGAGCAGCACACTATAACAATCAAGCTTGGATAAACTGGTTTGGGTTTTTTTTATAATTTCACTGTGAGGATAGCTTCCTTAGTTAAAATTGGGAATATTTATTGCATAGTAGCTAAGATTTATTGTTTCCTCTCTGTTACAGTCCAGCATGTAGCCTGCTTTAGTCAGCTGTATATGCATATCCCAGTCTCTTTCCCCTACACTATCTGCTGCAGAACTGCTATTTTCTCTCAGGCTTCAGTGAGTTTTATTAAGGTTGCACTTTCAAGCCAAGCTGGAAGCAAGCAGCCTTTCACAAGATGACTTGACAGGAATGCGTGTATGAGTGCGCCCCTACGCTAAGGATGGCTGATGGCTCAGTACAGAGGGATCATCTTACAAGCTGGCTGGATGCATGACCTCAATCATGCACGTCTGCCCAGCCCCTGCTGCATACAACTGCTGGGGGCTTCGGGCGAATTCACGTAAGTTTAATAAGGAAGTCAGTCCACCTTAATACACTTCATATGTTCGCACTGACCTATTAAAATGTAGATAAAGTGTAGAAGTTTGTTGTAATCCCTCTGTAAATATACAAAGCACTGAAATTAAAAATACTTTCAGTTCTGCTCTGCTCTGTATCTATTAAAGAATTCTAGGTCGGGCGAATGACACTTACAGGAAAAAAAGTGAAGTTTAACCCTCACTAGGTTTATCTAATTTTCTAAGACAGTTGTGTTTCTTTAACAGTTTTCAGAGAGCTGTTTTACATCATATATTGAAATTAGAGTTGCCAAATAGTAATTGCAAAAGACAGTTCAGAAGGTAAATAACTTTCTGTGTTTGGTATCTAAACTAAGGTAACTAATTATAAAACAGTGAGAGATGGTGACTGAACAATTCCAGATTATTTTCCATACCACTGCATGGTTATCACATGCATAACACCAATTTGCAAGTCTGTATGATGCTATAGAGGCACCCCTTGTTACATGTGGAACCTTCCTCTGGGGCAACTTCCTCAGAATAAGCCTCTAGTCACTGCTTAAGAAACTATCGTAAATAATGACTTTGGTGTTTGCTAAAGACAAATAAAAAATGCACAGATTATAAACAGGACTGCAATATTCATGAAATTCAGAGGAATTTGGATCTTACTTCCTGCACTAGTATTTGTTGTTGTTAAATAAATATTAGCCAAAAACAATGTGGAGCACTTGGACAATATTTCCCATGAAAGTAGTTTTCTAAATAGCAATAGTGCATCACTACAAAAACATCAAGGAGACCTACTTGCACAAATACTGAGTGCAAACAACTTCAGTGCTCATGTAATTGTGACCTGTATCACAACTACAATGTAATTCTAAAAGAACTGCCTGGAATATTTAGCCAGGCATCTGACCTGCTCCTGTGCAATTTTTCATACTTAAACTGCAAAACAACCACTACATTTGAACCAATAAGTAATATTCCCTACCATAAAACAGAAAAAAATGATAAATTCATACGTTGCTCTAAATTTTTTATATATCCAATATAGAGAGAGACAAAAGAAAGGGAAGAATGCAAAGCAAAAAGCAAAGCATCAATGCTACTGTTGCTTTAAGCAAAATCAGAATATTCTTCCACCTCTGAACTGTTCAGGTCAACTTAGCACTTGTTTTTCTGCTTCTGAAAACCAACTTCTTAGTTTGTTTTCTTCCTTGCATGCAGACTTCCTATAACTCACCGTCATTACCAGAACTAATGCTGCTGTGGTTTACTACACTGTCTTTGCAATTATTGTGAAATGTATTTCTAAGATATTTTCTCGTCTAAGATCAGAGATGAAAAGGGAAGAAAACTGTAGGATCAGACACTGAGCTGAAGGGTTAGAAAAAAAGCAGCTATTCCCTCTGAGGCAAAGCAAAAATACCAGAGCACAAACATGGCAACAATACATGCTTTTCTTGTAAGTAGAAAAGAGTACTTTATGAAAGGCCCTCAGAGCAGCTGAAAGAGGGATAGCAAAGGTGGGTGTACAAAGGCTTCCTAGATTTTTAGTTGATATTTTCAAATATGAACACACATTTACACAAATGTCTCATTCATTTTCTGCAGAGCATTTAAGCATCAGATTTATTCACATGCAAATGTGGAAAAGTGAGATTGCAAATTTACAAATGATGTTTTTCATCATTTCACAGAAGAGCTGGCTTACTTTGTTTCTGTTACATGGCCCTTCCTTGTAGCTTGAGATGGCTTCTCCTTCCCCTTCTGTCCCCTTCTTCCTGAGGGATAACAACCATCAAGACCTTCGAGAACCATGCAGGGTTTCCAGGCATCTTTGACATTTGCTTGTTTGTCTCCAGCTGAGTTCCCTCCCACAGCACCTGCCTCTCAGATCCATCCAAATGGGCAATGTGCCATTGTCAGGTGTCACAGCAGGGAGATGTGGCAGAGCTGTGCAGCAGCCAGAGCATCACCTACCAGCACACTGCACAAAGACTTCCTTACTAAAGAGAATCAACTCCCCTCCCTCCAGGCACTGTCCACATCTGAGTTGTAGGAGCAGTGCCTCTGAGACATCTTGTGTGTCCAAACACTTGGGGTCTCATGCAGAGTAAAGGAAGGGATGGCAGGAGTCTGGTGGAAGCCCAGGAACCATTCTGTCACTCCTAGTTTGCAACCTTTCTAGCCCACTGGGAGGCACAGAAAGGGATCCATGAATTGTGATGGGATGCACCTAAATATTTTCAAGGGCTCCTTGAAAAGGCAGCAGCTCAATTGGCTACACAGAAACTCAGCCAGCTTTAGGGCTGCTCTGGCTGACCCCAGGGTTGGAGCTATTCGCCAGGGTCCCTAACTCAAATCACAGACATCCCCAGTCCTGTAGCACAGGGACCAGCAAGGTCAGCTTGCTGTTTCCCCAAACACACAGCAAAGTCGTGTTGATAAACACACTGAATCAACCAGGCCAGGTTCAGTTTACACTCCTCCCTGACACACTCATTGTTCCCTTCATACACAGGCAGAAGTGCAACAATGAATACCGAAAAAATCTTTTTTTCCATATCTACAGATCATTCCATTTAATTCTGCATTGCAATTTTATAATGAATTCCATTTTATCTAAGGACAATAGATTCAGAAATAAGAGGAGCTTTTAATTTTCTAAAGTTCCTTATTCCTATTAAAGTGTCTTCTTTTTTTTTTTCCAAAAACAAACCAACCAACCAGCCAAACAAAATATCTTGCTCATGAGTTTCAGTGGTTTGATGTCTTATACCTGATTTGATGAATGCACAGTTTATTATTCCAGTACCATGTGATCTATGTGACATGTCCCAACTTTGCAAGAACTGAAAATTTCAGTGAGATGAGGAAAAAAATAGTTCTCACAGTTCAGTCAAAGTCACTGTGGGTATTTCTGCAGGATCTTACATTATATCCTATAGATAAAATCTAAATGATATGCCCAGGATTGCACAGTTCCTCAACCAGAAACTGAGTAGGGATGTGTTTAAAAGGTTCTTTATTTTCCTAAGACCACTTCCTCTATCACAATGATTAGTTTCATATTCCTTGAACTTTTCCTTCTGTGTAACAGGGAAGGGATGGATCCGGAGGCTTCCTTTCTCGACCATATAAAGTCTCAAATCCATTGTTTATTTAATGGCTAGGCAAAATACTGTGGCTCACTATGTAATCAATCCTACAAGGCAAAATAAATGGGAATTCAACATCCAGATAAAGGTTATGTTCCCATTATATTGGTTCCTACATATCTAGAATTAATGCAATTTATTGGCTTTTACCAATATATATGTAGGATCAGAGTTCAATTATAAATTCTAGGAAACCAAAATCTATTTCTCTTTCCTTACATTTCTGCTGCAATATGTCTCATTGCTGCAGATGAGTTGCAATAAGTTTGCATCATGTCACACACAGTTCCTGGAGTTACTCCAACTCAGCTTCCTTGGTGTGTGTGAGAAATCAGTGCAGAGTGGCTTCTGAGTATGGGTATAATGAGTAAGATTTTCTCTCTCAGTAAACCAATAGTAGAGCACAAAATATTTATTCTCAGTGTAGCACATTCCTCATTCTATATATATTAATTCTACCAAATAAAATAAGATCTTAAGTCTCACAGCCCTGACTGGTTATGTACTAATGCCTCTCCAGTTACTTTAGTGGAGACAGCCCCACCTATTCATAGCATACAATACACGTATGCTTTCTTTCCTTGCTTTCCAGGGAAAAGGCAAGTAATTATCTCAGATAAATTTCTCCTCAGGACTGAAGTTTGTATACTCGTATGTGCACACTTAAGGCATGATCCCACAAAATGCTGCTTGCCTGATTCTTCCTTCAAGGGAACACGGTGATGGGTGCTCAAGCCATGCCACACCCAGCCCAGTTCTCCAAGCATTTGATTTCACACCTGAGAACAAGCAAACAGCTGTGAGCATTGACAGAGTGGCAAAAGGCTGCTTTTAAAAGAAGACAGTGGTTTACAGAAACATCTGAGCTATGGTTTATACTGTGCAACCAGTCTGAATTTTGTCTCACACAGAAGCTTTATTGGATTTTTTCCAATATGATGGCAGATGAGAGAGGTAGATGTTTCCTAAAAACTTATATTCATGATGTGGGAAAATCAAGTTGTTCTTATATTCATAAGCAACCTTTGAGCTTATGCATCTAGGGACAAAGCACGTAGATTACTTCTGTAGAATTTGCTCTCCTGCCCTGGGGAAAGGATGAAATGTTAAAGCATCCTCTTGTTATCTTTTTAGGGTAAGTTTTGTCCTTTATTTTCAAAAGTTCTGGATACTTGAGTTATTTTCAAAGACCAACCTCCAACACTATCAAAAAGGAGGATACACAGTAATGGAACTCAGTGGGTATAATATTTCTGTTTCAAAAGGATAAAAATACATGCCTTAATCAAAATTCCTGATGAAAAGACCAACAGTGATCTTCCCCTGTAAAGCCTAGACAAAACAAAAAAATTGCCTGGTTTTAGAAGATATTTTGTATGCCTACAGGCATTTCAGCCCTATCATATGAATGTGCCTTCTGTTGCAAATTAATTGAAAGTGCAGTTTGGTGGAAATTGTTTATCAGCAGTGTTGTTTGGTTGAATGATTTACTTATTCTGTGAATTATCTCTGTCTTAATGCTCACCAGGGAAAATACAGGGTACAAACAGCAATCTATTGGTGCGTTCCCTTCAGTTCCTGACTTAATTTAACATGTTGCCTCAAGTGCAATGCTACATGTGCATCTGTTCTTGAGATCACAAAGCAGTAACTACATTAGTGTGATTTCCCTATGAAAGGAATAATTGCAGTCCCCTAGACAAGCGTAAATTAAAAATATTATTCCAAATACTAGTGAAAGTTGAATATTTAATATCAAAAAAAACCCAAAAAAACCTGAGGTTTCTTCAGACTCTATGGACTAGCAAATGAATATCTTTCCTTTGGAGTCTCAAATCAAATTCTTAAGATTACAGCCTAAGCTTCCCTAATGGAAACCAATATTCTGACTCATGTGCTTGTTTCTGAGGAGAACTAGATATATAATTCTTAGAGAAACAGGACAAAATATTAGTTGGAAAATCTCTTACATTTTCCATAGAAGAAACAGGAGATTTTCCAATCCTTCCTGAGTAGGGTGCTCCTGTGAGCTCAATCTTACTGTCCTATCTGAAAGTCTTTTCTGCACAGGCCTCTCTATAGCTCAGATCTTTCAACCCAGCAACTGCAGCAAAGAGGGAAATGATGCCACTGACCAGGATGGTCAGAGCACTTGGAGGTGAGCCCCAGATATAAATCATTCTACTACCTGATATGGAGAGAGGCAGGAATCAGGCTCTAGTCCTTTTGGGTTTGTATATTCATAGCAAAACATGAGTTCATATTCTGATTTCTTCTACTGGTTGATACACATCAGCCAGATTCCCTATCAGCATTAATGACACAGTGAGCCACCAACAGCAAAATTCAGTCTTGGCTGTTCTATGACATATTTAAAATTAAAATGTAAAACATTCTCCTCACACAGGAAAGGACACAAATCCATGTCAGTTCACAGTATTTATTTTCTACAAGAATTTAACTATTTCGCTAAAGTACATGTAGAAAGAATATAGACCTATTACTTGAAATATAGATGTTTTTCTGATTAAGATTGATTTTCCTAAAAATTTTACCTAGAATAGACTTAGATAAAATAATCCACAGGAAATTAATTTTATTTGCTATAAGCTGTGGTAGAAGTTATGGACATCAACTTTTTCTCTTGACATTTTGTGGAGATCTGATTAACTTCTACGTACTTTTTGAAAAAAGCCTGCAAATCAAAGGGACTAGAAAAAAATGGCCTGGAATTGATGCAATCTATACACCAATAGGCAAAGACAAAAAAGCTGCAGAGAATGCACCAAATCTTCATTTTACAAGTTTCTGCAAAATTATCACTTTCCTAGAACAATCATAACACATCTTCTGTATTCAGCCAAAAGAAAAATGAAACTCATCCTTCAACAAGCTAATAGATAATTATGTCAGTGAAATACTTATCTTTCGATTTAGCTGTAAACTGGGAAAAACAGGTTTAAGAGTCTGGATTGCTATTCTTGTTTTGAGTTCAACTTTAAAACAGTTGGTTTAGATGTCTATTTAAAAGGAGAATGTGACAAATGCAATGAGGTTTCCAAAACATATTTCATTTTAAATGAGAAATTGAGTCCCAAGAGTGAGCAATCTCAATTTTGCAGCTTTTTGGATTCTCACCCGTGTGTTATTTTTCATGAATGGCAACATTCAACTACATGTGTTCTTTCAGCATTCATCTGACGTTTTGGCCAGAGTTTGTCTCTAACAGGAGCAGGAGAGGCCAATCATAATGATGTTACCCAATGCAAGCAGCCCAGTTTCCCAGCATTCAGGATTATCTCACTGGTACTTGTTCTGGAGAGGATAAAGAGTATGAAGGAAAGCAGAGAGCAGAATATGAACAATGTAGATTTTTTTGACATGGGCGATAGCTACAGAATTCCCAGCTGAGAGGAAACACTTCAAATGCATTAAATGGAACAAACCCAAAAACACTGAAAATGTTCTTCTAAAACCTGGTGAAAGACAACATGAAGTTGTATTTCAGTTGAAACTATAGGAAATATAATCATGCCATGACTATGTCAACCTATCACAGCTCTGACAAGCTCAGATTTTGCAAAAAAACTAATGCTTAAAATCTTTCTGTTTTCTCTGAAAGAGAGTCGGAATGTCGACTACTTTCTCCTACAGGACCAATAGATTATATATCTGTATTAATACATGCATTTTTCAGGAATTAAGCAAAATACTGATGGAATATTTTGATAGCAAGACTGCCATATTTGGCTTCCATCTGTCTAGGTCCTTGCAGTCCCTAAAATCTTCTTTACATTCAGTCTGTTTAGTCACTCATTCCCAGCAGCTAAGAATTAGGTACTGGGTGACAGATATAGCAGAGAAAAGGGCAGGAATAAGCCACCAGGAATCTGAGGTATAGAGGTAAATAAACAGCAGTGCAGACATGGAAAGGGAGACGCACAGAGAGACAGTCTGGAATTAGGAATTGCAAATATTTCTATTTAAGAAGGTGATTTATAAATAAAATATCTCTTATATTTTATAGTGTACTTTTCTCCCCACACCTATTATTTATTTTTGCAAACAGCTTCTGGTTTCACATTCCCTATGTGTATACAAGGCAGAGACTTGGCTTTCTGTGACATTCTGGCAGCATCCCCATAATATCAAAATTCATCATTAACTAACTAGAAACCTCAATCAACTGGTCAAAATTATTTTAAGAGACCAATCAGCTTCTTCCCAACTGTATATGTCATTTTTAATTAGGAAACAAGAAGCCAGACAACACAAATAAATAGCAGTGAGGCAAGAGGCTAGCTATGGTTTGTGAGCAGCTTTCCGTGGAATCGCACCAGCAAGGCACGCCAGCTGCACGGCGCTAAATAGCCTCACTGCAGCCACGTGTCCCACGTCTTGGATGAAACATGGGATGCACTCATCCTATACTTAGACAGCAAGCTGTCATAATTTTATGTGGGAGAAACATTTATCAAAAATTGGCTCTGATTAATTGGCCTGCTAGACTCCAGTCATTAATAGAAGTCAGAGACAGTATTTTTGAACAGCTGGAAAACAGAGATAGGAATCCATGTCCTGGAGACTAGGGTATTCCTAGTACCAAGTACCATTGTACTGCATATCTCTAACCAGTGTCCCCATGTCACACTGCAGCCACAGGGAAGGAGTGCTACCTTCCCTTCAGAGATTCTCTCTAGCCCTTTTGTACAACCTGCTCTGACACACATGCCCAATGTTGGGTGTAAAACTCACTCCACAGGATGCTGTAGGATTGTGGTTCCCTGCAGAAAGCAGGAAGTGAGCCACACTGTTTGTGATTGGAACCTATAGAAGGTGGCCAGAATATAGGTCCCATGCTTCTATTCATACTGAAATTCTCAAAATGCCCAATCACTATAACCTTAAAAATTGAGAAAATGGAACTCCAAATACCTTTTGTTTCCTCTAGTGCCAGTAATCATATATATGCTGTAGCAACTGTATTGAATACAAACATGTTTAAAGTATAATGAGATTTGCAGCCAGTTCTTCAGCCACCTCTGTGAACACAGTACAGTGTACAACCTGTGACGCCCCAGAAATACTTCTGCTGCTCCTGCTGTATCCCTTGGAAAACCGGCTCTGAAAAATGAGCACCAGAGGCAAGACTGTCTTCAGGACCATGTGTGCTTGGCACAGGTCACTGGAGCACCAGTAGACTGAGACCTTCATTGCAGCTAATATTATATGAATAGAACACAAAATCATTTGAATCACAATATTTAAAAAGTATCTTTTTTTTTTTTTCTCTGTGTGCAGCATTTACTGTATATTTCACATACATTAACACAGGGTACTCAAATGACCTTAAAAAAGTGCCTCAAATAGCATGTCAGATGAACTCTTAATTCACTTCAGTCATCATAAACCAATCAGCACACTACTAGAGATTTAACTACTGTATACCAATAAAAATGTTGTTTAAACTGTTAACTGCCTGTTTAAAGCAGTAATTAATCCCCAAGATCAACACCTTCGAAATTACTGCCATAGGGCATAAATAAATATTAACCTTAGTTCTTAGGAAGTGTTGGCTCATGACCTGGAAAGGGATTACTCTTGGTACTTTAGGGTTGTCTCCCCTGTTTTGCCACTGAAATATTGTATAATTCTTAGAAGAAAAAATATGTCAAAACCACTACTATTTTTAGCATCCTTGATGTAACATTCTTACTCAGAATGCAGAGTTTTCTAACTGCAACTTTCTCTGCGTATTTCCTGTGAAATAATTAAACCCCATCCTTTCAATTAGGTAAAAATAATCTTGGTGAAATGGTGAAGAATGGGTGGGACATGACTTGAAGAAATTCACATTTTTCCTTCTAAAAGGATGACCATCTCTCTCCTGTTTGGAGACTGTACTCAGCAGATGCCCACTGAACATTTAACAGCCATGCATGACCAGGTAGGTCCCAGAGCAAGAGCCAGGTTTGTGGCACTGAGTTAACTTGAGCTGTAGCTGCTGGAACAAGAGAGCAGCAGGCAGAGAAGAAAGAAGTATCCAAGTATTACTGTTGGTAAAGTATTTTACATTCCTTGTATAAAAAGTAAAAAAAAACAGGTGTTTATATAACATCATGTATTCAGTCATTTCAGTAATTTATACAACAATATTATTTACTTTATTAAAAGTACCATCTGGCCAATAATATTTTTATATAGAAAATCATTATTTTAAAACAAGTGGCTAAATGAGGACAAATTTAACTATCAAAATTCTAAGTACAGCTTTGAAGATGTAAACCAGATCCAAGCAAGCTGGCCTCTGTGGAGACTTTCTGCATGATAAAATCTTGCTCTTTAGATTCTGAAGTGTATAAAAGAAATATCCTGTACAGAGATTTTTCATTCCCTACCTGGCATGGCATTATATAAGTGGCTGGGACCACTAATAAGGGATGAAATGCAGAGTACAGTGACATCTGATGTGGCTCTGCCAACTCCACACTTAATTTATCTGCTTCTGCAAGTTCTCTATTGCTCATTTGGTATTTTAAATATTTTTTTTTTTTTTTTATAAATATGGAACCATCACTCTGAATGCTGCTATAGGCAACAAGCAAGTATAAACTCACCATTCCTAAAATACACTTTAAGGCAGTTGGACGTGCTAAGCAAGGCTGTGCATCTGAAGGCACTCTCTGTGCACCCCTATGGAGGCAGGGAGGCTGTCAGGCTTTGTCTAATACAGTAGAAGAAGACAGAAAGGTCTATAGGAACTGAGGAATGCAGGGGAAGTTGTAATGCCATTATCATATTGCCATCATGTTTTGTGCTTTCCATTTTCATCCTACCTGTGACAGGCAAGATTTTATATTTTCAACAGCATAAGAAAGGTCTTGAAGACTTGAATGGAAACATAAGCAAATATAATTCAGAGCAGAAGTGATATTAAATACTCTAAAGCAAGGCAATCTCTCAATTAATAAATGTGAAGGAAACAAGACATCATTATATTTTTATATATATTTGTATGAAATTATTATTTAAGATTATCCCATTCTGTTTTCTGCAACACTTTCAAAGTTTAAACTATTCCCCAGTCTTTCTCAGTGTATCCTTCTGCCACAGCATTTACCAGAATTTGGTCCTACGAAGTGTATCATTCCTAAAAGTGCAGGACCTGAGAAGAAAGGGGGAATCTAAAACTTGAAGAAGCACAGGAATATTTGCTTATAGACTCTTAATAGACAAAGTCTTACACTAATACTTTTTATCGTGTTTTTTTCAATTAGTACATGATTAAAACATTTAGTTGAGAATATCATGCAAAGATGAGAAGTGTGTTCACTGTTGCATCAGAGATTAGACAAAACAAAGAATATTTGAATTCAGTAGACAGATCAGTACTGATGGAAAGATTTCAGCTGCACAGTGCAGCCTTCTTTATTGACATGATGTAAAAGACTCAGCTCAGACTGTGATCCACATAATTTCAAGAAAGACAACCATATGGTATCCAGACAGCTCTCAATCTTCTCTGAGTCACTTTTCAGTCAAACCACAGTGATGCAAGGGGCTTGAGAAGCAAGTTTGAAGCTTCCTGTACTAAAGGGCTTAGAATGCCTTGGCAACACAGGCTGCTGCAAATTGGATCTTCCTCTGCACACTGACAAAATTTCATGACAAGCTCAAGATCTTGGTCCATTTGACTAATGCGCTGTATAAACATTGCCCAAGATTTCTAATTGATCTCCTAAAGATCAATTAGGGTGATAAACATCTTCAAGTGTAAAGGAGTTCAAAATAAAAAGATCTTCTTTTCAGGGAAAGAAGCTGGTTGTGTTTAGATGGAAAGTACCTTACAAGTTTCTAATTCCAGAGGGAAGGCACATTTGTCTACAAAGTATTTAAGTAACATAAATACGTACATGGCCTTTTTCTTTGGTTTTGGTTTTATTTTCATTGGGTTGTTTCATTGGTTGATTTTTTGTTTGTTGGTTTGAGGTGGTTTTTTGTTTATTTGTTATGCTTTAAAACCTACTTATTTGTCAAAAGCCCTGTGCAAATGCTACTTATATGTGACAAAGGTAGGAGACAAGTATTACAATTACCCAGTCTAAACAACACTAATGATATGGAACACGCCTTAAGAAAGGAGAAAGAAACAACTAACAGAAAGGAAATATAACTAGGCTGTGATTTTGTGATAGGTTCTGTTATAATCAATTAGTGTATTTTCATATACATAAATATTTCCTCAGATGAGATAAAAATAGAAGCGTTAGATGAAATTGGAGGTCAGGAAGCTACTGGGAAGTTGAGGTGAGATTCATGTCTAATTTCCCATTGCTGGGAGACTTCTACTGGTTTGGATTTATAAAAGGAGAAGAGTTTTTGGAAGTATGTTACCTGTGCATATTAGCATCTCTACATGCAGATGAATCTTATAGCAAAGTAGTTCTCATTAATGTTAAATCACAACTGCCCTTTTTTTACAGAAGGGTAAAAGAAAACTGAAGTGAGAATATGATGCTTGTGAGTAGGTCAGCCTAGGAATAAAACATGTGCTTTGTCACACAAGAGTATACCTTAACTCTTTTCTAAGCAATAAACATAGAAGTTTCAAGCTAAACTGATTATGATGGGAAAATCATTATTTGAATCCAAACAAAAAGAGAAATCCAATAACAGAAAGCTGCAGTCCATTGTTTATCTCTTCAGCTTTATGCTACTGCTCTATATTTAGGCATTGCTCTGATTTAGTAAGAATGATTTTTCTGTGCTACTAACCAAAGAAAACGACAAAGATCACCCGTGATGGGACCTCTTACACAGATTCTACTATTACTAAAAAAAAAACATCATTAAGTAGTTAAAAAAAAAAGATAAAGATAAGTGAGCTGCATTTAGGAGATACAAAATTGAACAAGATACTCATTACAAAATCTTTCATGTTCATAGAAGATTTAAGTAATGCAGTGGAGGCATATTTAAATTTTACACTTGAAGAAAATAATTCGAATTAAATTTTACACTTGAAGAAAATAATTCGAATTAGAATTTTGGCTACCTCAAAAACATTAATTTCACTTCCTATGCACTTATCTATACAGGCTTCTGGAAGACATTTCAAACCAAAGGAAGTCCCAGTTAGACTTTTGCAGCAAAGCAAAGTCTAGATTGTCAGAAGTTAGTTTGATCTCTACAGCACTGTCACTTAGTACGTTTTCGCTATATAATTGAATCATAGAATCGTTTTGGTTGGAAGAAAACCCTCTAGGAAAGTAAACTTATCCCCACACCGACAAGTCGACGACTAAACCACGTCCCTGCTTGTCCTGTCCACACGTCTTTTGTACACATCCAGGGTTGGTGGCTGAGTCACTTCCCCGGGCCGCCTGTTCCAACGCTTGACACTATTTTCATGAGGAAAGTTTACTTAACATCCAATCTAAACCTTCACTGGTGCAACATTAAACCATTTCCTCTCATCCTATTTCTTGTTACCTGGGAGAAGAAACTGAGTCCCACCTCTCTACAACCTCCATTCAGGTAGATAAAGACAGCAATGAGACCCCCTTTGGATCTGCTTTTCTCCAGACTAAACACCCCCAGCTCCCTCAGCCACTCCCCATGAGACCCGAAACAGATGCTTGAAATTCCTGTTATACCCCGATCCAAGAAGGTGGGGTGTTTGTTGGTTTATTTAGGGATGTTAGCAGGACAGTGACAAAGCGCCTCTTTCCCACGGCGTGGGCAGCACCCAGGGCCGATTAGCTGCGATAAGGCTCTTCGGTGCCGACGTGCCCCCGGAGCCGCCACTCCCCCGCGCAGTCCCGGAGCCCCCTTTTCCCCCCGCACCCGGTCCCGACTTTCCCTCCGCTCTCCCGGAGCCCACTCTCTCCCAGCGCTCCCGGCCCCGCCTTTCCCCCGCTCTCCCGGTGCCCCCCCTTTCCCCCCGCTCTCCCGGTGCTCCGGCTTTCCCCCCGTTCTCCCGGTGCCCCTCCTTTCCCCCCGCTCTCCCGGTGCCCCCCCTTTCCCCCCGTTCTCCCGGTGCCCTCCCTTTCCCCCCGTTCTCCCGGTGCCCCCCCTTTCCCCCCGTTCTCCCGGTGCCCTTCCTTACCCCCGCTCTCCCGGTGCCCCCCCTTTCCCCCCGCTCTCCCGGTGCCCCTCCTTTCCCCCCGCTCTCCCGGTGCCCCCCCTTTCCCCCCGTTCTCCCGGTGCCCTCCCTTTCCCCCGTCTCCGTGCCCCCCCTTTCCCCCCCTCCCGGTGCCCCCCCTTTCCCCCCGTTCTCCCGGTGCCCTCCTTTCCCCCGTTCTCCGTGCCCCCCTTCCCCCGCTCCCCAGTGCCCGCCTTTCCCGCATCGCGTTCCGTCCCGGCGCGGAGCGCTGGCGCCCCCTGCCGGCCGCGCCGCGCACTGCCGGAGGGCGGGGGTGCGGCCGGGCACGACCGGGCAAAGCGATCCTGGCGAGAGGCAAACCCCTGCGTCTTGTAACGGAGGGCTTGCGGACAGTGCTTTGAGATGCTCCACAGAATCCGCAGGTTCTGTAGCCCAGCTAACCACATCCGCCGCCTGCAAATGTAGCTGCTGCGCCAAAAGAGTGAGAACACGGAGCCCAGGACAGTGTGGGCACGGGGCACGGAGGCAGAGTCCCGTCCCGCGCTTAACCCTTCCTTGAGTTAAGGTAACAACTGTACTCTAGGGTCTTGTAAGCCAATTCCTGACTAGCTGCATATATCACTAGCAGATCACTAGTGAAAATATATCCTTTTAATGACCTGCAAAGTGCATAGGAAATAATTCTTTTGCTGCGTATTTCCCCTAATTTTCACTCATTTTCTAAACAAAGTTTTAAAAATTAATAGAGATTTATATTCAGGTTGCCACTGAAACCTACATGTTGGCTTGCAACTCATTGGAGTTTTCTACACGTAATTTCCAGCTAAGAGATGCTACTGATTGAAGTGGTTATGCTCAGAGAATTCTGTAGATGCCCCAACCCTGATATTGTTCAAAATCAGGATGGATGAGGCTTTGACCAACCTGGCCTAGTGGAAGATGTCATTGACCATGGAAGAGAGGCTGGAACTAGATCTTTAGGGTCCCTTTTTCTCAACACATTCTGTGATTCTGTGAAATTCTGTAAAAGCTTCTCACTTCTATTATTTTCACACTATTACATACTTCATTATCAAAAGTATTACATCTATTGTTCCCTCCACAATATTCAAAGCAGAAAATTTTCTAAAAGTTCAAATTAATCATTATACCAGAATGTGATTTCATGATTAGAGGCTGTCTTAACAGATATATTCTTCATAAGTGAAGCAAAAAAATACAAAACCTAAGCCTCTCACTTAGTCCAGGCAATGTCATATTTCTGGCATTAGCAAAGGCTTTTGTGTTAAAAATGCCCTGTACAAATGGCAAATCAGTTTCACAGCACGGGGGGAAAGCCTTAAGGCATTAAAGTTAATGAAAATTTTTCCATTAAAATAGGATTTTGCCTAAAAATATTTATGCTCCTTTTTCAGTAACTCTCTGTACAATCTTACAACACACTCTACTGCAGCCTTGGTAAAAGGATCTGGGCTTGGACCCAAGCCTCAATCCCTTATCAGACTAATTCTACTTGTTTCAGTCAGCTGTAAACAATTGATACCATCACTGAAAAGTGCAAGAAATCTGTTATAAATAATATTTCTGTCCTTGGAGAAATGTCATTCTCCCCTTTACACATAACGCTGACCTATATGTAATCTTAAACTCCGTGCAGTGACATTAGCACTTCAGAGTGCTCAAAACTCAGAGCCCATACTGCTGTGTGTGGTTTGTGACAGACACATGCAGTCCTTCCTAAAGAAAGAAAGGTCTCATGCTCCAGTTCTGTGGCACCACACGCCTACACAGGTCACCAGTGAAGACACATGAGTTGTGGGTGTTTGTGAACAAGAACTGGCCCAAACGGACGGATTGCTTCAGACTGGCTGAAAGTAGTTGAGCAACAGCAGAGAACTCTTAATGTCCTTACAATATTACAATGGCAGCATTCATGCACACTTGTGCAGTATCCTGCTATGGCTTCTTTATTCTTGTAACTCACATAAAGATTCAAAAATCTTTTTACTACAATGGTTTATATTTTCTATCAGGTGCAAAATGAAACAAAATTAGTCACTGAGAGCAAAAGCAGAAACAGGGTAAATTGTATTTAGATATTTATGACCTGGTAGCTTTAATGCTACCTGAAATGCTCAAATAAGCAATGGTGCTGGTGCTAATGTAAAGTTGCACCAGGAAAACCTTCACAAATACGAGTGAGAGAGGATGTGTGTGTCTGAAGGGTATGGGTATGCCAGTATGATTTGCTATGTAAAGCAAATGAACCAAGAGCCAAAATAGCTGCTTCTTAATAGTGTAGGGAACCACATGCCAGGTCCGCTTGCATCATAAGGAATTTCAAATCTTTCAGTGTAATTTAGAAGAGAAAGTAAACAACAATTTGCTTGTATGAAGGACTCGTAATGAAGAAAAGCTCTATAGTGTAGGCTACAGATCTTCTGACACTTAGTTCTGTGCGTTTTTCATGAATCACAGAATATGCTGAGCCTCCTGCCATTTCCTCAAGTCCTGCCACCAGTCTCAAAAGTAAAGAGATTGGTTCCTGCCCCTCCTCCTCCCTTCATGAGGAAGTTGCAAATGCAATGAGGTCTTCCCTCAGTCTTCCCTTCTCCAGGCTGAACAGACCAAGTGACCTCAGCTGCTCCTCATACATCTTCCCTTCACAGCCCTTCACCATCTTTGTTGCCCTCTTTTGAATGCTCCCTTATAGTTTAATGTTTTTCTTTTACTGTGGTACCCAAAACTGCACACAGGATGCAAGGTGAGGCCACCCAGGGCATTACTCAACTTTACCGTTGATAGTAGTGATACCGTCAGCATATAGAGAGTTTAAACAGCAGAACTAAAATAATCATAATTTAAGTGTGTGTCTACTTCTTGCAGTCTAAAATAGCACAGACCCCCATATGTGACAAACATGAATAAATATACTTTTTAGAGGTTAATGGAAGCTATTAAAACCCCTAAACCATAAGTACGAAATAGAGAAAGAAAAAGTGCAAAGTAGACAAAGAATTATTTATGAAATTTTTATTCAATTCCACCTAATTTTTAGAAGGTTTCTTGAATCCTCAATACTATCACGTTTAAGTTATGTCAAGTAACTCTATTATATATGGTAATGCAAGAATGGATTCCCTTATGGTCATTGTGTGTGTAGAACACAACTGTCACACCAAAAAAAATGATGCAGTGGTTTTAAAAATGTATCCTCCTCTCATTAACTGTAAGTCTTGAAAATCACAAATATATTCACTTAGTACTTTTATTACACATTAAATCTTCCTATTTATGTTTTTATAATGGCCAGACTACATTAAATATTGTTTAACATACTAGCATATGTTTGGCATACTAGCATACCTAAAGAGTTGATTCTCTAATAGTGCTACCTGAAAAATATTTGTAGGAAACCAGACTTGATTACCTAACTTCTCTATAAAATTAGGTTTTCTAAAAGAAGGAAAGATGATGTTAAGTGTTTAAAGATTTAAATTATAAACTTCCAATTTTCATATATTTTTCCAACACTGTGTTTGCATGCAGCACTGTCAGAAGACTAAAGATAAATAGACTTTTTTTGAAATAACTCAATTTATAGAGTAGTCCTGAGAAACTACTTGAACAAAAAAAAAAAAAAAAAAGAAAAGAAAAATCAGTGATAATTTTGCTCTCATATTCACCTTTATGCTAAAATGAGGGATATTTTGTATAATGAATTATTGAATTACTTAAGAAAAAGCTTTGATTATTTGCATGTTGCTGAAGTTACTTTGCTTCTTGGCTTCTCTCTTAAGAAGGTAGAAGTGATCACCTGGATCACCACAGAAATTTCTTCATTGAAAGAAGGGAGGCAAGTACCAAATGTATTTTTTAAAACATCCAAAACCAAACATCAAAACTGTCTTCTCTAATTACATACTTTCAAATACATTTGGTCTGAGAAGTAACCAGTGCACAGTCTGGTTTTATACATACATATGTATATGTGTATGTATCTGTCATTTATTTAAACATATATTCAAAAATATACAGATGCATATGCAAACATATGTATCTAAAAAAATAGGGCATGATATGTAATGGTATTTTGTATATATAGTTACATACCTGTGTAACAGAGGAATAAATATAAATGCTTTGGCTTTGCATCTCTGTTGGCATCTCTGTGGCTTTGCATAGCCTGTTGCTTGATTTCTGCAGCTCCTAACTGAACACTTCTCTCAGGAGGCAGGGTACAGTTTCACATGCAAAAGCAAAAGCAACCTTCAATGAAGGCCAAATCTCAAGAGGAGCTACAGAATCCTTGTGCACCCCAACCCCTCAGTTTGCCTGGTAACACCTGTAGGCTGTGCATCCTGAATGAGCTAGAACCCAGTTTACAGCATGTAATTGCCTCAATTTGGAACAGTCTGCAAATGCTGTTTTTCCTGTTAGCAGTTCCATTAGAAGACAACAGTTCTGCTTTCTCTTGTTTTCTGTCTTTATTGAGGCTCTTGGTAAAAGAGTGTTCCTGGTGTTGGAATTCCAGAACTAATATGTAATACACTGAGGGCAGAAACTTTTTTTTTTTTTTTTCACATGAAGAGCAATTTCTTTTATTTTTTTTTTTTTTTTAAATTGCTATAGATATATTGTATACATAGTCAATAAAAACATATCTGGCTTTTCATCACTATCAGGAGCAGTTACAATGACATCTCAATATATAATCTCAAAGACATGTAGCATTATCTCAAATAATTGCATTAAAACATTAAAACATTAAAACTTTTTCTATATATTTAACAATACATTACTTTAGTGAACAGCACAGCATACAATAAATATATTTTCCAATTATGTTACAGTATCATGTATGTGCATTGCATTTTTAAATAACATAATAAGTTCTAAATGCTTAATAGATTAGTTATATATTTAAATAAATGCATAAATTTATTTGTGAATTATTTTTAAGGACTGATATGTAGCATTTTGAAAGTCTTTCTTAAAGAGATACTTATGTAAAATTCTGAGTGACTGAATTGTTTGTGAGAGTTACAGTCTGCCCACAAATACTTTGGAGTTTAAGGGAGGCTATAACTTTTAGCTGAGATATCTTCTGCAAATTGGTTAAGCATCCAGTGATTAAAAGCTCTTTGAGGTCTACATGTAAGTGCTCAGTGTGAGTATTGTTCTTCTGGGTTACAGAGCCTTGGTACATTTGTGATAACCCCTTACCAGGGAGATTTTCTCTTTACTAAACCTTAAGTCAATTAATTGAAAACTTTCAAGGCCTGACATATAGTTTGGAAATACACCAGACCTCAGCCTAATGTTTCACTGAAAACATTTACTTGTGACACATTATTATGATCTTCTGGCCATTCTATGGTTATAGCAACAATAAGGACACTGTGCCTTTTCTGACAGGGCCTCAAGAAAGTAAATAATCAGTAGGCTTTTCCTTCATGTTTCTTCAATGTTACTTATTAGAAGAAAACAATATACTCTCTAATAAACCATGGAGAACTATTTAGAATAGGTAGCATATATATTTTTAGAAACAAACTTTGCTGTTACTGTGCAGCAAATGGGAGACAAGCCTTAGCAGGAACTTGAGCAGGACACAATAGCTACACAACAGTTTCTGTCTCCACACCATTAAGTGCTTAAAGGATTTTGGTCTTGAAACAAAGACATGAAAATTTTGAAGTAAGAAACCCACAAGTTTTGGGTTTTTTTAATTTGTGCATAGAAACACAGAGTTTCAATGTCTGTCCTTCTCAAACCAGGTGCTGCTCCAGGACTCCAGAATGGAGGATTTTGGGGGCTGTACTGAATAGAGAAACTTTTCTGTGCGGCAGTTCCAGGCAGGAATGATGTTTTAAGGACTAGAAGTACTGTATCAGCACAAATAAAGACAAGACTTCTGTCCTGGTTTGACCAGCCCAGGGAAGTGAGCTGGCTGGTTTTGAGATTGACATTTTATTGAACCAATGGGAAAGCATTTTGTAGTTCTTATTACCTGTGAAAGCAGCCCGTGCAGGTCTCTTTCCCCCCGGCTGTCAGAGCACACACCTCTGCCCTCTCTGCCCTGGGCTCAGTGGGGGGAGGCGGCGGCGGGCCGGGTGCAGGCGGGACTGCTCGGCCTGGCCGGGATTCTCCGCTCCTGGAGCGGTGGGAGCGGCTGCCGAGCCCTCACCGAGGAACACACCAGGACCCGTCCGGAGGGTAAAGGAGCCGGCAGACTGCAGAGCTTTTGTGCCAGTTGAACCACCAAACCACACCAGCCTGAGGCTGTGTCGGCATCGGAGCGGCTGAGCATGGGACAGCACCTGTATGGGCACCAAAGGAGCTGAGCATGGGGACAGCACCTGTAATGGGCACCAAAGGAGCGGGAGCAATGAGGGACAGCACCTGTATGGGCACCAAAGGAGCTGAGCATGGGACAGCACCTGTATGGGCACCAAAGGAGCTGAGCATGGGACAGCACCTGTATGGGCACCAAAGGAGCTGTGCATGGGCACCAGCGCCGGTGGCTCCCGTGGTTCGTGCTAAAGGCGGCCCCGAAGCCAGGAGCAGCCCTGACCCCCGTTCCAGACTGAGAGCAGCTGGCACAGCTCACATGGAGTCGGCAAAAAAGCACGTGGCCAACAGAAAGAAGCAGAGAGAGCATACAAGACTTGGACTAAATTGACTTTTTTTCAGCGTTACAAGACTTTGTACTCAAAGAACACTAATTCTCTCTTAAGCTAAGAAAGAAAAAAGAAAAAAAAAAAGAAACTTTGTAAGAACAACCACATGAAATTGAAGTCGGTAAGACGAAAAGAGTTAGATTTTAAATTGAAAAAAATTTAAAAGTTTGTCTTAAATTTAGGCTGTAAAATTCTTTTGTAAAGCTACGGTAAAGATATACTTGATGTATCAAACTTTGGGTTCTCCCCAGTAAGTTCATAGAATGCTTTGGGGGGATGGTAGCATTCTAGCCACAAGCATGAGCAGAGGCACCAGTGTTAGAAGTCTGATGAGAAACTTGGCCCCGGAAATAAAAGAGGAAGACCTCTGTTCCCAGAGATGAGTTAAAGGATGCTAGAGTGGCTCATCCTTAAAATAGCACCCCAATAAGCTGACATGGACCGAAAGCACAGTTGTGAAGAAAAACTGTGCAAGATGAGAAAGACTTCACAAAGGCAAATTTCGAACACCTGTGGTTTGTAAGAAAATGAAGCCACAAGAGTTCTTTTCTTGTGGGCAGCTTTCCATAGCATTAGAAAAGAATACTTTTCTCTCTAAATAAACTAAAGAAAGACTATTTGTAGAGGTGAAAAACTGACTGAAATTTCTGAGTGTTGTTGTCTTTACATTGTTGGTTAAGAGAAAAGAAAGTGCAGGAAGGAAGAAGAGTGTTCTGAACGTTCCATCCTCATTCTTGTTGTTTTTTTTCTTTTAGTGTTAGTTAATAAAGTCTTATTACTTTTAAGCTTAAGCCTGCTTTGCTCTTAATTAGAAACTTTGAAATTGGCAAAAATCAAGCCAAAACAAAAATTAGTGTTTCTGCCCGGTTTCGAATTGAAACCGCAACAACTTCTCACATTCTGGATATCACAAGCAATCTAAAATCAAGCGTGGATTTACCAGGATAGGATCCTGCCCTTCAAATGCTGGTAAACCAGGAAAGATAATCATAAACAGTTTCTGCTGTTTAGAGATTGAGTTCTGCAAAATAAGTAGCACAAAGGGACAAAAACCCTACTGTGTGCTAATTATCAAAGTGCACATTATGCGTCTTTATCTGCATGCTTTCATGTTCTCATTCCCATTCACTCTCAGGAGGTCGCATACACAGAGAGATAAACCATCCTGAATCAGTTCTCGCGTGTACACAGTCAGAGACATTTGGGAAATTGCTATTCCCCCTCACACCCATACCCAAATCCTATCTACCCCTTCATTTAGCCTCAACCACAGGTTGTCAACAACTACCCTATGTGAGAGAAGAGCACAATTGCCCATCCCTGTCCTGTAGCTCTCCCCAACTTCGGAGGTTTTCATAAGAGGGACCCAGAGCAGAGGAGCGAAGGAACCACAGAGTGACGCCATACCACGACCTCTCTCTAATCCTATAATGGATACATTTTCCTCTGGTCCAATTACAAATTGAATCCTTTCCAGTTGTTTTTTTCCCTATGAATTAGTTCACAAACTCCCTTAGCGGGGATAAGTTCCCTATCATAAGGCTGAAGTTTACCACCTTACCCTCTGCTGCCTGTGGCTCTCCTTTCAGTGCTAATATTACAGTTTCTGGCATAATACTCTCTTGCACGACTATATCCAACTTTAAATTTAGCTTTCCCTGTGCTTTCAGACTGACAGCCCATTCGTCTTATCCTTTAAAATTTCTGGTTTTCCATAATAAAATTAATGTGGAGTGCAACATCTTCAACATTTTCGTAATGCAATTTTACAGCCACCCTCCTCTGACTACAGCAGCTGAAAACAATCAATTGCCTGAGAACAAAGCATTTTTTAGGGAAAACCCATTTGTGTCTAACATGTCTTCAATATTGCTTTTGTCCACAGAATAAAGCAGTGTTTTCTCCAATAATTGCATTTGTACAATTTTCGGACCTTTCATTTGGATGAATCTTTAGTATAAGCTCAAGACCTCATTTCCTTTAGATAATTTATTGACCATAACTTATTGTTCAGTAAGTATTTAAAAGCATGGAAGCTAATAAATACTTGCTTCAATCAGTGTCAGAATTTTAACTGACCATTACCATACAGAGATTTCTAGTAACACCTTGTCTCATATCAACCAGTTTTTTGCTATTTCCTTCTTCGGCCCTCTGTGGTTCTCTTTGAATTCAGTTCTTTACTAGGAGAGTCAGTCCCTTGAATATTCCTGCTGTCTTTCAAAAGAACTTCAAGAGAACAGAAAAATCACTGCAGTCTGACTTTAAATTATTCCAGAAATCCTGGGGAGTTTTTCCAGCAGCATTCCTGTGTTCTATCACAAAATGTGCAAATCTTCCAGGGTTGCTTCTCTGAACAAATGCCAACTACAAAAACAAAAAACAAAAACAAAAACAAACAAAAAACAAACAAACAAAAAAACCACAAAAAAACCCCAACCAAACAAAAAAAAAAATTAAAAATTGCACCTGAATTTAGTGTGTAGTGTGAGCCAACTGCTTACAGGTGCACATAATAGATAACTCTCCATCTTCTATAAGCAATGTGAGGGTGACTGTGTACACTTTTGAGTGCTGTACAGCTGTTGCCTATAGGAAATTCTAGATGAGGACTCAAAGTCACTGTAACAATTTTTCCATTTCTATTTGCCTGTAGTAGAGGGAGAATCAGAAATCACTTGTAGTGTAAGGTGTGTGCTCTGACAAAGCTGACTGAGGCTACAGGCTGACTTCAGCCTCTTTTCCTCGCCCAAAAACTGTTCAGGAAATACACAGTTGCACCTCAAGATTTGAGAAGGTCTGCTTCCTAACATTCTTCACTGCAGATATTATATTTAATGCTAGAAGTGTTAATTTATAAGTTTAGAACACTAATAGAATCAGAAAACAATGAGGGGATATTTAAAATTATTACTTTATATATATTTTATTGCATTGCAATAATCCAAAAATACTTCAATCCTGTTCAAGCTGTGTTCTGACACACAGTGTAGGAACTACATACACAGACCAGCCCTTTCCTAATGGAAAACCTTTTTCTTCAACAGATGTATGGCTTTCGTTTCCACACGGTCCTGGGAAATCTGTAAAGTACATAATACAAGTATTTTCTAAACTCTGATACTAAGCACCATTTATAGCTGTCTGTCTCTGGAGTAGGGGTCACTAATGGCATTCTCCAGTCCTCTACATTACCAGCGCAGAGTCAGATGTGATGGGGTCTAGGCAACAGGATCCAAAAGAGGCTAGTTACAGCTCTGTCATAGTGCCAGATGTAAATATAAATCTCTATAATTATAAGTGTTTGAAATACAATGGCTTTAAATGGATTAAATGGCTTTATAGTAACTTAAAGCTTAGAAATTGAAACTGTTTAGAAATTTGCATATAATCTATGGCCTTGTGCCTTCATTTCTTTAACGAAAGTCAAAGGAACAAAGAATTAATTTCCTGGTGTAAAAGTAGCTATTATGAAGTTTTTAGAATGGGACGGAGTTTTCCATTATTTTGCAAAATCAGGAAAATACACTAGCTAGCAATATTAATATTTTTTTTTAAAATATATATATTTTCAAACGTTTAAGTAACATCTATCTAACATATAGATATGTATATATTCAACAACTATATCCCTTCTCTCCTGGAGGGATACATGGAGTTTGAATTGTGCTAGAGGAGATGTGATTTCAGGTATATTCAGCTACAGAGGGAAATTATATACAGTGAACCATGTTTTTGTGTGTAAATTGGAATTATGAATGTATAAATGCACAACTGCGTGTGCATATATCTGCCATAATATTAGCAGCTGTATCCTACCTGAATTCTGAAGACAAAGGGCCTCTACTTCCCTGTATGACCTCAGTTTAGAGATATAACTCAACTCATGTCAGTGTATGCCTAAAACTAATGTATTGGTTAGTCAGGATGCAAAATTAATAATAATAATAATAATAATAATAATAATAATAATAATAATAATAATAATAATAATAATAATAATAATAATAATAATAGTAATAATAATAATAATAATAATAATATCCTTAATTATTCTGTGATAATATCCTCTGTTTTAGGTAATAACTTTTCTTTTTCTTTCAAGAGTGTATTCATGGGTGTTGTTTTTGCATTAATAACCACCAAGCAAGTTGAGGATCAAATAATCATCACAGGATCATTAGAAGATAGGTGTTTCTCACTAATCAGTAAATGATACTGGTTTTAAATAGTATCATAGGTAGATTTGCAGGTCACCTACGTAGTTCCATAACAGCTCAGTACAGAGATAATGCAAAGTCTACCTCCAGATTTTGTCCTAAGGAACATTTCCCAAGACTTTTCCCATGTAACTTGAGCAACAAGGATAAGGTATTCAGAGATGAGGGCACTTAGTAAGCTACACCAAAGGTAGTGGTGTGGCTGTCATTCAGCCCTGGACATTGATGGAGTTTTTATTCCCCAGTCTTTCTCACAACTCAATGTTGATAAAGATATTGTGTTTTTCTGGAGGCTCACACAGCTCAAGTCTATTTCACCCAGTTTTAACTTCATTGTACATCTACAGGTTGTTCAAGCCACAAATATTAATTAGTTATGTTATGATAAGGTTTTTTATATGTCTTTGTCAGTCTGGAAGCAGTTGTGATGTTGACTGGACAGGCGTATAGAGAACATCTCAGCCTTTCCCAGCAGTCATGAATGGTGATCATCTCTTCCCTCCCTTCCTCCCAGTATATCCACTCAAGATTTTAAATTATTTTGGCAGCAAAAAGCAGGCAGTTAGTCTCCCATGTCTTAACTCTGGTCATTTGTAAGTCAGTGCAGCACATCAAGCTTGCCCTGCCTGCTGCCATCCTGCTGGAGGATCCGGGTTGGCTGCTGGCCTCCATGTCCATGGCCTTTGTAGACAGGAATTGGGAGCTTACTAAACCACTGCCATCAACAGCTGCATGTTATTGTAAGCATCATGGCTCCTGTCACTTTTATCCAACACTGTAGAGGTTAGACATGAGATAAATTGTGTTTGATTTTCACTCAGGGAAACAGACATGTTGGGAATGTTTGGACCAGCCAATAATTCACATAGATAAAGTCACTTGATGCTTGTGTCAATAAACATGCCAATAACTCAATTAAATTTGGTATTGTTTGTGAGGCAATTTCATCAGGAAAACATCAGTGTACTCTTGAGGTTTGACATCACAACTGAAAATAATTGTGAAAAGGTTCATCTGTTAGCTCATTGAATCCTGCAACAGCAGGTGATTTTCATAGCTGTTTCCATGACAGGAAAAAGTAAATATTGTTTTTCCAGTGCCTAGTTTCACCCCTTTAGTATTTTACTTTCATGTAATGAAAACTGAATCAAATTTCTCTAATGAACTTAATAACTCTTGATTCCCTTTCCTAATATGAAACACTTTTGTCTTCAAATAATTATTTAAAACATTTCATATAAGCCACATTATACGACAATGTGGCTTAGTATGGCTATGTTCACATGGTATATCATAAAACAACATTAAATGCTTATGGCAGGCTTATATTTCACACTTATAAAACCTCCTTAAATAAAGCACCATAAAAAATACATGTTTCTACAAGGATTCCTTATTTTTATCTTGATTGTTTTCTTTTTCTTTCCATATATTCAGCAATCTATCAGGTACCCTATTCTTAGTTTTCTGTTTTGGCCTATTTATTCATTCAACTATATGCCCCTAAATAAACAAATAGCATAGAAAATGCACAGGTTTTTAGGCAAACAAACATTCCTTATGACTGAAGAAAAACAGTCTATCCAAAGACTTAATTTTTTCCCTAGTTCTATTAGTTGATCTGGCAGCTGGTATTACATTTCTCTCCAAACTTGCATTACTTGTCTTTTTAAATAATTTTAAATCATGACAGTTATAAAACTATTATCTGTCTTCATTAGAATATCCAAAATGGTACTATTTCAAATAACATTATATCCTAGGAAAAAAAAAAATAAAAGAAACCACAACAAAAATATTTAAACAATCTAAAACCATAAATTAGTTAAAATCTAACAACTAGACAGCTGAATTTAGTACTACGTAGTCTTCTGTAAACCATATCTCACTGTTTAAGAACAGCTTTAGCTGATTTTTTTAGGATAAAATTAAAATTAGTCACCTCATTGAAACCTTGTCTTCAACCTTTGCTAAATTGTCATTGATTTTTGAACATGGTGTTACAGCTTTTTATACAGATCCAGTGCTCATGTCCTTGAGATCACTTTACTCTTCCTGTACAATACACTTCTCTATGTTCATTGACTCTGCTGTCAGCACTTTCAATCCATGGAAGATGAAAACTTTCTCCAGACAACTGTGTCATCTGCAGCATGACCAAGTTTGAGACACTAGCTTGGGACAAATCTGTGTTCAGAATGTTTTCCAAAGAAATTTATTAAGTTTATTTTTCTCAGATGATCTGAAATTTTTATGACAGCTGGGCTGCTTGTAGCGGAATTATTTAAGATACGAAGAAAGGTCAGTTAGTACAAAAGGATTGTAGATATTATAAATTTCTAGTTGTTCTTTCTTTACTGAAAAAGTGTAGTGTGTTATGATTTGTAAATACTTTGTTTTCTTCCATTCCTTAAGTACAATTTCCCATTCAAGCCAATAACCTCCAACACGTGCTTACATTAATTAGATGTTTATGGTATGTATGCTCTCTAAACACAGAAATTGATATAGAAGATCCAGTATAAGGCCCATTTCACATTGAAACCTGTCAGGGAGTCACCAAGCAAGGACAAGGATGAAAGTGTAGACCACTTTATTTTCCAGATTACCAGCAGTATAATAGTCCAAGAATATGAAACAATGTTCTATTTAACAGACAGGTACGATCAAGATATCTCACAATTAAGAAAGGAACAGAACAAATACTAGGATGAAATACTTGTCTGAGTCACCCTGGGAATTTCAAGGGAGTTTGTCTGCTCTCATTAGCATTCTCCACACATTGAAAATCATGATGTACTCAGTGATTTATCTGTAGATAAATTCTGCAGGGTGGGCCTGAGGTGATGGATGTTTCTGCAGGGAACCTCTTGAAACTTATTCTCTGAGTGGTGTGTAACAGGTATCCAGGGGCTGGAGATTTTTCAGAGAGAAGGAATCACCTGCATAAGGCAGAGACCTTTCTTGACATTAATGTAGTAAGAGTAAACAAAATTTTTTTTTCCTTTTTTCCTTTTTTTTTTCCCACATAAAACTTTATAAACACCAGCAACTGTGTTGTCTGTCTGGAATGTTATGAATATTGGCAATTTCTACTTGGCTTTGCCTGTTTCGATTTCAGCGTGTTCTGAATAACAAAAAAATGTTTCTTACCTACAGGAAAAACTGAATCTATAAACTGGGGAATGGGGCAATTTTTCGTGCACTTTAGTCTCCAAAATACCTTTGAGAAGATTCAGATGGCACCAAAGTAGGTCCTCTGCTTAGCTGCATGGCCCAGTAGTAATAAAGAAGAAACAGTGAAAGGAAGCTGGAGAGAATTCCAGTAAAATTAGAAACACTGAAATTTCTCTGTCCTGCAGGAAATTGTTGGTGTGATACATAAACATTAAGGATCACAGGGAGCATATCACAGGCTCGTTCACTGTGTTTTTCACTTGTCTTTCCTACTGTGAAGGCTGTATATTTCAACTTCCACTGGGCCATTTGCAAAACATTTGTCACAGCATGCTCTGCACTTGATATCCTTAGGAATTGTATATGCTGTGTATAGCATCATGCCTCTATAACCACTTGGTATTTTGGATACTTTTCATTTCTCTTCTCAGCACTTATATTTGCCAGTGTGCTCTCCCATGTTGTAATGACTTTCTTCCCTCAATTTTTACCACTAGTACACGTATCCATTTTCCTGTTCTGTTACAGCTCTCACTGGCTATGTCTATGGTTTGGCTGTAGATTAAATCCAGACTCTCCTGGAATAAGAAAACTCCCCCTACATGATGCAGAGTGCTGATAAACTTACACTTGAGCCAGCAAAGCAAGTTTACAGTACTTCAAAAATGTTAATGAGATGACTTTTTGCCAGTGAACTTTATGCTAAGTCAGGACTTTCTGACCATGCCAGATCTCCCACAGCTAGTGAGCCTCGTACAGATAGGCTGCGAGCCTTCTTGCAGCCCCTTCTTGCTTTGTTTCTGCCTTCTTGCCCACAGTCATTGTCCTTGGAAGCAGCCTTGCATCTTTTAAATGCAGGCACAGGGCCCTTTATTTCTCTTTGTCTTTGGCTTCCATCTACAGTCATGGCCCTAGCTGCAGATCTGCCACGCATTGCGGATCTGTGTTGGCCCACGGCCTCAGACTTTGCCACTGCCACATGACTGAATGTCAGCTACAACACCATGGTTATCATCAGAGACAGGGACAGGATTCAAGCCAGACCAAGACCATGTGTGCCTCATTTACACGAACCCAAATCCCTCCATTATGTTGATCCCAATCCAGAATGAAGGTGTGTAGATCTAAAACAGCTGCTAGAACTCTAGAGGGAGACTCTTCTCAGGTCTGCTCCTGCCAGCACGTGCAAAGGGGCTGTGTTGTGCTATGGCTGAGCATTGTTTGCTTGGCCTCCTGCAGGACCATAGCATTCTATGTCCTGCCCTGCTGTTCAACAGTTCACACTCTCCTTGACATGGATTTGGCCTTAGCCAGCTGAACTTCTTCCACTGGTGAAAATACTGTTGGCCAGGGACTGGTCCAGAACAGCACTTGAGGCCATGTATTTTCTGTTGAGAAGGGAAAATTTTAGCCATCCAAATCTCCTGTGTTCTGGGCCATGAGAGAAGCTTTGGCTTTATTTTGTTTACTAGTGTAGGACAATGAGCTGTGTTTGATCAAACCAAAGGTTCCGAAAAAGGACTGATATGGACTGAGAATAATAATGGTTGCATGGATGATGGGAAGATATTCTGCAACTATGAAAAGCTTGGCAACTGCAATGTACTCACATCCAGAGGTTTGAGATTTCAAGCCTCCTGTGTGCTGCCCTCTTTGAAGAAACAAGGGAGCATCTGAGGACAAACTCTGGATCATTTTTGAAGGCCTCTGAGACCTCTTTCTTTTTTCCTATCATTTTTTCTAAGCATACCGCCAGCTCCTAGGCATTTTGCCAATAGAATGGTCTAGTTGCTGGCAATTCTGTCCCTGCTCTTCTGTCAGTGACTGGGAACTGGCCTTATGCTACCTAAACCCTTCCAATCTCAGAAAAAGCCTTCCTACTCCAGAACCTAGTGTCTGTCACATTTGGACAGACAAATATATTTGTCTCTATATTTGTTTCACCCTGGGAAAATCTGAATCACAGCCCTGTACCTGTTCCTTTCCACAAAAAGCCCTCACTGGGTTATTTTACTGGAGTTGCACAAAAAGACATATTTCATTCAAACTGTAGATATATACATACACACATACATGAAAAGCAAGACTTATGGTTTTTCCTGCACATCAAGAGTACCTGGAGAAGAGAAAAGAGTTTGGACTGATGTCACTTCTGCCCGTAATCATCATCACTTACTATTTTTCCTTGCCGCTAATGTGTCAGCAGTTATAGAGCTATACTTCAGCCTGAGAAAGGCAGTAAGTATAGCCAGATGATTCCTGGGATAAGAGGTTTCTACATGGACCATGTTTTTTCTTCACAATGCTTTCCATATTTTGGAGAATTTTGTTCTATATAGGAAGGTTGCATGCTGCTGAAAAAAATATTTGCATACCCCTGCAGTCACATGGGTGATTCACATAATGAAGCAGGAAGGATTGTCTGCCAGAGGTAACATCTGCATGTGATGGTCCCCACGATTCACCATGGGTCTGGTGAAGCCTTTGTCCTCCATGTACTGGAACCAGTCCTGGAGGAGTCTGAAGAGTGTGCAGCAGTTTCTACTTCTTCCTTCCTCTACTCTCACTGGGACACCAGCCAGGCACAGGATCACACTGACAGAACCTATCATTACCAGGGCTGATGCAGACAGAGAATATGTCAGCTGGGATCCACGACAGCCTAGGGCAAAGGTTGCTCATTCAGCTGGAGTATCTACAATGACCATTTCTATTTTCTGTTTGGGCATCTGCTGTCAAAGTCAGCTGCCTGGGCACATGAGCCTGACCTTTGGCCAAGTGGATGGGTAATCTAGGAAATTAAAAGTATGGGAGCCATGGAGAGAGTACTCAAGCAAACATGGTTTGGCTCAGAGGAGGTATACTGCTCTGCTATTGTCCTGGGCCTGAGCCAAGTAACAGCTGCAGCTGTACTCAAATATACTTTCATACTAGCTCTGAACAGGACAAAAGACAGAAGACAGCAGAGGTAGGTTATGAGAACTTGCACAGTGTGTGGGAGATCTTGACTGGTACCTGGTTCTTACTGAAACATGTCACACACTGAATACTCAGTCACCTACTTCATGAACACAGTTCCTCCAGTCCATACACTTTTCTAAGCAAACAGACCACTTAACTCCCATTAGCTTCCAGAAACCAAAACCCAGTAGGAAAAAGGCAGGTTGCAAGCAATGCTTCTGGGATCAAGCCAGGTTCTGTGATCCTGGGAGCTAAATATAATCTAAATTTTGGACGGTTCCTGTTATATGTTGTTTCTAGCATCTGTTTTCCAAAATCCTTTGTTTTAAAATCTGTCTGCTGTTTCCCTTTGACAAACCCTAAACTGTATTGTTATTTCTATAGTCAGCATTCCAGAGCCCTCTCAGAGCTGGGATGGAGAAACCCATCCATTTGGGATTAAAAAGATGGTAGTGAGAACTATACTGGTGGAATCTGCAGGACAAAGGGAACCATTGGGAAAAAAAAAAAAAAGAAAAAAAAGGAAAAATGAAGTTGTATTATTGTGTCTCATTTTTGACAGACATCTATGGGGCTGTTTCCAGGTTATGAAACTGAGCTGCTACACAAGAGCATGTAGATACCTGAAAAAAAAAATCTTGCAACAATAAGGCTGAAGGGGTGTGTAAAGAAGCAAACCTGAGATACTATCTTATGTACTGCCTGTTGGGATGAGTTTCTGAAGGAATTTTTCCTCAGAGCCAAACCACAGAGGTTCTAGCTAGCTCATCTTAAAAGTCCACCCAGAATGCATTGGTGTGTATACAGGATGGATGATCATCACATACCCAATGGAAAGTGCACTGAAAGGATCTAAGTCTGCAAGACCAGGACTGAGGCATGTGTTCAGCACCCAAAATTTCAACTGCTTTGCCAGTGGTCTAGGAAGGTGACTAAGATGTTACTTTAGTCATGCAAGGAGAGGCATTAAGCGCAGCTTGGTTCAGCAATACTCTCAACTAAGACCATTCCCAAAACTGGTGACTGTTTTTGAAAACAAAAGCTGAGTTACCCCAGAGAACTGCCCATGAAATCATTACATTGTACTGAGATTTGCATTCCACGGTTCATAAAATGAGCAAGTGGATGCACCAAATTTTGTGATTCTCAGACATAAAACCCTCATCTCCTATTGATAAAAAATCACTGTCATGTGAGCTCCCTAAATGGTATGTGCATTGCTGTGTCTTCAGCTGGATCACATTTGTGTTCTAAAACATACGGTGGTACATACAAATCACATGCTTTCAGAAAATACAACAGCCTCTTGGAGTGGAATTCTGTTATGTGGCCCCACATATAACATGACAATTTTTAAACAAGTGAAGAATAGTTACACACTTTTGATTTTCAAAATTTATCTACAAAAATATTAACTCTATTCACACTTTTTGTTTCTGTGCTGCTTTTTCAGCCTTGTCTTCTTTGCTTTTCCCCTCATCTTTAATGCAGATAGGACAATTCTCTTCCAGTGCAAGTCACCCTTCATTGCTGCTAGTTCTGGCTTCTAAAACATCTACCTTAGTTAACCTTACCCTGTCACAAAGCTTTGGCAGCTAACAAAATATTAACACTGTAGGCATTGATTAAAAGCAGAAGGGCTTTTTCACTCCTCAGGCTTCAAGATGTTTTTCCTTCTCTCAAAAGACAGCCCCAAACAGACTCTGCAAACCCAAAACTACAGCCAAACCACAAATCTGACAAACTACAATCAAACAAACCATTACTCAACAGATAAGCAAACAAATTAATTTACCCCAGGGAACAAGGACTTATTCCTTCCACACTAGGAGTCACACAAGAAGCTTAGTCCTTCATTTTTTGAAGGAATGCAATTTGACTTTGCTGAGAAAGAGGAAATGTGGGTTAAGAAAGCCCTGAAGATATGTGCATTTTTTCTGCCCCATCCTGATGAGAACTTAATTACTCTCAGAAAGAGAAATAGCTTCAGTAGGTAGCTTGTCTGCTCACAAATATCCTGAGCAGTAAAAAGTTGAAAACTGGGAGCTTTTAGGTGAAAAACTTTTTAAATTTGTATCTAGATATTTGCTTTCAACTTCTATCAGATACTAAAACATATGGACCAAGTGTCATCACTGGTGTTTATAAGTCCGGGCAAGGCATGAACGGTCCCTACCCATCCCGGGTACCTTCTAGCTATAGGATAAAGATTATTTCCCATGAAGCAGGTGATGTGGGTTTAAATCAATTTAGGGAGATTATGAACCTGTATCCAAGTTCCCTGATGCTAAGTGAAATGTTATAATACAGGCTACATACAGCTAAAACTGCACTCCTCCTTTGACCTTAATCCTCCTCTCATTCCTTAAGCAAAGGGTTTCAAAGCAGGAATGTCCATGAATCATGTATGAAGTGAAATCTCTCACTGTTGCAAAGCCAAAATGTCTAAATTTTATCAGAGGATTTTGTGTAATGTTTCCTGTTGGGTGGCTTAGGCTATTTATTATCTTAAGTTATTTATTACCTATTTATTATTTATTAGGTTATTTATTATTTTATTAGGTTATTTAGAGGAGTGCTGGCACTCCTCTCTTTCCTTATGCTCCATTGACAGTCTATATCTAATTCATGTCTTGTGATGTCCCAAGAGATAGCAGGAGCCTAAACCCGTACCCTGCAGGGCCAGGGAACATTGCACCTCTCTGTGGCGTGTTACAGATTATCAGACACGTGATGGCTGCGAGTGGGGTGTCCCACACAGCCTAATTTGCCCAATTTCCCAGCAGCTGGATTGCTTGTGACAGTCAAACTGCAATGTGCAGTACAGATGTATCCTGATCACAAGGTAGCAGTGTTCTGTGAATTTAGCCCAAAAGCCTGGAATTTCCATTGAACTGAAATACATGTTGTCAATATCTTTGATAGTCAAGTCACATTTTATACCTTTAAATATGAAAGTATACATGTATTATCCTACACTTAATCTGGTAAACTTTTAACTGGTTAACTGTTGTTAACTCCAAATTGAATAATCCAGATCATTCTGGAATCCAAGTTTTATGGTATCTCCTTCTGCTTTATCGCTTTTTTGTTTTAGCTGATATCAGCCATCAGTTGGCACACAGTCATGACCATGGTCAAACCTCTTTAATAAAAATTGAACCAAAAGAGCCCTTTCCTTCTGAAGTCAAAAAGGAAAAAGCAGACTTTGGCATAGCTTCTGTGCCATGAATATCAGAAAGGTGTTGGATAAAATATTATCCATGACACAGACTCTTTTGTAGATGAAATGATATATAAAACACCAAAGATATCACAAAATGTCTTACATTTTGACATCTGAAACTGACAAGATTTCTTTTAATCATTGTATTAATTAAAATGCTAAAAATTCTCTCTAAATTATTCTCTGTAATTTTAAGTATTTGATTGAAATCGAACACTACCGCAGACATTCTTGGGTCCATTAGAGGAATTACCAACAGCTTTACACTCTCTTCTTGCCACAAAAACCTCAAAAGCTTCTTTTTATAATTTATTCTTAAATCCAGAAACTATATATGCTACTTCTTTCAATACAATTCCTAGCTTTAAGCAAGTTTTAGTTGTAGAAATAATCAATAAATAAATAGCAATTAAATTATTAATGGCTGAAGTATTACATATCCGTAATGGCTATTCATTATTTAGGACTCCTGAAAAATGTTCCCTATCCAATCTGTCAAAAATTATTGCCTACTATTAAAATAATAATTTATTTCTATACAATATTCCTGTTGCTGCTTCCTGAATTTCTTTCCACATTTCTTAAAATAGGCTTTTAGTATGATTGCTTCTTTTTCACTGAAAGGGTTACACAGGCATAGTCCTCAGATAAAGGGACTGCAGTCTGGAAAGACAGGCAAGAAATCCAAGCTAAAAGAAGATGAAAGTAGTTTTGCATTGAAAACATGCAGCCACATATTAAAATGTTGCAGGGGGAGTTAATTAAACTGAGACCAAACAAAAATCTTGACTCTCCTTGGTCTTAATCGTGCTTTGTGAATGAGCACGTTGACATGTACAACAATTCAGTGCTGAAAGGTGCAACAATGCAAACTGAAGGAAAATTGCTTGCAGCACATGTTACTGAATTTATGTTAACTCAGGAGATGAATGTAGGTATTCAGGAGATACCTTCAGAAGTTGTGCAGACAACTGAGATGATGAAACCTCAAAGAGGCAATGCTGGAGAACACTAAAGAAAAGTTACTCTAACTTTCAGAAGTTGGCTGGTTTACCTTGCCAATGAGGCATCCTCACCATCAACTTATTGCAGAAGTGCACTATTCTGAGAAAGACTGGGACCATGAAAAACTTCTGTGAAGGGAAACTGAAAAGTTTGGAGTGGTTTAGAGCAGAGGTAGATAAGAGGTCACATGATAAAAACATTAAATGGAATTATTGTAATGAAGTCAGTCTCAAAATACAAAATGCACAAATACATCTCTGGAAAATGTCAGCTTTTTGTCAGAACTTAAAACTCAGACAGCTCTCAGCTGTAAAAAAGAAATGGGGGTTGTCAACAAAGGTTTTGGTGTGGGAGCTTTGGCAAAATGTCAGGTTTTCCTCTGAAAACAAACAATTCCAGTATGCAAAAGTTTCTTACAAAATTCAATTTATTGCTAAACCCAAATTTGATGGAATATATTTGGTCATCCCTGTTTTGGTTACATAAGTCCAAATAGGATGTGATGCAGGTATTTGACAAAACTCCTAGGCAGGCAAGGCTGGCATTTCATACAAAGTATGAAGCTTTTCACCAGGACTCAGGAAAAATTCTGCTGCCAGCATTTTGTCTGCAAAGAGCCTCCTTTTTTAGTCTGACTCCTTTGAATTGCAGCTAATTCAGTTTTCTTGACATGCAAGGAACATATTCAAGAACTCAATGTTCTTTTAGCAATTATAGAGTGAAAATTTTCAATCAACTCTGATTTTACAAATTACTAAATGTTTTATTCAGACAAATTGCTGTTTGTTCTGTCTTTTGTCAAAAAGAGAGCTGAAGGACATCTCCTGGCTAATTTTAAAGGAGGAAAAAAGGTTGTAATTTCTAAATTTCAGCATAGAAAATGAGGGTATGCGGCCATATCCATGGTTGATTCTAGTTTAAAAGCTGTAATAAATGCCTGCAGCAAAGTATGGGTGCCCTTGTTTTTATGTACACAAATCAACTAATGAATTTGCCTTTAATGTGATTTGTAATGCTAAATTTGCAGTCAGCCAAAACAGCAATCTGTTCCTCTGCAAGATAAAGCACGCCAGTTTTCACATGCTCCTTTTTTTTCTTAAATGTGAAAATGCATATTTAGATAATAAAATATGTACTTTGCACTACAGCCACTGCATAATCTTTTTCACCAAGAAACAAATACTCCATCATTTTTTGCAGAATCTTGGCAGCCTGGGGGTGTCTGCTACTTGTGTTTCCTCACTTTCTTGGGCATTGTGAAAAAGATCTTATAGATCAGCTTCGAGTCCAGATGTTTCTTTTCCCTGATGTGTTGACATACTCAGCCAGATTCTCATCCCACATCTGCTGAGTGTAAATCTGGAATATTTCTACAGAAGTCAAATAAGGAACTGAGTATAATTTTTGTGCAGAAATTTGCCAAGAATCCAGATGAAATTTTTAATATCAACTAAAAGTTAAAATATTTTTTAAATGTCTTTCCTACATAATACTAAGAAAACCACGTCGTATCAGACTTACTCCACCTTTCAGAGCAGTATTTGATAAGGCAGTATTTCAGTGCAAAATGGGACCATTCTAGATGGAAGATGGGAGAGGAAGAAGAAAAAGGAGAAAAAAAAATGGTCAATGTTATGAATGCCTCTCTCATTCTTCATTATTGCTATCTGCAAAAAAGTGTGCAGCTCTGTGGCTACTGGTCCGTGTGCCCGGCTGGCCTCGTCCCCCGCGGCACAGCCGGGCGCAGCCGCTCGCAGGCTGCAATCGGCCCCTGAGCGGCAGAAAGCAGAGAGGCGCTCTCTCTGGGCTCCCGACACCCAGAGCCGGGCTTGAAGCAAAGGTACGAAAAGGCACTTTTGCAGAGATGTTTATTCTTCTCAACGGGGTGCAAAAGAGAGCCCAGCACCCCGATTTCCCCGATTTTAAAATGAATCAGTCCGGGAGTGTTCCCATCGCGGGGATAGGTACAATGGGACAGGGAGCGGCTCGCCAGGGACAGACCAAAGCCATTGGTGGGGTAACAGGAACAGACCCCTTGGGAAAAAACTAATTTAACATCCACCACCACACAGTTTTACAGCTCATTTTTAGGCAGAGTTTTGCCATCTTAGTAATACTTCTGTCTTAAATGAAATGAAGTAAATGCCTGCCTCCTCTTCCTTTTAGCATCCCAAATAGTTTTGATGGCAAAAACATAGAAATACAGGGCGTGTCTAGGAAAATTCAAAGGGACTAGGCCAGAATATTTGCTAATCAAGTATTAAAAAAACATCATAGAAGTTATAGTTTTCCCAGCATTCAGAGAAAAATTTTGCTGTCATGATTTTCTCATCAAAGATCCCTTTTCTTTTTGACCAACTTTTCTCTTAGACCTATCTAATTATATCCATATAGCTGCCCTTTACATTAATGACCTAGTGCAGATGAAAATAAATCTGTAATTTATTTCATTCTCATATTTCCTTGTAGTTGATGCCCAGATGAGGTCTGCTTCATGACAGATAAAATTGAATGAGAAACAGTTTTTGAAATTTGCTTTTTAACCTGATATATCCCAGGATTCAGCAAATGGCCCTATTGTAGAACTGGATTCTAATTTATCATCTTACAAAGATCTTGTGAAAATGACAGTGCAGTGTCTGAGCAAAACAGTTTATAAATGTTTGGGCCAGTTTTAACAACATAAATAAAGAAGCATCTGTCTTTTGAACTGCTGTCCAATCAATTTGAAATAACTGGCCATTTTTGTCTATGGATTCCATAGTTTTGTTACTCCTCATCACTTTTAATTTCATTTAGGAATTAGTGTTGATACCTGTAGGGTACAGGCCCATCTTGTAGTGGTAGCTTACAGGGCAAATCCAGCCTGCAGGGGTTAAACAAGTAGCCACTCCTCCACCATGGTGTTCTGCAATAGTGATTCTGCCAGGCTGCAGCCTCACAAGCCAGGTCACCAGCCTCCCCAAGTACCCCCCAAAATCTCCACTCCTATCAAGGATTCATGCTCAGGATTCTAGGTTCTGGATCACAAGTGGAACTAGGTTTTAGCAGAGATTATGAACTCTAGGATTTCCTGCTGCCTAGCCTTAAGATTTGTTCTTCCTTGCAGGCAGAGTGCCCTAAGCAGATGTTATGAATCTTATATCCCCCCAAGGCATGTTGTTAGTTCCACAGTCACACAATGCATACCCCACCTTCACCCCTGCATACTACCTTGGAGTGTAGCAATACTTTAGCCCATGGCAATGAAATGTAAAAGAACTAGAGGAGCGGGTTAACAGAGAGTTGAAGATGATAAAAAGTCTTCTAATTTTCTTCTAGTTCTGAAGTTTGTTGATTACTCTAATGTCAATATAATTTTCTCCCCTCCCTGAGTTCATCAATGTTTTCATTCACTTTTATTCTGTGAAATGCCCTGAAAGGAGCAGCCACAAAAAACACAGTAAGGCATTCTGTAATTTTTTTCTCTCCCAGAGATGATGACTTATTAATTTTTAGCATGAGTGTGAAAGACCTACCTCTTTCACCACAACTGTAATGCATAAATACTAAGGGAAGATACAGTATAATTGAGACTGTGTTTATGTTACTGTGCAATGACATATGCATATAAGCTAAAATTTGGAAATAATATCACTTTTATATGTTGCAAGTTATATCATCCACTTCCATGCTCAAAGAACAATGAAAGTTTCAGTTGTGACTTGTTTAAGGACCACACTAGTCAGGGACATTGACAGGTTTGCTGTATGGCATGACAGGCATGACAGGCAGATACTGTCTTGACAACCTCAAAACTTCATAATCGGAAGATCAAATAGACATATTTTTTAAAAATACGTTTAGCTCTGGGGAGCTCTGACTGCTCCACAGTGAAGTAAAATTGTCCATGTAGAGATAAACAAAATAGACAAACCAAAATATTCCCTGAAGTGGAAGTAGGAAGAGGCTGAAAAATTCTGAGAGGGAAATATTATACAAGAGGCTTGTATGTATCTTCTTTCCCCCTGATGTCCACTTATGGGCAGAATCCTGGCCTACATGGAGCTTTAATGAGAACCAGTATGTCCATCCTTGTATTCTTAGGCAGTTTTGAGGTCTAATGAAATGAAAATCCAATTCTGCTGCCAGCAGATAAGAGATTATCTTTGATGATATTTTTCAAAGAGAGATTATCTGCAGGCTTAATGACCACATTTTTGGTATGCCTGGTTTTGAATTGATTTTTGAAAAAATCAAAATATGATTTGATGTACAAAAAAAAAAAAGATGAAAATGGGATAAAACAGCAGTGCTTAAGAAACTGCAAACTCTATTTATAAAATCAAGTAAAAATCGCACTTTTATATTTTATATGGCATTTGTCAATAATAAATCAAAACATTTATAATAGACTTATAACATTATTTATATTATATATATAAATATATAAATATAATATATATTATATATATAAATATCATATATAATAGACTAATAACATTATTATTTATATTATATAAACTACATTTTAGGATATATAGCACTATTTTATGTGAGTTAAAGCAGTATTTCCATCTAAAGTTCCACAAAAACTCTTACTGAGTTTTCTACCTTTTATTTGTTTAGTCATATGTCATTTATGTTTTTAGGAAATCTTGTTTTACATTACTTGGCTTGCAAGAATAATAGTTGATTCCATATTCTCATTAAGCTCTAAAATATTATCTAACTAGTTTACTTACAGGGTTATTTTATTCTATGCCCCTATAAAGAAGAAGAGTTGTTTATCTATTTCTCTTCTACAAGGTTCCTTTTTCCCATAAAAGGAAAACAAGAAGACATTTCAAGATGGATATTTAAGATAGTTCCAATTATCTCTGCTTGTCACAGTGAAAAAACATTACTGTTAAAATGTAATAATGTCAAATGATCCCTACCAAATACGAAGTAATGCTTTCCTTTTTAAAACAAACAAATTATAACTGTGGAGATTGCTTTAAAGTTATTCTGTCTCTCTTGCAGCCACAATCTTTGCTAGCGTAATTTGGCACAGGTTCACCAAATTAAAGGGAGCTTTGCACATGCACTCCAACTGATCATTTGCTGCTATCTGCACACACAAAAAGGGTCACTTTTAATTTGGAAAAAATCCCAATATAATCGTCAAAGTTTGAGTTGCTCCTTTAACATCTGGAAGTTAACTACCTCATATGGATGGCAATTTGATGGCTGCGGTATGTCATAAGACATGTTGGACTATTTGCAGACTACCATCAAGTTGGCAGTAATTAAAATGATTCAGTCAATCTGTTGTTCTTGAATGTGAAAAATACCAAACTTTTGCTACTCGTTGATGAACTGTCCAGTTTGGACATCAAAGGAGCATGGCTGCAGACAAGTAGTCTCTAGGAGGAATGCAAAAAAGACCTTGCTGGTCCTATTTGTGATATAAGCAGAGTGGCCAAGTGTGTTCGCAGTGTCAGGGACTGGCATGATGTGAGGGTGCTGTACTGTGCCAGCGACCTTCAATATGGATGTCAATAACTGCTCTAAAAAGAATCTTCATGGTGATTTCTCTCATAAACTTACTTTGGATAAAATCCTTATGAAAGGTCATATGCTAGTAAAAGGACTCAGCTAAGACCCCATCTAGCATGGCATTTTACATACTTACAGCCAAACTTTCTTATCCCTAAAAACAGGGTGTTTGCATCCACATTTCCCCCAGAAGAGTTTCTCTTCAGCCTTTGAGGTGAAACGCAAGGTTTTTTTGAGAGATTGTTACCAGGCTCAGGACCAGTCCAGACAGTTGCTAATTGCCAACAGCTAAACAGCACAAACAACCCCAGGGCTCTGCCTAGGTCCAGACATCGGCCACCTTTGTTTTGCTAATGGAGAAGTTTCTCACACAGCTAGCACAGAAAGAATACCTCTACAAAGAGGAACTTTAAAACTTTTAAAATTTTATATTATTATAGGCTTGGCTGCTAGGATAGGAAGTTCCAAGGTTACAGCCTGTACTGACTAGCACCCAGCATCCCCTGGCCCCATGGTCAGTGATACCAAGTCTATCCAATCTGTCTCCAAAACCTTTGCAGGACTCATATCTGCATCCAATATTTTTAGCATCACAGTGTCCCTTGGCAACATATCACACATTATTATATGGATTCCTGCAGGACAGAACCTCAGTGTATGATTTGCTAACAGTTGCAGATTAACGAGGAAAATTGTATTATAGAAATGTAGGTAGACATGGACTAGAGGGTCTCAAAGGAAAAAAGTTGCATAAAGCATATAAAATCAATTATTTTTTCCATCAACAGAATGTTTCACAAGTGTTTGGCTAAAGGACTTTGCAAGGGTTGATTTAAATTTATTTGCAACATGAGAAACAAGGATAACCTTTTATCTTTTTGTTTTTTCTTGATGAATAAACTCTTTTAAAACTTTTTTTTGTGCCTCTTGCAACTGTTAAAGGAAATAAGCAGCAGTTATGTTTTTGCAAAAACCAGGAGAATAATATTAAGGAACACTTTTGAAAGAATAGGACTTTACCAAAACTAGAATTTCAATAAAATCAACCAGCTTCTCTTCAATTAGACCCTTTGCACGTAATCGATAAAAACAAGTATTCCTCTTACGGGAAGTAACAGTTTTTAAAGTGGACTTTGGTCAATCAAATTTCTAATAAAAACAGGAATTCGATCATCGTGCTTAGGAATTTTAATGTCTTAGAATAAATTAGCATTTGTGGATCCTAGCAATGGGAACTTCATGCTCTTCTGAAGGCAAATCTTGTTTTGTCTTCTAAGGCTACTGGTGTTTTAAAAAAGGCATCTCTTACACTACAAAAATCTCAACTAGATTCTAGAGACTTCTTCAACAAATGAAATTTCAGAGGAAGGAAAATATATAGATAAATAGTAAACAACAAGGAAAACCTTATTAAAAATACTGAGGCAAAACTACTGTCAGAATGGGATTTTAGTTCAAGAATAAAAAAATTCCTAGTGGCCTCAGACCTTTAAATAAAACTCAATGAAGCCTAGATGTGTCTCCAAATGGTGAGGACAGATGCCTCCATTTAAAACGAAAACCTTCAGTGCTCTGGTCTGACTGATACCAATCTCTGAGACTCAAAGGTTTTCATCATAATGTCATATGGTTTGGATACAGTCAGCCCATAATAAGTAGGATTCACCCAGATGTTGAATTAGTTCACTGATGTAATAGTCTGTTCTGAATCATTGATGAAATTCATGATGCATGGTAAAATTATTAATAACTGGGAAAAAGGTAGTGTTTCTCCTGCCTTAGGACAGACCAAAGAGTGAATTTGGGTTGAATGTGTCTGTTAGCTTTGCCTCTAATCCTGGAGAGATTATAGAACAAGCCCTAGTAATTCAATGTCAGCATGGATGACAATGAGGTTGTGACCAGTTTGTGTCAATCCATCAGGGATAAATCATGTTTGATCAGCTTGATAACCTTCTGTGATGAAGTGACCATATGTGAAAACAGACGAAAAACATCTATTTGTCGTACGTGCGTGGATATATCATAACTTTACTTCAATATGGCCTTTGACACCACCTCCCATAACATTCTCATATGGAAGTTGAACAGTTAAGAGCTGGATCAATACACTGTTGGAGAGAAACTATTGTGCTCAGAAGACGGCAACATGATGTCCATGCAATCTGTGGCTGGTCAGGAGTGCTGAATCGAGAAGTCAATGCCTACACTGATGTTGTTTGGTATCTTCATCTTTGGGATGAGGAGTCAAAGTACATCCCCAGCAATGTTGTGGATTTTATTGAAATAAGGGGACAAGTGATATGCAAATCAATATAGCTTCAATTCAGACTCTATTGAGAACTTGAGGACTAGGCCAACAGAAAATACATGAAGTTCAAGACAGACAAATACAAGGTTTTCATACTGACCTGTAAATGTGGGCTGGTGTTCTGTGCCATCTTTGACCTGCCCCTGTCCCCAGACAGCTGCCTGATTGTCAGGGCTGAGGCTGTCCCTGTGTCCCAGGCTACCTTGCTTCTCCCTGGGGGTGGGACAGTCCCAGGCTGCCAGACTCTTCCCTGCAGTCCCCAGCCCTCTTGATGCCCCCTGGCCCATGCTGCAGCCTGACTGTTTTGTACCCAAGATGGGGTAAGCCCACACAGCAGCCCAGGGGTGCAAATCATGGAGGGGCAGCTTGAAACCAGTCCTTCCTGAGCTGTTGTTATGTAACCTGCCTGTACAGGACACTGGAACTGGTTTCCTTACTACTGCTATGTTTGTCACAGAATTTCCAATAATGCTCCTCCCAAATTTATATATCAAAACTGAGTCAAATTAATGACAAACTTTGTGCATTGGTTAAAAAAGATTTCAGAAAAAATTTCCATGAGGCTACCCATGGAAAGTCAAGTCATTATTACTACTTCGTCTGTATTTATTAGTCTTTTTTGTCATAGCTTGATTTTCATGCACATGACTTCCCTTTCATGTTTTATAATCTGTTGTGCACTTTTTTTCTGATAGTGCCCTAAAGTCAAAAATTGTTTTTGAGGTGATACGCAATCTTGCCTGTTTACATCTGAATCTATTATATAACAAATTGTTAGGGTCTCTGTAAAGTTATAACAGGCTCTAAAATTCACAACTCTCATATTCTTTATATCTATATCTATCGATATCTATATGTCATCTCCCTATATCGATATGTTTTGATATATGTATCTAGATATCATCTATATCTGTATCTATTTATATCTATATCATCTATGTCTATATATCTAATCTATCCACTTCTATATATATTTATATTTCTATATCTGCTTATATATAGAAAGATCTGTTGGAATCGCTATGCTGGTGAGTGAAACAAAATCATCTGCCTGACAGATCTGTCTGCCAAGGCAAGTCACTCAGGCACAAACAAAGGGGATGGGCAGAACTTTCCCACATGCTGCCTAAAAAAAGAGCACATTTTTTTATATGTTGTGGAAATCAATTGAGAAGTCCCAGCTCAGTACCCAGTGCAATAAACCTGGTCCTGGCGGCAGCTGCTTGTCCGCAGGCTGCCAGCGGAGCAGGGCGAGCACAGATTAAGTTTGGCACAGCTGGCTGAGGTGGACGTGGTGCTGATTTGCAGGTCAGAGTGGCCACAGTCAGGGTGGGCCACCTGACAGACCCCGGTGACAGCAACACTGAGGGTGGACTGCACTACCAAATGGGCAGGAAGAGACAAATGTTCTGCTTCTATTACTTTAAGATGAAAATATTTGCCTACCTGCAAAAGGTGAAAGACTCTGCTTTCGAACATGTATTGGTATTACAGGCTGTTAGGGGTTCCTTTCATGATTTATGAGTAGCAGATGTTATTAAATAGAAACACTGCAAGACAAGCTAGAAAATTCTTAGAATGCCCCTTTTCTCATTTCACTTTCATTTCATTGACTGGTTCTTAAAATCTAACCAGAGCATATGCAGAGGCTTTGCTGTTCTGGGACATCATGAGAAGAAAGTGATCTTGAAAGGAACAATTGAAGCATTTTGAAAGTCATGTACCTCCTCAAAATTACGGGAGCATTTTCATTTTTGGCATCTGACACAAAGAATTCTGTTACTTTTATGTTTTTTAATCTCAGTATTAACCCTTTGATTTTTTCACATATTTCTAAGATATCTTTACATAGAAATAAGGAGAAGGGCAAGCCTGCCTGCAATTGTGAAACAAATGCTTCTTAGTATTTGGAGAAGGGATTGCCAGAGTCAAGACAATTTAAAATTTTATCATTCTGCTTATTAAAGACTGCAGACTACTAGATTATTAATTGCCAGGTGCTACTCATCTCTAGTCTTGGTTCTCCTGTTATCAAATCTGAGAGCAGGAGATACTTGCAGCTTACAAACCTAAAATAGCTCAAAAGTGTTGGTGAAGATATACTTGCTTCGAAGCTACATAAAGTGCACTTTGTCAATTTTACTCTACAGTGTTAACTGACATACTGCATGTGGTGCTTGACAGTCCTGTTAAAACTTAGTTTAAAAGTAACTAAAAGACTGAGAATTTGGCTGTGTGTTATATGGGCCACTTCAGCTTTCACAATATAAAAAGAGGAGGCTTCCAGAGGTGCCAGATCAGACCTCTTCACAACAGACGCAAAGCTGATAAATGCAGAGTGCCCAGTTTAATTTAATATTCCTTTACTCTCTCTACTGGTGACAGGCCTGGAATGCTGAGGGCTGGAAGAAGAAATAAGTTTGGACCAGAGCTGTGGAAATAAAGATGTTCACAGGGTAATATCTGAGCTGCCAATCAGTCCAGTATGAATGAAATAACTGTAAATTATTGTATATTTTTTGTAGTGCTCGTGAGGGATTTATTTGGAACTGTTCCTTTATACTCATTTTGTGTTCTGCAGTTGTCTTTATTGTAAATAAGCTTAGGCACTTTGGATCTATTTTTATCTTTCGCAGTAACAGCTAAATATATATTTTGTAATGAAATATTGGAATCTTAATTTCATTGACATCAAGGGAGAAATTTCATTGATCATAGTGGGACCATGGCTTCACCCAGCTCACTCTGATCTCTTGCTGATGTCTTCTCCCCCATATCCTGTGGCAGGAAACATGGAAATGGTTCAAAACTGCACAAGGAGGGTTTCAGACTGGACCTTGCGACACATTTTTTTACCATGAGGGTGCTCAAACACTGCCCCAAGATTCTCAGTATATAAGAGGTATTTGGACAATGTCCTGGTCAGTCCTAAATTGTTCAGGCAGTTGGACTAGATGATCACTGTAAGTCACTTCAAGTGAAATAGTCTGCTCTATAATACAGGAAATATCCAACAAGTTCCTGGTGGATTACGTAAATTTGGATTGTTCACTTTACCACATTATGTTTGCTACCAGTCTTCACTGACTCTCAGATACATAGCTGAATGTTTCACAATCTGGCAATGGATGAGCTGGGACATACATCATAGATATATTATTAAGAGCAGCAGTACACTATCATGAGAAACAAGCTTACTTAAAACCACGTTTCTTGTAAATTATTTTGTCATATAATCTTTTAATCAGTTGAGCTATCTTATACTAAAGATGAAAGTCAGCACAAAGTTGTTGTTTGAGCTGCATTATTTCAGGTAATATGCATCAGATACTGCATGATGTAGCCTGAAATGGTATAATGCAACATTCCCAAATATGGGAAAAGCTGAATGTTATTTCAGCTGCCAGGCATATTTTTGGACAGTAAGTTTTACAGCCAGTGTTTGTGCAAGAACAAATAAAAAACAGAAGACAACTACTTGTGGACTGTGAAATGTTATCAGTTTCAGAAAGAGGCTGTGGATATTTCTGCTGTACCATAATATCTGCAGCACACACACACACAGAGACACACACACACTTTGAAATACCTGTACTATCTATGGTTGCTGAAAATAAAATACTTCCACGTTAAAAAAAAATAAAGACAATAGCATAATATGAAAAGACCCCTATATGAATAGCTAGGTAAAGTAAACAAGGAGGTGTGAAGTAATAGACCTCATTGTCTGTAAGAAGTGAAAAAGGTGGGACTCAAAGATGACATTATTTTGTGTGGTCAAAGAGGTTGCCCTTATGTTGAGTTCAGGGAGTATCTAGTAGCTGTCTGGATGTTTCCTAAAGCAAGGCCTGTTAAACTGGTATATACTCCTGAGAAAAGATGGAAATGCCCCTTAATACTCAGGTCATTTAAAGCTAGATTGCAAGCTGAAGGGAAAAATTTTAGACTGGCAGGGGAGAGTAACATGCAACCTAATACTCAACTTTTCATCTCTAGTTACTCTCACTCTGTGACTTCACATTTCAGGGGACTCAAAACAGAATACCAGTCTCTCACATTGAAAGCACTGGAGATTTCTGTGTGGCTTGTTTGCCATTGTTCTGACTGTGTTATTTCAGTAGAGGTGTACTGACTCTGTGACCAGATGTGAATTCAGGTTAAAGCACTACAAAAATATAGTTAAAAGGTTGGCAAAGGGAAAAGAAACATCACCTGCCCACCTCAGAATCCTCTTTTATAAATTAACTAAAGTTTGGAACACGGGATGAAGCTGGGGAATTCTCAGACTGATTATGCATTATAGCCCACTTCCTGTTTCCATTGTATTCAAACGCAAAACACTCATTGATCCCATGGGAACACGAGTTATACTTTCCCACTCCATAGCTCTAATATTTTTATGGATTTAAACATTTTTGCTTTTAAAAAATCACACTCATGCTGACAGTTTAGACACCAAATTTCTTGAAGCTTGGTGTAATTTGAAATAAGCCAGATGTGAAAACCTCTACAAACAAGATTTATAATGGAAACAAAATTTTAACCTTAATGTTGACAACTCTTGTGATATCACTAATATCAATAAAGGGAAGAAAAGGGGGTATTTTGTCACTCTGTGGGGACAAAACCATAAACTACTCCCATCTGAAAAATAACTCCCACTAGGACTTCAAAAAATATTGGTCACAACCTCTCAAACATGAGGATTCATTATGTTTCTCATAGTTCTCTCTAAGCTAATTTTATACAATGTTCTGGGTTCAGAGGTCACACTGTGTATCATGCCCAGCATACTGGGGAGCTTTCAGAAGCACAGGTACAGTTTGAAAGATTGTGTTGTGTTACATTATGTGACATACAATTATGTTGTGTTATATGTAGAAAGCTGTGTGAACCTCCCTATAAAACAGCCATACAAAAACCTAAAACATTTGTGTTTCGAGCAGAAAAAACACATTTTCTTCCAAACTTCATTTCATGAAATTCCTGGACCAAGACAAACCTCTCTTTGGACAAGAATAGGTGAATACACCTCTTTCTTATTCTTAAGGAAGCCACTAGACAGACCAGAGTCTGTCTAGACTTGTCACCCTTGGGATAAGAGTCTCATCCTGTGCTCCTCCTATTTAATGGGCCAAGTTAAAGTCTTCAAATGTTGTTCTCTGATCTTCAATGGACAATGAAGTGCAGACCTTTTAGAGGCTTTGAGCAAATGTTCCCACATTTCATGTGTGACCTTTCTTCCCTCTCGTCTTTCATTGATTCAGAAAAATATTAAGATTAATCTTCACATTGCATTAGTTCGGATGTTGGTATGTCAAAGAGAACTTCAAATTCTTAGTCCAACTCAGACAATAAAATATCTATTCCAGATCACAAGAGAGAGAAACACATACATAAGTCAAAAGAGCCCTCTCATATAAAACCATTTCTGGTTTTGAGTCAAAAACTCATATTTCTCCACAATTTTATTTTGAAAAAAATTTCAAAGGTTTGGAGGGTTTTTTTCCAAAATAGAATCAAACTTTTAAACCTTGAAATTTACTGAAAAACTGTCCTTCAGATATATATTTTTTTTTTTCTTTACTATGGTGTTATTCATGTCCCACTTCCTTTATCCAATATAAACTTTTATTGTTTTAATTTTATTATCCAGGTTTGATTCCAGTCTAGAAGAAGAATGGAGATGTGAAACAGTCATCACAGCAACTTTCAACTAACTTCTACAAAGATATGGTAGGCAGGACTCCACATGTTTAAAGGTACACATTAGAGTTGCAGGCCCTTAAATGGCCATGATTTCCCATCATTATCTTCTCTCATGAAGGCCTGTGTTCTTCACACAGACTGTCTCTGAAATGCTGAACTGATTTGAGATGGCTGCATTGGCAGTGTTTGCTTGCAGGGATTCATTCATTGTCCCTGCAGTCAGTGTAATATACTTTACTATGGCAGCTCTAAGTGGCAGCAGCTGGCTATCTGTCACTACCAATTCCTAGTCCAGGTCAGATTTAAAAAAAAAAAGCAAAACGAGCAGAAGATTTTCCAATATTTTCCATTCTCAATTTCTTACTATTTTTTTTTTTTAATTGAAGAATTAAACACTTTCATGAGTGAATATAATGAGATCTTGTGTTTTCAAAGTGGGCAGTTCTGCCAAGTGTGTCTCAATCTGTTAAACACTTACAGGACTATTTTTAGGTTTTATTCTAGTAGAAACCAGAAATTGATCAAACTAATTAACTAAATAAAATTAACAACTACACTCCTGAATAATACTATCCTTTTCACATGCTATTTTCTTTCCTCACTTTCTTGTCTTCAGGCCTTTCCAAACCTTTGCAGAGAACTGTAATGAAAGCAGCATTATTTTGGACATGCTGACACCATTTAATCAATCTGTTCTAAAAACACAAGATATATATATATACCTCAGTCTGTCACTACATCATATCTCAGAGCTCATTAACTCTGGCTATAGTGTTTTGAATATAATACGCATCTCAGCATGGTCTGCATGGAGCAAATGGGACAATTACAAGCTCATGGATCTTGTCTCCATTGCATCACCAGGCATTGCCACTATATCCTTCCCTTCTCCCTCACATCTACAAGGGGCCCTCTTGTAATATAATATTGCTGAGTATAAGTATATATACAACTCTCATATAATTTTGTAAGATCATTAATTGCTGATTTATTTTCTACGTTATTTTAAAAGGCAAATAATGAACAAGCAAACTGAGCTATCAACTCTATTTTCAAGTGATGCTGCAATTTACATAGGTTGCAAAAATACTGAGAAAGGTAAGCATACTGATTTACAACAGGAAAGAATAGCAGTCCTCATCAACAAATAAATTAAAAAATAATAAAATAATGTATGCTTCAGAGAGAAAAAATATAAAGAAGAATGGATAAGAAAAAATCAGCTATGAAGAAAAAGGACCCATTCCCCATAAACTGGTTATCAGATATTAAAAGTCCACAGATTGATATGCAGTGTTTTAGAATTAAATTTTAATAAAAAATTTTATATTCTATGTCAAAAAATCTAGTTTGAAATATTTATCCAGACTAATATGAATTAATAGAAATATAAATGTAGATTTGGAACTGGCTAAAGGAGCAAATAAAGGATTATAATAGAGAAGAAATATTACATTGGAAGAGACAACATGTAAGATGATTGGCAACTGGCTGTAGGGGATGTCTCCATCTGGAAGTTGCAGTATAGGGAGCATGGATGAAATTCTGAGATAGCACTGAACTGGAAAAGGCATCAGTATTGGGTGGAAACTGATGGAATAGGAGCAGGATTTTTACTTATTTTTTTTTTTAAGAACTGTAAATCTCAGGGAAACATTATTAATTACATGCTGTATAGAAGTAAGAAATCTAGGAAAATTATTGCATTGCATTAGTATTTTGACAGCAACAAAGACATGATCCTACAAAATAGTGTGCAATGTTTCTGAAGCTGAAGGAATGACTAAAAGGAAAAGCTGGTTTTGTATGGTAGCTGTGAAGAGGTACCAAAGATGGGATAGGCCTTCTGTGGACAGCTGGGATTTAGCAAATCATCCGGAACTTTATGGCAACTAAATGTTGCTGAAAAGAAAAATAAACATGACTCACATATGATTTCAAATACGAGGTCAAAATTTATTTCTCTTGGAGAGGGATCAAATAGGGATGAGGCTTAGTCACAGTCCATGTACAATTGACAAGTAAGGGCATGGACAGTGAAAAAGGAACTGACTAGGGAGTCAGAAGATGAAATGAAGAACGGATTATTTAATCCAAGCAGCTCAAAACCTTCTCATATGGAGGCATGTTATTCTGCAAAGGAGTCAAAGACATACCAAATTGAGGGCTTTAAACATGAAAAAAGTGCTCTGGGTAGAGCACCAAGACTACGAGTTCATGCTTTAACTCAGGTGTCCACATGCACATTTAGCTGAAATACCACATTTACACATTTTTGGGTCTGTTACAAAGTTTGGTGGGTTTTATCTCTATCAATTGATATTGATATCCCATTTACCATAACATTTTATATCAATCACAGATGACATTATTTCTGCCTTAAGCAACAAACATCAGCCACTACCTTTTCCTAAAATGTTCATGCTTTCAAAAACTTCCAAGATGACCTTTCAGCATCTTATATAAAAGCACCAAATATTTGTTTTTAAATAATCAAGTTATTAATTTGGATTAAAGTTATATTTTTAAAAATAAATACATTTCAGGTACTCCTTACTTATAAGTTGTTGATTTCTGACTTATTGTAGGCAAATATAATCAATCATCCTCTCTGTGCATAGCCAAAAATGACTGAGGTTTGCAATGAGATATTGAAAATCTTTACATTTTCTAAAATAATATTTATTTTTAATATCCTGAACAACATGTATTTCAAATGTTAGAAATAAAGTGCCTGGGATATATAAAGTAGAAAGAGTTGAATTTCAGGCAGAGGTGACTGGAACAGATGGGTGAAAATAGTGCAGAGGAATTAAGTGCTGAGAGCTGCAGTAATGTGATGCTTCAGGTTTTATTTCTGCACACGTCTTGTAAAGTCTGCAAAGCCTGAGCTATGCTAGAGCAGTCTTGTTTTCAGGCCCATGCTCTCAGGCCCTTATGCTAACCCCAGGTAAAGGGGAAATCAGGACTGGTTTTCTTGGTTCCCACCTGTGCTCAAGCATGCATATGCATACACACAAAATGGAGTCAAAGTCAGGATTAAGATGAGATCAAAAAGCAATTAAAATGACTGATGGGTTAGTGGAAAGAGAATTTAAAGAAGTTTAGCTTTGTCTCACCAATTACAAAGAAAATGCATCAAAGAACCTAAAAGGAAAAAAAAACAAAAGTTATTTGCAGCCTTCAAAAGAATAATGTTGTGTTCTTTGATTTTTTATCAAAGACCACATTTTGAGAAGAAGGGAGAGAAATACATATCCTGCAGCCATACCTCATCTGCTGCTTATTTTATTCTCCTTCTTGCTGAGCTCGAAGAGGCACAACCTGGCTTCAGAAGGTGTTCTGTGTCCTGATAGAGCAGCCTTTGCATTTCTGTTGCACTTTGTGGAGGTCCTCTTCACTACTCACTGACAAGATTTAATCCACCTTGAGTATGATTTGTGTCCTCTAAGTGGTCGCTGTTATTTCCTGAAACAAAAAAGCTCATCTGCTGCTTGAAGTTCAAATTAAACAAAGGGCAGTTATTTAACAACCACAGTCTCCTGAGCAGCAGTATTAGCCCGTGAAGATGGCTTCCCAAAATTTTGATAAAATGTGTGTGGCTACTGTCAGAAATTTTCTTTTCCTACCTAATGCTAATAAAGCTGCTACAGATTGACAATGTCCAATTCCAAGCCTCCTGTTCTCCCCAATATGGATAAATCACTCCGAAATGCCATATGCACAGGAAATACCTTACTACAGGAATAGTGTTTACTTCAGAGTAAATTTAGAAGTATTTGACAAGTGCTAAAATAACATGAGCCATGGACTAACATGAGCGTGGACTCACCTTTGCTATTGAATGCTGCACAGCCTACAGTCAGCAAAATGTACTCCTGCCGAGGTAATTCTTGCCAGAAGTGAATAGCTCTTACTAGAGGCATAATTATAGACAGAAGTGTGGGTATGCCTCAGTTCATGGGCAATGGAAAATAATCAAAGATTGCCTCTCACAAAAAACCATGTGCAATGGAAACGACACAAAACTTCTAAAGTGCTGAAGACATTAAGTGTCACCACCAGCAGGGTGTGTATGTTAGCCCGATAAAAAGCATACAACTGCCTGCAGCCCAGTGAAGTGAACAGTGCTGTGAATTTGGCAGGTACCTCTGTGCTGCTGACAAGGATCACAGCCACTGTCTCCCACAGCAGCTCCCACTGAGTAGTGAAATCCTGAAGGGGATTTGAGCTGAGCCCACCCAGGACTGCACGCTGGGAGGCTGAGGGATTTGCTTTCCCATTCAAGAGCCCAAGTGTCCAATGATCCGTGGTCTCTGAGTCACCTCTCAGAAATCTAGCATGGGTTTGATGATTCTACCACAGCTCTGCTATGAACAATTTATTCCTAAAAACATCCATTTTCAACCTTAGTCAGAAATTAGGAGTTGTCACCTTAGTTCATCTTCTTCAGTCAGTCTTCCAGAGTTATGTGCTACTCTGGGTCAAGGAAGCAGTGTTACAAAGATGTATCTTTCCAGCAAGTGACTGAAGAGACAGTGTTTTCCTTTGTGAGAGAATGCTTGAATTGAGTACAGTAATAAGAGGAATAAAACAGTGATCATCTAACAGTGTGAAAAGAATACCTCATAGAAAACAACACCTTAACCTTCTGGAAATAAATATTCAGTTTTATAAGCTTGGTTTGCTGAAAGCAACAGTGAAATTCTAGAAAAACCAGCAATAAAACCCACATCAATTTTCCCTAAAAGTAGAAAACAACTGAATGTCACCTATAAAATAGTACAGTTAGTGCTCAGTTTAACATAAATCTATATTAAGAAGCATATTTTGATAAACTCTTTCCCAGTGTCTATGGCTTTCACATATTCCCACTGTTCCGTATTTCCACAAAAAGTGATAAAAATACTTGTTGGTTTTTTTCCTTATAAGAGATAACTCTCAGACTCTTCAAGCACAGGTCATGTTTATACAGTCTTAAAGCATTTAACCTTTACTTAGAGATAAAAGACCATACCACTTTTTTTTAAAAGCCTTACATTTTATTTCCAGTAGGTCTGCAAGGATGCCAGATGACAGCCTAAGATTATTAATACAATTCCTTACCTTTTGTGCCTCTACAGAAGACTTGAATCTTCCTAGTTGTCTCTTGAAAGGAACCATGTATATACAGAAGAGCAAATCCTAAGGGAAAATCTGTTGTAGATTGATTAATGTGGTGTGAAATCACATTATATGCAGAAACTTTTTTCCCTGATGGTCCTGAGTGACTTAAGTTTACAGGATTTCTATAAGGACAAAAAGCATTATTCACAAACACCTCAACACATGGGTTTTGAGAAACTGGAAAACAGTAGCTTTTTAAATACGTGCCTTTCACGTGAACAAAATACAATCAGCTATTTTATTATCGATACCTTTTAATTCCTGCACAGTTGTGGATTTGGAAGACGTGGATATGAAATGTTAAACACACATCCCTGTAGGGCATGCACTGAAGCATGAGATTCCTCTTGGAAGAGAAGTAGATTTTTTTTTCCCTGTAGATGGAAGACAGCTTAAAGATTTTTTTTTTCTTTTTCACTTAGAGACAGGCTTTGAGTTTTGTACATCTAACAGAGCATTTGTCTCATATCATATATTCACACAGGAAATATACTTCACATGGGAAATAGATCAAAATAGTTTGTCTTCAAGTACCTTCTATTTATTTTTTATACCTAAATGTTTTTCAAACTACCATTTAACATTTTGTTGCATTGTCATATACTCCAAAATGACCAAATAACTGAAAAGAGACCAGAGGCACCAGTTGCCTGAAGCAATATATGCATGGCTTCAAACCCAAGCCTCAAAGTACACAGTTCCTTAAGAGGTACTTTAGGAAGTAGCATGGACATCTTCAGCCTCCAATAACAGAGGAAATACTTTTTTTATACCAGAGAGCACTGAGGTTTCATAAGTGCTTTTTTTCTGTCCAGTGGGAAGAACCCAAGAAACTTGCAATAGCATCAGGGAGAAAGACAAAAAAGCCTCAGATCCCAGTGTTCTTGTCATTTGCCTGTGAATGGGTGGTGGCTTCAGAAACAGGGTCCAAACCATGATAGTTTGGTGCAGGTCCAGCACGCACAGGGAAAAACTCCAACCTCATCTTGAGCACGTGCTGTCAGAGTCAATGTATTTCTTACCAGAAAGTTCACTGATATCTCTACATCAAGATCTTGAAGGAAAAAGAGTTTGCTTCAAAATCCAGCTGTACTCCCACTCCCTCTTCGGAAAGTAATCAATATCAAGTGCTGTAGTCACAGCATTACTGAGAGTAACGATCAGCAAGACAATTGAGATACTGTAGAGGGCCCCCTGTGGGACTCAGTTCCTGCATGAGAAGAGGCAGTGCAGCAGTTTGTATACATCTTTGCACCCTTCACTATAAAATATAGCCCAGCTGACTATTCTGGCTCATATCTATGGCTGCCAGCATTTCAAAAGTGCTTTGCAAGTATTTTTGGAGTTTTCCCACACTGAGAGAAGAAGAGAAATTTTTCAGTCTGGGTAACTTATTTCACTAAAAAGTAGAACTAACAGGCAAATAAAGGGTATATGTGTGTATTTGCACTATACCCGTGTGAATGTGCACAGAAGAAATAAAATGGATACTTGGTTCTTTTGAACTGGAATTAGCAAGTTGGGCAGCAGGTAGGATTATTTGCGTTTCCTATGTGCTCAAAGTAACTGCCTAGAGAAAGATAAACTGATAGATTTTTTTTTTTTTTGCCTTGTTTATTTTTTACCTTTCAAGAACTATTTTAGGGACAACAATTTATATAAATGAAATACCTGAATTTTTCAAGGTGAATGACACTGAGTAGGACATACTATTCTCAAAGGACAGAATTTTCTGTACTTTTTTTTATATCTTCTTTTTATATTTTCTGCATTAGGCAGAAGATAAATTTACAATGTCCCAGGCTCACCAGTCTTACGTAAAATGTGACTACAATGTTAAGCTCATCTACTGCATGGTCATTTTTATTTAAGACTTTTTCTCATCCTTTTGAGATGGTTTAAATGATACCAGCACATTTTCAAATTCTGCTCAGGAATAATATGAAATAAGATGAGGCAAAGAGACTGTTCTTCCTACCTTTCTCTCATTCCTGAAATTCTATCCTGTTCTTTAATCTTCCCAATCTTTTCTTTTCTTTTCTTTTCTTTTCTTTTCTTTTCTTTTCTTTTCTTTCTTTTCTTTTCTTTTCTTTTCTTTTCTTTTCTTTTCTTTTCTTTTCTTTTCTTTTCTTTTCTTTTCTTTTCTTTTCTTTTCTTTTCTTTTCTTTTCTTTTCTTTTCTTTTTTCTTTTCTTTTCTTTTCTTTTCTTTTCTTTTCTTTTCTTTTTTCTTTCTTTTCTTTTCTTTTCTTTTCTTTTCTATTAACATACTTACCCTTTAAAAAGGTATAATATGACAATGACATTCCTAGAAAAGTTTTCTGGCTTCCTACAGAATAGATTATTGTTATAGACTTTTATTTTTAAACCAGGATAATGAAAGAATACAGTACAAAAAAAAATCTTAAAATCCCGTCTTGGAAAAAAATTTTTGAAGCTAAGCTGATGTTGCTCATGCAGTAAATTTTGAGTAAGAGCAATTACCATGTTTTTAGAGCTTTCATTGAAGAGAAGTAACTAAAGGTTTTAGGTAATTATCAACCTTCATACAAACAGCCTGAAATACTTTTCATTTCAAAGCTTGAAGAACCCTCTTTGAGAGTAGACTTTAAGAAGTGGATGACTCATCTCTGATGCTGGCTGAAAACTAGAATTTCCAGTTGCTTCCAGAAAAGAGGCAAATGTGATCTGGAAGTTGGGATAATGGTTGAGCTGCATGGTTAAGTATCTACTTTGAGCAAAGTCATTTTGCGTAGCTTTGGATGTTGATGCAGAGTCTTTCTTTGAGTGGTTCAACTCTAATTGTTTCCTAATCTGGCTGCTGGAAGAGTGTTCTTTTTATATGAAAACATGTCATTTCACAGTGCAATGAGGAGCCTGCATGCTTGCTTGTAGAAGCACTACTACTGCAGTTAAGGGAATTGTCTCTCCTGATCCAGTTTGGAACATTGGTGAAGAAGGTTGCAATCTGAATATTTTATACTAATTGTGTCCAATGTCATCTGAAAATTGTTGCAGAAAATTCCCTAATATCTGAAAGATCAGAGGTTATCAGCCAAATGCACCACAAGCCCCAGACTTGGATTCTACAGACAGCAGAGCACACAGAGAATGTGATCAATCTTATTTGACCAGGAGGCCTGACCTGCTACAGGTAGACCCTGTTAAGCCTTAGCATGGGCTGATTTGTCGTACAGAGATCAATTCAGGGTTAACCCAAAGCAAAACAATTTTTAGTTGACTAATGAAGTCTTTTCATTTTCAACCTCAAATGATGTATTTTTTTTGCCTGTGTTTGTACAAAACTGAATGTTCTATGGACACATCAATTTCATTATCTCTTAGTAAATAGGACAGAGTATTTTCCAAAAAGCTCTAGTCCATAAATTTGTATATATTTGATGTAACTTGTTCAAGGTGGATTTTTTTCCTTTCAACGTCATCAACAGCCATGTATTGTTTTTTTTAAGCACTTGCTATCTGCTTTTACTTAACAAAAGCAAACAGTGATTGATAGACAGATACTGTATCTGGTAGTAGTACCAAAACATCAGCTTAGAGGTGTGGTGAAAACTAAGAATGCAGAAAACAGATTCCCCAGCTGAAAGAGTCCTTTGTAACATAGATTTTATGACTTTAGACCTCCACTGGACCTGTAGATTTCTTTTCGATTTTAAGGCTGAAAACAGGATTCTACTTCTCCCCTTAAGTAAACAGACTACTTGGAATGAAAATAAATGTAAAACACCTAGACCAAGATTAAGACTATTAAAAAAATGCTGAACAAAGGCTGGGAGCTATGGAAAAGACCAATGACCTACAATGGAACACATCAAGGAATTTTACAGGAAAAGTAGAAGAATAGCAAAGCAGCATAAGTTCTAAGATTTTCTCAGTGATGTGAAAAACTGTTAACTGAGTTTACTGGTCAGTACAGAATACATGTGGTCTTAAAAATTTATATACTGCAGTTTACAGAGGAAAAAAATCCTAATTGGTTAATCAACATAGAAATTCAAAAAGCTATAAAAAACCCTCCTTGCATGTTATGCATAAGAGAGGTTTTCCATAACACTGTAAGTGTATATCTTAGCACCACGTAATTACAGTATGTATTGTAGGACGCTATCTATATATGCTGGCTGTACACTTTTTAGGGGAAAAGTAGAGAAAAATGTGTCAGTGCTCTTCAGCAGCAGAGCAGCTGTGGGTTTTGAACAACACTCTTTTTCTTCATGTAAAATTTTACCCATCTGATCAATTATTCTCTAAAGAGAGATACAAGTCTTTAATTTGTTTCTACATTGCTAATGAAATATTTAATAAAAAGGTAAGGAATTCCAGAATGTTCATGGAAGAGGTAAGTAATTGGGAGACTATCCTCTTTGCAGATACTCATAAAGTAAGTTTTCCTTCACAAATGCACAAAATATTAAGTCTTTCATGACAAACTTCAAGGCTGTGAAATGTGGTTTTGCTTTGTACTTGTATGAAAACAAATTCACTGTAAAATACATTTGCAAACAATGCCTTAGTATATAAATTAGCATTTTAAAATTTTTATCTTTCCATAGAAAAAGTTGGACTTAAAGATCTACCCATGTTGAAACTCATTAAAATTGATACATTTTTCAATGTGTTTTGGATTCAATAGCAGAGCTTTTTTAAATTAAAAAACACCTTTTTTCTAACTATTTTCTGATAAACTCATCCTTCCCAAGACTTTTCCATCAACAATTAAGCTGAAGAAAAGAGACACAGCCTCACCTCTGAGCAGGGATTTGTTTTTTTTGGTTCATTGTAAACAGACATAGTATTTTACTTTAAAACATTTTTGCTTTGATGAACATTTTGTCACGACATGCCAACAGGGGGGAAAAGGCTGTTTTGAGAGAGGCAAGATAAGAAATCTTATTATAAGTTATATGAAAATGTACCTTTGAGTAGTTGGACTACCTCCATGATTTTCATCTGTAGAGAATAAATTATGGTCTGTTCCACCTAGAAAATGTTAGTCTAAATACTACCTTAGTAAATTCAATGATAACATGTAAGTGTAATTGAAAAGCTCTATTAAAAATGGTTGTACTTACAATTAAAAATAATTACACAAACTTTTCAACATTTCTATCAAAACCTACTTCTTTAATCTAAAGTTAATCAGTAAGCTGTTTTATATAGCTTAGGTGTTAAAATATCTAAAGCACTTCTAAAACTGACAAAAATAATTCCCTCAGAATTCAGAAGAATTCTAGATATCTTCCAAATTATATAATCTTTAAGATTTTTAAAATTTCTATGAATCCTACCCCATCTCTGCAGAACTTCAGTGTATATGTCTAACTTAAGGAATCAAGATAAAAACAGATCTGCAAATTAAACTGTTGTTAGCTGGAATTCTCCCAACATCTTTTTTTTCCTTACATCTCTAGATAACTAAAATTAAGGCAAAATGATTCCTGCTAAATATCAGACTAGTGAAAAACAGTCTCAAATTCAGTGGGATGAAATATGTCAGTAAAATTCACCATGTATATATAATAAAAAATTGATGTCTTAGGGACTAACTTTAAAAGCTGAAGCAAAAAGTCTTTTGAACATATGCAATAGCTGTGGGTGGTGAAATGCAGTGGTCCTGAATTACGCAAATATGTCTTGAAAAGTCTGGGGAGTAGTGGCAAAAATTCAAGGCAACTGTTACTGATGTTCACCTTCAATTAATGACACTTTTTTGTAGCCTTCATCCAAATTTGGATCTATTTCTTGCTGGCAGGCCAACCCCATTTCCTTCCCAACAGTGCAAATACCCTCAACCCCTGTGCTGAGAATGGCAGTGCCTTGTGCTCTTCATTTTGTCTGGCCTTGCAATAACCCAAGAGTAATATTAAGCCTGGGTATTTCTGACTCTTTAGGACACATGTTATTCATCCTGACTCCTGCCTAGCACGACTTTTGAGTATCCTTTACTTTTTCATTCCAATAGTTCTTGTAGGATGAAGGACTGTGATGGTTTAGGACCAAATCAACTGCTAAAACAAGGAGGAAGTTTTACCCAGATAAAACTTTTTTTTTTTTTCCCCACCTTTTTCAAAAAGCTGATCAGGATCAGAGAGCAGGATTCCTGCATTTTGGAGCATTCTATGATGATGTGGATGACTGTGACAATTCCCACTACCTAGACCCAACACCACAAGAAAGCACAGAGTTGGACATTTACGCTGAATAATCCAGTTCTAGTTCTCACACTTCTCCATTACATATCAGTAGCAATAAGAGCAGCAAAACATCGGTGATCTACGTGTCCTAACTATGAATGCCATGACATCTTGATAAAATAACAAAGCAAACAGATAGGTTAAAATAAGCTCTTCTTTAGTAAGCTTGAGTTCATTCAGGAACTTACTATATTCATTGTAGTGTACAAAAGTATCTTTTATATTTATATTGTCATATTTCAAAAAATACATATTCATATTCACAAAACACATATTCCCTAAATTTGCCAGTTACATAGAAAGGCAAAGCAGTTTCCTTTAAATCCCAGCACACTTAAATATAATTCATATGATGCCTGTGAAGCATCATTACAGCTTGCCAGTTCTGAACAAATCCCTCTCTTTGAGCACCTTGTTGTGATGAGAGCTGCCTGCCAAGAAAGCTCTCAACATATGGATTGAAGCTCTGAAGAATGTCTTTCTTGACTTAGAGATGTCTTTGACACCACTTTCACAGTAAGACTTGTAAATCCTTCTGTAATTTTGGGGAAGGATAGGAGATGTGTCTGCAAATGCACCTGATCAAAATATAAACCATCCCAGAGGTATTTCCTAATCACCCTCCACATTTCCCAAAAGATAAAGAAAGTGTATTTCATTGATGCCTGCTTTCTGCCTTAAAGGGTCAGCCACACTGCCCTAAAGTATGCAACGTTAAAAAAAAAGTCTCTGCATAAATAGGAGAATATATCAGGCATTGTACAGATACTTCTGAAAGCAAATTAACAGCTAGGCTTTTGTAATGACTGATTCTGTTTATCTATCATATAGCAGCAAGTGTTAGCCTCTTTCTCTCCTGTAGGCTCACAGAGGTTTTTGAATGGGTACTTTAGGGTAGAGACTGTGTACAGCCATGGTAAAATGTTCTCATTAGAATTTTTTTTATTTTTAATCTTTGAGCACTCTAGCTAAGTCTCTGTGTGGAAGATAAGATTGCAGGAGTAGAACAATTGCTCACATAACAGAAGTTTTCTCCTGAACTCTTAAGTGACCCAAGGCTGGCTTTGGGCAAACCCTAAATGGCATATCTAAACAATGAGATTCCCCCCCCCTTGGGCTTGCAAATTAAGCTGGAAATCTTGAGAATTGTCTATCTCACAGTAATTCCAGCAACAAGGGCCTTCTTTGTAACACAGCCGGTTTATTTCTATATCATTTTAGCTGCAAATGGAAGGGTAATGCACATAAAACTGAAAAAAACAAATCTCAAGCCCTTGGAAAGGATATGATAATTCCAGAGATCGTTTTTAAACAGATGCTTTTCACAGGTAAAGTTAGTGGGCGAACATGACAAAATGTGTTTTCCTAAAATATGTTGTTTTGCCAAAACTGAAATATTTTGTTAAATTGCATCACTTTTGATAGCATTTGAAACAATCTTGTCTGAATTCCAGATTACGTCGTTTTACCAAACAGAATTAAAGATCCAACAAAAATTGTACATTTGATGAAAAAGCATATATTCTGAATAAATTCATATTTTTTCACTAACAATTGAAAGAATATTTTTTTTAATTCAGGTGTTGAATGCAGAAAAAATTAAAAATACAAACATCTGTGTGGGTAGAAAATGTTTTTCTTCCAATCCATTCTGTTTCAGTTTGCAAGGGAATAGCCTGAATAAAACATCATATTGTATCATCTTGTCATTCATTTTACACAACTTTCTGATGCATAAGATAGTCATTAGCACACACAAAAACCTTTTTCTTGGTATTTCCAAGTGCAATTTTGGGTTTCATTGCTTCTTTTTCTTGTAAAATTGAAATAAATTTTGATAGAAGCACTAAAGCTGTATAAAATACTTAAGGCCACAAATTTTTTAAAGACTCCAGGTTAAGAGGCAATATTATATCCAGCAAGTTATGCTATTAATTCTTTGTAAGTATGCAAAAATGCATTCATTTAATCATGTGTTTAAACCTTTCCTGGTTGTTGTCTGTCTGAGAGAGAGCACTGTGATACCAAAGAAGGAATCTTTCTGTACAAAAATATATAAACATCAATTTAATGTAAATATTGCATGTCTAGCACAAACGTAACAAAAAATTGCCAAGAGATTCTATGGTCTCATCTTCCAGGAAGCAATGCCCATATGGAGAAGACATTTTTCTGACAGCCTCAAAAATGAACTCTCTTTACTTTGGTTCTCTCAACTACCAAAGGCTGCATTCCATAGTCTCTTGTACAGGTTATTTGCAAGTGAAATGCAAAAAGTGTCCCAGAGGTAAAGAGTTTGCATTTGTAAGGCTCACCTGACACTTAAGATGACCCCTAAAAAACTGATGAAGGCAAGATGGTTTTTCTTTTGAGTTTTCTAATACCTGCTCAGTATTAGCAAGTACGAGACTTTTCAGATAACCTCACAGTATACAATCTTCATATCAACTGTAAGTCGTACAGACAAGGCCATCTACAGACAGAAAAAGACCCATGTACATTTTATAAAGATTGTACTATTTGTTGATGAAAAATAAAAACAGATCTAATTCTAAACAAATATTCAAATCTGCTTGGTGATTCACTCATTCTTAACTCGGACGGCAAACAATGCTGTTTCTTCCAAATGAGTTAAAAACTGATAAAGGGACTTACAACAATTACACTAATATCAATAATAAATGATCACCTAAAAATAATTGAATCAAAGTATTTCTTTAAACAGAATATTTTCTTGACATTTAGTCTATAAATTAAATTCTTAGTTAAGATACCAGTTCTTGGTCTTAGTGGCTCTAAGCTACATTGCATTACTTTTAAAAAATTATATTTATCCTTCATTTGTGATAAAGTGACATTTGTTTTCTACCAGAAATTGTGCATTAGAAGCTATATATTATTTCATCTCTAATGAATATTTACTATTTTCAGTGTTCATTTGTATATGAATGTCTACTTTTTGAATAAATTAAAAATGTTAGATAAATATAACCCTATAATTCTCATAAAAATAAAACTTTTTAAAGTTTTGAGCTTTAAGCACATGCACTTCTTGTTATGGAGAGGGGTGCAGTCAAAATCTAGGTAATGTTATGTGTGTCTGTAATGTAACTGTCACATAATACTCAGTTATACTTTAACATAAATGATCAGATGCTTGAACTATGTTAAAAAAAATTCTGCAAATAATCAGAAAAATATTCCAATTTGTATTTTTAAATATAAAATTTCTACTTCAATAACACTTTTTTCATCTTATTTTCCATTCTGCATACTATTCCAGCTCACTGAAAGATAATTGCATGAAACACAAGATGATAAACAAAAATAAGCAATATTCTACTAGATTAATTTTTCTTTCTCGGGCTTTCACTCAAGTTTTCTAAAAGACATTTTTATTCTCTCAGCCAAAATTGTCACTAGTAATGCAGGCACATAAGGTCAAAATCTAAAAGACCTTGACATTAGAGGTCACTTAATACATTGTAGAGGCAATGCACAAAGTTCAAAATAAATGAAAGATATGGTACTTTAAAGTGCTATTTTCAAGAACTTGACATTTGTTTTACTCCTGCCACAAAGATATTCTGCTTCCCATCTAGGAACATAAGGGGTGATGAATTGTCGCTGTGGCGCGTAACAACACGACACGATTTCCTTGTTTAGAACATGATCTAACTCCCCTATATTCAAACAATTGACCCTTTTTTATACCTTTTTAGACAGGCCACTCTCATTGGTAGGGAGAGTGATAGAACTCTTCACCCACATTGGCCAAAGCCGAGAGACATCAGAGAAAGTCTGTCCCAAAGAAAGAATCCAAAACATTAAACAGTCGTTAAAAAACAATGGCAATGTTTATGTTCAAAGAGTGAGAACAGGCCTTCCAAAACCAAAACATCATGAAGAAACAGAACTTAGAAACTTAGAAACTTCAGGCCCAGGAAAACCAGACTACAATGAATTTCTTAAAATTACACTATAAACAAATAAAGATAGATATAACTGTCTGGATCTGCCTTAAGAATTAAATATTTGATATAGTATGGTTATAACATTCACAGACAATATGTATCATTTGCCTTTGAAAGAACTCTAGTCTATCAAATTTGGAGATATTTGACTATTAGAGAGTTCAGATAGATAAAATTCAGAGTGTTGTGAAGCTGTCAGTGTATTTTTATCCCAAGGGAAAAGTAAGATATGCAGGAAAAAAGAGACTGTTCCACCTTTTATCAGGTATCAGTGTTTTCTCTGTGGATGTTGCTGATTCAAAGAACTAGTAATTGAAAAAAAAAATTAATTCTGTTTTCTCTAGTGTATCTTCTTTTAGGTGATAACACTAATTAATACAGGAAGAATTGTAGTATCTTTTGTAACTGTTGGTTTCTTATGTTTTTCTTCAAGCAGGTAACAATACTATAAATAACCTCATGTTTGATTAGCATGCCTGTAAGGTAAACAGGTTATTCAGATAGCAAAGAGACAAAATTTAGCATCAAATAACTGACACAAATATTCACCTAAAGGATAGTTAGCCTACCTGAAACTGATAATGCTTTGAACTGTCTTTCATGCCAATCATAAGATCTTATATTGAGAAGTGCTGAAAAATATATCTATCTGGAAAAAAAAATTCAAACAAATGAAGATCACAACCTGAATTTCCCCACACCAAGGAAATGTTTAGGCCCAGTGAATGCATAAGCCTAATACACAGATTTGGTTTCAGACTCAGTGTGGTTTCTGGGGATTAATTCATATTTCGAAAATTGAATTTAAATTCTCTCCTAGATTATGCCTTTTGTGTTCTGTGTTTCCTAGGGCTGGAGCTCTGAGAAGGGAAATCAAATCCCACAAGATATCTGAAAACTTTTAGCAATTGTCAAATGAGAAAAGCAGAGGACATGTAAGATGAGGCAGATAATATTTCCATATTATTTAATTATTGATGAATTTTCAGTGCAGTGACACATTATAGCAAATGTCAGTAATATTTTCTTTCTTTGTTAAGACAAACATCAGGGAGACAGGGTCAGTCTATTATTAATTATTTGTCTAATTTTCTACTTTTAGTGCTCCACTATATCTATACTCTAGCAAATTTTTCAAATATTTAAACATATGTGTGTGTTATATGAATTAACAGGGTTTTTAAAAAAAATTTGAAAGTAAATACATTTTCTGTTCCATTGATTCCTGTTTGCCATCAAGTAATCACCCTTGATAATTCCCTGTAATATTTATTCTGGCATCATCATGAAAACAGTTGTATTTCTTGCCTGCACTAATCCTGAAGAAGAGTTGTTACGTGATCTTGTTCTGATGCTTAAGGACATTTTTCTCATTTCTTTCCTATGTTTATACATACACTAATTTTCTCTTGTTCTTGCTTTGTCCTTTAGTGAAATAGCACATTAGATTTATGGATATATCTTCCTTCTCAATCTATTATTTTGTATCACAGTGAAATCTTATTCTTTCATTCTTCATCATATTAGTAATGCCAATTCTGGGACATGAATAATTTCCACTACAAAACTTCTACCCAATGTGTTCAGGTCAATAAATGAAATATTTAAAATTCTGAATCTTAAGTCAGTCCTTCAAGAGCTCAACCAAAGTCCCTGTTCAGCACCATACCCTCAAGCCTGCTTTTTGGCAATAGAGAATACAAGGTATTAAATATTATATTATTTCTCACTTTCCTTGGATTTACTAATGACTTCAGATTATAAGGTCTATTTTCTGCAGTTTTACCTAAGAAATACTGATTAAATTAAAAAAGATGACCACTACTGTAAATTGTTCCACTTCAAATCACTTTTCCCAAAGCAAATAAAAAGAATGTACTAAGAAACAAAGCCCATTTAGGGTCTATACTCAACTATGACCAGAAACAGAAGTGCTAGAAATCTTAAAAGTAATCATCCTCCTGCAAGCCTTTGCAGCCCAGCTCTGTAGCCTCCAGAGGATCAGATAATCATCTGAACTTTAGACACTTGTCCATGGCTTACCCAAATTCCAAGTCTTTTGGGGTCACCCATCATTATGAATTTCCTTATTTTTATGTTTGCCAGACCCTTTTAACCCTAAATTTTCAGAGCTTCATAGAATTTAAGTGCTTAACTCCCACAAAATCCAAAGGTTGTGTGATTAAATTCCACTTAACTCTGAAAAGTTTTACTTAACTATTACTTAATGTATAACCCTGTCTAAAAAATGTCATTAATATATACAATTCACACAATTGGGGAAATTCTAATATCCCCTTAAGGTGAAGCTGCTCTAGTCTTGCTCTGTGTATGTATGTGTCAATTTCCCACCCATTTATGACTGCATATTAAAAAAAACCAAACAAACCAAACAACCCCCCACAAAACCAACCTTCAGTGTGTTAAAACTCCCAAACTTTATAAAGTAAAGGTGCTGTAAAATACCAAAAATTACCAAGTTCTTCTATTTTTGTTAATTTAATGTGTTATTTTAAAGCATAAATTTTAAAAGAAAACAGTATATACTTACATGTGCTTTTATGTGTTTTATTGTTTTAATGTCTTAGAGACTAATAAATGGATTTACCAATTATGCAATATTTAGCAGTACTTTTCATGTTTGAAAAAGATTTTTGATCACTTTCCATGTAAAACCTGTGTCTACACATACTTACAGACAACGGGTAAATGAGGCACCATTTAAGATATTTTTGAAATTAGGAACATAAAATATTCATAAAGGACCTAAATTGCTTCATTTTCAGTATCCAATTTTTATCATCTTGTTCAATACTAATCACCAAGTTAAAAAAAATCTTCAGTCTGTTCTTTGATATTTAAACACTGTATTTATCCTTTCAACCAAGAGCTGAGATGATCACTCTGCAGGTTTCTTCTACAAATATTTCAGAAAAGAGCAAGAGGAATTAAGAGCTGCTCCATGAATATTTTGAATTCCTATTTATCACGCTATTCCTTGTTGTGTGGACATATCTATTTCTCTTTTCTATTTCTTTTGACTGACCAAAAATACTCGTGGAACATGGGATGGCATATAACAATTTACATTTTCTCAATAATCTTAACTGGTATAAATCTCTCATAAACAAATAAAAGCTTTTATTTAGATATGTCTTTTAGAAGGCTCAACTTATTCAGCTCCAGCAGTGTTATCAAGAGTGGTGTATTTATCAAAAGGAAAATACTGAGCTCAGATGAATAGAAAATCACTATGGAAGACTGCTGTGGCCACAGTCCTCCAGACACTTGCACTTGTTCTGGGTTTTGTGTGTTAGTGCCTTCTTAATCAATGTGATTAATAAATGCAGTGCCTCACGGTGTGTGTTTGAACATGATGTAAGTTATTGCAGGCTTGTGTCAATGAAACAGGAACTTTCTGAAGTTCCAGGTTTCTCTAGAAAGGTCTTCAGAAACTGAAAACAGACTAAACTGAGGAAATAAGACAAATCTGAAGCACTTTACCAGTAACTGTGGGAATGGGAAGGGTGCCAATTTTAAAAGGTAGAATTTAATAAAGAGAACAGGATTAATTGAAAAAGCTCTTACAAATACCTTTACATTAAAAAAAAATAATTACAAGAAGTTTTATGAAGTTTGACTTTTGGGTACATGAAAAATTCAACTTATGGAATTAAATATAAAATTGTGTTGTTTAGAGCTGTTGAGGTGAGGATGCCAAGACTGAAACAAGAAGTCCTAAACTGATACAAAAGCCACTTTTATACTTAATGCCTCTAGAGTAGTTACCATAAAGTTATTTCAGAATAAAGCATATCCTTTCAAGACAGTGTTATATGTTTGAAAGGCACAACATATTTAATTGTCATTCTAGTTCTATTCCTGCAATAATCTAAGTATGACCATGACGATATTTCATTTTTCCTCTATGAGAACAACTTATTATTTTAACATCAAAGTTTAGTTACACCGAATGACAAAATGTTAGTTTGACTTTGAAAGGCAGACTTTTTTGTAATTTTATGGCAAAATGACATTGGTTAGAATTGCAACAGAATTTTTTTCTAATACGACTGCTTTTCATTTTATAGTACATTTGTTTGCCAAATTTTATTCCTATTGGCAAATTAAAATGACAAAGTAGTGCATAGCCTTTTATTTTTTTTTTTTTTCAATTCCCAAAACTGCTTTAAAAGGCAATATTGACATCCTTAACTCATTACAATAAAACTTTGCGTCATGGCAACAAAATGCAGTAAATTTGTGTTCAAAATTTGCTACAATGGTTTCTGCAATGGTATCTAGTTACATTTTTGTTTCTCTCCTGTTGAATATGCTATGTTAGTTTCAGCCATCTTACTGGAGTTCATCACAGTCTCTGTGCTGATGTTAGTAGATTGTTTCTAAATGGATGTTTAAATTGGATAATGCACAAAATCTCTGTCAGTGCGAGACAGCAGAATGATAAATGAGCATGCTTTAAAGTGGGAAGCCCTCCAGGTTATTTGTCTCCTCAAATCCCCCTGAAGACTGTGAGTGCATCATAGTCATTCTGTATGATAGGTATCAATAGTAATCACTTTCCCGCATAAAGATTAATGAAATGAGTATTCAGAAGGAAAAACACATTAAATAGTTCTGATGTAGTTAAACCATTTACTTCTTTGTTCAGAATTTATTTGAAAGGAAGGAAAATAATTTTCTAAGATGGTGATGTAGCAGGGAATTGAAATTATGTGATTGACTGATTGATTGATTGATTGATTGATTTTTTTTAATTGTAAAAAATTTCATCAAAGTTCAGCATATATATCTGTGAATGTGCTTAAGATTTTGATCCCTCAGAGAGTTTTCTGTATCTGTTAAAGCAGTGGAATGGTTTCCACTGAAATAAATAGAAGTCTCTCTCTGCTGGGGGTAGTAGAAGGGCAATATCAAAGAAAATTATCTTTGCTGTACTTGTGGAACTTATACTTGTTCAATACACTGCAGTTGTTGTTGTACAGAGATCACTAAAATTTAAAAAAATTTAAAAAAAAAATAAAAAGAACAAAAGATTCTGTAGAGATAATAATTAGCTTCAGTATAAAAAACCCACAAGGTCAGCCCCAAATGCCTTTCCTCATGTCGAGTCACACTTACTCACACCACAAGGAACCCCATCAGTTTCAGTGAGGGTGTTTCTACTGAGGAACTGCTGGGGTTGAAACCTATCGGAATCTGCTCATAATGTGTGAATGGTCTGCATCACAGAGTTTCCATAATCTCTATATAAACACACTGTAAATAGTTTATACATGTCAGGGTGAAACATCCATAGTGCACTAAGCAGGTCCAACTTGCAGTACTTGTTCTCTTGGTGAAGAGTGGTGGAATTGTCCTGCAGCAAACACTGGGAGTTGAAAGAAAGGTCAACAATAGTTATAAAATAAAGTTCTACCATATGGTAAGTTATCGTTTTCATATGCTGTGAAGCATAGACAGGCCATAGAGAGAGTTTCAGAGTAAAACTGAACCTTCTAAATCTAAGCTGAGCCCAAATTATGTCAATCATTAAAAGCTAAGTGAACTACAATCAAAATATTTTTTTTCTCTTTTCAGGTATCATCATTTTCAGGTATAATCATTTTCAGACAGAAATTGTAACAAACTGAGTGAAGAGAAGGTTTTTAACATATTATTGGTTCAAATAAAATTTCACAAGATATCTAGTCTCACACATAACTATATTTATATAAACTGAACTGGCAATAGTCAAGATACTAAAAAAAAAAATTTCTCCTTCTCTACATGAAGCTTTGCATCATGGCCTATGTAAACCTTCATGACTCCTTTGCAAGTGACATTTCTAATATATATAAAAGTTCAACAGAATTGCTGGGGTGGGAAGGAAACTGGAGGTCATCTGGTGCAGCACTGCTTGGTGCCAAGCCTGTACACACAGATACAGTTGCCTGGGATCATATCCAGACATCTTTTGAATATCTCCAAGGACGGAGACTCCATTGGTCTCTGGGCAATCTTTATCAGTGCTCAGTCACCTTCACAGTGGAAAGTGTTTTCCGATTTCCATAGGGAACTCTTCTGCCTCTGGTCCTGTCACTGTGCACCTCTGAAAAGAGCCTGGTTCCATCCTTTTTACACCCTCCCCTCAGGTTTGCACACAATTATGGGATCATTCCTGAACTTTCTCTCCTCCAGACATAACAGTCCCAGCTTTCTCTACCTTTCTTCATAGAAGTTTCAGGCTCTTACCCTCTTCATGCCACTACTGGGCCCTCTCCAGAAGCTCCAGGTCTCTCCCATACTGGGGATTGCAGAATTAGACATGGGACTCCAGGCATGGCCTCAGTGTTGCTGAAGAATAGGTCAACCTTGCTCAGCCTGTGAGAAACATTTCTCCTTATGCATCTTAGGATACCCTTAACCTTCGCTGTAATGTTCAATGTGTTGTTCACCAGGTCCCTCAGGTCCTTTTCTGCCAAGGTGATTTACAGCCAACTGGCCCTCAAAGATATAGTTACTAAAAAAATATTTTTCTCTCAAGAGAATTATTATTCTCTTAAAGAATTCAGAAATGCAAAAAATTTGTTGTTGTCACATTAAAAAAAAATTGTCTTTCCTTTTAGAAAATCTAAAAGGAACAAGTGTATGAGACTCCAGCTTTACACCACAATAATTTGGAACTAATGGACAAATGAAAGCCATTGGATGAGTGTGCCAAATTAACTATTGCTCAATGTACAAGTACATTTGAATGATATCTAAAGGAGTTATTTTAACAATTCACCTTAAAACTCTCAGGGCAGCTTAATATTGGTGGGCAGAAGATATTAATGTTTGTGTATTTGGTTGGAATCAAAATATATCTTTTCATAAATCCACAAAGATTTTGCAGGGCAGCCAGAGAGAGATGATTCAGACCTTTGGTAGGGAAAGCAGCAAGGGCAAGTTATCCAGGCAGACTGCAGGGCAATAACTGAGAATTAAAGAATACGGAAATCTTTGTTCCTCACAAGAGCTCCTTTGTGCAGTGCAGCTTATTCCACTTTGGGAAAGAGCCTGTTTAGGTTTGTCCTCATGGAGACTTCACATTGTTTTGCAACAGCTTTCCTTGGCAACTGTTCAGATTGATTCAGCCAGCCTTTGTTGATACGACAGACAATGCAAGCACTGTCAAAAAGGAGAGAGAAAGGGATCCTGATTGGGACCTGTCTGAAATAGCAACAACCTTTTAAAGAGATTTCTTTCACCCACTTCAGTGGCCATAAGCTTACCACAAAAGAAATCCTTTTTGTCTTAGAAAGATCAAAACAGATGTGCAGCAAATGAAGACAAAGTAAGGACAGACTTGACTCTAGTGTCCTCACACTGCTGAACTGAAAAAGACTTGTGTAGCTTTTCAATCTATCTCCTGCCCTCATTTCTCTTTGGGATTAGAAGCTGAAGAGCCAGAAGAACAAAGACTCACTGTATCAATCAAGAGTTCCAGGAGAATACCTGCAGTTGCAAGATGATTTTGCTGTGGTTTCTCAAAATGAAGCAGGCCAGACAAACTTCCAACAAACATGCAAAAATTTGGCACTTTTTCTAATTTCCCTAACAATTTAAAGTTGCCCCATCTCAAAACTAGGATGGAATTTTAAATTGATACTGGAAATGGAGCAGAAGTATTAACTAAGAATATACTACTGCTTTTCCCGGTGTTGTTCTATCCAGGGATCACTGCTGTCTTATTACAAATTGCCTGTGCTGATATGAATACTGTTACATTTCTACTAAAATTCCCATAGTTTAGCAGATAATTTCCCTGTAAAAACCTTGATTTTAATACTGAGATTGACTCAGAGCAGTTGTGTTAATTTGAAAATTAGCAGGTGAAGACAAAGTAAAAATAAATTAACAAATAAAGACAAAACAATAAAAAATATGTTAGCTGTCATTGACAAATGAAAACATAACCTTCTTTCTGGTCCTTTACACAGAATTTTATTGTTATTCTGCTTTCTATGGTGCAGAACTGCAGGGAAATGTAGAAACTGAAAGAGCTTTTTCATACTATGAAAGCCGAACTTCATTAGTACTAAATGTGATGTTGTATGTACATGTTGTATCTTCATGTGGAAGAGCATCAGTTCTAGAAGCTGAGATTTAGTTTCATATTTTTAGAATTTTCCCCCTCTTCCTGGTGACTGATAGGTATGAAAACATTTTCCTAGTGCAATTATTCTCCAACTGAGCCCTTGCTGTATGAATGAGTGTGGTTTTCCTTTGGGAGCTCATTACACAGCCTTTCTCCCTTGCCCAAATATTCTGCAGCTATCATACTGTTTCTCACACTTTACAGTTGAATTATACAAGGACACTACAAGCATCTTCCTGAGTTGAGGATTTTCAATCCTTGTTTTAAAAAGGGTCTTTGTTTTGAAAAAGTAAAGCCACTAAAAACTCATTGCAGTGCTGGGTGTGAGTCAGTGAGAGGTTCTGTGAAAAGACACCATCTCTTGCATACTCACATCTGTTCTGCGTCTGTGCTGCCCACCTGAGCGCAGTGATTTATGAGACCTTGTTTTCTTCCACATTCCCACTCCAGTCATAGGAGGAACTTTCAGCTGCAAAGCTCAGTTTCCTCTGACAATACAGTATTATTCCTCTGACAGCAATTAATTTCTCCTGCAGCAGAGATGCATTACCTTTTAGCAAATGCAAAATTTACTAAGGTCAGCTATCAGCCAGACAATAATAAACTAATTGATTATTTCAAAGTATGAAGAATCAGTTTTATCATAGTATGGAAAATTTAAGTATGGGTTGAAATCAAGATCAAAATTATCTTTCATTAGTATCTTTTAAATATCCCCAAGCATAAATGTCCATATGTTCAGAATTTTACCATAAATAAGATTAATCCCACTAAATAAATGTGCATTCTTAAGGCAAATGAATTGAAAAAAACAAAACAAAAAAAAACACCCCCCCAAAAAAAAAAACTTGTTACTGTGAATTGAAAAATATCTTTTAAAAATTATAAACACTGAATTTATTATGACATTTTTATACATTGAATTATTATTTAAAATTTTAACACTGAATTTAATATGACATTTTATACAAAACCATTGAGATTTCTGCCAAAGGTAATAGACCAGCTTGCAGTTCTCAGTATTTCAAATCTTCCTATATAAACAGTAAACATTCATTTCAGCAGAATATTACATCTCCTTTAAACTTCCATTCAGAAATATAAATACTAAAAATAATTCTCTATATCATGCAGAAGATTCTAAAGGGACAAGATTAACATAGAATATGTCATCGGGTTCATGCAACTGGACATAGCCTTAGGATGTTTGGGACATAACAGCCTGTAAGAATAATGGATGATGAAAAATATGTATAAAATATTTACAGTATGTAAATTCAATAAACATAAAGTCAGAAGATTACTAGGTAATCTTTAAGGTCCATTCCAACCCAAACCATTCTAGGATCATACACTCAATCAAACAGCTTTTTTTACAACTTCTAAATGATTTCTGTGTTAGACAAAGTTGCATATCTTCTCAAGAAAACTGAAAATGTTGTAGGCTTGCCCTTAATATAGAACTATGAAAATCAATTTTTTAAAGAGTTTTGCATAAATTTATCACCTAATATAGTTTTCATTCCTCTAAGAAATGTTGAAAACCAAATATTCAAAAATACAATTGAAGAATGATGAAAAATATGAATTCGAAGAAACCATACCTATCTAAAGTACCAGCTAAAATAAAAAGTCATTTTCATTGAAGTAACACAAATCAGTAGGCAAGCAGTTAAAATTTTCTGCTTCAATGTTTAAATAAAATAGACATTAACAAGACCCCAGACACTTTCCTGTGTTAAAGAGGGTGGTATCTGCAGAAATGCACAGGTGCTCGATTTTTAAAAAAATTCAATTTCATGCTTTTCAGCATGTTCTAACACATAACATAGTGTCATTGTAAATTATAAAATAACAAGAGATGTTAAAAAGTATCTGTTTACCCTGTTACTTGGAAACACTCACAAAATGCCATTCTCAGTAGGAGTTTGCATGAGCTGATCCTGAAAACTTCCAATACAAAATTCCACAGTATTTAATTTGAAATTTTCTTTACTAGAATCAATTATCTATTTATATTTGTCCAATTCCTATGATCAAGGAGAAAAAATTGAACACAGTTCTTTTTACAACCTTTTGTCTACTGGAAGTTGCTTTTATCCCCTTCCTAAATGGTTACTTTTTCGTATTGAAAAAACTTAAGTCCTTTGACATTTTTGATCAGTTAATTGTTTCAAAACCACTTTTCATGATTGTTTTTTCCCTCTAATTCTTTCATGTTGATCTATATATTCCTAGTAGTATGGCAAACAGTTGGGCACAGCCATCCAGATGAACTCTTACATTTCCTGAAAAAAAGCAACTTGCTAGTTACTTCCTGAATAAAGACGCAGCTCTCATCCTGGAATGAGATTTATTCAGTTCTCTTTGTTCCTCCTAATTTTATATTCTGTTTAGTTTGTCATCCATTTCAACAGGCCAATTTCTGCCATAAGGAATAACTTGTTATGTATCACGCTTTTACTTTGCAAACACTTAACACATGTTTTAGTGTGTTTTACTTTGTTGACTGTCTCTTCAGCTCTTAAAAACCATTTTGAATGGCCTTCAGGAATTACATTATGTTTAGGTCCTGTCAGTAGTTTGACTTTAGTGTTATCCTTCCATAAAAAAGATTAATTTGCCTATGAAAAGCCATTAGTGCCTCCTACAATAAATAATACCTTTTATTTCTGCCCATGGGAGTTTAAAACAGTTATGGTCTCTTTCTTCTTCAGAGTAATAACTGACGATGTCGTTGAGGTAATAAAGACAACAAATCCCAGCTACCTTACCTACACTGTTAGTTCAAATGACTTCAAAAAAGTTAATAGCCAGAGCAATTCAAATGGAATTTGGCCCTGATGACATAGTGGTCATTTTTATAACCATTATGTAGAAATATGGTTTTGTGTGAATATTAAATTTTGTCTGTTCACTTACAACCAAATTGCAGTAGAATCTCAGAAAACTCTGTTGTGTATACTACCATCATCTGGGTATTCTACAATACAGGCTCTTCTCCTGTGATAAGAGGATGAATATTGAAACAACTTCTTAAATGCAAACACTAAGTGATGCCTCTTAGGTTTCTTCAAAAGAATATTTCATGGCTATAAGTGGCTTTTTTTCAGTTTTCTTTTTTTTTTTTTCTTTCTGATTCTGGAGCAAACACTTCCTTTCTCCAAAAATTCTAGAAGAGATTTTTTATCCTCCTGACCAAGAAAGTATAGGAACTTCTCAACACTGCATTTTTAGGATTGTTATCCTGGGATATCCATCTTATTTAGCTGGCTTCTTTAAGGAAGGTAATCTCACAGGGCTTGGAAGAAGGAGAGCATTATCAAGTTATTACCACTGAATATTTTGTTTGTCTGGCCTCTTGCTCAAATTCCCTTAATTGCATTACGCAATCCCATTGTGCCTTAAAGGCTACACATCTGGAATGGAGCATAAATGGTTTGTTGGATTGATGTCCCTTATTTCTTTAAAATAAAGTACTGTAGGAAATCTCATTTTTCATTTGAACAAGTCTGAAAATATCTCAGAGTAGGCAGGGGTGAGGGAATTTGCTGTTACAAAAATGTTATGTGTAGTAATTAAAATGCTCCATTTGTTTCACTGAGTGACTGACAAGAATATAGCATCTCTTTGATTATTTACAGACCCACCATTTCACAATCATTTACTTAAGTAAAAAGATTTGGCAGCCTTGTATCCCTGGAAACCTACATGAGGAGATTTGGATCACAGTTTTATTAAACAGTGAAAAATAGTTTAGAGGTATTTTCTTCTTGCCCTCTCAATGGGATCTGCAGACATGGCTAAGGGACTTAGGGAAATTCCTTATCTGATCATAGTATTCGTAATACATAAAGTTCAGGTTTGCTTTTAACACGCAATAATATGAGACAAAGTCAATATTGTTATTCAGATAGGCTCACTTCTCCAAGTAGAACTAAAGTAATTCACTGTGCTTGTTTACATTTTGACAATCAAGACCAATTATTGTTCTAAGTGTTATATGAAGACATCCCACCATATCTGCCATCTCATTTAGGGCAAGATAGAATTGATGTATAAAATACAAAATAAGTGGTAAAATTCAGAATATTGTACCAAACCATCAAATTAAACTATCGTGTCAAATTTCTTCTTTCTTTTAGCTATCAGCTACCTGACAATCATTAAGATGCATCTAACAGATGGATTTGTATTCAAGAAGATTTGATCCATCATCAGTGTCAAAGCAAGATCTAATCTCTTTTTTTTGCCATCTGTACCAATAATTATGTGCTGGTATCAATGATATACAAGATAGGCATTTTAAAATTATAACAGATTTATTTCCAATAATGACTATGTCCGATACTTCACATCAATATTAAAAGAAAACATATGAGTAAACAAAAGTGAGTCTAATATCAGAAATCACTGTAACCACTGAAGTACAACATTTATTACTTACTCTGAAGCTGTTTTTTAAAATCCAATTAATCCTTCCGATTCAAATATCTTATTTTCTTCTCTCATCTATTCCTTTCCTTTTCCTGTGAGGATGCTAAGGGCATCCTAAGTCAAAAAAGGTGTGCAAAGCCCTGTGTAGAAAAATATTACCTTTCATGAATTTTAGATTCCTTAGACTTCAGTTTCTTTATATGTTTCACATTTCTAAAAGCCAGGAGAACAGAAGCTGCGAACACATAGTTTCTGTTTAATTTTTTGCATTCTGTTATCTAGTGCTGTAACAGGCTGTCTTCTATGATAAGTAAAAAAGCCTTTTAATTTCTCTTGATATAAACTGCATTTATTGCCGTATGTTTGATAATTTTATCACGCAGTTCTGGTTCACTTTTTGTTCTTCATTATTCTTTTTTGTTTAAAGATGGGGTGGCCAATTTCACATAAAGTATCCCAGACAAACCTATAAATGAATTATATAATGGCAATAATAAACATAGCAATGAACTGTGTAATGGCAATAACATTTTTTATAAAATTTCCCAGTTTTTAGAATCTCTAGTGACTTAGGTTATCCTTCATCTGATTCCTGTCTAACCATCTTGAACAAAGGTCCTCACTAACATATTTTCAGTGACATCAGATTCTCTAAACATTCCTGGTTCTGTTCATTTTAAACTCTTCTAAAGTGCTTCAGTTTTTCCCTATAGTATTGTTACATATTTATCAGCATTGACATCCAAGAGCAATAGCACTGACTTTATTGGCTCCAGTACTTTATCAATCTCTGAACTTTTTTACAGTCCTCTGCCTAACTTGACAAAATCCTTCTCATCTACAGTTGTATTTCTTTCTACCAAATATTTTCTACTTTATCTCAGTGTCTCTTCACCTATCCCATAAAACAAATGACAGTAATGCAGAAATTAGTGAACTTCTACAAGACTTTAAAACTTCCTTCTTTAGAAAGAAAAAGCCTCTTGAAATTAGATTTCATTTGGGAATTAATAGAAAAGATAAAGCCATGATAAGAAGCCTGGGAAAAAAAAATATTCTGTGAGGTTACAAATATTGGAGAATGCATCTAGAAAAGGAAAGACCAGAACAGACAGACTTGACATCCACTTCAAATCTTCAGACCCTCAGTTTGGCATTGTCTTCTTTGACAAACAACTCTTGTCCCCAGCTTTAACTTGTTATTTTCTGTGTGGTTATAGAATTTGCCAACTCAAATCTTGTTCTGTTTGGTAATCGTCTTCAAGATCTTCAAGATCAAAGACCTTAAACTCAAAGAGGAAGTCGCTAACCATGAGGAACTTCTGTAAAAAGTTCTTTTTTTCTTCAGTGACCAGAACCAGAAGAAAGGTAGAAAGGCATATTTCATGCATGCTGAAACCAGCTCATGACTGTCACATTCAGTTTCTAACCACACAGTTAAAGTAGTCTTTAAGAGAGTCAGGAAGAACTGCAGACTACCTCAGTAAAATTCTCAGTAGAGAGAAGGGAATTAATTTTCCCAGCCAGCTGGAGAGGCAAAAGAAGACATATTTATAAACTGATATTACCTGCTCATCCAGTGTCAGTGAGGAGTCAAACAGGGCTCAGAGGCTTTGCACTGTTTCTATCAATGGCAGCTGTATTTCTTCAGTAAAAAATGGAAGCAATTTTTTTGACCAGATATTCAAAGATGTTTCCTTTTCTGGTATTATTTCACTGTTTCCTAGTTTCATCTTGACCAGTGGAAAAATGTCTTTTGGCATTCCAACACACCAAAAGCAAGGAAGTCAGAGTCCATCAGCTGACATAATCTCACAATTTCCTTCCCTCTCTTGATTGCTAGCGCAGGCAATCAGCAATGTCAGTCATTGTGTACTTCTCAGTTATGTGCATCAATATAAATTGCCAGCTGGTGCCCAGTCTTCTTCACAGAGCTTTTGACACATACTGCTATCAGAAGCAATGGCACAGATGTTGCAAGTGGAGAATATGGAGATTTAAGCCTACTAGCTGTTAAAATGGGAAGATGAGATGGGTAGAAATGAGACCCACTCACTGGTCTAGTGCTGGTAGTTTAGGTCTGGGACCTTTTCTTTAGGCAAGAAACATCTTTTACATGAAACACAGAAAGGAAAAGAAAGGAGAAATTCACAACAGTGTTTTTACAACTCCAGCTTGCAAAGAGGATAACCATAAGGTAAATAAAAAGGTAAAAAAATAAAATCAATATAATGAAAACTCTACCTGATAAAATTCTCTTATTGGCAGACTCTCCTTTTTAGGAAAATATGCAAAAATATCTCCAAATATATAAAATAATTTCATTCCAGTCTTTGGAAGATGTCAACTCCATTAGGCATCTCTTGAATGGTTGGTTAAACAGAACAGAGATCTTTTATGTAACACTAACGGTAAATATATCTGCCACAATTCCATATTACATCGAAGCAAATATAAGGAGAAATAACCTATCTTTCTATATGGTCTTCATCAGAGAAATCACTGCCCAACACAAGCAGAAATTGTTTTCTGATCAGCTGAATAGGAGATAATCTAATAAAATATTCTGACAGAAGAAAACCTGAGGATTGTACAGACTCTTGAGGCAAGAAGTTGTGAAGACCAAATGGAAAATTATCTGTCACACAATCTAAATATTTTTGCAGAAAGAATTTCACTTTAGTCACATCTGCTGACCAAAATATATCATGAAAGGACCTGAGATCTGTTAGACTACACTTACATAGTTAAATACCTCCAGTCTGTGAATTTGTTTTCAGATTTGAGGCCATGTAACATGCACCTCCCACATTCACATCTCCTATCACTTGGCCCTGGGTCTGTTCTTAATCTTATGCTGTTTCCAAGTAGCAAATGATGTTATGTTTTCTGTGTTGGTACGTTTGGGTATTTTTATTCAAAATCCAGTGTTGCAGCCTACTACAGTGTTTTTTTATTTTTTCACAGCACAATATTGGAATTGAATTATATGGCAAGGGTTAAGCTGTGAAGCTATATGTGAGTGCATTTGAGATTGAAAAGCTTTTGGAATAAACAAGGAAATATGGGTAAAATTTCAATATCTGCTGGAGTCTTGTAAATGATGCCTGTTGGGGATGGTCCTGGGCCCATACTTTATCCATAAATCATGCCAAGAATACGTCTCAGAGAAAATTAGCCACCATTAGTGACTAGGCAGTAGGTAGAAGCATGACAACAAGGAATACAGATTAGCTGACAGTTTATTTGTCTGTCTCGCTGTTTTCTATTTAGCAACATAAATACAGGTTTTGTGAGGAATGTAGGACTTGGGAGGAATGCAGACACTCTGTCTGGACATGTAGGAGTGAGATGAGCCAAAGCCCAAATGGAATTGAATTTGGCTAAGATTGTCAAAGGCAGCCAAGAAGGCTTCTAAAAGTATGTGGGTAACAAAAGGAAGACTAGGAAAAATGTGGGTATTGCTGAAGAAAAGGCCAAGATACAGAACACTTTCTTCACTTCAGCCTTTGCTAGTAAGACCAGTCTTTAGGAATTCCAGGTCCAAGAAACATAGGAGAAAGCCTGGAGCAAGGAATATTTACCATGGTAGAAGAGGATCAGGATAGGGAATAAGCAAATGGATTCTGATGGAATACTCACAGGTAATGAAGGAGTTGGCACATGTCATTGCAAGGTTACTCTCAATAATCTTCTATCATGATTAGAAGTGCCTGAGGACTGGCAGAAAACAAGCACCACTCATCAAGAAGGGCAAGAAGGATGATCCAGGCAACTAGAGGATCATAAAGAAGAACGGACAGGATGGGGAGAGGGCAAGGAGGACTGAAAATCAGGCAGGCTCAAATGATGAGGATTACTGGCACAAAGTCCAGTTTACACTAGTAATTGGTGTACCCCAGGGGTGAGTACTGGGTCCAGTTCTGTAATACCTTCCTTAATGATCAGCATTCTGAGGCAGACTGTATCCTTAGCAAATTTGCTGATGACACAAAATTAGCAAGAGTGGCTGATGTGCCAGAGGGTCCTGCTGCTGTCCAGAGTGACCTCAGCTGGAGGGAGACATGGGCTGACAAGGATCTCATGAAATACAAAAAGGGCCGTAGAGGTGATTAAGAAACAGAAACATCTCTTCTGGGAGATGATGCTTGAGAGAGGGCCAGGGCTGTTGGCCTGGGAAGACTCAAGAGGGATCCATGTGTCTGAAGGGAGGGTACAGAGGACAGAACCAGGTTCTTTCTGTTGGTGCCAGTGACAGGACCAGCGGCAGTCACACACACTGAAGCACAAAAGGTTCCCTCTGAACACAGGAAACACTTTTACTGTGACATTGTCTAAGCACTGGCACAGGCCAATCAGAGGCTTGTGGAGTCTTCCTCCTTGTGGATATTTAAAAGCTGTCTGGGTTTAATCCTGGGCAACTGTGTCTAGGTGTCCCTGCATGAGCAGGTGTGTTGGACAGATGACATCCAGACTTCTCTTCCTCAATTTCAACCATTCTGTGAATCTTTGACTCTAGATCAGATCCCTCATTTATAGTCCAAGACAGCTACCTCAATGTCAGCCTTGAAAAGAGATGCATTAAAAAAGATCACATAGTAATGGTTGAGTTCATTCATACACAAAAAAAAAAAAAAAAAAAAACCAAAAAAAAACACCTCAACTTAAAAAAGAAGTTTAGGTTTGTTTAGGCTTTTTTAGCACACTTTAGAGTACTAAATATAAGTAGAACATAGGGTAGTAGTCCAACACTGGCATGAAAGTTGTTAATGATAGCATTAAGTTATCTGAAATAAACTAGCAGTGCCTGCTAGCTCTCTTTGACTGTAAAGAGGCAGATCTTCAAACACAGAAGGTTTAGAAAACTATTTAGATAGGGCACAGGATGTCACAATGTTTTGGTCCACTGCCCAGTACAAGGTAGTCCCCAGACAAGCTGAGGTCAGCTTCACAGTACTGGTGTAGCACGCTATAAATAATATGTACAGAGGTTTTATCTATTCCTACATATATGTATGACATTTTAAAGAGCATCTTTATTTATAGGGAGCTAACCGGGCTCATTAAGTTTTAATGAAATCATGTTACTATCCTCTTGTCATAGCTGAGTTCTGTTGCATTATGTACGAGCACCTGGAGAATTGGCTGACTGCTGGCAAGTATGTTATACATTTCCCTGAAGTGTCACAACAATAAAGACTAGATATTCTTTTGTGATTTCATTGCTCTTTCAACCTCTCATTAAAGGTAATTTAGGAGTAAATCTTCCTTTTATAGGCAGTCATTCTCTCCAATTAAGTCACTCTATCCTCCTCCTCCAGAATTTCAGAGGCTGCCATTTATTCTCTCCTAAAAATGTCATGTTTTGGGAGACTGCCTTCCTAGTCACATCTTAAAAAACTTTCTTGCTTTGAAGAATCAGGAAATCCAGAAATCAGCAATGTGAGGCCTTTAGTCAATTTATTTATTAGTTTTGTTTGCCATGATGAAAATTGGTAGTTTGTTATTTGCAAATGTAGTGATAAAACCAGCAATGCCTTTTGCCTGCAAAGACTAGACCGTTTGCTACGTGTTAATGGTGTCTTTTAATAAAATACCAATTTTTATAAGAGCTAGAAGCTACAATATCTATATTTAGGAATGCTTAATACTAAGTCCCAACAATAAAAGACTTGCAACTGAAGTTTTGATTAATATTTGTGTGACAGTTCATTTGTCAGTTGACACCAAGAATCGAAAGTGATCTCCAGATTCATAATAGTGTACTTCTGACCTAAAGAACTGAACACTGAAAGTCAGAGCTGTAATTGATCTACATCTAGAAGGAAACATCTGAACTCACTGCACTTTTAGAGCAAGGTATTGAAGCTTGCCATCAAATTTCAGTTGAAATGTCGATATTTTACATTGCATATCAGAAATCTTTTCTTCATGAGCACCACAGAGCTATTATGATTTCTGCGAGCCAAAAATTTAGACTAAGCCCCACAGGAAATATTCTATTTTTTACAGAGGAGTGACAGTATGACTTTACTCTGGAGAAAATAACTTGGAAACTTGTTTTAAACAGGATTCTTTTTTTTTTTTCTATTTTACAATCATTCTTGCTGTGGTGTGGGTTAGCCAGTGGTGCGGACTTCAGTCAGAGAGGCACATTAAATCATAGCATGAGCATGTAGAAGTTACAGGTGACCTTTACACTGCAGTGAATATAGAAACAAGTTTGCTGTGTGCTACAGAAATTAGATGGCTACATTGCTGCAAGACCTGGTTAGTAGCACAAGGTTTTCCCATGAAAAAATACTGAATTTTTGGAAGAATGACATATGCTGTAGGAATGGAACCATTTCATTATCTTCCCCTTGCAAAGGAGAGAAACCCTGTTCCGTGACAGTTTATACACCCTCTCTGCAACTGCCCCAGCTTCTGAAGCAGCTGGGCTGCTTGACATTCAGGAATCATAAACTTGGAAAGCTGTGTGCCACAGAAATCACAGAGCGGGGTGCCACAGAAATCCCAGCTCCCCAACACAGCTGGCCTTCACAGTTCATAGACCTTAATATACTGCACATTGCTCAAGGAATGAGTTCCTCTGGGTTTTAATAGTTTCTAAATCACAGCCCTCATATATTTTATTTTTTGCATTTTACAATGTATCTTAAAAAATCTGAATGGAAGCTCTGAACAGCATTTTAAATGTTCCATTTTAATTTCTACTTTCAAGTATCTCCTCTGTTGTAATAAGTTTTGACATCTTGAATCAATGTACAAAGCTGCTCCATTTTAATATCAAATAAGAGAAGAAATGCTTGGAACAAGAAAGTAAGGTGGTCATTCACTACAGGTTACAGTAACAGCTGTTCTGTTTCATTATTGCAGAAAAATGCAACCAAGCTGCCATAATAAAAACAGATGTCTATATAAAGTGTGATGGGTACTCATCTAATTTCCTATTCTATGAAATCTCTACAGAAAATGCACTCTGAAGAGAAAAATGACATAAATTTTATGTCAGGGTAATTTTTCTTACAATAGGATTCGAAATAGTAACAAAAATGAGCATAATTAAATGAATTAATTTAAAATAAAGTCTAATGTAAAATCACAGATTGACTATATAAGAATAATAAAATAATAATAAAGCCACTTTTTGAAGTATTAAATTTGTTCTTGATTATAAAAAATTGCATTTTTTTCAGGGATTCCAAATAAAATTTACAATTTTTTGAAATAAATATTTTAGTTAATTTAATTTAATTCATAAAGAAACAGGTTTGTCACAGAGACCTTTGTAACTTTTGGATTTCCTTTCAAATTCAAATAGAAGCAAATGTCAAATGCCCTAGCAATAACTTTTTCTGCCTTAGCCCATTTCTGTTTGCAAGCACCAAAATATTTTTTTAACTGCACTGTGAGAATGTATTTTCTTTGGCAGTTTCAAGAACAAGGACATAGTCTCTGCAGATATCAATTAAGATGCCTTCTATTTCAGCCTACAGTGTATTCCAAACATATGTCTGCTACCAAGGTGCCAGTTCAATATGTATCATTCCTGTGGGATTTATTGTCACTATTTGCAAAGTTCCTTTAGAAAGAAGCACATAAGAAGCACATTGAATAAGTGTGAAATGAACCAACTCTGAAACACTAGATAGATTCATCAAGGAATAAGTGTAAAATAACAACAATGTTTTATAAACAGAAGGTCTTTGCAGGAATATTATGCATGTTAATTAAAAACTTATTATGTATTTAATTATGAAGATTTTTTTCTATATGAGCGGAAGGAATCTGTCATGAAATTTCTGTACAGATGTACAGGTACAACTGTAGCCAGAAAGTGTAAACTGCAAAGGTCTGACATCCCATCTGTCCTCAAAAATGTCCCTACCTACCCTGATTGGAAAAGTACAAGTCTCATTCTTCAGCATATGTGAAAATTTAATTTTATACCCAGATAGCTGGAGATGCAGTTATGGATTTGAAAGCACTTAATGGTGTTTTTGTCCGAGACCTTTTTTGACCAGACTGATTTCTTGGGTTACTCAACTTGTTTGTTAAGAAAATGGAAATAAAATAGGGAGAAAATTCTGTTTGGTGAGTGTTTTATTTTAAGGATAAAAAATACTTATATTTCATTTGTAACTGTACATTTTTAAAATAAAATCCTTGCATTATTGGGAAATTATTTTCATAGGAATTTTGGGTTTGTTAGTATTTAGATAACTATTCCAATATTTTTATAAAATATATATTAATAATGTGAAACTTTCAATGGAAATAATTATGAAAGTGACTTTTAAAAAAAGTAAATTAATATATCATTTGAAACACTTAACCAAGATTTGATTTTTATACATATTTGAAATAATGCTGTATCCCTTTTCCACCTGCAGATTTCATGAGCTAATGTTAAAATACAGTAAAAGTTCTGAGTAACCTGCTCTATTTTATTTTTTTTTAACTATAGCTGAAATGCTGGGGTGTATAATTTACCTTAGTGAGTGACAATTTTTGGGAAAGGTATTGTCAGAGACGACTTCATGTTCAGCTGCAGCAGATACACTGAATTCTGCTAGTTTTAAGCCTGTGTTCACTAGAGTAATGATCATGACTTTGAAAGTAAGGCAGTTGAGCTGCACCACCTCCCAACACCTTTTTTACCTTTCGGCCAATAAAGTTGGAGTGCTGTTAAGTTCCTCTTTTCCTTCTTATGCTCATAAAGATGCACATTTGTCATTAATTTACCACATCAAAGTCCTGAGAAGAATCATTTAAACCTGGTGTCCTGGTTTGAATGAAGCCTCTCTGGTGCCATAAACCCTGCTGCAAATTGTGCCAATTCTGAGTGCAGCAGTCTTGAATACAATATCCTGTTTTCCAGAGCCCCATACAAAGTCTGGGAAAGAGTGATGACTCCTTTACAGGCTAGTGACACTCTCTTTCCCCTGAAACATTTATTTCCTCCTCAGAAGATTTTTTTCATGCTCTAAAGCATGCCTTGCCATAATTTCCTGGAAGCCAGCCATATCCAACAGGATAAAACCTTTCAAGATTGTCCAGTCTGCAGGATTTGGTAAAGAACAGGAACAACTCAAGTATGATGTGGGTCCGAATGTAGAGTTTAAACACTAAAGATATCTAAAAATAGTGCTTAAGAGTAGTGGAGAAATGTTTCTATGCCTCCTTAATCTCCAAAATCACTGTGGTATAAAAGATGATTCCATAGATAACATATCCTGGTGATTTGTACATGCAACAACTGAACAGATATTTCAGGTCTTCATGGGGAGAAAGTATAGATTTGAGGAATACTTTGAAAAATCCAGTAAAATTACACCTACTGGACTGCAACATACCCTGATCCACAGGACGAGAGATCAGTGTAGCCCACTTTACAAATTAGGGAATGCAGAATTATTAAAATATCTTTGTGGCTTCTTGTAGTGTGTTTGTAGAATCTTTTCATGCCAGGTCTAGGTTATTATTTACAGCAACTCAGAGGGTCCACTGCCATGATTGAACTGGGCTATGTGGAAGTGGCATCCTGCGCCTTTATGCCTGCACCTTATTTTCTTACTAGGTAAAAAGTATCACTTGTTAATCATTGCTACCAAAGCTCCTCTTTTATCCTCCTGCACTTACTGCCCTGCTGGCTTCGTCCCTTCATTTCAATTCAGCACTCTTTCTATAAAGCAGTCTTCTTGGAAGGTTTTCAGTATGCTATAATTTCTAAATCACAAGAATATAGTCATACAAATATTTCTGTCACCAAGGTGTGTTAAAGAAGTTCCACTGCTCCAGCAAAAAAAGAAGAGAGAGAAGCAAGCTCCCAACTTTGGTGCATGAGTTATGTATCCCCTGCTCATCCCCATCAAAATATTTGGCCACCTCAATATTAATTTTATCTAAACATCAATCTAATTAGAAAATCATACACTCATGAAGCCTCTCAAGACGTAGTTTTCATTAGCTGTTGCTCATAACTTGATTTGATGGAAAAAAAATGACTCAGATTTTCACTAAACCATCTCTGAGATAATAATGGGATGGGATGGGATACCATGACGCATAGTCATTTGATGAATATATTTCCAAAATTTAGAGCAATGTAATGAGAAAGAAACGCTTGACAGAAAAAAGTTTACTTTTAAAGAGGTCCTGGGAAACACTCTGGACACAGACAGATTCATAGATGGAGTGTCACAGTCTATCATATATTTATTTCAGTAAGACAGTTAACTTTTGTTAAAAAATGCAACAACCATTTGAAATAACATCTGCTAAATTCCAGTAATCTTATGACCCTCTATCTGGAAACAGGCTAATCACATCCATACATTTCACCCGACCATCACCTATCTCTATTACAGGAGAGAAGCAGCAGAAGAAAAAAAAAAAACAAAAAAAAACAAAAAAAAAAAAAACAAAAAAAAAACAAAACAAAAAAAAAAAAAAAACACTGCTAATTGCAGGTTTAACTTCTGCCATACATCTTCCTCACTTCATGTCAGGTTCCAAGTCCATTCATTCATAAGTCCAAGTATATATGTACAAACACAAGCTGCAAGTAAATGAAATGCATCTCACAAATAGAAGGAACCCATATTTTTGTTCTTGTTTAAATATTACAAACATAGTAACATGAAAACACACAGATCATTACATTTTATTAGAAAAAAAGCACCTCAGCATTTAGCACTGAAATCTTCATCTCTAGCTTTAAACATTTCAAAAGAAAAAATTCTTGATGCATCTCAAGTATTTTTCAGATAAATAAAAATCTGTAAAGAGCACCATTGAATCCTTCAAAAGCCGTGCAATAATGTATAATTCATCTATGTTTGTAAAGCAAAATGAAATCAATTAGCCTCATATTTCAGAAGATACTTCCACATATATTTTCATATGGTCTTTAATAGCAACTAAAACCTATTTCTTGTCCTACTGGGTACTGCTGAGACAGCTGCAGAGAGACAGTGAAAGGCTGTTTGTAGAAAAAGCAAATTATTTTCCTTTCTCTGGGTAAGTTAACATTTTAATTCTTTTACTCCTCCAAGTTTTTTTTGGCTGAGCCAATAAAACCAGCCATTGTGACAAAGTCTGATCCCACAGCCCTCTATTGTTGTAAATGATAGCCCCAGCTTTCATTTTCTGTGTGAGGAAGACTTAAACAAAAATTTCCCATAGGAAGCCTCGTCCCCACTCAGCTATGCCCATTGTTATCCAGGTGTTGAATTTTCTATGCACCTTAAAGCTATTCTTTTCATCTTTAATAACTAGGACATTTTAATCACCATAAAATAATGAATGCGAAGTACTGATTTCTCATCGTCCACTGATTAACCACACACATATGTCTCTGCAGCTCATAGCTGTACTTTTGGGGTCTAGGGAGAAGCATACCTCTAAGCTCATTGAAAATGAGAAAAAAGCCATTGGAGAGGACATACCATAATTACAGTAAATCAAAATAGATTATGGGCAGTTTGCTACCAGAACGTTAGTCATCAGAAGTAAATTGCTGTGTTTGGGGTGACAGACAGAGTCTGTAATTTTTTGGACTAATAATTGTGAAGTTCACAACAACATTCCTTGTGTCTGACTAAACCTGCTCAGGCCAGCCCTCCGGAGACTCTCAGGGAGAGGCACACAGCCATGTCCACCTCCACCAGCTTCAGCACTGATGAGATTACAAAGTGCATCTCTGAGAGAGTGTTTGTGACTTCATGTGCAGAGACTCATGTGTGGTGATGAACTGGAAATGTTTAAATCAGGGCTTCTAAAACAGGCAGATTGGTGTGCTGCTTCCAGACAAGTGTTGTTAGTAGTGATGGATATCTTTAATGCTGCCAAGATCCAGCTGGGACAGGTTCTCAAAAGTACGCAGGGAAGATAGATTATGTTTTCTTCTACTGAAATTAAGTCTCTCACCTACAATGCCACAAATCTTAGATCTCTGGTATTTCAAAATTTAACAAGACTTGTTTTTAAGGTGGAATTTGTTTTGAAAGGTTTAAGAGAAATGAAGAGCATCATTCAGTCCCTTTTCTTAATTTAGAACCCCCCTAGTGCTGAGGACCAGAGACACAAACAAAATATTGCAGAATTACATAAAATCTTGAAGACATAAATTTAATTTTAATAAATCTCTGAGAAGGATATTTTATATCAAGAGGTTTTTATTTGAGTAATATAAATATATTGATGTATTTATTTAATATATTACTTACTAAATTTGTGTGCAAGATAAAAGGACTTTTCTCTGGGCAAATGGATTTTGCAGTTGACAAGACTACTACTGCTATAAAGAATCACTAGATCACACAAATAAAAACAGCAGTCTAATCTCTGAGGCATGTTTTAACCTCTCCTCTTACTAACATAAAGATGTTTTTACATTTTTAAATTAATAAATTATTGATTTTTTTTTCTTTTTTTCTCCTTTTTCCATTTAAGAATAAGTTGGTTCTGTCCTGCATGAAACAAGAATGGAGTGTATCACCACCCCTGATGTGACAAGAGTGTTAAACCACAGCATGCTAATGCAATACCAGCAAGAGTAAAAGCAAGAGTGGAAAACCCACTCTTTCCTATATTTTGATAGGAAATAGGAAAACCCACAGTAAGAAAATATGTATTTCCAGATATCTGTAATATTATGAGAACCATCTTGCAACAGAGAGATAGGTATTCAAGTATTTATCATGTGTGAAATGTAAGCAAAACATCGACTTTATTCTTTCTTCAGCCCTCCACTCAATGACTTTATTCAAGTGATTTCCATAACCTCGACTTTAGCAGTATAATTATTCAACTAAAAGATTAACAGGAGCAAAAGTGATGACATTTTCCTTTAACCAGTAGAATACCAGTATAAACTAGTGAATTATCTAATTTTTGGAGGAGTGCAATTTGGGAAGTATTTCACTTACATCAGAGAGGATCCCAAAGGCTTGAAATCTTAGAACCAGCCAAAGTGCAGATACCTAAGTGATGGAAAAGAAGATGTTTTACTGTTAAACACTCATTGTGTAATGAACCATACACAAATCTCACTCTCCCTAGAAAAATATTTGTACTTCAATTACTACTTGAAGTAAAATAATTTCATAGTAGTGTCAACACAAAGTGTAGACCTATTGTATTTACTTTCTGTGTTACACTTTCTTGAAGTGTTCAAGACGAAATACTGTGAATACAGTAGTGTGGCAAAACAGCTGCCAAAACAGCCAACAATTCCACTGGTCTCCTCCACCACTGTGTGAAAAACTTAGGATTTGGAATACAGAAATCAGCCATTTGGATTAAACTGGCTCTATTTTTCCATAATCTGCTTTCGAGAAAAAGCAGGAACCTCTAATTTCAGTGAACTAGATATGAACCACAGTAACATGCAAGCTCTGCCTGTCACACTGTATCTACTGTCTCAGCTGAAAGAAATACATTGCTATCCTCTAAGGCTTTTAATTATTGAAATAAATTGGTATAATTACTTAAATACAATAATGACCTTTTGACTTTTCACTTGTAATGTTCATTTTCCCTCTTAAGAGTTGCAAAGTACTTCCTAAACACAATGAGAAAAAAATGAAACCTCAGTCTAACTTGCTAATGAAAGGTGCAGGAAAAACATAGGGAGGTTTAGTATATGGCCAAACCCTTCATATCAACACTCTGACAATGCCAAGAACAGAACACCAAGCTCCTAGTTTTAAATTTTCAGTTTTCACATTTAACTACTTTCTGAGAAGTCTTCCTTACACATACCTTTAGCTATGTCACAACTCTGTTGGGTATAAAGTCAATACGATTCATTCCGCTTTAAGCAGTTTGTGGTCTTGCTAATGTGATTATATTCAGGTCATTGAGCGATACCTTCACGGAAAGTGAAACTACCATAACATACTGAATCAATATCTTGTTGAATTGCTGTCAGATACTTGTTGGAGGATAAGTTTTCAACTCTTACTCTTATGAGACCACATGTTTAGCTGGGTCATACTGGTGGTTTGGATCAAATGACCAACTGTTTCTCACACACACACACACGCATGGTTTCTTCCAATGCAAATAAGTTATCAAGTGTGCTTTGCTCCACAGAATTAAAAAAAATTCCTGGGTGAAGAAACATGTCATAATAGGAATTCCCCTTGCAGAATCAGACATCAGTGAGTTACCAGCCTGACAGTGCATAAAGCCATAGCAGCATATAATTACATTTTTTTTTTTTTTTGGCTGAAGAGTTTAAAGATTTTAGCAGTGACATTCCTGAAATCATGTTTCCATAAAGACTCAAGTGTTTTACTGCACTTGGACCCAAAATACAAAATAAAAAATTGTCCAAATATTGAAAACCCATCAATTTTCATTTAAGCTTTATAAATTAAATGGAGATATTTCTTAATCAAAACGTGATTTTCTTGTACATTTACAAAGACTTCCATCAGATAGGGAAACAGAATAGTATTTATGGAACTTTGTATTATTTCAACAGCAATCTCTTGTAAATGGTCAAAACTTATCTGTTTACTTATGTATCAGCAGGTGGTTTCTTTAAGATTATTTTTGCATGCTACAAAAATCAGAAACGCACACCCTAATACAGAAAATCAGATACAGAATGTAAAAACTCAAATGACACTATTACACATCAGTCTAGAATATTGAATACCATTATACTGTCTCAGAAATGCCTATTTTGCTGCTGTTAAATAGGACAAGAAAAGAATTTAACTTCTTTTTTACCTCTGCTACTGTTTTTATAGTTTCTCTAGATTCATGGATCAGTCACTAGTCGGAGCAGCTATCACAAACCGCAGGAAGCAATTTTATGTTTGGCTGGTCCAAATAATTGTTATCAAACTAGTATTTCTGAGGTATTCAGCTGCCTCTTAGCCAAATACTAAAAGACCAAAGGAAAGTCTTCATTTTTCTGCACAAAGAGTTACCACACTACAACTAGTTTGTTTTCATGAGGAACATGGGTCTTAAATGGTTAGATCTATTTGAGCATATTTTAACTGTTTTTTACAATGTAACGAGAGAATTTGTACTCTATCTGCACAGAATTACTGTTGGGTTGGGCTTAATTTTTAGCAGATTAATTACAAAGCTTTTCCTTGTGCATTAGGTTTCTTGAGTGTGCACCTGTCTTAATGACTAAATTTAATACTTTGAAGTGAGAGGTATTTAGTTGTTAATATTCTCTTCTAATGTTTCCAGATTATTTTTTATTTTGCTGCCAGTCAGGATTGAAGAAGAAGCAGCAATGTTTTCAATTCAGCCTGAGGTAAGCCTCTAAGAATAATTACTGGGTTTTATGTCATTTAAATATTTTTAATTAAAAAAAAAAAAAAAAAAAAAAAAAAAAAAAAAAGTTTTAAAAGCCCCACAACAACCAAACTAGAACAAACTTTAGCCTGGTATTATAAGTCAAAACTTTTCCCATGTATGTAAGCCAAGTGTTTACCCCTGTCATTAATTATTACAAGGATAAACAATCCCCAGTTCTTACATTCAGGGAAATTACACATCACAGTCAGCAACTCCATCCTAATAGCTTTCAGTGACAAGGCTTTGGGAATGATGAGTTTGAGGGGCAGTAATGCCTTCTGGCCTGGGAAACACAGTGTTAGGGAAACTGTTCTGCAACTGTTTCAACCTATCACAGTTATTTCAACTGGAACAGGTACAAATTATAAATGTTTGTTGAAATTAGCCGATTTGTCATCTCAGTTCCCTTCCTCCTTCTTTCCATAAAAACTATTCACAAACTCAGAGAAACAATTCACATTTAAGCCCACTAATAAACCTTGCAAAATATGCTTCTCAACAAAATTGTTGTTGGACTTGAGAAAGCTCAGCAACAATGCACTGTCCATGCTAATGTTATTTATTCTAACATTATTGAACCTATCTAATACCTCTGTAAGGAAAAATTGTACTTTTCAGATATGCACATTGTGGAGCACAAAATTAATTCTTGAATATAAGGGGAAAAAACCAAGAAAACACAGAAGAAGTTGGAGTTGAATTAATTCTGTTTCTGGGAAAGAATTTCTACCCAGAAGCTTTATTTTGCATATAATTATTTGATAGGTAATGACAAATGACCTAATGAATAGAAAGTTGTCATCACCATCCATTTGCTAGCAATAGGAAACATCTGTACCCCTACATGGAAATAAGTGCCACAAAACCAGATTTCAAAATCAAATGTGCAAACCATGCTTACCTCATTGCATAAATTCTTGTTGCACTTCTGCAATAATCATACATTTATGTTTTAGAAGATAGGGAAGTAATACAACTCAAGAGCTACCATCCTTAAAAATGACCATACAACAGGGTGTGAGAACTTTAACAAGCAATGATAAGTCACTTATAGAAAGTTCTCTAAATAATATCACTCACAAGTGCATTGAAAAAAGTGGCAATAATACATGAAAGACAGGAATGTACTTTGTAATTTCAGAACAACTTTACATGTCAGACTGCCAGATAAATATTTACAGCACACTCCAACTTAGCTGAACTTATATGACTTCAATCAAGGGAAACTGCTTCCAGACATGAAGGTCGTGAAACATGTTATCAACTTTCCAGAGGCTGCCTTCAAAATCACATTGAAAGTGGAGAGCCACACGGCTGTCTAGTGTTATACAGACTTAGAAACACTGATAGGAAGTTTATGAAATCCTCCCTAGAGGGAAAAAAAAAAGAAGCAGGATTGTGCTGCTATCATATTATTTAATAAAAACTTGGGAAGGTTGTTCTTTATGTATGATTCTTATAACCATGCCTGGGAACACCAAGTTGTGACATGGGAGGCCATGTAGATTGCAGAGGCTTTGAATGTGGATGGTAAAAATCACCCTGACAAGTGAGAACAAATGCAGAGAGGATCTGTGCAGCAAGCCTCTAGCCAGATCTGCAGTGTCAAGTTGTCTTCTTTTGAAACTAATGCTACTACTGCTACACAAGAGTGGAAAGAAAAACCAGTTAGCAAAGACTGAATGAAAACAAAGACCAGCCAAAGATGTCACTTACAGCCACAGTCAGAACCAGCGACAAAAAAATATAATTATTTGAGATTAAAATATTTCAAATGTTAATGAGGAAAAAGAGAAAAATTAGCAGTTTTTCTAAGAAATGTCACATTTTGTTTGACATAATTACTATTCTCTTATTATAGATTAAATTAACACATTGTATGAAATCATCATGCAAAGGGTCTTTTACCCTGTTAAACTGAAGACAGAAGTAAACTATTCCAGGTATCACGGAACCTTGCAATTAAGGCATTAGGTCAAGCACAATAAATTCTTCAAATTGCAGTTAAAAGTAGTGTTTTGGTGTTAATTACTATTTTGGAGAATCACTGGAAATGTTGAGAATTCAAAAAATTTCAAATTGGTAATCCTTCCTCTAATTAGAATGTCTGATTTATTTTTATTTGTTTCCTGTTCTCTGAACCTTAGGCATAACAAAAATACTAGTGATAAAAACTCAAAATTACATCTCCTTCATTTGTTTATAATTTGGGTTTTGATACAGAAAAGATAGAATAAAATAAATACTGATTTTCTAGCCTTTCTTTATCATGGGTTTATGCTCATTTGGAAAAAGCAGAAAGGAAACAAGGAGCTTCTTAATTATTTTTCTTGCAACACCGGTGGATTTATTACTTCTTTCATACCCAGTATTAGCTATTGCTACCCCTACTTTATGCTGCAGGTTACTGTTGATTACTTCTGTTACTACTGGATAACGTTTCCACTGTAACAAAGACTATAAAACATAGTAAAAAAGTACCAGTATGCACAGAAAATAAAAAATATCATTGGCACCAGTGTATGTATAAATGCATGCACAAGGAAGTGAGTTTAGGAATATTACTGCCAAATTATCTGAAATTTGCTCATTGTGTTCTACAATGACAACATGGTCTATTACTACCAGCACAGTGAATATGTCAGTTCTCAGCACCTAAGTTGATTTACACAGTACAAGTGACAGAAAAAAGACAGAAAAGGCAGACCCATAGTCTTCCCCCACTTACTACTTTCTATCATGAAATGTTTATAGAGAAACCTGAAGGGTAGTGTATGTTGTTCACAGCAGCCTAATGAAACCTTTGCCAGGTGTCCAGCCTATTGTTCTGGGAAACCCAAGTTATGACTGCTATTTAAATTCCCAGCTGAGACTCATTTGGAGCTCTGGAATATTGGTCATGATGCACAGCAAGAGAATTAGGTAGAATCACATCCTTGACCTAATGAAAGGATGAGCAAGCTGTACTAGTTCTCCCACCCATCTAAATATTTTTGACATTCCTTCTTGGCTCTTAAGTGAATTGATTGATTGATTTAACTTACAAAATTCCAAAGAAAAGGATGGGGAGAAGTACTTCTACCACACAGCAAAAGAGTGTTTTCCTTTTTTCTAAAAGCAGTCATGGGAATATAAAACAAATTGATGTATAGCCCAAATCTTCCCCAAAACAATTCAGTGGTTTTCCTTACTATTGAAGTAGAAGCCCATCACCAAAGCTAAATGCATTTGCCATGTCATTAACCAGTCATAAAAACAGTTCCATTTGACTTCGCTATGGTCACATGTACAATTCTGGTTTTACGTACAACAGCCACACAGATTTGACTACTTTTTTTTTTACATTTGAATCTCTTTGTCCCTCATTCTGTTTCATTTTAACATGAATTGTCAAAAGAACAAGATACTCTGAAACCCCACTGCTGTCTCTTGCGGGTGAGATAATCGATGTCACAGGCCTGTTGCCCTTATCTTTGGGGAGTGTTTAACAGCGTGATGGGAGTTCCATTTTCAGTTGTGACTGTATCATCTGGGTGGCCCAAGCAGCCCATGAAAGGTGTGAACAGACAGCTGCTGCATTTATAAAGCAAAGAGTTTGTTCTGAATTTAAGGTTTTAATTTTTGAGAAAAGTATAATCTTGGGATTACAGCAAATCAGATCTTGGGATCAAGCTTGCGTGTGTGCCTGCACATCACTATCTGATACTATTTTTTTAAAGGGATTCAGTCATCCAAAAAATGGTCTGTCTGTAATAGTCCATCCAAGGATAGTACAAAAACATGCACTGGAAGATACATTCCTCTACACATAAACAACAGATTTGAGATATTTGATGGCAACTATAATTATAAATAACAACAAAAAAAACATTTTCAGTTGTTACGGTCTGTCTCAAAAGTCTTTATTAAATGATTTCTTTTAAGTATGCATCTGCTATGATGGTTGCAATGTGATGTGAAAAATAAAATGAGAAGAGTAGCATTTTCAAAGGCCTTAGATTTCTGAAATATTTAGGAACAATGTTTATTGATTTGTTCCTGAATATTGAAGAAATAGGACAAGGAAACTACTGTTAAAAGGCTCCTCCAGACTCAGAAAGTAAACATGTAGTGGTCATATTCAAAAGTATGCCCAACCCTGACATAATTTTTTGTTTTTACTTGAAAAGAGAAACACATTGACAGATTATGCCTGGTTTTGGTTGTTAGGGCCATTGTTCAATTAAGTGGATTTCAGCTGAAGGTTTAAGTCGCAAGATAGTTAGGAAAGTTGATGACCTACAGGAATATGTAGAGTATGCATGGTGCTGAAAGCAAGAGAGTGAAGTTTGACTCTATTAAGATGATGTGGAGTGATTGATAACATGTGTGAGAATGTAGATAGACTGTTGAACACGGAAGCAGAGGAGACAGGGAGTGTATTTTTACTCATTTCTGAGTTCTAAAGGCAGGAGGGCATTTTGCAGGTTATTTGTACTCTCTTCTAGTTTCCTGTGGTAAATATGATTTTCTAAAAATCTGTTATCACAACTAAACCTGGAACACCTGAAAGACCACAACAGGAATAAATGTTGACTGAATCCACCACAAGGTCTTCTTATTTTTTAAGTGAATCTTGTTCCCATTGCACAGAACCACAAAAAAAAAAAAAAAAAAAAAAAAAAAAAAAAAAAAAAGCTGTCATCATCCATTACAGACACATTGAAACATAAAAACTCATGAATGATCTTTTTATAGAGCTATCTTTTCATTTTGTTGGTAGATCTACCTTGAGAACTAAGAAAATAAGCTCAGAGGACTTTGACATAAGCAAACACAAATAGACTCTTTGCCTTCTAAACCAGGTTCTTAGAAATAATTCTGCACCTACTCTTTAAGTGTGAGTTAAACCATTTTAACATGTTGTGTCTTAGGCTTCCACCCATAAATGAGGCATGCTATGTATGTTTTTCCTAAAACCAGTGGATTTTATTAATTGCAATCAGTAGACTCTCAATCACTAAACAATAACAATCCATTGAACATTTTTAGTCTCAAGTAAATATCAAAAGCCTAATAGAAAAAATATAATCTACACAATTCAAATCAGTCAAACAGTCTCAAACTTCTAGTTGTTACAAGAACTCATTTTTGAACCTAATCTTTCAATGTACTCCTAAAAGCTTTCATGTAAGTTGTTTTCTCTGCTCTTGAGAATCATAGAATAGTTTGGGTTGGAAAGGACTTTAAAGATCACTTAGCTCCAAGTCCCCTACCATGGGCAGTGACATCTTGCATTAGACCAGGTTGCTCCAAGCTCCATCCAATCTGTCCTTGATCACTTCCAGGGTTGGGGAATCCACAACTTCTCTGGGCAACATCTTCCTGTGCCTCGCTACCCTCACAGTAAAGAATTTCTTCTAATATCCAAACTAAATTTACCCCTGAAAGGTTTTAAGTCGGTGCCCCTTTGCCCAATCACTATTCTTCATTATCATTATTTTACTAGTAAGATACCTCCCCTTTGAGCTTTTCCAAAATTCTCCATTATATCTTGAAGTAGCAGCCTGGTATCCAGGATACCCTTAAGCAGTGGTGGCTCTACCATGTTTCAACACACAGGTACCCCACATCAGCTACTTTTCCTTTTCACTCTGCACTGTGACAGCAGGCTCGCTGGATGGCTGCTCTTACTACAAGAGGTAAAAAAAAAAATGAAGGAAGATCCTTCTGCATCTTGTGGAGAGTTCAAGAGTGGATCTTGATATTCAAAAGGCAAGAGAAGGCACTGATCTAAAGACAGTCTTTCCTCCTTAAGTACCATAATCTTCCACTCACTCTTGTTTCTAAACAAACTTAATATTTTTTTACTACTGTTAACATTTTCCTCCAAGCCATAAACCCTTCAATAAAATAAATAGATTAATAAATAGATTTAAGCAACTTTTTGCATTTCACACCATGAGAAAACATTTCTGGAAAATGTTCTAGAACTATTTGCTCCTGCCTTTTTCACATTATTTGTCATGAAATTCTCAGCATTTCACACAGTATTTTCTGGTTTATATCTCATGCTTCAATGAAAATGTACTTTAATCTGATTTCCATATATTAGAAGCTTTTCTCTGAAGTTGATGAAATTATCTGTTTAAAGCTGAACAAATGCAAAAAAGGAAGGAATAAGCTCTGAGCTTAACTGTGAGCTATCTTTGCATGTCCAAATTCATAGTATACAAGTAATTTTACATTGATCAACCTAAGTTTTGGAGTCACTGTGAATGTAAGCATCCAGATGTTTTCTATATTATCTTTGAGGAGTGTAAATTTAAGTTTAACAGTAAGGAGTTCCAGGTTCTTCCACTTGATTTATTGTCAGACTTGAGGAAATCACTTTGTTAAACTTCTTTTTTTTTTTTTTCATTGAAGGTTTAAAGTACTATCTATCATGGCCCTGCTTTGAGGTGAATGTTTTTGATAATGCAGGAAAGGGTGGCTTGTTATGCTCACACTTGGCACCTCCCTGCCACTGCTCTTCATCTGCCTCTGCTCGCTGCAGAGCCTTCATGAACCCTCCCTTTTCCAGCTTCCTCCAGCCCACAGAAGCAAGCACTACACACTTCAGGAGAGAGTCCAGCAGACCGTGCATTATTCCATGGTTGTTTCTAGCCCACTGTGATTTCATTCACCTTCTTTGGGGCCTTTATTATTTGCACTGTTTGTTTCTTCCCTTAATATCATTGTTTAACGATGAAGCTATGCCATGTTTACACATGCAAAATATTGCCTTCTTACACTTGAACAGACCTTTCATTTGTTATCTTCTTAAGACACGCAAGTAGATTTATGAAAGCACTTCTTGTTTGGTCCTCATGAATTCTCTCGCAGCTGAACATTCTTTTTTATGCTTTTTTGTGTTTGGCTTAAGTCACATCATATTATGTTAAAAACTTTTGGCTCCATTTCATAACATTGAAGCAGAAAGGCTCATAATAGGTTGATTTACAATCTGCACAAAGATCTTACAGAATTTTGGACCCCTGGACCTCACTGCAGTGTGCATATATATGAGAATATATTCATGCATATGCATTTGTGTGAATGTGTGTGTACACGTATGTTGTACATATGTGTATATTTTGTTACTGCAATGTGTCAGCTGTTCAGAATCTGAATGTTTCCAGCTCTGGCAGATCATTAGCCAAAGTACACTGACAGCAAATATATCACTAGCATAATCAGAAGAAGAACACGTCACAGTAACCCCCTCTCACTTCTGCTAATATAGATATATATTCTTAGTAAAGCTTGTATGCTGGATTACCTTTCTGAAAGACGGCAGGTGAGAAAAAATGGGGAAAAGAGAAGTAAAAGAACTGAACAGTATTTAACCCAAGTAAGTTCCTACACACCTCTACTGATTTTAATTTAAAAATTTTACTAATCCTTTTAGAGGACAGAACAGTTGGCACATATATGTCAGGGTGAAATAAACACTGTTATTTTAAGCAAAGTATATATACATTTTAAAACCTCTTGGCATGTTGAAGAGTGAGACACCAGGGAAATAGAAGTGTCTGTTTTTTGTAAAATTCCTTTGGTTTCTACAAAGATCCTCTCTGACCACAAAGGTTTACAAGTGAAAAGAAAGCATAATGAATTCTCTTATAACTGCTCATGTCACATAGACCTGATTTTTTTGCCAATATGTCCTGATTATTAGTATAAGGTATACTTCTTTCTTTGTGTGTCTAGCAACAGGACTTACTGCACAAAAAAAACCCAAAACTTGACTAAAAATAAATAGGAATTGTTAGTACTCAGATGTTTTACTTTTCCCCTTATGCAGTGACCAAGTTGATTAGTCGAGAACCTTAACACTGCTTATTGTTTATCTGAAATTTATCCTGCACTGTGGTTATAAAATGTTGAAAAACTGGTTGATAACTTTGCTTTTTACATTGCTTTTCTGATGTACATTCCTTTGTACCTTTTACTTAAGTTATTTCAGTCTTTATCCTTGCCTTCCCAGACCTTTTTCTTCTTCAATTTTACTACTACCCAAAACCTTTTAGCAGGTGACTGAATCAATGTTCAGTTTCATGTGTGAGAATGCAAAAAATTTGAGATATTGTGGTACCTGCTCATTTCTTAGAACAAGCAAAGAATGGTCAGCTGACTATCCCAAAATACATTTTAAATTATATGGATGAGACAAACCTGATACACTACACAAACATACCTTAGTGATGGCTTTGGTCTCCAAGGCTAAATATGTTTTATACTGTAAAGTTCAGAACAGAATATAGAAACATAAAGCATTCTTGGATTAGTCAAAACACCTTGAAGTTCTAGGATTTTGAGCCCAAACTTCAGAATGAACTGTTCATTTAGAAGTGCCATTGTGATTTGGACTTAATCAGCATCTAGTTGTTTATCAAATCTTTTCCCTTTCTGAATCAGGCCTTTCCATATGCTTATTTTTAGCAGACATAGGTCTATAAGCCCTGGAGGTATAGGTCATTGTAGTGCCAAACCTGTAAGCAGATCTTCTGTATTTGATGCAACTCTAAGGAGGTGTTGGCAATCTGAAATGTAGAACTTGATAATGTGGACTAGGCAGAGTTTACTTTCATTATCAAAGCCAGAGCTGAATTTACAAGCCTGTCAATCAGCTAAATAGGGGTTCACTGTTCCCCTAAGTTGTAAGAGGCCATTGAAATGGGAAACAGTGAGTGTGTAAATTTAATCTACCATCATATAGATACACACACACAACTTATACACACAACCTGTATATGTGCCTGTCAGAGTGCAACCATCCATGACTAATGGATGAGTGCATGCCCACTAGGTAACTTAAAAATATGTAAACCCAGAAAAAGTATTTTTAAATATTCTTATAATTTAAATGTTGTTTATTCCATTGCTCTGGCTCTTCATAGTCCTTTCATAGATAACGAATGTTTTTTCCTCAAAGCTTCATATATATTTGTGTGAAGGAACTATGACCTGGTCTGATGATGAGGACAACTGTACAAACCAATCTAAAACACCAGTAAAATTGAGTCTGTCAGAGATAGGTCTGCTGGGTATTAAATTTGAATGAGACTACTCTCTGGAAACACAAATGTTCTAACAGTCTTGGCACAGCCACAGACTTCCATCTTAATTTAACTTGTCAGGCTCATCACAAAGTGAACTGTGTGTTTTTTATGTCAAGACAGTCTATAGCATATAGAAAACAAGACCAATTCCACACAAGAAGCTAACAAAAAAATAGAGCAAAACACCAGCTCAGTCTCATCATCACTTGGATTGAACTGCAGCCTACACATTTTGCCACACACTGCTTGTAACAACAGGCAATAAAGAAATCCAACATATGATGACAGAAAAAAGCAGGTAGGATTCTCCTTAAACAATCACATTCACTTAGGGTTAATGCTCAAGCAACAAAAAGGGAGAATGAAATACTATTAAAATGTGGTTGCTCTACAAAGTTCTTTGTGACTTCTGTGAGCTATGTCTTTGGACTCCACAGAGATTAATTAAGTGGGTATACGCCACTAGGTTTTATTCACTTCTGTTTTTCTGAAAGTAAAGTCATAATACTAACCTCTAGGAAGTTTTCAACCACAAAAAACATTATTTATGTGCCATAACAGTGGCATGTGTTTAACACACATGGTAGTGTGACATCTACAATCTGTCATTATAATCCACAGAGAAAAATAAGCCCATCTAGTGCATCATTTCATCTTGAGACAGGTGTGCCCAAAACATGCTTCCCTGTGAGCCTACTATTTAAGGTCTTCATTCCTCCAATGCCTCTGAGAAGAATAGAAGTGCATTCAGCAGTAGAGCACAAATATGCTGGAGGCAATGTTCACAAAGGTATTTAGACAACTGCTCTTAATTAGGTACCTAATTTCTAGTGAAATTTGCAGACAGACTGTGTTTGCCTAAGGTTAAGCTGTAAACCATAATCTCCTTGTAATACCTGGCTTTTGCAGCTCGCATGTGGTCACACAGGAAATTTTTGACAGAGCAGGGAAGTGACTTTTGCAAATTTATATCAACACTAAGCTACCAGGTCATCTGTCCTCTACATTATCTCTCAGCTTTGTCTAGCTAGTGCTCCCTCCTTAATATTTATTTGGCTAGTTGCTATGTCTCCGTGTCTCAGTGGACCCACTGCTTATGAGAAAATGCCTTATATATTATCTTTAACAAAATCACTCTTACCACAAACAAGTTACTTAAAAAGCTGCATGGATATCCCCAAAGAGGATTAGCAGAGTCTCCTTCCAGCAGGCTGACAGGTTCTTCTTTGTTTCCTAGCTTTTTCTTCCCTGTCACCATAAACCTCGTTGAATTCAGACAGTCTGTAAGAATCAACACCCATCAGCACGTTGGGATGTCAACTCCACAGCTAAAACCCTGAGACAAGAGCTATTAAGGTAAATTTCAAAGTGGGCAAAATTCACAAATTAGGGGGGAAAAAAAAGGAAAAAAAAATAAAAAGAAAAAAAGAAAAAAAAAAAAAAAAAAAAGGGGGAAAAAAATCTTGTTTTATTTCTTCAGAGATGCAAGTGCTAAACATATTGATTGTTCCCAAACCTCACACTCGTGTACTATTGCCAGCCTGTTATCTGCTCTGAGGAAAGAGCAGGGAATTGAGGACTAACCCAGCCCTCAGCTCTCATCCTGTTCCAAGATTGATACAAATGGTCCATCAGATGAGACAGCTCTGGTTTAGAAGCTGAACAGATCTGATAGTTCAACAAATAAATATGTCCATCTTCTGATGAGAGTTTGTTAGCTTCTAGATAACGGTGTGATGTTGGCACAGCTTCATGCATCCTTAAACAGCCTGTTTGTGTATGATGTGGCATGACAGATGAAACTTTCCTGCATTTACCCATACCCATACCAGTAACACCTTACATCTGTCCATGGGCTAGTCTTCCCTTTGAGGCAGTCCAACCGCCTGATGTCCTGCAGAACTGAAGGGATGTGAGGGTTCAGGTCCAACAGATCACAAAAATTCAGGGGAAAAAAAGGTTCAGCCATTCTTCCAAGTGGCACTCTGGAATTCACAAAACCAGTAGCCCATGAGAGAGTCAAAGGATCTATTAAACTGTCTCACACTCCTCTACATGGACAAGGGAAGCTTTAGCTTCTCAGGAAGAAATACTTGCCAAGATCCAGGGACTCTGTGTCAACCACAAAGTGTACAGACTTAAGCAGGTCTACACAACAAAGGTGAGGAAGATTTGAACCTATTTGAAGCAGAAGCACTTATTTAAAGTCCAGACATTGGTTTGGTGAGTATTTGTTCATACATTTCCTGTCCTAGACATTCAGAGACAATTATTGTATTTCTAAAATATGAACAGCTAATTAACCTTTAAACCTGGATAGATGCCTTCCCCATTCTACAAGAATAACTCCTTGAAATTAGTTTTAATGACATTATAAAAGCATGGAGCGGTTTATAATTAATTGCTAATAGTTAGCTACATGATTTGGAAAGGTTTAATAGATTTAATTAAATTACTTAGACATTTACATTGCTCTAAAAATGTGTTATGAAATTAGCATGATACTTGATTTTATGATTAATTTTAAAAAGCTTTTATTAATATAAATACCCTTTTGGTTGAAAGTTATGTATACATTAGCAAGTGTAAAAGGTGAATGCTTGCACATCTTTTTCCTTAGGAAATGAATGTGGTTTCCTCAGCAGATGCTTATAACGAATGGAAAAGTTCCTGCCTGGAAAGAATTTTACAGAAACTGTTATTGACAGAGCTAAGTCCTCAGATTTTTATCTTCACTTGACCTGCTGCTTGTGTGTTAAAGATGAAGGGATGAGGCATGGCTGTTTATTTTCCTGCCTTCTGGCAGGTTTCTGCTTTACTATGTACAAACAAATAATTGTTTAACCACAAGTGACAAATAGACTGTTCCAAATACTACAGGTTTGGGTTAAAATTGATTAGCATGAATAAAATTGCCGACTTTCATTTGCATTTCATCTGGCCATGGGAGCAGCAGCTGTGGTGTCACCTGGAACAAAAGAGATGAAAAAATTAGATGCCTTACTAGAAGAAAATCTCATGGCACAAAGCCCAAGTAACATGAGGATGGGTAAGTCTGGAAGAATCATTAGATGTTCTTTGGTGAAGAACTATATGTCTTCAAAAGTAAGGCAAGAAGCCCCCAGTGAGAATGGGAGAAAAAGGTATCAGACATCAATGTAATGATACCATGATCCTGAGAAAGCTTGCTGGGCTGTTTCCTGATCTTGTGAGGTTAGCAAAACACTAAACATTCTGCTGTGTCCATAACAGAAAAGAATACCATCAAAGTTATAAAAAGCACTCAGTATTTTGTCCTCCAAAGTGGCTGAGTCAACACCATGATGCTGTGAGCCAGGAATTCAGGCAGACCTCAAGAAGGGTCTTTAAGAAGCCATCAAAATGGCCAAAAATGGCCAACTTGGCCAACATGACCTCAAGCTCAAGAAGTCTAAGCTGCTGGTTGCCTGAACATATTCACCTTATCCTTTAGCCCTTATTCCTTAACCCGTGTGAGCAACTATTAATAGGCAACTATTAAAAATAAGAAAATGGGGAAGATAAATGTCAATGGTGTTTTTTTCTGTAAGTTCCTCAGTTTTATCTACTCTCTCAATTTATTAAAAAAAAAAAAAAAAAAAAAAGACAAAAAAGCATGACAAGAAACTCAGCAGTATATTGCAGGAGGCACAGTTTGAAGTTGTATTTAATGATTTAATTTCATAAGACATTATGAAGTATTCAACATTTTTTTGAAAAATACAAAGGATTATAAAAGCAACAGTGACACACAGATTTTATTTCATGAGAGGGAAGTCATACACAAACTGGAGTTAAGTTGTATTTTGGCCTGTTAAACAATAAATAAGTCTTCCTTCATTATTACTTCTTTACTTTCATTTTTTGTTAATTCCTTTGAATCACAACAAATACCAAAATGAACTGTGAAATATGCACACACAAAACTACTCCCCATATTTAAGTTCTGCATTGCCAAGTAAGTTCTACCATGAGAGTCTCAAGGCATTGCTTCATTTTAACTGTACTATATTGCACTTAGGTACTTAATTTGTCTTTTTGGTTTTTTGGTTTGTTTTTTTTTTTTTTTTGTTTCTTTGTTTGGGTTTTTTTATGTACTACCATGGCTCCTAAAAACAGGGTCTAATTATGCTAGGTGCTTTTATACAGATGAGCAATAAAATAAGATTCCCAATTCCTAAATCTGGGGATTGGTTGGATAAATACCAGATCTTCAGTGACCTGCTAAAGAATAACTAGGGTCAGAATGACTGTGACAGAGTAAGACTTTTGAAGAATTGATTGAAAAAAATTAGGTAAAAGCAAAGCTAAAATAATGACTGAATATTCAGAATTAATCATGTTTTACTGCATTTGTCTTTAGGTAGAACTATGGAGTGTGTGTGGTCTTGGCAAGCTTTGAGGGGTTTACCAAACGGTTACTGTTAGAGTGAGTTATGATGAAGAGTTTTAAAAAACCTGCATGCCAAGTGAAGAGAAAGAAATTTTTAAATAAGATAATATAATAAAATATTTCATATGGATGAACTAAGATATCCATCTGCAGTCTGCTTTGGAATGATATTATTTTATAATAACAACGCAAATGTATTTTGTACTGCAGTGATAAATATAAACCAGGCATCACACAAGCTCTTATGCAAGCACCTCCATTCAGCTTTGCCAGCAAATGCCAGCAGTGACCCCACAACACCCCATTTCTAGGGCCTCTCTTACACAGAGAATGCCAATTGTACTGAACTGTGGGAGCACTTACACTGTAAAGAGGCTAAAAGGAGACTCACCAAACTTATTTTCACTTGAGATCAAAGGCAGAATGTGAGTTCCACTCTCCAGACATCAAAGAGCAGCGCAGAGCCCACTGTGCCACTTCAACCTGAAATTATGTTCTTATTATGTACAGTGGGAAGTTTACAGCTTTTATCTCAAAGTGCAATGCAAGAAATTCAGCTAGCTAAAAATAACTAATAATAATAGTAGTAGTACGAGTAGTAATCATTATCACCATTATCTGGACTTGATCAGTAAGAGCAATGCAAATAAAAAGAAATTCTTTTTTTCTTCCAAAATTTCATGTTACATAAACTAGAAAGATGATTGAGTAGAAAGACTTTATTCACAATGAAATCAATATAGGTGTCTTTCTAATAGAATTTAATCACACTCTGACTAAAGTGTCACATGGTTTTACTAAGTTTCATACAGAGAAACCTCAAGCTGACTTCTAGTTAAACCTGTTTTACTAAATTGAAGATTATAAGCCACTGCAGTTCTGTTTCCAGACCCTTTGAAATTATCAGAAAAGCTCCTCATGGTTTCGGGCTAGTGAGCAAGTGGAAGATCTTTCTATTGATGCGGTTAAGGTTTTCTCTTATTCAACATCCACAGTTGCCTGCAAGTGGGTTCACTGATGCCAATGTGAAGACCTCACCAGTGTGACCAAGGTAGGAAACTTAGACCTGCAGTGTTTTGTTCTCCTGAGAAGAGGTGATTTAGACAAATTGTTTCCTAAGCTGGAGGAATGACAATAACATGCATGGAACCAGGTGATGAACATGCACAAGTCAGGCACTTGCCCGACATTGACACAATTTTGACAATACACAGCAACATGTTGACATTACTTTGTTATGTGGCAGTAAGAGAAGAGTGCAGAGCACAGGCTTTTTTTTCTAGCCCAATGGCATTTAGCTTTTTTTTCATTTTATTTGGGATACCATGTGAAAAATATTTAGTAGAGATGTGTAGACATAACTAGAGGATTATCCTACTGTGAATTTGTTCACAGCAAACCCCTCAGAAATAATGAGGCCCATAGAAGCCCTAGGACCTGAAAAAAAAGCAAAGTTAAGCAATGCACAGATCTAATAAATGTTTCAATTCCAAACACATCCCATGAAATACAACCAAAGATTCTGAGGTTATCATAAACAGTCAGTCATGCATGCAGAGTAGATATGCTGCATTGGACTATTTTCTGCTGATGGACTCCTATACCATGAATACGAGTTCCTGATGAAAACCATGGTGAGGAAAGCACTACTGATACTCCAGCACATAGGAGCTGGTATCTGTAGGCTGTTTTCTGTATGTGGGCTGTGACTAGTTAAAATCACAAAAGGTGTGCCTAGACTAGGCAACAGGCACGCAAGTGTTGCGGATTTCTAAACATCTGTACCAAGGATCTGGACAGAGAAAAATGGATCTCTTTCCAATAATCAACATGAATTTTCTGCTGCAGAAACAAGGATGTACAGGGCAGACAAGGTGTACATCACACACCTGGGTACAACAAGCTTGGTAAATAAAAATGTTCCAATACCCTGAGGCTTAGGTTCAGATATATAATTGCCTCTCTCATCTGCAGGGCTTTTCACTTGTTAACTGTACAAGAAAGTGTCGTGAAACATCAGACAAAATAAAACTTTTTCAACCCATAGTCCAGAGACAATACACAAACTGAAACATTTAACTCTGAAAAAGCTACAGAACAAAAGGCATAGTAAGCACAAACAAATGTACTTAGAAACTTTCTTTTGATCACCATAATTTCTACTACAACATGCCAGCTTCTCTTCTGACATTGTAAGCTGATGGTACAAGGAATTATTTTATTCACTTCCACTCTTGTTGCCTTGCAATCTTCTGGCTGGTTGGTATGGATTTCTCTACACTGACCAGTCACCCCTCTGTCTGCAGCCAGGTTTGACCAAAGGCCATAAATCAATGCTGTTACCTCAGCTGTTGTTGAAAAATTGGATGCACAATACACTATGATAAACAGTTATAATTAATAAAATATATAGGACAAAAAAGCATAAAAACTGATTTGAGTCAATAGTAGTCCAGCCTCCCAAGCCAAGAGCAAGGCACATTTTCAAGTAGCAAGCAATAAGTTAGTGATCACATTATGCCCACCCACATTGTATCAGGACCTCGAACATATATAAATACAAAGAAAAAGCTATTTGAGTATTTTAGTATATGAATGTATAAATATAGAAGGAAACAGTATTTTTAATATATTAAAGAACTAGACTTTCAAAAAGAAGTTATTCAACCCCAGTTTTTTGGCATTAGTCCGTTTCTATTATTGCATTTTATTAAATTTTTATATTGTAATATTCTTAGAAAACTAAATATTTACAAGAAGGTGCCAGTGAATTAAGACTACACACAGATTTTCATTAAAATTTCTGTGTATTTCCTGTCCTATAAAAATAAATAAGCTTTTCTTCAACTGGCCAAAATATGATCATTCTGAATAAGAGTGCAAGGCATCATCCATCCAAGTCTGTCTTTAACAGTACCCTTTGTCTCTCTGACATAAGGTTACAGTCATTGCCTTCTGAAAATCTACACTCTTAACTGCTTGTTAAGAAGAAAATGTACCGAAAATACCTTGTTTCTTTCAAAACTCATCTTAAAGAATAAGGAAACTTAATTTCAAAATCGATTTTTAATAATGACAGGGTTACAAATAGTGGGCCTGAAACAGAAGATTTTTCGGGTAAGGGCATAACTTTGGTACAGCCAGAGCTGTGCAGCATGAGAAGCGCCAGGTTCCAGCTGGGATCGCAGACCAGCACTGTCACCATCAGCCAGGGCCCTCAGGGCTGCAGCCAGGGTACCCCCATGGACGTTCAAGGCAAGCTAGATGGAGCAGCTGGGGAAAAGGACAGCCTGTCAGATCCCTGTTAACTCTGGGGGATGGGTTAGGAGTAAGGAGCAGAAACTGATTGTGCAAAATGTTATTTCTGCACACGCAGCATGGTGCCTTTTTATGTCACCGTGGCAGTCAATTCAAGGCAGTCATCACTAAGATATATGGCTCAGAAATTGATCAAAAAGAGATTTATATGTGTAGAAACAAGACTGCATCCGCAGCTGACAAGGCAGGTTGAACTAGAGTAAATCGTGTTGAAGTCAGCTGGACAAAGCAGCTAGTAATTTCCCATCAGAAAATTGGTGACAATAATACACAATATAGGCAAGTGTGCCAGAGCCTCAGCTAGAATAAACAAAGTGGCACAACAACAGATTAGCTGTGGTCAGAGCAGCTTTGCTGGTTTACAGCAATTTGAAATCCATGATGTTTTGTAGCTCTATGCCAAAAAGCTCTGGAATAGCTCATTTAAAATAGCTCAGTTTTAAAGTGGGTGGAAAAATACTTGGTGGTCATAATGACTGCACCTTCAACAAATGAAAGCAAAAAGTTATTTTAATCTCTCATATTAATCCCTCACTAAGTTTTGTTTTCTTTCTAAGTAATATTGTTTTAACACTTCTGCCAATGGAAGCCTTGCCAATATTTTCACAAAAAGTTGATGGGTTTTGCCAATATTATATTAAGAAGGACATCTAAGAAATGCAAACATTTAGTAGACTTTTATGAAAAGTGATGTCTGTCCAGTATCTCAAACCACTGGATAAAAAAAAAAAAAAAAAGAAAACAAACCAAGAACTAGACCTTTGGAGTACATTCAGATTTCATATGACAAAGGCTCACTTTTTGTCCTGTGAAATAATGAATACAAAATATCATTATTTGCCCTCAGTCACCCAAACGTGTCCATATAATCCCTTCATGCTGTCCTTATCATGAAGCTCTAGAAGTCTACAAGACAACACTAAAGAGATATGAACATACAGAATAGAAGTAAAGGAAGAAAAAAAAAAAAAAAAAAAAGGTGATAATACTGAATTCTATGAGATTAGCCAGGTCAGTAAACATATCTAGAAAGTTCATCACTTTTTTTTTCCCTTTACTGTCTTGTTTGTTACATGACTGTGTACTAATTTAGAACTAGCATGATCTTAAATGTTTTTTCCAGAGAAACAGACTGCTACACATAAACAGTTATGATGTTCTCAGAAATAAGCCGAGAGAGGCAGTGCAAGTCAGCAAAGAACTAAAATGTGGGGCAATTCTGATGCAGAGTGAACCCCAGAATTTCAATTTCTCCTTGAATAAAAAAAGGGTCTTTATTTGAAAAAAAGGGTCACCTTGATCTGCAGGTGAAGCTGAAAGGCAGAGCTTGGGAGATACAGAGCCCTTGAAACTGCAAAGGCTCAGCTTCAAAACCAAGGCAAAGGAAGGGAAGAGCTTCATCTAACTCTTGTCCATGTTCTACCAACTCCTTGCTCAGGACAGAGTGCCTGGGCATAATGACTTGATCTTTATTATGAAGCCAATTCCGATGAAAATTGATCATGCTTTAAAAAAAAATAGGATAAAACAGGGTTAAAATGTGAAGTTTAAGGTTCAATACTTTCTCCAAGATATCTATGAGCATTAACAACCACAAATTATTCTAAATGAAGAGTTAACTTCTAATATTTATAGCAAATGGCATAAAAATTCCTTGGCTTTAAAATATGTATCAATGAGTTGATAAGGGAAGACACTGGTGGAAAAGACATTACTGAAGAGATAGTAAGGGTTGCAAAATATTCCCTGCAATGTTTGTCTTTTGTTGTTGGGAAGAAAGGAAGCCCTAAAATATGAAGGTTTGGAATGTATTAGAGAACAAGTTCTGCACATCAACACCATCTTAAATGGATATAAATCAAATGTTTCAAAGCTGTGAGAACTGAAATTCAGGATTTTTTTTCACATGGATGAAAACAAAAGAATCTTCTCAGCAGTGGAAACCTAAATCTCTAGAAAGAATTAACAAAATGTCCATCTTGCAGGCATCAGGACCAGGAAGGGCAGTAATGACATCATGCAAATATAACAAAGAAAACCAAAGGGGAATGGTTATGAATTGTTTTGGGCATTCTGAGTTTGATATGATGCTGAGTAGCACTGAGAATGCTGGAAAAGAATTTGAATTTAACTTTGAGTGAAGAACTAAACCTGTGAGTCATTGGCATCATCTCCTAGCTGGAAGTTTTTTGCAGAAAGATCCACAGGAGGGGTAAATAGTAGTAGGATTAAGGGGAGTCCTGTGAGGTGCTTGGGAGGAAGGCATGCAGGTTCTGAAGGGAAACAAAAGCAGCAAATGTTCTTTGCACGTATTGTTAAGCTTTCCTTAAAGAAATGCTATGAAACACAGCTGACTGTAAATAAGCTATAATATAGTGGTAAAAAAGATGTTTTCCAAGATATAAAGGATGGATCTTAAATAATTTGTTGCAGTGTTTAGATCAGACTATGAGCAGCAAGGCAATCACTGCTGTCAATCACTCATAATATTTTATATCTCATAGGTTCTCTTCTCTTGGGCTCTTTTTTCATTTCTTCTGGTGTCTCACTGTCTCTAAATTATGCTCTTACTTCTTCCACTTAATCTAATCTAGCCTAAGAACACTTTCAAGTAAGTTTAGACAAAGGTTGTACAAGTCCCTTAAACCGAGTATGATACTTCAAGAACTTTAACTAGAAAAAAAAGGCATAATTTTTACTCAAGTCTGTAGAACTAAATATAGTATTATAAGTCAGTAAATGTTTATTAAAATCTATAATAGCTTTATAAATTACACTGGTTTATTCCTTTTTAACTTATGAATATTTCAATAAGTTATTTTGCTTACCATGGTGGCATTTCCCCATCTCTTTTGCACAGTTCTTCCACCTACTTGAAAAAATTTATCCTGCAAATTACCGACTATGCTGAGCATTGTCATGACTTATTGAGACCACATAGTCAGTTGATGCAGAATGAAATGCCAGTTTGCTCTGAAAAATATAACAAATTTGGCATATTCACCATCAGTACTGAATGCTGTAGTTATTTCACATGTATTTGCATACCATTAAGTGGTAACAACCTTAAACCCGCCGTTGTTTCCAGCATCTTAAGCTGCAGGAACAGTTGGAATAGACATTCTCAGGTTGCCCTCTGCTGTTTAAGGTTAAAAAGACAAGGCATGTTTTACAGAGCTGTAAAAAGCAGTTTGGTGGAGGGAGGTAGATTTGGGGCTAGAACAGGAAAAAATTAAACTTGCACAGAGGATTTGTATCTTTATATAAAGTCCATCCATTTTAAAATGAATAGACACCCTCTGAAGGGTTCATGAAGGAGAAAATGTAGAAAGCTAAGAAATGTAACTTTATTTGTGTGATTGCAAAATTTTACTTTTCCTGGACAACCATCAGCTATAGAAACAAATCCTGCAGCTGTAAAACAATTTTCCATCAAAGTCAATGCCACAAATCTAATTCTTAGCCGTTTGAACATTCAAAAGAAATTCCTGACTTGAAGTATTTGACCTGAGAATGTGGCAAGAAACACTGACTTCTATTACATCTACTTTATAGGTGCACTATAATTTGGTACAATATGTATCAATTTGTAAAATCTAATGGCCGTGCTACCTAAATAATTGAACTAAAGTGAACCCAGGTTCCTCTTGACCCTCAGCAAAATTCAGTGATTTATTCAAAGGGGGTTTATACTTGCCCAAAGAATCAACTGATCTTTAACATTAACCAGGAGAAATCAAATTTATTTGGTCCAGAATGAAGAAGAGGGGCTGGGTATGCTTTTTTTTTAACTGGAGCAGAAGGGTAGGGAGGTCCATTGGTTGGCTGTGGCTGCCAGATGTGGGATAAACCCATTTGCTGCCCCAGCACAATGACTGTGGACATTCAGAACTTGCTACAGTGTCTTCCTTCTGGGAAGAAGAAGGTCTCAAATGAAGGAGGTTTTGTATTCAGTAATGCTCACATGAAAATGAAAATGCTGGTTTTTTCAAGAGCTTTATTTGACATGCTGATTTGCTGATTATATTACTTGTTTCTTTCATCAGTGATAATATAAACCTGCCTAAGGTTGTTTTTTATTCAGCGAGAAAGTAACAAGAGAAGGCTTAATGTTTATTGGCAATGGAGCACTAGTGGAAAAAAAACTTTGGATGATTTTGGATGAAATAACTAAAGGAAACATGTTTCTTTAAAAGAGTTTAATTATATTTCAGCTGCTATGAAAAAATCAAATTATTGCCACATGGCACCACTACAAAAAACAAGGGGGCAGGAGGAGGCTTGAATGTCTCTCTTGTGCATTTTCTTCATTAGACTCATTTAGGTTTCTTACATAGCTCTTTTTCTTGTATTTGTTCTGCATGCCCTTTGGATATCTTTATTACTTCAAATTATAGCTACATCTTGTGACCTTAACTTGAGCTTAACATAGCTTTTGTCTAAGATTGTGTATGTTTAAGGCCACTACCAATTAACTTCAATATAACATTGAATTCACATCATAAATTCAAGAGAATGTAGTATGTAAAAAGCTCTCTTTGCCTCTAAAAAAACATTCTGAACTGACCCAGATGTGCAAGAACAATACTTACTGACTACACAGAACAGGTTCTGGGGTCCTTTGATCTTAGCCTCCCTCTTTCTTGTCTAAACATCTTCAAAAGACTGCCTTTCTGAAATGAGAAGTTCACCCACCCTTATTTGCTGACAGATTGAGCAGTAAGGGCACAAGGAAGCTCTTCTTATTTTACTGTGTGATTTATTTAAAAAGCAAAGGCAAAAGGTCTGACATGCATAACACTGGGACCCAGGACTCTTCAACACACAGCTCAGTACTGTATCATGGCAAACTCAGAGGGGTAAATAGCTACAGCTCTACACAACAATTACTTAAGTGAGTCACAGTGCAAAAGTTTTTTCGTTGCACACTAGGAGTCTAACACAATAAAATTGCAACGTGGACAAATCTAGTCTGAATTGTCCCTGACACTTACAAAAACATGGAACAAAGACAAGTCTTGGAATATAGAGAAGTTTTTGTTTATTGGAAATGGCAGTATCTCCAGGTTTTATTCAGGCTATTGGAAAATCTGAAGGGAAAAAGTATAAGTATTTGATTTCTTTAGTATTATTCATAGAGTAGCTGATACAGACCTCTTGAATAAAACTGTAAATATTCCTTAAGTCTATCAAGAAAATTAAAAACAATTACTTAAGACAATTTCTGCAAAACTGACAGAGTAGAAATCAGTAGCAAGACTAAAATATGATCTAGGACCTGACCCTTCAGAACCACTCTATGCACTTCAAAGTGGATGTGGTCATAGTGTTACACCGTAAGGCAGTTCAGAGACTCCTTCATGAATACTTTAAAGTGTATTTATTTCTGCCACACCAGCATCCTTGAAATGTTAGAGTCATTATTCCAACAGATATTCTATATTTTCAATCACTTTACAAATGAGATGACAGCCACTTTTCCATCTTCCAAGATGAAGGCAAAGGCAATCAGGCAGCTTCTAATCATGTCCTAGGGATATTGAACAACAGATTAAAGCCATTTAATAATGTTACTCTTCTGACTCTCAGAAAATAAACTAGATATCGTGATAATAGTAGCTCTTAGATAAGTTTGTGGAAAATTATGCTTCATAGAAGAGAAAATCCATTGATTTATGAAGTTTCAAAATATTGGGACTTCTGAAACAGAACCCTTACACCTAAACACAGACTGAAGTTCATGTCCTTACCAACTCCAAGGGTCATGAGACCACATCTGGAGCACTGACTGGGGGGGGACTCAGCACAAGGACACTGACACTCAGGAGCAAGGCCAGTGAGGGCACTGGGCCAACAGGACAGACAACAGGGCCCATGAGCAGTGGCTGAGAAACTGGACCTGCTCAGCCTTAAAAGAAGGTGAAAGGAAGACCTATTGCTCTCTGCAAGTTCCTGAGTATAGGACTACAATGAAGACAAACTCTTGTAATTGCACAGTGAAAGTGAGTCAACAGACACAAGTTAGGAACATAGAAAGATCTGCTTTGATATTAGAAAACTTGTTTTTCTACTAACTATTTGGAAAGGTCATCCAGAACGATTGTAGAATCTCCATCTTGGAGATGTTCTGAATACAGCCCTGAGAAATCTGGTCTAAATAGAAATGCTTTGAGTATCAGACTGGATGACCTCCAGAGGTCCCTAACACCATAAATTGTGTGATTCAGTGGGTGATGATCTTCACCCACTATTGTTGTCATAGTCTGAGAACCTAGGTATGTTTCTGTGGATTTGAATCCTAGCCGGTCGGAAAAGTATATTGATTTTAAGAATCCCACATACTGGCAAGAGCTCCAACTGCTTTAGTGTTATAGTCAGGAAACACAACCTCAGCTGTTCTAGATAATAAAGAATTAGTTTATACTGATGTACAGGCCCAGGAGACACCTTTGCTTTATGGTAACTAAATGAGCAAAATACCTGTCCACAGCCTTTATAAAAGTCTGTGCAAGATCTAAAAAACAATGGTTACTCAAAACTCAAGATTTCTTGACTATCCTTTAGATCTTTTAAATTCTCCAGTGCCTTACACGAGGATATAGGTTGGTTCTGGATTTCATTTACCGTTCTTGGGATTCTCCTGCGCAGAGCCTGGATTTGGACTTTATGACCCTTTTGTGTCCCTTCCAACTCAGGATATTGTACAAATGAATTTACCTTCTTTGTTTGAAAGCTGTTATTGTGGACCAAATGTACAACTCTTTGCATTATTTACTTGAAGTTCTCCTGGCAGTTTTTTTAGTGCCAAAAAGCACTCTCTAAGAAAACATCTAAGAACAGTTTGAGAATAGCATAGGGAATAGGACAAGGAACATTTAGCTATTTGGATATAAATTGTGCATGACATGTTCCCTAATGTCCTTTTCAAATTGACTCTTAGACTCTTATTTCCTTTCATGGATATAGTTTGTCATTATACAAATTATTTACCCATACAAAAAGGAAGAAAACTTGACTGAGTACCTTTTAAGCTCTACTTATACTTTATCTGTGCCTATCCTTAGGACTTAGAAGAACACTCTAAGGTTACTACACCAACGGAAAATGCCATGGTAAACTACTTACACCATAGAAATGTTATAAAGGTGCCAGTGCAGAGTGCAGTGCCCACTGCAGCCAACAGAAAGGTTCATACTGAGATTACCAGAAAAAAAAAAAAAAAAAAAAAAAAAAAAAAAAAAAAAAAAAAAGTGGGAGGTATAAATCAACTATACATATAAATAGAAGTCAACAAATAAAATTCAGGAATACAGAAAAGAGTGATAATAGTGAAACCATGCAGTTAGCTTGGGAAGTTGTCAAAGGCACAGGAGTTGAAATTCCTCAACAAACTTTACTTAAGAGCCAAAGAATGTGTACTTATTTCACTCATGATGACAAGTTCAAGGTATCTACACAAAAATAAGATGAGTGCTGAAAGATGAACTGATACAGGCTGTGCATTTCATCTGAGGAGTAGGGATGCTGTTCTTACAGAAGGAGAGAATCATTCAGAGCACAAAGTTATTACAGACAGAACAATCACTGCTGTAATGAAATGATGTACAACCAGTCAGAGGCATACAAAAGCTGTTTCTCTTAGGAGGATAATTAAAGACTATTTCTGTTTTAGAGATGATAATAAAATTGTCTATATTGAGAAACAGCTGAGAATCCCCAAGCACATTATTGCTGTGTATTTTATCTGAAAGAGGGGAATGCTACAAATAGATACAAGTAGTTCCCATTGCAAAAGTTTATTTTCAACTTGACTTAACACTCAACATCGTCTTCCTCACTGTATACAGCTGGTGACAATCTTTCTGTATTTACAAACTGTTATTAGTTAAGTTCACTAGGGGACTGAAGTGTTTGAATTGGAGGTATAAGAAATTCCAGGAATTCAAGATAAAAGTAAGCACTATTATACACTAAATGTTCATTTATAAACTGCTGGATGGCCTCAGCATTCCATCTGGTTCTCCAAAGGAGGGCCTGCTATGGGACATTTGGACACAGATACTAGAAAAATTTATGTTTTGATGGAAATAAGAAAGAGTTCTACTTGTCAACAAGAACTTTGGCAGATAAAAATGTAACTGTATCTGGAAAAGTTCTAAGAAATTAAAAGTACATAAGAAGTTATAAGGAATTATAATTATCAAAGAACCCTCTAAACTAAAACTACCAGGGAGGATATGGAGTTAGTAGTGAAGACCTACAGGCAAAATGCACAGGTTTATTGAAATGGGATGTTAAACAACAACTCTAGCACTATCATTTTTATTGTAAGAATAATTCCTTTTGCTTTAAATTCAGTTTATTCTTAAACTCTAAATAAAAATAATTTCTCATTGCAGTAGGCTTTAGTGCTACAAACTCATTAGAATTTTTTAAATTAACAGTAGTTCTGTTTTTATGAAATATTTCCACAAAGCATGACTTATTTTACAATTTCCACTCCTCTCTGTCTCCCAGCAACATCTATTTACAAACATTCACTAAATATTTTGATATAAAAACTACAGATATGCAGGGTAAAAAGGCAATATAAAAAGGAATATTCAACCAGTATCTTCTAGTATATTTGAATATTGAACTAAAAAAATAAAATTATCTTGTCATCTTGAAAAATATTCTAGTCCTCCACTAATGAGACTGGGGATGGATCAAGACTTCCAATATTCTGCTCACCATGAAATCTTATAGTATGTCAGACCTTTAATGCTACTTTTCATTTCATATTTTTTGTCACATTCACATACTGTGGAGGAATATAAGAAAGACTTCAGATAGATACACAGGAAAAAAAAAAAAGAAAAGACAATATTCCAATGCAGTTTATCTATCTACCTATCTTATGAACCATCTGAGAGCTTGTCTAGATTTCATCTCTAATCATTAAATTTAAACCCAGAGAGGGGCAGTCACAAACTCTGCCTATGTTGAATACTATACACAGGAGTTTATGCATTAAAGGCCTTTTGTACTTGGGATGTAAATCCACGCCTAAGTTTAGAGTTTTATTTATGACCTCATTATTTTCCCCCTCATAATAAAATAGAGCTCATTTAGCTGAGCCATAACAGCATCCCACTTCAGCTAAATGTACTCCTGCAATTAGCAGGAGGAAAATCTAGTACTTAAGGGTAATTGGCAAGATAAAGAAACTCACATGAAGGAATCTCTCTTTCTTTGCTACTAACTGAAGAAAGTTGCCCAATCTCTTGAGAGACAAATAAAGGTATTTTGGCATTTTATATTAATGTAATAAAAAATACATGGTAAACAAGCAACAGAAATGTTTTATTTCCTGATCAGGAACAAGTTATGAGACTAAGAGAAGAACACGTGTTAAATCAACCTAGAAAAATGCCATTTCAATAGTATTCAGTCAGTGCATAGGTATTGAGACATAAATAATAAAATTAGTAAAAATTATAGGCTTAAATCTCATGTGCTCTACTACCTTAACAACAAAAACACCAAACCTTCTCATTTTTTAACAAATGAAAGCTGGGTCTCTGAAATCATCTCATGCTGAGCAAAAGGAAGCTGAATTTTTTTAAAAAATATCATGGAAATTTTAAAAAATTACAAAGACAGAAAGAAAATCTAGGCAATATGCACTCATTAACTACTTAGGCAGCTATTTGCAAAGCATGTTTAAATCTTTGGAGGAGCTACTGGAAAAATATGCAAAGTATTACTATTAGAAGATGTTAAAACAGATGTTCCCCAACAATTTGTCACAAAAATTTAAAACATTTTATTAAGTTCATTTATTTTTTCAACAGTCTTTGAAGTACAGAACAACATTTTTTAAGAGCTGTGATTAATCGTCATACTGTTTTTTTTTGGATTGTTTTGTAAATCAAGTGAGGCTTTTTTCTGTTCCAGTAATGTGACAGCTTAACTCCTCTCTTATGTCAGAACAAACTGAAAAAAATCCATAAACAGAGAAAAAAACTCTCTTTGGACTTGTAAATCACAAAGAATACATAGGCATGATGCACATCAGAAAAAAAAAAAAAAAAAAAAAAAAAAAACTGTGGGCGATTTCACGCTTATTTTCTGTTCCAAAGCCTGGTGACTGGAATTATATTACTTCATTGGAAATAAGGATCTTTCACATAATTTACACAAAACTTACATTTGTGATTATGTGGACATATCTAACTGAATGTGATATGTGTATAATACATTGTGAATTCATTACCATCTCATCCTTTGTTGGCCACGGGTAATTCCTGGCAATTAACCAACTTTCAGTGGTTTATTGGGCTTGGGGAGCCAGTCCTCCTGGCATGTCTGAGCCCAGAGGCAGTAGGAGTTTTCTGAACCAGCCACTGGCATCTTGCTGCACCATCCAACTCTGGCCATGTTTATAGCGCCTGAAACAAATTCCTTCCTCTTGATCATTTGCCTTGATGGTGAACACCAATATGTGATAGATACTATCACTAGAACTAGATGAGGTTTTATTTCATAGATTTCCTGATGCCAACAAGGAAAAGTTATTTTTATTGTTATTTAGTTAGTAAATGCCTTGGTTTCCCTTTTTTTTTTTTTTTTTTAACATCCAAAATGGCTTTAACTGTTAAAAATCCCCTTGATTTTTTTTTCCAAAATACTGAGTCTTCAAAATAAACTTTTATATCAATTTGCAGTTGAACTTAGTGTCTCAAAATTGTCATATATTTTCCACAAACATGATATAAGTATGACATTTATTCACAGAGCTCTAGCTAACAAGGAGTTAAACAGATACAATTAATTATATCTATCAAGTATATAATTAATTATATCAATTATATATATATATCAAATATTATAAATAAAATATTATATATCAATTATAATTCATTATATATATCAATTATTACACTAATACTAGTATTACTAAAACCTGTGGTAAATCTAGTGACTTTTCCATCCCCAGTTCCCTTAATTTGTAAAAGAACAAATATTTATTTTCATTAGTAGAATAAAGCAGCTTAGCCATATCTTGACAGACTTACCTTGAGAGTTTTCTTATCCTTTTGTGAGTCCTCTTTACAATACTTTCCCTAAAGTGTCTGAAGATCATACTGACTCCTCTATTGAGCAGGTACCTGTGAGAGTAGAGCAGCAAGTTAGGCTGAAAAATTATCAGAGTTTTTTTCATTCAGCAAAAGTCCCAGGTCCTGAAAAGTGATGGTAAATCAAATTCTTGGTCTGCTCTTCTGCCAACAGAAGAAAGAGAAGAACACTTTTAATGATTTACTGGTAAGTCAGATAAGGTCACAATATTAATTAAGAAAATAGTTAACATGTGTGAGTGGCTAATTCAATAACCAGGAATACAGAAAAGCCTGAATAGCTATATTTGCAAAAATATTCATATAGCTGTACAAACCTAATATATTTAGGCAGGTACCTATGAAACTGTTAATTGTTCAAAATTGTAAAGTTATGAGAGGGAAAAAGCCTCCAAGTGCATTTCATGCTCATGAACTGTTACGAATTCAGAATACACTAATCTGGAAAACATATCTAAGAACCTGAGGGAGTGGCTGGATTCAGGTGTGTCTGCCTTCTATGAAAGTTCACTGAAGACCCAGAATGTGCTTGGATGCTCTATAGTTCAGCATCCAATGTAAGTTTTAAGGGTGCACTGATACAGGCCCAAAAGGGTTGACTTTACTCTTTCAACTGGGGATCCTAAGCCAACTGCTGACAGATAATGCCCTGGAAACTGAGGTGCTTAAACAATGAAACCATATAAGTGATTTTATGAGTAATCATAAAACTGTTGCTGTGTTTTGCTTCTTCGATTTTACATTTATTTTTCCTATTATTGTATAAAGGATAATTAAAGAATATACATAGGAGAAAAGCGCTAATAAAGCACTAATAGAGGTCTTCCCCTGTGTCAATGTAAAATTTATTCTAAATTTTATTCTTTTTTCCTTTGGGGACTAGTTGCCTTCTAAAATACACTTTTCTAAAAATTCTGTAAGTGTTTTAAATGAATATTTGCATGCTCCAGTTTTTTCTGTACATCTGGGATCTCTTTAATCAGTCATTTTTTTATGAGACCATGTGGAGAAGTGATGGTCTTGTTCACACAACATTGCATTGAAAAGAATCCTTATGTTTGCTTCATGAAAGGAATTAAAAGAGCCTAGGGATGCTGAAGTTGGCTTCATGGTCTGGTTACTTGAGGTTTAACAATCCTTGCTATTCACAGCTGTCAGTGTTGCATGTAAGTGTTATATTCCCCATTGTTTCCCAACTCTTTGTACTTTTTTGTAAGATTAACACTGTCTAAAGGATTTTGTAAGACATACAGCTGGTAATCAACTGTCTATGATTAAAGAAGTTTGAGTATGTACTGGATATTCTAATGCTTTTAATTCTTCATTTGCATAAAAATTTGGTTTTATATTTTCCCTAGGAAGTTTAAAACTGTAATGTAAGAAAATAAAAAAGTTTCATTTCCTAATTAAAACTTTCCATTCACTTCAATAGTAAATTTGAGCCTGGAACAAGAATTAGCTGTTGCTTAGGGAATGAGGAAACTGCCCAAACAACTCTACCTGTAACTTCAAAATAAGATCCAATCAGGAAAATTTTGTGCTGTTTCGTAGCTCTGAACATCAACATCACCACTCTATTTCCAAAGACCCAACAGGAAAGGGGAAGATAGAGGGACCTGCATGAGAAAGAGTGACCAGAGCATAACAGAAACATCAGCAATTTTTCTCTCAGTATCAGTTTGAGGGCAAAAGAGAATTAACAGAAATGTCAATGAGCATTCACCAGCAAAATTCTTTCTCTAAATTGTTAAATCTTGTCCTGGGATGGGTGAAAGGATAGATGAATGAGTCGATGGAAGAACAGATAGATGGGTTTTTCCCTAACAGAAATCTCTAATAGAAATATCAAAAGCCTAGTTAATCTCTAACTCCATGTCAAGTTGAGAAGTGACAACAGCTCTATTTAATGTCCTCTGTTATCAGAGGAAATTATATAAAATTCTGACAATGAGTTTGAATTGTAGGGTAACAAGTTTTGGAAAAACTTTCTTTCATATTATGCTTGAGAAAAACAATGGTTTCGTTTTTTAAAAAAAATTACTCATGTAATGGGGAAGATCATTGCATTTTCACATCAGATTCATATTTTGAATGCTATGACTGCCAATGTTTGTGGACTCTGAACCATGTGCCTTTTCCCATTTGGGTATTAAGTCATTCACAGAACTCAGCAAAGAAACCCTTTGTAGCAAAATGATAACATATTTTTATATTTTCTCCTAAAACTAACAAGAAGAAGTAGGAGGAAAAATTGTGTAACTGTTCCTTTAACCAGTGTGCAGAAAGTCAAATGCTTTCCATTTAATATATGACATTTCCAGCTTTTTCCACTGTTGAACAAATTACCTAAAAATAAAAAAGATTTCCTATGAATAACATCTCATTAAAACGAGATCTCCTTGAAAAGTTCTGCTGGCTTTCACAAATGAGAAAAAAAAAAAAAAAAAAAAAAAAGGAAAAGAAAAGAAAATTACCATAGCTGAAGAAAATCCCAAATCAAGAAACAGACCTCAGCAGACCAACAAGAGATTTGAGTTCTGAAAGTCATCACACCAACAAGGACTCACAAATACCCTCACGTGGAGCAGTCAGAGTACACTGTTGGAAATGGATCTTACATCACTCATGCAAGAGCTATATTAAACCAAAAGCATTTACACTGAGGCAGAGACACTAGAAGTGTCACTTTATGCTTTTGTTCATTTGGTGTCCACTCTAACATCACCAATTCTCCAGTTATATTATAAGTACAATATCTTTTATGTAAGAATTGGTTTCTCTAACAAGTATTCTGATGTAGATTCACAGAACAATCTGAGTTGGAAGGGACCCACAAAAATCATCAAATTCAACTCTTAAATGAATGACTCATGCAGGGAACAAGTCCACAGCCTTGGTGCTCTTAGCACCATGCTCTAAACAACTGAGCTAATCTCAGGATATAAGTAGAGTGGCACTTAATGTCAAGAAGGGCTATTGAAGAGCACATTTTGTGTTATTTTAATTTACTCCTATAAACATGAAAATTATAGCCAGCTGCCAGATTAGTTGAAATTAAAAGGATGTATATCACTTTAATGTTACAAATGAAACCAGATCATTTTTTAAAAAAATAGAAAGAAGGAGCAAAAAGAAAGAAAGAAAGAACCTCTTTCTTTCTTTAAAGAAAGAACCTTGAAGACTTTGTGGAAGACTTATTGCAAATGCACAAAACAAAATCGTTTAAAACAGCCACAGACAAGATGCAGTACATATTGTGCAAGTACATATTGTTTCATTTCTCATACAGCTTATTCTGACAGATACTAATTAACCACCCCAAACCTACATGTCTTCAATTATCTCTTTGTCTCTAAAGCTGATAAGATTATTGTCAGTAATAAAACTCAAACTAAAATATTTAAATTATTATTATTATTATTATTATTATTATTATTATTATATTATTATTATTATTATATTATTTATTATTATTATTATTATTATTATTTACAACACAGTTTTCCTTACCTTGTGTTTAAAATGCAATTCTACTATTCTTACAAATTAATCTGAGATTGTCTTTCTTATCTTAATTTTTCTCTTAAGGAAAGCCCAGCTTGGTAATATTCTGTGAGACCAGATGCACTTTTAACATGAAAACAATAAAATGCAAAGCTGATTGAAATCACTGAAGATAAAATTAAACAAAACAAGTGCAGATGGATTCAGCTGCCTTTGGCTGGGATGCTGTCACCTCTGTGTGTGGCTGCCTCATTGAGAAAATTTTTGCCAGTCCAATACGGTAATAGCAGCAGAGTACACACCAGTACTAGCTGTATTCTAGCAATGAGGTAATTTTTTAAAAACACTTATCTTCAAGCTGTCAACGAGGCTATGCCTGCAGCAGTGCCTTCCTTCCCTGGTTTTGGGAAGGCTCTCTAGCCATCTGTGCTCCAGTTTTCTCATATTCCTGTTGCAACGACTTTAAATAATCCTAGTCTCACCACGATTTGTCTTTCTCACGGTGCCTTCCAGCAGTGTTCTTTGGTCCCAAGGCAGTGGGACAGCACACAGAGCCGTGGGGAGCTCTGGCAAAGGAATGCAGCAGGGAAAGGCTTCCCTGCCGCGGGCACCTGCCCGGGCTGCGCGGTGCCCGCTCCTGAAACATCGGTCTGTCGTGCTCCCTGCAGGGGCTTCCTGGGAACCGTCTGTGCAATGAAGGGTGAAACACAATCCCCAGTGGTCTACAAACCTCTTGATGATTTTATGACCAGTTTGCAAGAGAGAGTTGGCTCACTTCCCAAACTTTTGGGATCATACCATTATTCCAGCAAGTAACAGGAGCTTTGGTTTTTTGATTCTTTTCTCTGCTGACCTGGGACAAAAGTTTAGCCTTTAGTACAGAGCCTGCAGGACACTTTTTCTCCATATCCACCAGCTATTGTCAGATTGTATTTCCCATGGCTATCCAATGAAGTTTGTCCCTTGTATTCCCAACAGTGTCATAGGAAAAAAAGACCCTGTCTGATTCCTGCAATGCATGTCTTCCTGAAAGCCCAGTGCTCTGAGACTCTCACCTGTCACTAACTAATGGAAAGCTATCACTTCAGAATCCAACTTATCCCTCATCTGCCCAGCCACACTTGCAGCTGAGCTAGGAAGTATTTTTCTTATCAACATATAGGAAATAATAAAAACGGTGAAGAAATGGTCATAGCTGTATTTTCTAATGGAGAGATGGGTTAAGGGCTCCTTTCTAACTTAGTCCAGTTCCCTGAAACAATGCTAGCCAGTGTATCTACAGATTTTTGCTTGACATGAGATGTGGAACAAAATACACAGAAAACAGACCTTCCATCTTTCAGAATGCTTTCTTTTGTGATGAAAAGAGGGATAACAATTGTCCTTTGATTTTACATCTTGGTGCTCTCAATCCACTAATTGTTTCTTTTTGGAAACGTTACTATCCATGAACTGTATAGCTGTAAGGATTTAAAAACTGGAGCAATATCCTCTCACTAGGTCGTATCTAAGCTTGTCACTGAAGTAGACAGAGTATTTTGAGTACTTGATATATCCTGGCTTGAGTCATAACACTTAAGTTTGTCCTCCTTCTCTTGATGCCTGCCAAGGCTTTCCACTTGCTTAGAACCAGGTTTTCTGTTTCTTCTCTCATTGGAACTGGCCTGCTGCTTCCGATCTCTTTTGCTCTTTCACACCTCTGTAGGAAATTTCTATAGCTCTGGAAAACTTCTTGATTTTCTGTGACTCTTTTAACGATTTCCTTGGCAAGCTGCTTTGAGACTCCTGATCTCCCTGGGTTTTGGCTTTTGATTATTTCTGGCATGGGATGGGACGAATGACATTCTCTCCTCAGTCTTGCCTAGTATTTTTGAATGGGAAAATACAAAAGAAGCATCCTTAAACAAAGCTTTTTTCATTGTTTGATGCTAGACATTTTTCCCCCTGTTGAATTTCATTTGTCCTTGACATTGAAAAGGGAAGACAAAGGAAAGAGATTTATTTAACTTTCCTCTGGCTCTTTTCTATTTCCTCAATTTCAATTCTACATGAAATTTTCATTTTTCTTGTTACCTACTGGTGTATCCTTACTGGCACAATTATTGCTAACTACTTAGAGCAGCCAGTGTTCCTGCTCTGGTCTAAGCTCAGAAGACAAGTTTTTCTGACATAGATGATATGTGACACCTGTGCACTCACCCTGTGTTACCAGAATGAACAAAGTTATGGCAAAAGCTAAGAGGACAGAAAGTGAGGAAAAAGCATCAACTTCAGCTTTCTGTAGACAGTTCTTTGTGTTAGGCTGCCAAAAATACAGTCATCACTCTAAGGAGAAAGGCAATCTTTTTTGATTTACATCTGTGTTTATGTTTTGAGTTTTGAAATGGAATTGAGGTTTAAGTAAGAGGGATGTAAAATTATATAAAAGGATTTTCCTTCATTCATCATTTACCATGGATGTAATTTTTTTTCTTAATTAAAGGAGTATAGAAGTCTCATTAGCTAGTACTAAGATAGCTGATTGTAGATGACTCAAAGGTTTTAAAATAGAAAAATCTTTTCAAAAGGAAAAAAAAAGGAAATATTATTTTGATACCAAATATGTATGAAGTAACCAGCATGAGACACATCTACTCTGTTACAAGTATATTTGTTTCCATAGGAGAAATATCAAGATAGAGAGCAGGATTACACAATGTAATATAGTATGGTCACAACACTCAACTTCAGGAGAGCAGACTTTGGCCTCTTCAGAGATCTGCCTGGAGAAATATCATGTCTACTGGAGAGAAGAGCAGTCCAAGAGAGCTGGTTGATTTTTGAGGAACACTTCTACCAAGCTCAAGGATGGATCATGCTCATGTGCAGGAAATCAAGCAAAGGCATTTTGCAGGAGTCCTGCATGGATGGACAAGAACATCCTGACAAAACGCAAGTATGAAAAGGAGTCATAGAGGAGGTGGAAGCAGGACCAGGTGAAACAGGAGGAATATAAAAACAGTCTGAGCATGCAGAGATGGGCAAGACAAACACTTGTGGAGTTAAACTGGATGAGCTATGTGAAGAGAAGGGAGAAAGGCTTCTACCAATTCATCAGCAGTGAAATGAAGATATGATTAGGAGAAACATAGACCCATTTCTGAATGGAATAGGGGTCCTGGTCACAAGGGGAATGAGATCAAGGTGCCTAATACTTTATTTGCTTTGGGCTACACTGGTAAGCCCAGCCTTCAGGAATCCAGGTCTCTGGAGCAAGGAAAACTTACCCATGGAAGAGGACCAGGTTAAGCAACATTTGATCAAATGGCATATGCAAGTCCATAGGACATGATGGGATGCAGCAAGAGACAAAACTGGGGGAGGTTCCTGAGGACCAGAAAAAGTACATGTCACACCTGGAAGAAAGTAAATGTCACTCCTTTCTTAAAGAACAGCAAGAAGTTGTACCTGGGGACTTACAGCTTATTCAGACTTACCTCAATTACTGAGAAGGTGATGGAGCAAATAATCTCTATAACTGCTGCCAAACATTTTAAGGACATAAAGAGAAGAAATTACATAGGTTTATTAAGTGAAAATCATGCTTGACCAACCTGACACCTTTCCACAATGGACAAGAGGATGGCAATGGATGTTGTTTGTCTTGACTTTAGTTAGGGTGGTAAACTTGTGGAACATGAGTCAGTAACGTGCCTTTGCACCAAAGGATGTCAACAGCATCATGTTCTACCTCAGTAAAGAATCAACAACAGATTGCCAGAGGTAATTTTGACCCTCTACCCAGCACTCATAAGACACGTCCTGGCCTTCCCTGCCAAGGAGCAAATGAACATATAGGTGTGAGTCTAGTGAAAGGACATTTATAGGAATATAAATATGTGATTTTGGGGGTTGTCTGTGTAGGCCAGGGGTTGGTCTTGATATCCTTTTGAGTATCTTCCAGCTCAGGATATTCTATGATCCTATGACTAAGGGACTGAAGCATCTGTTCTACAAGGAGAGGCTGAGAGATCTTGTGCTGTTTAGCCCATAGAAGAGAAGGCTCAGAAGGATCTTGTAAATAGAAGTAAATATCCCATGAGAGGGAATAAAAATAACATAGCCAGAATCTTGAGGGGTGGGTAGCAAAAAGGACAAGAAGCAGGAGGAACAGAAATAGATTCCATTTAGACAGAAAAAAAAGTAGGGTTTGTTTTGATTTTTTTTTTTTATTACTATTGTAAATGTGCTTGAACACTTTTAAGAACCTGTTCCAATAGAGATTCTTAATGTTTGGAAATAATCAAAACCTGGATGGACACAGTCTTGAGCACTCTGGTCTAGCTGACCATGCTTTAAGCAGGGGGTTGCATTAGAGGATCTCCAGTGATCCCTTCTAACCTCAACTATTCCTTGGTTCTGTGAATCTATTTATATATGCCTGCTTTTACAAATGAAAATTTTAAATCTCTCAGTCCATTTTAGTCTTGGAAATGCAAAATATTTCTAATACTCTAACAAAACTAAAAATTCATGGCCAGCTGAGAGTAACTAGTGAGAAAAAAGGTAGAACTGTAAAGTAAATGTTCTCACCAGCACTTCTAACTGGGAAACTATGCTTTTCTTCTTTAAATACATATCTGGCAAATGTGAGATCCTGGATATCCTGGAAGAAGTACAAGCAATATTTCTTTAGGAACACATGATGACAACTTATGTTAAATCTGTCATAGCTGAACTAAAAACAGTTAAAGTAAGGAAATTATGCCCTATTTAATTAATATTTGATTTTTGCAAACATATTTGGCTTATCTATAGTGCTTTCTTTCCCACAATGTAGACCAGGTGATAAAATATTAAGTGGCTAAAAAGAATCCAAGTTTAAATTGATTCAGGATCTCCTTAAATCTAATCTTAACTGAAATTTAAAAATAGTATATTAAGTAGCATAATCCTTAACATTAAACCAGTTTATCTTAAAAAGAATATTCAGCTCAGCTCAGTTCAGTTAGAATAGAATAGAATAGAATAGAATAGAATAATATTTCAGCTGGAAGATACCTACAACAATCTTCAAGTCTAAATGTCTGGGGGTTTTTTAATAATTAAATCTATGTACTGATCTGACAACATTTTCCAATTAAAAGAATACACAGTCTCCACAAAATAGGTATTATAATGGAGGAGAATATATGCCCTCATTCAGACATAGAAAACAAAAAATGCTTCAATGTAGAAATACCACTCAATGAAGATTTCCTAGGGTTTTCTGCAGGGGTATAAAAATATTAATCACACAGTGTATGAAAAATTTCCTCATGTGAAATATAACTTCCTTTCAGGATTGTATTCTTTGTAAAGAACCACATGTATATGCAACTTTTAGGGACCTGGCTTAGAGTGTAGATGAGGCACTTAGGGACATAGTTTAATTGTGGACTTGGCAGTGTTAGGTATATGGTTGGACTCAATGATCTTAAGGATATTTTCCGCTTTAAATAATGTGATGGTTTATATTTTCTTATAGCAATAAACCAGCTGTGTATCATCAGCTATTTATCATCAGTTTTGTAGAAGTATTTTTACACATATTTTACATTATTCAACTAAGAAAGGAAATATAATTTAGAAACAAGTTTCAATATCTAACATGTTAAATTTTAATTAACTTAGGTGAGCTAACTTAATGTGGATTGTGAGGCACGTGCATCAGATGTTTTGTCACTTTCATGTTTATGTTGTGCTGCTAAGTTTAGAAAGCAAGAGTTTGAAAACCCGGGAGCCAGAGTTTCTGGAAGATAATTGTTTTTCTTCTGACGTGAAGTATTTCACATCTCATAAAAAATTATGTACCTGCGTATATTGCCTTAAACTGCTGTAAAAGCCCTGTTTCCTCAGCCTGCAGAAGCACAAAATTGCAGCACTGTTTTACTCTGTGCCTGATAAGATGGAGAGATGTGAAAAATTTAAAAGCCGCACCCTTTTTGCATCGCCCGCATAAAGCAAACGCGAGAGTCCTAAGGGGCGGAAAGGCCTCCATAAATCTGTGCTACTCTTGGGAGACGCGCGCAACAGGATAGCCCAGCGAACTGTGAGAATGCTCCTGTGATGGGGTGGCACGACCGGGACCAGCAGCAGCAGCAGCAGCAGCTTTAGAACCAGCAGAACCAGCAGAACCACCAGCAGCAGCTTTAGAACCAGCAGGACCAGTAGCAGCAGCAGCAGCTTTAGAACCAGCAGAACCAGCAGAACCAGCAGCAGCAGCTTTAGAACCAGCAGAACCACCACCAGCAGCAGCAGCTTTAGAACCAGCAGAACCAGCAGAACCACCAGCAGCAGCTTTAGAACCAGCAGGACCAGTAGCAGCAGCAGCAGCAGCAGAAGCTTTAGAACCAGCAGAACCAGCAGAACCACCAGCAGCAGCTTTAGAACCAGCAGAACCACCACCAGCAGCAGCAGCTTTAGAACCAGCAGGACCAGTAGCAGCGCAGCAGCAGAGAAGTTTTAGAACCAGCAGAACCAGCAGCAGCAGCAGCAGCTAGCAGCAGCAGCGAGCAGCAGCAGCAGCAGCAGCAGCTTTAGAACCAGCAGAACCAGCAGCAGCAGCAGCAGCAGCAGCAGCTTTAGAACCAGCAGAACCACCAGCAGCAGCTTTAGAACCAGCAGAACCAGCCAGCAGCAGCAGCAGCAGACAGCAGCAGCAGCGGCGGCCCGGGGCCTCTCCCGTGGCCTCGGGGTGGCACTCGCGCTCCGCCGCCGGGCGCTCCGGAGATTTCCGTCTCTGTTATTCCCACCCTGCAGGGCCATTTCCCATCAGAAACTAATCCTGTTCTCAAATCTGCATGTTTCTTAGAACTATCGCCGGAAAACTAATGGAAAACAAAAGAGCCGTGCAATATCTATGCAGTAATTCTTATGTTTGGCTCTGGCAGAGATGGAAGTGCCAAGAGAACAGCTTCCCATAGTAACTCAGAATTTCTAATTATGCATAAGAATATTAAAATGAACATACATGCACGCACACACACACATATTACTGTTATGATTTTGTTCAGAGATAAATCTGAAGGGTCATTCTCCTTTTTATTAAAAATGCTCTTACTCTAATCCACAGGGGTGGGATGTGGAGGAAATTAGCACATTATTATGCATTTTAGTTTCTTGGAAAAAATCCTTATATAAGGTTTGCTAGATTTTTTTTTACATTTTATATTTGTATATGTATGTATGATTATGTATGTATGTATGCATGTATGTATGTATTCTATTCATGCAAAATTCCCAAAACTGTTAAAATTTCTTTGAGAATTATTTTGGATTTAATGGATCTGACTCTTTCTTCTGTGTCAGAGTCGTAAATGAGACACTGTTTTTTTACTAAAAGCTATGACAGCAAAATCACTAATTTCTATTTAAGATGCAGACAATTTTTCTTCAATCAGATAATGCTTGATTTTCCAGGTAATGTTTAATATGAGGGAAGTAGAAAATGTGCTTTATTTTGTGCATAAACTGAATCTGAATTCACAAAAATTCTGAAGTCCGAACCAACTTTGGCATGTACATCTTCTGTCTTTACTGTATTTTTATAATGTAATAAACAAGGAAAAAAGTGTTCTTTCTTCATTATTACTTGTACAGGAAGGACTTTTTTTTAATACGAATTTAGGCAGAATGGAGTACTTTAAACTATTAACAGATATGTTTTAATTTAAAAATCAAATAATCTTGCTGCCTCCTGAGGATGCTTTTCACCCACAAGCTTTAATTTGATTACTCTCAAGGGACCAGTGGCCAATTTCGATCAGCTGCCTTATTTTCAAAAAGTGTTTATTTTGATCTTGTTCATTTGAGAAGATCTTTTGAAGGTTTGTGCGACGTGGATTCTTAGTGAAAATTAATCTGTTAGACTTCTAATACAAAACTGCTTAGCTGTTAGGAAGAAGTCATACCTGAACATAGTACCTGTTAGATAATAATCTTCTATTATACCCCACTGAACAGTGAGAGGCTGTTTAGAGATTACAGAAGGAATGAAGATGAAGACTCCTTTTGACTAAGCATGAAAGACTAGAAGTAATCTTCCTCCAGAGTGCTGAGAGGCTGTGGAAGAAAACAGCAAATCAGTGTAGTGAAGCTGGATGGCAGCTGATCCAGAAAAGTGTATGATGATGTATTTAGAAAAGCAGGTCTGGTAACTGAAAATTAACTGGGTAGGACTGTATCTAATAGTGAAGCATCTCAAGAGCAACTCAGATATGGCATTAGAGCCCAAAGGCTTCACAAACCACAGACCAGAAACTTTAGGCAACCTTAATGATATTCCAGGATAAGAAAGGTTGGTCAGTTATGTCCTTCAGCAAGCTCCCACAAGTGCATGAATCACAGTGTGCAGAAGAGAGTTTATCATTGTATCTTCATTAATGTGTAGAGGACAGTACTATTAAAATTTAATACATTTCTAATTAAGAGCCTTGTATGATAGAAGAATGCAGCAGTATTTTTTCATAAGACTTGAGACTAAGGAAGAAGAAATCCCAGGCAACCAAAAAAACTCTAAGGATTTTTTATTCCTACCTGAACAAAAATGGCTGTCAGTAAGGAACATACTGAATGGGGATATGCTTGTTCTAACTAGTAAAATATTGATCTTTTCAAAAAACTTTTTCAGAAATATAATTCTATTGCATTAATTAAAAACTGGCACGTTATTCTTGAAACAAAAGAGTGACAATTAAATGAGTTCTAAAAAATTAAAATCAGGAGACTAGAAGCATGGTCAGACAAAGGGGTATTTAGGAAATCCTCGGAGGTGAAGTGCTTGAAGTAGCCCTGTCTCTGTCTCTTGAAGGCAATAAGAGAGAATATTGTGGAAAAGACAGTTATTAAAAAGGAATAATTTCCTCCCTTTTTGAAGGCAATATTTGACATCTGTAACAGAAGGGGCTCCAACTCAGCTCTTTGCTGCTGCTCTATCTGCATCATGCCCCTCTCCAATAACATGCTCTGCAGAAGTCCCTAAACAGTCTGTGGCCTTGTGCAGGGGTGGAGCTGAAGCCTGTGTTCCCTTCTCAGTTTTCTTACCCAGGCCTTCTCTGGGTAAGAGCTCTCTTCTTCATACAGGCTGTAGTTCTGTAGTTTCTAAAGGAAATGATGATAAAAAGCTGAAGAACATGCTGGGCATAGTTTTCTTGTTAACAAGGATGAAAATGTTTCTGCTCAGAGTTTTGGAATGTTGTTGCCCTCCTTCTCCTCTGGGGTGGCTTTTTTTCCTCAAGTGTCTTATCCAGAAGGGTCTGGAGAGAATAGAAAGAAATGAAGTGCTGCTATTCTCTTGGCAACACTTGTTACAGGCATGGAGGGCAGACAAGAGTCAGTCAAGCCCTCTGAGAGCTGTGTTGTCTTCGTTTACATAACAAAGCAAAACATCTTTTTTTGATTTCTATTCAGTTTTATGATACAGAGAAATCTGCATAAAGTTTAATGCAAATTTTACCATTCGCATTGCAGAAGTCTGTTGAACAAAACACTCCATACTTCCTCAAAGCTTTATACAATTTGAGCCATCACTGGCTTGATTTAAATATTTACCTCTTGAAGGTTCAGCTTTATTTAATATTACATTTATTAATGCATCTTTGAGCTAATACATCTTTCCTATTGTTTTAGTTAAAGTCTTGGTATCTTCCACAATTATAAACATTTTTGTTGTGCAATGTCTGAATATTTCCACTTATTTTATGCAGAGAGCCTGAATTAAAGGACAGGGGTGGGAGAATCTTATAATCAGATGGCATGTAAGGGAAAATGCAGGAGAGCAAGCACCATGAGCCATGACTGAGAACTTAATGTAGAAATTGAAATTGAAAATGATAAATTCTTCAAATTTGACTGCTGCTTTGAACATGTAGCTTTAATCTTAAGTAAAGATCACAGCTTTTCTAAGTATTGCAGCAAATGGCTGATATCCAGAAGAGCACAATTTTGTGTCTCATGCAAAAGTGAAGAGAACAGGGCACTTTCAGGGTGACTGAACTCCTTCACTGCATGCACAGCAGCGGTGCTCAAACTGCAGTCTGCTTAAATTGGCCTGGTTGCCTTGGTATGTCTTGACCTTCCCAGATCTCCAGATCTCATGGATGAGCGAGTTAGATGTTCAGGTATGAAAACTGTACTGTCTACGACATTTCGATGGCCACCCACGTCCTCCTCCCAGACACAGGCGTATGAACTCCCATTTATTGTTGTCAGACAGCAGCATGACCAGAGCTTTGGGCTTTCTCTCATGAAGGTATTTAAGGTATTTCTGCCATTGACCCTTTAATTTTTTTTTTTTTTCCCTTGGAGACAATTTTTTTTTCTCTTTTTAAGTTCATGACAAAAATGTGTTATGTAGATATGTCATTCTCTGACAATTCTCCAGCTGGAGCTGAACATGTGTCTCTCCCTCAAAGGCTCAGATCTCCAGAGGGCTCCCAAAAGAAGTGGTAGAAAGCAGCAGAATGGCTGCACAACTAGTTATGTGATGTTACTCTTTCTTAACATCAAGAAGAGAAATTCCTCTGCTATCACTATTTTTTTATCAGAATAATCTCATCTAGTCAAAGTGAACTGTATGCAGATGTCAAGTGAGAAAGAGTGCTAGAGAACAGTGTTGGAACATGAATCTTTAGGGCTTTTTTTTTTTTTTTTTTTTTTTTTTTTTTGGCAAAGTCTGACCCACAGAGGAAGAAAGCCAAATATAAAAAATCTTCTTGATGGGAAAACCACTTTCCCTCATACATTTCCCTCTACCAACACAGCTCTCCCTGACATCTTTCCAACCCAGACTGGTGGGTAGAACTCCAGCTCTGTGCAAACATATTTCCTTGCAGAACACCGTGGACTCAACTCTCACCTGAGTGACTGATTCTTGAGAAAAGGATTAACACTGCAATGCCACACATCTGTGACAGTAATTCCTACTTGTTGAGCCAGCAAACATGCAGCATCACCTCATGTCTTCAAGCACTGTCTTGCAGACTGTGAGAGCCATGGTTTGCCACTGGCTCTGCTAAAGCATGTGCCTCAAGGACAGCATGTTCAGCCAAGGCACCCTTAAAAACAGGCTTACTGTGAAATGGATTTGAATTGAATCTTACCAAAGAGACAGAAGGGTATCATCAGAGATCCTGTGACACGGGAGCATTTAAAAACTCAATATTTTGTGAAATGAAGCATCTGTTTCTGTTCTAAGTTGCCATTAAACTCTACAAAAAATATTACTAGGTACCAGTTGACACAAATTTTGAGACAGAGAAAAGGAAACACCAAATAAGTTCCTTATTAAAAGTAGTTTCATTATTTTCTTTTAAACGCTGGTTTTGCATTTTTAATCATAGATTGGAACTCATTGGTTTCTGCAACACTCTTGCTAAATGCATCCTTTTAGAAAATAATTGACCTGGATATATTTTCACACAACCTCAGATAAAATTTCAAGGAAGAAAAGAAACAAAATAAATGTTATGATGCTAACAAAACCAACACTGTTAATTTCCTTTACTGCCTCCTTATAAAGGTAGCTTTATGGCTTTTTTTTCAGAATGGGGAAAAAAAGAGTTGTCTTGTCTAAAGTCCTAATCTGTTCAGGACCTTTTGATTACTTCTCTAATCTGAGTGTTGTCAGCAGTTCCCTCAGCTTGGCACTATTCATCATGTCAAGCATCTGAGGGTATGGAGATTTTCGAAATTAAAACTGCAGCTGTGCTCATTTGAAATATGACTAAAATAAAATGCCACTATTCTCTGTAGCATCATATGTTAGCTCAACATGTCTTTTTTCTACTGCTACAAAGTTTTCAATATATATTTCTGTTTCTTTGATCCTAAGAGACCATGCATATCAGGACCAATCCTGAAAACTCTCCCAGGTTGGCACAGCTCCACAAGCCAGAGGTTCATGAATCGCTTTTCATCTGGTGGGTGCTAATTTTTCTTTGTAGGCTTCAACATTTCCCACGAGAACTTAACAAATTTGGAAAATAGTTTTCAAGAATATTGCAAAACAAACACATAGAGAAAAAACAATTCTGTTTGTAAAATTGCTACCTCAGGCCTATCAACTCTACCAGTCTATTTCAACCTGCCTGGTTGTGGGCAAAGTACAGATCTGGGGACTTTTGCTGGACTGCCAATGAACACAAATATCTGCTTCCCAAGTCTGGTGTTGACAAAAAGAACACACACACACACAACACACACACACACACACACACACACACACACACACACACACACACACACACAAATCCTTCATAAAAGCCCCTACCCCACTCTGTTCCCAGGTTGTATTTTCCTTCCTTCTGCTCTGGATTATATTAAATTCATCAATGTCCATCCAGTGAGATGGTGAGCCACAGTCCCTCCAGGTACCACAACAGCTTGAGCTGCTCACAGGATCCACAGTGTCCACACCCCCTTCCTGCTCCAAGAGTGCACCTCTGGTCCCCAGGAGCTGCAGTTATCCTTCTAAAATATTTTGAATGGCAGCACCTGAGGGTTTCTGGATTAAACTAAAGTTTTAATCACAGGGGGTTTTACCACTGTTGGCAACACTTCTTTCAGAGTTATCTGGAAGAAGCTGTAAACATCACAGTGTAGTTCATAGTCTCCTCACACAGGTCACTACATCCCTCTGAGACCTAAAACCTGCAAATTGTGTCCACTAACATGCCAACAACAAATTCGGATCAAATTAGTATGTGCTGAAAAATAAAATGGTAACTTTTGACAAAATATTGTGAAAACAGCACTGAATTTTTACCAGCTTCGATATTTATGTCATGCTCTTATGCTTCACACTGCCAAATATTTCTCATCAAAAGAATCCTTTTAACCTGTTATTGATATAAACTAGACATTTACATTTGGAGGGTTTATTTTTAAAGTACTTTTGTCAATTAAGAGATATCAATTTTACATCAATTCTGGTTAGCAATTTGCAATCATGTATCTTTGAATCATTAACTGAAGTAAAGAACTCAGGGTAGAAATAGTATTTCTTCCTTTTTTCTTTTTTTTTAAACAAAAAAAAAGCACAAAAATTAAAATTCTGACATTTTCTTTAAAAAGCTAAGTAACAATTATGAAGCTTTCAGCCTTCTAAGCAGCAATATGCATAACTGGCATTGAAATGGCTTTGAGTATGTAAGGCATTGAATCCAAGCCGATGGCTTCCAATGTTGTTGAGAAGTTCATGTTTGCACACATGCTTTCTATCTCTCCCATAATCCTGAGATCCAGGGTTGGTTAAAATAACACTCTTGGAAAAAATGTGGGGATTTTCAGAAAGTCAAGGGCTTATTAAGCTTATACTGGTTTTAAAGTTGTTGTTGTCACCCACTAATGAAAAACTGTCTTTACAATTACTCTTTTTCAAGAAGTCAGGAAATAGGACTTATTCCCCAAGAAGGCAACATGTTTATCTACCTGCACCAAATAAGAATTAAAGCAGAGCTCATCTATAAGTCCCACTTTAAAAAAAAAAAAAATCTTTGTGTTCCCATCTACAAAGAAAATACTGCCCAGATTCAGCCAGGTGTCTAATCTTCAACCAATTATCTAATTGTGTCATAAGCTTCCCTCTATGGCACATAACTTTGAACAACTCTGCAGATACAGCTGGGTGTAGCCTGTGAATTCTCCTTTCCTCCAAGATCTGTGTCCTGTGCAGCTGCCATTTTTAGTTCAATGCATACAGCATATCATGTCTTACTGCTGCTGTTAAATAGTTGTTAAATATATAAATAAAACACACATTTTAGATGTGTTTTGGTCTAACGGTCAAAGTTAAATAGTATTTACATGGAGAGACTTCCCTGACTAACAGTGCTTGTGAGCCTGTGCTTCTGATTACATCTGATAACTTCCAAGATAAGGTTAAGGCTAGGATTCTTGCTGCCTTAAGATTATACTGTTCTTCAGCTTAGGATGAAAATTTTCAAATGTGTCTGGTTTTACTTTTGTTTGCATCTGACTGACTACCAGTATGAATTTTCTCAAAAAAATGGGATAATATTTTAGGACACCAGACAAGTCTATATTTTTACAGAATTGTGCCTGCTCAAACTCATGGTAATTCACTAAAGTTTCTACGTGCCCTTTGGGAGCTCACCAAAAAGATGAACACAGTGGTGTCTGATAGCTTCACCTCAGCAAGATCTACAAATTCAGCTGCAAGATCTAACAAAGTGCCTGGTCTTAGTTGCCAGTCTTAGTTCCACTCTGAAGATTAATACAACACAGCAGTTCACTACATGGTATGCATTTGTTTCTGAGGTACTGTCATTTATAAACTGCTAAACACAGATGGATTTCCATCCATTTCAACTTCAGTGACTGCGCATGGATCTCGAAGAGCATAGCTGAGGAGGAGGGCTGGTGGCAATTGAGGAGCACACGCAGTGCCAGCAGCTCGGTGTGCAGTCAGTGCCAGCTGCAGGTGGAGCTCTGTGTGCTGACAGCCCCGGCAAGAGGCATGACCTGCTGTTCCTTTACATAACAAATGTCATGGGGACTGCAGCCTGGCCAGGGGAACAGACACTCAGAGACTCAGTGGGAGCCAGTGACCCCCAGGCTTTTGTGGACTTGGACTCTGAGGGTATAAAAGCCCAAGAGTTCGAGGTCCCTTCTGGGAGGCACCAGCTCAAGCTGTTATTTTGTTATTTAATTATTCGACCATGATTAAATTATTTAAAGGATTCCCACATCTTAGGTTCTGCTCTGGAGAACCCAGGGTCCAGCTGGTGAGGAAACCTGTGTGAATGTGGGGTGTGTAGCCATGAAGGGCCTCGGTGGTGTGGTGTGGCAGTGACTGCCAGAATGGGTCCTGGATGGTTGGAGAGGGAAGTTTCCTTAATAGTCATGATCCCTGGAATCTGTGGAGTAGCTAGGTGGGCACTCCAAAGTATCTGGCTACCACAGTTAAGTCAAAGAAGGACTCAGTACTCAGCCATAATTTCTCAACTGTGAAAACATACCTATACTAGAATTAAAAATTACCAACTGTGCACTGCTTTCCTTTCTGGCCATATGCACACCTAGTCCTTCAGGATGTTACAGAACAAGCTGTATTTCTTTAAAAAGGCATGTATACAGCAGTGGGGGAAGACATTGGAAAATTCTTTAACCTTAACATAGAAGTGTTTCATCCCTTGCTATGATTAATGCTTAGTTTTGTACCATACAGTGCACAGTAAATTATATAACTTTCCTAATAACTTTTATAATTGTTTTGATTAATTTTTCTAATTAATTGCTTTAAATAATCATAAGTACTGCAATTATGCACTCTGTAACATCCCACTGTAGCCAGCATTTAGCAAGGTTTGTGATAAGCTGTTACTGTGAGAACAGAGTTTGGGAAAATTAATGAAACTCTAAGTTTTACTACAGCAGTCATGATCAACGCTGATATGCTTCAATGATCTCAGACCTAGAAGGAGATTAACAAATCCTTGGGAGAAGGCTTTTGCTGAATATTACTGAAATTGGACACAAGAAATGCAGAGTTTATGGACCACAAGGACATTTTTCAGAGCCATGAGATAAAAAGGAAACCAACTAGGACAATTCAACAATTGTCCTGAAACCAAATCTGACTGGACTAATTAGCATGAGAAGTGAGAAATCAACAACCATTAGAAGACAGAATACTAATTAATGAAAAAAAAAAAGTAATTTATAACCAATGAACATTAATTTGTTTGCTGAAATGTATGAATAATGAAAACTTCTGAAAGTGTGTGTGTATGTTAGGTGGAGCCCATGCACCCACAATGCTGAATAAAATAATGCTGACTTTCTAACCTATCAAACTCATTGGAGAGTTTATTTCTAAAGATCTAGATGATCTTTAAGGTTTCTTCCAACCCAAACCATTTTATGACTGCAGATATTGCATTAAAGAAATGAAAATTGTCCTGCTTTATGTTTCAAGTCCTATGCCAGATCTCCTGGCTGGTCTTGAAAGGCCTGGATGTTACAGTAGTCCTGAAATGCACGTTTTCTTCACTGTTAGCAAAGATTCCATGAGTCTTAAATGATCTTTTTTTGCTCAAGAAGCCTTCATCTATATTTTTATCTGTTAATTGCCATTTTATTAGGGCAAAGGTAATTTTATGATAAGGTTATTTGTGGCATGAAGTTCTGTTGTGAAGTTGAGTTCTCCATCTCCTTTGTCTATCTATTCAGCACAGAAATAGAAGCATTCTGTTTAAAACCACACCAATATTTTTTAATTCTAGTATGGTAAAAAATCTCTACTAAGAAGTGGATTTGGAGGTCTCCCAGAAAATATATCTTCTCTTTCTTCTTGCATTACACCTAAAAAAATGAAGCAGACCAGAGAAATAATAAGAATTAATATACTTATACTTCGAATGCATGTGCTACCTACTTTCTCTCAGACTAACATCCGTATTTCTTTCAGAGTGCCTGCCTGTGTAACATGGAAATACGTGCCAAAACATATCAAATCAGCTGCATATTGCAAAGCATCTGCAGCTTAGGGCTTATGGGAATCCCTTGAAATATGGCACACAGAGCACCAGGGAGCAGGAGGGGAGGGGAAGAAAGAGGAGGCAAAACCTCCAAATCCTTATGATGCACTGTTAACATGAAAGAAAAGAAAAAAAAATTAAGAGTAAAAATGAAAATATATCGACTCATTCAATTAATCAGCATTGCAGAACTGCAGTCACATACAGAAGAAACACAATTTTGTTCATCTCATTACATATCTTTAAAATGCTATCTTTCAGCATTCACACATATTTATCATTACTGCATATATAATTAAAACTCAAAAATATTTCTTCCACATCTTTCTTCCTGTTGCCAAGTTTCTACAAGCTATCACCTTGTCATTAACTGTTATGGTTTTATTTCAAAGTCAAAATACGTTTAGGGGATAAAAACCTTTTACCTTCCCTGCTAAGATCAGTGACTGCCTTTACCAATAGTCCCAAGAGAACTGATCAGAGACTTTGATCATATTGAACTGATTTGAATTTATAAATTTATTATGAACAAAAAAAAAAGGGCAGAAAACCCATTATCTAAACTATCTTAGTAGAGCAACACAACATACTTTTCCATAAAAGCCTAAAAGAGAAGCTCTAACAAGTCAAAGCAATAGTTTAATATTCTGTCTCCGACAGTGGCAATGGGCAATACTGTGTAATACCTGCGCCATTATCCACTGTCCATTCATCTCATACTCCCTCAGCATCTGCAATCACTGGATCAAGGATCAACATTATATTAACCTATACACTTTCCTATTCCTGTATTAGATTATAGCTGTGAGAGGTTACATACTTGCTTATTCCTCTCATCATCTGTTTATAGACCTTTAGTCCTTAAATTTCTCCTTAACTCTCTCTAGAGTGAAAATATCTGACCACAAATTAAATTACTAGGATCAGCCTTAGAGTTAGAAATCGCATGCCCTAGCCAAGAGAATATGCAGACTAGAAGACATTTATGGTAGAAAAACTGTTCACTGCTCCTGCTGAAGCCAGGCTACAGCACAACAAGGAACATGAGGCCAAAAGGAGAACACCAAACCGTGGCAGAGAAATCCTGTGGCTGCACTCCATGTTCCTGAGACTTTTCATGTACCTACCACAAGACAATTAAATAAAAGACTGAAACAATTCCGGAGCAAATATCATGAGACCCCTTGAAGTTGCGGCCCTTAGCTTCTGTAGATGGAGACCAAGTCCACTCAGAAACAGAAAGCAAACATAAAGTCTCACTGCAGTTTCTGACAAAAAAATATAGGAGGATTTCAGGGGAAAGAAATAAAACCAAACAACCCCTACTAAACCCCCAAAACTCTTCTCTTGCTCATAAAGGCCCCTTAAAGTCTGAAGGGAAGCTAAGAAACAGTTGCAAGCCAGGATATATCTTCTAACTGCTACTGTTTGCTTTCTTGAGCTGAATTTCTCATTTGAAAAGTCACAGGGGTAGAACAAACCAGCCTCATTTTCAGTGTTTATTAATTTGAGGTCTATGAACTGTTGGTTAGCTTCAGCAGTATTGCCCAATTAAAATCAAGTGTTACATGAGTGTCACTGAAGACACAATCTGAAAACAAGGAGGCTGGGAGCATTTTTTCAGCTGGCACAACCACAGATATATTACTGTCCCTTTAAGTAAGTAAGCAGCTTCAGTGGGTTGAAGACATGTTTATTAGACATAAACAGAACTAGTTTGCATTTAAAAAAAAATCAGTTGAAGTCTGGAATAGTTTGGCAATGGACTAAAGGCTGGGCTCACTTTGGACGCTCTCTCTAGTCACACTTTTCTTTAAGTTTTTCACTTCTGAGAGGAACTGCACTTCAATACTGGGCTGCTCTTCTCCCTCATGTCCTGCAGGTCAGGCTGCTCTCATACTTCCTAAAGTTAATGTCCTTTCCTCAGTCCTGGACAGAGGCTTTTCATAAAAGAAACAATGCCAGGTTCAGCACAGAGCTTTCGGTAAAGAACTAAACAAAAGGCTGACAGTGGTTTCTGGGTTACACTTTCAGAAGGGTACATTTTGTTCTTCTTGGTGTCAGTCCAAAATAACTTCAGTCTAGAGCTTACTGGAATTCATGCTTGCTTACACCATTGGATGTGAACGTGAACTGGTGTTAAAAGACAAATACATTTTGTTGGTGAAGACAGAGAGTTTGAATTCAAAAAATTCTTATACTGTCTGGTAAATGGTAGCATCAGCCTGCAGTAACATCACCCAGGAAAAAAGCATGGCATTTGTGCCGGAAATATCTGGGGTTTTTTAATTCTATATTCTGTTTCATTAGCATAAGGAAGCTAAAACTCTGAATTTGATTTTAATCTGTCTGGAAAAGATCTGTCTTCTCATTTTATAAGGTTTCAGTCAGGATTTTAGCAATATATTTGTTTTAAAAAGTTAACATGGCACTTAATTGATTTTTGCTTTGGCTTTTGCTAACATGGATGAAAATCTACTTTTTTTCTGCTCTTCTGTAATTCATACTGATAAATGGAGACACATCATGTAAGTTCTTTAACTATTCACTATTCTTTTTGTGACATCTTTATATTGAGCATATAGGTGTAAGAGAACAATTTCCTTATGCTGACAATTGTAATATGGAAGTTTTGCATTACCATAATGTGGAATTCAACACACAGAATAAATGCTTTAAATGTGCTCCTGGGGGTGTTTTCCATTTTTTTTTTTTTTTTTTTTTTTTTTTTTTCTTTTCTGTTTGGTTTGATTTGCTTTGGCTTTATTTTAAAGACAGCAGAAATTAGGAGGCCAGGATAAGCTAAGGCAAACTGAGAGTAGAGAGATCCTAAACACACAGTGCAGTATATAATTGTATTTCCTGGGACAATAAGATAGAAAAAAGTGTATGCTTTTGAAAAAGTGCTTTTTACTCATCATATCGATGTAATAACATTTTAAAACCAATGAGTACAGCATATGAAGTCCTTTGTCCTCCTAATTTGAATTTTTTGTAGTTTAAAATAAATTTCCAATAGTGAATCATTAAACTAAGGCATAAAAGCCTTGTGAACACAAAAGGTCCACTGCTCTGAAACTTTCTGCTGTTGGAGAGAAACAGATTCAAAAAACAGTAACAGCTATGAAAGGGGAGAAAAGGTGACACTTAAACTTAGACAGTTGCTTACCAGAAAAGAACCAAGATCTTTATATGTCCACTTCTGATCAAATTTAAAGGAAATAAGAGGTGCAGTAGGCACAGGCTGTTTTTATGCTATCCAGCTTTGAAAATCTGATCTTCTCCAATTTATCAAGAAACAATATCTGAAGAAAACTTCAAGGTAGCCCCTTTCAAGTAAAAATTTGGACCAGCTGATCTCTCAAGGTCATAGATTCATTAAATCATAGAATCTCTCAAGATGTAAAAGACTCGTAAGGATCACTGAGTCCAATCCCTGCTCCTCACAGGAGTACTTAAAACTAAACCATATTACTGAGAGCATTGTCCAGACACTCCTTGAACTCTGACAGGCTTGGTGCCACAACCACTTCCCTGAGGAGCCCGTGACCAAACGCCCTCTCACTGCAAAAGCTTTTCCTAATGTCCAAGGAACTTCCAAAGTATGATCCTACAAAGCCCCCATGCTATGAATACACTGACAGTCTGCCATGCAAAGGCAGGATGTCTAGAACAAAGGAGGAACTACAGAGGGCTACCTAGAGATATTTTTTTTCATTCTACACTCCCAAGAATGGGTAAATGTGAAGGCAACTGGGACAAGAGAAATCAGTGCACATCTAGTGCTCAGGGTCTTTCCAAACAAAACAGTTGTATGGAAAACCCTCACAATTTTTACTCCAGTGGAAGAAAATCTGCATCTCCCCACCTTCTGCAATTTTTTTAAATATATGAAATTCCAAAAGAATATGCTATTTGAATTAAATAGGACCAAAAATATTTTACTCAGGAGCTTGTGACACCATTTTATTGTATTTTGTAGCATTCTTTCCATGACATGCCTAATACAATATTTGTAACCACTACTGAAAGGCTTGTATGAGGGCATTAACTGCACTTATAACCAAATTTGATAGCCAATAAGCAGACAGCTACAGTTCTTATTGTGTTTTTGTTTGGTTTTCTTTTTTTGAAGCGAGCATTTTATGTCCAAAATAGCAACCCAGGATTAGAACAATCTTACTGTCTGTAACATTATTATGTTCTAGGTAAATATGAATACACAGTGAAAACCTCACGGTTGAGTGGAAGTCCACATGCAGTTTGATGGAACATTCTTACATGTCTAACTACTGTACATTTCTGTAGTAACACTTGTCATAGATAAATACAGATATATTTGTGCTTACAGATGTTTTATTTCCCTAGTTTATTTGAAAAACATATAACTCATAAAACTAAAATTGGTATTTGTGGTATTTTTCTAAAGTATATGTCAAAAAGAGGTTTGTGGAGGCCTGGGGTCTGTTTTGCTGTTTCATTTCTTTGTGTTGGTCATGTGCAAGTTTTAGGCCTAAAAGTGAATTTCTCTTAAGTGGTAGCTTAAACAACAGGCATTTTAGTGTAGGCTTTCCCTGTCAGGTGTCCAAAAATCACCTTGAATTTGGTAATCTTGTCCAATAATTCTTGATTACCAAATTACATATCCTGTTCCATTTTAATGTCCTACACAGAAAATAGTCTCCATTTCTCCCACCCAAAAAAATATCACAAAACAAATAACAGCTGCAGAATAAATTTGTTAAGCTTCTACAAAAAATCAGCAGTACTGGGGAATTGGTATTTTCTATACTTTTGAATGGTTGACCTGACATGACTTCTATTTTGTTGCTCCCTTTTTCAGGGAGAAAAACTGTTTTCTTATCTGACTGCATAAGGACTAACTGAAACAAAACGTTGCATTACATTGGAAAAAAAAAAAAAACCAAAAAAAAAAAAACCAAACCAAAACAAAACAAAACTACACATACAGTCTTAGATACCAAGAACTTTACAAGTAATTTCTCTCCTGACACTCAAAACTTCTATCATCATCATGCCTCATCTTAAAAAACATTAAACTTATTTTTCTGAGACAAAATACATGGGGGCTGAGACAGAAGTACTGAATAACAGAAAGAATTTGTGGGTTACTAATCTGGCAAGTGTACTTCAGAGCTGACACTCCATTGTGAGGGTCAGTGCAAGGTAGTTCTGAAAATGAGTGTGCTTTGTAAATGAGAAAAAAATATCCAGTTTGTAACTATTGAGCAACATGAGAAGATAGGTAAAACATAGCAAAAAGTAAACATTTACTGGATTATTTAAAGTATATTACTAGAACCAACAGGACATACCTTTAAACATGTATAAAGTATTATACATAAAAATGCATAGATGTACAGTAAATATGTTCATTTATATGTAGACAGAGTAATATGTACACACAGAGTCTGTTGTGCTTTGGTGAGTCTAAGCAGTGAATCCTGCAGCACGTTGTCTTAAAGCAGTTTTATTGTACAACTGTGTCGACGGAGCAGGTGTGAGAACAATGTACATTAACACTAAGCAGGTAAGTCAGATCCATTTACTCTTGAAATGTACAAATATAGGAAACAAAGGCCATAAATGCAATTGTACCTACACCTCCAAGACTTCCTTTTCTTATTATTTATTTAAATATGCACAAGTCCACCTACTGGTGCTGTGTAGGTTTCTTTCCTTGTCAACATGTTCACCAGGCACTCAGAACAATATCTCTGATGAAATTCAGGACCACTTCCACTGATCCAACTGAGTGCACTCCTGACCTTGAAGTCTTCAGGTCAAAAATGAGAGGAAAAAAATAAAATAAAAAATATATAAATAAAACAGACAAGCTTGTGGGCTTTATTTTCACAAGTTATCTGCCACCAATACTGTCAAAGCAGCTGAATTGTAGTGCATCCATGGGCAGGAGCATATAGCAGCTTTTGTGCACTTTGCAAAAAAAATACATTAAGGAAAATCAAGACTTTACTGGCTTGTTTTATCTGTTGCTAAAAAGATGCTGTGCTGCTTCTGAGCCCTTTCCATCAAATTCTTTTTCTTCTTTTTTTTGTCCTTCGTTTTTGCTGGCCTTCTCCCTAAAAAAAAAAAGAAAAAAGAAAAAAAAGAAAAACAAATAATAGCATTGAGTCAAGTAAAGAATCCAGAAGTAATTAAAAAACCCAACAAAAAACAACTCAGTGGTATAGAAATTATCAATAGGGACTGCAATGGTAATGCTGTCTAAAGAGGTTCAATCATCAGTGAAAACAAGTTTTCAGTGTGTTACAAAGGGAAGCAGGATCCCCGACTGTCATCACTTGTCCACAGGCACAATTTTTCTGGTATGAGTAACCATGTTGATGCAGGTTTCATTTTTTGGCAGGGTAAGTTACACAAGCAATGTTATGCAAGTGCCCAAGGCCCAGAGCCAAATGAGTATGCAGACTCCTTACTCACTGGAAGCTGGATATATGCCTTAGACCGTTGTGTAAATTTGCTTGAGTGAGTAGTCCTATTTAAGTCATGTCCAATACATCTGTGATTTCAATGAGAAATTGAGCAGTACAGCCCAAGAACTTGGTTGGATGCCATCCGACATGCTTTGGCAGAGACAGTACCACCTCTGCAAAGAACTGTTTTTATTGCTTATTAGTACATTGTGCCTAATTCTCACAGCATATAACTGTGCAGAAACAAAAATTTAATTACATGCTTCTACTACTGGAAGTTCACTGAAAAATAAACAAAATAGGGAAATCGGGATCAATTCAGAAAAAAAAAAAAAGTTTACCAGCTTTTTGAATGAGAAAGTTTTTCCTGTTTAGCTCTAATAATAAATCAGCGCCCTTTGGTTATCTCAGCAAAGATAGCATGGACAGAAAAAATGTCAGATACAAAGGTCCTCATTGAGCAGTGCATTACCTTTTAAGTATATGCTTAAATCCTATCAAGTCTAGTAGGATTTAAGGAGACGACCAAATGTTGTCAGATGTGAGAATGGTCTGGATTTTCTTGGCAGTATCATATACTAAAATATGTGATCAATGGTAAAAAAATAAGGTTATTAAACTCTAGAAGTGCCAACTTTGTAAACTTTCAGGAGCATTTAATGAACTTAAGAAGACAGTAAAAAGAAATTCAATTAACAGATTACATAAAAATGTGAAAATGCATTTTTCATCTACATGGTCAGTACATTATTAATTGGGAAAAATGTATGCCATACTGGTTTTATTTACTTCCATATTGTTTCTCTAATTAAAAAGGCCCAAACCAGTGCAGACGCTTTCTCTATATGATAATAATACCAAATAAATCTGATTATAAAATTATCAAAATTTATGACTCACTAAAAATACATACATACTTCAGGTTACACATTTGTAATACATTTTCTATGCTACTATTCTCTAGGAATTATTGAAGTACTTGAATATAAAATAGGACAGGACATTAATGTAACGAGCGCATGAGTTTAGTCCATATTAAAAATCATAAAGGTCCTTGGAGTTTACTTCTGCTTCTCATTAAAGTCTGGCATTAAAGTTACTATGGCATTTTGCCATTTTTAAATCTAGTTAATCCTACACAATAAATCCTCAGTCCAACCAAGCATAAATCAAAGCAGCTTTTAAATTAAAACTCTTTAGTAACAGTGTATCTAATGACGAGGCACGCCTAATGAGGTCAGAGGGAAGGAACACTTGACACAAAGTGGCATTACAATAAGATGGTTTGAATTACAGGTATTTCAATATAGTCATTTTTTTACAGAATTCTATTGGTTGGTATATTTTAAGGCATCAGAACTTGCATTTCTTGTTCAACACTGTATTCTGACTTACACTTTCAATATTCTAAATTTTTTTACCCAAATCTTTGAAATGCATATTAAGGAGGAGTAGATGAGGGGAAATAAGAAAAGTGACCAATTCTGCCAGTCAATTGATTCTCACATGACCAGCAGAATCAACAGGAGCTTTCCTGGAAATTTGCTACTCAATTTGCTCAGTGATCTTACCTTCTGGGGTTTGTCACTAAATAGACCAATCAGTAAAGGAAATATAAACATCAGTCAGTGTCTCATCTAGTTTCTCTATGACCTCCTCCAGAGAACTAGATTAATTGCTTACTATAAGTTTAATGTAGTGAAAGATCTTATTATTTTTCCTCTAAAAAACTGTGAGTTGTGATGATAAAATCACAACACAGTTGGGAAGTCTGTCTAAGCCTTAGGGAAGTAGCTCCTGCAACACAAACATCAAATCAAACTGCCAGCACACTCCCCATATGATATCCTTAAAATAGAAATGAATGGGACTAGAGTTCAATGATTTGACATCATTGTGCAACAAGCACATTGCAATGCCTCTGCTGCTCTGCAGCAATTGTCTCTGTAGCTGCTTTTTTGATTCCAAGGGACACCAAAGGCAAATTACCTTCTTTTACATGTTCTGTGGGCTAGCCCATGTCGAGGCAGCACCCCTGAGCCACTGGTAAATGATAGTTTGTTCTTCTGTTAGGAGCTCTTTGACCGCTCACTATATCTCAAACTGCCCTGTTGTACAGATTACTTTTCATTATTTTCAAGACAATATTAAACCACACAGAGAAAAAACAGATGATATGGTGATGCTAAGAGTCCCAAATTCCCAATGTCATTTTAACCAGAAAACTGAATATAAAAGTTATTTCTTGGGTAACCACCAGTTCCTACATTGTTATAGAACGCAACAGAGATTAGAGATTAGCAAGAAAAAACTGATTATGAAGATGAGTTCAAAAAAAGTGTGCTGCTGAAGTCCCTATGCATAAGAACTTTTATTAAATGCAGTTTTCAATTAAAGTGTTTTTTATCAGCAGAAGCACAGTGAACTGAAGTATCTTCTGAACATCTTGCTACAGACATCTTTTGAAGAACATGATGTTTATAATGTGCAAATAGGTCCTCTGAGATGATCTGTGAGCCAAGCTATCCCATTTCCCCATCTGGAGAGCAGCAGGATGAGGACAGCCAATGGAGGGGACTGTCCCCTGGGACCAGGATGGCAGCAGCTACCTCTGCTCTGTGTCATGGGGCAGGTGTGGACGACCTTCCCCACACCTTGCCATGCTCACTTCCTGCTCCTTAGAGCAAGAGCCTTGAGCCCAAGTTTATCTCGCCGTAGGAAGCAGCAGGGCTCTGCCATGCTTGGCTCTGCTGTGCAGTTGAAAAGGAGTGGATTTTTTTAGCAGCATTGTATTATAGTCCAGAATCTGCTATGGAACATAAAAGATAATTCCTGACTGAAGCAAATGAGAAGGGTGAGTGAATGTACTCTCTCTCTTTAGAGGGTGTTTTATCACCATAAAAAAACTGGCTATAATATTATTGTACAGAACAGAAAGTGACAATACAAGAGAACTAGAGAGGGAATTCTTACAAGGAAGGGCATGTAGGGATAGGACAGGAAGAAATAGCTTTAAACTGAAGGAGGGTTCATTAAGATTAGATATCAAGAAGAAATTCTTTACCATGAAGGTGGTGAGGCACTGGAACAGGTTACCCAGAAAAGTTGTGCCTGTCCCAGCTCTGGAAGTGTTCAAGGCCAAGGATGGATGAAGCTTTGAGCAACCCATGTCCCTGCCCAAGGCAGGGGGTTTGGAAGTAGATGATCTTTAAGGTCTCTTCCAACACAAACCATTCTATGCTTATAAGAATACCTGAGATATTAAGTCTGATCCAACTACCTTATAAACTTCTCCTGATCAGAAGCAGTATCCAAGCAAGGAAATAATCCATTGCAACTGCCTAGGATCCACAGTCAGCACTGATCTTTTAAGAGACATCCTCTGCTTGTCATCTGGCAGAGAGAGAAACACCTTGTTTCTGCTTTCTGGGTTACTGGTCTCCAGATCAGGCTTCATCTTCAATCTTTGTTTTATGACTGCTGTCTTTTTTTTTTTTTTTTCAGACTTTGATGCTAGCAGGAAGGGGAGCAAATGCAAATAATTCATGCAAAGAGCAGGATATCTGAACACCATTCAGGTTACTGTATTCTTATATTAATACTGTGTTTTCCCTTGCATACTAACTTGCTAACTAGCTTTTTCTTGGAAAGCATTTTTTTTATCTCCAACTGTCTAAAAACATAGTCCTCAATTTCTGTTATCAAAGTCAGCTCTGAACATGATTTACGTAATTTGTTTAATTCTCTGTAAAGTCATATGTATACACTGAAATGTATAGGTCCCAAGAAAGATGTGAAATGTAGCTGAATTCAGTGTTCAACTACCTATCAAAAAAGAGCTTTGAAAGTCCAATCATTCTATATCTTGCATTTCTGCACAGGTTATTTTTGCAGAAGCAATATTGATAAAGTTATTGATTTAAACTCTTTCTTTCAATTTTTAAAAATTCAGTTTTTCAATTTGCTTTATTTAAATTACCAATGAGTAAGTCTTTATTTTCTAAGTAACTTATTCCAATTGGTGGTGTCTATACAATGTTTTTCATTTTTGGAGCACTTAGTTCTGGTAGGTAGCTGGGTAATTAATATGCTATGCAATAAAATATTAACCATTAGCTAAACATCTTTTAACAGCAACATATAGGTAATGGTCCAATAACATGTAGGTTGTAAGGCAATTATAACATGAATTGCTGAAAAATCATTATTTATTCTAATATACCCAGCAATTTTCTGAACACTAAAGAGCAACAGCTACAAAAAACACCCAAAACCAAGTTGGATCTTGCTGGGTTATTTTTCTTCATTTTATGTTGCTTTTGTCCTGTTTTATCAGAGTTCCTCCTACAACACACGCACTTGTGCTCAGTTTTCTAGTTTGTCTCATACCCCAAGCTGAAAGATGCTTGTTAATACTGTGTATTCTTTCTGCATGGGCCCACCTGGGCAACTGGGAATACACGTTTCCTGGTTCAGAAGGAGCTTTTATCACCTTCTGACAGCTGGAAAGGCAGCTTTCTTCAGACAGAATTTGGGCAGCCTAACACCCAGGGCAGTTCTGACCCTCAAGAGTTAAAAGGCAGCAAATGTATTCACAGGGACTCCCAGCCATATTTCTTGAGATTCTTGACTCAGCCAGACACCACCAGTTTAGTGTCTGAACTGCCCTTCATCTGGTGTATAAATGCTACTGCATGTACTGCTGTCCTGACAAATCCTGTCCGTGGAGTTCAGCAGAGAAAGTACAGTATACAGCCAGAGGAGGGCAGCAAATGTAAAACACAGAATGAAAGGGAAAAACAAAACGGAATAGCCACCTGCAGTTTTATTTCACAGTGTAATTTCAGCAGTCCTACATACAAATCACTGCATTAGAGTTATCAGAATGCTTAATACTCCCTTCTTTATTTAAAACATTTTTTTCTTCTGCAGATGATTAGTGAATGATGGGATTTATATGTGTGTGTCTGTTTACCTTCATGGATTTTCATACACAGAACTTTCACTGCTAGCAGCAAAGGTACAGGGGAGTCCTAAGATGACAGCCGACTCTACTAAATACACCTTTTAGTCTTTTCTTCCCTTTCACTCATCCTTTTAGGAGCTAAATGCTGCATGTTTGTACATCATGCTCCTACGGCCACCGTTCTACTACAGAATGTGTGGCAGCATTTCATCCATGTGACAAGTTAGAAAAGTTATCAAGTCATATCACTGAAGGATGGCAACATCAGGGAACTAATGACAGCACTGAAAAGATGATAGGTACTCAATGATTAACCAGTAAACAAGATCAACTCAAGAGAAAGATGGCAGGTAACAGAACCATAGAATAGAATCATTAAGGTTGGAAAGGTAAAATCATCAAGTCCAACGACCAATAAAGCACCACCACGTTTGCCACTAAACCATGTCACAATCACAGACTCACAGAACCTTTTAGGTTGGAAAAGTTCTCTAAGATTGAGTCCAACCAATCACCAGCTTGTCAACTAAGTGCCATGTCCAGTCTTTTCTTGAACACTTCCAGGAATGGTGACCCACCACATCCCTGGTTTAACAACCTCTATGTGAATAAATTCTTTCTGATGTCCAGCCTGAACGTCCCCTGGCACAGCTTGAGGCAATGTCTTCTAATTCCTTCACTTGCTGCCTGGAAGAAGGGTCCGACCCCTGCCTGGGTCCAGCCTCCCTTCAGGCAGTAGCACAGAGCAATAAGGACTCCCCTGATCTCCTTCTCCAGGGGAAATACCCCCAGCTGCCTCAGCCATTCCTCACATCAGCTTCTGGAAGAGCTCCCTCTGGCAGCACACTGGTCATGCACAGACTCACAAAAGCCTCATCACTTTGCATTTGCACCACACTTCAAGCTACACATAAACACTGACTGCAAAAATCCAAAAACCAAGCAAAGAAAGAATTCAGTCCAGAAATTATTCCCCAGAAATATTTTGTTTCCCAGGAGTTTCAGTTAAAAATTCTGGATACTGAAACAGCCAGAGAAATGCACAAATTGTTAAGAAGTGTTATAAACACACTCTCAGTGGAAAAAAAAAAATCCTCACTGCTACAGAGTCATCCTCATCCTAAAGCATGATTTACAAACACTTACAAGTGGCCCACAAGAAGGGGACATACAGAGCTTTCATTTTTTTAACTTTGCAAACCACAACCCCTGGGCATCTCTACCATTGTCATACTCTACTGAATTCATGACAGTTTTCCTAAACCAGTTTGCAGTCGTGGATTTTTTTTAATGCCATTCAGCCTGAAATTGGCTGTGTTCAATATGTGCTTTAGGAGGATTATGACTGGGAGGAAATAAAAGTAAAGTATCTTTTTGGACAAGGAGTGAAAGACATTTGGTTTTTGGATAGTGGCACTGGAAAAGAAATAAGGTTGAGGGGATGCAACAGAAAGGGTCAAGTGTCAGATACCGCTTCCTCATTTTTGAGTGAATTTCTGATGTCATTTGACAAAGTCTTGTGAACTTATATTTGCCACTGAAGACACCAGAAGGGAATGTGGAATGATCACACGGAGTATATCAGCTGCCCACAATACCATTTCAAATCCCCAAAGAACAGAATGTGAAAAGGTAGGTTAATAAACATTTGCAAAGCACTTAAACATGGTAATAATGGACATCCCTGTTGTCTTTAAAAATAAACCTTCTGATTTATTTTAATATAATAGAATCAGTTCTCATGAATTATAATATAAACAAAGATCATGTTTGCATTCCTTTGTGAAAAGATATCACCTGATGGACTTCTCAAGTGACCAGTGGAGATAGAAAAGTAGTAACTTCTCTGTCCAATCTCTAGTCACTATCCAAAAACTTATATATATGAAGTCAACAATAAACTAAAAAGTTCTTTTTTTCTTCTCTACCTGAATACCTATTGAGTATGTATTACTGTGTTCCCTCTCTACATCACAGTGACATATCCCAAAGGAATTCTCTGTTTCATCTGCAAGGGTTGAATAATGTTCAGTAAATGAGGTCTTAGAACGATTATTGACTAAGAACACAAAACCCCCATATTATAATCATAGCCATCATCATAATGGATAAAAATAAGAAGCAAATAAAAACACTTCTTCAGCTTTGAAATGTCTGAGTTTGCAAGCTTACTGGTCTTCTTTTATTCTTTTTAGTATAATACTGGTAGCTAATGGTATAAATATATATTCTCAGCCTAATGAAATTAATAATTAGACCAAGAAGTGGAATTAACTTATGCAAACACAGAGTTTGATGTTTTGCGTGCATTCTTATCTATTTGATGTCAGTTTTCCTGATGAAATGAGAAAAATTTCTGTCTTGAGTAAACCTTGTAATTTCTACACAAACCATTACAAAAGCACTCAGTGCAAAGCTGATCTGAGTGATATCTTACTCAGTTCATGACATCCAGAATCCTGATAGCTTATTTTCAACTTAATAATGTCACAACTTTAGGTAAATTATTATATCTGTCCCATTCACCACTTAGCATTGTATATACTTGTTGCTTGCATACACTAGACATCAGCTACTGAGATGAAAGCTAATTTAAAAGACTCAAAGACTAATTCTTCAACTAAAAGAAATATCGAAATATCTCAAGTTCCCACATCTAAATTATGCTAGGCTTTTGTTTTGACATATCCATTAAAAAATTAAAGGTATTACTACTTAGCACAAGAATAAGCAAAGTTAGATATTCTTTTTCTCCCAAACTACCCATCTATTTTCCATCTGGCCTGAATACAAACCAACTAAGCAATACTATTAACTGATATTCTTTCCTTCTGGACAACATAGAGTCATCAGGCATTGTCATTTTTTTAAGAAATACTGATTCCTACACAAAGAATGGAATTTACATGTCACAGCCTATTGAAAGTTCTGTAGTTTTCCCCCTCAACTTTAGGGCAAATTAACTAGGAAAATAGTCATCTTACACAGCTGAAATGCAATGCATTTCCCACAGTGCTGTTTTGCAGCATATACAGTAGATGGCAGTGAGATATGAACTGAAAACTGGCTTGCACTTCCAACATTTCCAGGAATATTATTTTTTATTTGTAGAAGTACATATTCATTAAAGAATGTGGAAAGTGAAAGATTAAAAATTCACAATTTCAGAGGAGAAAGCACTCTCAGGGAAGAGGAAAATTAGTAAACTCGAGGGAAACTCTATAAACGTGGAAACTCTATAAAACTCTATATAGGAGATCCCGTGTTTAACTGAATATAGAGATGCTCAGATGTTTGGTCCCACTGTCGTCTCAGTCACAATTGCATGAAAACAGGAGAGCCAAAATGTTTGTCTAATGTAAATTTAGCTCAGAATTCCAACAATATGAATATCAGCTGCATGCAGGGTACTCACTATTCTTATCTTCATCAACAGCATGTCAGATCAGATACTCTGCAAGCAGAGCCAAGCAAAATATTTACAATGAAAGGTTTGGGCTTGTTATTTTTATTTCTTTTACAGAGAAATATAAAGCAAATTTCAAAATAATAAAAAAAAATTTATACACTGTAAAGAGTATGCATAGATACGTTAATATATGCTAACTCTTCAGACAAGAGTCATAGATAAAAACTAACTGGCTTGAACTTCTCTAGGTTTGACTGGGTACTAATATGACTTTAAACTCCCTCTGCTCAATATTTCAAAATGGATTTTTCTTTCTGTTTCCAAATGTATTTAATTATTTTATTTTTCTCTCATCATATTGGGAATAAAAAATAAATTATGTTGAAACATTTATTTGTGGCACCCCCAAAGTTTAATTTCATACTGGAAATTGCATTTTATTCAATTAAGGGTTTTTTAGAGAGAGGAAGATTGTAGTGAAAAGCTAATTTTTTTGAGAGATATATTTTCTTCTGTGGAATTTAGCCATGAATAGTTAGTCTGCTTTTAATTCCCTTCAAGGATTCAGGTCAAGAACTGAGGAATAAATTTGTTCTGGGATCTTTTTCTTTTCATTTATTTTTTTCCTTTTTTATAACTGAAACAGCTCCAAAATTATTTTTATTATCCATCATGGCTCTCTTTAAGTATTGCACAGTTAATCTTATAGATGTTCAGGAAGAAAAGAGGCTAAATTAAACACCTGATAACAAACAAAGTACAGTCCAGCAGGAAGACTCCTTCTGAATAATAACCAAAAGTGATTATGAAGGTATTATTTCTAACATGATGTGAAATTATTGCCTGATTCTTCTCATGCAGTGAGTGTCCCAGGTGAAGTGCTGCACCCACACTGCTCACTGACACTCCCTGGACTGATGCTGTCAAGGTGCTCAGGGTATTCACAGTGCCTGCCTGAATTTGGTCAGGCAGTCTGTGTTCATCCATAACTCCACCACTAAATGCAGTAAACACCTTTGCCTTCTCCACAGACATTTGATCAGATCAATCACCCAAATTTAGCTTTGAGGACTTCCCTTTACCTGTGCCTCCCACACACTATGGCCGCAGACCTCTCGGTAGTAACACATTACTAAATCGAGCAGTGTTAGAGAACATCTCCAGAGCCAACCTCCACTGCCTGTCCTGCTTTGAGCTGGGGCAGCCCTGTCCTCCCAGAGAGGCAGCAGAGGCCAGGGCTGCTCCTGCAGGCATCTCCCTGCCTTGGGAGCTCTGAGATGAACAAATGGATGTCACCAACCTGTGCCCCTCAGTGCAGTGCCAGGTAACACCCAGCAGCTTTAGAGAACCACCAGAGACACAGTGACCATCTTCAAACTGCCCAAGCAGAGTTACAGGATGTTCTGAGTCACACGGCCTTGCCCCTAGACATGTTACAGTAGCTTTCTTGATGGCCTAAGGAGAAGCACTTTCCCAAGACTATGAGGCCTTACTTATTCATACCTGCATAGCTTCTCAAATTCTGTAAATTAAATGATAAATGCATAGGCAAATTAGATAATATGTCTTTTTTAGAATGCCTACACTTTAATATTGAAAACACATTTTATTGCTTAAAACTTTAGATGATGCAGTGACTATAATTGAGAATTGGAGTCAAGAGAACCTTTAGTGACATCTCTTACATAAACATAAGAAATGAAACAGTAGTTTCATATGCTGTTGAGGCCACTAACTTGTCAAAGAAATTTGTCCAATCTAAATCCTAAGACAAGAGAAGATGGAGGGTCCAATGCTTTGGTAATTGTTAATTACCAGTTAATCGTTTCACCACCAGAACTTCTGTATTATGCAGGTATTATTTCTCATTATTCCTTTCTGTCCTAGATCAGACTGTAGATAAATATTTATCATCTGAAAAGTTAAACGTATGGCAGATTTTGTGCACCTTTCTTTAAAGTTTATTTTGTAATCCTCATATAATTCTTTTTCACTTGTTCCTGCAGTTTTCAACTGAAATATCTGTTTAGTTTTCCAATATCTTCTATAAAATACAGATCTCAGTCCGGATGTCAGAATTCTAAAATTTATTTATTTTGCTTATATCTTATTACCAAAGTTATATAGAAAGGAATTGCATTTGAAATTTTTCTATATATATTGTAGTGGACTCAAATGATTTCTTTTGAGAAACTCTGTTTTTTGGATGCCATTCCTATCCTGCAGGTCTGTTTTCCTAGTTCTATAACTCTTTAATTCTTCAGAATAATTTTACATTTAACTACATGAAAAGTAATTGTGATTGCTTTACAAAGTAACCTACATTTTTCTTTGGGTCTACTCTATAGTATAGTTCACCATTATCCTCATATTATTTCTTTTTTCTAAAATATGTTTATATAACTGACTAAAACAATAAGTAGTGCTTACAGGTACGTCTAGAGGCCGTCACCACTGTTTCCTAGACATCCAGGCAGCAAATGCTTTAATTTTATTTTGTGGTAAAGATAAAGAAAATTCAACAGGTCTATAAATGTCCTGAGTCTGAACACATTCAAGTATGGTAGGCAGACCTGGACATGACTCCTGTGATGTTTCTGTTAGCTTCATTTCTATGGTTGCAAATATTAATCCAAAAGGAACACACTTTGCAGAAGCTTTCTATATATGAATGTGCAGGTTTAGTCTCACAAAAAGGAATTCTATTTTTAAAGTAATTATCTTTAGTTAAACTCTTCTGATGGCATGACAGCACCAAACAAAGAAAACCCAAACAACCTAGACTTAACCACATGCCTGTAACACCTTTCATATGAGAAGCTGCAATAAACAAAATGTGATCTCTCAGGGCAGTGCCACAGAGCCCAAGTCTGTTGCTTATCTTCACTATTGAAATGTATGTCTAGGAAAAGCCATTACAAACATAACTTGAGTGTATTTTCAGAATGAAATCAGTATTACTATAGTTACAGGGAATGCTCCTTTTCTGAATCCAGCTGCACCTTCTGGGGACATGTCCTAGCTCTTCCTCAATGCCCACCAACCCAGCAACTGTTACTCACAGCTTTGCAGACAGAATAGGCTGGACTAAAATTGTCAGCCCATGGAAGCAAGGTGTCCTGTCTGCAGGAAGGCTTAGCTCCACTCATGCTGTGGAGGCTGGATGGACAGCTGTGCACGTGTGTGTCCCTTCCTCTGGCACAGCTGTGCATGTGTGTGTCTCTCCCTTCAGACAGCTGTGCACTCCCATGTCCCTCCCTCTGACACAGCTGTGCACTCCTGTGTCCCTTCCTCTGGCATAGCTGTGCACTCCTATGTCCCTTTTCCAGACAGCTGTGCACTCCCGTGTCCCTCCCTCTGGCACAGCAGTGCACATGCGTGTCCCTTCTTCAGACAGCTGCAGGAACACCTACAGCAGGGCAGTGCTGGCCTCACATACAGCAACCACTCAGAACAGAACAAAGGCTTATCTGAACATTTTTTTCACTAAACTGAAATAAGCCCATGAAGATAAGTTTATGCACAGGAACTATTCACATGCTTAAATATGCTAAATAACGAGTATTTCAACCCTAAATGCATCAGTGTTTAAACGAATTGTACTTAAAAGCATGTATTTTTTGCATTCAACACTGACCTGAAGAATACAACTAAAAAAATGTCTTTTTTCTGCTTCCAGAGGTAGGATTGCTAGGGAGCCAATGATTGAATGGTCTGCAGCATCTCTGTTACAGCAGCCTAGCACTGTAGATGCTCTCTGCACCACAGCTGGCTGTCTTTCCCCTCAGATCCCCCTCATACACACAGCAGCTGGAGACACACTTGGCATCACATGATATAAGAAGCAATATAACATGGTGTCCAATATTACATGTGGAATGGACAAAGGGGTTCTCTTCTTATTCTGAGATATATCTACAAGAAAGACAGCACTATAACCTCTACCATCAGTTTAAACAACATGCTGAAATTAAACTGAAAACCTGAAGTTTTTCTTGCATAAAATATTTTAAAGTATATACTCACCGAAAATTCAACTTAGAGTTGAAGGAAAATGTGTGGATACTTTCTTAAGAAGAAAAGGAAGATGAATACGTGAAGTAAACACAGCATGTAGCTTAAAGGCTACTTGCCATAAAAGGCTTTTCCTGACTGGAAGTTACAGTACAGATGTGCTTAAAAAACAGATGTACATCAAAGTCTGTTGATTAGAAGCACAGAGAGAAGTAATTATCAGTTTCAGATTTTTAAAAAAAGAAATTCTTTATTCTAATACCAATAAAACCCTAGTATGTACAGAATGATTCTATGGGTTTAATTAACCGTATGAAAAATATAAATGCATGTGCTATTCCAGCTCCACATCATCAGATTCTTATGGCTACTTTGAGTGATGTGAGAACTTGCTTTTATTATTTTGTGACAGCATTAGCTAAAAGGCTAAAACTGTTCAAGATCTATTTGATCTTTTTTTCTTAGAAATGCCTGATGCTAATAATTCTTTGTGCACCAGAGTTACTTCCACCAGTAGATATTGGGGCTGGCATTCAGAGACTGGAATAGAGTACAGCAGCACAAAATGCAATCCTCGCCAAACTGTTGGCCAGCTGCAAGTGCTCTTATAAATAAAATCAGTAATCTGGTGTGGTGGGTGGCATCCCTGGCCATGGCAGGAGGGTTAGAACTAGAGGGTCTTTAAACAATAAGCAGAGCCAGAGCACAGGTTTGAACAATGTCCTGAAATACTAGCAGGTTTCCTGGCATTTTTCTTGTGCCAGCTGTCTTCCAAGAATGCAACTTTCCTGTTTGTCTGTTCTTTGCAAGATTAAGAGATGATGAAACGTTTACCTGAACCCTTGAGACTTCACTAACTTCAAATTTACAACTGTTTTTCAACCTGAACAATTTTTACAGATTAGATGCGTGATTGATAAACATCTGGACTGGAATACATGGTCTTAAAGACCAGCCATGCAAATTGTGGTTTAACCCAACAGGCAGCTAAACACTACAGAGCCATTCGCTCACTCCTCTTCAGTGGGGTGGGGGAGGAGAATTGAAAAAGAGTTAACATTCATAAAGACAATTTCATAGGACAGAAAAGGAAGGGAAACTAACAATAACAACAACACTCATGATGTGACAGAATATGGAAAAGAAGTGATGCACAGTGCAATCACCCGGCCAGTCCCTAAGAAGTAGCTGCTAGCCCCCAGCCAATTCCTCCTGGTTGTGTTGTTCAGCATGATGCCATCTAGTTTGGAATATTCCTTTGTTCAGGTAGGGTCAGCTCTCCTGGCTGTGTTCCCTCCCAGATTTTTGTGCCCCCTCCATCTCCTTGCTGGCAGGGCAGCATGAGAAGCTGAGAAGTCCTCGCCTTAGAGTAAGCACTGTTCAGCAACAACCTACACATAAGTGCGTTATCAACATTATTCTCATCCTAAATCCAAGCTCTGTACCAGCTACTAGGAAAAAAATTAACACAAATGTATGACTTTGGCTACATACTTGCACAGGCTGATACCGTTTTAAGTGCTGGAAGGAACTATTAACTTGGATCAAGCTCAGCTAAGTGATTATCAGCTTCTCACATTGAGGTATGACTGATCTCAACCAAACGCTAATTATTTCATCATGTGAGCAAATACTCATTTCTTGGCCAGCACATTCATCACAATCTACTCCATATGTTGATTTAAACTGTCCTGTAAGATTAATAGAGGATGACAACTGGATCATTTAGGGTGTGACATACTTATCGAATTAGTTACAAGCATTCTCTCAATTGTTTATTTTCTCTACTGAGACAATTAAACCACTATTACAGCCAGTTTCCTTCTTTCTAACTCAGACTGGAAGCATTTTCTTCTTCTCATTTTCCAACTTTACAAAAATCCTTTCAAAATCCTGTCTGAATTTATTCTCCTTCCAGTTATGTGTAATATCTTCCAGTTTCCTTCTGTGTAGCCAAATAATTACTTACTCCCCAACGCTAACTAGTTACTCTTCTTTAAACTTCTTTCCACATATACAGGCTTTGAACATGTGATTTCTGTTGTTGCTCATTTCTGTGTAAACAAACTTTAGGTTATAGCTCTTTCCTCAAACCTGATTTCAACAGGAAATGCAAAGCACTAATACACAGTTGAAAAGAAATGTTTGTACTACAGAATAAACATTTGTCACTGGTTTGTCTGTCAATTACAGGCAATTTAAATCTGCACAATTATTTGGATTATTAGTTAGAAACTGCCAGTGTTAAAGCTTCTCTCTATTAGAAGTATAGAAACATCCTAAGAGTAACAATGCAGATTAACTCTCATATCTCCAGGATGAACATTCACAACCTGCATTAATCATTATTCCTAAGTAATTAACTAAACCAAAAAATCTTGCCACCAGCAATATAAGCATGATATCTAGGAAAAAAAAATACATTAGGATGCAATATCAGCAATCATACCTCAAGTTACAGAGTTATTTACATATTTAGATTTTCAAAGGAAAATATCTTAGACATTTTAATATTTCTAGAATACTGAAAAATATCGACCATTTTAAACTATGGATCTGCCCAACAGACAAAACACACAGAAACATTTAAGAGTGATTAGTAAGGTAAGAGCAACAAATCAATTATTCATTGTCAGGAAATATATCTGTTTAGATTAAGTGATCACAATATTATTTGTTTCCAACAAATACAATTCTCTGATCTTTAAACAATAAATTATTTTGAAATATCTCAGATTTTATAAATTAGATGACTCGTTTATTTTTAAATATCTGGATAAACATACAAGTGAAATTTTTGTGAATCAAGACTTTCCAAGCCAAGTCTCAACTGTGAGGGATTTTTTATGATGAAGTATGAATTCCTGGAAAACATGGTTTATCACAGAAAAATTGGAAAAACTTTCACAGTATTTGCCCTAACAGGCGCCACTGTAATGGGCTGCAGATCTATGAATAGGCCAAGTACAGAAGCTAAAACTAACACTGAACAATACAATATGTTACTAAGTGGGAAGATAGGGTTTTCTTTTTTTAAATTATAATAGATGGGATTGATTTCATCCACAATTTACATAATGAACAACTTAACTAGACTGATCTCATCATTTCTCAAAAACCTTGTTTTGATAAATGATTCTCTTCTGAAATTTCATCTGGCAATGAAATTTTGGTCATTTTGAAGAACTGATTTATTCTCTTCTTATGTGCAAGAATTACTACTTGGAAACATAATTGAGCTTTCAAACAACAGACCAGATATAAGTTACTATTGCTAGCAGAATTTTGCTCATTCCATGCTGGCCATAAGTCTTAAACAACCACTGAAACTCAAATTTCACAAATCCTTAAAAAGCATAATGTGTGTTATGGGCTGCAAGAGTCAGCTGGTGGCATCAGAACACAAAAACATGAAAGTGGCTGCTCTAGGTCAACCAAGGATCCACTAAAACCACTACTGCAGCAGGAGCCCAAAACTAACATGTCAGTAATAGTATAAAAGTAGGACAAAGACATGTACTCCCTTCTACAAGAAGCTTCCCTAACACTCATGAGGCCTGGGATGTCCATGGCCATATGGAGGTGCTCACTGCAGAAGGGCTTGGAAACAGGCTTCTGCTGGAGAATATTTGTGCCTGACCTTCCTGACTTCTTTGCCATGATGCTAATCCTATAAATCTGGTTAGGACCATGTAACTATGACATTCTGACTTGTAATTTTTCAGCTGATAATAGATCAGGACAAACTTTTTTTGGCACAAAAGGGACAGCTGACTTTGCATGAAACTGAAAATGTATGAAACCTAGGCTTATTTAAAAAGAGCACGAGACATGAATTGAACCTGAAAGTCTAATATGTACTGCCTGAAACATGAGAGATCAGAAATAAGGGAAAATGTGAACTGCTGTATGAGATTACACTAATTGAGAGTAAAGAAGGAATGGAGGTACAGCTCACCATAACAAGTGTTTTCATGCTAAAATCAGGATATTTATTATCTTATGCCCTCAATGACAGGTCCATTCCTGACACGATAGGTCATAAATCTACTTCTTTTGAAATGCCAACCTACAGCATCATGCAGCCATCAAAATGTCTCATACAAAAATATATGTATCACTCCGTCTCTAATTTGTGCATCACTAATCTCTAATGCCTTACAAATCAGGCACATAGTGCCTGCATTTCAGTTATCTGAAGCTTACAACTATAAAAAATAATTGCATTTTTTGCATATGGCTTTCAAGTACCACAGTTTGGAAAGATGGTAGTTACAAAACTTGAAAACATGTGGAGATATTAATTTCTGATAAAATGAATGTTGTCTGACTACATCAGACAACACACTGAAGTAAAACTTCTATCACCTCTGGGAAAGAAAACAGAAAATTATTTTCACTGTGATTAAATGGGGTCAGAAAGAAAAAGGCATCTGTTAATATTCTGTTGTGAGGCAAGCTTATTCAGCCAACTATTGTGCTAATGCAAATGGTAGCAGTTTGTTGCAGATGTGCAGTGGAATATAATGCAGCCAAATCCTTTGGGCTTTTTGAATTAACTATACACAGAAGATGTTGGTGTGTTTAATAACCATTATAAAAGAGAATCTTAAGCACAGTGCCCTTGCCTCAAACACTAACACTGCTAATGTTCAGCTGTAAATTTTATTTTGAGAAGATTAAGATGTAGATCAGATCAGAAATCAAAGTCCAAGTGGCTAAGGGATTTCAGGCTTCTGTATTGACATTTCAAGGCAGACAGAATCTTTTTAGGTTCTAGTAACTTATTATATTGATATTAATTATTATAGTAGCACAGAGATAGAGTGACTATAAAATAGTGGAATTATTTTAGGATAGTAAGAAAGACACAAATGATGCTAATGTCTCAATTGTAAGAAAAGAATGTCTACAGTATAGTAAAGAATTACATTCTACTTTCAGCTACATCAAGTAAATTTCAGATATTTTGCTGGCATGATATGTATCACTAATTTTTTCCATAGTGCTCCACAAGTTTCAGTAATTTTCTCTACAATCACCCTCAATATTCCTGTGAGGTGTACAGCTTTCCATCAGTCATCTAGTCATAGATTTTCTTTTCCTGGTAGAGCAATGAACTAAAAATGTCAGGTGGACTAAAATGTCAGGTTCTCTAAAATTACATAGTAAGAAAGCACATAGTGCATCACCTTTTTTTTTTTTTTTTAATTAATAATGGAGAACCAAGAAATTAATGAAAATCCCATGAACTTCTTACCTGTGGCAATATGCTTGTTTTTAAGATAGCTAATATAAAAATTTTGATTAATTTACCAGCACTTCAAATTTGAAATAGAACTCTGCATAGCAGAGAATGGTTTAAGTTGGAAAGGATTTTGAGCTTAAAAAGAGATGTCATCTGGTCCAACATCTCCTGCTCAACCATGACCTTGCCCCAGACTGTGTTCAAAGGGCTTTGGAACATATCCAAGGTGGAAGACTCCACAACTTCTTTGAGCAACCTGTGCCAGCACTTGGTTGCCTCACAGTGAAAAAGTGTTTCCCAATATTCAGAAGGAACCTCCTGTTTTTCAGTTCATGTCCATTGCCTTGCTGCCACTCTCTCTTCAGGTATTTAAACACATTAGTAAGATCCCCCTGAGCCTTCTCTCTAGGCTGAACAGCTTTGCCTCTCTTTCAGCTCTTCCTCACAGCAGAGACACCCCAGTCCTTTCAACCATCCTCACTTAACCCTTCACTGAACTCTCTGCAGTATGTCCATGTCTCTCTTGCACTAGGGAGCGCACAGGTGGACACACTAATCCAGCTGTGGCCTCACCACCACTGAGGAGTGGGGAAGGATCTCCCTCATCCCATTGGCAACACTTCTCCTAATACAGCAAAGGACACCATTAACCTTCTAGGCTGTAACTGGTCTAATGGCACTTTGCTGGCTCAAAAACATAAATGTATTGGGATTTCTTATTTAAATTTTAGATAAATATATCCCATTCACTTAGATTGCCAATTAAATAAAAAGTGGTATCATCACTAAATATCAAAATTATTGGGCAGAGTGATAAAAAATATCACTTTAGACTAATTGCATCAATCAATTTATTTTACACAGATTGAAAGAGCTTGCAAAATTGAAAGAGTGAATTATAGCATTAATGAGTAAATAGAAAAGACACACAGAGTAGAACCCCCTGTTTATTGAAGAAAAATAAAGTACAAGCATAGGAAGCAGAAGTAAATCAGAGGAAATATAAACCAGGAGAGGAATATAGCTAAACAGGGAGAAATGTGTCAAAAACTGAAGGAAGAGGAAACACACAGGTGTCCAGAAATTGTTTTGGAAAGGCTAGAAGCCTGGTAGTCACTAGATACAATCAACGCCATGACAGAAGAAAAGTTGACATGTTGACATTTTGGTGAATTTATGTTAAGTGACGCTTTTTGTAACCATCCACCAAATAAAGTAATTAATAATTTAATATAATGCTTTTAAAATTAAATACTGTAATTATTTTATGGAGGGCAGAAAACATTATGTGTGTCTGCTAAGCCCAGCAATTTCAAAAATGGAGATTTTGGTGAAGCTACAACAATTTCATGAATAGTTGAAATTGTGATTTTCAATATGCACTGTGCCAGCACCTCTGTAAGAGTGGATCTATCTTTGTACAAGCATCCTGAATGGAGAGTCCCTCCTCCATCAAACAAGAATATCAAATCTTGTCTCGGTACAAGACTGAAAAAATATGCATGATTTGAATGGAATATTATGAAATACTATAAATTTTATTTTTCCTCAAGGGACTTAAGAACACATATAATTTTTTTTTGTGGTTATGTTAGAGAGCTAAATAAAAAAAAATATTCAGAAGTAAAAATGTCCCAACAAAAATGCACACTGTGAGCAATAGCTATGTCTCCTCTCCAATCTGCATTATTCCATTGAAAATCATTAATTTTAGTAACCAAGAATTGGAGTTCTAGGTTTATTTAGTAGCCACATCTTGACATTTAGAAAAATAGCTGTATATCAAGTATCACAATTATACAAAGTACAATAGCAATATAATCATACAAAACAAAACACAATCCATTAACCACAATTTGAATATTTTCATATGCTTCTGCAATTCTGACTTTTAGCCAGTCCTGGAAGCTCCAAAATCCTGGAAGAAAGTTTGTTCTTATGATGGCATGATTTTGAGAGATTTTACATTCCTTTTTAATGGCAAGATAAATAAATCATGATTGAAACTTTTTGCAATAATACAGAAAATTAAATATTCTTGAGGTCATGCTTAGGATTCTAGGGCTGTGGGTTAACACCTAGACTGTATTCAAGGTATTATATATATATATATATACTGTGCTATCATTATTCCAAACTTAATATGTAATTCACAGGTAGCTACAACACAAAAATCTCTATCCTTCTATTCCATCTCTTGATTTAAGCCTTGCAAAAATAGGGTACTAAATGCTTGAAAATAGATTGTGGATATTTTCACTGATATCAAGCCATTCCAAGAATAGTGCAACAAGATTTTTATCTCCAAACTGTTTCAAACTCCCATTTCTAAACCAGTCAGGGAGGGCTCTTTGTGGAGTGTTCAGCACATCTGACCACTAAGTTAATTGTCTCGTTTGGCCCGATACATGTAACTGTAACATAGTCAGAAGTATTTTATAGATTAGGCCACTGCTTCTGAAGAAAACAAGAGAACATGATTTTATGGGACTATTTGTAATCCAGCATTTTATAATCTTGAAGTTTAGTGTGGAGAAGTATAAGACTACAAAAATCTCCCAGCACACTGCAGTACCATTACTCTGGGCAGAAAAAACTAATTTTATGATGAACATTTTCACAAGCCCCTGAGGGATTTAGAACAGCAAGTCCATCTAGAAATCAGTAAGGCATTTTTATAAAAGCAGAAGGAAACTTTGAACACGCTCATCCCTTTGAAAGGATACTCCTCAGTAGCAAATGTTCAAAAGTGCTCAGCACTCCGTAGGGCATGATAATAACAAAACTGTTATGGAACAAATTTTTGAAAGCCTGAACAACAGCAGCTGTGTATTAAAAGAAACACCAATAGTGAAAGATTAAAATTACTCTAGCTGCAAGCATCTTCTGGAGTTAGGAAATACCAGCAAGCCTGGAAGCACACAAACACTTTTAGTTCTGTGCATGTACACATCTATTTTAGTATTAATATTATATCTAAACAGATCACTATTGTCCCAGTCTTTCTAATGTGGAGGTGTTAGCTTTTTGGAATAACACAGTAAGCTTGAGGTATAAATGAAAAATATGATATATATCAAACTTAACCAGAAAAAAATCTAAGCACACATAAAAATCTAAGTTCCCATATCTTAGGTAAATGTGTTGAGTGGTAGAAAAATAAAAGCAGAATAATAAATGTTGGCTCTTGAGGTACAGTCATTCGGACAAAAATGTTTCAACATTTTAATATTATATACACAATTAGATACTCAGTTTCCTGGTGTTTTTCCATCAAAATAAAGCTAGACCATAATAAACACTCTATGAAGCAAGGAAGATCTAGATCTGATTTTATTATAATTATTTTTATAAATTGGGCAGAAAAACTCCCAAACTAGGCAAAGGACTTATCACATTTATTGTTGGAAGTGAAAGATCACCATAAGTACAATTTAGCTCCTTTTTAATGGGAAAATATATTTGCTAGCAAAGATGAGATTATGGAGCTTGTTTAGTATTAACTTCTGCCAAGCATAAACAATGTTTCTCTGACTTACTACTGACTCATATGGCTAATGGCAGTAATTATAATCACTTCATTTTCTTTAAAATGGCTTAGTCTTGAAATCCCCCACACTTGACCCTCGTGACAACTCATGGCTGTTGAACAATCAACAAGTGCCTGCTTCCCAAATCTCATACCTGAGGCAGCATGGTGACATCACTACCCTTCAACAGCCCTGTAAAATGAGCTTTCTTGATATTAACTTATGCTCAGCTGAACACCATATGTACATGAACACTACTGTAATAGGACAACTTCAATCAACTGAGCTTTGAGGACCACAAGCCATTTTAAAAGAAAGCTACGTTTTACTACCAGAATGTAAATATAACTGAAGACTGAAGTATTTTTATCTGAAGCAGGAAATTGCTGTGCTTAATACAGGATTTGGAAAGCCTGACTATATCACAACGGGTTTTAGTGCAATCTCTTTTGGACACAAAATTATACCTATTCAAGACAAATGAAACTGCTGACAGGAACCAAGGAAATAAATTACCAGCTATTATTTTGCTCAGTCACAATGCTTTGCATTAGCTCATTTTTTAGAGCTTAATAGAGAAGATGAATTTCTAATCTTCTCAAATTAGAATGCCAGATAGTGCATTGAAGTGTTCCTTCACTAATAACACATGATTTTTTGCTGCTGACTAGGTTTTACGTAAATACCGTGAAAACCGAATGATTTCACACAGAAATACATCAGAGTTTTCACATGAATACCTAAGTGAGACAGCATTTTAGCAAACACTGAAAACTCTAAACCAGCACCTCTAAATATGTTCCCTTTGGGATTGGATGTCAGGCAAAACTTTGACAACCACATTGAGTCAAAAATCATAAACCAGTTGCAAGTAAAATTTAAACCCACTAGATTTTAATGGAATAATTAATTTCCAGTGCTTTTTATTTAATTTCTGGTGTTGAAACATTCAAAGTGCCCATTTTCTCTAACTTTTGCCTGCAGCTACAAAGACTGGAAAAACAGCTAAAACATTAAAAGTACTATTATGTGGTGGTTCCAGCAGCTGAGCTTTAAGAAATCAGGAAACTGGTGACAAAAATTACACAAGAAAGCAATACAGAGAACTACCATTAATGTCCTCATTACTACCTTATTCTCTAAATTGTTTTAGGAAGTAATAAGGTAAAACCTTTCTATAACAATTCCTGCAAGTGATACATGGTAACTTTCACAGTTCAAGGAGTTCTGCTGAAGGAAGTACCTGAGCTTCCTCAAGGAACAAATACTCTTACAGATTTGAGGGCGTTTGTACCTTTCCTTTGGCAGCTGAAGCATTGCCACACTGACAGCACTGGAGTTTCACTCCCTAAAAAAAGTGTCTTTCCAAAATCAGTAATTTTTGGCTGAAAGAGTAGAAATAAGTTTGCACAGGACACTGTTCTCAGAAGGCCTCCACTACTCCTCTGTTTGTTATTGTCTTAGAACAAGGCAATTAGAAAAATTACTGTGAGTGGTACAAAAGGTAAATGCACCAATTCAGTTGCTATTGAGCTGACATGAAGCCTCTACCAAGCCTAGAGAATTTATACAGCTTATTGTCCAACTAGATGAAATTTTGGTTCACAAAGAAAAATAAAATCCTATCAATAGATCCACACCCTTCTTTAATAGCCCTGAAAGATGATACAGAGATGCTGACTTGAACAATGTCTAAAAAAGAATAATCATTTTTAAGTGGTTGTTTTGAAGCATATTGCTCCTAGCTTTGAAGCGCAAGCACTGATGCAGACAGTTATAACTCCAAGTCCAGAAATGCTATTTAAACTCTTATTCTCTCCTCAGTTGAGGAAAGTGCATCACTTTTCGGGGTTTATTTTATTATTTCTTCTAAGACAACCTTCGCTGAATTAGAGAGATGCTCTAAAATTGCTCAATGAAGTGAGAAAGACTATACTTATATTTTGGCTTCTATTTAACATTCACTTTTAAGTTCTGAGATCCCATTACTTCATGGAACAAGTAATAATTGCAAAATAGATAGATTTGTTTCTCATTTAAACCAACCAAGCAATTAAACTTTGCTGGCTTTGATGGGACTTCTGATTTTTGGCAATAACCATCAAGGAGTTCATGCTCATCAATACTAAGAGAGATTAATAGCAACTCATCTATAAAACACTACCAATATATTCCGGATAAGCATCTCACCCAAAGAACCAGGAGGTAAATGTTTTATATGCTCGAGTCACAGTTTGAGATACTGTAAATTTATGACACTTTAATAAAAGGGGGAGAAAGTTCCCCTCCAAAGAAACTGATTTCTTTTTATCTCTCTGAAAAAATAATTCAGATGTTTGGAAGAAAACTAAGAGAAACTAAAATATTATTATTTCACAACATACTCCACCCAAAAAAAAAATTATTCTGGAAAAGACATATGAATCAATTTTTTTTTAGAGCTTGAAATTTGAAGAACAATTACTTATTTAATTAAAAAACTCCAGTTGAAAGAACTGTTCAGCATGTTATAAAACTTCTCTCAAAACACTATGCTGTTTTTTGGGTCATCTCTGTTTCTGACTTCTGCTCAAAAAATAAATCCTCTTCTCTTTTTCCTTGACACAGCTGCAAGAAAAAAATGAACTTCATCTCCCAGGATTTTTCCATTTATATGTCTAGGGCTCAAGATCCACTGGCTTCCCCTGTTCTCAGAAGAGGTATTATTGCTGCCAGCGTTCAAGCTGGCACTGGATTGCAGACACGATTAATAAAGTCTGGTGGCAGAATAATCATGTGCTGAGTGCTGGAAATTACAGCTGATAGCATCTATTCATCCCCCTAAGAACATATATAGAATCACCTCCAGCGACTATGAAAAACTGATTCTGACCTTACATCAGAATGTCAGTAATTTGTATTATCACACTGACACAATCTGTAATGATCTTGAAACAACTTCCTTTTTCTTCAGACTCACCTACTTTTATTTTGCCACAGTACTTTCTTTTAGCTAGAAACCTCCCACCAGTTATTCCAGTTGCCTAACCAGAGCAATGACCTGAAGCCTGACACAGGACTTGCTCAGTAGATATTATTCATCTGTCAAGACTTTATGGCCCATAAATTTCTTCAGCCAACAGTTATCAAATGCAAAGTCTTTTTTCCTGTTGTAAACACACTCAGAGTCCTACTCATATATCACTCTTAGTGCTATATGGCAGAGTTGAAAACTGATTTTTAGTGCATATCCCCTGCACAATGTTTTGCAATGCTTAACATTATCCTCTATATTTGACCAAATTGTGGTTTTTCTTTGCAAACCCCAACAGAAGTTCTTTCTTCTTGTTTAGATGTTATAAGGAACAGATGGTAAATGAGAAGGTAACAAAATAATCCGGTCCATAAATTCAGAGCAAAAATAAAAAGCTGGAATTTAACCATATTTTGGTAGTTTATAACTAGCTTTGTTTTAGAAACACTTTTAAACATTTGTCATGTCAAGTAGTAGATAAAAGTAGCAACTTTGTCAGTATTGAAGAAACTATAGTATTATAGATGCAATCTGGCTTCAGGGCAGCTATGTTAGATGTGATCAAAGCTGCTTGGGACTTGCCCCTAGTCAACAGCTAAGGTTTCATTGTGCAACATTAAAAGCAGTGAATTAAAAAAGTTTGACAGGTTTTATAGTACTCTTTCTACTGCGCTAAACTTTTTGTATAAGTACAGTCAGCAACCCATTCAAAATGTTCACATTTTTATCTGACAGAGAAGCAGAATAATTTAGGAGCTGGTTGTCATTTTCATCAGGAGTTACTCTAACAATTGCCACGGTGTTAACATGATGTCATTGGAAATACCTGTGATCTTTATGTTCCGGGATAGCTCAAGCAGCTATGTTGGAGTTGTAAGTCATGTCCCTTGTTTGAACTTCTTAAAGTTTTTAATAAATCTGACATGATGTAAAGCACCTGCTTTGGTGTCCTACTGCTGCTGCTCCTTGCAACTAGGTACCTCTGACTTGGTACCAGGTTTGCAGAAGTCATCACACTTATGCATATGATCAGCTAAGAATGTCAAGGAATGCTCACAGGAAACCAATAAAAGCCTTAAAATAGACAAATATATGAACAGCCGAGATAATACAGTGATAGTCTTAAGATATATCAAAGTAGTCTTAAAACATGATCCAAAAAATTGAGTCTGCAAGATTTCTACACAGTAAATAGGTGTGCGCAACATAAGATTGATGTGCCAGACTTGAAGGTGCTGCGTAAGGCTGTGTAAATTCAGCCTCATTTGAACCTCAATACCCTTCTACCTGATACACACTTTATAGATAAACTGTTACTTTAGATGGCAAAGATGGTGTGAGATACTCACTCCATGGAGGACTGACTTTTGTGGCCCCTTCAAAATCTAAACAGTGCTAGTTTAGACACACAAAATAAATATGCTTAAGATAGAAGATTTATTGCATGAAAGAGCCCTGCATTGTGTCCATCATAATTAATACTGCTTCTGTGTTTGATCATTTGGTGCAGAATATTTATACTGACAAAGGGAAAGTATTGAGATACCTCCATGCTATTGCATTGTTCTTTACATGTTACTACTCATTTTAGGCCAATTTATTCTTAAGACTGTGCTCAGAAAATGATTTAAACTTACTCATTTTTAATGGGTACAATACCACGTAGCATCAATGCAGAGTGAGTATGCCCTGTCCATCGTGAGAAATTCTTGCTTTCTCTCACTCTTTTCCTATGCTCAGGTTCCCACTCCTTTACCTATCTGCAGTATTTTTGTAGTTCTTCAAAATGAATCAGAAATTCAGTGTTCAAGAGGAAGTTCTTTGCATTCACCTCTGAGGTGCAACACAAAATGTACCAGAGGAATCAGTGGTGCCCAAACTTTCCAATCTGAAATAAAATTATCTCAAAAAGCTTTAAAAAGACAACAAAGATGATGACTGCAACAACAAGCAAAACCGAGCAACAATTAAAAAAAAAAAAAAAAGAGCAGCACATCTGTTCTTCCATTCCCCTTCTTCTATTGCCCTTCTGCTGTGCATGAGAGGTAAAGATGCAGACACATCTAGAAGCTTTCTGTGAAGGACTTTCTCTGCATTGCCTTAAAAATTAAGCAGTTGACTCTCCAGCCTAGCTCTAGCACTGGTGGTCACACAAGTGAGAGCAGCTGGGGAGATTGTTCCTTCACATATTCCCTCTTGGCACTCCCCCTTCAATCCTCTAGCTGTCTGCTGCAAGTTAATTAAATTAAATCTGGCCTGCAGCAGAGTACTGGAAGCTGCTGCATTTATGCATCAAGCAGTGTGCCCTTCCAGAGTTATTGTGAGCCTCTCTGTAATAATTAGACAGGAATAAATCCTGCAAGAGAATGAGTCCCCCAAGTCAGCGCTCTTGCTCCATGCACCCGTAGAGCAAATCACAGTTCTTCATCCCAAACATAGTACCTCATGACCTGAAAATATTATATCTGCACAGCACCATGCCAGATCTAATAAATCGTGTGTCTCAGCAGGGACCATTAACTACGGCAGAGCATTATGCTGACACTTTTAAACTCTCCATTTCTTGAGCTACTTTATGCAGCACTGCCTTAGGAGTCTCTGAACTACACACCACTGTAGAATTGCACACACTTTGTCTGATTTTAAAAGGCATTGGAAACCATTCAGTGAATCAGCATGTGTGAATAGACTTTACCTTCTCCCGTTGGCTAACAAAGCCATTAATTAGGAACCATATGTCTGTACCTTCTTGATTTTTATCTGCCTAAAGAACCAAAGAAGAGGAAGAAGCATTCACTCTATTTCTCAGATTCTTTCCTTTCTCCTTCTCTTTCCTGGATTCTTTGCCCTCCACATTTTCATTCTCTGGCTTAAGATAAGAAGTAAACAACTTCTGCTGAATTTAGCCTGAAGCTGTGAGGCTTCTGTCTTAGGCTACCTTAGGTTGCCACAAGCTGTCAAGCAAGCAGGCCACAGAGCATTCAAAATGGTTCTCCAGAATAACAAAGCTATTATGAAGGGTAGAGACAAGACATCACAAACACAATTACAGCAGTGCGATGAGTTTCTATCTTAACAGTCAAGGAGCAGCAATTACCTTGTGTACACTGCTGGCCCACAGCAAGTGGGAGGGTGATCTATACTCAGATAATTTGCATTGGTACTGGACAAGAAGTACTGCACCTGATGGTCACTAACACAAATGATCACTGACATCAGTGACACCAAGACTGGAGGAAACCTGGGCTGCTCTGATCACACACTGGTGGACTTTGAAGTCCTGAGGGAGAAGGGTCAGGCAAAGAGAAAAGTTGGGACCCTGAATTTTAGGAAAGCTGGTCCAGGAACTGGTCAATAGGACCCCTAGTCTTATTTCTATTAGTCAATAGAAACCCCTGGTTCCCCCCAGGAAGTTGCCCTCAGGGACAAGGGTGTAGAACTGAACTGGTAGAACTTTAGGCATACTTTCCATAGGGCACAAGAGCTCACAAATCCCAGGTGTAAGAAATCAGGAAACGTAGCCAAGAGAGGAGCATGGCTGAATCCAGACCTACTGGTCAAACTAAAGGGCAAGAAGGAAAGGCACAGGCAATGGAAGCAGGGCCGGGTATTCTGCAGGAATGGTAGGCACCTCTGCCTGGTTGTGTGGAGGTGGAGTGAGGATGGCCAAGGTACAGCTGGTCTTAAACTTGGCAAGGGATGCAAAGAATAACAGGAAGGGCTTCTACAGGTGTCAGCCAGAAGAGGAAGGTCAAAGAAAGTGTACCCCCCTGATGAGCAAAACTGACAAAAAAGGTAACAACAAATGAGGACCCACTGAGGTACTCAAGAACTTTTTTGCCTCAGTTTTCACCAGTAAGCTCTCTTCCCACACCACTTGAGTGAATGGACTGGAAAACACAGGGAGCAAAATCCATCCTACTGTAAGAGAAGATCAGGTTCATGACTGCCCAAAGAATCTGAATGTACATAAGCCTATGGAGCCTGATGAGATGCATCCCAGAGTCCTGAGGGAATTGGCTGATGTAGTCACCAAGTCCCTTTCCATGATGTTTGAAAAATCATGGCAATCAGGTGAAATACCAGGTGACTGAAAAAAGGGAAACACTACACCCACTTTTAAAACATGCAGGAACCCTGGGAAATACAGACCTGTCAGCTTTATCTTTGTGCTTGAGCATACCATGGAACAGCCATAATGTGGCCCTTGTACCAATGCTGTGAATATAAATACTATCTGTATAGCCTATAGGTTTATTAATTAAGAAGAGACTTCTGTGCAAAGAAAACCTTATTGAATCTTTAGAAACAGAGAAAGGCTGATTGCACTTTAGTCATGGCCACACCAGAGGCAGACGGCTCTCCAGACCTGCCATACCCAGGCTTGTGGATTGGCAGAGGATATGCACAGAACTGTGCCTAACAGATTGATCCTAAGGGAGGAAGATATAATCTCAGGCAGGTGAGCATTTACTGGCTTCTCTGCTGACACCATTATGTACAAAAACAGCTCTTTTGTTAAGAATTAGAAATGAGTATGTATATGGATTTTCCTCCTACAAGCGGATTGTGGTTTCAGAATGAGCAAGAGACAAAAGACAACAGGAGTTACTTCACAAGGGTATGCATAATAAAATCCATCAAGTACCTTTTATGGACAAATTCAATCTGTGCACTTGGATCAGCCACAGCTCTTTTCAGTATTTGTATTTCCATGTGGATTAGCAACTGGCTCTCCTTCAGTATTTTTAAACAACCCTGAATTGTATAATTGCCATGGGACCATTCTAACTCATACTCTGGTAATTTATGAGGATTTACACTCCAGTACACTTAGTTATTCATTAAAAACAGATAACTCCCATAGGAGACACTGCATCACTCAATACTCAGGCTACTTCTGAAATATGATATACTTAAAGAAACACACATGTGAAAAGTACTTATCTGGTTTAAGATACAATAATGGAAATAAATAAATAAATTGTGCATATTACCTTTTAATGATTGGGAAAACTATGTCAATGTCTTTCCAATAAAATAGTCCCTATTACTTTAATCAAAAAGGAGGATTGAAGGATAATTTATATTCAGAAGGAAGGGAAAAATGCACTTGAGTTGGCTTTTCTGCACTGCCAGTAATTCCCTCGAAAGCCTTTAAATGTAAGTTGAAAATGTATCCTGCCAATATGATAAAACAATACATAAATTTACACAGTCTGAATCATCCTGATAAAGTACAGAGTTAAAACCTTGCACTCAATACATATAGTCCATTACAAAATACGCTTTGGGCAGTGGTACTGAAGAGGAAAACTAAAACAGAAATTAAATTACAACAATGCTTTTCTACAAAAGTGTTTTGCTACTGTCATGAAAGGTACCCTCTACAGGTCACTTTAGATGGATTTAATTTCTAGTTTATGCATTTTTAAATTCTGCATCCTTCAAAGAGACTGAGTCCCTTAAAAGCTTTAAAATGTAATCCATCAGTTAAAAAAGTAAACCAAAATCACACTTGACTACAACATCATTCCAAGGAAGTTTAGGTTAGCTATGTCTTTCTAAGCTAAGTTACAGGTTTCAATATAAATAATGAATTATTGCACCACATTCACACAAACCCACAAATTACAATAATTGTAATTGCAACCGCTAGTAATATTTATCCAGACAAAAACAGCAAAAAAAGTTTTGTAGGAGCACAGTGACATAGTAACAAGCTGCTTCAATTCTCATGCAAGAACCACCATCCCATTTTGAAGGAAAATACAAATCCAGACACTGAACAGTTACCTAAGTTAACTGAATCTCAGAAGAGTTATTTTTAAATAAGTTTTTATGCTTTTTCAGAGCACTCAATTTTTTAACTGCTTACTTTAACTGACCTGAATCCAAACATATAAAATAAGGAGAAGGATCAGTCAAAAGCTGTATCTTGTGCACAGAACTTTAAGAACCACCTCAACCTTCAAGCAAAGTGATGTAATCTAGTAGCAGCAAAGAGGAGGCATTCCTGCAATATCTGCACATTGGTCCTTGATGGATAGTACTTGGTTTCAGAATTGAACATGACTTCTACTCAAACTGATATTCAAGTTTATTTGGCTTATAAAAACTATTTCTAAATTCTTTTTGAATATGAGTCCAGTTGGTTGCATTATCTCTTTGGAAAATAACTAAGGAATGGATTGCTCCCAACAATATAGAAGAAAAATAACAGCAATCGTTTAAAAGTCACAGAAAGTTAATACTCATTATAATGAATATGAATCAAATTAATGCATACAGTGATTTGCTCTCTTAGCCCCTCCAAAAAAAGCATAAGAAATATCCATTTAATTTTTTGTTTCTAAGAAGAAAGATTATAGAAAACATTTCATTAATGCAGGAATGAAAAATGCTTCCTTTGAGTTACTTTATAGTATATTATCACCTGAGAAGGTACTCTGTCTAACTTTTACGTGCAAATCTAAGAAGCATCAGTTATAGAAGTGCTCCAATACAGGCACATGCATGCATGTACATCTAACTGTCAATGAAAGTAAATGTCACGAAAATATAACTATAAATTTGCTGTGCATTTCTATATTTTCCACTTTGAAACAAATAAAAACAACCATTTGTAAATCATCATCTCTGAAATAAGCATATGAGAGGAACAGAACTATGACCAAAAAAAGTGAGATTATTTAATGTCTGAGGATTGTGAGAGTCATAGATAATGCTAGTTTTCTCACAATTGATCTTATTTAAGCAGGAGGCTGGACTAGATGACCTTCTGTATTCCTTTCCAACCTGAAACTACTTATGATTTTATTTTCACTTTCTTTATTGTTACCAGAGATGAAAACATTCCTGCTCTTCTTAAATTGACTATTGATGACTATAGCTCCTGCCAATAGTCTAGTTGCAGACACTCCCACTGAAATAAGCAGTACTATGTGTTTCATTTTCTTCAGGTCTAGATTTCCTTTGCAATTAATTTTCACTGGCTTAAGTCCCTTCTGAATGTGATCAGCTAAAGTGTAGAGAAAGACCCACATTTTAATACTTCCAGCACAACACTCTCTGTACAAAATAGATGTTGACAATCCAGACAAGTAGAATCTGCAGCTGACAAAGGCCTGTTTCTTGAACAAATGTACTAACAAGCATGCCAGGCTCTGAGGGTTAAGCCTCACTATAAAACAGTTCTTGTTTCCTGGAAGGCCCCCAAAATACATTGGACTACTACTTTGTCCTTTCTTGCTCCCACTTATAAGGTCCTTCACAAAATGTGCAGAATGGCCATCAACTAAAATACTCATGAAAATATTTCCTCATTACTATTGCTTTCTCACACTGCACTGTGCTATTAAGTGTTTTTGGTGGAGTTTACTTCTTGTAAACTGATGCTGAAGCAGGTTTTTCTTCTCTCTTTCCAAAATTTTGAGTAATGATTTGTAAATGAAAATAATGGGTTATATTTTCAGACAAGCTAAGGACAAGTCTTCTTGGCTAGAGTGGCATGCAAAAAACACATCATGCTTGGTGACACCAGGATTCTATCAAGCCACTGAGTAGTGGAGCTACACTTAATGCAGCTTCTACCTGTCTGGTGAGTGCAAACAAGGGCAGATTTGGTCCAATGCAACTGCAAAATTAATAGAGAGCTGCAGTAGGCAATTACAGTAAAATTGCTGTATATTTTATGAACTACAGTCTTGTTTAAAATACCTATAAGTCTAGTAAATCCTAGTTTTAGTCTTACAGTGATAAATAATATCATAATGTCCAAAGAACCTTGCAATACTGACATAGTACAATCTGTTTGTAAATCATGTCATCTTTCCCTAAACCACAATTGTTTCTGGTTGCTACCATCTTTGGTCATATCATGCCTCAACCCATAAGATAATATTTTCTAAGTGGGATTATTTTCTTACATGTCTGACTTGACAAACACATTTATGTCATGATTTAAACTAGCAATGGAATGAAATCCTCAATTTACTAAAAATTTCAAAAAAAGCAGACTTTTCTTTAAGATGTGAAAAGTCACAGCAACTCCAAAATACAGTCTTATAGCTGCATTTCTATAGTCCTGCTGATGTATCAATATTTTCTTAGACTGCCATAGTGCATTAAATTAAAATAGAGGTACATCTTATGATGGATCTTTTAGAACTTATGCATGATTGTAAAATTAGAAGTGTGCAGCATTCAGACAAAGACAACTAGTGAACAGGTCAAATAACAAATAAATCAAGAAATCACACTTTGAACTAAGCTTTTATCCTAGTTAAGGCTAAACTTGGAAATGCATGAAACAACAGTTAGCATTATATTCAAAGCATGACACATACTTTGTATAAAATTTCAACCAGAATAAAATAGGCCAAATGAAGATATTTCAGTACTATAGCAATCACAGTAAAGATTTGGTTTACTCCTATTCCCTACAACCATTCATTCCAGCTTTTCTCTAATTCAGAGCAGAAGTTATTGGAAATTTTGCAAAGAAGAACAATTTTGTCAAAGAAGAAATTTTGTCAAGAAGAACAGTGTCCTTTCAGAATATACCCACAGCAGGTTCTGCCATTCAGACAGAATCATTCAGACCCAGTCGAAACATTGAGATCCCCAGTCCAACAACCTCAGTAGGATCGAGACCATTCAGACTAGATTGTTCAAGAGTTTGTCAAGTCAGGTCTTAGAAACTTCCAAGGATGGTGCCTACACCATCTACTGGACCAATCCTGCCAAATGCTTGACAGTCCTCATGGAAGAAGGAACAGGTCTTGCTGTTCCTGGACCAGCCTTTGCCACTTAAGCCATCTGTTCTTGTGGCAACATAGCATGACCAATAGTAGACAGAAAATGTGGTGATAATGTTTCCTGAGACCCACCTAGAGAATGCCCTAGCCTTGACTCAAAGGGGAGTTGGTGTTTGTAGGTATTTGGCACTGAGACAGACTACAAGTGCAATGCATAAATTAAGGTCTCAAAAGAGTCCCAGGTTACAAACTTTTTAACATTGGGTACTATAATGTAGATGTATCAAAACACTCAAAAGAATGGGATCAACTGCCTGGTCACAAAGATGATTCACTGAGTTCTGGTGTTATGTTTATTTTGACTGGTTTTTTATTTCACACTTAAAAGGAAAAGATTAATTGCAGCTGAAAGGAGCCTCATGAAATTCAATGAATTGCAAAGACCTGCATCTGGGAAGGAAGCACTCCCTGAAAAAATATGGGCTGGATATGGACTGTCTGGGGAACAGCTCTCCTGGGAAGGTCCTGATGAAACTTGAGCTAAATGTGAGCCAACTTTGTGCCATAGCAGCAGTGATCGCTTCCTTCAATCTGCTGACCTGTTAATACAGCGTGACAGCAGATTAATGGAAGTGATCATCTCCCTTTATTTGACATTCATCAGACCACATCTGGAATACCATATGCAGCTTTGGGTCCCCCAGTTCAAGAAAAGAAAAATATTGTTTTTATTATTGATAGAGTTTGGCACAGCATCACCAACATGGTTGGGAGCTGAAGTGTTTTCCCTGCAAAGAGACACTGAAGGAACTGGGTTTGTTGAGCATGGAAAACAGAAGGCTTTGATGAGCTAGAAGGACTTGGGGGTGCTGGAGGATGAGAGGCTTGACACAGGACAGCAATGTGCAACTTGCAGAAGTATTAGTTTGGCATAGAGTATTATTCAAGTTTCAGAGATCTTGAAGAATTGCAGTCTGATGAACACTAAAATAGAAGAGAACTGCTTTGCTTGCTTATGTAACTCTTGATATGAAAAATTAAATCAACCTGCCAGTTCCTGGAGTGTACAAATAAAAGAGAAGCAATTACTGAGGTAAACATGAGGAATATAAAAATAAGAGGTACAAATAAAATATTTATAGCAAACAAATGGGAAACCAGGAAGAGAGAAAGAGTTATCAATCTATTGTACATTTCTGACTGCTGATTTCCCTGTTTGTTTTAACATGACCACTGTTTTTTAAGAATTGTGGTTTTCTCTCTTTTTGAATTGGAGAAAATTTACCAGGAAGAGAACAGCATGAGTAGAAGGTGTCCTGAGCAATCCAACTCTCCTTTGCCTAAGTCTAACCTCTCAAAGCAGGATTCAGGTTACAGCCAAGCCAAAGGGTAACCTACATAACATCAACAGATATGCAAATGTGAAATTTCCATATGGTAATAATAGTTAAATCAAACAACTATCAACACTAAGAAAATCTCTTTAGGTAACAAATATGAAATCAATGTTATTCGTATGTTGCTGGCTTCAGTAGGAAAGAAGTTAAATCATCTTTCACTTATATTCCAAATATCTCTAAAACTCTGCAGATACTGGGAAAGTGATAAATAATTCATCAAAAACTGGAGTTGTACCACAGCTGGGTAGCACCTTAAAAATATGAAATTGAAATAGTTTGTAGGAAAACAGAATTTAACTCTCCTTCTACTGAAAATGCATAAAAAGTCTGTTTCAGAAGTTTCCCTGTAGTGTGGACCATAAATAGTAATTTCAAAATATACAGAAGTAGAAAGCACATGACAAGAGCACTTTATTTGACCCTATTCTACCAAAAATATCCATACTTCCTGTGCTCGGCTTAATCCATCACAATCTTCAGTCATTTTAGCTGTATAATCCAATACTTATTCTCCACATTTGTGTGAGTTTATGCACTGAGAACATTAAGATGAAAGGATTTATTAACAGCCTCTCAACTGACATTTACAGGGGATTATGGTTCTTCAGTCTCCCAGAAGTGCTAACCTTACTATTTTTTTCTCTTATTTTCCTCAGTTTAAAAGTTCAGTTACAAAATTCCTAACATTAGGAAAACAGCATATTTTTAAAGACACAGAATCTCTTCCTTAGCCAGGACCTGTAACCTATGTCTGTGCCTCCCACTATGTCACAGTGATCAAATAGGCAGTAAAATATTTTGAGTGTCTAATGGGGCAACCTGCTAACTAAAATATGATAAAGGAACAGGGTCTTAGACCAGCCCTGTATACACTATAAATTAAAACACACTACGAAGCAGGAGTTGTATACAGGGCAGCCTCTGTGGCTTCCTCACCTGAAGACATAACCAGGTCTGGGGAAGACTTACCATAGGCACTTAAAAGATCACTAACACTCTGCCAGGAGTTTCTTGGGAGAGAGAAAGGAGTTTATGCTCTGGGAGGTGTTTTCTATGTTGGCACAGAAGCAGTATTAAACACTGTATTCAGCGTGGAGAGTTCAAACCTGCAGTTTTTTATACATTTATTTTTATCTCTGAAAAAAAGATGCAGGAAATTCCATACCATGGGAGAAGAGGACTGTAATCTTTAGGATTTACTGGAGCCCATGAAAGAGTACAAGTACTACACTAAATTTGTGTTTGCAGCAACAACTTTCCTGATATGAGGGGAAAAAAAATTTTAAAAAAGCAAATTATTTCATCAGAGATCTTAATATAGAAACAATATGGACACTAGGCAATAAATATGCTCACTGTTAGGAAAGCCACAGTGCCTTTGAAAAGACAAATTTGAGATTTAAATCTTTAAGCAGTGAACTAAACTACTGGACAAGAAAATTTGAAACAACCTAAGATAATATGGCATAAAAAGGTATGAATGTCTGATAGCTCCAAATTAACAGTTACACGAACATGCTACAGCATTCTTGAATATTATGGTTCACTTAAGCATACTTCTCAAACTATTTACAACAATTTGAATAATTTATATCCTAACTAAATTATCAATACTAAACCCACATTTCTACTTTCTAGTTTTTATAGAAGCTGGATGTTGCATCCATAAAATACCTCCCTTTATACATGCTGAGTACATAAATGATTAAATCTTTACCACATGATGATGAATTGAAAAACTTCTGAAATTTTCTTCTACAAGCTAAACTGCTTGCATTTGGAGGAGGAGGGAGGGAAGTGTTGGAAGGAGGACAAACACTGATTGGAGATTTTTTATTAATAAATAAAGTGGGCTCTTTTTATTTCCTTTCATTTCAGCAGTGAAACATTTCCTCAGTTGATCTGATTACTAACCCCATTTGGGCTTCAGAGTCTGTTAGAAGTTACTGGATCACTCAGCGGGATGCAAGCACTAGTAAGTGAAGCTAACTTTATGTAGAGGCAGCGAACATTGAAAGATACCATGACATGCATACTATGGCAGCCCAAATCAGCCTTTATTTTTACATTTTCTTCTTCCTTCCTCATTCATTTTGTAGGTTCCATTCTCTAATGCCTTTGAGAAGTTTATTTAGGTTTCATATTAACTGTGCTGTATGATGCACCCCCATACCACTGTGACTATGCCCTACAAGTGCATCCATGTGTGTATGAATACAGGGAGTGGGACAGGGAAGAAAAGTACATCATAGACTGTCAAACTGGATACCAGGGAATCAACTTTATATATTCTTCCAGACTATCTTGCAGTCCTAGAGACAAAAATGAAGCTTACAGAGATTTAACCCATGTTATCCATAAGATAACATACATACACATTGGTAGGCAGAATGTTCAAGCCAAAACAGACGTGTTCAACAATCCCAGAATACAAAGCAACTTATTCAAGTACCTTTTCTAAGAATGTTTCAGGTTTATTTTATTAATCATGTTATGGCTTTCCTCAGGATTCTTCAACCCTTTATTTCTTTTTTCTAGTCTCACAGTTGACCCAGCTAGCAGTAGGAGGTTGGACTAGAGATCTCTTGAAGTCCATTCTTTATTTAACCCTGTGACTCCAAAAGGAATGGCATCTTTATCACCTGCTGATCACCCACATCTTCTCCAAATTTTGAAATCTGTTTAAGTGATGAGGATACATACCTGAGAGTTTAAACTCTTAAACTTAAAAGATTTAAAAAACTCTCTACCAGTGATGGGTCTTGAGTTTGGGCTCCACAAAAACCAAGCCCAAATTTGAAACGTGATTTCCTTTTTCACATCAACATCACTATTTAAGTTTTACAACACTGCAATAAAGAAATTTTATTTTATTTACTTGGGGCAATTGCCATAGGCATTTTCTTGCAAAAAATCTTGGTATCTATCACTGTTCTATCACAATTTCACCTTGCTCCACAACATTCAAAACAAATAACATGTTCCAGCAAATAGCTCCAGCTAAAAATGCCATGTTGATTTTAATTAACTTCTTTTAATTTAATTACCCATCACGCCAACACAGTGTGTGCCACCTGCAGAGAGCTATAGAATCATAATCTTTCCTGCCATGGGCGGAACAAGTTGTTCTTCCACCATCAGCATCATTTCCATGCTGAAGCTCAAACAGCAACCTTCTATGGTTCTTTCATGAGGCACCTCTTTGAAAAACCCTCAGTACCACATCAGGAAAAACAGTTTCACAGTCTGCTGAAGGACTGATTGCTCCCATGCTGAGTGTTTGCCTGGAGTCTCATTGTACAGAGTAGGACTGATGGAGTATTGCTGTTTTTCAGCCTTGGCTGACAGAACAGAGACAGAATTTGGCCTTCAGCTCCTAAAGCTTTTTCTGGCATGGGCTACACTTACCTCCAGGACAATGCCTCATGGCCATTTTACACCGTCTGGATTCTGCAATGGTTGGACATGGTATTGTGTCTTTTGCTGGCTTCTTCACAATTTGTCTTGTTCTCGTTTCCAGGCCCCACTTAAATCCACATGTTTTGTTATTTCTGCTGCAGGTTCCCCACTCACTCCATTGACCCACTTCACAGCCTTCTGATAAAGAAAAGAAAAAAAAAGAAAAAAAGTCAGCAGTTATTCTGGTTTGGTTTTTTTTGTTTTTCTTATATTTTTTTATTACAATATACTTTACACTGTTAGAAAACAACACTTAACTGTTTTACGATTAGCAGGTAAAGGATAGAAACAAAATTAAAATCTCTTACAGAACCTGAACCTTTTTAGCCAGCATCAACTCAGTCAAAAAATCAGAATGTATGTTTGCTATGTTATGACAATCATGAATATTGAAAAAATCTCCTAAAACACTGAGATTGACTTTTTTTAATATCTAATATATAGATCAAATTTGGTTGTCACCTGGGTTTACAAACTTCAGAAGTTCACATTTCCTCTGCATCATGAAATACAAGCAATACTCTTGAAAGAAAGAGTTTGTTCTGACACAAGTCCTGAAATCTTATGAATTCTGAGTTTTAAATCTTCAAACAATTCTGAGTTGCAAATCTTCGTACAAAGTGATTTTACAGTTAAGAGGACAGAACTTTCTGACGCACAGCAGAGTGGCACTGGCACTTCCCAGTAAAGCAGTATTTTAAAGTTTGGCAAAATTCACTAGTATTATCAGTAAAGAAATCAATAATAATTAATTACTGAGTATTTTCTGGTAAGAAATACTTAGCATCATGGTAAAGCAGTGCCATATATGGCCACCTGGCAAAAGAGCTACTTCAGCAACACTTCTATGCTGGAAGACTCACCCACACATTCCATAAGCTCTTCCAAGGCTGCAAATCCAGTGGGACATCCTCGAAAGCAGCGGCCTCTGTGCGAGTAAAAGCCAGTTTTGCATTTGGTACAAAAGTCTCTGCTAAAGCAGGAGTCGCAGTTTTCTATTCTGCATCCTAAATCAAAAGGATCATAAGGAACAATGAGACAGCAAAGCTAGGGTAAGAATGAAAATGAAGGGACTTATAAAGCAGTAAAATAGCAAAGCCAGAAACACTATAATACTGTCATCTTGAAATCCTTCTGGTATAGAGATGAAATTAGAGGTTACTGTGCTTACCACATTTTCCTCTATGTCCTTCTAATCCTATTTTTTTAAATCAAACTGTAGGTAAAACTCCTAGTTTAATTATATTTGAGTTAATGACATCTTTTTGGAGGAAAAATGTCCAGTGTAAATTATTTTCATGCGTATGTAATTTCAATGAAACTGAGATGCAACAAATTATTTTGAAAAGTATGCACATATTACATGTATTGTGACCAGTTCACAATTTATCACTGAAAGCAGGAAACAATTTTTTTCTTTGAGTTGACCCTATAAATAGCTGAGTGGATGCTTTCATGCAGTATATCTGATATTTGTGTCTACACATATGCATGTGCAAAAAGCCTCAATTCTTCTGGATTTTACTCCTCTCCGTTACTGAGAGACTTAATCCACAAAAAGTAACCATTCTTAAATGACCAGAAGACATACAGCATAACCAATAGATTGTAAAAATAAACAAAAAGCCAAACAATCCGAACAATTGCCTTTATAACAGATTGTACTTCTTTGAAAATTTAAGAGGAATATGACCTGCAATAGATGACAGACTCAGGTGTAGGCTTTTCAGAAATATCCTATTCCATATTAAAACATGACAACTTGGAAAAGAACTAGTTATCAATGATCATATGTATACCATACAAAAAATACCAGGGGAAAATAGACCAAAGATTGAAAAGTATAAGCCATATATTTGGGATAGTAATAATAATTTTATAATTATTTTTTTAAAAATATAATTCTTCTAATTCTAATTGCTAACAAAATAAAATAATCTACGTTAACTGTAACCTCTCTTCAGTTACCTGAAGCCATAGCAAGAAGCATTTTTTATTCATGTCATGCAACAATATAATAATAATTTTGGTAATTCTGTCACTCATTTATTCTTCATTCTTTTATAATGAAAAAAAAACGAAAAAAAACAACAAACCTTAAGTTCACTATTCTGAAATACCAATTAGTAAATATCTCCAATCAACACTTCAAATTAAGCCAATCTCTACAAAACAGATTTTAATATTTATTCTTGAACTTCAACAGGCCAAAGCAGGGCACCCCACAGTACTTACAGGGTGTGAGTGTGTAAAATTCTTTGTTAGCAATTCGGGAAATATGAGGCTTTTCAGATGAGATTTCTTGTGGCATTGGACAACAAATTAGGCAGATTGAATGAAAAGAAAAATGTGTATTTCAAGTGGTGGTGACCTTTGCTTGGTTAAAAGGAATGTGAGCATCAGTTTGAAGCCTTGCCCTGACAAAGATAACCTCTGCCGTCTCTGTTTAGACACAACCACACAAAACCTGAATGCTACCAACTCCTGCATCCAGCATTTTTCAAAGGGGCTTCTAAAATTCAAGTTCATATAAGCCGGGCTTCTTGTCCACACTTCAGTTTATAGGAAATTCCTTAGAATAACAATTTCTTTTTCACAAGGGTTAAACCAGTCCCTTAAGAATAGGATCCTGGTCAATGGATCACTGACCCTGCAAAACCACAATACTTAATTGCTAATCTGGTCTGTTACAGTCAAGGTGTACTTCAAGTATTTTATTCAATGCAATTCTTGAGTCAAACCTCCTGTGTGTTTAAATATTCAGAAAAAAACATTTGCCTCTTTTCCACCCACCTGTGACACTTGAAAAGACATCAAGGTTTTTACAATTCATGTAGTCCCAATGATAAGATGCAGAAGAGACCATTAAAGAAAAATCAGCTTTTTGCAACCCTCCCTCATGTCCAACTGGCACAACATTTTTTGAACAACACTTTTAACTATTGCTTTCAAAAAACATGTTGAGAGTAACATGCTAAAAGCTTTTCTCTGTGTGTGGAAGAGGGACTAAAGGAAAAACTTTCAATGGAAGTTACCCTTTAACATGCTACAGACATGCTTGGCAGGTGGAAGCCAGCCTTGCTTTACACTGGGGATTCCCTCCATAAAACTATCACTGAATGACTTAAGTACCTGTGTGAATAACCCATATTTAAACATTAAATGAATGAATAAATCCTCTTTCAGTTTTGATCATACTTCAAAACTCCCATCTTGTTTGTATTTTCTGCTTTACCTGCAATGCCACATTCCTTTTGTGTCACAGCAGAGTCCTTGAGATAACTATATTTTAGAAGCTTTAGTAGGTGAAGGTTGGGTAGAGTGAAGGTTGGATGAAGGTTTTATGGAGATTTCCACCAAGACAGGTTATTTTCATTTTTTCCTATGAAAATAAACTACTCTAAACATGAAGGACCTATTATTTAATCTGTATCAGAGGCAATTTAGGGGAAAATGCTGAAAGAGTATTAGGAATACTGTAAGAATTCTGAAATTAAAATATTAATTTGTCAGAGTGATATTCATCATAATGCTTGGGGTTATTGTGTGTTAACCATAATGATAATTTAACTGTAGCTGAATATAAACTAGGAGTGACAACAACCTGAATCTTCTAAAAATTCACCAAACCCCAGACTGTCCCCATGACCATGACACTCACTCTTCCACTCCCTGCTCCCATCCCTCTGCTGCTCACCAGAATAGCATTGGTGCTGCAGATCTACCTTCACACTGCCATCCCCAAGTGTCCACTGGCACTCTGCACCCATCTGTCATTGACCACCAACACCCTCTCTAATTCTCTCCAGAACTTTTTGGCAATTGAACCCCCTGACTGCTACAACTTCAATTACAACAGTCTCAAAGGGTCATATATATGCTCTACTATACTACATAAGTATAGTTCAAGCAACAGCATATTAACAAAGTCTCACTATTTTGTGGCACTGTTAAAGAAATTAATTACCTTTCTTAATGAATTGAATTAACGACACATGTTTAACAAGTTCTCAATTTGTTTAAAAGTTTATCTTGTTTTTACTGAAGGTGAATGGAAGGGGAAATTACAATGTTGGGTCCACCTAGGAGAAAGAGGGAGAACCTAAATAAATAAGTAGTCAACCAAGGCCAAGGGAGCTGTAATTTCTAATCTCTGAGTAGTTTCTCCTCCTAAAATTATAATGGTTATTACGGCCATGCACTAAGTTGAAGGTTCAAGATAGGCTTGATACATTAATCAGTCCAACCACCAAAATGACAGGTTTCATCTCTAAATTCAGTTTTGTTTTTTTTCTTATGAGATTATCTCTTTTTGGAGCAGTTCAGTTCAAAGTCATTATTTATTAAAAAATTATTGGAAAATTAACAAAACATATCTCATCTCTTGCGCATTCTTCTACAGAAGAGATTCAACACTTTCCAAGTTCATGTCCAAAAGGCCTGCATTTTATACTGTAGCATTCAAGGAGGAAATTATATCCACCAGGAAACTCTACATTGATTTCCAGAGACAAGCAATCTCAAATTTCATTATTCACTGTTACTAGAAAAACAGTCTAGAACCACTTAGCAAATTCTAGGCACACATACTTCTTACATGTAGAAAAGAAAATTTGCCTTGAAATCCAAAATTTCCATCATTTTAGAGCTGCCGCACTTGGCTTCAGTATTTATTGTGTTACATTTGGCACTGACTATGTTTGGCTTTTAAAATCAAGGCAATATTCTCCATAAAAATATGTTCTATAGCTTCTCTAACAAAAACGGGAAAGCATTCCAGTAAAAAAAAAAGTTAAAAAACTTTTGTGCCAATGAAGACATTATTAGGGTAGAAATTATTTCAGTTTATGTAATTCAAGCCCTATAACTCCCATAAGGATTTTAACATAGTCATTTTTTTTATTATTTTTAGCTGAGATAATACTATCTGAACAATGAAATCTGTAAGCATACCTAAGAAAAGCAAGTAGGAAGAAAGCTATTCAATTTTTAAGGATGTTTATTTCAACTCAATTTCAATCGACAAAACGTCTGAGTGTCCACCATGCCTAATATGTGCCAACCAAGATCACCAAACCAAGAAAAAAAAAAAAGAGAGAAGTGATGCATAAATACACCAGTTAGCACTTGCAGTAACATAAAAATATGCAATACAAAAATCATCAGAGGGGAACAAGGACTGCTCCCCTAAATGCAAGTGCATGAGGCTGACAAACATCAAGTGCTCAACACATGCCAATATGGATTAGACACAACTTACATTTATGCTTTTCAAAATCAATCCTGTAATTCAAGGGAAAAGGCCACTTTCCATAAGTGGTAAAACAAAAAAAAAAAATATTACATTGAATTCACCCGCCACCTTCTGCAATTAACTTTTCTATTTTTCTCTTTTCAAAAAAGTAAAGAATACCACCAATACAGACTACTTTGCCTTTCTCACAAACACAGTACAGGCTAATACAAATAAATTAATCTAGTTCCTAAACCTACAAATATATTCAAAAATATCTTTACATGGGGAAGTATTTACAGCCCAGTTTTGAAAGGTTTCAAGTAGAGAAGTTGCTGAATTCACAAATGTGTTATAAAACTTAAGGCAAAGATTCTAAATTACTTTACAGAATGGATGCATAAACCATATACTGTCTCATTTAATTTTTTATCAAAACTTAACCACCTGGTACAGATTAGGCAGCACTGTGCAATATTACACAGCAGTTGGGAATACTGTATCCATGGAGCCCAAGCAGGGAATGGGGAGAAAGAGGTGGGATAGCTTGGGACAGGTCCAAGCATGGCCATAAGTACTCCTCATCCAGCCCAGACTGCCACTGAGTGACCTCATGTGAGTCTGGAGATTATGTGTGATGTGAAAACCAGCATGCACTTTCTCACAGCTCGGTGTTCCCAATGGCATGGCACGGCATTAGGGGAAAGGTGCCACACATTCAACGCACATTATTGCAGGAAACAAAGAAAAGCTATTTCTCACTTCAGGTTCTCATGTCAGGTGACCTGGTTCTGGTTAGACTATGACAAAAACATTCTCCTCCTAAACAGGAATTAGAGGTAACAGCAATGATTAATAATCCATATGGGTAATACTCCACATATGAGCATATGGAAAAATCAATACGAATCACAACTGCCAGACAGAGGTGAAATAATGTGAGATACCAGAGCACTCGTGGATTTTAACAGTTGTGCTTCTAGGCACGAACATGCAAACAGGGAATCTTGTTGCACATTATCAGGTTGTAAATATCCAAATAAAATGTTTCACTAAAATGAAAGGCTGTTTGTTTGTTTTTAATAGTACATCTGTTTTATTAAATTAACAACACTTACATATTAAAGCATGTCTGGTGTGAGGTGTCTGGTCACCTGAAATTCGTGTGGGAACAAAAAGTATGACAGAAGCCCACCCATATATTAGTGTTTATACTGACCAGTACCTACATGCTAAATTCATTCGGAATCCTTTTTATTTTCATATGGTAGGAATTTGTTTCTTAAAACTAGGAGAATCTGCATGAATCATATTTTTTTCTCTAAATTACCCTTTTAAATAAACTAATAATAATAACGACAATAAAAATACAAGTCAATTCATCAACTAGTAAATCTGCTGAATGCTATATATCTCAGAATCAGCTAGGACCCTCTTTAGCAAAGAAGTTTTAAGATGATCTTGAGACATCTGCAAAAATACAACTCTGTTTCACAACATATCATCTTAAAAACTGAGCATGAATTATGGTCTTCTGACAAAAGTGAGTGTAAGGGTTCAAAAAATCACTCACTTGAACATCTGTTCATATCTGGCGTTCGAAGTCCGTAGTACCCCGACGGGCAGGAATGCAAGCATTCACCATACTGCCTCATCCCTTCTCTTCGCAGGAAGAAGAATAACTTGTGCTGGCATCTGATGCACCCGTTATCCTTTGAACAAGATAAGCAACCTTTGCAAATTGGATTTGGTCCATAGTTAGCTGCAAAATAAGAAGACAAATTACACTTTAGGATCACTTGAAAAGTTTCTTGGCTGGAGGTTCTCTATCCTCTAAAGTGTTACTCATCTTTTGTGTGACTACAAAAAGTTTCAAAAGGGGAGTTCTGAAAGTGCACTCACTTTCAGACATCTGTGCTGGCACTGAATAAAAAAAGAAATGCAATCTCTGCATTTTTAATTGTGTGTAGGGCAGTCTAATGATTTTACACACATTTAAAATACAGGCGCAGGCAAGCAGAGACCAAGATTTATAAAGGTCGCAGTATAAAGTTAAATAAAAATGCAATGCTGGATTCTAGTTTGAAGCTGGGGACATAAGCACACAACAACAAAATATAAGAACTTCAGGACCCAAATATATGCCCATGGAATAATATGCCCATGGAAACTGAGCAACAAAGTCTATGCTCTGATTTTGTTGGATTTTTTTCTTTTTTTCTTTTAAATTACTTGGCTGATAACTTCAACACAAACTTTAGCCACATCACTCTTTGTTCTTATGAGCTTTTGTTATCCTGCCTTTCTGCAGAGTTGCAGAACACTCCTTTGTCCCCATGGGCTGTCAAGTCCTCAGGTGTTGGGTCAGCACAGTAGGTTAGCAGAGGGAGGATGACTCAAGACATTCCTGAAACCAGCATCACTTCACAGGTCTGTTTTTAATATTAAATTGGCTACAGGACTTCACAGAAATTTGCCAGTTCAAACCTGGTTTGCTGAAAACAAAAGAAAAATATTATGCAACAAAGGAAAGTGTCTTTGGGGTCTCAAGAGGTTTTTAATAGAGGCCACCCAGGGAGTGGCTCACCAAAACAGCCTATGTTTAATTGTTATATTTTTGAATATTTCAAATTATTCACATCCTTATATAGTGGTCTGGTACTGTTACCTTGTATGGCTGAATAATTGAGGTCATTCAACTGATGACTTCACCAGCAGAGCCAGGAAAAAAAAAACGAGGAAAAGCCCACCACTCTCTGGAACCAGTAGCTGATAAGCTTTATTCTCACCTTCACACATCTGCACACCACATTCCAATTCTCTCTCTCCTCCCATCCCCCACACAGGACTCACTAAATTCAGCATGACAACATTCAACTCCGATCTTGTACAAATAATCCTAGTGGGTGGCAGGCAGGACAAGGAGCAAAGTAATCTGGTGTGAAACAGCTCAGTCAGTGAGACACTTTCTGACTGTTGGAGTCCTCTGGTACCAGTATCACTAGGTGAGATCCTCATGAAGGGAAAAGAATCTTTACCTTTCATGGAATATGTATGATTCTTCAGCATTCTCTTAATCCATTTGTAATGAGACACCCTAACAGACCAAAGACCTCACACTCCCTTAAAAAGTTCCTGTTTCTTGTTGTCCAAAAGACTTGAGATATAACTTTTCCTACACTTCAACTTGTAACTATTCTCATTCCCAACCCACTTCTTCAAAGACATACAAGAAGGCAAACAAACAAATGATGAACTAGGCATGGATGCATCCCTCCTCTCACTGTTGGCAGGGATTGTTTTAACTGAAACCACATCAAATAATATGTGACCATGTACACCAAAGCAATAGTTGCTTAACACATGGTGGGCAATCCTGTAGACTTCTGACTTCTCTTTTAGTCTCCTTGTATGTCACTCTCACTAAATCTTTACCTCCAGTTTATTCAAGGTTCCTCAGAGAAGCCTGTATTATAACAAAAGAGTTAAAAGGAACAAAGCAAAAGCAAGGATGCAAGATGCCTGAACTTATTCACTACTCAGAGTGTTTTTTGGAGTTCAAAACAGCTGAAATCAATGATTTTGAGTTAGAGCCAGGCCAATTGTTGAACAGCACGAATATAGCTAAAGGCTACTATATATATATATATATAAAGGCTACTATATATATATATATATATATATACTATATATATATACATGGACATATATATATATATGGATACAGATAAATGCTATACATATGAATACAGCTAAAGGGAACAAAACAACAGGCCTGCTGGCAACTGCCAGGGCAAAACTGTCTCAAATGGAGAAAAAGATCTTTCCACAGGAGTAAGCAGGGCTCACTGAAAGAGCTTTAAAGAGAACTGAAGGTGGAAAAGGATGAAACAAGGCTTACTGAAGTCTGAGAGCAGTACACCAACACCTGAGGGACAGGGCACTAGTAAGGCCTCCATGTAGGTTTCTTTGCCATCTTCTCTCATGGATCTCCATGAAAATTCTGACTTCTTGGTCACAAAACGTGTCTGAGTTTGACTCTACTGTCCAACTTTCCTTTTTTTAGACAGAAAACACCTTTTCTCTCTATTTCTGGTAAGGTGTTTTTATTGATAACCCTTTCTTTCTGCAAGGAAATGTAATTATGCTGACTCCTCAGCTACATAGAAAAGGAGTTAACAGCATAAAATGATGTTTTATACCAGATTTATTATCCTCCATTATCCTATGTTATTATTTGTTCAGGAAATGGATGGCACATCTTTCACAGCTTAAAGTCAACTCAAGATATTTTTAAGAGTACAGTAATATATTAATTCTTTAAATTGTATAGGTTTCCCAAACCATGACATCTGGATCCTCTTCCTTCTTCATCTCCTGAGCAGCCTTAAAAAATATTTTTAATTTTTTTTTTTTTATTTCTATAGCTGTATTTTTTTTACCTTTTTTATAGGAATGTTGTGAGTAATCTGTTTTGAAGTCCTCAGATATATTGTATTTATTGTTACTTAAATAAACAATTATTTAACTCACACATTGAATTTGGAGAGTGTTCAAAATCATCACTTAATTAATGGTCACATATTGATGAATTTCCCTGTTGTTTCCTAGTTTTATTCTTTCTTTAGCACATTAAGAATTTAAAAATCACTGAAGAATTATAATGGTAAGGGGAAGATAATATCATTTGTATGTTGCATTACAGAGAGCAAACTTTGGGAAAGAATCTGAAAACTTCTGACTGTGCTGTTTAGGCATTAAACTGAATAATTTTTGGGTAATTTGCATATAGTAAGTTACTGTAAAATGCGTACCACTGAATCCATCTTCCACATTGGTTTTGCTTGTTTTGTTTTCAAAGCCTCATGTAAAGTTTTTAATTCTGCAACATTTCCATTTCAATTATTTCAATTTCTCCCATAGCCAGGGAAAATTGTGATATGATCTACCAACAAATTATTTGGACAATGAACATAGATATAAACAAATAAAATACCATAGCACTGGTTTTGGGGTCATATAAGGATGTCATCTTGAAGATACACACTTAACTGTGTCTCTTTTAGCCCTATATACATAGGCCATAATTAAATCCTACAAAATTCTCCCTGCCTCAAATTCTTCCCTTCCCATCTCGGTTCCTTAACAAAGCAAATTGGACGTATTGTTAGCACATACAGCTTTTCCAGTTTGCATATAATTGCTCTTTGAAGAGGAAAAAAAATGCCTGTGCCTTCAACTGAAACATCTATACACTTCTCTTTTAATTTCTTGATAACTTCTTTTATTTCCCTTCTATATTTGTTTGCAAGAAGAAATACCAGGCTTATAAAGCACAGTCTACCACATTCCAGACTACTGACTGCATCACATGCAATTTAAAACATCATGCTGCTCATCCTTATTTCAACCTTGCCTGGAACACCCTCCTCATCTCTGTGTGCCAGGCAGGCAGGTCTCCTCCAGCCAAATCCCTCATGGAGACCTGCTCCTTCCACAAGGCCCACAAATGTTAACCAGTGTCAGAGTGCTGCTGTCAGCACATCATAAAACTGAAAATGCACACATGCTGTAAGTTAGCACCATCCTCTGGCTCCCAAAACACATGATTGCCCTGGTTCACTTATTAAGACTGTAAGGTCCTTGAAGCAGGAGTAACGCTTTTTGTACAGCCACATATGTGTATACACAGGTGTGAACACTGCATATAAACACAAGCACACACCTTAATACAGGTAATGCATTTTCTGTTCCTTCTGCTTTTACAACTATAGTCCAGAGCACCTCTATAGTTAAAGAAAAAGCATTTACACACTTGATTCCCCATGTAGTGCCTTTACTTTAAATCTGGTATTAAATTTGCCAAGTTTGAAAAGGTTACTTGAGAACACAGATTAGTACCCAAACACTGAATGAAACACTTCTGAACCCTATGGGTGTTCAAAGTTTCATGGTTTGGATTCATACCAAGTAAAATCAAATGTCAGCTAATTACTTTAACTCTTGTCTAGATCAAATGTATTTAAGCCACTGAAGCAGTTTTAAATGAGTTGTTATGACTATTTGAAATCACAAGAGAATCAAAATGAGTCTAGCCTGCTCCCCACAAGAATACAAGTTATTCTGAAAGCAAGAGGACTTAGAACATTTGATTTTCTGTGATCTTGCTGTCCTAGAGCCCATACTACAACTGCTTCTAATTTGTGTCTTTCTTGTATACCCATTTGTTGGGTGTCACAATGCTCTTTTGAACCTGGTGCTTCAGCTCACCACAAGAACCTGGTGTTTTTATGCTTCTATAAAAACACCTGAAATATAAAAACAGGCTGAAATAGACAAACAAACAGAGAACCAGTTGGAGAAAGGAAATCCTGGCAGAGAAACAACCAATAAAGTCACTCCCTTAAAGACATTTCTTTAGAGAGCCAGGCTAACTCGCTCACTATGTCCCTAACGTCACTTGCTATCTGGTCGTGTCTCTCTCTTTGGCAGTCTTTGGTCTTTTGAGTTCTCTGAAGTCAGAAACTGAGCTTGCTGATATAATGGCCAGCTTAATGACACTCTCACTCTAACTGGGATTGCAGCCACAGGAATGCTGGTAACTGGATTTTAGTACAGATCTAACAGAAATGTCTCCAAGACACTTACCACTGTAAACATGAGTTGTGCAGATGGGACTCAGAGGAGGTGAGGAACTAAAAGACCACTACAAGCTGCACGTATTGCAAAACAGTGGATTTCATAATCCTGAATTCAATTAATGCTTTGAAGATAACCCATACATATCTCAGTAAAATATGCTTCTGCTTGGTTTATGTCTTCAGGGGCACTAAGAAACTGGACAAAAGATACAGCCTTGTAGATAAACCAATGCTACATAGTATACCAGGGCACTAAGACTAACACACCAAGTTCACTACAGCTGAAAAACATCTGACTGGCTATGAACAGAAGCTGGCCAAGAAAAATACCTATTTTTCATCAGAACTTTGTAAAAGCAAAAGTAAGTTTTAGGCAGAAAACTTCAATTTAAAAAATTAAAATACAAAAAAACAACTAGTTTGTTTCTAGTAAATATCTTTAAGAGAATTTAAAAATTCAAGGTCAAAGGGGATTTTTATGAACAATTAGGCCAATGCCTTGTACAAAGAAGCCACAGAACTCTTGCTTTCTGAAACATATCATTTAAGAAACCATTCAATCTTATTTTTTAAATAGTCAGTGGTAAGGAAACCACTACAACCTTTGTTAAGATATCATAGGGGCTAATCACTCGCACTATTGAAAATGTGCAGTGGAATTTTGAACTTCAAGGACCAACCACTGGACCTTTTTATATCTTTGCCTGACAGTTCGTTAGCAGTTTTTCAACTTTTTTCCCAATGTAGACCCTCGGATCAGGTCAAGTCCTAGCTTTCTCATGGGTAAAATAAACAGAGCAAGATTCCAGAATGTCTCACCACAAGGCAAAGTATCCAGTCCTTTGATCAATCCCTTACAATTTTATCAACAGGCTTATGGATGCTCAAAAAAAAAAGTTCAGCATTAGAAAAGAAGCTGTACCAATGCCAAATAAAGTGATACAGCTTCTCTATTTTTCTTAGATTTTACTCTCCTGAAACATTCATGTGTTACGTAAAGTTTCCTGACCACAAAGATACCATTTCCCAAGTACCATGTTGCTCTGGGTAGGATGCAGCCATTTTAATTTTTTTTTTTTTTTGTTATATGGGAAATCACCCAGTGTTCCTTCTCAGGGTACCAGGCCTTCACCATTCAGGATCATTTTCTTCAAAGTTCTACACAACTGAGAAAATGTTTCTCAATCTTCCTCTGAAGACAGATTAACTGTAGGATGGCATTTCACTTCAATGATCTTGGTATAAATCTCATCAAATTTTGCTTGTATGTGAGAAATTTTGCCTGGTTATTATTTCTTCACTTCCTTTGGAAGTCTTAATTATATTTTCAATATCACAATTTTATGCTCAAACTACTTTCACTTATCAGCTCATTTCATTACCTTGCTATTGATATAATGCCCTTCTGGTTATTCTAGTGAAGGCTTCCAAGAGACTTGTCTTCCTTCTATACTCAAAAGACAGTGGCATTTTATTCTACTTCCAAATCAAAACATTTTACTGTTGCTACACAGCAATCCAGCTGAATACTTTCAGAATTTTCTGTATGGTTTCCCCACCACCATGACATGGAGAATCACTATGAGGATCAGTTTGATATTATTCTCCTTCAGTACCCTGGAAAGTCTCAAGAAATCACCTACATGTTGAGATATTTTGCAATATTTAGTGACTAGGCATTAGCAGCATTGTATACTGACCACCAAGTTCAGAAGTCTACCAATAAAATGACACACATTAGTTTCGGAATGCTTGGTTACTTAGATGTTTTGAGAACATTATTGATTTTCTTTCCAGCTGGGATGAACGGCTAGTAACAGAGGTATCTCAGCCATCTTTCTTCATTTGACTATCTGGAGCTTTTAAAGGTATCTCTCATAGTTCACTCTCTGAATACCTACTGTCATCTAGAAACATTTAGCTCTTCTTGTCCTCTTCTGTCCACTGCTCATAGTCTACCAATCCTCACTTGCCTTAATGTTACTGAATGCTGCTTCCTTCTTCTACTTAGAATGTGAATTCTCTTCCACAATTTCTCTCTGTTTAGTTCCTAGACATTTCCTCTTCCCCTGAAAATGGAGCAGTCTGCTTGCTCAGACCTCTTGCATTTCCGCAGTGTTCCCTGCTTGTCTTTCCAGTATGGAAATATAGAGCTATCATCAATTTACATTTTATTCATGGGAAGCTCATTCTGTCTACAGGATGGAAAAAAAATGCGGAACATCTGTTGCAGGTCACAAACACCACCCCATCACCTGCCTTCCTAAAAAACAACCACAGAAATAGACAGAGAGAGGAAAGTGATGTACTCCCTGTTGCAATGTTAGGAAATAGGAATGGGACATTAGCTTTTTTTTATATTTTCTGTTCACAGCTTCACCAGTTTTATTCTAGGTCTTCCCATTGTAACTGAGAGTAATTCAGCACCCTTGAAACACTGGTGATAAAAGGTCCAAGTGTCACAACCATAGAGTATAGTCAGAGACAAAAAAAATGAAAATATAGAAAAAGCCCTGCTCCATTGTGTTCATGCAAACAGAACAGCTAAAGAACCTGTCCAGAAAAAAAAAAAAAAACAAACAAAAAAAAAAAAAAAAAAAAAAACACAACAACAACAAAGCCTTACCAACTAACTGGTTCACAAATACTACTCACAGGTCATTTCTTTCGAAGCCTAGCTCCCCACCCATTCCCCACCAAGTACTCATTTTGGTGTTTGAAAGTCTTACATGGTGCACATTCATATATAGTTGCCAGTCCCATTTCTGAGTTTTAATTTATAGGCCAATCCATTTCAAATCAAGTAAAAAATTGTATTACTCCAAGTGAACAACCCGCTTTTTTAATCAACTGAAGTGGCTGATTTGTAGAGTGGGTGCTTTAGTTTCCATCACACTGAGAAGAGTCTTTCCAAGATGACCTCTGTTTTATCTCCTTATGAGTTGATGGACTTATGCTTTTTTAAAACACTATATGTCTAACAGTACTGAAACACTGACAATATCTTCCAATTGCATACTGTTTCAACAGCTCTAGGCAGTTTTGTCCCACTCAAAATCTCAAAAGTCTTTTTCTTATCTGGCATCCTCAGTCACCATAAAAATATTCATGATACAAGCTTTGCATAAACTCTTATTGGGTTCTAGGATACTTTGTAAGTCCCAGATAATGTGATGAAAAGTCAGTAGCTTCATGTATAGTAACCTCAGGAAATTCCAATCATAAAATTCAAGAGGACTTTTAACATGCAGTACTTTTGAAGGATAACTTGTCTCTCAAATGCTGTTATTTAGATTTTACATTAATTACACTTTACCCTTTTTACATGTCTATAGAGTAAAACGGAAAAATCCCCCAAAACCACTCCTTAAAAAGAAGCTGCTGTTCTTCCTCAAACCCCAGCAATTCAGACAGGGAGGAAGAGCCACAATCATTGACTTTGGCCACAGCACAGATTATTTATATCTGATGAAGACTGTACAAAACAAGTGATGGGACAGAGGCCAGACAGCAGTCTGCTCTATCCCTCAGATCTACCCCAATGTTCAGCTCTCTCTGAAATGCCCTTCATGCAATGATAGGGCTCTTTTGTCTTAGAGTAAAGAGGGCTGGGGGTAAAACAAGCAGAAACTGAGAAGTTATATTCACATCCTAATATAAGTTGTAACGCTATGGAAATTACAGGGTAAAATACAGCTGCTGCTCCCTGGCTGGAATGCTCCACAATGCTCCCCATACACATGATCCGCAACCAAGAGGGAAGGAACAGAGGGTAGAGAGGAGCTGAGACACCACAGCCAGGCTCTATAGAAATCCTTGCAGGGAGAGAAACAAGATGATTCGAGTTTGCAGCTGATAAACTACACAGCACCTGTCAGCCAGGGCAGATAGGAGGTGTCCAGCTGCTGAGTCAGCAAGTGTGGTGAAATTGCTCTCCTCAGATGAATGCAGTTCATTGTAGCATAATTATAATACTATTCACCATCCTAAGTTACCTGACTCCTAGATATGACCACACCTCACTAAACACGTGATCTATAGTTTTTGACTGTACTTTTAAGAGCAAACCAAGATAATTTTACACCACTTAGTAACAAAGGTATGTAAGACTAGAGCTACTCAAGCTCCACCTAAACATAAAGAAATCATAAGTTGAGAATAGGGAAACATTAGGGAAGACTCCATCATAACTGCTGGAACCAGTCACCAGGCTGGACCTGTTTTCCCCCCAACAGGGACACCCCTTGGGTAAGAGCCATACCCTATGCACACTGAATACTTTTATTGGGGAGTAACAATATTGCTTTGGATACATTTTTGCAGTCAGATACTATCACTGGCAATCCTCAAACCTTAATCTGTCATAATTTTATATTAATAAAAAGTGTTATTCTGTAAATTGTTAGTGTTGAATCCTTCACAGGCACAAGCAGTCACTGGCAGCAAGTAACACACTCAAATAAAGTGGGAAGAGGAGACCCCCACTGAGGGGTCTCCTTTACGCTGGTGGGGTGTGTCCCTGCCTGAGTCATCAAACCACCCTCTGATCCAGGACTGTTCAGTGAAGGGTCCCTGGAATGGGACACTGACAGACTGGTTGGGCACAAGGGCCTCAGCTTTCCTGGGACACTGACAGACAAATGAAATACTGAGGGTCAAGGAAATCTCCCCACACTAAGGGTTGTGGAAATCTCCCCTTTTCATGGGACAGCATCCCAGCAGGCTGGTTTCAGTGAAGGGACAGCTGCAGCTCCCTTCCATCAGGCCACCATGCAGTAATTCACCAGTCTCAGCTCTGCTGCAGACAGTGTGTGTCTCACCAGGAACATGTGTACTGAAGAGCCTGGCTGCTCAGACAAGGAGCCTGCATGGAGCTGACCTTAAACCACCTACAGCAGAAATTGTGGGTTTTCAAAACCAATTGCTGTGTCCTTCCAAGCAGGTTTTTGAAAAATTACATTCCTCATCTGAGGCTTTATCTCTTTTTCATTTACATCTACTATGTCTTACCCATAGAAGAGCTCCTTCTAGGCTTTCTGTGTGGATAGAGATACGCAGGCAAGACAGTACATGAAAACCACAATATTTCCCAGCTTATTTCGAGTAGGTATTTTGTGCCTTCCACTGAAAATAAATTTCATTGGGAAGCATGAGCAGATGATCAAACTGAGGCTGGTAGTTACATTTCTAATACAGAAAAATAGTCATGCTTCTTCTGGAAGCTAGAAGAAATCTAGAGGCTAGACTTACTATACCTTGGACCAACTCTTTATATATAGTGCTGGTGTGAAATCTGCAAAGGGAAACAAAACTTAACAAATCTCCTTTACTCTTTCCTTATTACACCATGCCAGTGGGGAGGCCTGGCCAGTGGAGTCCACAAGGCAGTGTTTTTTCACCTCTCAGATGGTTAAAAGTATCTTGGACACCATTCTCAGACTTCTCCGTTTCAGATTCCCATGCTATAGTCATTCAGAAATGCAGAGGCTGTCACAAACTATTCCTTAATTACAAAATTACACAGAAATGCATTTTTCCCATGTACATATACTGTGCCACTATCGGATAGCACATTCAACACAAATTTCATCCAGCATATTGCTGGTGCAAATCAACATCTGGGACACAAATACTATTGGAACAAAGTCTCAGGCATTTTTAAAAAATCACTTTTTTCCAAGTCTTTTAATATCTAGAATATTTCAGCTAGCTGCTGTGAATAAGATTCATATTAGCATGCAGGTGAATAAACAGAGATTTAATTTTTCCCCTTTGATGGTGGGTTTACTTTGTCTTCCATTGTAAGTTATAACGTTTCCAAGCACTGAATACTGCAGGGATACAATGTAGATGCATTCCAACAAAAACACAGCTCCAAATCCTGATCCACCCAAACCACAGAAGACAAAACATTATTGGCAGCACTGAAGTTATAGACATGAAGATCCAGAACACTCTGCTTAAGACACAAAGTACAATGATATACGAGAAGAATTCATGCATGATGGGTGATATTTCACTTCACCTTTTCATACTTTTACTGAAAAATTCCTAAAAAGGTAAAAATTACTGAGGAACAGAAAAAAAAAACATAGTTCAAGAAGGAGTTTAAGTGAAATCTTTCACTTCCAGAAGACAAAATGAAATGTATTTTAAAAGTCACAGATACCAAATCTGGACTCATAAAAGAATTCCAGCATAAATAAAGAGAAGCAAAGACTAAGTAGTTATTTGCATTGTTATATTAGATACCAGTAAACTGATGACTGCACCTTAACTATTGATACTATCACATTTTAATGTTCAACAGAACTGGCACATAAAGGAAATGACAAAGGAAACAAATAAATTCTTGATTGCAATTGTAAATCTGTAACAGTGAAGAATATGCCTTAGTTCTCCAGATTATACAGAAGTGAACACACGGTTTACTGTTTCACAAATACGAAACATCTGAAATTGTGAACAGCATGTAAAAGGAGGCTTTTCTCTTTTTCATCTTTAAGAACATTATTAAATGGAAAGGTACAGAAATTAGTAGCCTTTAGGAATGAAGAAATTCAAGGTTTAGATAGCTGTGAATAGTCTGCAAGATTTATTGTCCTTAGATAGAAGTAACTAAGTAGGAAACTTTAAAATGCATGTAAGGCTATATTTACAGTATCAGAAGTTTTGCAGAAAGAATGTTTCACACTTCTTCACATCGAGCAAAGCTAGCTCTGCCCTAAGTTTCAGTGAGGGCCTGTAAAGTAGATTTGCCAGATGTCCAAGCATGATGGAGAGAACCAGGGTGTTATGCTAGATATCATATGTTGAGAATGATACTTTGACCACACAGAAGGAAATTGCTCCTCAGAGTATGGTAGAGGACTAAACCAGTAGTTTCCTGGTTGATATGATTTGTCTGAAGAGGAACTGAGCTGGGTGCTGTGTAGATGCAGCACTGCATTTCCTCAGTAAGGGAGCTGGCAGAGAGTACATAATGATTACATTTGCACTAGAAAACTGAGAGCACTTAAGGTTCCATGTTGTCTTCTTGGGCTGAATCCATTGCAACTCAAGTCAAATTTTTGTCAAAATTTTCCTGAAGCACTAGGCAGAGAGGAAATACTGTCTTATCTTTGCCCAGGAAGGAAATTCAAAGCTACCTGAGTGCTGTGGTTACTCCAAGAGATATTCAGTTTGTGTAAGTCCAGGACTCCAAGGGATGTCACAACACTCCTGAACAGTTAAACGAAGGCACAGCCATTTCAAACCCCAAACAGATAAAGCCCAATTAACCTTGTCTGGCATCACACCTGACCCTGCTTTGAGCAGGAGATTGCTAAGGGAAGTCCAAAATCCTGCCAGAGAGGTCACTTCCACAGGACTCACCCTGTGGTCCTACAACCTGCATGCCAAGTATCAGATTTCACTTCCTGCCTGAAGAAGGAGGCAGCTTGAGCTAAATGATGTGAAACACACTTTGATGGAGGAGGAATAGTTAACAAAGCATATGGGGATATGCAAAATTTTCTGGATGTCCAGGTATATTCCTTTACACAAGAGTTGCCATGGAGGGAGACAGCAAGTATCAATGAATGAAAGAGAAACAAAGCATTTTAGAAATGTGTTGTAACTGCAAATAAGGCAACAGAAAGGGTATCTCCACAGCTGGAAGTACCCTTTCCCGAACAAAGTGAGTCATTGTAAAAGACAAAAATTGCTTACCAGAGGAAAAGACCTATAGATAGAAATGCAGCTCAGCTCAAATTCAGAAAGGAACAAGACAATATCCACTACTGGCCAATAACCTGCTAACAATTATCTACGGAAATACCTCTTGAAAATAGCAGAGACACATTAGTTTACAAATTACACATAGTCTCATACTTCAGGGCCCAGCCAATAACCTTGAAAGGTTACCAACTTTAAAATGCAACCAGCAGATACAGCTTCCCAAGAACGAAGGAAAATTATTTTTCTTCCTCTGAATGATCAGACACTGACTGTAATGAGGGGGAAATAATATGTTAGATCAAAACTTGTGTCTAATTTGTATATATCTCCAACATACTCAGAGTCAAGCTACTTATTAGATTACATACAGAAAGGAATTTTCTTCCATCAAATCAGCTCAGACTTGCAGCAAGTGGCATGGATTACTAGCTGGGACTATCTGGGCAATTTTCATTTAGTTAATTCTCACTTTTTCAAGGACCAGAAGTGGTTTGTGGCTGCTTGGTCACTGCTGTAGTCTATGACACAGTTCAGTAACTTTTGAATTGGAGTGCTTTGTGCCAGTTTGAACCTTTACTCTGCATATATCTGAGTAAAATATAATAATACTTGTCAATGTATTTTAGTAACAGTCCTTCCTGCTCGTAACAAAACAAATTACAATTGCTAAATAAATCACTGGATTTTTTATTCTCTTTTATTACACAGGACATACCTCTGAGAGAAGGAATGAACCAGCTCAATGAGCCCTCAGTTTAGGATAAGACACACCTAAGGTCAAGCAGTAATTTGGGCATAGCTGATTTTATGACTTGGGTGAATAACTTTAGCTTTTCTTACTTTTACTTCTTTCTTAAAAGTGAGATAATAGAACTTCACTATCTCTGAATAGAAAGATGGTTAGTGGCTTAAAGTAAAAAGTAACATGGGCTTATATTTTATTTTAAAAAGAGAAAGAGAGAAGAGTTCAATCTATTAAAAATGGAACAATTTCATTTCTGGAGAATTTCATAAAAGAGAAATTAATCCTGCAAAGTTCTCCTATCAGTTCTCAAAACATTTCATTCTAGAGACCACCAGATGTAAAAATTATATAAGCCACAGAAAAAACAGCTATTGAAAAATGCAGAAGAATTTTCCAATGAGGGACCGAAAACCTGGCAGCTAAATAAGTATTCAAACAGGGTTTTTTTTTTCCAAGATTGCTGTACATGACTCCAATCATTTCAACTAGGACAGTAGCAGTCAGGAATGCTCCAGTTGTAAATCTCCTGGTACAGTTTTCTGAATGATAAATGTTTGTTGGTAGTTTTCCAGACAGAAAGGATGGCATAGTATAGACTTGGTGCATCTATGGTCTTTAACTCAACCCACTCATGGTCACAACTCCTATTATGAGAGACTTTGACTCAAAGTAATTAACTGCAAGAAAGAAAAATTCTCTTCCCAGTGCAAGCAGATGATATGCATTTTCTGTAAAGATAGGCAAAAACTTTCAAGAAAGTCTGTGGAGAGCTCAAATAACAACACCTGAGAAAAGACAATCCTAGCCACACTGTTATTTAACAAGAGAAGCTTAAAAATTAATAGTACTAAACACACTCTCCTATTTATTTGTCTGAAGTCCCATGAAACTATGTGTAATAAATAAAGCCTTTGTGTGGGTACATTTGGGCTCCAAAACAAGAAGTCAAAATGACTGAGAACAAATTTACTTCATTGCATGTGAAATGAAAGCTCTTGTTCTGGGAAGGAGAGTGCACTCAAATGACCCCTAATAAATGTTTTCTTCATAGTTATTTCATAGGAAGAAAACAATATATTTAAATTAATTTCTCACTTTGTAGCTCAGACTTAGCTGAGTTTTTAGCTTATAAGATTTTTAGGGGAGTATTTGTAACACATAATTCTGCAGTTGAGAATCATAAAGACATTTCATGTCTACCACCAGAGGCATATTTTTAAGAAGTCACAACATACCTTTTGCCTCTGCAAAAACATAATTAAACACATTTATATTCAAATGTCTATTTGAACACTTTACTTAAAATGAAACCTCAAGATACATAATCTCTATAGTATTGGGGTTTTGTTTGTTTGCTTTTATTATTTTTCTGACATTGTGAAGTATACAGAAAACCAGCTATCCTCAAGTATATTTTTTTAAAAATTGAATAAATGATGCAGTTAGAATATTCTTCAAAGTACAGTTCCTCTCCAAAACATGACTGCTAAACGAACAAAGTGGTGTTCCACAGCTGAGCCTCAAGGACTTGCCAGAATAACTTGCTCAAGTAATGAGCATGTGTGTGCATCTATGTACATGCACACATATACACAAGCATGTATGCCCCCTGCCAAAACCAGCCCTACAAAACAACTAATTAAACAATGTCATAAAAAGGGCTTGTATTTCCCTCAAAGGTTTTGTACTCCCTATGCTTTCTTTTAAACTACTTTAAAAACATGGTCTTCATAATTAAAAGATGTAAGTAAAAACGGAATATAGGTTGCAATTTTATTTCATTGTTTTTTAAATATAAAAGAATTTTTGTCACAATGCTGACTTTACAAAACTGACAAGACAAACAGCCACTTTTTAACGCTATGGAGCTAGAGTGACAGAGAATGAATGCAGACAGTCCCATTAAAGATCTTAACCTTATAAAAGATTTTTTTTATATATATATTTACAAGGTTATATTATCTTTTTAATTTTGAAATCATCATGCCTCAACATAGTATTATTCACTGTTACCTAAACACCCATTTTCTGCAGATTACAATCACTAAGATACAGCATAACCCTAAACATGAGGCAACTCCTAATTTTCATGTCCTCTTATGCCTAATAAGTAGCATCCCTATCTCCTTATAGTCAGGCTCACGGGACAAGATTTGATGGTCCAGCTCAATGAGATCAAGCATCTGGCATCTGCTCCACAAAGGGACAAGGATGGAAGCCTCAAGCCCAGTACAAACAGCAACTGCCAGTGCCCTCACTTGGAGCTGTGAGCTCCTGAGTCTGCACCACTGCTTCCACACTGGGCATTGCAGGCAGCCAGTCGTGAGAAGCTTGTGATCTCACTCAACCCTTTGCCTGCCTACTGCCAGCTACTACCTCTTTCCACCTAAGCAGGAGCACTGGCCCATGATATTCTGACCCTGAATTTGGGGCAAACGAAATCCAAGTTAACTTTGGGGCCGTTTTCCTTTTAAAAAATAAACCTTACACTCGCATGAAGAAAACATGAAACAGATAAGAATCTGATCATGATAAAAGATAAAATAGATGATTTAGAACTACCAGAATTTTCATGGCAAATACAGGAGAGAAAATCATGTGTGATTATCAGAGTCAAATATTTCATTGCAGCCAGAGAAGAAAACTGAATCTTGAAAACAGCTTCCCCTCTCTGCAAGCTTTCCATAGGGATTATTTGATGATGCAGTGCAGTCAGGTCAGACTAGGATTCTGGCCAAAACATATAAAATCTCCTGAAAAGAGGGAATGAAAGAGGAGAGGGAAGAGAGGTATATATATACACACATTAATATATATAAATAATAGCACCTTACTATGCCCATTCTCCTTCTCCACTCCTCATATAAACACATCAGCATTCCCCGAGGAACTATTAAACTCAGTGTACAGCCCCTTAAAATTACTATAACCATCTGATTTTTATAACTTCCCACTCCAGGCTTTCATTAACCCCAGATTCACTTGATGCCAAGTCTTCCTTCCTGGAACACCAAGGCTATGTGTGGAGTCCAGCTGGAGAGTCAGGGAGACGTTGTAAATTGGAAGAATGTGCTGGAGCTACTTAAAGTTGTGGTGAACCAAAGGAAAAGGACCAATTGCATAAAAGATATAGGAAATTGATAGAAGGTGTTAAAATATCTATCAAGAACTTAATTTGTGAAATGACATCCAGAGCACAAGAAAATCTAACACTAAAGACAAACCAAAATCATCCACCCAGACCTGATTCTGCACAGTGACCCATAAAAGCTGACCCTGAACAGCCACCATACACCAATTGTCATACATTTCCGGACTTCTAGAAATACAGCACCAACAGAAAACAGGAGATTTCCCAATCTTGTTGATGTGCCTCTTATTTCAAAGCTGCCAGACTTCAATTGCTTTTCAGCAACAACCTCATATGGCATGCCTTGGCTGGGAACGTATTTTTATAGCCAGTTATAGCTCCCTATCTCCAAATGGAAACACTGACCGGTTTCTAATTCCAAAAATATCATCAGGCACCATAACACCATGAGTCTGCTTTTAAACATAACTTGTGACCTGGAAAGTCATTCTTAACACTTTGTGTTTCAAAATTTTGTGTGCTTTTTCAGGGTTGGTTAAATTTAAAAACTAGAAACTGAAAAAGGGCCAGGTGCCAAAAGAACAGTTTTCCCTCACTCTCCACTATGGCCCTCATTGAATAGCTGCCTCCTTCATCCCCAAAGCTGGAGAGAAAAACATAATTGTGGAATATAGCTATACAAAAACATGGTGCTATGCTTAGCTGTGCTTTGTTGCAAGCACTGTAAAATATTTCATTTTACTTTAGCTTTTAAAATTTATTCATAGATGAAAAAAGGAGACAGAAGGATGTATGAACAATTTCACAGAACTATTTGGGTTAGAAGAGACACTCAAAGGTCATGTAATTCCAACCCCCTGCAATAAGCAGGAACATCTTCAACCAGAGCAGGCTCCTCCGAGCCCTGTCCAATCTGAATGTTTCCAGGGATGGGGCACCCCCAACCTCTCCAGGCAACTTGATCCAGTATTTCACCAACCTCTTTGTAAAAAACTTCTTCCTTATATCTAGTCAGAATCTACTCACTTTTACTTTAAAACCATTATCCCTTGTCTGTAGCCTGGCTTCAGGCCTGAAATTCTGGTTTTCTAAAGTTCTCGTTTTCTGATGCTTTGGTTTTCTGAAATTTTTTCCCAGGGAAAGAACATAAACACCAGGACATTGTTTCTGTAACGGTATCCATGTTGTGAATTCTTCTGGGAGGAGGGAACTCTCTTGATGTCCCTCTGGTTTGACCAATGTAGGTGAAGAAGTTTGTCTTTCACCAATCACACTGGTCTGTGTAAAATTGTATATAAGGAGAAAAGATCCCTAACAAACTTGCTTTATGCAGCCTTGACAAAAATCCCAAAAGGAGTCCATGTCGTGTGTTACCAGAAACAGCAACACCTTGTCCTATCACAAACGTTATTCATACACTGAGGGCCCCTGAGCTGCATTCAGCACACTAGGTGGGATCTCAGCAGAGTGGAGTAGAGGGGCAGAAACCCCTTCCTCGCTGGCCACGCTGCTTTTGATGGAGCCCAGGACACATCTGGCTTTCCGGGCTGCAAATGCACAATTGCTTGGTCATGTCCAGCCTCTCATTCACCAGCACCCCCAAGGCCTTCTCAGCAGGGCTGCTCTCAATCTGTTCATCCTCCAGCCTGGGTTTATACCCAGGCTTGCCCTGATCCATGTGTAGCACCAGCACTTGGCCTTGCTGAACCTCATGAGGTTCCCATGAGTCCACGTCTCACACTTGTCCAGGTCCATATGGATGGCACCCTTCCCTCAGGCACATCATCCACACTACTCAGCTTGGAGTCTTCCACTTGCTGAAAGTGCTCTTGATCCCACTGTGTCAATATTGAAGTTGTTGAACAGCATTGGATCCAATGTGAGCCCCTGAGGGACATCACTTGCCATCACTGTCCACCAGGACATTAAGCTGTGGACCACACATCCTCCTCACAGCACTGCAGCAGTTTATCTATGGGCAGCTCTAACTAGATTCTGAAGAATTTGCATCAAAACCAAACTATCTCACATACAAAATTATCTGTTTACAAAAACTCACACAAAATGTTCTGGTTACTCTAACTCACTCGCAAAATAAACTTTAATGCTAGAGACATGAATTCTGCCCCATTAAAATTCAAATAAAATCAACACAAATGCTTGACTCTGCAAACAAAAATTAATCTGCCAATTCAACAACAATTGCTAAATGGAGAATTGATTAGAAAGATAATATAAAGTAGAAGAGAATTTTATATGCCACGCTATCCTTCTACACCACTAGTGTGATGACTTTTTAAACAAAGTTTTCTAAGGTATTCTGTTCCCTAACTACGTAACTCTAGCTGAATCCACCTAATACTTCAAAATCCTGTGATACAAAAACAGTCATTCTCATTTGCAGGGATGTTGAGAAAATATTATCCTGCTTGGATCTTCCTGTTTCAAAATCAGTCTTCATTTCAGTGCAGAATAACACAGGAATAAATAATTCAAAGATAAGCCAAGTTGTGGTGCTGCCCATCTGACAAGAGTATTTCATTGTACCAAGAGCAGGGACACAGGCGCTTGGGAAATGGCATCACGGGCTTCCCAGGTACTCATGCCCTTCCAGCATATTTAAGGCTAAGGGGAAGCCCACACAGCTCAGCACCAGGACACACCAGTCTGCTCTCCCCACAGTGCCTGGGAAGCCAGTGGAGAAAGCAGCCAAAATCCTGACAGTCCTGGAACATTGTGGTAAAGCAAGAGCTCCAGCACACAGGAGCTGCCACAATCACCACTCCAAGCTCCAGCCTCCACAGCCTCTTTCCCAACTAAAAAATATTGCCCCAGGGAAGCCCATCAGACTAAGAGGGATTTATATGCCAGCGGTTTCTGCAGTGATTCCAAGATGGTCTAGACTGACTTGTATGTAATGACCTGCTGACTGACAATACTTAAATACACCCACATTTATTTGTCAACTAACAATCTTCCAGCTATTGTGTTCAGTGGTAGCAGTGTCTCCCGGACTCTCTGGAAGCAGACAGGCTACAATAGAGTGCAAATACATACACAGTGCATATTTTATAGCCAGCTTACTTCTTTACCTTACCCGTTAAATTTTACTTTCTTCTACTCCTCTCTTTCTCAGTCAACAATGAAAGATATAGAACTAAGGAATTTTGACTTAGGATCAGAAGAAATTATTACTGTTATTAGATAATAATAATATTGGAGCTGAAGCAATATGTTGGGACACACAAATTAAGAAGCTACTTAGGATATGCTTTAGTGCTGAACTTACTGGAGTAAGACTAGAGAACATGTATTTATCAATACATAGTCTACATAGAAGTTCACATGTAACTACCATCTCCTTTGAAAAGCTGCCTGAACTCTCTGTTTTCCTTAAGAAAACAGAGCCTTAATTATAGCTTCCTCCAACTGTAACACTCAGCTCTAAAATCCTTAGTTTTCCTGCCAGTAATTAAAAAGTGTATGGTTGCTGTCCAAACAATGGAATTGTATTAAAATATAAGAACTTTGTCAAGAAAACTAAGTACTTTTGTATTGTCAAATTATCATTTTACTCTCCTCTTCAATTCCCCCCACTCTATGTCGCTGAACTCATTTTGGAATGTATCACCTATCATGCTTGGCTTTGTCCCAGACAAATGAACTTGAAATCATAATTTACCATTTATGATGCCTTTTCAAAAAACATTTGGCTACTGAATCCCAGTCAGATTCCTTTTCACAAGAGTTTGCTTGAGCAAACATGGTTTTAGACACCAGGAAAACAACTTATACCAAGAATCAGAGTAATATACCAAAATCTTCTGCAAAAGTAAATGCACTTTCATTATGTAAGAGATAAAATATATGACTAAAACTTGTGGGCAGTGTTTTGATTGCAGGTTAGAAGCATTAGTTTAAAAACCTTGTTAAGTAGAGGAGTGGGCAAGTATATCACAGAAAACATACCTCAGCAATCTTCTATTTATGTTAGTCAACTAAATGACATATGCTTTACACCCAAAATGGTTAAAAGAATCACAAACAGTGCACAGCAAAGCAATACAGACTCTGCAATGTTATATCACTTATAAAACAAAATCTTTGAAGTAGAAACTGCATTAGAGCCATTGATACCTCAGGAAGCTGCGGTTTGCTGCTTGGAACGCTTCATTCATGTATTATTTTTAGGAATGTAGACATCTAAATAAAATTTTTTAGGGACACAAGGTTATATAAGGGTGAAACTTACTTTATCATATTAAAAAACACAAGAGAAAAGGAATAGAGAAAATAAGTGATACTGGGACAGTCTTTTTGAAGAATCTGGTGATGAGAGAAAGAAAAGCTTGCCATAACTCTCACAGTCCAAGTTGTGCTCTTAGAAATCTGCACCACCACAAGGCTTAGAAGGAGCTTCAGATAAAGAGATGATCTTTTCAACACCACTTCTTTTCAAGAATGGATTTCTTCCCCATAAATAGCTGGCTGAGAAGCAAGAAATGCCTTGGCTGGTAGTGCACAAGCTGAAAACTTTTTCTGGGCTTATTCATTGATTGCTTTCCATTTCTACTTAAAAATGAGTATAATCTTTCTCATGGCTTTGTTCCTACTGATGGCACAGGTACTGCTGGAGTCTGCTGCAGAGACAAACACCTCCAAAGCCTTCAACTGACCCATCAGAAACATCTTTGCTGTACCAGCATCCACTTATACTTTTCTTTTCCTCATAAAGTTCCAGACAAATGCTGTCTTACCAGGTCCTCCTGCAGCCCCTGTGCAACCACGTAGCAAAGCATGGATCTCTGTGGAACAACCTGCATTCTTCTAATTAGGTGAACAGAGAATTAGGAATATCTCAGTTAGGAAGCAAGACACTCAGGCTTTTACATGTCCAAGTACCCAATTGAATGGTTTCTGTAGCAGAGAAGCAGGTCACATCAACTTTTTACCCCACAGGGCCTTAAGCTTGACTGGTCTGAGGGCACATGGGAACATCCATGGGAATATCAAGGGCATTCAGAAGGAGTTTCAACACTTTGTAGGGAGATGGTTGTGCAACAATTTTACAGGAGGAGAACACATATGGGGAAGCATGGATAAAAAAAAAATAAAAAGTGAAAATTACTCCATCATATTCACACCATTTTCCTGCTATTCTGCCTTGAATATATTGCAAACAGCCATACTCCAGGCCAGGATGCATTTGACTTGAGATCTTCAGTTCTTTACTGTATGAGATGCATATTAACAAAGGAGAAGCAGAAATTCAGTAACAAGGAAGCTCAGGTTATGGCTCAACAAAGCAGTTTTGTACACTGCAGATAGGTTCCCTCTCTTTAGTTCTACTTGACAATAAAATAGCAGTTAAGTTTGTGTAGTAAGATGCTTAAAACCATTCTTACTATCTTCTTTTATTATCCACCACCATGGTCTTTTATGCTTGGCTCCACAGCCCAACTTTGGCTGATGGAGAGGCAGCAGGTTATGCATTTAAACTCTGTACTGAACCAGTAGGACATTTCCCAGCATTCATCTGATTTAGTCATTTAAATCATAGGAATTTTATATACTTTGGGGATTGCCTTTCCGCTGTTTGCATTTTAGAAACTGTGCCATTGCCACCCCCATCAATCCCACTGTGTACAGGAAGTCACACTCCTTTTCTATCAGTGGGATTTTATGCTTGTGTGTCTATGTGCCTGCGTCTGTATCCAATGTTAAAACAGTTCCTCAGGCTTCAAGGAAAGGTTCTTGAAGAAAGTGGTGTGCAGAGGAGTGGATGTAGACTCAAAATTCTCTGCAAAAAGGAAGATAAAGTAAATGTTAAGGTAAAGTCAGTAAAAGAGTTTGTTAACTCCTGTCTGTTTCACGGTGCTGATTGTCTTCAGGTCCAACCTATCCCAGTTTAGATGCATGGATTCTTGCTACTATGAAAGCCCTCTCAAAGCTTTTAGAGGTGCTTCAAATTTTGTCAAAGTATGCTCTCTAACAGCCCGCAGTTCTATGCTTACCTCCTAAATGTCAGCTGCCATTTCTGCAGGATGTTGGGACATTGTAGCTAGTAAGACCCAGATGGAAGTTAACAAGCTGAATCTGGCTCAGTGCCTTTTCCCTGGAGGAGGCCTCTCACACAGCTGGGCTGGGAGCATCTGCCACCCCACAGTGCCACAGCCTTGGAGAAACCTGAGCACTGCAGTTTTCTCAAGTGGAAGAAGGGAGTCAGCAGAACTACAAGTTGCTATTTATCAGAGGGGCAGAAAGGAGAGAAGCAGCAGTTTGGTCTCCAATACAGCTCAAGGCTGCCCTGAGTTTCTAATGCTGCTGTTTCCCAAGAAGAAACCCAAACCTAGTTCATATGCCCAGTGGTTAAGACCAGACCACCTTAGGATAAATAAAAACCTGTGAGATCTCACCTGGTAGTAAAGTCCTTGAAACGGAAGATAAAGAAAAAAGCTCATTGGGATTAGATCAAAAAGGCTGAAATTTTTAACTTCAAATGTATATATCCTCAAACCTTCCCTCTTGCCGTTTTTGCAGTAGCAAATGGATAGATGACACTTCACACAGCTCAGAGATACATTAAATGCTTTTCATCCCAGTGGGGAGGAGTCTCACGGTGGCACACAGCCAGAAAGGCAGGGAGTTTCCAGGCTCTCTGAGGCACAGAAAGTGCTACTGGAGTCCTCCTGGGCAGCTGAAATATTCCTGTCCATTCCTCAAAGGCTTCTACAGCTCAGGAATCTCCCTCCAAATGCCCTTTTGGTGTAAACTGTCCCACCAGCAGAAATTAACAGGTTATGGTGAAGTAGAAATTAGAGCAGCAAAAAAGAGTTAGATATCCTGAATACATCTGAAAACATCACTTGTGATCAAGAGGATTGATCAACCAATTGATTTCTTTTTTTAATTGATCTCCACCTGTTGGTAGTAGGTATGTTTTGACACCACAATACAAGAGAATGCAAGGAAAAGTACTTAACCTTAGAAATAGGAATTAGTACAAATTTCAGAAAACAATGCCCAGAAAGGAAAGCTATACATACACACACAATCTCTATGTCTGAACAGGTCCACTATTGGTAGTGGAGATGTGGTCTTCTAGTGAAAGGGGAGACCATGACTCAGTGTGACTAAAGAGAATAAAAGGCAGACAAAAACCCAGACTGACATGGACTCCTACTGCAGTACCCCAAATCACTTCATTCTCAAATAAAGATGATTAAATAAAACTGCATTTAGTAAAACAGGGAGAGAGTTAAATATATCGTTTTTGTTCCAAAATAGTTTGGAGGTCTAAAAGCAGTTACTATATCAGTTTAGTCTTTGAACTGCTTAAACAAAGGATTAGTCTCATCTCCTTTGGCTGCTGCTTTACAGAGCAGCAATCTCAAAATATCATGTATCAAAATAAACAAATAAAAATGCATCCAATAGTGAGAAAGCTCATCCAAATGTATCTAAGTGACTTTGACAATATCAGGCACAAATACAAGAGAGAACAGACCGGGTTTTGATAAACTGGTACATAAACTTCTGACTGTATCCAGAATGTGCACAAATGGAAGATCCTGGTATACAGCTGGAGAAAACAAAAAACAAAAAACAAAAACAAACAAACAAAAAAAAATGTTTCTAAACCACAAAATAACATCTGCTTACATATGTGGCACAGTTTTAAGTATGTTCCTGTGAGAGCTCCCTTCTTTACATACTTATGGTGCAGAGATTTTTCACAGATTAAGAACAGCAACTTTCTGAAGAAAGCACTGTGATGGAGAGACAAGGCTAAATTCTGCTCAGCTCCACAGGTAGCTGGAGGAATTTACTACCAACTTAATCCACCTCGCCAAGCAATTGCATGAAAACAGTTCCAACGTGGTCAAAATGGAAAGTGTGCTGACACTCCTTACTTGCAGTGGTTTTGAAACCAGCCTTGTTTGACCGGATATTTAAAATCAGTTATGTCTGTACACACTTGGATTTGTTTGGAAACATGAGTATGGAAAGTAATTTTCAAATTTATAGCAGAGTTTAGGCAAGCATGCTTGGGATAATAAATTAATCAATTAAGCCACATCCCAGAGGTCTATCCTTTCACTTGACATCAAACAGCAGGTACCTGTTCCCTCCTCAACAACTGAAGTGGCATGGCTAACCCTTCCCTAGTTGCACTGAGTAATATTTACTAACAATGCTAACAGGATAGGTGTTTGAAGAAGAACTAATTAATCTAATGATGTGTAAGAAGTTGCAACACATGCTACTCTAAAAATCTTACCTTAATGTACAGGTGCATACAAGTCCAATATGTTCACCTGTATGTGACCAGTAACTTTACCATGAGAAAAATTACACACCCAATTATACAGAATCAAATCATAAAATGGGAATTCTCAGTTTTCCACTCAAATACCATTGGAAATCCCTATTTTTTTTTTGGTAGTAGAGAGGGGGAAAATACCCTAACACTTGAGAAACTAAATTAAAATTCCTCATAGAAATAAACATTAATTTGCTGAACATATTTTCAATAAATCCTTCAAACCCATGAAGCACCAGTCACACCAACTCTCAAAGAAATTTTAAAAAGCACTTTACAAACTCCCTTTGATCAACACTGGAAACATAAAACCCACCTACAAGGTCAGCTGTAGAGAACATCAAGAAATACAGAGGCCACACAGAAGCACTTGCCTACACAGACAAAAAAAATACAACACATATAAGATTTCAACACATTTTCAAGTCTTTCTAGAGTTGGCAGAAAAATACATGTTCCCTTGAGCCTCATTGAAACTATAAACTTTGCCCAGGTCTCAGCTTTGAGTCTGTTGAAATAACAGTGTTTTCCATAGTGTATTTTCTGTTGACTAAAAATTTTGGAAAAAAAATCATATGCCCTTCCTTTTTATTTTTTTTCCTTTTTCCTCTTTGCTGTCCAAGTCTGTAGGTGAACATATGGGACTTTGCAAAGAACAAACTATCGGGAACTGTGGAAACTAAAACAAACACATCTCAATGTAACTATTAGAGATAAAGAACAGTGACTACAATCAAAATAAAAGAATAGGAGTTAAACAGAAGGCAAAAGCCAGTCAGGCAGAAGTGCCAAAAGCAAAACAATTTAAGAGCCAATGCATTGCTCCACCCATCTACAGAAAAAAAAAAAAAAAAAAAAAAAAGCCTAGGGTGGTAACTATGTAGAGCCAGACAGGAACAAGAGAAAAACAATAACCTATTTACACATACAGAATACTATGGAAAGGCTAATACTGCAGTGCAAGTGAACATACTAAGATTAGAAGCTTAGCAGAACATCTTTCTATGCAATCCAGAAATTTAACATACTGTGGCAATATGCTCCATGAACAATAGTGCTGAATAATTTGAGACTTCTAAGTTTCTTTAACAGAATTGGAGAAAAGTGGTTTTCTTCATTTGTTTAGGTATTTTCATCAGCTCATTGGTAATTGTGAGAAATAGGATGTCACTCACAGAAGTGTGCTAGCTTTGTGCACTTGAAGGCCTGCAGGATATATCAATTCCAACTTTTGTGAAGGTAAGGACTAGAAAATACAGAAATTAAGAACAGGACAGGACCTGTGCACATTGCACAATGTAAAACACATGTTTAGGTTTAATCTGAAAAGTGTTTTTCTACCATAATCCTTTATCATAATGGAATGATATTTCAAAAAAATCACTGACATTTCAGTCTTTAGACTCCATCAAAACTTCCCAGATGAGAGCCCACCCATGGGGATTCCAAGACTTGACAAATATATTTTTTTTCAGAAATTCACAATGCAAAATTTTGTGTTGCTCTACGATAATAAAACTGATGTTCTTCTTTACTGAAGTTTGTAAGGCAATTTAATTTCCAGCACAGAGTTCCTGGATCATTCTCAAGTCATAAACAAGCATGCCCTAGTAACAATATTAGTGAGCTGGGGATGGAATTCACCTTACCTAACATCAGCAGCTAAAACCTAAAGGATTCATTCTTAGGTTAGCCCTTTGGGATAAGATGCACTACCCTTGGAGACACTCGTTCCACTGACTAGTGAGGAACTTAAAAGCTAAGGGGGGTGGATGAGCATTCCTGCTGAGCTGCCTGCTTTGTTTCGCTGACTAATGGCTAAGTCAGAGTCTAACCTTCAGATGGCTACAGTTAAATGCAATCGGTCCCTCTCTAAACTTTAATCTAAGCCAGTGTTGTATTTTGCCTGCTGTAATGCAAGGGTGCTACACGTCAGGAGTATGGGGAGAGATGCTAGCCAATAGTCCCTGTTAATTAGGCAGCAGCTCCAAAAATACCTCATTTACATAAATATCTAACAGAAGAAATTAAGTAGCTGCAGTAAAATAATTATTACTATTTATATTAATATTTAATAATTCTTCCCAATAAGTTTTATAATATTTTTTTGCTGTACATTTCGCTGGGAACCATGTTCACTGATCAGCACATGAGTTTATAACATCTCCCTGAAGTTGCGTCTGAAGATCTCTTTTATTGCAGTTTATTAATCACATTTAAAACTCCTTAACCATGTAAGAAAATTACTTTGGGCTTAAATTTCAGTACAATTTTACCTTTCAGGCTGACTTTCCAGCTTTGAGATTTAAGGTGATTTTCTGGAGTTTAATGCTATTTTGTACATATGTGCCCTTAGCATTACTGTACTGTTATGCTATTGGAAATGAAGGACTTGTACTTAGAGAACACCAGCTTCTTGTTAGATTAAATCAGCAGACAAACAATTGTGCCTTTGTCACAGAAGCCCAAGTTCAAATGCATAAGGATCAGATAATGAAGAAAAAAATAATATTGTATGACACAATATGCTTTCACTTTATTTAAGAAGTGAATGCACCAGTATCTAAATCAGATGCTCTGGAACCAAAGCAGTTTAAATCAGTGTACTTTATAGCCTAAAATATGCTTAAGCAGTTGCACATTATAACAGCATATACCACATTAAAATTAAGTGAAAATCAGGTTCTTTCTGTAGTCTTAAATATAAAAGAGAAGACAATAAAACTAAACAAATAAATGGCCTTAAGCTCCAGAAATAATTTTAAAATTTAAGGAAGAGGGGTTAAAATAATCAGAATTAATTTCCAGAAACAAATTACCCTCTCAACATCCTTGTCTTTTATGTTCTGAATATGTAACAGGAAGTGGGAATTGTCAGAGGTATGTTCAGCTATGCCCAAATTATAGCTATAAAGCCAGCTAGCCTAGTTGTTAGAGAATTCCTAGTTAGAACCTACTCAGATTACATGCAGATAATAAAAAGAATTAAGCTAGGAAGCTGAAGGGGTTTTTTGCCCAAGTTATTTAAACATGAATCCAATTACTGAAGTTTCATGGAGCAGCTGTCTCACTCCATTCAGTTTTCCCTAAAACAAAGATGATATGGTTGTACTGCAGTGCTGAACAATCCTGAATTAATGTGGGCAAAAGAAATCTCTTCTACAACATTCTGTTGTGGGAAGGGGTGTGGAAGAATCCCTTTTAACATAATAAAAATGATGATGATATAATGAATAATTATTATGGGATTTTATAGCTGCAAGGCATGGTAGTTATTTCAAAGCCATTTGTAACCAACAGCCTTATAAAAAGCTAGAATGTATTACATATGTGCAGAAGGTAATTGTGAGCATGTATTCAATCACAACATCTGAAATAACTAATGTACTGTGTTTGTTACTACAGTAACTACCACTTGATGAAAAAAGTGAACTTACAAATAACTAAATTAATTAAAAATTAATTAATAATCAGGAGAAATAATGACTTATAAATAAACTTCCATGAGAGGAGACCTCTCCCGTCCTTCTCTGATAGCTATATCATTCCCTTCCAGCAACAAACTGTTTTTTCATAAAATGCAGAACCTCCAAAGGTATTGCCAACACTTAAGATATGGGAGAATGGGATCCTAAATATACAGGCCCTGGATTCCTGTGATAAACAGAAGAGTAACCAATGGCATCTCTTTCTTCTCAAAAAAGAAAAAAAAAAAAGACTTAGAAGGAAAAATATATGAAGCCATGTCTAAATTTGCAGTCAATTTGTATATCAGCCTTGAAATGCATGGGCTACCTCACAGACCAAGAAGAACTGTTGGTTTGTGCTTTTTTGCTTTATTTTCCTCACTTTATAGAAATATCGGCAATTCCGGTAAGTCTTAAGGAAACCATTTTACTTCATTATCACAAGACAACACTGTGATATCACTCAAGAAGTGGCCCATGTGCCTTTTCTGTCTCTCCAGGAGTTAAAAATAGATCCTCACTGCTGTTCCTCCCGTGTAGCAAAGGAACATTTAGTTTGGTAAGTGATCTCTCTGTCTTGATCTCTGCCTATGAGCTTTATCATCCTATTTCCCCCACGCTGTTTTGCTGACGAGGAGCAAGAGAGTGCTGGGCAGGCATCTGACCTCCAGCCAAGGTCAGCCCACCATGCCTAGGCACATGCAGCCATCCTGGGATGAAGTGTGAATATCCGTGTGGACTATGGAAGTGGGAGATCATCTGAACATGGGGCAGTTGCTTTGAAAAGAATGAAATGCTCTGAGTATGACTTTGAGGGGGTCAACTACATGTAGTAGAGCAGTTCCTTTCAAAGTTAATCTACTTTTTTTTAATAAAAAAAGCTTAACATTTCATGGAATTAACATGAAATGAAAGAGATTTTGAATGAAAATAATAAAAATATTGATATTTATTAGTTTTCAAAAGAATCTTGGAAAAGACAATTTTTATATGCTTGTTTTTGTAAAATTTTTTATTTTGGCACCTCAACAGAACATAGAACTTCAACAGTATGCAGTAACTCCCTTGTATGTGCTCACATACTTACAAAAAATACATTTGCATGCACTATTCTGAAAAGCAAAATACATTTTAATTTAAAAACAGATGATTAGCTTCCTGTCTACACCTTTTTAATAGAGCCATGGTGTTTGTTTTCTACCAAAACACCTATGTGAATGTCCAGAATTCCTGCAATCAACTTCCATCAACAGTTTCTGCCAGACCCCTAGAATATGTGCTGGTGCCACTTGGCAGTTTCAATCCACAGAGCAGCAGACCCAGACAGGTGTGACTGGAGAAGCAGAATACCCTGATGTGATGTGGGTGTGCACATTTCTCACCAGCCTGTGCCCCAGGGGTGCGAATGAAGGACAGCAAATTGCTACAGTTGTTAACATGCTCCCCATGGGAATCTAGATCAAGAATACGGTGATCTGATCTTCAGTACGAAGGAAGTGGCTCGGCCAGGCAGCACACATGTACAGTCACTGGGTTTGGAAACACTTCCAAGTGTAAAAATGATTTTGAGTGGGGGAGGAACAGTGGGGGGAAGGAGATGCAGGCCACCAAACTGTTTAAATAATGTAGCTTATTAATTAGCTACATGTAGCCCTAGGCTAGCTACACATCAGTACCTTAGCTATTAATAACTTAGAAGTTATAAATAGAACTTGTTTTCTAAAATGCTTGACCATGTAACAATTTTTAAGAAATAGTTAGTAACATTTCCATATCACAAATTATCACTGATACAGGAAGATTGTATTCTATGTTCCTGTGTTCCTAGATGCATCTACTATTCTAGTCTTTATTCAGAAAGAGCATAAACTTAAGTATGCATTGAAATTATTGTTTTAAAATGCAAGTGACATACTTGAAAAGCTGCTGCTTGTTCAAAATTAGATATTCCTCATGAGCAAGGATATTGCATTTCAGTTTCCAGGAATTTAAAGGGACAATGCAACCAATGCTGATGCCTGTTCATTGTAGCAATATAAACTATATTCCTGTTAGTTTGAATCCATTAATGAATTAATCTTTGTCATAAGAGTGTCTATAAAGGAGTTTCTTAAAAGACCCCAAGGACATTATAGCACTGATGGTTTACCATTATGTGGTATAACAAAGTTTTACTTAACCAGTTCTAAAAGCAGACATATGGAATCCATTAAACCCCTCTCTTTTTTGTGGTGTAATTCTGAATGGCTGTATTATACTACTTATTTAAAATATGGATTGTAACTTCCACCACCAATTAATAAGAGTTCTACAGAGTGCATGCAATTTATTAGATGCACAAACTTTGTCCATCAGCACCTTAAACTTAAACACTCTTGAGAATTGTATTTCAGTTAACTATTACAAATAAAAGATTAATATAATGAGATCCAAGTAACTTTGACACTAATTACATCAGATACAATTTAGTTGCTATTAAAGTCAATGAATAGGTGCTTCTCCTCTAAGTCTCCCCATATTTTGGGTAGTTTGGGGTTTGTTTGGGCTTTTTTTAATGTATACATTGTTATCCTCTGTCACACATATATAATCATTCTCCACCACGATATTCCCAAGTAAGGAATTTCCATTTAGTTCTTATACAAATATTTAAAAAAAAGAATCTCACATATGAAACTAATCAACTCAAGTGATTTCCCTTCCACAATAAAACTCCCTTCTTCACTATTCCTTCCACTTGGTGCCACATTCTTCTCCCTTACATTAGCATTATCTTTTACCACCTTCGTTTCCTTATTTATACTCTTTAGGACTTCCTGATTTAAGTATTTAGGCTTTGATCTTACATGTGGTTCCTGAATTCAGTGGAGTTCATCACAGACCTAAAAAATACCTTGCATTATACCTTGCTTCAAGATAAAGGCTGCAATAAAAAAAACAAGAGGCAAGGAACAAAGTACATGCTCAAGATTCAAGGGAACATGTTCTTGTAATGCACCCTACCTAAATAATGAACAGCATGGAAAAAAAGTTTAAGAACTGTAGAAAAATATAGCTGCACTGAACTTGTATATATATATATATAGAGAGAGAGAGAGACTGTCAATCAAAATGTACATCAGACAAAATCACAGAGAGGGTAACTAAAAAAGATAAGCACAGGAAAACTTCCTTATCTTTATTCATCTCTTTTTTGCTGGGAAATGTAGTTAAAATGCTAAGATTTAGTAAATTGCTCAATTAAGAAAGAATATTTTTAAAGTCATAAATGGAAATATAGGAATTAACTCCCCTCTGTTACTGACAACTATGAATTTTCAAGTCCATATGACCACCAAAATTAATTTAACATACCTTGAATACCAAGAAGCTTGAGTGTTTGATATGAGTTCCAAGAGAACCTTAAAGTCCACAAATAAAAAATCTTGCACAGATGCTGGCCATTAGAAGAAGATACATTGAAGAAAATGGGAGGGAAGAGAAGACCACATATCCTGGCACTGGAACGGGTTACCCAGAGAAATTATGGATGGCTCATCCTGGAAGTGTTCAAGGCCAGGGTGGATAGAGCTCTGAGCAACCTGGTTCTCTGAAAGGTGTCTCTGCCCATGGCAGGGGGGTTAAACTAGATGATCTTTGAGGTCCCTTCCAACTCAAGCCACTCTATGATCCTATGATTTAAGACTGACTGTTCTCCTCACATGCCAACCTGCAGTCTGTGAAGTATTACAAGGCCACAAAGATGAGAATGTGTAAGGTTCTTTATTGTGCAGATCCACATCCCACTAAGCCATCATCTGCTCACTTCAGATCAGGAGGAGAACAAGAGCAGGTGATCATATCCTGGAAGATGCTGGTGGTTAATACACATCAGCACCTGTTAAACACTAAAAACACAGCTAGACTTAGATAAGTGTAAGGTTCTCAATTAAGTGTTTAAATCATACTATCATGTGCAACTTCACAGAGATATTTTGCAGCTTTTTAATTCCTGTTTTGGCCTAATTGGCTTATCCTGAATGTAAGACACAGATCCTCTCCACATGAACCCAAGAGAATACTTTACTTTGAAAACCAGCTCTTAACACTTTATCTTATTTCTCCAGTTATGAAACCTTGGATACTTCATACAGCAATCATATAACCAAGAATTAACAATCAAATATAACACACAGCAAATATTCTCAGATGAGAACTCTACATTCTTGATTTGTTGGTTTCTTTGCTGAGCAATCATCAGCTAATTACTGGGCTAACTATAGAACACCAAAATAGCTACATCTGCTCAGATACAGCCATGACAAAAAGATTTCTCATTTCATACTTGAGCTAAAATGAAAGTGTACATAATGATAGTATTCAAGAGCTCTCATTACAACTTTGCTTCAGCTATTCCCAATTTTTGAATCAAATATGTCCTTTATGTTTTTGAGAGGACTGCATGGCTCTATTAACTAATACCATAACCCTACCTTCAGGGTACTCTCACAAGTCTTGTAATACATTTGAGCAGATTTGGTTTCCTCAGTTCAGTATTTGGAAAATTCCAATAGATCAGGTAACATTAAAAAAACATAAAGAATCTTTCTACAGAATATAGAGTATGACTTTTTTCATTGCTTTTGCATCCCACACACATAAAGTGAACAAGGAATAAATCAAATGCTACCATGGCTGTTTACTGGTCTTTTAGACATGAACATCTACGTGGCGGATGGGACAGAGCTGACCACCACACAACACCCTGGGATTCTTAGCAAAGGTCTCTATATCCAAGAAAGTGTCTGGAGTGTCCTCCACTACATCAGCAAGCTTTTAAAATCATCATTGTATTAGCAGAGAAATGTATCTCTCCCCACTGACAGTTTTTCAGATGGTGAATTTGGCAAACGTACTTGCCAAAAAGGCAACTGGCTTTTGTTCAAGGAAAACAATGCAACGTGGACAACAGGCAGGAAAGTAATGCTGCAACAGCTTTTTAAAGTAGCAGGGGAAAAAAAAAAAAAACCCTAAGTTTTTTCTCATCTTTTTTTTTTTTTTTTTTAAGGAATGGTAAGAGGAATATCTGCTACTGTTACAGCTACAGGTATGGCTGCTGGTGGATATTCAGTTTCCAATTATTTGTTACAACACAGCTGAGAGCAATTAGACAGTTTACATATGACTGGTAGGAGCCCAGTGCACATTATGTGGACCATCAGGTCCTGCAGCCTAAACACAATTCTTGATTTAATGGATAAATGAATTTTGCTAAACCACTTCAAATAGAGGAATGTTTTTTGAATCTGTGTGCAGGCTGTTAATATAGTTCTATGAAGTCTCATTCCAAAGAGATCACAGCACACTTTGTCAGATCCAATAAAAGCTGCACCCCAAAATCCCACACCAATGAATTTAGTACTGTTTTCTGGGGCTGCTTTTAAGCTTCTAGACTGAAATCTTGTTTGGCAATTATTTTTCTTTTCACTGAATGATACTTTCTATGATAGTTATCTGCTTTTCATGAAAAAGGGTTTTTAGTTCCTATTTCTCTGCCAAACCTCAACCACCAATAAAAAGCACCTTTTTGTTTTTCTCCACCAAGTATACTGATTCCTTCATTATTTTTCCACATTCTGTGCTGTGGAAGCGTAGTGTTCTTGGTCCTAAAGAAGTCTCAGGATTAAGAAAGGGACAAAGTGAGGCTACAGATTCACTGTACCTCTTACTGCTCAATTGCCAGTGCCATAGAACTTGTCTGATTCTTACAGAAGCAGTTAATGAAGACATGAAATTTCTGCTATGCTGTCTTGTAAGGGAAAGGAAATAACATAGCAGCACACGAATGCAATACACTAACTTTGCTGCATTATTAAATCAGTACTTAATTTATCATTAATTTGGTGATTTGAAAGAATGTCTCCTCCATTTATAAAAGGACTGTTGTTTCACTTATTCAAATGTACTAAAAGTCTGTCTGGCTTGGAAACCAACACACAGAAATATCTTCAGGACAAACTCCATGGAGTAGAAAAGGAAATTTAAAAAACAAACAAACAAAAAAAACCAACACGATGGCTTTCAGTATAAACAATACAAATCTCTACAGCACACAGTGGGTTTGATGTACCCTGGGTGAAAGAACCTATTTCAGGACAACAGGTCCATTTATGGACTTCCAAAACTTTTGATCATCACAAGTCACCACTGTAAGCAGTTGCATAAGTGGTCCTGGGGCACCTGGTAGAGAGACACAAATGGTGCCCAGCAAGGAGCATATGGCTTCTGCAGTGTTGGAGTTGGGACAGTGGCTGAGCTGAGCCCTTTCTGCATCCTGTCCTGTGCCAGGGGAAGGTCCTGTCCAGGTGCACAGTGGAGCAAGTGCAGAGGGACAGTTTGGCTCCTGGGGAAATTCCAGCTTAACAGAGCGAGATTTCTGGAGAAGTGAACATTTCCTGAAAGCAGCTGTGAGTCCAGCCCACATATTTTATGCACCTTGTGGGAGCTTGAATTGATTTAATCTGGCAAAGAGGATCTAAAAAGGGGTCTAAGCTGTCCTTGGCACCAAGTGAACAGTTCATTAAGGTTGTTCCATGTGGGCCATATTTCCAAGCTCTCCCTGGTGAGGTCATGCCAGATGAGATGGGAAAAGGAGGCTGGGGAGCTGCTGGCCAATGTCTTCCACAGGGAAATCCAAGCAAATGCAGAAACATATTGGTGAGTTTAGCAACAGAAATGGAAGAACCATTAATACCATTAATAATTTGCATATTTCTTGTAGCCACAGTAAGGAAGAATTGGTACTGGCTGCCCAAGGAAGCATTGGATTCCCCATCCCTGCAGGTATTTAGAAAACATGTGAATGGGGTGTTTAGGGCTGTGGTTTAATGGTGGACATGGCAGTGGTGGGTTAACAGCTTGACTCACTGATCTTAGAGGTCTTTTCTAAAGCGAATGACTTTATGATTCAACTATATAATGAGGACTCTTGATCCATATTCTGTCTTTTACAAATTTTAAGCAGAAGTCTAATATCTTGAAAATCCAAGAGGAAAATAGTGCATGGGAAAATTAAAACTGTATTCAAAAGGCTTTCAAGCTTCTTTTCCATGTGCATGCTCCCCACAGATAAGATACACACATTCCAATGTGGAGACCATTGTTTGGAGGCTGATTTTCCCCACTCAGCAACTCATGTATTGGCTGAGACCATAGATGATATGGTATCATTAAGAATTCATTCTTTCTCACGTTTTAAGTGATCTATGCAACTCTCAATAAATTTGGGAAGGAAAACCAATCCCATATTAAAAGATTGTGGTAAAACAGAGCAGCTTGGATTTACTGCTTTATTATTATTTCCAATGTAAAAAAGTAGCCACTCTCATAACCGAGGAGTCCTTTTCTTCTGTAAGATTTACTGATGAACTCTTTACATACTCTTTAGTTTGCCCTGTTTCTTGCTTCAATGAAGAATACTGAGCTGAAGGTAATAAAGGTCCTGGCCCTGTCTGTTTAAGCTGTGTCCAGCCAGATGCAACAGGCATCAACACATAATGTCAAACAGTTGAAATTTCTTAAGGTCTTTTGCTTTTAACCCCAACACAAACCAAGAGCAGATGAGCCTTGTCAGCACACTCCAACTACCATGTTCTAGACTGCACACTACATATCTGGTTGGCATTAAAGTGTATAATGAAGAACATATTTGCATCCTGTATTTTTCCAATTTTAATTGCTATATTACAGGCTTAACAGGCTTACAATTCATGTCAGGAGCCAAATTGTTCTAATAAAATATGAAGCATTTATCTACTGAGAGGCTGAAAAGAGCAAAGTTTGTTTATTGCCAAGTCTGAAACAATGCTAACTAGACTGTGTGTTACTTAATCTCATTCATGCCCATAAGATTTTACATGCTAAGACTAAGCTGAGTAAATAAAATTCAGAAACTTGAAGGAAATCTAATTCTCTTATTTTTATTGAGCTTTAGTAACAAGCTTGGCTCTGTACTGGAAATAGCCTGTTTTCCAGCTCACTTCAGCTACATCTAAGGCACCCAAGCCTTCATTATAATCTATGTAAGATGTGAAAACTACTGGGCAAATAAGCCAAGGAGAACAGTCCTACCAGAACACAGAAAAAGCACTGGATAAACAAAGCTTCTTCAAAAACCCATCCAACTGTTACATGATTTCATCTGACACTTGTAAACCAATGGTCATATTCTCATTCCACCCAGGTCAGCATCAGATGAGCAATTCATCTCACAGGGGCAGAATTCTCCCTGTCTTTGACCTAAGGAACTTACAGAGCAGTTCAAGCAAATTGAAATACTATGCTCTAAAGCCCAAGCATGAGATTCTGACCATTGTGTTGCTTCTAGGAAGAAAGCTTCCAAAGAGCATGTCAGATAAAGGTGCTAAAAGAAGAAAATATGTAATGCTAAGGAACAGATCTTGCAAGTCATAAATACGTGAACAAAAAAAAAAAAAGCATGTAGCAGAATGCAAGCAAAACCAAAATATTAGAAAAATAATTGAATTTATTTCTCAGATGTGCAGAGTCTTCATCATTGTAATGCTGCTGCAAGACTATGCAAGGATCAAAGGTCCCATTCTTCAGAAAAAGAAAGGTGGATACAGGACGTTTTCTGAACAACTTCACCAAGGACACATATGTTGAGAATCAGGAAATTAAAATATATATCTTCTGTGCACCTGAGAGAGTTCCTTATCACTGCAGTCATTCTGCTCCAAACATTTAGCAAAACTGAACATAATCATTGCAAATCCACAATTCACAGAACTCTTTAAAAAAATCAAATTACTAGATTTAAAAACCATCAAAAATTCCTACCAAGTTACCTTCCAAGATAATGGACCAATAGTTCAAAAATGAACCAATGAAACCACTTTCAAAAAGGACGGGTTTTTTGGATGTTGGGAGACAAAAAGATGGTATTTCAAATAAATGTGGAATTTTCAGCAATATGCTCTGAGAAAATGTTGGATTTGCAGGCAAACAAAAGAGTTTACAGATACTCGCACAAACAGTGAAGGAAGAATAAATACTATTTATGCTTTTATGCTTCCATAGATACACATGGCTGAGAAGAGAAGCAGCAAAACAATTTAAATAGAAAAGGAAAGGTAGAAGAGCAGAATATGGGCCTTTAAACATAATGGAGAAACACTGGATTTAAAAATTAGAACTCTGAAAATATGAAAAAGATATATTAAAAAGACAACTCGAACTGAATCCTTCCACACTACACAAACCTACACTTAAGCTGCAGGACATCACTTTAATTCAATCCAACATCGCTGAGCTTTACATCCTGCTTATACTTGCCACATTCAAAACATCCACCAAATCTTCTGTCATCCTCCCTGTTGTCAACCCCAGACATCAGAGTCTGAGACTTCAAAGATAATGGACCAGACTTAGAAATCTTGAATTAGAACAGATGGAGCATATTTGCTTTTCAGATACACATAGATATCTCCACATCTTGCAGGAATACTATTAAAAATTAAAATAAATGTACTAGCTTCTGTATTTCAGCAGGTTGAAATCACAGCAGTCTGGGTGTCATCCTGTAAAATGACACCTAATGACTACAGGACTTTTTCAAATTCAAATGAGAATTCCCTCATAAAGAAGATAAAAATGTATTTAAAATTACCTGTGTACTTTGAGTGTTTACCATTCAGTACATTTCACGCAGAAATTAGAGTTAGTATTTGGCAAGAGCCTATTGATTTTTTTAATAATTGTATGGAAATGCAGATACAGTCTTAAAAACAGATAGGTCAGGTGTTTCTAAAAAACTAAAAGCTACTTGGCTGACATTACACAGATTATGTTTGCAATGTGAATAATGAGAGACTAGAGAATTAAAGAAAATATAGTGGGAGCTCTGAGGAGGCAGAGACAAAAATGATATCTCCTTTTCTTATATTCTTAAAACCAGTAATATACATTTCTTAATTTTGAGAATACCTTAAATTTTTAAAGCTATGCTTCCACTTTCAGATATGGTAAATTTAGTAAGGTGTTCAGCTTAGTAACTCTAACTGTGGGCCTCTTTGAGACCTCAGAACTGGGCTGTGAAATTTAGATGTATCTGATAATATAGTTTCCTCAATTTGAAAGGAAATAAAACAATTTGTGTTGGGGTTTTTTGGCAAATACATAAATTTTTCATCTAACAATTAAGTCAGACTACTGGAAATACCTACCTGTACTTGAGGAGCATCATCCTTTATATCTGAAAGTTTAAATGTCAGGATAAAACCCCATGTTAATATTTTCAGACTCCTACCCAGTAATCAAAACAGGCAGTAGTAGTTTCTGCACCCAGCAGAGCACTGATGTAGAGTCAAACAGATTTTGCTATCTCAGTTCTGATAGACATGACAGCACAAAAGACTTCACATCAGATAGAGCCAGCACTTTCCAAAGCTCCTAAATCATTGTCATGAATGCAGTGTTCTACATGCTGGTGTGTGTGCTCAGTCAAACTTGGAGGCAGGAAACTTATTTATGTACTTATTATCCTTCATAATAACCATATAAATGCCTAGAGATTAACACTTTAGGACCTGTTAGCCATGCATATCACTGATATAATTTAAACTGCTTTGTGATAAAACACTACCCTCTACTCCAGAGGTACTGAGGCACAAGAGGGAAAGACAGATTTGCAGTGCCTGCTTATGCTGCTCAATATTTTTTTAAGAAAAGCAGAGAGAGAAAAAAAAAACTTGTAGACACATATGCAAAAATCTGTTATAGGGTGATAAGGTGGAAGAATCTGGTTTTAAATGTACTGACCAGCTCTGCTGGTAAGACAACCGGGCACCTTGGACTCAAATTTCATGCTCTCACCACTAAACCACAATCCCTGCAGAGCATTTAAGTAAAGCTGTAAAATGGAACATCAAACAGCAAATGCAAAGCTCTAGGATGTACTTGAATATTATCAAGAGCATTCAACTAATCAGATTTCTTCTTAGCTAAACACACATAAACAAAAGAAAAATTATTCTATATAGTAGAATATCATGGGGGGGGTCTCTACATGATTACTACAAAGACAGTGTCTCAGTTACAAACTAAGAACAAATGACAAAAACAAGAAACAAACACAATAACAAGCAGTGGTAACTATGTCTGTGGTTAAACAAAATGGTTAAGTCCTAGTCACAATTTCATAATTTAGTGGAGTGGTATGAGATGCGAAAGAAGGTTAACTCTAAATACTTCTGTTATTAAATCATTGCAACATAAGTCTCTTAAGAGACATGCTATTCCTCCACAGCACTGCATTTCATTGCGTGCTTTTTCTCATTACCATATCCACCAAACTTAACTGTGACTTAAGGTATTTTTAAGATCAATCCCAGAATGGCACATGCTATGCTGAACCCCAAAAATATAGACTCAATCACCATTTTGTGCAGAAAAAGAAACTCTGCAACAAAAACTTTACATGGAAAAGTTTATACTGAGCAGAAGCATTGCTCACTCCAGCAGCAGTCAATGCTTTAGAGGAAGGTATCAGTAACCTCTGGCTGGTAAAAGCAAATTCATCTCCCAGTTAGGAGTATTCCCAGTCTGTGATACTCAAGTCTATATCTAGAAGCATGAGATTAAGTTATTCCTCTAAAATCCCCATAATCCTAATAAAAAAGATTGCATTTTTTAAAATTGCTATGTAAAAGTATTACCTATTTATCATTCAATAATCAAACCTCAGATTTAGCAGGAATGGCTGTAGGGGCCTGCTGTGGTGAACATCTTTCTAGTTGCATGACATTGGCACAATTGGTCATCTAATTTTCCTCAACCCCTATCCCAAATCTGTAGCAGACTTGAGTAAAAAGAGAACATCACCTGTAACTTGTTTTTTCAGAGGTACTAAGCATCCCAAATTGTCATTCTCATTTACTTCATTTTGTAAACCCAGGACTCCATTTCAAAACTTATGAGAGACATCCATCATTTCAGAGAGGTGCATGGGAAAGCATCCTGAGCACTCTAAAACACTATCATGAAACAGAAGAACATATAAATTTCAAAGAAACAATCACAGTAATCATGTTATTAAGGATAAGTTCACTGGGTTTGCTAATACCGTATAGTCAGAAAGCAAATACCATGGTGAATGAAGTACCATTGCTACTAACTACTCCACTGGGTCTTCTCTTGGAATTTGAAGTGTCAGTTCACGTATTTCTTTTGAAGCTGTCCACATCTTTGGATATGAACTACACGTGTAGCTACTTATCAGCTAGAGCGTATACACTGAGCTCCCAGCAAAGATAAAAGCAACAGAATGCAGATGAAAAAAATGTTGACTTTAGTAATTAGAAAAAGCCAGCTGCAGCTAATAAGAAGGAATGTTAAACTAAGACCTTTTTATTTTTATTTTTTTTTCAACTAACTACAGCTGAGACCCAGAAGCCAAGTAAATCACTGGACTCTTGCTCTGTGATGCTAGTAGAGAACTGTGCATAGAAAAACTACTGTAGTTGATCTGGTAGGAACATAAGCCCTAAATGGAGGTCTTCGTTCAGGTCAAGCTTTGGCAAATTCTAATCCTTCTCAGGTGACATTACATGTACTCGACCACATCAAGTTGATCTCTTCAAATATTTTCCTTCCTCTCCTCCTTAAGCCTTCCAGAGTGTGTTTAAGTAGCACAGACTAATGTTATTTTACCCAATGAGCCTCATGTTACATCAGGCTCAATATGCAGTAGTTTCATTTAGCGCCTGCTTGGAAAGCTATTTGAGAGAAGCCCTCCTCCAAAGATGAAATAAACGCCAACATGTTGATGCCACTGCTAATTAAATAACTGAAATAAAAGTTAAAAGCAGCAAGACTTTTTCCAGGAGTCTGATGAAAGAGTTAAAGTAATTAAAGAGTTCTTAAATATAGCATCAGCAAATTGACAATATCCCAGAGCAAGCACCATCTCAGGAATATCCACTATGCTTGAGACAGATTGACATCACCCCCAGATTTACAACAAAATGAGGGAGACCAGAGTTAGGTCTAGTATATTAAGTATTACATTCACAGTGCACTCTTTGGTATCTCTAAATATTTGAAAGAAGAAAAATAGTGGAGCAAGGAATTCATGGGATACCAAATAAGCATAATATAGAATCTTACTTTTTATGACAACCTGTGCTACTGCTAAATAACAAGAAGTTTGTCTGGGTTGATTTTAGCACTCTAACAACATTAAGGGGATTGCAACTGCGCATAGTTCTGTCACTTATCCTAAGGATTCCTGAAGTGAATGGACTGTCTGTTTCCTCTCCACAGCTGGCTATTACTAAAAACAAAAAAGGAAGCTCAAGCCAAGTACCCAATACATTTCCAAACCATCTTTCACAGAAAGGCTGAAGTTGGAAGGAAGTTTCTGGAGGTGAAAGGAACCATTTGGCCCAATTATCCTGTTCAAGTAGCACCAGACAAATGCAGCTGCCCAGCTGTCCAAATGCATGGACCACATGTGGATGACTTTTGAATATCTCCAAGGACAGGGACTCCACAACCTCTCTGGACAACACATGCCAGTCCTCAGTCACCTGTACTGTAAAAGAAGTATTTCCTGATGCTCAGAAGGTACCTCCTGTGTTTCAGTTTGTGCTCATTGCTTCTTGTTCTGTCACTAAGCACCAGGCAAGAGCCTGTCCCTGACCTAATTGCACCCTCTCTTCAGCTACATTTGTGCCACCTTTGGGCTGAATGGTCCCAGCTCTCTCAACCTTTTCTCACAGGAGAGATGCTCCAGTCCCTTAATCATCTTAGTGGTGCTTTGTTGAGCTCTCTTTAGTACTGAGGAGCCCATAGAAGGACACAGCATTCAGCTGTACTTCACCATTGCTGACTAAAGAGGAATGATCACCTGCTGGCAATCCAGAACATCATGAGCCTTCCTTGCAGCATGGGAACATTGCTGGCTCACGTTCAGCATAGTATCTACCATGTCCCCCAGGGCCCTTTCTGCCAAGCTGCTTTCCTGCTGATTGCCCCAACTTATAGTTATGTGGGGTTTTTTTCTTTCCTGGGTGCAGGGCTTTGCACTTCTTGTTGAACTTTGTGAGGTTTCTTTTGATTTCTCCAGCTTGTTGAGGTCCCCTGGATCAAGTGTATTTTCCAGAATACTGCTGGCACAAGATGAAAATAACAAGACATTTTTAGGAAAAAATAAAATATAGTATCATCCTCTTCTTGTACTCAAAGTTCAGCAAAACTAGATTCCCTTTGACACAATACACAAGTCTCTGCATTGGGTTTTGCATGGTCTCTCTCATGCAGAGACCATGCAAAAGTGATGGATGTGCAAAAGAACATGTACAGCACAAATGCAGAATGATAACAGAAAAATGGTCTGTCTTGCTCAAGGAGATACAGGTGAGGCTGAACACTAACCTGAAATGGAGGAAATACTTTTTTTTTTTTACTAGTACATGCCCTCAGCACAGAGGGGCTACATAATCCAGTGAATATGGACAAATCTGAGAATCAAAACTACAGCTCAGATACACAACTTTGTCCACTTATAAAAAGGTTATGCTATGCCTCTTCTTCCTCTCCATGTGTCAGTTTTGTTTACCTGAATCCTTCAAAAAGTCTATATATTTTTACTACTCCACATCTGTACAGCACTAGACTAGGTGGTCTACAAGTTCTGTTCACCTAAATATAAGATTTTGCAGATTTGCTTCTCAATTTTACACCACACATTTTGCATCAAAGACAGTCATATTTTCTACTTCTATAAGAATCTATATTAAAAAAACCAAACAAAAAAAACAAAAAAAAAAAAAAAAAAAACAGAGTAAATTGGAGTCAAGTAAGCTTTACAGAAAAAAAAAAAAACTACTTTAAGCACTACAAAAATATTGGCAATTCCTTTAATTTTAATTCCTAACTATTGTCATAAGCATTTCCTAAAGCTGAATTCCAAAACAACTTTGAAGGCCACAGACAAAATTCAGCAAACTCTGCAACTAATAAAAGAATTATGATAACTACTTATAATTCTGCAGTTCCATTATAGCTAAAAAGAGAAATCATGACCCAGTGTGATCTCAGCATCAGCAAAGGTGCTGCATTCCAGCATCTTGCAATAGTGCTGTAAGAAATAGAGTTGGAAGCCAAAACACTCGTCTAGAAGCACCACTTCAATTAGATGCTGACATTATCCACATCCCTGCTGTCATAATATTAATATTTCTCACTGGGAAACTGCTTAGTATTTACAAAAAAAGAGGGATTTATTTTCTGTTACCATTTTCATTGATGTATGCACACATGAACCGCAAGCTTTACAGGTAAAAAGACTAACAAGGAAAGCAATCCCTCTGACATCCTGAAGGTGCCCTCTTACCAGGGAGGCAGAATTCCCAACACTGAACTGTCAGGTGAAACCATACATGTAATGTATAATAATTGTAACATGTATATGAAGTATATAATAAAGATTAATATGTAATAATGTATATAATAATGATTGTACCTATGTACAATCAATATTTGCTGAACAGCTTGAAAAAGACCAAGACATATGCATGCAGGCCAGGCAAGGAATTTAAGCTGAAGAATTGTCCTGCTGCCACAGGAGTAGATCACAACAGCAAAGGCACACAACTACCCTACTCCAAAAGATGCCTTTCCTCGATGTCCCTTAGAGGGTCAGCTCTCCTTGTACTCAACAAAGTAGGGGAGACAACATTGACCATTTTGGAGAAGATAGGAAACCAAATTTAGAGGTAAAACCACCTCCTGAGAGTGCTCCTGGTGAAAGTAAAACACACAACCTGATGTCAACAGATAAATAGGCAAACCCTCTGTGAAATGTTCTTTGGGTTTAGGTTTCTTGCAAGACTGAAGCATCTCAGATCAGGGACTAGTTGTAAGTATTTCACAATGATTGTTGAAATTTTTAAGCAAACCAAAACCAGCAGCTGCTGTGTTGTACTGTGAACACAACCTGACGCACCTTGTGTGTGTCACAGTAATTGTGACATGTTAAAGTTACTCTTGCTGAGTTCAAACTGAATCCACGCCCATCACATTATTAGTGTGCACTGTGTACACAGAGTCGTAAACCAGGTCTGAACTATCTCTCCTGAAGGGCCAAAGAACATGTCTGCTATAGGAAGGGAAACCAGGACAATTTCTGATTTCTGCTCTGGGGACCTTAGTTCAGAGGCTGTCATCCAAGCAGGGCAAACACTACAGGGCCTCACCTCAGCTCATCAACCTCAATACACATAAAGCAAAAGATAATGGAATTTTAGTGCCCATTCAAAAGAATCACAGCCACATGCTTGGCAGTGGAAACACTGCGTAAATTGGAAAGTTTATAATAAAAACATGGTATCTACCAAAATTTTTGAGTAATTCCAGAAAGAAGAAAGAGCAAATCAGTAATGTCTATCTTTACTAAGCACAATTGCTGGTACAGCTGTTTCCATCTTGCCCATAAAGTGTTAGTAAGGACGTGATGGGTGTTGTCAGTACTGCTATACACATGCAGATTAATCTGTGCATGCACAACAGCCATTTGTCTGATGTGGCCAGTTTGGGGGTTTTTTGGTATTCCAAAGGTGGCAACCATACGGCTGAGAAGACCATACATTACTGCAGAGTATATGTTTGTGTGCAACATATTTCAGCCAGCATTTCAACTCAAAAAAGAAAATAATGTGCTTGACTCAGGAAGTTTGTATTTTATGGCAGCACCGCAATTCTCTAACACAAATACACTTGTCCCTTTGCAGTGTAAAAGCAGTACAGCTATCTTCCAAGATAAAAAGGCACAGTGTTCATTGCTGCACAGGGTCTACTTTGGAGTTACTGCTCATGCAACTGTCCAGTGATTAACAAAAAACACCAACCTAAAAACCAACATCACAAACATTACTTATCTTGCATGCCCCTTCCTCCATCTCACTACATCTATGTTTGGGTCTGGTTTTCATTAAGATGGAGAAAATCTTGAAAATTCTCACAAAAAATACAGACAAAAGTTTCTGCAAGGTAAATTTGAGATTCAGTCCCTAAATCATATGATTTTGATTATTTTTAAATTTAAATTCTAGAGAGAAAAAATATTTTTACTAACTGAAAATCATAGTAGAAGTATTTTCATGATATTTTGGATCTATGCTAACTATACATGAGACTTGCCATTATCCTCATCAAATAATTTCACTGAATGTGTGTGTGGGGGTGTTTGTTTGAAACAAAATTACAGAACTGCACAGTTCTTTTAAATATTCTGTGTGTTACCTGTAATTGCTTACATTTCCCTTGCTTCAGTCTTTTGACCATCCCATAAAATCAACAAAAAAGAAAGGAAAGGAGACAACATTTCCTCATAAAAGGACAAAATCTTAGAGATACATCAAGTACTTGGCCCCACTGAAATTTGTATTTTAAAAAGAAATACATAACAGATTAATTACTGAATCAAACAACATGACAGTTTTTGGTACTTCTCACCAGATCTTAACAGATGGGATCTTAGAAACCACTGATTGATCACATAATCAAGGTACCTCAAATAATTGCTTCTCTGCTTTCCCATAAACATTAATCTCTTCCCCACACAATAGTTCTATTTCTTTTTTTATATCCTTTTGCATTTCACAGTTTGCACATTCAAGTCAACAAACAAGAGGAAATTTCATACGCTGTCCCCTAAAAAGAAATTTTAAGCTTAAATTTGAATTTAAATTTGAATTTGTTAAGTAACAACCACTTGCATCAAAACAGGATAAGATTAAAGCAGAGCTATATAAGTTTCCTGGAGTGTTTCATTCAAGGGTATTTAGGTAGAAACACAAGGATGAGACTGTGATCTCTACACATCCAGAAGATGTTAGCAGCTGCTCCTTGGACCACAGTTTGACAGACAAAGGTCAGCTATGTGTATAACTGTCTGAAATCAAAGAGCTAAGAAATAGAAATCCCAAAGTAAGGACATACAACTAAAGTGGCAAATCCTTTTAGGCTCAGAGGAAGACCTACAGAGGAAAATATTATATTCTATCACTTCACAGGAGTTACAATTGTCATCTCTATTCCACGTTCAGAACAGGGGTTTCACACCAATTAAGTATTCTGAAATAGTATTATGTATAAATACCAATTTCTTGTAATTCCTCCATCCCAGCCACCCCGTCCAATGCAGAAACATCATCAGAAAGGTGACATTAGAGTGCTGGCAAACTTACTTTCACTGTCGCATCTCCTGGGCTTGACACTGTGCTGCATCACTATCTGCCTTTTTGGGGCATACACTGCAGAGACCACCACCGTGATCCTGTTCAACTTCATTTGCCTCAGAGTTTTGAAAGATATTAGCAAAAATGAACAGGAGCCAAATATAGAGAGAATAAAGTGGCCCAGCCAGAATTCCAGTCAGACTTACAAGTGACCTTACTGCCCACAGATATGCAAAGCTCAACAAGTGTAACACTAAAGTCTGATCAGTAAGTGGTCTTTATGGATGGAGCTGCCTGGACAAAGCCATAGTGTAGGCAGGAAAGAGAGCTCTGCATCTGCCTTATGGTGCTCACAAGCAAGATCCAATTGACGCTCAGCACCTCACTTCCCAGAATCTATTAGCTAGAATCCAAGTATCAAAAAGTGATACAAAGCCTATTCCATTCTGTACACCAAAAATTACTTGGGAAAAGGTTTAAACCCACCACTGCTACCACAAAAAGTGATAGATTTATTCCTCTTGCACAAAATTACTTAGCAGCACCACACTGACACCCAAGCATTACATCTGCTAAACACATACTACAAACACAATGAGTATACAAACCATGGCAGCACCTAATTTCAGTGTCTAAAGCAATCCATGATGAAAGGATCAAGCTGTTACATTTGTGCATTATCAACAGCCAACACATATGAAGTCATGCTTTTCACTAAGAAAAGGATTAGCAAATACTTGGACCCTAGACAAATACAGAAGGTTCTCCAACTGTGCCTGAACAAAACTTTGAGGTGAAAAGAAAGGGCACACTTGAAGAATTGAATTTATAAAAAACACCTGAAACTAAATCAATCTCTAATACAGGAGAGATTAGAACTTCCAGGGACTGTATCTTGTTGTTTTTGAAAATAAGTTTTTTGATTTGTTTTAGTATAGTGGAGTCAGTTCTCAGGAATTGTAAGATAAATAAGAATCATGTTTGCATTCCTCTGTGAAAAGATATCACCTGATGGACTTCTCAAGTGACCAGTGAAGATGGAGAGGTAGTAACTTCTCTGTCCAATCTCTGATCAATGTCCAAAAACTCATATATACAAAGTCAACAATAAACTAGAGACTTCTTTTATTCTTCTCTGCCTGAACACCTGTTGTGTGTGTTACTGTGTGTTTCTATCTACGTCACAGTAACAGTATCTGTTAAAGTTAAGATCTGCACCAACATTTAATTCTAATATAGGGGGTAGAGCCTTTCTTGGGGGATGATTTTAGTTTAGTTCAGGGACTAACCCTGAAGACTTGTACAGCTAAACTACACTTCAATTACAGATAGAGGTAATCAAGTAATCTTATATTTATTAGTTAGGGGTATGCCTTATCTGATCAAAGGCAGACACCTACCATAGGATGAGTTAAATTGTATCCACAGTTTGATGGACTGCACCCATTAGCAGCACATCAATTATAAAAGAAAATTTAGACCTTCATGTGCCAGATAGTTACCTAGTCACATGAATCCCACCCTGGAATTCAAAATCAAGGAGGGATTTTTTGAAAGGATGTTATGGTGAGCTATAAGATTTCAAGTTAGAGGTATGGTAAGCTGGGCAATGTTTTTAGCCTGTGATGATCTACAGGTTTGACTAGACAGTCCCTCTAGTTAGCTAAAGACTTTGGTATTAAAATATATGTAGATGATCAGAAATTAAATACAGACCTCCATGGGATAGTCAGAGTCTTGGCAGAAAAAGCAAGTGAAAGAAAAAACACAACAAAGAAACAGCCCATCATTTATTTATTCTTTGAATTTGATAGCAAGCACCTCTTCCACATTCTACCTTTTAAATAATTTCATATTTCCCACATTTTTAAGGGCAGTTTATATAAACAACACCATGTTAACATGCTTTAGCATAGTAATTATGCTGACCTGTATATTGTAAATGACACATTGAATTGAGAAACTCCATTCTTGCTGTTATCACTATAATGTCCCTATATTAGTGTAAAAACTCACTTTCAGTATCTGTCATGCATTTTGATCTGCTTCAGTGAGAGTCTTCAACCAAGCCTTAAAAAAGGCGTATCCCCATCCCCCAAAAGTGGAAAAAAACCAGATTAGACAAGTTTATCAAGCATACAAATTTAAGGTCTTCATCACAGTGTGAATCTTACAGATACACAGACTTCAAGATCTGATCAGGCACACCCACCTAGTCCAGCATCCTACCCCAAGTGACCAATAATGGAACCCAAAGGGATGGATACAGGCATGGAAAAGCATAACACATCAACACTGTGCTAGAACATGCTCCCCATTTCTGGCTTCCTCAATATCAGGTCTGGGGACAGACAACCAAAGGTGCCAAATGTGCAGGACCTGCCCCAAAGTGTCCTGCCCAGCCTCTGGTTGCTAAAGAGAGCCACATACCAAGCCCTGAAGTATATCTTTTAAATATTATAAGCAGCACTAAAAACCAACTTTGGGAAGCTGAATCAAACACCTAAACTTAGATATCTGTCTGGATGGTGAATCCTGCTCTTGGTGTTTTGAGCATTCTTTACAAATCTTCACAATCCATTTGGGCATTGCTTATCCTCAGTAATGCTGCACCATTAGCTAGTTCAGTATTCAGTCAATCACACAAAAAATTTTGCTATCTGGCAGTTTAAGTAACTTCCTCAGATTTACTCAATAATAAGTGCAAATAAGCAAAGGTTTAAAAGTTTTAACTTTTCAGTAGTTACAGTGTTAGGATATTCTATCTGTTGTAGTAATAATGTATTTATAAAGAGTGATTACTAACTAGACTAAGTAGAGGTCTGAGGAACAGAAGCTGCACTCCAAAGCATTTCTCCTGTTCATGAGTGCCTGTAAAATTGCCACGTGTCAGAACATCTCATTTTTTTTTACAGGTTCTGTTACAACTGCTTAACGTCACACCTGAGGAAAAAAGTTTCTCAAAGTACAGCTTCCATGTAGGATTTTGAGTCTTAACCCACAGATAAAAAGTTAACTGTCCTTCAAACATAAAACATGTTTCAACCTCAAAGACAAGAAGATAGAATAGCTATTAATATCTAGAATATTTGGATAATGCTAGACAAGTAAAAGTCATGCAGTATGACCTTTCTTTGAGATAAATTACTCTTTAGGAGGTAGTACAGTCCTTGTAAAAATAGATGTGGTATTTATTTCAATCAAATATTTCCAACTTAGTTTCTTTTTCCCTAATGCTCAAATCATCTATCTTTCCTGAAGCCTGACCATACAATCCAGCTCAGACAGGTTCCAAGATTATACCAGGTAAGTACCTTGTTAGGAAAGCTAAATCACAATCCCCAAAATCCAAGCAGGTTTTTCTTCTAGTTGAAAATCCATGTAAAATTTTACTATAATAATAACAGGTTTGTGGTCAAAAATTCCCATCTTACATTAAGATGATAAACATTTAATTGACATAATTTTGAACCCGGTAACTGTGTCCCTCCATATAACCACATTCTTCAATAACACTATGCACAAAGCTATATTGAGGTCTGAGAAACACTTGGGAAATATCCTGCTTCTGTTTGCACCTGTGGATATTTTGTTGTCACCACTGTCACTCACTTATTGCCACAAGTATTCCACCTTTATGTGCCTCTAACGTAGAGTGCAAGCATCTAGGAGATACATATTCACCTTAGCCCTCCTGGCACTCCATGGATAGGAGCTAAATAGAAAGACAAGACAGTCACAGGTTTGAGTTCTTGGATATAAACAACTTCTGGTTTAACTATGTGAATGTGTCCCATTCACATTTTTTATTACTCCAATATTGGTCTTATCAGCTGTAGAGAGCCTCTCCATAGACTCTTGAGTCTTCTCACCAGTGCAGGCACTGCTATCATATTGACTTTCCTTCCCTTGGGGAATTTTGTTAGCACCTGTTTTTTGATAGCTGTTTATAATGATGTCTATATTCTCTTCTGTCAAGACTTCTGCAGAACACCATCATGCCTCCCAGTAAGCCAGCCTGAGAGTCTTCATTCCTATGCACTCCTATTTTGACTTGTGGTACTCTTTGGAAAAGTTATTTTCATTGTGTCTCAAAGGGAAAAGCCACTAGTCTTTCATGCACACTGTGATATTCAGTGAAATGCTAAGACATGAAGCTGCCCATCTTATACTGACTGCTAAAGAGAAATCTGAAAAAGAAATATAAATTTTCATTGAAGAAGGCTTACAAGAGAAACAAAAAAATCAAGTTATACAGTTCAACAAGAAAAGGAAAGATTAGGCTAAAACAGCTGTGATATTACACCACTGAGCTTTAAGCTAGGTAACCGTTAAATAGCTTTTCAAATATCTTCTGTGTGAAAGGCAAAAAGGCCATAATTACCTGCTCAGGGCAGTGATTTCCAGAGGGAGAATTTGGTGGGGTGTTTTAAGGAAAGTAAGGTTCTGTTCTGAGCAACTATGCAAAGCAATATTCTAATGAGCTGAAGGAGTAACTAAGAACAGCAGTGGGATAAGGGAACCTGTTGATTATTACATATTTATAAAAAAAAATAAATAGCAAAGTGACATTGACTAACAAAACTCAAATCATTACAAGGTAGGAACCACTTTCTAAACCCTATTTTATTACTCTGCTTCTACTGCAATGTTGCAAGCCTTGACTTGGGAAAGGGTTGCAAACAGATGATGAATGACGAATTCCAGGAACATTTCCCTAAATATTCTTAAGTCTTCTTTATGAGAGTATTCTAAATCAACAACAAATTCATGCAAATGTCAATATAGGCATATACACTTCAAGTTTATTGTGCATTTAGCTGCTTTAAAAAAATCAGCTACACATTATATTTGCCCATAATTCCAGACTGAATGCAATTGATTCCTACCACACAGGAGACTTAATCTTTGCCAAAAATTGTATTTCATTAAGAAAACGATATAATGGAGCATCTGAGATCATGTAACAGACAAAACAGAATGCCAGAGAAATTTTAACTGCCAGTACCCCACAGTGACTGCCTGATTATTTGCAGATGGGATATGGAAAAATTGTGAAATTATTGGAATTTTGGGTCTTGTACGAAAGCATTACTTCACACTGGATGTGTCATGGCAAATATCTATTATAATTTGAATATGTTCTTAGATTGTGCTTTCCATGCTTGGAAGTGACTATGCTTACTTCTTTAGACTTATTAACTGAAAAAGACAGCATTCTTCAAAGCCCAAAACAAAACCCTTGGGTGATAGCACAAAACAGTGCCAGTTAGTCAATTGTCAATACTGATCTTATTTATCCAATAATTAAACTAAAAACTAATTTAAATCAATCTCCTTTGGAAAAGCCAACTGTTCAACAAGCACAACAATTGGTCCAGGATCAATCAGTGAACATGAGATCAATTAAAACCAGCTTAAGTTTTTGTAGGAGGACAATTCACACAACTTGAGTTAGATGTCTATTCATTTCAGTACTCCCACAATGCAGCCCTTAAGCTCTGTTGTAAAGCAGAAATACCACTATCACCCTCCGCTGTCTAGCCAGCACTCTAAGTAGTTCCACATTTAATTAAAGACACAGTATACCCTTTGTTAGCACAGATAGTCTGGTCACTTTAAAGGACTGCTATCGTTTTAGCCACACACACATAAATTACACTCTGGAAACCATCTGTTGAAAAACCATCAAAACCAAACAGCCTCACAATTTTATTTGTACCTACTCTGAAAGTTTGCATGAAATTGCAAACTATTTTCTTCTCACATTTTTATTACTATATGTAGCAGCTTAACATTGGAGATGTTAAGTCCCTCCTCTTCCAAATAATACTACTAGAAGTGCAATTCTTTCAGAAACAGATTTCTCAGCAGCTTGAGCCACCTGATTTTCAGCTAACTTTAGAAATGCGAAGGGCCTGCATGGCCGAGAAAACAACAAGAAAAAGGAGAGAAAAATAATTCAGAATAAACATTTTATAATAAGGTGAACCTCCCCACCACTCAAAAAAAAAAAAAAAAAAAAAAAAAAAAAAAAAAAAAAAAAAAAGAACAGCCGCCGAAGGCACGGCCAGGCTGCCAGCCGGAAGGCGCTGCAGTAACCTCTCCGTCCACACGGGAGCTGTACTGGCACGCTGCACGGCTCCGGCTCCCAAGCTCCGGCATCCCAACACCAGCGTTTAGGGAAACCGATGAAGCCCCAACGCACCGTTTATGTCTTTTCCTCAAAGGGATCGGCACGTTTTCAGCAAAGCTGACGGCACGGAAATCCCCTGGGCGCTGGGCAAGGCGCGGCGCGCTCCGCCGCCGCGGCTCTCCCGGCGACCAAGACCCGCGGGAGCGGCACGGCGGTGCCGGAGGATGGAGGGGCAGAAACCGCCTTTCTGCCTCGGAAACGACCACGGAAAGCAGCCTCAAAGTCCGTCCCGTGGACTCTTAAATGTGCGGGCTAACAGCGATCCTCCGGCAGCAGTGAGCCGCTGGACATCCCCTGCCCATTACGGCCCCCCCCCCCCACACCCCGCGGTGGGCAGCGCCCAGCGAGACCCCGGCTGCCCCGGCCCCGAGGAGAGGACGCGCCGTGGGGGCCGGGGGCCGTGCGCCTGCCGCTCGACATTGGCGTCCCCGGCCGCCCCGGGCTCCGGCCGCTCCCTTCCCATCGGAGCTCGTGTCCACGCCGCTCCTCCTGCTCCCGGCTCGACCTCAGCAGCAGGACGGCAGGACGGCGGCCAGCAGCCCTGCGGAGCTGTCGCCCCCGGGCTCGCCCCCGCTGCCGCCCCACATGCCGCCCGGTGCCCGCGGAGCCGGAGCGCGGCTCACCTGCTGGAGAGCGGCCCTTCCCCGCGGACCGCCCGCAGCTGCCCCGGCCGGCGTCCCGGGTGAGCAGCCGGCGCCACTCACCTCTCTTGCTGCGTCTCCAGCGGCCGGGCTGGCAGTGGCCGTAATCCATGCAGTTCAGGATGACCAATGCAAAGGAGAAGAGGCGAAACTGCATCCTGGGCCTCTGGGGTGGGCAGCCTCCTCCGGCGGCAGCGAGGGGAGGCGAGGCCGGCGGCGTGCGGGGTGAGGAGGGGCCGGCGGAGGGTCTCTGGGCAGCGGCTGCCGCTGGGGACCGCAGGAGTTTACGCGCCTCTTGCCGCCCTTCTCGGGCGCTGCGAACTCAACGCCTCTTCCAGCATCTCCCCTGTGCTGCAGGGAAAGAGAGGTGAAAAGCTTCGACCTGGGCTCTCCTGGTCCTACCCTGCTCGGGTTCTCGCCAAAAACAGGCACACAGAGAAAAATCACAACCCGGGTCGTGGCAGGAGCGGGGCCGCGGAACGCAGTCACCGAGAGCCCCAAACGGGTCCCACAGCGACGGGCGAGTGCTGCCGCCGGCCCCCGCGCCCCGGGACGGGCTGTCAGCCGGGGCACAGCGCTATTTATCCCGGCGCGGGGCGCTCCCCGCCCACACGCTCTCAGGTCGCGGCACGGCGGGGCGAAGCCGTCCCCCCCTACCTCCCGCGGCGCGGCCCCGCGGCCGCCCCGTCCCGCCGCCGGGTCCCGAGCGCGGCTCCGCGCCACGGGGCAGCCCCACGCGGGCTCAGCGGGCCGGGCGGCGGGGGCTCCCGGGCACATGCAGGCGGTGTCCGTGCCGGGCCCCCGGCCGCCCGCCTCCGCCGGCTCCTTTATGCGGCGAGGCGGGGGCGCGGGCGGCGGGGCCGTGCGGGCTCCGCGGGGATGTGCGGCCGCGGAACGTGGGTGGTTCCGCGGCTCCGGCCCTCCCGCCGCCCGGCCCCGGCGCCGCCCGCGCCCCCGCCTCCGCCGGGCCCTAACCCCAGCCGGCCCTAGAGCCGCTGATGCTTATGCCTGGAGGCTCTTCCTCGGCGGGCTTCTTCCTCTCCCCGCATAGTCTTCCTCGTCCTTTCTCTTTCTCTGCCCTGCTTACAGCCTAGGGAAACCTAGTCCTCCTCACTTCTCGCCCTGTTCTTTCTCTCTTTTTATTTTTTCCTTTCCCTTTTCGTTTCTTCTTGATAATTATGTCTTTCAACCCTGGATTTAGACCTTAAGTGATTTATTCCGCCCACCCCTCCCCCCCTTTCCTTCTCGCTTCCTAAAGACTGATCTCGCACGTTTCAAAGTCTCTTCCTTGAAACGCCACTTTCATTGTCTTGGCAAGATGATTCTAAAAGTCCTAAAGTGTAACTTCAGTAAGTGATTTGTACTGGTTTCTGGCCACATCTCTACTTGGCAAAGGTATTGTAAAGCTTGCAAAATGGGAATCCCAATAGTACAGATAAGTAAGACTGAAACAAGGGGGAAGCCAAGAGTTTCCAAGTGAATTTAGGTTGGATACAGGAAGGTCTGTTAATTCCTCATAACATCCACTGCACTGACTCCACAGTGCCATTTGTTTGTTTTCTTCTCACTCACAACCTGTGCCCCAGCACTATAGGTATAGACAGACCATGACTCTTCGCTTGTGGTGCTTGTCCCGTTGAGCCTGACCTAACGAGCCCCGTAGGACCTGGGGCTCTATGGAGCAGGTGCAAGAAAAATAAAGATGGGATGCAGCGTGGGTCTGGTACGGCTGATGAAAAGCCAGGTCTAATAAACCTAGCTGGATCCAGAATCGAGGCTGAGTCTCTGCTGGGTATTTCTGCTCCTCCTTCTTGCCCCCTCCCCCCAAACCTAGCGCCAATAATTCTGACGCTGAAATACCTGAGCTGCCTCGGGATGGAGCCAGCTAGGTTCTCACAAAAGCAGATGTACTCTTTCCACAGCAGAGCCGGCCTTAGAAAGAGCCTAACAGCATTCATGTGGCACTGTGCCTGAGCTAATATATCATGTTAGACTCAAGCTGGCTTTTCATCCATGGCCCGAATAATCTAACCACAGATAAATGAAGTCTGACTATATGGTGTTTGCCATACCATCCTGAGACCTCAGAATTTTTGACTGCATTTATTCTATAATATTCCTCTGGTGCAGAAAAGGAGCAGTATCATCAGTTTCCATACTGAGGACTGACTTACAAAGAGGGTAAATAACTTGCCTGAAATCAAAAAGGGGCATGTGAGGATGTGTCCTGAGTTTCCCAACCTCTCAGATATTTCTGAAATCCCTGTGCTGCTCTTTATATTTTTCTAGTGTATAGCAGTAGAATTACACTAGTTTAATCACTAGTATAAAATACACAGGCTTTTTAAAGTCACATTACAGTAGGGACTGAGTGCATCCTCAGCAAGTTTACAGAAGACACCAAGTTGAGTGATGCAGCTGACATACCTGAAGGATGGGATCCATCCAGAGGGACCTGGACAAGCTCAAGAAGTGGGCACATGGCGATCTCATGAAGTTTAACAAGACCAAGTGCAAGGTGCTGCACCTTGGTTAGGGCAACCCCTAGTACCCAGTACCCCCAGTACTAATACAAGAGCAGCCCTGCCAAGAAGGACTTGTGGGTGCTGGCAGATGAGAGACTGGCCATGAGATAGCAATGTGCACTCACAGCCCAGAAAGCCAAATGTCCTGGGCTGCATCATAAGCAGCATGGCCAGCAGGTTGACAGAGGCAATTCTGTCCCTCTACTCTGCTCTTGTGAGGACCCACCTGGAATGATGTGGGGTCCCCAGCACAGGAAAGACATTGACCTGTTGGAGGGAGTCCAGAGGAGGCCACCAAGATGATTAGAGGGATGGAGCACTTTTTCAGGAAAGCTTGAGACAATTGGAATTATTCAGTCTGGAAGAGAGAAAGCTTTGGAGTGATCTATTGCAGCCTTCCAGTACCTGAAGGGAGCTTACAAAAAAAGAGAAATTTTATAAGGGGCTGTAGTCACACAAGGGGTGATGTCTTCAAACTGAAAATTCTAATATAGAACTATATAGTTCTGTATTAGCTATTAGGAAGAAATTCTTTACTGTGGGGGTGGTGAAACACTGGCACAGATTGCCTGGAGAAGCTGTGGCTGCCCCATCCCTGGAAATACTCAAGGTCAGGCTGGATGGAGCTCTCAGAAACCTGGTATAGTGGAAGGTGTCCCTGCTCATGGCAGGAAGGTTGGAATTAAATGTTCTTTAAGGTTTCTTCCAATCCAAGCCATTTTATGATTCTATGATAGGAATATTTTCTGATGCAAAATATTTATTTATTATAACTGTCATTATGGGGTTACAGTGTGTGAGATTCCATTGTGCTGTGCAGAGCACCAGTACCTTTCAGTGTTGTCATGATCTAAGAATTACAAAGATGTGACCTGTCGACTAATTAACACAGATCTAAGAACTCAGTCAGTCAAGGTCAGTCTAGCTCAGTGTCAGTGGTATCCAAGTGGGTTTGGAATGGATGCTAAGGGAAAGAGTGCCAAAAAAAGACATGTATATATGTGGTCTTTGGTCTTTATCTTCCCCAATTTACTTACACAGTAAAACTTGTTGCAACTGAGGCCATAATTTATTTCAGTCAAGAGCGTTTGCTGCCAACTGGAGCTCTCCAAGATGTGTAGTCCTTCTATCCACTCTAATTTCATGTGACATCTTGTATACCCTAGACAGCTAAAAGTAAGACTTTTTGCACTAGCACTTTACTTAGAGTATGTGCTTGCGATTTTCTGATGCAGAAATATGTACCAACACCCTAGAGATCCTCCCAAGCTTTAATGCCAGGGAGAGAGAGATCAAGCTACAAGAAGGGGAAATCAAACAAAAGTGTTAACTACACTTTTATGAGGACTGCAGGAACTATTCTCCTTTACCATTTCACATCTACAAATCCATAATTATGAGGCTTTGACTCTATAACAGTTATCTAGATTCTTGGAGTTCTTTTCGCAAACAGTGATATCAGGACCTCCACACTAACAGAGCTCCACTTCTGGAAGTGTCTGAAATAAAAGTATGAAAGGACATTCTGACAGGTGTCCTGTTGGCACTGAAGATGACTGACATCTCTCAAAGTGTGGTGTCAGTGGCCTGGAAGCCAAACCAGAGTCTGCAGAGCCCAGACATTTTTACAGTCAAAGGAAAAAGAAGTCGAGGTGTTCAAGAGATTAAAAAGCAGAGTAAGAAAAAGTACTGAGATGAGCTCTGTAGGGCATGGTAGACCTTTGCCTCTGCAGCTTCACTTCAATTAGCCAAGAGGAGTTGACTGTAGGTATGGCACCTTGTGGGTACTTGACTCCAATAAGCACTGTACTCATTCTAGGGCAGGAACTGGGGAAATTATCTGAGTCTGTTCAATTAACATAGTCATAGAAAGAGTGCTTTAGTCAAGGCCCAAGTAGATGATGTGGCAATGATTGAAATACCAGATGATGACAGTCTGGGCAACAGCTTTAGCAATAGGGATAGCTAAGAACGGGTGTATTTTACATAGATTAGTCGAAATTCTCAACAACTAAATTAATGTATTTGAATAGTGCTGAGATGATTCATTACACACTGTTCAGAAATCATATTATTTTCTAGAACTAAATTTCAGTTCATAGAAGATTAATTTTTATGTGTTGTGCTCCACAGAGGTTTCACTGACTTTAAAGATCTTACCTTCTATATTTCAGTTGTATTAAAGCCAAAGCACTGCTGCTTTTGCAATATAAAGTAATTGCAATTGTATCTTTCCATTCTTTACTGGCTCCTTAGGATTTGATGTGTAAGTATCCTAACTACATCATCTTAAAATGAACAACACTGAGGTTTATTTGAAAATAAATTTCTCTATATTCTTATAACTGGGTAACTCATTGCTACATGAAAGTCATGATCTTTCCTAATACTAGAATGTCATCAATAATATGTAAGTCTTAGCAGCCTTACATTGCAGTAGAAAAGAAGTATCTTTATTTTCAGTGAAAAAAATGAATGAATTTCAAGCTTTACATCTAACATTCAGAAAGAAATATATTTATATAAAACCCAGCTTCATACTTTTTATTTCTAAGTCAATTTTTACCTTCTTTAAATGCTTAAAATACACTTAATTCATTAGTTCTTCAAAATGTAATCTGAAATAATAATAACGATACTGGAATAGTGTGCCCAGTTTGGGGTGTCCCCAAATCATAGCAAGACTACTGGAGAACCACAGTGTTTGGGGGCTGGAGCACTAGTCCTGTGAAAGAAAGCTGAAGAAGCTGAGTTTATTCAGCCTGAAGGAGAGGATTTAGAGGAGACTCAAGAGTTTCTTTCCACACCTATGAGGAGGTTATGGAGCAGGAAGTGCCAGGATCCTTACAGAGGTGCTGGATGGAAGAATGGGAGACAATGGTCATGTACTGACACAGGGGAGACTTGTGCTGAGTATAATAGAAAATAAATTTCCCTCTGAGGATGAATAAGAGCTGGAAGCTGTTTGCTCAGAGAAGCTGTGGGCTCTCCTCCCTACGCCAAGGCCTTAAGCCTCCTGGTCTGGACTCTGCTGATTGTACTTGCTTTTAACAAGGGGCTGCACTCAGGACCCCCAAGGTCCCTGCCAGCCTTCATGATCTGTCAATCCTATAAAACCCATGAGCTTCCAAAACAGTCTGAGAGGACTGCCCTGCACACCTCTGGGCAGCCACATCTCTTCCATTCAAACCCTGGGGAGATCAAAAGATTGTCATCCTTCTGACTCCTCTCTCTCTCTGAAACATGATCAAACTGCTTGATTTTTTACCTCCTCGTGCAGGCTTTGCACTTGCAGAGCTTCCAACAGTGTCCATGAGCATTTTGCCTAAAGAACAAATTCATCAATTGATCAAAGCTGTATGTTTTTATTAAGGGTTCAGAGAAGAAAAGATAGGGGAAAAGGGATAACATGTCTAAAATAACTCCTGTGGATCTCAAATGTAATTTCCAGTTCTTTTCAGAAAAGCAAGAAAGCAAGAAAGCAAGAAAGCAAGAAAGAATATATATTCTAAATGGTGTATATTTTCCTTTCCCAGTTTGGAGTTGCACCAGACTACCAGTTCCTGTCGGCCAGCTCTGGACACCACGTTTCTCATGGAGTGTGCAAAAACCAGTGTCCTCCTGTGTGGATACGGCATAAAATAAAATAACTGAGTTTGGAAGAGACCATGGAAGATCATCTCTTGGTCAAAGCAGAGCTAACTTCAAAGTTAGGTCAGGTTACTCAACTTATCCAGTTGAAGTTTGAAAAAGTTCAAGGTGGAAGATTCCACAGGTTCTCTAGGTAACTTCTTCCAGTGCTGTTCCATCCTCATAGTGAAAATTTTTTCCATATCTCCAGAGAAAACTTTCCTCATTGCAAGTTGTAATCATTGCCCTTTTGCTTTCTCTGTGAATCTCATCTTCTTATAAGATCCCTTTTTTGCCTGAATATATATATATAGGTTTGTAGATATATATATATTTATATATTGAATTATATAAATTAAAATATTTATATATTAAATATAAATTTTCAAATATTTTAATTTTTATAAATTAAATTATAAAAAAATTATATATATAATCTATTCTGTTTTAAATTTGTTTCTTTTTTATTTCTACTTTGAATTTACTCTGTTTCCTTATAAATATGCATCAAATGGAGAAAATATTTAAGATATTTCTTTAAAATTACATCCTTGAGACTTACCCTATAATCTTGAAATGTCTAGGGTTTTTTTCCCACTTTCTGTTGGTTGCAGAAGGAAAGGGAGCAAAGATGATTGTGTACCTGTAAACACAGAACTCTTACCAAAATGAGCAATGACAATCAGAAGTGGCTCTCAAAGTGAGAAAATTATATGATGGAAACCTTTTTATTGAAATGTCAGGATTTGTGGATTATTTTCTTGTAACAGAAGCATTGTTCAGCATAGACATATGTAGTATTCAACATCTTTACTTAATAACCTTCCAATTTAGTAACTGACTTTGGAGATGTCTTCCAAGTTCAATTTAGAGATATTTACTATTTAATGTTAATAAAGGCTAAGTGTTAAATGTTGTGATGTTAAGTGCATGTTTTCTCCAGCACATCTATTTAGCAATAAAGTGATTGCAATACTTGTTGAAATATACAAGAAGTATCTCTGCCAAATGATAATAAAGAAGGGAGTTTTAAAAGAATTTTGGACAGTTGAGAATTCTTAGATAAAATCCTGAAATTTGCGTAGTTAATCTACACTGAGTTTCAAAAGTAAAATTGTCTCCAGTAATAAAAAAAACATATGTTCAAGACAGTTTTATAATCTGCAGAATATTATACTTTTCCACTGTCACATCATTGCTTACTCCTTGTCTTATATGTTGAAAAAATAGCTCAGGAAAATGAATGAAAAGAGAACTCACGACCATTCTCTCTGAAACACTGTCACATCCTTTAGCCCAGCTCAGGAGAGGGCCTGGAGCAGTAGGTGATCCTACACTGAAGGAGTAAATAGCGACAGGAACAGGAAAGGGGAGCATGATCTCAGTGCACTTGGGATGCCAGCCCCCAACATGACCTTCTACAAATACCTAAGCACAGAAATTAAGTGTCTTGGTGAAAGGGCAACAAAAGAGCTTACATTTATTTTGTCAGAGGAATTGTACAGATGTAACTGAAGTAATATTTTTCAAATGTGAGAGCCACAAAATATAGCTTTAAATTTTTAAGAAGTGCAATAAAACACAGTGGAATATTGTTTTGATTGAGCTTTATACCCTGCCAGTCATGATGGGAGCTGAATGTCAGCTTTTACTTCATTGTAAGTTTTGGAGAAGTGTACGATATCTATCTTCTGGAACCAAAATTAGATTTATTCCTGTCCTTATAATAAAATAGAGATAAACCATAAGGGGAAAAAAGTGAGAATTTAAGGTCATCATTCTTCAGAACAATTCTTCAAAGTAAAATTAAATTAGAGAATAGGGCAGAGAAACTGTGACGGCTGCCATTTCAACAGTACCCCAGGGGCTGAGAAGACTGCTGGAGCCAAAAGCATGAACCACAGTACGTAAGTTGTTGTAGCTTGTAACCATGCCTATCTTCTGATGATCAGCAGAAAGCCCATAAATCATGCTCCTTGGGGACTGAAAGTCTTGAATAAGTATTAAAGGACTCAGTCATGCACTGGCAGAATAATACATATGATAATCTAGAAGATTTAATTTCTACTTTATTTTGGATATTTTTCTCTGTCCACTGAGCCCTTTAAAGCAGAGAAGTATGTGAGAACATGCCAAATGCAGATATTTCACTTTCCTTTCCCTGAACTCAATACTGAAGTTTTTTATCATCACTTTGAGGGATATTTTCAGATCACTTTCATTATTTAATGTCAACTTCTCTTCTTGGGGAAAAGAATAAGTTTGGAATTTTTTTGAGCTAGCATGAAAATTAACAGAGGGAATATTACAAATCACATGGTTTAGTCTAAAAACAGCTACTGATCATCTTCAATGCCCTCATGACAGTCCCAAAACTTCCTTTATCCCAGTGCTGGTTTGGCACACAATTGGCAGCTGAATATTTTCTGACTGATAGCTGCCTTGGTGAATACAACTAATAATATCTCTGGGCCCAAGTCCACTCCCTGCAGTTTAGTACTTCTGGAGAACAGCATCTTGCACAGTAAGCAATTGTTGAAGTATCAAAATCCACAATTTATCTGCCCCTCATGACGGATTTAAAGGGATGTGGCTGGGACAATTTTAGGCAAGGGATATTTAAAAGGGAATTTGTGTTGTGCTACTGCTGGCCCCTTACAAAGTGCGACTTTCAAAATTTAAGATGATTTTTAAATATTGGGGAAAGGTAAGGTACCTCATCTCTTACCCTTTGTTTATATGGGATAGAAACTAGGGGCTAAATCCCTGAAGAACATAGTTGAATGTCCGCAACTAAATTTTACCTGAATTGCTGCATCTAAATCCAAAATGGAAATAACCAATAATAAAAAAAGAACCCCTATCTTGGCTTGCTTCTCAGCTGGAGGCTTTAAAGTCCATAACACCATTTAGCTTGATTTCAAAGATCCTGGAGTCTTTGCTTCTACCTCAAACTGGCAAATGTGGAAGGCTGAGACCCTCTCCAGCAAATACATTCTTAAACCTTAATTGCAAAACAAACATAAAATATGTATTCTTATTTTCAGCCTATGCCTCTAGCCCTTCCAGTGTGGTTTATCAGATGCATTCTGAGAAAATATCCAGGAAAGGTGTCCTTGCAAAACGTGGCTGTCGTGACTTCTTTGTTAGACAGCAACAGTATCCTAACACTACACAACTATTTCCTATTTGTTTCATGATAGCAAAACCTACATCTCTGAATGTATCCTAAGTAATTGGTAGTGGAAGACAGGTTGGGGATGAAGTGATCTAAACAAACCCAGGAAATCAGGATTTGTTAGACTAGAAAGAAGCAGGAGAAAGAAGCCCAAATTCTAGGAAAGACTCATGCATGGTTTCCTGTTTTCTGTCCCCCAAAAGATTTATGTTTGCATTCATCAGTAACTGCCAAAAATATTACATATGTCCCACTGCAGAAAACCACCTTGGAATGGGGGGCTGAGAGCCCTCAGCTATAAATGGCCTTTGAAGCAATCAGCCCACAACAAGCTCTGTCTGCAAATATCATCCATAAAGTTGCTGTAAGTGAAGGCAGAAATGCATCACTTGATGATTCCAGCTAGGGAAACACATGGCTACCAGTGCCTGGGCAGCAGATGTGGATCTGAATGTACATTGAGTCTGACAACGTTCTTGAGTACACATCTCTCACCTCCTAGTTGAGTGGCTCAGAACATTACTGCAAAGAATCACAGAATAAGGTGAGTTGGAAGGGACCCACAAGGATCATCAGCTCAAAATCCCAGTACTGCACAGCACCATCCCAAAGAGTCACACCATGTGCTCAACAGATTGCCCAAATGCTGCTTGAGCTCTGTCAGGCTGGTACTGTGATCGCTTCCCTGGTTCCAGTGCCCAACCCCCCTCTGGGTGAAGAACCCCTTTCTAATATCCGACCTAAACCTCCCCTGACACAATTTCAGGCCATTCCCTCAGACCCTGTCACAGGACACGACAGAGAAGAGATCAGTGTCTGTCCCTCCTCTTCCCCTCATGAGGAAGTCATAACCACAGAGATGTCTCTCCTCAATGTCTTCTTCTCCAGTCTGAGCAGACCAAGTGACCTCTGCTGCTCCTCATATAGCTTCCCCTCAAGGTTCTTCATTTTTGTTGTACTCCTTTGGACAAGTCTAGTAGTTTAATGTCTTTCTTTTCTTGTGGCACTCAAAGCTGCCCCCAGCACTTGCTGTGAGGCTGCCCCAGTGCAGAGCAGAGCAGGACAATCCCCTGCCTTGCCTGGCTGGCCATGCTGTGCCTGATGCCCCCAGGACAGGGCTGGCCCTCCTGGCTGCCAGGGCACTGCTGGCTCATGGTCAACTTGCCATCAGCCAGGACCCCAGGACCCTTTCCATGGCACTGCTCTCCAGCATCTCATTCCCAGTCTGTGCATACACTCCTGGGTTGCACCATCCCAGGAGCAGAATCCAGCACTGTCCCTTGCTGAACTGCATGAGGTTGGTGATTCCCCAGTCCTTTGATTTGCTGAGGTCTCTCTGCAGGGCCTCCTTGCCTTCAAAGGAATCAGCAGCTCCTCGCAGTTTTGCACTGTCTGAGATCTTGCTCAGTATCCCTTCCTGTCCCAAGTCACTTATGAAGATGTTGAAGAGCACAGGGTGGAGGATGGAGCCCTGCAGAACCCCACTAGTGACAGGTCTCCAGTCTGATGCCACCCCATTCACTGTAACCCTTTGTGCCCAACCTGTGAGGCAGTTGTTCACTCATCCCATGAGTCTTTATCCAGCTGTGTGAGAAAGTATCAAAGAGGGACATGACCTTAAGAGTTTTTTTAAAAAAAAACATTATGAATTTGGGTCTGTTCTTTGACAAAATGGCTGTAGGTAAGGGCACATGGTGACAATATTTTCCAGCTTTCTTCATGCATTAAAACAGTATCTCCCTTATGGTGGCTCTTTGGATAAGTGCAGGAACACTGCTGTCTCCCAAATACCTTTGATCAGGACATCACTCACAGGCAAGTGTAACCCAGCTCCCCTGACAGTTTCCTTAGTAGCTCTATGTGATGCCTTGGATATGTGTCAGCTTTTGAGCATTTGTTATGGGAGCAGAGGTATCTGGATCACTGGCTTACAGTTAGCAATGGTTTCATGTCTTTAAAAAGATGTCCTTCACAAGTCAAGGATGAGAGCATGATCAAAAAGCGACCCAGCACTAGCAGTGTTTGCTGAGCCTCATTCAGGTGCCTCAGACTGAAGTGTCTTCTCATCCAAGTTAAAGGCAACCCATGCCAAAATGCTTTGGATTGGTATCTGCTTCTCTAGTGTCATTCAATACACTGATGCAGCCAAGTAACTGCTTGCTGGGTCAGCCAAGGAGGCTGTGGTTCTGTGAAAGGTTGTGGGAATATTGCTTTGCTACCTCAGGTTATAATTCACATATAACACTACAGATTTTTTGAGAGATGCCCGATGCTTAAATTATGGTCAGGAAGAGAGTGGAAAGGAAAGGCAGAGAACACCACTTATAACCAGTCTAATTAGGTAAGTTTTTCCATGCTCTTCTTTTTTTTTTTAATAAGAAACGACTGCCATGAGGGTGCGTGCATTAGAATTCTCAAATTTCAATTCTGTGCTTGGATGTGATTGGAGCAAAAAGCAGTGGGCACAAAAGATGTCTAAGACCAGGATGATAGGATCACACCATATAGTTTTGTGAGGAAACTATCCTGCTACCTTTTTATCCAAAATGACCACTGCCTGCTTGGAGGAGGTCAGGAGAAAAGTAAATGGCATTATCCATGGAGGGGACGAGAGCCGGAGCTCTTGCCCAGCCAGCAGCAGGGCATCCGGCAGCTGCCAAAACAAAGGAAACCACAGTTCACAACTGTAAAATCAACCATTTAAAAAAAGAATATGGAAAGAGGGGAGAAGTTTTGTAAAACTTCTGTAAGGTTACGGGGAGAGAAGGTAGCAAATCATGCTTACCAGTGGCAGTAGAAGCAATAGAGTAGAAGCATGAAATTCTTGGCAAGACTTAGAGCGGATTTTTCCATTCCACTGATGTTTTTCTCACTCTCTCTAGTCATATATCATTTTTACATTAAAGTTTTCTCCTGAAAAATGCTTTGCTCTGAAATAGCCCTTTGCTCCTGTAAAATGCAAAATCCAAACTACCTTTAAATGAAGATTCCTCCAGGTCCCCTTCCATTCATGTTCATGCTCAGGGTATGACTCAGATGTTCACAACAGAAGCAGTATACTACTCCATCTTCAGGGGACCATCAAACCAAGCTTTCTTTCAGACCTGCATTGAGAACTCAGCCATGTTCTGTCCTGTGCCAGATCCTGGCCACAATCATTGAATTTGCTGGGAGAAATTTATTTTGGACATTTCCAACTATTGTTCTTGTGTGTATGGTTTGTACTAGGGGAGACCTTGTACCCACGTCATACCAACCTTGGAGAATACATTCCTAGCAATTTCTGGGGCATGACTTTAGCTCTGGCACAGCTGCATTGCCATGTGTTAGTTTTGTATTAAATCTGGGTATGTCGCAGGGTTTGGTACTGGCACATTTCCATTCCGTAGTCCCATGTACAAAGAAATTATCACAGAATCACAGGATGGCTGAGGTTAGAATGGATCTCTGAAAGTCACCTGCTCCAAACTCCCTGCTCATGTAGCAACAGCTGGTTGCCCAGAGGGCTTTTGAATATGTCCAAGGAACATTTTGGGCAACCTGTGTTTGATCATACTCAAAATAAAAAAGTTTGATCTGTACCAGTGTTGGATCATTCTCAGAGTAAAATAGTGATGGGGGGGGGTTGTGTTCAGATTGAATTTAGTTTTTTAGCTTTATGACTGCTGCCTCTCAACTTGGCACCAGGGACCACTGGAAAGACAGGCTTTCTCTTTTTCATCCTGTCCCACCAGGTATTTATTTATACATATGAATAAGATCCCCTGAGCCTTCTCTTTTCCAGACTGGACAGTCCCAGCTTTCTCAGCCTCTTCTCCCAAGTGAGATCCTCTAGTCCACATCTGCTGGGCTCACTCCAGCAAGTCCATGCCTCTGAGTGATGGGTCTTCTGAGCTGACACAGAAAGGCCAAGTGAGATGGACCCTTGTTTAGAGGTGTCAGTTTAGAGGTGGATAGTACTTAGGAAGCCTGAGGACAAAAGATCTGAACCTGGTTGTGGACAGCCTAATGAGGCTGATAAACTGTCACGACCATACAATCCCAGATCCAGCAGAACAGAGGCCATGAAAAATTATATTACAAATATTATTTTAGTACCTAACTTGGTAGTGTTGTTTACACTGGGTGAGAGATGTGGCTGAGGTAGCTGCAGCATTTTAATTAAATGCCAAATTGTCAACAACTGTTTTTGCATTTGACACTGCAACACACTCAACATGATAATTTTCATGATTTGCATTTTCAATCTCCAGCAAGACATTCTGTAAGTGGATAATTTTTTGTAAAAGCAAGAGATACGTTAATAGAGAAACACACCAGAGTAGCTAATGAAAAATTTAAATATTTTTAGTAAAAAATTTATGTTAAAACCCCAAACTATATACATCATATATCTGTCCAGTGTGAGACTGCAGATAAAAGATCCTGCAATACTTTGTAACTTACTCAAACAAACAGTAGAAGAAAGCCACCCTTTGAGCCAACTACCTGAGGTAAGCAATTAGCATAGCTTTGATAAGAATGATTCTTGTTTCAGATATATCTTATCTCTCAGATATTGCTAGCTGACACCTCAGTTAAAATAAATCCAGTTTGTCACTTTTTTTACTGCTGGAGAATTTTTGTTGTACTAAAACCTGTCTCTAAACTGCATCATATTGTATACAAGGTATAGAAAGCATTTGTGCTGGGGTTACTGGATTCCCAAACAATAGATTTTTTCCTTCTCTTAGATATAGCTGGTTTGCTTTGAGAAGAGCACTACAACATTGATTATACGGGAGCGATTATCAAACCTGCTTGGGCAGACCTGATCCAAAAATCATTTGGGAATTGCAAAACCAGAAAAATCCCCTAGTGCCCTGTGAGAGGTGAGATGTTGAGGTTCAAACCCCTATTCTAGAATCAGGAAAAAGAGGCATGTAAGCCTAGTGCTAAATGTCCTGGGTATGCACTCAGGCTATACAGCTGACAAATCCCTCTTTATCTTCTGCATTTGTTTTCCTGATAGGACAGGTCTCAGAGAGTGCCCACCAGGTAGGATGGACTCCAGGAAAAGGAACACAGGTTCAGCTCCTGCAAAGTTCAGCCTGCATGTATGAAATTGGGCATTTAGCCATATGGGGAATTCAGAAGTCTCAAGGGTTAGATTTCAGCTGTAGAAAGCATAGCAGGTTTAAACTTTGGATGTAGGCACCTGAAAATGAAACGATTTTCTATCACTAATTCAGCCTGTGGGGTGATGACAGATGGGGTGATGGTTTTCAAAGAAATTCCTATTAATTATAATCCCACTACCTGGCTTAAGAAAGGTGGTTGAATACTGTGTTCTTATCTATTTCTGCCCATGAAAATAACATAACTTTTTCTGTAAACTAACATATCTCTTTCTTCTGGTTTCTTTATCAGTAACTGTTGTTGAAACAAAAAATTACAAAACACCAGTTTTAGAAAATATGTGTAAAGACTGCAGGAAACCTGTCACAGACTTGATACCAGACATAAAAGTATAGATAGCTATGCTGTTCACCTGAAAACAAGACAATTTTGGGAACACACAGTGTGCTTAGGGCAATATTGCTGCAGGAATACAGCACATCCTTAATTTCTGATATTTACAGGGCAAAGATTGCTATAGTTTAGGGGTTTTCAACACACAGATTAAGTCTGTCCTGCAAGTGGAACTCCAAGGGTAAGCCACAGATAGCTGCTAGCAGAGAGACAGTGGTTTGGGATTCACCATGGGCTGTGCACACCTGCTGAGAACACTCAGGCCTTCCTGGGATTCCTCATCTGCACCAGGTCCTGCAACAGAGCCCCCTCATTGCTACTAATATCTTTATGAGGTAGCCTGAGGATACTTACTAAAACTTTTAGGGGCAGATCAGGATAATGTAAAGAATAGGCTTAAGGCTCTAATTTTTCAGTGAACTTTATACATTTTCCATTCATAAGTTTGACCTCTGGAAGCACCATGTGGAAGGATCTTGAAAGCAGGTCTGGAGTTGGAAGCTTCTGACCAACACAACAGCTACATTTCTGGCTCCATATTCTAGGCCATTTGACAGCATTAAGACACACAAGCCACCTATAGTGCTTGGAACAACTATGCTCTGGAAATTTTTATCCTCATTTTACATCAGTCTAGCAATAATAAATTGATTCTTAAGTTCCTGGCAGACTGCCCCAACACGAGAAGCCTTCTGTACCTTGTTGAAACAAAGGATTGTTCAGCCAGACTTCTCCTCTAGCTCAGGGAGTTTTGGACTGCAGTGACTTCTTGCTCTCAGCCATCCCCACATTATGTTATTTATTTGTGGCATTTTCTATAAGAGCTCCTGTGCAAATTAGATCTTGGAGGCTTTGTCAAATGGATAGCAAGAGCTACAGTGTGCCATTCCCCCAGTGGCAAGTCTTCTTCCCTGTCACTTAATAAATCACTATTCCAAACACAAGAGAAAAAACATAAATATGTTGGAAATTTAAAATTGGATCTTTTCTGTCATTCTTCTCTCATCACAAATAAACCAAAAAGAAAAGAAAGATGCTTGTGGTACTAGAAGCCTTTGGATTGTTATAAATACTAACCAAAACCTCCAATAAGCTGCCAACCAGACTGCTTCCCTCAAGTTTATTATTCCATTTCTGTTTCTGCCATGTAACTCCTCAACTGTAATATTTCCATGCAAACAGCATGGTGTGTCCAAAATATCTTATCTTACATTAGAGAGAAACAAATTTTTTCAGGAAGAACACTGTATCTTTTCCCCATATGGCTACAACTATGCAAACCCAAAATGGTTTCTCTCTTGGCAGGGAGGCGGGATACCTAATGAGCCAACACACAGAAAACAGATAAAATTAAGAGAAAAACAGCAGAGTATGTTTCATCCTCTTTCTTTTCCCATCATGTTTTGTCCAGGTTTGTGTCCCAGTTATTACTACTATCACCAATAAATATTTAGACATCACATTTCAAATAATGTCATTGGACAAAGTGCCCCATGCACTGATGCAAATTTAACACTATTCCCCCATATTTGTGGCTATGTGGAATTTTTATCGTCTGTATCTCTGTTCTAATTTCTTCCTAATTTTGCCTAGAACTTTTTGATTCTTCTTATATGACAGCTTCTTTTCTCTCTCTTTTTCATAACATGCTCTATGTTGTTTCACACTGTCCTTCCTTTGCCTTCTGTTTTTTAGACATCCCTTTCAAACACTCTTCTGGAGTAGAGGCTTCTTTCATGACTTCCCTTCCCATCCTTTGCTCCTTTATATGGGTCCATAATAATAGATATGCTTGAGAACAATACAGATGGAAAAATTCTGCAGGGGGAAAATACTGCATCTCAAATTCCCTGCTGTTCCAGAACTGGTGATGTTGAGTTGGTGGTCCCATCATGGATATTTAACATCCATCCATGATGGATGCCACCTGTTACCCAGATGGAGCCTGCCAGCTGATGGATATCCTCTTATATCCTATTTACTTTTCTCACAAGTGCAGCATTAACAGACAGAGGTAAGGGGAGAGCTGTGTTGGCTCTCCCCATGGGACCATCTCAGAAGCTGTAGGAGAAGTGAAGATAGGGTACTGGGATATGTGGCCTTAAACTAACACCACATATATCTCTTTATGGCTCCCTCTGCCTACATGTTCAACAGTCCTGCTGAGTCTGGCTCTATTCAAGAGCAAAGCACATACATGATAGCTCATTAACAATGTTTTTTTTCCTCCCCAGGAAAACACTAGTATTTTATCAGCTTTCAGTTCTGTTGACCTCTAACAAGCTTTTTAGGAGGATTTTTTTTCCTTAAGCTGGTTTTGGTGGTGAGTAGGAGTGAAGAAAGAAATTCAATAAGCCTGCAGGCAATTGCTGTATTGGCAGTGTGTATTGCTTTTCATTTTGGAATTGGCATGAAGGCCCTCCAAGTAACATAAACTCTCCCTTTTGAGAGAATTGACAGATAAATTATATACACAAGATGCAGTCGGATAGTTTTTGGGGGGATGAGGATTGAGTGAAGTCAAAATGGAAAGCTCATTTCACATCAGGGATATTCCTTCACTGTACTATTGACACAAGGCACCTTTGATCCAAAAGGCTCCTACAGCACTCCACTAAATGTAGCCAAAATATGAAATTATGTGGTTGTCTAAATCAAGTTCCTGCATCTATAGTTGGCTATACCAGTAACAACTCAATAATCACAAGCGTTTGACCTCTCCTAAATTCTGTTTATTTGGCAGGGACACTGAGAATTATTAGTACCTTTAAGATGTGTAATTATAGCTTAAACTCTATATTTGTTGAAAACACTCATTGAATTTGTCCAGGAAATTAATATCTAACCTTGTTGAAATCCAAAATAAATGAGTGTTCTTGTTACTTTTAACCCTCCTGGAGGGAGACTCAAAGAAATTACCTGATATTTGCCAATCTGGGTAACATTGGCTTTATATTCAAATCATACAAAATATTGGATTATATTTTTCCTACCAATAATTTCCAATAGGTGTTTTCAAAGCTCTGGAAGTTGACTGCCCTGAGTTTCAGGTCCTTCAGGGAGATTTATAAGGCAATATGAAGCATGGAACAGGGAAGAAAAGAAGTTGAAATAAGCCTCTCCCTACATATGCAGTAGGGAAGGCACAGCACTAAACAAATAGGTCAAAAATAAGTCTGTGGCAAAGAAACAGGTTGTTCTCTGTTCTATACACTGTTCAAACTTCAAAATTTCCTGTATTGCAAGAAAATTTTCTTTGTTTAAATTCATTAGGAAAAGGTTTTTTACAACGAGGAAATCATACAACACAAGGTTTGTATAAGTGAGAAGGAGGAACTGCAGTTTGATGTAGGATAAATTGCAACTATCTAAATGTCATCACTTTTTGTCTCTTCAAAAATACATCAATCTGGCATCATGGGAGGAAAAATGCACCTTAAAGCAGTAGAAATAGGGAAAAAAATCACCTAAATTATGCATTATGAAAACAATTATTAACAAATAACAATGCATTTCTGTGGGCCCTACTGTAAAATATGAAAACACGCAGAAATAATTAACACCCCAAAACTCCAACTTTGACTTCTAATTCCTAAGAAGGGACATAAAGCATACATTTCTTTGCCAATGAGATTAACAAGAAATCTCTGTCCAAGCCATATGTAGAATCATGATTCTTCTACAGGCAGCCTCACTGTTCAGTCAAAGGTGAATACTTCTACACATTCAGCGAATAGCTCTTTAGCACAGCACAGTATTTCCTTAAATACCATCACTTCTGATCTCTACAGGAACACAATTCAGTCTTTTCAATATGGGTATAAACAGAAAATTTTCTTAAACAATTGCTTCCACATGCCCTGCCCAGGGTCATTATTAGAGGAATATCATCTACATGTTTCCAACTCTTACAAACCCACAGTGCACTTCAGCCAAGGCAGCTGGAGCTGAGCAGCACATGGCCAGTACATTTCCAAAATGCTATTGAAGTGTGTGTAAGCTCTCATAAGCATCTCATTTTTTTAAGGCAAATTCTTACATTTAGAGTAGATGTTCACTGCAACAAAAAGTTCAACCTACTGAAACTAAACTTTAAACTTTTATGTTCTTTGCATTAAAATTTTTCTTCATGGCCAACTTAGTATATTCAGGGTTGATTAGCTACAGGAAGAGGAGATCCATTGTGACAAAAATCCAATGCATATACCCTTTAAATGCCTTAAGCCGTGGAATATATATGCAGCATTGTGATTTTACCTGTTGCTAAAGTTCAGCTTTGTCCAGTGGCCATAGGGCACATATGAACACAGACCCTCACATGGAAGATATTTTGGGACACAGTGCATGGAGAAGTTTAGACTTTTTCACTGGCACAAGGCAGATGGGTGAGCCCTGCCATGTCTGGTCTAATATGCTACCATGCAGGAATAGTATGGATTATTCATATCCTTAATTCAAAATATCCTCCTATCACCGAGGATGCAATGAGTAAGAAACAAACAGACTAGTTCTGAAGATGTGTGTGATGTGAAGATCTGGTTATGTGGCCTATTCCTTTGCCCAAACTCCTAAGAACCTATAGCCATCTTCTCTGTTGGGTGTATTTTTGGAGAGCTGTATATCAGTGGTGGTTTTGCTCTTAGCAAAGAATTGCTCATTCTCACACAAAATGGAAGTATTCATTAGGAGGCTTGCAGATTTGCACTTTCACATCTTTAAATTACACTTCATTTAGTCAGGGTTGCATGATACAAATAAAGAAGAAAGTTATTTTGCAGCTGGCCAGCTGGCTACTCACACATAGCAATGAACTTGTTTCAAAATTTGGCTTCTACTGTCAGTTGCCATCCTTTCTAATGAATCAAGCTGCAGGGAGCTCACATAAAACCTCCCATAGTTCCTGGGTAGCCTATTCTTGGTACTAATCACCTTACCACGCTGTTATCCATAGGCCTTGGAAGTCTTGCTCTTCAGAGGAGAAGGCATCTACTTATTGCCATCTTGTTTAGTTACAAGGATAATTCATACACCAAATCCTCAGCTGAGTTACAAAATGATCAAGGAAAGCCAAGTCCACTTTTCAGGCCCTCTATGCTCTCAGTATTTCCTGCTGATCTACATTTGGTTATTCCTCATTCTGACTCACAATTCCAGCAGTCAGTGCTCTTTGTTAGCACAACACTATAAAACCTAGTGATGACTTAAGTAAAAGGTATGTCTGCCTTTCCAACCTGCAGGTGGGATTTAGTTTAAGCTTATTTTAATGTACAGCTTACAGTCATCTGATTTTGCTTCCCTCTTGGATATTACAGGTTACATAAACAACTGCAGGGAAGATTAGAAGTCTCTCACACAGTTCTTCCACTCTCACATGCTAAAAAAAGAAGCCCTTTAACAGAAGCAGCACTGTTACCTTACCACAGCCCTCCTATTAAAGATCCTTGAATGGCTTTTGCAGACTTAATTTTTGGTGGCAATTCTACAATGGCAATTGAGAAGACATTTATTGAAACTATCAAAATTTTATTAAAATAATTATAAACATGGCATCACATCTTCTCTAAATAGATGAAATATTTTAACTCCCAGACAATCACAGCTTTACATGTTACAGTCACTTTAAGAGAAAACAATGGTCTTTATTTTCTCCAAAAGAGGGAAAACTTGTAACATAACATTGTATCTGGTCAACAAATTAACTGAAAAAATAAACAGACTTCATTTTAACAGATCCTTGGAGCAGGGAAGTACAAGATTTCCCCATCTTTTACCCTTAATCCCTTCTCCCTTCCAAAACTAAAGGAAAGAGAGGGAAGTCTTAATCTTCCACTCCCCTTTCCAAGTCTTCTTTTAGCAGTTACTAAAAATATTTTTTGTAAGAGCAAAGCCCAAACAAGAGGCATGAAGCAGACCTTATCTTCATGTCATTTAGAGAACAATTATTCTTGGATGTTTATAAAATATTGCTACTAATGAGATTGCTAAAGCTTAGTCAATAGAAGGTTATGACAGAATTTGCAACTGTCATGCTTAAAGAAAAAGTTTCATCTACTGCCAACCTACTGCAAACTCACTCTGGCTAGCTTCACCCTTTGCCTGAGAACAAGCTTTGCCTTCCGCCTTCTGCTCTCCCCTGCCTGTGTAATTCAATCCTAACTCAGTTACTTGTGAAGGTGTCCTGGATTCCCTGGGCAGGGAAGGCAGCACAGTCTCCATAACCATGGTGACAGTCCCAGCCAAGAACACGTTCAGCACATGGAAGGCCCCCAGGTGACTACTGGCACAGCTGAGAGCTATCACAGCACTATTGGAGAGCCTATGACAGGACTTGCTCTTGGAGATTTAGGTTCAGCCAAGCTTTCCCCTCTGAATAGCAGTGTTGGCACATACAGAAAAAAAATGAGCAGACTGAATTCTTACTGGGCTGCTGAAAGCACAGTAGATTTACTTCACCAAGAGGTACCTGGAACTAAAGTACTTCATAGCAACATTTTGAATGAAGCATTTCCCTTTCAGCCATTGAAATCAGGTGAGATCTATCAGTTTAGAAGAATGATTTTTAAGAAACATTACCCCAAGTGTGTAAAAGCAGGTGGGCTTCAGAATACATGCACCACTCTCCAATTATACAAACACCCTTCTGTTTCATTTTTTAAGTGACAAGAACATTTTCTAAACTTCTCCTAAGCAGAGATGAGGGGTACTGACAGAAGTACTAAAAATAAATAATTTGCTTAAAACCCATTCCATGTAAAATTGCAATTTCAGAAAATGGAAAGCATTACATACAATTCCATCTGAGATGTCACCAGTGAATATAGTTTACTCTGAATCCTACATCCATTATATTTCTATTTTAGCACACTGACTAGCAAATATCACTTCCGGAAATCTGTATTAATTACTCTGAAATGCTGTCCTGAAACCCACCTGTGATGACAGCACCAAGATTTAAACCACAGTGCAAAACTAAGAAATTCCTAGCCTGCCACCCTCCTTAAAAAAATAAGTCAACCCACAAAGCAACAGTTTTACATCCACAAGTTGAATAAACTTCACCCTTTGAGCTTCCTAAGGACCAAGGGTTGTTTCTTTATTGATTGTGAAGATCATAAGTGTTAGGGTTTGTGAGCTGGACAGAAATCTTTAATGGGTGACCCTTTGACACATACAGCATCTTGGTGGTGTAACCATTAAAGTGTAGAGATAATAGAAAAATACTTGGTTCCTCAATACTTTTACAGAAGGTACTGTTATTACTTTGAATGAAGTTTTGCTTTAAGATTTTCACATTTACACAATATTCTCAAGCCTAAAAATTTCATGGAACTGACATGACACAAAGCTACCAAGCACTTCAGTAGTGTTAAAATCTGCATGTACCTTTTGTGTACCTACACAGCTAGTACATGAAAGGTCCAAAACACAGAGAAAGCTATAATAGTATCTCACTCTTGGGAGAGATGATTTTAAATCTGTACTTTTAAGTAAATCCTTCCAGTCAAAGGAAAAGCTGCATGTGGGGCCTTTCCATGCTGTTTACAAAGCAACATTCCTATTTTATCTAATTTAAAAATTCTTTAATTATTACACAACTGCACTTCTATGATTGTGTTAACAAGGCACATGGCTATTACACAATCTGGATTGTTCTAAAGTGACTGTTTTAGGGCTGTAACAATATAGAGTGAATCTACAGATTGCAATTTAGTCAATCCCTTGAAAGAAAACTTTTGGAATAAGGTACTTGGCATAGAGCATGCCCAGCCTTAGGAAACTGCTGTCCAAAAGCAACCTGCTAAATTCAGCTGCATTTCAGATTCTTCATCCCCATCCTAGGCACCAGTCATATACACAGTGAATCCTTGTGCTGTAAACCAGCTTTCTTACACCATGGTTATAGAGCAGCAGCTATTTACTTTTAACTGCTTATTGCTACCATTTCTTCAATTTCAGTTGCTCAGCCAAGGAAGGGACTTTTGAAGGCCAGAGTCCAACTCCCTCCTGAAAGCAGGTTTAGGTCTAACAGGGTGCTGAGGGACTTACTAAATCCAAAGGATATCCCTTCTGAGTGACTGCTCCCAGGGCCTGATGATCTTCTAGGTAATAAAATTAAAAGCATTGTTATTCCCACTTAAATCTAACTGGATTTCTCCCATGTTTTAATTTGTGTCCATTGCCACTAATCCTGTCTCCATGAAGCTTGAAGACTTGTCTTCTTGTCAATCTTCCCACTGAAGGGACTGAACACAAGAGTAAAATCTGGTCTTAGCTTTAAGGCTGAGCATTACTAAACTATTTCTCCTTTCCCAGGCCACATGTAATTCCAGACAATAAGCAGGAGCGTTGGCAAGCTAAAATAACTTTACACACACAGATGAATCCCAGAACATAAGGAGTTAAAGAGGGAAGAAGGCACACAGTTGGAACGAGCTGAAGATGAGTCACTGGTGTTTGCCTCAACCTTAAACATGAAACTCTATGCAGTAATAGCACCTCTTCCTTTCCAACAATCCACATTCACCTCAGTCACTACACTTAACAGAACTCAGGAAAAGGATGTGAGATTTTCTCTTAAAGATACTAAGGCATATTCTGCTGTGCAAAAGTGCTAAGGAAACCAAGGCAAGTGTGAAACAGTAATTGAAAACCCCAGAAACTCACAACCCCCCTCCAAATTCCAACAGTTGAACTAGAGTTTTGTTCCCTTATGTTTGTATCATTAATCTCAAGAACTTCAAATTTCAGGATGAAAGTTTTAAACCATATGCAACTCACTCATTCAGGCCTTTTGTAAACCTCCCTCCCAACCAAAAATACTCCAGAAAGTATAAAACATGGGGCAAGACTAAAAATGTGATTTCAAAAAGGAAAAATCCTGAAGCATGAACACAAGAGTCTACTCAAATTATTCTACATGTAGGCTATGTTAGGTTTCATAAAAGTTACTGCCTACATTTGCCTTTGATCTTCCAAGCTTCTCCTGTATCAAAAAAAACCACCAAAGTGCAGAAAAAGATTTTGGCTTGACCACATGTTTAAACATGGTCCATTTGTTTGTATCACACACTTGTAAATTTTTTTTAATGCAACATTTGTAATAGGTAATAATCTATAAATCCCTGCTTCCAAACTCAGACAGCCCTGAGAGCAAAATAATACATTGGTATAAAAAAAACCTAACAAAACTGATGTCCTAAATTTTGCAAAGTATGATCAAAAATGCTGCAGAATACTATGATGTTAAAACATCCTCATACAACATAACAATCTTTTTAAATCAAACACACACAGACTGATAAAAGTAGCCAATTTTATTCAAATAATATTAGCTCCAACACAATTACTTTTCTCAAAAAGGTTACGTATTTATGTGCTTTTTAGTCAAATCAACAGATTTGTCCCCACTGTAGAAGTGTTTCAATAGAATCCAGAGTCTTGAGTAGCCCAGTTAGGTGCCTAAAAATGAATAAAGATTAGAAGAAAATACTGTAATTACTTAATACTTAAGTATTTATACACATTTATAACACATTAATTTCAACAGTTCTAATACTGTATATGGATATGAAGTGGCAATGTTGTTAATGAAGGATAACCTTTAAGATTAAAGCAAGTGTTGATATACCAGACACACATACTGTAACTGAGTTGTACAGCTAGAGTCCTCCAAGCTAGTAGTTTCAAAAAAAAGTTCTAGAAGATCCAAATGCAAATCTAAGAATAATTTTTCAGCTACATTTTTAAAAGAAAGTAATGGCACACAAGTTTCACATAACTTCCCATTAACAGAATAAACTAGTGCACCACCACCTGCCCAACTTCTACCAGTATTTCACCCAAGCACTAAGGAAGCACAATAAAACTTTTAATGTTTAAGCTCTTTAACTATGTGGTTTGTTCTGATTCTTTTTTGTTTGTTTTAAAGACTGTGCCTCAGAGCCATCCCTGTTACAGTGCTGTTCTCCCCCCACAGAGCTTCCCATATTGTAATGTGGAAGAAAGCATAACCAGATGATATTGCTGACTTTCTCATTTTCACTGGTGCTACTTAAACCTTTCAATGACTTTATGACATTTTCTAGAATTTCACTAAACAGGTTTAACAGTTAGGGTTTTGCACAGTTCTTCCTCCATGTTCCAGTCTTAAGCACCATTCATTCTCCTTTCAATACCACATATGCACCTACTATACTTTTGAGTACAACTCACTTGGAAAAAGTACTAGAACTGCATTCATAAGTGTCACACTTCATAATCTGCCCTTTCCTCGTGAAGGAGACCATTCAAAGGAAGCAGAGCAGCAAATAACAAATAGTTATGCAATAGAACAAAATCTAATGATGAAGAGAAAGGTTAAAAGAAAGCAAGAACCACTGTCTAATTCTCAAAAATGACTAAGTCTTTTCCAAATTAATTCCTAGTATCAGAACATCTGGTAAATTAAGGCACAGATTAAGAATTATACTTAAATTTATCTCTCATAAAAAGACAGCAAGAAGTCGGAAAAACCGTAACTTATACTGACCTCAGATCTACCACTCTGATTCAGTTTCTTCTCAATGTTCATAGCCAACATTTGACTACGAAAAGACAGGCTTTTGGTCTTTTCAATCACTTGTTGATAAGGAGAGACTGCATTGTTGCCCATGACTACATGGCCCTAAAACCGAGCAAAGATAAAACAAATTTAACAATTGCTCAGCATGCAAGGATCTTTAACATAATACTCCGCTTTCAGAACTTTCACAGATGATCTTAACAGACAAGAGCAAAACAATAAATGAAATCCACTACAGTTTATCCAGTAACAAAGTTTTGATTTCTATAGTTTTTCTTTGCCCATGAAATAAAAGAAATTTAATGAAAAACTCAACAAATTCACTTGGATCCATCCAGCTTTAAATCAAAAGAAAGGACGTTTAATTAGATTGCTAGGAGGGTGGAACAGGTTGCCCAGAAAAACTGCGGATGCTGCATCCCTGGAAGTGTTCCAGGTCAGGTTGGATGAGGCTCTGAGCAATCTGGTATAGTGGGAGGTGTCCCTGCAAGGGGGTTGCAACTAAGATGGTCTTTAAGGTCCTTCAAGAAAAACCACTCCATGACTCTATGTTCAGTCTTACCAGCTTTGAATCCAATTTGGCATCTAATCGTGCATTTCGAATTAGATTGACAATCCATCTTTCCGCTTCTTCAGGAGTCATATTCAGTTTATCTGCCAACATACTAAAAGGTAACCAATTTATTAAGTGGCAAACCAGAATTTCTCTGATGATGGTAAACATAACAAGGGACTAAGGAATACAAGCACAGTCCAAGATTCAATAAATACTGCATGCCTGAGAAGCTTACTTTCATTTGACTGAAATGACTTTAAAAATTACATACATGCTCTCCTGCACATCTCCCACTCCCACTGCAAATAAGAAATTCGTATCCCAAAGTGTACACTTACTCATTCTGAACTACATTGTATTGCTTTTACATCTTGACCTGCACAATTTTCGTGTGTTCCTATTAAACCTTGTCTACACAAACATTCTTGGAAAAATTGTCATTTAAGTAATTTAATTATTAACAAAAAATCACCACCACTAGAATAAAAAAAAAATTTCAACTGAATTGCTTTAAATTCTTATTTAAATGCAATCAGCAGTCAAGAAAGTATAGACTAACTAGTTCAAACAAATGTTTAGCAAGAAAACTTCAAAGTTCAGAAACAAGACTCATGAGACAGAGCTTGGTATAGAAGACATGACAAATACACTAGGCTAAAACTTCTTGCAATTTCAAGGAAGGAAGGTGGGGGAGAACAGAGAAAGCAAAATTCTTAATCAAACAAGCACTCTTGTCCAGGAATAATTCCTCCTAATAGTGTTTCCTGCAGGTTTCCAGCTAACTCCTTTAGCTTCCTGATGGCAGTTGGCTCAGACAGGGTATTTGTAATGCTCATTCTTCCATCAGCTTTCAGACTAAGGTAACAAACATGAGATAAGGGCTACAGGCACAACTAAAAAAGCCAGCTGGCTACGAGGAGTTGCACAAGAGGTCAATTTCTCACCATTTTACAGAATCTTGCCTAAACATCTTTTTCTTCACCTGAAAAAGTCATTTCCTTCTTGATGATTATTTGCATCAAGTAAATACTTTATAAACTATCAATTATTAGCTCATCTACCTGGCTGGACTTCTATATAGACTTCTTTATACAGTTGTCTCTCCTATATGGTCTTGATCTCTCACCTTTCTCCCAACTATAAAAGCAAACTGCAAATTCCATTTTTTTCCACAAATAAATGTGAAGTGAATAGAAAAAACACAAAGTAACTTAAAATACTGGATTTACACTCATTTAAGCAAAATAAGAGAAATGGTTAACAAGTGTTTGAACTTGACAAAGTAAGGGGAAATAAAATCCAACCCCAGTTACTACTGTTCCAATAAACCTTTTAATCTGAGTTTGAATGAGCAATTGTAAAGGCAGAAGAGAGCAGAAGACATCAGGGATGGAAATTTTTGTGGAACTATCAGTCACCTGGACAGAACATGAGATACTTTAATAGAAAAAAACCCCGTACAACCACTTTATTACCCCTAATCAGTGATGTTAAACATTTCACATGAAACTAAAGAAATTTTAAACTGAAAGTACATGGGGGTGGCTGTAATTCTCACATTTCTCTTTTAGAAACCCTACTAAGAGTTAGATAAAGTAAATCCCCTTCCAGATGACCACAAAGAAAGGCTATGCCACTATACTGGGGATTAAGCAACCCAGCTTTGGGATTACAGCATGGAACTTGCATTCATGGAGACAGGGCCTTTACTTGTGGACTCTTGACTATGCAGCATGATGGAATACTGCTGTGGGATCTGCTCCGAGCTGGAATTGGGTTCACAGGATTAAACCAGATGACTTCCAATCTACAGTATCCACACTTCGCTTTTTCCTTAGCAAAAAGGAAAGTCCTCATGCAATTGGAGGGGAAGAGGGTCCAGATTTCTAGAGAATCATTTCAAGCCAGAAACTATGAAGTATTTTGCATTTGTTAGTAGCAAATAATTTCACCTTTTTCTATCATATCTACATTTTACTACTACCTCAGCTGCTTCAGAAGTGGCTTTTTTTAAACTTACAGAATATATGTAGCAACACAACAGAAGTAACACTGCACAAGCACCATTTTCCTGCACATGTATTTGGAAAACTTAAAAATCATAGAATGAAAGTGACGGAGTAAAAAGGATGTAAAAATCTGTTGTATCTCAACTTGTAGCTTTGAGACTTACACAGATTTTAAATTTTAGTATAGAACAACTGATGTTATCAGGTAGCAACTATCTTTTAGTGAATAAAGAATATATCTATCTAAAAACCTAGAACGTTTTCACATCTTCAACACAAGAGATGACCTTTCTCCAGCACTTGTGGCTACTGGATTCCCTCGAAAGAGTCTCCTTGCAGCCTACACTGAAGCAGCCAGACCATCCAAAGTGCATGGATGCCTAATATAGAGGTATTTTCTTGGTAAAGTAACACATGTGGCCAAAAAAGTATTCTCCATCCTTCCTGACTACAGTGCTGTAACAAACACCACTATTCTCCTATCATAGTTAGAACATGTATTTAAAACTCTCAAGATACAAAACACAGCTTAGCCTCATACAAGTTTGACAGCTGAAGTAACAGTGATGCTTTTAGATTTACAAATACATAACACTATTAATACTAAGGAAAGTATGAAAGAGAAGTTGTATTATAATAGCTGTATAGGTTACCACTGTTTCTAAAGATTCCTAAGATAATTCAATAAAAATTATGTCAATTGTAATGAAATACTATTAAAATTTAAAGAATGGTCTACCATTTCAAGTTACAGTTAATTTCAAATGCCAGATTCGCCAAAATAGTTTAAATAGTTTCTGTCCCCCAGTTTTATACGGAAATTCACTTATTTGGGTCATGCTACAGCTAGTGTTATTCAAGTTTTCATTTACTAAAAAGGCAAAATTACTGAATTCCCCACATGTTCATATATGAAACAAGTCCATCTTATATAAAGTTTTCTTGTGTGTGGAGTACAAAAGAATGAAGCATATTCAGCTTTTCAATTAAATACAGGCAAATCAAACTAATTAAAACAGAATTAGCTTCATCTATTACTCCCTATTAAAAATGATATTTCAAACAGCAAACCAATCACAGGGTGATATGGGATGTGTAAACTTGAAGTTACAACTGATGAAGCAACTATGTCCTTTGAAAAAAATGTCAGCTACCTAACAGATCTAAGTAGTTAAAAAACTAAACATGCATTTATTTTTATTAATATAAGGAGTTGCAAGTTTCCCACTGTTTTCAAAATCATTCTGAATAGCTAAGCAGTACTCATCAAGCACTGTGTTATAGCCATCATGTTTTTTGCTCCAGGACTGGCAGTGGAAATCACTCGCTAACTAACAAATGCAAGAACCAGGTCTCAGCCAAACATTCATTTCAAACAAACACTCATTTCAATTGGCTTATTTCTTCAAAAGCAACTCTAATATACACTAAGCAATACTTATGCGCCTAATTTAGTCAGCCAAAATATAATGATTGCTACAGCTTGCAAAGAAATTTAAGGCTGATATCTCTCATTAAAAACACAATGACCTACTGAGAACCACCTCATTACTGACGATTGACTCCATGTGCAATTATCTTAGGGTACGTGGCAGGAATATCCATGTCATTCTGAGATAAATGTCTCAACTCCAAATCTATCACTTGTCTCACAACACACAGTAATGCTTATAAAGAAAGGACACTGCTACCTATAGTTAGGAATCACTCACACATAACAAGGACAGCCAACTACAGTATTTTGTATCATACCCAAAGCTGAAACATCACACACAGCACAAAAAATACAAACTATAAAATATGAACTGTAAAATATAAACGCTAAATAAATGGCAACCACTTATCACAAAATTTGATAAAGCTTGCTATTTTTGCCATACTGAATCATTGGTACGTTGACCACAGTTTATCAGTAACTTCTGTTACAAGACTTGAAAAATTCTTAACATACACATTGAGGAGTCTTTGCTCATCGACTGGAGTCAATTAAGAGGAGACTTAGGAAGATATCTAGAATCTAGTTAAAAAAGCTTAAACATCTACTTTCATTGCAAACTCATGCTTGCACATAATGCAGTATTCACACCAATAAAAAGAATGTGTAAGAAAGAGCAAGACACTATTTGGCTTTATGTTCCCCAGAAACTCATCCTTAAGAGCACTCTATGTACAGGGATTTTCTTTCCCAAATACTTGTTCAAACCCCCTTTATGCCCCTTTAAGCATGCAGTAGTACTCTGCTTTAAGTGATTTTAGACAAAGCGTTAGCCTTCTTCTAAAAACAAGTATTAAGTATGAAAAAGCTCTGCCCACAGCTTGTAGTTCCATTTACTATTAGGACTATATGCTACAGCTGACTAAAATGCTCAAATTGACTGTTTCCCTTTTACATCAAAGCCACTGACTATTTTAAGCTGATATGAAAGATAACAGTATTTTCCAAAGGCAATGAAGACAAACATGTCACTCAGTGACTAAACATTAAAAGTAGTAAGAATCAGTCCTTTTTCCAACTACACCTATCCATTAAAAAAAAGCAATCCTTCCAAGAAGTTTGCAATATTAAGACAATTTTCTCTCAAATCCTTTCCTTTGAAATTGGGCACTGTTAAATCCTTTCCTCGGAGGACTAGATGCACACATTTGCTCCGGATACAAGCTAGTAACAAGACTCCATTGAACTTGATCGATTTGACAGCCTTCATTTCTGCTGTCTCAAGGATCTCTGCACTGCTCTCTACCAGTGAGATTTTCATAGCATTCAGAGCTTTTCACTTCACTTTTTCTTTTTTAATTTAAGGATGTGGAAACATGGGAAATGTGGGCAAAGGCCAAATGGAAAGAGATATCAAGCATACATAATATCTTCCCATTTAGTTTTTTTTTTAATATATATACACAAGAGGCATCAGAGCTGATCCATTTGAAAAGTCTGTACTTATTAAATCTGAATAAACAGACATATTTACGAATAACAATTTTTCAGCTGAATCACTTTGTGCCACAGGGAATAAAATTCATTGTTTTCTATTTAATTAATGAAAAAAACAATGTGATTTAATAAATTTCAAAGAACATACCTGTAAGACAGACATTTTTATCTGTATCTACTAAATAAAAATAAATTTAAGCAATTACTGTATTTGAAGTTTGTATTTACTTAATATTAACACTCTACTTCAACATGTGGAATTGAGGTCCAAATGAAATCACCAGGACTTTGGTGACACTGGGTATGAAAGCTCCCATTAAATCCAATGGAAATCCCACTTAGATCTCAGATCTAGATCCCACTCTTAGATCCCACTAAAACCATAACAGTTTTAGCTTGAAAGTACTGCTTGTTTGTGGGGGGCTAGGGGTGGTAGAGAGAGGTTGTTTTGAAGTTAAACACAATAATTAAACTCTGAAATATAATGGTAATTCAAGTCCATCACATCAGCATTATAAAGCAAGAAACACTACTAACCAAATGAGATTTCAGTTAGGATTTCACCTGATAACTAAATGCTTCCTGAAGTTTGCCCTGCTTGTCAAACTGCTCTCCATGACTGATTTTCTGAACTGAGGAATGAAGACCTTCTCTTACCCAATACTGATGCACTGATGGATGCGACAGAAAGTCTCAAATATAAAGAGACGGGCATTCTCAATGAAGTCCTCAAGGCAGGCCACTAAGAAGAAATCATTCACAAGCACCTGCAAATGTGAGCAGAAAGGGAACATGAGAGCAAACATCAGTAACCATTTACTGGTAGATACTGCCAATAACTAAGAGCAGGCCACAGTATACCTAAAAACATTATTGCTATGTTCGAAGATATGGCAACAAAGCTATAGATTAGCAATATTCTTCATTGTTTCATTGTACAGGATCTTAGTAAGTTTAAATTGCATACTAACATGATCACTGAGGTCTGACTCGAGAAGAAACTAAGGTCATAACGCGACTGAAGGTGAAACTCTACTGCTGTCCTAACTACTAAAAATCCTTTCAATACAAAATTTGACTCCCCACTCATCTTTCAAAACAAAAGGCAAAATTGAGCTTTTCTTCAAGCATTTCTCAAACTTTAATGGAAAACTTGAATCTCAGCCAAATGCATGATTATCTACTTGCTTCTTCTTCTAGAACTTCTTACGGATAACATTATAACATTAAAGCTATATCCTTTACAGTAAGTCACATTTAAGTGTTACAAAATTAGTTGTCAAAAAACCCAACGCCACCCAACCATAAATTAAAGTTTATCAGAAAACACTTGCAATGGCATCAAACACCACTTGAAACAAATTACCAGTCCACTGTGAATTTTAGAGGTCTTTACTTAAAGAAAAAGGTGTCATAAATATTTTAAGTCTTACTGTTTCACACTCTCTCAGCTTCTTCTGAGCTCCATCAAAATCAAAGTTAACATACAAGCATTCCACAAACTCAGTGATAGGGTCCCTGTACGTGTATGACTCCTGCAAAGAAAAAAAAAATTAGAAACAATATTAGAAATCAAAGCCATGAGGTTGTTCAAGTATTCCTTATAGTCTTAAAAAAAATTAATAATCCATATATCACCTTAAAAAAAAGCTGAACTTCCCAATTTCTCTTATATAAGCTACATAAATGTGCTTGCTCTGAATAATCTGGTTAAACAAACAGAGGTGCAGTTTCACCTTCAGCATTTAATGCTGAAATCTTTGGGTTAGTAAAGTGTTGAGACTAGAGTTGTCTCTGTACCAAACCTTCAAATTTCATAAAATGTGATAGTCTTCCTAAATTCTGATTTCAAAAGATGACAACACCAAATCCTTCATGCATGAAACTGAATGATTATTTGATTTTCATGGACAACATAGCTAACAACGATATTTTCTACACACAAACTACTTCAATTTATTTTAGCATTACAGCTTTACTACTCAGCTTTCACAGCCACCAGGCAGAGACAACACTACATCTACACAAAACTATGTAAATTTAGATGTAACAAACATCCCCTTAAGTGTTTCTAAAGCATATTTTAAGACATCTTAAATCAATATATATCAATATCTGCTTTAGCATATAGTAAGATCAATGATAAAGGCAATTCCTATGAGAGATTTTTTTTTTTATGAATCAAAGTTATTTCTTCCTTCCCCAAAGAACTGTATTTACAATTGCATTATTTAGGCTTAAAATTCCGTTTTATACATGTTTTTCATATCAGAATTACGCATTACCATTATTTGCAAAACCGTCTTAGAATGAGCATCTCTCAAGTTCGATAAACAGCACTGCTTACCAGCTCAGAACTTGTAAAGATGTTGCAAGTATAAACAATCTTTTATTGCTACTAGAGCAGTACCACACAAGTAATTTCAAATCTATGAAACTTCTACATCATCATTTAATATCAAGAAACATACAGAGTAGAAGAGCACTAAGAAATCTGATAGGCAATTTCAAAACCAAAGCCCAAATTGGTATTTTCAAAAGGAGTACCCTAATGGTGTGCAAGATTAAACAAAAGCAAGAAGTTGTAAAATGTTACTTACCTCAAGTATTAGAAATTCGTATTATACTAGAAGCTCAATATTACAATCAGATTTTAGATAAAGATAAAAGATGAGTCATAACACTATTGATTTATTGCTTCTTACACTCTTTTTGTAACACTAATGCTCAAAACCAGATTAAACTGCAGCTAAAGTTCGATCTTTGCATTGACTGTTCTTGGCACAGATAGCTCCCCAAATGCTTGCAGTGGTTATAACAGATTGCTAGCCTATAATAACCGTACTGTCACATTTATACACACACAGATACAATGTTTATTACACACAATATTACCAAATGTATACAAACCAATACACTTCAAACAAGTAAGCTCACTGATTTCAGATAAAACTCTGGGCCATAATCCCATTGATTGTTACCAAGAAACTTTTACTGCTCTTCTCTATATCTTCATCCTCATATGACTGTGACAACAGAACCATTTTCAAGTGAATGCATGTGAACTCAAATCAACATACACAATTCAGTGGTTTTGAAATGTAAGAAAGAACCCTTATTCATACAGTAATTTCTTGTACAGATAGTTGAAAAATAACAATCAGATTCAAAGGCATTTCACATCTAACTGAATTTTCAGCATTTAATCATGTAGAAAGTAAGAACGGTGTGCATATCCTCTGCATGTATGTGTATATACACTGCTCATGTATGTATAAAAAAGAAGAAAAACATTTATTCCATCTTCCCACTGACTGATATAAATTTTACTTCAGTAAAAACTTTCATTGACAAAAACAAGTATCAAAATACCTCAAAATCCTAACCCAGGTATATTACTAGAAGAAAGTTATCATGAAGTCTCCTTAAAAAAGAGGTAAAAAATATCAGATACTGCAGTCCTTACCTGCTGAATAACCTTGACTAGATCTTTCAGCACTTGTCTACGTTTACGAACATCCTTATTTGTTATGACTGCAGTAGTCAAATATCTGAGGATATGTGGGCACATTGTCTGAATTGCATTGAGATACCTAGAAAGAAAAAACACAGAGGTATACTGAAGTTTGTTGATGACACTAAAATGGGAGGAGCTGTTAACTCCTCAAAGGCAGAGAAACCCTGGCAAAGAAATCAGAGGGCTGGACAAACATTAATTGTATTAAGTATAACAAGGGCAAGCATCAGATTCTACATCTGGAACAGGGTAACACTGGATTTATGTACAGACTGAGAAATGAGAAGCTGGAGAACAGAAAGGGATCTGAGGGTCCTGGTGAAGAAGCTGAATGTGTCACAGTGTGTCCTGGCAGGCAGGGGGGCCAACTGTGTCTTGGTGGACATCAGGCACAGAATCACCAGCTGAGCAAGGGAAGGGACTGTCCTGCTCTGGAGCAACCTCTCACCTTGGTACTGGGTGTGCTTTTCGGTGCCACAACACAGGAAAGGTAACAAGCTATCAGAGAGCATCCAAAAGAGAGCAACAAAGACTGCTAGATCTACACAAAAGCCAATCCTCTCACAAATAGCTACAGTGTTTCCATCTCCGTTTTCGCCTCCAGAATTTTTAAAATTGCTTTGTACAAAATGAGAATAGAACAATACCTTCACTCTGCAGCCCTAAACTCAGCAATTGCATAATCATCATTTGCCTTCAAATTTGATTTAAAGACTCCCACATAGTACAACACAACTTACTGTGGCTGATAGAGAAAAAGGTCAATGATGTTGTCTCTCCCTTTAGGATGATTAAAAAACACGAACAAAGACCAGTGGATGAGCCATGTTCTTTGCTGAAGAGACTGCAGTGGAGAGCTGACAGACTAAGAGAAAATGTAACATTGGTTCAAGTCACAACAAAACATTGGTTCAAACACAACAAAAGTTTGCTTGAATACCAATCCATGGAAATCTGTAAATGCTCAAATTTTTGCTATTTTGCATCAGCTATACCTGTCATCGCTCTCAGGATGAGTTTGACCCCCAGCTTTTTGTCATCTCAGTGATAAATCTACTGGAAGTTATAAGCAAGTTAAATTTTCCAATATTATACACCAAACTGTTTCCTGAAATTTTCTTTGCTTTTTATGGCAAGACCAGAGATTTTAGCTCTCCAAGACCACCATAAGTTACTAAGTAACCTAAGTTACTTCTTAATTCTAAATTTTGTTCCCTGTTTTCCCTCTTCAGATGGGATCTGAGTAACTACTTGGCTTTCTCACCTTTTCTGTTTTACTTCCTTTCTAAATCCTCACAAGATGTTTTTTTGCCATAGACCCTTAGACACTGATGAAGCTCTATAATCACTTTCAGCCAAAAAAAAAAAAATTTTCTTTATTTAAACCTGCTGATAATGAACAAACAATGGTTCAGCTCCAAGTACCTGCATTAGCTCCAAATTTCAACAGCACTTCAAACAGACTGCAAAACAATGCACTGAGAATGAACTGAAACAGCAAGTAATCCTCACTCCAAAGAGCATGACAACAAATTGCTCTGAGTATAGCCTAAAAAAATCTTGGGAGCTTAATGAACCAGCCAAATAGTCTATTATAACCATACAGAATCATAAAGACAACAAATTGCAAAAGAAAACTTGCTAACACTAATTATCTGCCACATAGACAAAGAATGACTGAGGGACAGAAAAAACCCCTGGGTTTTCAAGACTCCAGTTCAGGAGAGTAAAACTTTTCACATGTCTGATAAGGTCAGTGAAGCTCCACCAAGCAAAGAGGAAGACTGAGGGGTGCCTAATCTCATCAGTTGCTCTGAATTAGTCCTACAGCCCCACGCTCCCCTTAAGTCATTGTACTCATCTGAACTCAGAGGAGTTTTGTCAAGAAAACTGAATTAGCTGAAAACTGTTTCCAAAAACAAACTGTCTTGCATCTTCTGTCAAAAGAACTGTCTTCATGAGGTAACATAGTTCATTTACATGCATTTCATTCTTTCCAGAAAATGAATAGTACAATTATCTGAAATTTAAGCAGCAATTTCATACAATGATACTGTGCTCTCAAATACATCATTAAGATTTTTTGTTTATTGGAAATATATTTGAAAATATATATGAGAACCTAAGGTGTTAAGAGGAAAGCAATTTGAAAAAGATTTTCCTTATTTCTTCATGAGCATCCTTCGACTCTCCCACTGCCAATAAGTATCAAGTGAAAAGGTGGTAACCTACTCCTAAACAAAACTGCAAGTGATTTATAGTAAAACTTGAGCACTAGCACCTCTAACCTCTCACCTTGATAAGATGTCAAAGATTTTACTTACATTATTATCTATTGTCTCCTTTAGTCTTGTGAGATCTTCCATGGCTGCATCCCAATTCTGCATCAGGATTTCAGATGCCAGTTTTCCCCAAAGAGAACTCAAAGCATTTCTGTCTGTTGCTGGAACCTATGTTCAACAATAGCAACAAAGTCACATTCTTAGTATTTTGCTAAAAAATATTATTTACTTTTAAAATTACTAAGGTTATTTTCTGGCAGTATTATTAATTTACAAGACATCAATTTTGCATAGTCCTAACTCTCCAAATTAAGTTGTTTTTGTTGGTTTTTTTTCAGAGAAAAAAAAACAAACCAGCGCTAAAATTTCTTAAGCAGAAACTAGGAAATCCTGTAAAAGTAAGACAAAGATTCATGCTGCTGCAGTTTAACTTAAAAAATCTGAAAAATGGCTGAATACCAGATGACACACTGGTTCCAAATTTATTTTGGCTTTTTTTTTTTTTGTTCCATCATACAAAAATACTTCTAAACTAGTAAAGTAAGTTCAAGGCAGAAAGAACTTGTAGTAGTAAGAAGGTAACCACCTTCAAAAAGCTAGCATTTCAAACTTCCCATTAAAGCCTTGCCCAGAAGTGTACTTGTTACAGAACTGTCCACTGGAACTGCAACTTTGCAGCAGTGAACCTGCCTCCTGCAAGGGTAGTCCTAAGGTCAAGCAGTGTTAGTTTTACACAGGAATGCATTGCACTATGTCAAATCCTGTTCTCAGACTAGTTACAATAGTTCTTTCACAGACTATGTTTCATTACACAGGGCTTTTAAACAAACTTCTCCCATCAGAATTAGTAACAAAAGTCTTATACTAAGCTATTATCAGCACACAAATCAGTACTTCATTTTTTGACATTACTTGACATGCAAGAACATAATGCTGTGCCCAGAAAAAACGCATGAAGAATTAAGGACAGTCACCCACAAACCTACATATGTAACTTTCATGTCCCCTCTTGGCACATAAAAATACCCCAAAACACTGAAAGTCAGCTTTAGCATCAACATTTAGACTAAAAATTCAACTCACTCCTACTTTAAGCCCTATTCTTCTGATTAAATATACATTTTCCAATTTTTCTTCTTTAATTACAGTCAATTACAGATTTTTTTTGTGGTTTACTCTAGCAGTATTTCAGGGAATTAAGATTACTTTTAAATGGGAATAGAAACTAGCAAGGAAAAAGCATCAAGGTACGAACCACTACACGTTTTCAGCAAACACTGCAAAAATCTGTGAGATACTGACTTGCCAGCTGTGTACTTCCAGGCAACCAGGTGCCAGTTTAGTAGATACTGATTTGAGAAGGTTTACATGCTCTGTGCTGGTTCCAAATCATTTAATTAGAGGTAGCTATTCATGAAAAACTGCTTTTAGATACTGCAGCTGTTCCAGCTACATTACCAGGATTTTCAAGCAGTTACCTTAAATTTCCATTTGTTAGTAAAGCAGCACATTCACTGACCACTAACAATAAATTTACTGTGGTGAGATTCTTACAAGACATCAAATCTTTATTCTCAAAATTCACTCCAACTAGTAAAAATTATATGAATTACAACAAGACAAAAAGAGTTGCTTCAGAGACAATGGATCTGGTTCTACATTTATCATCTGGCCTGTCTACATTTCATAGGGAGATGACTTATACTCTTAAATCCATCACAGAATTCAAGAAGACAGATGAGAGCTCAGATAAGAAGCTGGCAGTTCACCATTATCACCAATTACATTCAATCCACCTGCAAGTTTTTCACTGCTGTTGATGACATCTGTGCACAAAATCAAGTATTCTTAAAAACAAGTATTCATTTCATTGTATTCTATAATTACATGACACAAGACATATGAATTTAAAGAAAAAAATCTGAGTTCTGCTTGAAAATAACAGAATTGCTGAACAATATGATCATTATTAACCAATACTGTAAACTTTGGCATACAGTAATTGCCTCAAAAAGCTATAAAGTATTATATGCTAAGAATGAATATAGACAATTTACTAATTTAACTCTTTCACTGAAAATAACATCAAAGAAACAAACCAAGTAACTAAACCCCAAACCAACAATCAATCAAAACTTACCAGAACCCTGAAGAAGTAGAGATATTCTGCAGCTCCTGAGTAGTTACCACACTCATACTGGAATTTTGCATACCTGTAGAGTGTATCTAGGTACTCCTGCCTAAACTGAAAAGGAATACAATAAAAGCATTTATTCACTAGGAAAAAAACCCATGCTGTCACAAGCCAATTTTTATAGTAGAGTAATATTTGAAACCTGTATCTTTTCAAAAGACATTATACATAGGAAAAGACAATAGAAAACTGTTATACTCTCAATCCATGCCATGGAATGAAAGATTATACCAATACCAGAAAAAGGTGAAATCCTGCATTACAAAGTAAAGCACACCTAAGTTACACAGGTGCAGCCAACATTAAGTTTCATCTTTTTTTTTTTTTGTTTGCATAAAAATTAAAAATTCAAAGGCTTAAATATGTTAGTATTAGGAATTCTACCTATTAGCTACATTGACAGGGGACAGGACAAAATGCTAGGCCATATTTTGTCAAAACACTGTCAGCTTTGAGGGAGGTTTGGAAGACATACTTAGAACTGAATTCCAGCAGCTACATCACTTACCCCATGCTTCTCAGCTAAATAGTCAAACAGCATCCGACCATCTCTGTAATAAAAGGAAAGAAAGCACTGTTTTTACAAAATAAATTGACAGTCACCATGCATCTCTACACAATGCAACACGATTTTAAAGGCAAAACACAAACTGAGCATGAATTTAAAGTAACATTCCTTCACTTGTTCAAAAGCAGCTGCAGTCATCTATTACTGCACCATGAAGTTTAAAATTATTGTAAGTAATGAATGCTACCTGCAAAAATAACTACAGCTAAAAAAGAGTGGAAGATTCTTTTAAATTTGATAGCATCCTTAGCTTTCAGTATGAAAGTTAAATTCTGATTTAGAGCTCTTCCCACTCTCACGTTCCAATTTCAGAGCAGTTACTCTAGACAACCTTAATTTTAACAGGAGATGGGAAAAAATGGCAAATACTAAAGTAAATAGAAGTAGAAAGGAAACTTATCCAACTGTTAGCACTGAGACATATCTCACTGAGAATATCTCTAACACAGCAAATATGTGCAAAACACAGAACCGTAAAAAATAATCATACTAGTTAAGTTCTAAACATCTAAGATCATGCCATCACATCTCTGAAGACTGTTTTTTATTTAACATTAATACAAAAAGAACAAGCTGTGTTACCCAGGTCAAAGAGAAGTTTAAGCCTCCAGGAGGCAAGCTGTAAATTCACTGAGACAAAGATACAGTAAAAGCTGTATGCAAGGAGTATTTTGCCATTTACCCTAAAATCAAGTGACTGCAAAGATGCGTGTCTGTTTAATTAGAACTTATGGTACAAGATTCTACAGGAAAATGGCAAATTGCCAAGCGAGCAAAGAATGACAATCCTCAGTCTTACCTCAGAAAGCAATTAATCTCATGGATTTGTTCCAGTAAAACATACTTTAAGGATAAGGAATACTGACTATCAGTCTCTAATTTTAAAGTCAACGTCCTCCAACAGTTGCTAAGGGAAGCAAAATGTTTTGGCTTATTCTTGAAAGAACTTCTACCTGCAACATCTTTAACATACTATTTTCCAGGGCTGGATATTCCAAACAATGCCATCATGGACCAAAAGTCATGATCTAAAGTGCTGATTATATGCAGCTATCTGAATTTGACACAGACTCAAAATCACCAGCAGAAATCCCCAGAAGAATCAAAACTTATTTCTTTTATCTATGGCACTCGACTGAGGTCTAGACAGATGGGACATATTTCAGCCCAATTCCACCCATTACTATCTAACCCAAATAATCTGGATTAGAACTACAGTTGAGCCACTAACCAAAACCAGAACTTCTGAGATGTGAAGTTTCCAGATATTTTACACACACAAATAACATATCACTTCTAAAACAAAACTTGCTGCAGATGAGTAGTAGGTCTAATATTCTATAGCATTAGGCAAGTTATGTTCCACGTATTTATTGACTCTTGCTCACAAACAAGGCATTTCCACCTTGAAGCACATTCTACTGACCAACTTCTGTGAATCAAAAGTCAAGTAAGAGAGCACATTTCCCACAAAATGCTAGTCATTTAGTAACATTTTTCTAGGCCAATTATTATTTAAAAACTGGCTAAAGGCAAAGCAGTAATTGGACAAGACCTCTGTATGTTCCATTAGATTTGTACAGTTGCAAAGAAGACTTCTTTAAGACAGGCTCAACTGCCACAGTAACTGGGACTTTCGCTTTCAAAGGTATACTTCCCAAAAGCAAGTGACTCCTGGCTTTGCATGTTCACAAGTTATAAACAAATGCAATTTCTTTTCTTTATGTAATTATCTGACATGAACTTCCATTCTGAAATCAGATACAAAGGCAGCTCAGTTAGCAATGTTTTTACAGCAGAAACTTAAGTACACTCTGATGGTTTCAGGACAGAAAACAAACTTCTCTTGATATGCTGCAAAGCTAACAGATTTCATGATTCCTACTGACATCTTGTTTTGTGCATGCATTGAGACATAATACACTGTACCTCACCATTTCTGCACTGACCAAGATCTAAATTAATCTGTAACAAATTCCAGAAACAATGCAGAGAGTGGAAAAAAGAACAGAGGCAAGAAAAAAAGGAAGATAATGTGTATTTGAAACAGAGTAAATTCTAATCAAGCTCCCGTCCCTTGAGGGACCCTAATCTTCATGGAATTTGTTCACAAATAAAGGTATTATTTAGAGACATAGAGAAGATTTCTGCAGACTAGAAAGGAGAGTTTGTACATTCAATATTTTTCTAAGAAATTGCAGAAGTAATGTTACAGCCTTCCATATAAGTGGATGCATAAAGCCTGCCAACAATAAACCCAAGTACAGGCTTCACCTTCAAATTCAAGTTAAGTCATAGGTTCTCAGTCTGATACAGTACACTATTTAAAATTTTAGGGCAGGTAAGACCGAAGAAGGGATCCAAGTAATATTCCAGTTTGCCAGACACATTTACAACAGCAGTAACAAGCAAACAAGGAAAAACTTATGCCAAATACCAGCCCTCTGCTGAAGGTGCCATTACTCCTCTGTGACTACAGCTGAACTCTTCCTACAGAAGCCAATTCAAGCTTAACCATGGTGAAACTCTGATAGACCTTATCAGAGGTGCATACAAACCCATTCAACCTTAATTACTCCAATAAGAAAATTTAAAAGAACTTTGAAGCATCTTAAAAAGCCTATTATGAGAACTACCTTACACAAACAAGTTGGAACAGTTTGGGGCTGAAGGAAGTAAGCAGGAAAAGGACAGAACACCCAAAAGAAATATGTGCTCTGAGGCTGAAAAGCTCATCCACCAGGCCTCCCAGACTAATACAACGCTCCATAATTTTTTCTGGAAGGCAGAAAAGGAGATATGAACTGTTCTGTCATGTATTTTCCCTCAAAAAACCTTAAACCTGATCAAAGCCAAACAAAAAAGCACCTGTGACTGAACTGCACTGGTTGATGACTGTCACTTGTACCAAGTTGATTCACAAACATTAAAAGCAATAGATGTCTTTTGCACAACAGGGCCAAACACTGAGAAGAGCAATCTGTGCCCAGCAATTTCAATTATCTGACCACAAGCACTACTTAAATACTATATGAAAATAAAAATGTCTTCCTTGCAGTTACTACACAAAAAGCATTCCTAACAGAAACACTTGAGAGGTATCCACAAGCTGGATTATGTTAGACAAATTATGTTAGAAATTACCTAGTGGACTGCATTTGCCTCGTAGTCTCTGGATCCTCAAACATCTTGACAATGGGCTCTGTTTCAGCTTGAAGCTGCTTCAGCTGCGCAACAACAGTTGTTCTTTTCTCACGCAAAGCTGAACACACAAACAAAAAGACTTTAATATAATGCTTCAAATTTTTACATGAACCAACCTGTGATTACATGGTGCTGACACTTGAACTCATCTTTGCAATTCCTACCTCACCTGTCTTCTCAGTCAAGTCTCAAACCCAGCTGTGTATAACAATTCTGTAACTCAGCAAAAACTTCTAACATTTTGGTTCTTTTCCTCCTGTGTGGAGGCCACTAGAGAGCAGGTACAGCTGGAGCAGACACTATATTTGACAAGGTATTTTCAGGCTCCCGCAAAGGCAGAAAGTTTATTTAAGTTTACTTATTCCAAATAAACTTGCAAAAAGTAAACAATCCAATGATACCACAAAGATTGTCTTCTGACTGATGATCAAGTTCAGAAAGAACATTTAGAGCAAACTTAGCTAAAAATTGACAGGAAAAATTTCAAGCAGCTCAACCTGCAAAATTATGATTTTGAACACTCTGTGCTTAATGGAAACATTAAGCCCTTTATGAAAAATTGTTAGGAAATTTAACTAAGAGTTTAAGGGTGATTATTTTACACAGACCCCAAATTCCTCACCAAGTGCTAGAAATGCACTAAAATGAACACTCAAACAAAATTCAGAAATGTGCATATGTTAAAAAAAAAAAAAAAAGAAAAACAAAAGAAAAACCACCCTGATATTGGCTATGTGACCCAAGAAACACATGGGATCAGAGAAGCCAAGACTAAATCCCAGGAGATGAAAGAAGGAAACTGAAAGTGAGCCACACACCAGAACACTCAGTGCCATGGTGAACAGTCGATATTTCTTTCATAATTTGACTACACGGATATTTGAAAAGGACATCTGAGGTGGCTAACACCATAATGGTGACCCGACCTAAATATAAGAACAACTTGCCTGACAGGAAATGTTCCAATAAGGAGAAATTATCTCCACCTTCAGGTGACTCTTGATATTATAAAAGAGGAAAAGGAAACAGATGAAAGAAAAAACATTCAGTTGACTTACTAAGAATACGAAAAGGTTTTCCTGCGACATCTCCTGGATGTGTAATTGTAAGTTGATTTCATGGAAGACAAGATAAAAGCAACTATAAATTGTGAAGGGACATTTCTAATTATAACTGTGTAAGTGAACTTAGTTTTAAGTACTTTAAACAAGAAGTTTTAAAACAGGGTAGTGCAATCTTCTAATGACACCAGTGATTCCACAAGTAAGAACCACCTGTCCATACACACATTCTGATAAGCGTTGATACAAGAAGATGACACGTACCAGAAAGGTCTCAGAAGTCAAGGCCTTTGCATAGGAAGCTGTGCATGCAAGCACCCTGAACACAATGGACTTTGTGTTAAAGAACTAGCTCTGCTTATGTTAATTGAATAAAAGCCACAGATCAAACAATGCTAAGTCATTATACAAAAAAAACCCCACCAAACAAACCAAAACCCTGCCAAACCGATGATGTAAAAATCTTAAGAGATGTAGTATTTTTCTTATACTCTTTTCAAACAAAAGTGGAAATTGCTGGTCTTTAATGAAGGCAGAGCTCTCCAAGGAGCAAATGCATCCAACTTTCTTGTAGCTGTGACCTTATAGTTATACTCTAAGGAAATCTGCTGAAGTAACTGGTTATAATCAGAATTCTGAAAACACTTAAGAGTAGTAACTTTGTAGAAGTCCGCTAGAATTGCGATTTCTTGTATTGTTTACTTCTTTAGTACTTTATTCCTTAATTACTATTGATAACTGCATAAAAACGCTGAAGTGGAGAAAGAAAGAGGAATATTCAGCTTTGAGATTTTTTTTACAGCCTGACTTTATTAATCAGTAGAACTGCTAAGTAACCTAAAGGTGAAGCTATTATTACAACTGTTCCTTAGATTACAGAAGTGAACCCCCCGGTTCTCATTACATGTTACAAGTCTCATGTGTCACGGTACACATGCCCATAACAACACCTAATGCTAGCACAGACTTGGTCAAAACATTGACTCCAATGTTCATAAGCCTATCAATTATCTTCTTCCAAAGAGGTGAGTGGCCATCTCTGCAGCTTCAAGAGCCTGAAAAGAGCAAGACCCAGAGGAAGAACGCAACAGCACCCAAGTCCCTTCCTCCTAAGATGCAAGCAAAACAGACTGTAGTCCCAATAGCTAAGAAAAAGGTGAGGAATTCCCCAACACAAAAAAACCCAAAACGATGGAGAAACATGAACACAGTGGATATTGAAAGACTAGGTCAAGAAGAAAGAAAACCAAATACCCAACCACACCCCCCCCCCCAAAAAAAAAAAAAAAAAAAAACAGAAAAAAACCCTTAAAATCAAAACACCCATCAAGGATGGAAATTAGACAAAGTTAGACAATCTAATTTTCTCCCCATTTCCAAATGCTCACGGAGATGATAGAAATTTAAGCAGTAAACAAAGAAGTTATAAAAATTGTGGATAAGATAGTAAGAGATCACATTCACTATAATTTTCAATTTATTTTCTTCCAGAGACGCAACAATTCTTATATTGACAAAACTGAGAGGAACACACATTTTGAAAATAATCTTTCTCTCTCTCCAAAGCCTAAAAATCAGGCACAGACAGACCAGTAAAATTACTCACAATGCAACTCAAGGCTTAGCATACTGGATGCTTTAAAAAAAAAAAGTCACCAAATAACACCAAATCATTATGCAAGTGTTTAATCTGACAGATGAAAACCTACTGCAACTCCATTAGGCTACACCTTTAAAGCGCTTGAAATTACCAAATCAGCATTGAAATACTTAAGAAGTCACTCAAAGGTTAAGTACCTGACAGACCAATAAGCCGAAACTTCCCAGGATTAGGGCATTATATTTGTCCCAGTATTGCACATCCCTTTGGTAACACCAAAGTTAAACAGTACTCTAGTTTTTGAATGCAACAAGCAATTACCACTAATTATTTATTATTTTAGATAGAAAGGTTGCAAAACAAACTTTACATCTAAATGAGCAGCTTACCATGAGGAATTTCATCGGAATAAAGATTTTTGTACACATCCATAGCAAAATCCACCATGTTGGTATCACTAAGGAGATCCAGTTTTCCTTGGAGTAGCTCTTTTTCATTGTATATCTGAAACAGGAATTATTAAGAGATTCATTCGAATAGTGTTGAAGAATTTCAATTCATATTATGCATTACTTTTATGGCACGTTTATGGACTTCTGTACAATTGAATTGTTTTAAATAGCAAATCTCACAGCTCTATCATCAGAGTACTTATTATCAAGCCTCTCTGCATTTGGCAAAATACCAAATATTTCCTGCTCTCTATGACAGCAGGTACTTCAAAAGCTAATTAGAAGTCAAGTAACATTACTAGTCTCTTAACAGGAATAGTAATTCCTACTGCAAAATTACATACATACTTTTAAAAAATAACAAAACCTCATTGTACTTTTCTTTCAAAGTACTGAATACTTTCCACAAAATAAAATGCTGAACAGTGAGGACTAGTTAAATTAAAGTGGATTTCAGAAGAGATGCACAAGATTAAACTTATAATTTAACTGTAGTGCAGATTAATCTAAAATATGTTGCTAGGTCTATAGCATAAGAACAAATTTAAATAGCTGTGTAATTGGATAGTGTACTTTAAAACATTTCAAATTGCTTTTTAGAGTTCATATTCCATAATTTAGCAGAGAGTTGCAAACTGATGTCAGGTGTTGAAGGTGTAGGCAACGGACAAACCCAGCACATTCCTCAAAAACATATTTGCACAAGAGCTGCGTTACCACTCACAACACCACATTTGTGGACATCTCAGATATAGAATTGGTAGAAGTTTAATTCAGCTCTGAACATTGTGTTGTTCAAAACTAACACCACGAAATGAACTATTTAATTAACTTCAGCTGACATAAAAATGCTAATGTAAAAACGCCCCCAAGATGACAGGCATTACGCAAACTCCACATGCTAGACATGACAGCTGGTTAGGCCAAGTTGCCTCAATGTACACATGGTTCATCAGTTCCTTTCTGAAGGCTAAAATAAGACCTACTCTAAATTCAAAACTTGTATAACTTTACACATTTTGCTTCCGTTTTAGAATAGTTTAGACTGATGAGAGTTAGTCTAAATTATCTTAATCGTTCGTCTGAGATATCTACAGCACTGCTAGGTTCTTTGCAGCAACATAACCTAAAAATGTACATAAGAAGATCAACAGGGATAATTCCGGAAGAGATTTGTATTTGTTTCCAACACAAATTCATCATGTCATGGGCTTCAAATTAAAATGAATTAGTATCACTGGCGCATGCCCGAAGAACCCGTGAGCTCCGGCTGCGGGACGGCCCGAGCACCAAGAGCCGCGGGGCTATCGAGGGTGCCTCACGCTGTGGGATTGCGGCTGCAAGGGAGAGCTTTGATTTCTCCTTTCTCCGAATATAGGTGAGGGAAAGGCAGTACACCGAATCCGAGGAAGGAGAAAGTGCAGGAATTCTGTGCTGCCTCCCATGCGAGGGGCCGAGGAGATGCGCGGCGTGATCAAAGAGCGGCTCCCTCAGGCCTCTGCTCCGCCCCTCCCTGGGCACCCCCACACGCTTTGCCCCTCGTCTCACGCGGCACAGGAGCCTCGAACTCCTCCCTACGGAGGCTCCGAATCACTCACGGGCCGCACAGCGCCCAGGCCCACGGGAGGAAGCCACGGCCGCGGCGCACCCAGGCCCACGGGAAGCACCGGCAGCAGGGCCTACCACTTTCCCGCTCCCGCAGCCGGCTTCCCCACCCTCAGGAGAGACACTCACTTCCTTGACGGAAAGGAATTCCAGCAGCGGGAAGACCAAGTGCCGGTCCAAGAAGTGCGCGATCCTGGTGGTCAGGTCGTACTCCGCCATCTTGGCGCCGGGAAGAGAGGAAAGGCTGAGGCGCGACGCGGCTCTTGTGGGTGCTGCGCCTGCGCGGCCCCGCCCCCAGCGGCGGGGGCCGGCGGCTGCGCACTGTGTGCTGGGGGGGGCCCGGCGGGGAGCCGGAGGTGGGGGAAATGGCCGGGTCCTTCCCTTCCTTTTCCCTTTCCCTTCCCCCGCGGCTGTAGGGCCGGTCCGAGTGCGCGGTGTGGGGGCTGGGGCAGGGCCCTGCTCCCGCCGTGCCTGGGGTGAAGGCGCCGGGGGAGCGCGTGGGCAGTCCAGCTCAGTAGAGTGGGGTTTCTGCAGGGGTGAACATCTCCTTAAAGCCCGTGTAAGCTGAGTCCAGCCTCCACACTTTGTGAGTCGTGTGTGAGTTTGACTGGATCTAGTTCTAATCTGGTAATGAGAATCCGAAAAGGGGTCTGAGCTGTCCTTGGCACCAAGTTATCTTTGGTTGCTCCATGTGGGCCATGTTTCCAAGCCCTCCCTGCTGAGGCCGTGCCAGATGAGACGGAAAAAGGAGGCTGGGGAGCTGCTGGCCATTGCTTTCACAGGGAAATCCAAGCAAGTAAACGAAACGTATTGGTGAGTTTAGCAACAGAAATGGAAGAGTCAGTAATATTGATGGTAACTTGCATATTACTTGTAGCCCTTGTAAGGAGGAATTGGTACTGGCTGCCCAGGGAAGTGTTTGAGTCCCACATCCCAGGAGGTGCATAGAAAAATGTGTGAATGGGGCACTTAGGGACATAGTTTAATGGTGGACTAGATCTTAGAGATCTTTTCCAACCTAAATGATTCTGGGATTCACCAGGTTAACTTACAAGAAAGATAAAAGGTTACGCTTTACTCATGTTAGTCTTTTTAAGTTTTCTAGTGATTTTTGTCAGGACACACAGTTGACACACAGGACACACAGTAAGTCTCACCTCTTCTCATAAGGCATGACTAAAACCTTTGTCATGAGGAAACTTTTCCTTTCATGAGCAGAAACATAATTTGTTTAGTGATTCACATAACTACAGACTATGCCTATGGTAGCTACAATAGCTGATCATGTGGAATAGCAAGGCAATACAGTTGTAGTACAAGTTCATGTTAGACTTGGATGGTTTATTTTAAATGTAAATGGGATGCGAGGGATAGGAAGGTCATAACGTTTACTGAGCCATCATTCAGGCAGCTAGTCATGTTCTCCCCAGTTTAACAGAAAAATGTAAAGGCTACAGAATTAAGGATGTGACAAGCTGGTTTTTAAAGGTAAGACTTCATTGCATCTTGATGATGCCCTGTAAGGGAAAAATAGTATGCACCATGAATTATGTAATTCTTCATGTGACACTGAATTGTTAACACTTTCATATAAGTCTGTGGTATGTGTAATTTTGTATTAGTAATATGCTTCTCAGAACATCATCTGCAGAAAAGAATCCCTTTATATCTGCAAGACAACCTGGTATTTTTCATAGTAGTTGTAGATACTGTTTAGTTTGATACCTACATATCACTGATGACATATATAATCTCTAATGGTGAAAATTATCCTCTTGTATTATTTTTCCCATAATAACTATGTGGGCTTCACCAAGGCCTGTTCAAACTTGCCGCTGGTTTCTCCTTATGACAGTCAGATTACAGAGCTGCCAGGTAAAGCCAGGCTGTGCAGTTTGCAGCAGAGGACCCTCAGCAGTACAAAATGCTAAAGAAGCATCCAAGGCCATGTGCAGTGATTGGTTTTAGCTGATGGGTGACTGTCTGCAAGAATGAAGTACAGTAATGAAAAGGTGTAAAGAACTAGCTGGGGAGAGCCTTTTAGAGAAAGACCATTAAAACAATACTGTGCCATGGCAAAGTATCAGGAAAACTGCTTTAAATTCCCTAAGTGAAACGTACTATGTGCTGAGGATTACTGTTTTAAGAAGAGGATGTCCAACTGCTTTAGCTGTAGCATCTAGTGAGACAGATACCCTCTTGGTGAAAATTTTTCTAAAATAGATTTAAGAAATCATGGCAAAACAGACTTAGCCAGTCTTAACTGAATAACAGGAAATATGAGTTTATTTTGAACTCTTGCACAGACACCTGACTGAGGAATTACACAAAGTGTAGTACCTCTAGGCCAAATTTTTGACATAGAACAGGCTTGAGGCTGAATTTCTCTAACCTAGTGAAGTACTTCCCTCCTGGAACTTCTGTCCACTGTACTTAAGATTCTTATCACCACGGTACTTAAGATTCTTAGCACCAGTGTACTTAAGATTGCTAGTTTGGTTAATGAAATAAAATCCATTTGGCTAGAATTATCTAGAAGATTGTCCTAAATAAATCAGCCGGAATGTATCTTGCTTGGGCTAAGTATTTTGATTTCATAATTCCTAAATAATGAGGAAATTTTATCTGAAGGATTCTGTTTACATAATTGGTTGTCATTTCTCTTATTGTTAACATGACAGTGAAATCCAACATTCTTTCAATTGTTAGAAGTAAATAATCACTAGGAAATCATAGTAAAGTATTTTTCTGTCTCACATTATCAAAGGGAAATTGAATCTATTAACTTCTTCCACATCCTTTGATATGATTCAAACCTTATGTAACTTGTTTTGGGCTTTTTTTTTTTTTTTTTTTTGTATGTGTAATTCAGAAATTATTTCTGTCTTTTTTTCTTTTGGCTTTGTGTCTGAAAACAATTTTTAAATCCTGCATTCCATAAATATTTTTACACTGATCAAAACAAATATTTCTAAAATCAAGAATATATCATCTACAGAAATTCAGTTCTGTCAGCTATTTCTGGATAGCATTCAACTTTACAAAAAAGGTATCCCGTAATTCAGCTAAATCATCATAAAAAACACGATTATGTTGGTGTGCTATTTAAACTACTTGGGGAAGAAAATAGTGGAAACACAAAGAGTCCAAAATGCAAGTAGTGGAATGCAGTCCAGTGGAAAAGGACCTGTGTGTGCTGGTGACAGCAGCTGAACGTGAGCCAGTGTGTGCCCAAGTGGCCAGGAAGACCAGTGACACCTGGCCTGTGTCAGCAATCGTGTGGCCAGCAGGACCAGGGCAGGGGTTGCCCCCTGTACTCAGCACTGGGGAGGCCACACCTCAAATGCTGTGTCCAGTTCTGGGCCCCTCAGGTCAGGAAGGACATTGAGGAGCTGGAGTGAATCCAGAGAAGGGCAATGGAGATGGGGAAGGATCTGAAATACAAATGCTGTGAGAAGAGGTTGAGAGAGCTGGGGGGACCTTATCACTCTACAACTCCCTGAAAGGAGAGAATAGCCAGGTGGGGTTTGGGCTTTTCTCCCAGGTAACAAGGGACAGGACAAGAGGACACAGTCTTAAGCCGTGCCTGACAGGTTTAGGAAGAATTTCTTCACAGAAAAGGTGATTAGTCACTGGAATAGGCTGCCCAGGGTGGTGGTGATCACTGTCCCTGGAGCTGTTTAGGGAAAGACTGGATGTGACACTCAGTGCCATGGTAGACATAGAGGTGTTTAGTCATAGGTTGGATTCGATGATCTCAGGAGTCTTTTCAAAGCTGATTCATTCTGTACCACATTATAATTTTATAATTATTTGATACATTTTTTCTGGTTTAAGAATATTGAAGAACTTGTCTAATGCAATTATAGTTAAGTTAGTGGAGTTACTCAGCATTTTCCTAGTAGAACTAGGATAAGCAGGTTTTCCTCACGTGAAACTGAGTGTATTGAAAAGCCAAGGGCAGAAATGCTTACCTGATGGTACTTTACCAATGGGTTCTAGACTGTGTTAGGCTCTATCCTCAGCATTCAATGTGATGTCTTCTGTCTTTTCTCAACTATTTCCCTTTTAAAAGACCCCAAACAATTTATGAAACTATTGTGTTGCAATGTTCACTGATGAATTGAATCCAGTGAAGTCAGTCAATCAGTTCTAATATATTCTCTGTCAAGGTTCCAACCAAACTTAGGTTTTTGTAAAACAGGTAAATAAAATACTTTCCTTCTCCCTCTGCAAAGGTGATTGGGAAGAACAAAGCAAAAAGATAGCTATGTCGTAGGGAAAGGGGGTTTATGTTTACACTCCACTTGTAAAGAAAAATATTCCCTTTCTCATGGCTTATACTTCCAACATACCTGTTGGAATAAACGTTTTAAGAGATGAATCTCCTACAAATGCAGATGTCTCTGCTGACTAATATCCTCTTCAGGGTTACATCAGGCATAATATACTGACACGTGATAGGGTTAAAATTATAATTATAAGAAAACCGTATAATATGGGCTTTCTCTTGGTCTATTACCTTGGTTTTTTTATATATAGAATATAGTAATATGAAAGGAATGAAGAGGGGAACATTTTACACAGGAATAGTCCCTTCCTTTCCACTCTGTGGTACAATTTTCATTATGTTCATCATGGTAACAAGAAAAGATAGAAAGTCTAGTTTTATTTGAAAATAGCAGATACATCTCAAGTGTTACCAGCTTTTCCAATTCTGTGCTTTCAAGAGAGACTAAGTGCTTATTGTAAGGCACAACTATGCTGGGAATTACAGAATACTTCAGTGAGCTTAGCTGGATTTCTAAGGAATAAATGAATTTGGCTCTGTACTTTAAATACACAAAAGAAGGCAAAGGAAATTGTAAGTAAAGCTTTTTATCCAGAGTATTGGAATCAACGAAGAAGGGCATAATTTAATCTCAGATCTTTATTATTGGTGATGATAGATGATCATGAAAGAAACCAGCTTTGCTTTCCTATCCCAAGTTGTTCATAGGAGAGAGATTTGAAGAAAAACCATTGGAGTTCAAGTATACTTGAACTGGAGATCAGAGAAAAAAATGAGGCTTTTCAAAATAAGCATGTTCTAGAGTTATTTTTCAAAATAGCTTTATACATTAAGAGGTAAAATAAGTCATGCTTTAAGTAACTGGAACTTGTTCTCTCTTTTGATTTATTAAAAAAATGAAGAAAAGGAAATAAAAAGCAGGGGAAAAGTGAAATTTCCCAGTGGGAAATTGTTGTATCCCCAGGATATTTGGGAAAAATAATAGGCTATTATGAAAAAGCTTCAATATAATGAATGTGCAAGAATCTGTAGTGAGTATTATTTTCACAGAATCACAGAATAAGCTGAGTTGGAAGGCACCCTCCAGGATCATCAAGTCTAACTCCTGGCCATGCACGGGACCATACCCAAGAGTCACACCATGTGCCCAAGAGTATTGTACAAATGCTGCTTGAGTTCTGTCAGGCCGATGCTGTGACCACTTTCCTGGCAAGCTTTTCCAGTGCCCAGCCTCCCTCTGGGTGAAGAAGCTTTTCCTGATATCCAGGCTAAACCTCTGTTGCCACAACTTCAGTCCATTCCCTTGAGTCCTGATAACGTTGCATCTGCAAAGGGCTCTGCATGCCAATGAACAGTAAGCAGTGCTTACTGTATATTATTTTCTGTCCTTGACTGTTGGATCAGTTTAGGTTCAATTATTAAATATTAAGCAGTTATGGAATGATTGCACGTGAAATTATGGATTGAAGGTGATACATATATCACTATATTTCACTTTTTGAAACAATCATTTGAAAGCCATCTGAAGTTGATATAAATCTGATTATAGGCATGAGTTTTGTGACCTCTGTTTCAAGATACAGTTTCTGCCTTCAAACTTAAATATTTGCTTCCCTTTCATTGTTCAGGAAATGGAGCTTGAAACTGTCTTAGCTTAAGACAGTTACCTCCAAGTTTCAGTATTTCAAAATCTTTTAAAAACCTTTTTAATTCATAGAAAATTGAGAGGAGTTTTTTTCATGAGGACTTTGGCAAAAGGGTTGTAAACTTTAAGCTTTATGTAGCGAGTACATTTCTTGAAACGTAAGATACTCTCTGAGCTTTTTCTGAGTAAGAGAGGGTAAAATAATTTTTTGTCACATTCATGTATGTGAGGTAGGACCTGCAGAAGTTTACCAGTTTATGTGAAATTAATTTTTATTACATTTTCATCTTTATTACATTATATTTTTTTTATTACGGATTTATTTACTACTGTATTAGTTTTTTATTTTATTACTGTGTTATTGGTAAGCTTCCTTTCAGTAATTATGACACTTTATGGATACTATATTTTTCTAATAAGGGCTGCAAATGTGTAACCTTCACAACCACAAGTTCAGTTCCCAAGTACAGGATCCTAAAGTACCTGAGTAAAAGCAATACCCAAATTTAACCACTGTATGCCCTGATTGCCCTCTAGGTTCATTAGAATCTGGTCAGCTCTGACCCAGAAGTCCCCAGCTCTTAACATAAGCACAACACAACCTTCTTAGAAGCTCTGCTAACTGGAACATAAATAGATAGATCAATCCCACAGTAAATTAATGCCCAAGTAAGCTGTCTAAAGAGTTTGGGGGAGAAACAGGGAGGAACAGGGAAAGAGAGATGTTAAATGCTTCATACATGTTTCATCTTTTTTAGGTTCAAAATCCATAGCTTTGTAATCAGGTGGTGGACCTGGCCAAAAACTTCACATCAAAAGACAGTTCATGATCAGAAAAAGGTGGAAGGGAGCTGTATCTCTTCTACGTATTATTTTCTATCTACAGGTTTTTTTAGAAAACAGCCCACCCTACACCCCAGCTTAGGTTACCAAATATGTAATTTCGTCTGCATGGTGTAGTGTTCTCATGCAGCAGGGCTGAATTTTAAGAGAAGAGAGGCTTAGAGTTGTTGTCCAGGCAAGTGGACAGGGCAGATTGTGGTACTGTGAGTATATGGCCTGGACATTCATTTCAGGTAACTTTAGGAAGAGCTAACTATTAAAACCAGAGGCAGTTTTTATGTTTCCTGGCAGCTGCATATTTACCTGCATTTACTGAAGGGATAATCTGTTGTTTCTCAGGATTGTTGTCTGCTGTCAGCCTTCTCAATTCATTGGAGTCTAGGGAGGCCCTGGTAGCATGGACGCTGGGGTGTCAGAGATCACAGCCCCATGTCCATTCTCCAGATCTGTTGTAGGGCAGGACAGGGGCTGCCTGCCTGCAGTAGTTTCACAAAAGTGAGTAGCTTGGAAAGGGGGGGTAGTGAATATTTGCAGGTAGTGCTAGGTGCCTTTGGTGTGGGAGCCTCTGGGCTATATAAAATGGGTAACAGGGTGATCTGGAGATGTCAGATGAGCATGCTGTATAAATACAGGCAGTATATTTCACACATGGGTGAGGGTTGTACCTCATTGTACCTGTCTTCATGAGGTTATGATAATGGTCACAGTCACCATGGCAAATCCTACAAAAAAGCTGTATTCACTATAGTCTAATACATCCACAGCCTTGTGCATCAGTGTCAGCATTTGTTCAGAAGGATGGGACTCTGCTACAGGCTGCAGAATTCTACTCTGTAATGGGCAAGGCAGAGGAACCAACAGCCCATAGTGGATCTGGTTACTTGTGTTCATTCAAGAACCAACAAGAGTAGTGTTTTCACTCTTAGATTATCTTACATAGACATGCTCACCCCCAGCATTATATTTAGTGGGTCTTGGCTTCCCTTCCCAGCCGGGAGGTCATGGCTGGTCCAGGAATGCTGGAGCCAAAGCCATGTTGGATCTTTGTGTGTCACTGCTCATGGATACTGGCCTCAACCCTTACAGACCAAGGTCCCAGAGCACCCCCTGGCAGTTGTTTCCACACATACCCCTTGACCCCTGAGATCATTCCTCCAGCTTAAATTTTCATTGCCTTCTTTCCAGGCCTCTTTTTTTTTTTTTTCTCCAAAGCTATGGCTTTTTTTTTTTTTTTTTTTTCCTAGGGAAACCTTTGAGGCCCCTAGTCCCCCATTTTCTCAAGTAGTCTCTGTAGAAACACAATGCATGATCAGCCTCCTAATTGGGGGTTCTTTCTCTGTATTAATTGGAGGAGTTGGGATGTGCTTCTGTTCAGTCACAATGTTATCAAAATTTATATCCAGACTGTGCTGGTTGCCAGTGGAAACTAGCAGTCTTCTTGAGGCTATAAAGTTCAGTTTCAAATATTCACACAGGTGTAAATACATTTATCACCTGCTTACTATTGCTTTATGTTTTTTTAATTTTTTTTTTCCTGCAACAGTAATGCACCAAAGATGCCTGAAAATACAAAAAGAAACCCTGCCTGTTCTCGGGCTTTGTCCATGGGAAGTGGGCTGCGTCACCATGCTAACCGCAAGAAAAACATTCCAATCTTACAGTGTTCCCTGTACTCATCTCAAATTAACTTCTGCAGGAGGGATAACATTTTAGGCGCATTTGTTGAGGAGGAAAATTGAAGCAGGGAGATGATAAAGACTTACTGAGAGCTAGCACAATAGCTTGGTGGCAGGACCAGGAAAAGAGGAAGAGATGTGACCTCACTCTGGTCTCTTGGAGTACTTAATTGTTGTAGGGGCCTCCAGTCGGTAATGAGTCTAAGACAGTGGAAAGCACAATTTCTCACGGGGGCGGGGGTTGTGGTGAAGATGTTCATTTCTCTCCTTTTGTTTGAGAGCTGTCTTTGAAGGCATTGTTCTTCCACAGCTGCAGTAGCCTACATTCATTGTGATAATTGTGGGACAATACATAGAATGGATGATTGATACATGAGATAAAGTTGTGTAAGAATATTACTAGACGATCATATGGAGATAATAAATTACACAAAGACAGCTCAAAGAAATAAGCTAAGGACAATTTTAGTGGGGTACAATGTGGGAAATGGCACAGCAGATCCAAATAGGGATAAAAATAATTAAGAGAAACAGGCAACTAAAACATTTGCTGGAACAAGTCATATAACAGGACATGAGTTAAAGTATTAAAGATAGGTGAGTAGCTCATGGGCAGAAAAGGAAACAGATTCGCTGTGCTTGTGAAGAGCTCTGTACTGCCTATGCACCCTGTCATCTTTTTTCCATATCAGAAGGAGGTGTAAGTGCACTTTTTCTTTTGGTAGGAAATCCAGGTTTACATATGGGGTCTGGATATTTAGGAGGTTAGGACAAGGAGTCACTGCTTGCAGACCAGTCTGGACATATTCAAAGAGTCAAGAAGGTGCCATAGTAGAGAGATTGCTGCCTTACAAAATGTGAGGTGAACTCAGTGCTTTTGAAGCAGAGCACATTTCAGTGTTCCTATCTGAAGGGTGTAAGATAAAGAAAACAAAGAGCAGGCAAAGTTTGGGTTGGATTTTATTTTTTTTTTAATTCTTTTTTGAGGCACCCTTTGTAAATTTGTTGCCAGCTCCCTGTTAAGGTGTTTGAGAGACAGGCTTTCTTATATTTTCCAACTCTTCTATTCTCAATATTTATCAATCATACTGTATGGCCTTGAGAGTTGGAGCTCTCAGTGTATACAGTTTTAAGAACATCTTGAAGATTTTTATAGTGAAAGAGTAGATTAAAAAGGGAAGATGCAATTGTTACTACTAAAGTAGCATCTGAAATAAAGTTGCTAACTTATTATTAACATCCCTCTACTAAGTCCGCCACTTAAGCTTTTTAACAGATATGTAATAAACATGGCTGTTTCAGGAAAATGCAGTGGAAGGAGAAATGATTTAGGGTCTTCTGTCAACCATGTGGTTGTGGACTTCTCTTCCATCTGAGAACAATAGCTACTCCCTAGTGCTGTGATTGCTGCTGAGGTTGCTTAGAATCCCCACTCTGAATGCAGCCTCAGCCAGGAAGGTGAAGGGGAAGCTGACTTTCCCTTTCTCACTGTTGAACTTCTAATACAAATATTGATCTCTACAATATGTGTTACTGCTTTCAGTCAGCAGACTATAATGTCTTGGACTGTAGACTTAATGTCTAAGACTATTGTGTCTTAGATCTCAATAATTACTCCCTCCTTGCTTAACAAGACTGGTTTTTTCTAAGTATCTGGTATATCCCATAGATGTTTTATCTGTGGTGTGATATAATCTTGAGGAGTTTGATCCAAACTTGTTGAAGGCGGTGGGACTTGTCTGTTGACTTCCTTTTCAAAAGATCTGGAACAGATACAGGATTTGGACCAGAGCGTAAGTGTAATAACTAATACTGCCTACGGCAGCACAGCATTTTCACCACTATGTTAAATCACCTTAAGACATTTAAAGAGGTCAAATTTCTCTTCCCCTCCCAAAATATTGAACACATTTCAGTTGCCTATGCTAATCTTTTGCAATATTCTCATTTTTGAAGTATCATGAGCATCATGAGCTACATACAGGCACAGAATGCTGTGAAACTTACATGTTTTAAATTTTGAAGCAAGATTCATTCATGATGTCATATGTTGAGTTTCATCCCCCAGGGAAGGTATGTGTGTGGTTTTTGTTTTGCTTCTTTTGGTTGGTTATTTTTTTCAAACTGAGTTATTAAGCCCTGAAAAATGGAAGTGCTGATATAATCTGAAACAGTATTTCCTGAAGGGTCCTGTTAGATTAATATTCTAAAAGTCTAATAAGTCCCATTGTGAGAGTAATTTGTCATTTCATCCCTACAGGCAAATTTTTAAAGGTTAGTGAGGGCTATTTGTCAAAGTTAAATGCTGCTTTAAATTTTGTTTCCAAAAACCAGGCATTTTGTAAATATTTTGAGTTGTCTTCTTCAGATTATCTCAGTAAAAAAAGTTTGGAATAGGATAGATGGGGAAGAAAGTGTCTAAAGCAAATTGTTTATACACTTACTTAATTGTGAAGAACAAATTTGCTGTATAAACTGAGTCTGTACAGTTTTGGTATCTGTGTAAAAACTCCCTATGCCAATGACCAATACTTGGAAAAATGCAGGTCCTTTAATTAGGATTGGTTTAAAAGGGAAAACTACTGCATTAGTGGCTAAAAATATAGGAGTCTTGCTGTTTGTTCTTCTTTAGATGTGAACGATATCTCGAAATTCAAAATGTTGTAAGGATAATTCAAGTGTTTATACTTGTTGAAAATTAAGCTTCCAGTCTTGTGAATTCCTGCTACTTAACTGTGATGAGATTTAACAAAGTTTCAACATACAAAGTATTTACAATAGTAGGAAAAAGGATACAAGAATGCTGCCTTTACAGTGGCAAAATGATTCACGGTTATTGCTTTTTAACATGTACTTTAAAGCATAATGGTATGAAAATGCTTACAAATGAAAATTGTATTCCACTTAACTATGCCATTGGCATTTTACAGGGAGTTGGATAAGAACCTTTCTCCTTTTATTTAGAGCAGTCTAGTGGTTTTTTTGTATTTTTCATCAAGTTACTAGTTATTTTTTCTGACAGTGCAAAACTGGAGAGTTGAGATAGATGAATTCATAGTAAATATGTTGTAGTTTTTAGGATCCAATTTAAAGTAGCCTGTAGAGAAGTGATAGTCCTGTGTACCTTGGTAACCAGACACCCCAAATGATAAAATAAATACTGAAACAAATAAGGGAGTACTTATTTTCCTGGTTTTTTAATCAGCAAACTCTTCCCTAAAGATGGATCAAATCCTCTTATTTAATTATTCAGCATAAGTGAATTAAATTGAAACCTGATTAGCCCACAGTTGGGAGTATCTCTGCAATGACTTGGAACACTTGATAGGGATTAACCCCAAATCCCAATTCTTCACTGCCTGTTCTAGTAGCACCATTTGTTCATGGGAAGATACTCTGGAGTCCTTCTTTTGGAGGTTACTGAAATACTTACATGCTTTTAACCTTTCAGTATATAAGCATTTTTAAATGCTCATAGGTTATGATTGGACTCAATTCATCAGCAACAATTTTCTGAAAATCAGTCTGTGGTTCAATATTTAAGAAGTTGAGTGTATAAATTGCACTGAAGTATTATAATTTAACTTTGAACAGTAGAAGAATTGCTGTGATTGTTAAGTAGTAATTCCATTAGCTTGCTGTCAAAGCTATGGATGCATCTTTTCTGCTAAAGACAAAAGCCCTTGTGAAAGTGCTTGCTCATTATCCTGAAATAATAGGATAATACTCTGCAGTTCAGTATGAAAAGTTTTATTCTTACATCAACAATATGTTAATGATAAGCATAACATTAGCCTCTTGACAGACTGATTTCTTCAGAACAATCATTATATATAATATATAATATATATAATATATATATAATGTAATGATATGTCTAATGTTTTTAGAAATTTTACAAAGAAGTTGCATTTTTAAGGCCAGATCATAGCCAAAAGGTGGCAGTATTCTATTCAATATTCATTTGCAAAACAGTGTAAAAATGCATGTATTTATTGACACTTTGCTTCTAATATCAGATCAAACTAGATGATTGTATCCTAAAAATAGTGTTGGTTTATGAAAAGGACTTACTTAGAAGGAAAGTAGAAATTAAATTTCTTGCTTATACCTTAAAGTTTGCAAAAAAGAATCTACTACATAAATTTAAATTACTAGGTGTTTAGTGTTTCACATGATACCTTCATTGTCACTAAAAGAGAACTTTGTGACCTGGAGGTATTTATGGAGTGCTTAAGAGTGTTAGAACTTTCTGTAAGTGTTGGCAGGGTTAACTCATTTTACCTTCAAAAAGAAAGAAATTAATCTCCACATGCTTTTAATATGAGCCAAAACTGCTGCATTAAAACCAATTTGTTTTACACACCCTAGAGATTGGTAGTAATTTTTCATAAAGTAAGTATGGGCTTTTTTGTGCTGAGACAACAATAACTTGAAGAATTGTTGAAATATTGCTTTTCCTGCCTGCCAAGTTGTTTAGCTGTACATCAGTGGTTTGTGTCAGAACAGATTGAGATTAAAGTTTGACTATTAGTGGGAGAGAATGCTTGCAAGTGCAATTATGTTCAAGCAAATATTTCCATGTAAATTTTGATCCAAAGTTACGTCAGATGTAAATATGAATTTACTGTAGTTACAGATTAAGTTTAAGTCAAATGAAGTAAATAAATACTCTATTTTAATGTATGAAATACTTTTAAAAATCACTTTTTATCACAGTCTTTTAGAAATATTTAAGAATGAAGGATCTATTCTCCAGATATTGGCCAGTCCAGTTTCCTGTTAATATTTTTCATCCTTTTTTTTAGTGTTGAAAGTTTTGATAAATGTTATATGTGAAATGGAAGAAAATTTGATTCAGTGGGCAGGACATGGAAAATCCAATTGAAATGGTACTGCTTTTTAATATGCTTCAGTATTCACCTCCAGTAGAGTATAATTCACACCTATCAATCTTTTGTAATGTCAAGCAAAACATGGTTCAGTTCCCAAGGGAACTGGAATTAATAAGTCTTCTGATACATTGCTGACTTTCTGTTTTGCCACTTAATTTTCTCCAATAGCCTATTCACTGAATCTCTGAGGGCAGTTTCTTCTTTTAGAAAAAAAAATCTGACACATTTTTGTTCAAGAATTGTTTTAGTGTTCTCACATGGGCAGGAAGGTGATGTGAAATTTAGTTCTTTATATAATCAAATAAGGCAGAACATTATATAAGTAACAAACTGTGGAAACATCATGAAGGTAAGAATGAAGGTGTTGGGCAAACATAGTCAGATACCACAGATATAACTAAGAGACTGGTCAGAAGACCAAAATGGATGATGTTATTTTTTTACCAACAAGTCATTAGCTTTAAACAAAAAGTTCTATGGAAGAACAAGTGTGCAAATGCTGATTTTGCTAATAATCTGTTTCCTGCTGGGCTTCAGTGTTTGTGATCCATCTGCTTCTAGAGTTTATTCCCAAAGAGTATTTTAGAAAAACTTACCTGTATAGAATGGTCTAGAAATTTCCTGAAATTATTCTGGGAACAAATCCAGATAGTGAAAACTGTAGAATATATTCTTATATATGGATATCGAAAAGAACCATTGCCTATGGCAGTGTGTTCCCAAGATATTGAATATATATCCCTAGAGGAGTGGAGGGGAATCTTGTCAGTGATGTGTCACAGTTTAAGCAAATTTTTTACTTTACCCTTCAAATGGTATGAGCACATCTCCATCTAAAGCAACAGCATGTTCTTTCAGTAAAGCATAATTGTCCTAGTAGTCCTCCTGTAGGGGAATTTGCTTTATGCATGTGCAGTTACATAGGAAAGCAAATGCTCACTGTTTTCGTAAGGGGGATATGCATTAAGGTATTAGTCTTAACAGAAAACTTCTTTGTGATCATATCTAAATAGAGCTCTAGGTTTATGTTTTGTCTGCTAAGAGAAGGATGAGCTCACTGAACAAAACAGAACAAGTAGGGGTTGGATTTGAAAGGTTTTTGTGTTCATGCATGGGAAGAGGTTTTGCATCTGCTGAATGCTGGTGTGCTCTGTTCCAAATATTTGCTGCTGTGGATGGACTATGTGCTTGATTCTAGTGGCTGATTGTTCTGCTCTCTAGAGGGGCTGTGGTTTCCTGTTGAACTTCTGCCCTTGCCAGCACCCTGTTTTGTCTTGATGCCAAACGCAGCAGTGAGTGAAATGGGAGAGACTGTGCTCATGGATGGCCATTCCTGAAGTGAATGTGTTGCATCACATATTGCTCATCGGGTAAGGGTTATCCCTAAGGCTTGCTGATATTTGAATAAAAATATAACTGACTTGAATTTTTTTGTCCTGTGTTTCCTCCAAGAAAAACTTGTGATGTGCAATAAATTAGCAGTTATTACAAAACTGTGTTGGTGTTTCTCTACTAGACCTTTTAGGAGCTAGATTCCCAGCAATGTTTCCAAGCTTCAGTTCTGATCAAACAGACTTGTTTTACTTTAATAGATAAAATGTAATTGGTGGGCAAAACTTGCCAAAATCTAGTTTATTATTACAGTTGTATGTTTCTACTCAAGATTGCTTTTGGGGAATGAAGGCCGGGCAGGACATAGTTTCTAGGAAATTTTGTGCCTCTTAGGAGTTTTGATGCTATTTAATTTGGGCAATAAAATGCAAATCAGTCTACAAGGGAAATAAAATGCATATGAAACAATGTCCAGCTCTCTTGAAAGTTACAGGGAGTATTCTCAGGGACTGAAATGGGGTTGGATGTGCTTCACCTCCTCTGAAGATACTATTAACAATGTGATTGCTAAAGAACATACAGACTGTGGCACAGATCCCATGCTGTTTGTGAGCTCTGGAGTTGCAGTGAAATAGTAAAAACTCCATTTTTTTCCTAAGATTTTACTCAGGTCACACATTTTGGAGAAATACATTTGGTGAATGTCACCATGCACTTAATATATATTTTTCTGTAGAGGATTTAGGGCTTCATTTTAAGGGCTGCTTTTAATTATTATGTATATTCAATTACAGTATTTTAAATTTCCATTTTTCTACCTAAAATTCAAAATGTTTTCAGGACATTTTTTTTTTATTATTATTTTGGAGAAATTATCAGTTTTTCAATTTCTGTTGCACTGTACTAGGGATAAACATCTTGTTTAATTAATCTCATTTTTCCTTTAGATATGCATAGGAGAGACTTGAAGGAGGATTATTTCTTGCTGGAGCTTTAAACTGGCAGCCCACTGTGGAACCTTTTGAGGTGGGCTTCGCTAGCTTTAGAGAATTTAAAATTGTGGAAATGTAAGATACGAAGATAAGATTGTTAAAACTTAGAATACCTCTTTTGCCTCCTATGAGCATTGTTGTGGTGTGTTTGTTTTGATTCCTTGTTCCTTGTATTATTTCGTTATTGACAGTTTATTGTTATTTGGTATGTTCCTATGTACCCCTATTTTCTTCCCCAGTCGGTTTGTCCCTGTATTGTATCCACTCCCAAGTTGCCTTCTGTGGTATTCCCTGCCCTTTATTCCGCCCCTTTCCCTGTCTGTCATTGTATCCCTGCCCCTTGTTCCAGTACCTTCCTTGTCAATCCCTCCTTGGGCCAATCCCTGATGGTTCCTCCCCGTTGGAAATCCCCTAATGCTCGGTGCCCCATTGCCCCCCGTGCCCCGTGTCCCTCCCGTGTGCTCCCTCCTTGGTTGAATGCACTGTCAATCCTGCCCTGTGCTCCTCCCTCCTCCCTTCCTCATTGTCGCTGCCCCTGAGGCCGCCCCTCTGTAAAACCCCCTGCACAGCCCTGTCCAGGGGCTCAGTCCCTGACCCTCTGAGGGTGATAAACCCTTCTGGAGCCATACTGAACGCCCCTCCCTGATTCTTGCTCCAGTCCTTGATGCGGCTTCCAGCTGGTGCTATAGAGAGCAGTCTTACTGCTGGAGCCTTTAGCAGCCCTTGCTAAACCACTGCCCTAACCCAGTGTGGGCAGGGAGTGGCCAAACTCGGCACAGACCAGGAAGGGATAGCTGGGAAATTACTTTGGCACTGCGTTGGAGCATGATTTGGTAAAACCTTAGTGAAAATGCCCAGATGGACAGCTTTTCTTGCATGCAACTGCCTTCATATCATATCTAGTAATTTCTGAGATCACGTGTGAGTCAGTTTTTAACCTGGCTCACTTAAGAAGCAAGGCTTCTGCTGTCATGCCACAGGGCTCCCTGTTCATCCCTTTGTAAGGTCAAATCAGTTTAGAAGTGGGGTAGAGATACCAGAAGGTAAGATCTGCAGTAATTCCAGGGACTGCAGGCAACCCCTGAACCTATTTGTTCATCTGCCAGAGAATGAGAGACTTGATTTTCAGCAGTATTTCCTGGCAGCCAAGTAGAATTACACTTACATCGGATCATTAGGCACGTAGTGGCAAAAATGTAAAGCAACACAAGTCTCTTGTGCAACAGGAAAAAAAAAGACAAGTAGATAGGGAGGAATTGAAGATATGATTGCAAAATGTGTGTGTGTTAAGGGGCAGGAGGGGCTGTTCAGCCCTGAGACACAGTCAGCTTTTCCTTTTCAAGAAATATTTGATTACAGCTAATCAAGTGCAACAAACCTTAAACACTTATTAATAATTGTTACCTAATGTATCTGCAGTTGAAAATGTGCCCCTCAGCTCTAGTGAGGCTGAGTCAGAATAGACTCATTGGAGTATAATGTCCAATTATATAATACTATACATTATAGCATTGTATCCATAATAATATACATTGGAGTATTGTGTGCAGTTCTGGCCTCTTCATTACAGGAGACATGGAGGTCCTGGAGCTGGCCCAGCCGAGAACTACAAAGATGATTAGGGATCTGGAGGTCTTACAAGGAAAGGCTTAAATACAGGGCCCTATTCAGCCTTGAGAGGAGGTGACTGAGAGGAGACATCATAAATGTCTACCAGTATCTGAAGGGAGGGTGTCAGAGGATGGATCCAGGCTCTTCTCGCTGGAGCCAAGCAATAGGACAAGAGGCAATGGGCAGAAACTGATGTACAGGAAGTTCCACCTGAACACGAGGAAGAACTTGTTTACTGTGTAGGTGACCACACACTGAAACAGATTGCCATCTCTCCAACAGAGGGATTGTGGAGTCTCCCTCAAGAGCCATCTGGACATAATCCTGAGCCATGTGCTCTTAGATGACCCTGCTTGAGCAGGGAGGTTGGACCAGATGACCCACTGAGTTACCTTCCATCCTTACCCATTCTATGAATATATAGCCACACAAGGTAAAGAAATTTAACATTCAAGAACATAGAACTGTTGGAAAATTATTGCCCATTTTGTGAACTTCTGTGCTGAGTCTTGGTCATCCTAAATTTATCTGAAATTATTAAAATTTCTAAATAGTAGAACTTTAAAATGTTGAAAATCCTCAGGGAAAAATGCATCCTCTAAAAAGACAAGGCACATCCATATGGTTGATGAAGCTTAAAATACCTTACTTGATCTTTCTGACAAACAGCCTATAATCAGTCTGCAACAGGACCTTTCTATGTATCAGACTTTAGGAACTGCTGAACTCATGAGAAATATGAAAGTAGAAGTGAACTTGTTCATACTTCTTTTCCCATTGTGGTGAAGTAATGATCTAATACATGACTGAGGGGAAAGGTATGGGCAGTGCTGCTTGAAATCATGACCCCAAGGGCCTTGCTCTTTTGGGTTTAGGTCAAGGCTATACCAAAGATGGTGTTTTCTATTCCCTTAAAAGGATGTCTGTATTGCTAACGCAGGCCCTTGGAGGCATGATTAGCTACTCAGAGGAAAATGCTTATTCTCTGATTGGTAAAATATGTGTAGAAATCACAGCTGTTACTACAAATAAAATGAAAATGCACTCAATAGCTGTAAACTCTGAGCTTGGACAAAAACTAACTGGCTTTAGTTATTGCTGTTCTGGAAATTAAAATTTCTTTTCATTTATGTGTTGCTCTGTCCTGTCTAAGGATAAAAGGGTGTAGATTTTGAAACGGACTGTTTATGTAGGTCCAATATTTAATGATATCCCTTAATGAAAATGTTTGAGCTGATTGACATAAATGTTGACATAAATGGAAGCAATATCTGATTTTCATAGAAAAACCAATAGACTGGCTGCCTGCTTGTGGTGGTTTGAAAAGGAAATGAGTTTTTTGAAATTCAGTGGTCAAACCAATGAGTGCTCAGGTTTGAATATTGGCACCTGCTGTGGCCACTGAGGACAAGGATCCGCCTCTGAGAACACAGGGGTTAAAAGCAGAGGGCTCCCAGGAGAACTCTCTCTTGGTTCCGGTCCCTGAGGATGGGCGGATCTCCCCTGCCCAGCTGGGTGGGGAGGGGAAGCCATGCGGGCTGGGCGAGGTAGGCTGGAGCCTTGGGCAGAGAGGGGGAGAGGAAGATCCTGCAAGATGGAAGGGTGGAGAGAGTGCAAGAACCTTGAGAGGCATCAGGCAGCCTCCTTCCCACCCACCCCGAGAGAGAGAGAGAGAGAGAGAGAGAGAGACAGTGTCTGTGCCACCTTGAAATTTGATATCAACAGCCAGGCAGCACGGCCGAAAGAGTGAAGAGGAAGAGGCGAGAAAAGTACTAACAACTTGCTGTGGGAGTTTGGGCAGGCACAGTCCAAGGTTTTAACCCTTTTTGTAAATGATGGAAACTTTATAAATGCTAATCCTCCTGAATCTGAAGAAGGAAGATAGAGAGAACTAAGCAGAGATGATGAAAGTTCATGCAAGTAGAAGATTGTCAAAGAATACTGAGTAAGAATCCTAGGTGGGAGGAGATGATGGAGTGGCCTTTGGCTGGACTTTTCTTGTAAAGCCATGGACGGACTTATTTTTTTGTGACATAGAGACTGTATTTACGGGGAGGCAATGTCCTGAAGCCAAGAAAGTGCAGTAAAGCAGTGGTGTGAACAGAGATGGCTGACGAGGGTGTGGTGGTGCCTTCTGTCTTCAGTGGAGAGGAAGATCTCTGTTTCACGAGGCCCCTCGGCCCCAGGGGGTGAAACTGGGGGGGACTGGTGTCCCAAAGCTGAGAGTCTGTTTCTGTTTTGGAACTGGGCAAAGCATCCTTAAAAAGAGAAACCCTAGAAACAGTTCTGGTCCATGCACAGTGGTGAGAGCACTGGACATAGAAGAAGAAGTCACAAGATGGTGCAAGGAGGACTCCTATCTCTCCTTAATGAACTGAGTACTAATTATCAAAAAAGTGGTAATGGACTGAAGATTAATTATCTGAAAAGTGGTAACTTGATTGGGAATTTTTAGTTTGTTTTATTGTGTTAAGAACTAGGGTGGGGGGAGGAGGAAAAGTGGGGTTTTTTTTTAAGTTTTCATCTTCTTCTGTATGTGTCTTCTTTACATATTATAAGTAATAAAGTTCTTCTTTCCTTTTGCTTTCTAAATTAGAAACTGTTTTGCTCTGTTTTTGGTCACATCTCACAGCAAACACCAGGGACAGTATATCTTCATGGGGGCACTGGCCTTGTGCCATCATCAAACCATGACACTGCTTGAGAACAGAAACTCATGTGGCACCACCCAAAGCAGAACACTTCGCAGATAGTGGGATTCCAGAGTTTACACTTTAGTTGGCAGACTATAAAACATCAGTAAGATGTCTTACAAGGTGTCTTCATATTTACATGTGTGTTGCTAGCTATTCTGTCCCTCCATAAATCAGTATACCTCTGAGGCTTGCAAACAGAACTGTTTAGGCAGCTCTTAAAACTGCAGGCTTGAAAATAAGGGATCATTCAACAGTCTGCCTTATAAACAACAAGCCTTCTCAGTTCATTAAAATAACAATCACTTTTCCAAGTTCTAATCATCAAAGTAGCTTGGAATTCAATTCAGTGTATTTGCATTTTGTTTTCAATGCTCATAGCTTATATGTGATCCTATTTACATTAGTTATGCTGAAATTAAAAGAGAATTGTAGGATCTGGATCAAGATATTATCAGCCTCATTAATGGTAATGGAACTACTCACTGAACTAGTGTGAGCAAGATAGATTAGTGCACATTTAAATCCATGGGCTCAATTGTAATAGTTTTTATTGACAAAGAAAATTATACGAAGGAAAGTCCTGTTTCTGCAGATCTTTTTATCTGTTGCAAACAAGGAACAGATAACTTCAGGATATGTTAATTAAGGATTAAATTGATCCTGGTGTATTTCAAGACATCTAAAAAAAAAAGGAATTGTCTCCTAAGTTGAGAGAAAGAAGTAAAAGGAAATTTATACAGGAAATACCTTTTCATCCTGATCATGCTAGAAGTGCAATTCTGTGACCATACCTTTTTCATCATTTGATTGATTGATCATCTTTTCCTTTAATGTTCCTTAGATTTGATTTTGCCACTGAAAGCAAATATATTAAATAGAAATGCAGTGTGACAAATACAGATAGGTTATAACAATCTAAACTGTTGATTTAGAAATTCAATGTTCTTCTTACAGAAAACCAGAAATATTTTTCATAGGAAGCACTTGCCATTATTGCAGAAAGCCTGAGAGCTCAGAGGTAATGCAGTAGATCTAGACTGTAGGAGAATCAGGAAGATGAGAATCTTGTCTTCTAGAGAATTCCAGCTGTTGTGCACAAGGCTTAGAGTAGGTATTTTACAGAACCATCCTGAAGCATAATAGTAGAAAGAAGTATCTTTCAGATATTTTTTCCTCTAGTTTTAAAAGCCCTTTGTCTTTATTTGTCACACATGTTCAGAGGTTGCATATTTCTTCTTTTTAGGCCAGTATTTATCCTGGAATAGGCTAACCTTTTCCAAAGCCAAATTCAAACCTGTCCTCTCCTCAGTGGTTGTAGGAATGTGACTTTGAACTTAGGGCAAATTGCAAAATACCTCTTGTGTGCTTCAAGTACAGTGAAGATGCAACTTACCTGTGAAAGTATGGAAGAGGAGTCAGATCAGGTTTCATCCATTCCTTCTGAGTTTTAAGTGTTCTAATAACCTTGGCCATTAATAAAGCTGTTGGCACAATTATCATGGTGGATTTTAGCAACAAAAGAACACCGAATGACTGAATTTCAATGAAACCTCAGAACCTAAGCTTGGGAAGTAGTGGCCATCTCTGAAACCCTGTATAATGTGTCACAGCATTCTGAGTTTGACACCCTAAGTCTAACTTCTCTCAAAAGAGAGAGATTTTTAGACATGCCTTTTGTGATAATACCATTGAGTAAAGGAGAGAAAAAATTCACTGCAGGTGTATTCGTGTTAAAGCAACTTGAGCTGTAACTTTGTGAATCTTTTCAGTAAGACAAAAAGTCAAGTGACTGATTTGCTGCCCCCATTGGCTAATCTGACAGATCTTCCTGCATGCCAATCAGAATTTTGCCTTTAAACTGAAGGAAGTAGTTCTTAGGAGCTTAGTTTTAGAATTACTCATGTCACAGAATGGTAACCAAATAATTAGTAGGTTGAGTTATTTAATTCACTGATGTGCAGAGTGTGCATGTAAAAATTGTTTTAATCATAACTGGGTTACTAAAGACGTGGAATATGTTGCTAAAATGGCAGCTTTTAATACTGTTTGCAAGTGAAATAATCTAATTTTCCCCATTGTTTTCATCTGGATTTCATTTTACATTGTATTGTTCAAAGGAGGCATCAATAATCACTCCAGTTTCTCTGCTGTCATCCATGTGTCCCCTGTGATTGGTACTGCAGATCTTGATTATTGAATGTTCCTCATGTCAGTACCTCCATGCAGGACTGTAATTGGAAAGAGGGAAATCTGTGCTGCTGCTGCAAGTTGTTCCTAAAGGAATACTTGCAAAACCAATCAGTTCTCTGGGGTCTTAGACTGCAAGTCCCATAATACAGTCTGCCAAATGTGCATAGCAAAATTGCAAACTTAGGGGAATTTTCATCATCTGCACTGAAAAAAGAAATCTTTTTAGTGATCCTGTAGGCTGTATGGATGGGAATATTCATTACACTGTACTGTAACTAAGTCCCCATATTCCCTAAACTTTTCTTTGTGTTAAACATTGTTGTCAGAGGTTTGTCACGGTTCACCAGCAGGAATTCTTCTGTCCTCCACTGATTTGTTGATACTGTTATGAGGGCTTCCAGGGGAGGAGGAAATCAGTTTGCTGCCTGTACAAAAGCAGGTTGGCCCTGTGCCTGGCAGAGGCAGGCAGACACGGGAGAAATGCGCCTGTATGGGGGCTTGGGTGGAGCCTTTCTGTCTCTTTCTCAGTGACTGTTTCTGTGTTTGCACACTGCTTTCTGTCAAGCTTTAAAATCAAACCAACTTTTTGGAATTCAGAGCTTCCTCAACCCAGAAAGATATGCTTCCAATAATTCATGAAGCCTCTTTTAAAGTGCTGGTGAAACCTTGACCATATTCCAATCAATGGGAAGGTTTTAAGGCTGGAGGTTACCACTGACTTGACCAGGATTTGACGTTTGCCTTGTGGATCTATGCTTGGCTAACAATTAAATTTCCAATTCTTTTTAAAGGTGCTGAAAATATGTGGTGTCCATTGACTTTCTGTAGGACCTAAATAGGATAATCATATTTCAAAACACAAACTTTTTTATCTGCTAACTTTTGATAAGAATTTAAGAGCAATTTCAAACTTTTAAATTTGATTTTTTAGCTACTCCATTAATTTAAGGAAAGCAGTAGTACACGTAGCTACTACTAAGGTGATCACATAGAAACCCCACACATTTGCTCTGCAATCTAGCAATTTGCTGAAAGTGCAAATGTTCTTACTTGCTTACCAGTGAGCTGTTGGCTGGGATTTCCTTTATTTTGCTGTTTTACTCCCTGCTTTCTTTTTGCTCTTGCTGTTAATAAAAAGCTCAATATAAAAATAAAATTGTGAAAATCAGAACTGATGTGTGAATATGACATTCAAGAGCTTTTTTTAGCCTTTCTTTTTGAAGAGAGGTGATATTTGCTGAATGTAAGCAGTATGTATGACTCTGTGGGTGTGCATACCAGTTCATGTTTCTGAGACTTTTTGCAATAAGCTACATGATCATATTTTAGCTTTTTTTGATCCCAGAATCTTAACACCACCTTCCAGCCAGTGACCCTATAATGAATGTTCCATTTACATTACCAAATCTCATCACCATATGTCTGTGAGTGCCGTGGGGCTCAGATCAGTTGAAGACTGTTGTAGTTAGGTCTCTGAAATAAAATACAACTCCTATTCTTAGGTGATGTATTTCTGCAAAGTTTATGTTTAACAATATGGATGCCAAAGAGAAACTAATTTGAACTGGGTTTTTCATAAGGAAAATAGTTTGTTAAATATTGACAGAGACTAAGTAAACTACATGAGGTTTATTTTGTAAATGTACATACAACAAACACAGGAAAATAGCTGTACAAGTTAAGAGATCATTACTAACTTATAAGATGCATTTTTTTCAGTAAATCTCTCCGTGTGCTTTAAGGCGATGGTTAAGATTGTTTTTTCTCAGAATGATTAATGACAAAGGGCATAGAACCAGACACCCAGGCTGAATTTGAGGATCAGTCATTCAGACACAAATACGAAGAAAATCCAATTATTTTCATTGTACTTCTCTGAAATGATGGTTTAGTATATAGCCCAACTGTGACAGATTTTTGGACTAGCATACATAGTGTCATTTTTAATGCCTTATGGGTTTCCTTTGTGATTTAGTTATATTTTTTCATATCTTCAGAAGACTTAGTGAAGAAGATTTAAATTTAAAAACAGTTTCATACCTTATAAATTTCTGTGTGTTACATATATGTATATATTTGCTCATCTGAAGCGAGATATGACAACGAACCATTTTTGTATATAGTTTATCAATTCTACTGAAAATACTTAATTATTCACTGTAAAAAAAAAGCTTTTACTACAGGGTAATTTATTGTTTTCCACTGGGTAATTTATTATTTATTCACAAAAATTTTGACAAATGAGGTTTGAAAGGTTTCAGAGGATTACATTTCCAACATCCTTGGAAGTCTCTTGATAATCAAAGAGGAACATCGGTGTGACCTTTTCCTTCATTCACAACCTTCTTTCAGTGTGCCCCTTTTATTTTAAAAATACTTTATTTTTATTTCCTTTCTTTAAGAAAAGAAATTACTTGATTCTAGTGCTCTTTTGTTCCTTTATACATTCATGTGCTTGCATAACAGTCCTCTAATAATTTCTGAACTGGCAGCCAATTTTAACCAAATTTGACTGAGGATTAGAGGTCCCAAAACTATTAAGGTCTTAGACACTTCATGAAAATTGATACTAAAGGAGAGAGACTCAAGTCAGTGCCCCACTGAGCAAAGCTCACTCACAGCTTGCCACAGGGAATCTGCTTAACTGATTGCAAGTTCATGCTGGTAAAGTTAAACAAATGTACATATACTGGCTATATCAAGCCTTGATTTTGTAGTGAACAACAGTATTGGGTTTTAAAATTTTTGTAACAAAAGTTTTTCTTGTGTTTTTTGCATTTGGCCCTCCCTTGACTTTTCATCTTGGCAACTGAATTTTTGCTTCTTCAGCAGGAAGCTGCAAACGGCTTTTTAAAAGTGCACTTGAATTTATGTCTACTGAATTTCAGACACTTTCAAAGTAACAGCCTGTATGTCAAGCTCAAAGTTCAAGTGTTACTAGCAGCTCTTATTCTGTGAGTTGTTAAAAGGAATCCTGAGAAGTTATGGCTTGGTTTGCTTCCATTTTAGATCAATCATTAAAACTTTTTGTGGATGACTGATATGATTTGTTTCAGAGAGATTCATGAAATCCCTTCTGGTAATGTGATAGAGTAATTAAGGTTTGTTACTAGGATAAAATGTGTTGCTTTAGATATTTTCAACATAGTTTTATTTCCTTTCTTTATTTTCACAGCACCTGCCACTTTTAATCTGTAAAAGTGCATGGCAGTGTAGCTTGGAGCACGTCCTTACTCAGGCTGAAGTTCCACTCATTTAAGCTTAAATTTTTATTCTCAATTATAATGGTTTTAATCTAGATTATTCCTCAGTGGGAATACTGACATAAATATTTGATTTAATCTCTTTACAAGACCATTTATTCTGTTGAAGTTGAAACATCTAAGAGATCACACAAAAGGTGCCAGTTGAACTTGATGGGTGCAAGCTTCCTATGTGCCATGGGAATGCAGTATCTCTCACAGGCTTCCAGGCTGGTACCCTGGTACCACAGGTGAAAATTTATAGGCACCTGGCACTGGAATCACTGTCCTGCCATCTTGCTTGGCTTGCTAGACTTTGACATGCCACCTCTCTATAGGAGACCTATATAGGAGTTTCTCTTTATAGTCTTCCAGGTCAAGAGGCTACAGAAATAGTATATTGACAATTCTCTCTCTTAATTCTCTGGGAAGCTCTGCTGCCATTTCTGGAAGTGACTCCACTGCCTGTTCTTTGCACTGGTGCACTTGATGATGTAACCACCAAACACTTTTCACTGCTCTCCACTGACATCTCAGATCCAAGAAGGGCATAGTCTATCAAGCTCTCCTCAGTTAACTTCTCAGGTGTCTAGGAGTTTCCTCTAAAGAATCTAAAATTCACCCAATACATTCATGCTGTTAAACGTGGCTGCTGAAGACTGTGATGCCTAGCCCACAGACCATCTGGTGCAGGATGGTAACATCCGTGTTTTATAGGGCTACTGTCCTCTGAAACAGACTGATCACGTTCATAGTGTATGAGTTTTCTGAGCTTCACAGGGTGGCCTTACAGGTTGCTATCTTTTATGTGTTTTTCCAATCAAAGTGTAATGTGTGGGTTGTGTTTCAGTCTTCTAGAGTGGAGATTTCATTATGTGAATCTTAACATAATGATTAACTTAACATATGCTGCAGGCTGTGGGTATAGCAGAAAGGAATGTGGCTTTATTTGCAATGGTGTTGGAGGACTACATTGAGCAAGACCCATAGAGTGTAGGCTGGTCCGTGCTGTCTTCTGGGAAGAGCTGCTAGTGAGCTATCCACAGAGCTGCCCTCATGCCTTGATGTGAACAGAGCTAGCTAATTTCCTTCAAAGGAACTCTGGAATGTAAGGCAGACAAGTGACCTCTACCTGGGAGATTGTCAAGGAACTAAGCACTATGTGGACATGTCCACTGAGGTCCTGGTGGGATGTAGTTCATCTGTTGAAAAATTTGATGTCATACTGGGTTATTGCAGGATACAAACCAGAATACCCAGCTCCTGCAGCAGTTTTCTGGTGTTGTTAGTGCTTCCAATGTAAATCACCAGGTTTCACCAAGTCTGGAAATTATGACCTTTGCGGTTTTCATGGCCTTGATTATGAGCCTATTCACAAGGAAAATAAGGCTTAGGGCAGCACAAGAAACTTAAAGAACATTTTCCTTAGCTTGATACAACTTTTTTTAATAATATTACTTTGCTTTATAATCATCACTTTGGGTCATTTCACATTTCTTTCAGTTTTGTAATTCATAATACTGTACAGAATGGCCTTCACTCTTGATTTAAAACAAAACTCAGTTCATCTTTCTCACCATTGTTGAATGGAACTATTGTTTTGGGTGGTAAAAATAGGATTCATTTGGTATTTGGATGCTTCTGGCTACTAAAATGTTTTCAGTCATCTCCAAGCACAGGACTCACGACTAAGCATCATACCAGGCTCTGAGTCATAAAGTAATGTCTGAATTCATACACACTTCCTTGGAAGCATTTCCAAAATTTTGTCTTGAAGCTTTCTCAGCTGTAGGTGCATTAATCTGTCCTCGCCATGGGAGTAGTGAGAACTGGGTGCTTTTTCTAGGACTTATTCTTTTACTTTGAGAAGAATATAGAGGCCATAGTTTAGGAGCTTAAGTTATCTTTCCTCTCCTTCACAGTCTGTGTCAATGATGATATTTCAGTGCAAATAAGGATTGCACGTGGAAACAACACTCCTAATTGTCCCTGATGACTGTTCTTTGCCTCTCGTTGTGGGATGGTTTTGGCACATATGTGCCAGATGCCTTTGGGTGAAACTAAATTGGAGTGTAGACTCCAGAGCTCATCTAGTGGACTCTAGCCACAATGCATTTAGTCTACTGGGCCAATCTAGAGTCAGTCTAGAAGTCTCTAACAACAGCCCCCAAGATAAAAGCAAGAAAAACATCTTCTAAATGTGAGCACCATGGTTTTAAAGTGTTCCACACTGAGTGTTCTGCTCTACCAATGCTGTCCACTTGGTCTTCTTTGGATGTGGAAACCATGGCATGCAATGCAGATGTCATGTGCTTTTGGAGAGGAGAATGTCTTGGAGTTATGAGAAGAGCTTCCTGATTCTTACAGAACAAGAACATATGGGCACTATACTGTCTTTTGTTTAGTATCCTGTTAACCACTACAGCAGTGAACCTTGTCTAGACACACAGTTGCATGTTCTCCTTCATAACAATAAGGTCCTCCTAATTAAAAGCCTCTTTGTGTAGGGGGAGGATGGAAAAAGCAGAGTGGTTTTCAGATGTATATTAGGGTTTTTTTACATTGATTTAACCTTTTTTTCAGAGGAGTCATTCTAGAGTTGCACTGTTTTAACAATGGAAAAATTAAGGGCTGTGATTTACTGTCCCTATTTTATTTATGTGCCCAAAAATACCTTGGAGGTTACTCAAATAAATTCACTCCATTCCATTTACTTGACTGTCTGATGGCTTAATCATGCAAATAAATGTGAGGATGATATTTATTTGACTGTCTGTCATGGCATTTCTTTGACTGTACAGTAAAGCATACTTTCTTTTTCCCTAAAGAAAAAAAATAAATTAAATGCGTAAAAACCCACCCCATGTTGTAATGCAGCAGTTCAGATTTTAAACACACATAAGTAGGACATTCAGAGTTATGACTCCCTAGAGCTTGTAGCTCAGCCATGTTGTACATGTGGTGTAGATTAAAACAGCGATTTCCTCTCCTTTTTGTACTCCTTTCTCTTTTGGGTCTTTTCCTCTCTTCTTTTAGCTCTTTAATGATGTCTGTGCTGGAGCTCCTCCATGGAATAGGTGATCCAGCAAAGGCACTGGATTACAGGCATGGGAGCAAATCACATGCATGAAAGGCTGGTGCTGCTCGCAGCAATAGAGGAGGACAACAAGGAAAAGAGTGAGCCCAAGGCCCACTTCTGGGGAGGCCAGTACCTCCCTTCATGGGGATGGTCCTGCCTCCACTTCATACTCATCTCACACACGCTATTCTGTACTGTCCATATTGCAGCATTTCCCAAACATTTTTCTCTTCTCCCGAGGAACTAGCAACAAGGCAAGAGGGAACAGCCTCTAGCAGTGCCAGGGAAGAATCAGGTTGGACATCAGGAAGAATTTTTTTCACAGAAGAAGCTGTCAAGCATTGGAACAGGCTGCACGAGGGTGTGATGGAGTCGCAATCCCTGGAGGTGTTCAAGAAACAACTGGTCATGGCACTGAGTGCTATGGTCTAGTTGACAAAATGGTGGCTGGTCAAAGATTGGAATCACAGAATAAGCTGTGTTGGAAGGGACCCACAAGGTTCATAACTCAGACTCCCTGCACAGCACCATCCCCAAAAGTCAGACCATGTGCCCAAGAATATTGTCCAAACTTTCCTTGAACTTTGTCAGGCTTGATGCTGTGACCACTTCCCTGGGAGCTGTTCCAGTGCCCAACCACCCTCTGGGTGAAAACCTTTTTCTAGTATCCAACCTAAACCTTCCCTGACACAATTTCAGGCCATTCCCTTGGTACTGTCTTGAATCACCACAGAGAAGAGATCAGTGTCTGCCCCTCTTCTTGTCCTCACAAGGATGTTGTTACTGTAATGAGTTATCACCTCTTCCCTGGACTGAACAGACCAAGTGACCTCAGCCTCTCCTCATAGACCTTCCCCTAAAGGCCTTTCACCATCTTTGTTTCCCTCTTTTGGACACTCTCTAATAGTTTTCTGTCTTTTATATTGTGGCACTCAAAGCTGCCCCCAGCACTCGCTGTGAGGCTGCCCCAGTGCAGAGCAGAGCAGGACAATCCCCTCCCTTGCCTTGGCTGGCCATGCTGTGCCTGATGCCCCCCAGGACAGGGTTGGCCCTCCTGGCTGCCAGGGCACTGCTGGCTCATGGTCAGCTTGCCATCAGCCAGGACCCCAGGACCCTTTCCATGGCACTGCTTTTCAGTCTCATTCCTCAGTCTGTGCATACAGTCCTGAAGGTCTTTTTCAACCTAAATCATTGTATGAAATAACACTTTTTTTTTTTTTTCCCCTACAAATGTGCACTTGTCTTGAATCTCTTCCTCAATGTGCTTTATTCATGCTGGTCTGTGTTATGGGGGGTTGCAGGGAGGGGAGGTAATAACTTAGGAACAAACCTGTATGTCCTCATTCTGTGAATGTCACAGGTATTCTGTGAATAAGAGAACCAGACAATGTGATAACATTTCTCCAGAGCCATATGTAGTCTATCTTGACAGACAATGAAGGATGGATGCATCTCAGCATTCATATTGATAAAAATGATCTGAAAAAAGAATATGAGTTCCCACAATGCTTATTTTCTGGATCTTACTCTTTTTCTGTGTTACTTTTTATATTCTGTATTCCTACATAACGTGAATAAAACATTATATACTCTTTTATGTGGTTACTCTTTCTTTGTTGGTCTCATAAATAACTTGCAGTGTTTTCTGACTTGGCCTAGTAAGACCCCCATATTTCTTCAACAATATAAATTTCTGGAGATGGATAGGTGTAAATTGCCCTGAAGAGAATGCTGGTTTATTTGCACTCCTCTAGGCCAAATCCTGTAATGGAGGAACTCATCTGTCCAACTGCTTTCTTTTATACAAGTGCATATCATTATACCAGTCTCTGGATTTTCCAAAGAAAAAATACAAGTATTTGAGACTGTCATTATTAGTAGTTCCTGCTTTTTCAATTCTATAAACATTGAGATAATTAAAATATTATTCTAAATCCTTTTTAAATAATAGTTTTGGTTTAGTTATTGTGTGTTAAGCACTTACTGTAGCAAAAATAAACACATTTCTATTTCAACTTATACAAGCAGGATATTATTTCCAAGGTCCTCAGGGCAGGGATTGTACTTTTCCTTGTATCTGCAAATTATTTATTGGAAGAGGGGCCCTATCCTCCTTACGGCTTCTGCATTAATACTAAGTGATGATCTTCATATGGAAAATATTGAATCTGAATACACAGAATTTTGTAAATACCAGCAACCTATTGTGCAATCATGACAGCACTTTTCTTTTTCAGCTGCTCGTATTTCCTTGGGTTTTCTACATCTCTTTGTTTAACTGACTGGAGGAGAAGAAAGTAAAAAGCAAAAGCCTAAAGTTAATATCTGAAATACAGTTGCTTGGAAAGATCTTTTTCTGGTTTTCTATGAGGTGGCTAAAGGATTTATGTCCTGGTATGTTGAGCGTGATGAGTACATGCATTGCTGACTTAAGGAGGAATTCTGTCTCAGGTCTAAATCTTCCCTCTGCTTCCCAGGCCAGTCTCCACCATGTGCCTGCCATGATCACCCATCTTCCCTGGGGAACAATGTTCCAGAGTTCCACTGTCATGCTTGTGGCAGAGCTGTTTTTTCGCTGCCCCATTCAGCCAGCCACGTGCATGGGGGCCAGTCATGGTTAGCTCTGGAGCTGGTAGCTCCTTCTCGTGGCTTCAGGTTACTGTGTTCAGTTTTACCTCCTTTCCAAAGATGTCACTTTCCTCAGGCACATAAGAAAAGCTCAAAGCACAAAGTCCGTAACATGCTGCCTCTCACTGTGGTCGTGTGACAGTGTCAGGAATAGGCTGGCTACTAGTTAGGAATACCAGTCAAACAATAACTGTGGAGGTAAATTTGTGTGCTGTAGCTTTCTGTACATGAGGACCTCGTGTTGATGCTGTGCTAGGAACTTTTCCTGATGAACTCTGCCTGTTCCTGCAGGTTGATAGCTTCATCCTTCACAAAATTCTTGCTTACTTGGTACATGGAGCTGAAATCTGAGGAAAGTTGAAGAAGTCCAAGAAATAAAAGCAGATGCAAAGGAATTGGTTTGGATATGTGGTTTTAGTCAGTGTTGCCAGTTCAGTTTCTATTTTACAACAAGCTTTAACATTGGATAAATGTATTTTTAGAAAAAGAAAGTACATGCTGGTACAAAAGAAAGTATTCCAAGGTTCAGTAGGAATTATACTACCTTTTCTTCCTTGGTCTGAAGAAAGAAATAAACTAAACTGATTCAGGCCTGGTTTTGATAATAGAAGAAATTCAGGGCAATCACAAAATGGGAGAAAGTAACAGACATTATGAAAACATATTGGATGGAGCAGCAGTCATTGCCAGCACTATACTATAATTGAGTGTACTAGGTTCTTTGGTTTGTTTTTAATGAAATGTTGTAAAAAACAGTACCTTTTGTCCCTGGTTAAATATTTACAGATTATTTTTGGAAGCTGCTATCAGAGTTAAATTAAAAGATCCTACTATTTTGTATCTTGTATGTTTGCATAAACCATATCAGTTCACATTTAATAAGATTTGCTATCAAGTGGACCACAAACTGTTTAAATTCTTAACATCTGCAGCTTTGTTAGGTTTTCAGGGGTTATGTGTCTGAGTAGACTTGTTTAACTCAAATAAGGAATTATGGAAACAATTAAATTTCTTCCATATTTTCATTTCAGTGACAGGCTTCCAGTCCAGCTTTTCAATATGGTATTTCTTTGCATACAGCCAAAACAAGGCATTCTACAGGAACAGAAAATTTGCCATTTTTCTTATCACCACAAGCATATGATATCTGCCATCAGCAGTTGGGAAAGTTTCCATTAAAATAAATATCAGAGAAATAAATATTTCAAAACACTTTTAAACTAAGTCCAAGTAGGTGTATATTGCATAAGCACCCACCAGTGTAACTTGGGATTTTATTGATTTTCATTTTTTTTCATTTACTGTGGTAAGCCTGCCTTAGATTGTTTGTTTAAATATGTTCACATATTTACATAAAACTGCTCCAGTTATGCACAACCTGCCTGCCATTAAAAGTTACATGTTGGGTTCCTACTGGCTTATGAAAGATAAAATAAAAGCAACATGTTTCAACCTGCAAATTTTGTCAATGATACATTTGTAAAGGGTTCCCATGGACTGTTTCTTTATTGAAAGAAAATTATATTCTCTGAACTATTATAAAATGTGAGGCTATTATAAATGTGAGGCTGCTATCCTACATTAAGGATCTAGCTGGCAACTCAGGCTATTTTCAAAAGCAGTAAAAGACATGGATGATAAGAAAAATTACTTAATAGTTCACCATGTCCTTTCAGCTTCTAATGAAAGATTGTTCGATGCAGTGTATTTTCCATTACTTTTCCCTGTCCACTTTTTAATAACCCAAGGGATATGGTCCTCTATAGTTTCCTGTGAAGTCTACTCTTATGCACATCTAGTTACTACAGACTTTTGTCCGTCTGTAAATCCTCCTGAGAGAATCCCTCTTTTCTCTGCTATGTGCTCTTGTAGTGGCCTTCGCAACTTTTCCCAGTGGTAGGGATTCTGAGTGCTTGCCACTGTCATGACATAAGAAGAATTTACATTGCTCTAATTTGCCTAAGAGGAACTAGTCTGTAGGCTGTGTAGGATCCAGCTGGAACCAGTTAAACTTTTTTACAGCTTAATTTTTACACCCAGATCAGATCAGCTAGGGAAAGAGGAATGTTTGTCCTCTTTTTCAACCCATTAGCACAGGGCAGCATATTTGAAAAATATCAGACAAAGCAAGTATATTTTAACTCTTTTGTCTATTATAGCTTTATCCTTATCACTGTCCTTCTATCTGTCAGCCTCTATGGAAAAAAAATGCACTATCCTTTGTCTTCATCCACTTGAGAGAACTATACTTCCTGAGCAGTGAAGAGAGAAAACAGAAAAGAAAACTAGATTTTATTTGGGGCAAGTTGTCAATATTTTTAATACTGGTATATTGTTACTGTGTGTTGTAAAAATGCACATTTCCAGAGTCAGCTTTAGGATATGGGATTTACAGCAATGTGTGGAATGGCAGAAATGTATTCTTGTGCAAGACACCTGTCTTGCACATTGAATGGCTGACTTGGACATCCATTGTAAAATTAATTCCTTCCAGTACATCTCTCCAGCTGTCCTTGTCCTACTGAACTAGTCTAAAAGATAGAATATAGGACTATTTGTTATGAAGTAACACCTATGACTAATATGTAAGATAATTTATTCAGATGTTTTAAGTGATTTCCAGAGTACCACAGGAGCCCCCACGCCTGGTCAAATTACAAACCTGTCCAATTTACTTATTCTTTAGCTTCAACACCACTGTCTTAGAATTAATGTGAATATCCATCTCAGCCTTTACAGAGTTATGGAGTCACCTGGGTTGGAGGGGATCTTAAAGACCATCTAGTTCCACCCCCTTCTGTGGGCATAGACATCTTTCACTAGACCAGGTTTCTCAGAGCTCCATCCAGCCAGGTCTTGAATGATTCCAGGGATGCATCCTGTTCCAGTGCCTCATCACCATCACAGTGGAGACTTTTTTCCCCATATCTAATCTAAACATACTCTCTTTCAATTTGAAGCCATTCCCCTTGTCCTTTCACTATATGCTCTTGTAAAAAGTCTCTCTCCAACTTTCTTGTAGGCTCCCTTCAGGTACTTGAAGGCTGCAAGTAGGTCACCCCAAAGCTTTCTCTTTTCCAGGCTGAACAAGCCAAATGCTCTCAGGCTTTCCTCATAGGAGAGATGCTGCACCCCTCTGAACAACTTGGTGGCCTCCTCTGGACCTGCTCTGACAGGTCCATGTCTTTCTTAGGCTGAGGTACCAGAACTGGATGCAGTTCTACAGGTGGGTTCTCCATGTGGAAGGACAGAGTAGAGGAGCAGAATCCCCTCCCTTGCCCTGCTGGCCACACTGCTTTTGGTGCATCCCAGAATATGTGTGGCTCTCTGGGCTGCAAGTGCAGGTGGGCGGGTCATGTCCAGCCTCTCATCCACCAGCACCCCCAGATCCCTCTCAGCAGGGCTGGTCTTACCTGTTCATCTGTCACCCTGGACTGAAACCAGAGGTTGCTCCAACCCAGGTGCAGCACCAGCACCTGGTCTTGGAAAACCTCATGAGATTGCCATTACCCCCATCTCAAACTTAGCCAGGTCCCTCTGGATGGATCCCATCCTTCAGATTTGGCACCCACACCACTCATCTTGGTGTCATCTCCAAATTTGCTGAGGGTGTTTGCTCCAATTTGCTCAGTCCTTTGTGTCATTAATGAAGGTATTTAATAATACTCTTTCTAACACTGAACCCTGAAGGGCACCATTTGTCACTTGAGTCCATTGGGACTCTAAGACATTGACCACTGCCCTCCAGACGTGACTGTGCAACAACTTATTCATCTAACAGTTCACTCATCAAGTCCATCTCTCTCCAATTTAGGGAGAAGGATGTCGAGGGGGTCTGTATCAAAGGCTTTACAGAAGTCTAGATAAATGCCTTGTGGGTGGCATGAAAATTTAAGAATCATCAAAATACAAGGGCAGCTGTCTATCCAGTTTTTCACTGGTTTGAAAACTACTGATTATCCTACAATAAGTTAAGGGCTGCTCAATAACCTCAGACAGTAGAAGGTTATTACTCTGATTGCTTGAGAACATGGCAGTTTAAACATTTTTTGGAAGATGGAGAAACTCAAAAGGTCTCATCCCCTTTTCCCTGCTGTTGAACCTGACATTCTAGATCCAGCACTAGGAAACAGCTGGAGGACTGTAGGGTTGGGTTGCTCCTCTGCTTTGGCCTGGAAACACGCATAGGCACATCCTCCTTCAAGCTGTTGAGCGAGAGTTTTGCTCCAGAGGGAAACATTTCTGAATTAAAACATACTTGTTCCCACTTGTACAATTTTTAATTTTTTTTTTTCCCCAAATGGAGCTTATTCTATCCCCCTGGCTAATTTTCTGTCAATCCTTCTTTGCCAAGGGGAGGGCAGAGATGAAATACAGTCTGCTAGCAACAGAACTGAAGAATATTGCCCATGTAGCTGAAACAAAGAACAATCTCTGCTCTGGAGACACTGATTCAAAACTGGTATAATAGCAATGACTGTTGTATACCCTCAATGTGAAGGACTTTGGCATCATCAAGAAAAGCTGAGGAGGAACTGCTGCAGCCAATTGGAAGGACCCTCTGTGCAGCCTCTGCAGCAGAAAGGCAACACACTGTCAGGGCATTAGGGGTTCTCCCAGTCCTCAGCAGCAAGTGAGACCAGGTTAAAAGAGTTTTATATCCCATTCTTAGCCTAAAATATTTTTCTGCTTGTTTTCCTCAGAGTTTCTACTGGAAAAAAAGCAGTTTTGGGTGTCCCCATGGTGACTCCTGCCAGACACAAAGCTGCCTTGGGAGTGGAGCTGCACCTCAGGCTCCTTTGTCTGCTTCAGCAATTGAGAGCTGTTGCTTTGCTTCAGCATGATGGAGTGGGGGTTTGTAATGAAACTAGCCCTGGTAGGTCAGAGGAACATTTGGCACATATTCCCTATTTCTAAGTTTTCCACTCCTTTTGTCCTCAATTAAGTGATGATCGAAATCAAAACTAATTTAGTAACGTTTAAGATAAGTTGTTCTAAACCTAATTACAATTAAGGGGAGTTTTGTATTGATTTTGTTAATTTATATTATTCTGGAGGAGTACTTTGCAAGCTGCTCAGATCAAAATGGCAGATGAGAGAATATAAATTTGCTATTTTTTCTGAAGTCTTGGTGAAGAAAGAGGCCAGTATGTCTGTGCGGAATATTTCAGCCTCTCACAGTCACAGTCCCTCCCTGTCTCTTCAAATTAAATTTGTTTCCTGCCAGTCTTGCCTTAGGTTTCCAGGTGTAGGTGGGCTTGGGACTCAAAGCAACAGCAGAGGGGCCAAACCTTAACATGATTGCTATTTTCTCCACTAACAGAAAGCAGACTTCCTAACGTTTTTTTAAAAACCCTTTATCAGGCCAAAATTTATCAACATGCATAATGGTTAATTAGGGGGAATAGAGTTCAACTGTGTCCTTAATCTGATTAACTCTTAGAGCAATACATTTCCCAGACTAATTACCAGATGTGGGAAGGAGTCATTCTCTTTCTACATGCAAATTTAACTCAAGAAAACTTCATGGAGCTGAGAAGAAAGGTGCAGAAAAGCAGAGTTTCCATCATTCTGCAGTTAAGTCAGAGAAATTTGTAGCAGTCTTTAAACTATTTAACTTCAGGAAGAATTAAATTTCCAGGAAGCTGGGTTTGGGGCCGGGAGAGGGGTGGTGGAACAGAACTTTTAAATGAGGAAAATATCATAAGTAGTTGGTTATATATCAAAAATTACTTTTATTATATAATAATAAGTAATAGATTGAAAATTTTTAGCACATGTAGTACTGTTATAGGTATATACTTGTAAGGCATATTTCCTTTTTTACAACTGAAAAAGCTGCCTTCACTTGGTTGTATTTCAACCTTTCTTCTCCTTCATCTATGTTCCTGTCCAGCATACATTTTGCCTATAGAATTTCCAGTTCTGTTCAGGGTTCTGCAATTATCAGGAGTTGATATTAAATACAAATTATTATTACATTGGCAAGATTTATGTGTTTTTTTAAGAAGACCTAAAGAAATTAGAAAGAGCTCCTAATATATTTGTTAAGTTTTTTTGTTGTTGTTGTTGTTTATTTGTTTTTCCAACAAGTATGACACAAAGAAACGGAAGTGATGTATTTCTGTAAATGAGGATTTTGTATATGATAGACATAGAAATGAGGTAAGGCTTTCAGCTTGCCAACTGCTTTGAGTTATTCCTGTCAATCCACCTACCTAATCCATTGCAATCTTTTCCTTGAATTTGAAACACTGGAAATTGAATTTAAGTTTCTGTGGCCAGACACTTCTCATTACAAAAGAAGTGGTCTTGAAGCAAAACCTTACCTCTGTATATGACTCTCCAGGGTCCAGATCAGGACAGCATGGTTCATCTCAGCTCAGGAGGGATTCAGAGCTGTCTTTTTGATTTTCCTTCTTAACAGTGAAGTGGGGACTAGAGTCAGAGGTGAGCCTTTAGTGCAGCCCTGGATGCCAGTGCACACACACACTGTGGACTTGTTTTGATGGTTTGTCCTCAAGACTTAATTGAGAGATGGCAGCGCAGAACATGTATTGCTCTGAAGAAAGCGTTAATTGTACTACTATCAGGAACTGGGTGTTCTTTGAAATATCTCCCAATCCTGAAAAAGTTAAGGGTTTTTTTCTTTCTTTCTTTTCTTTCTTTCTTTTTTTTTTTTTTTTTTTTTTTGAGGATGTTTTCCCCTGATAGCTGAAGAAAAAGTGATGATTACAATAAGAGAAATTTAAGAGGTTTCCCTATCTAAGGTCAGTGGCGACATCCCTATATATCATGGGTAACTCTAACAGTCTTAAAGAGGCTTTGTTATCATATATAGGGACAACTGTTCCCATCATATTTATCTTTCACTCCACAGCTTATAGAAACCAAATATCTGTCATCAACAATTATTAATCATCCATTTACCCTGCTGAGATAGCTAATAAAGCATCAAATGCAGTTTAAACGCTCAAGAGGAGAAGAGAAAATGTAATCCAAATTTTCAAAAGTAAAGGGAAGAAAAATCTCATGTAACATCTGTGCACCACATGTTCATAAATTACAGCAGGCCTGTGAACACTTCTCCTTTCATCTGTATGTCATACAGATTTAATAGTTCATCATTTCACAAACAAACAATACTATTCTGCGCCATGTTTAAAAGAAGGTGTGATCAGCACTCCAGCAGCACTGCTGCAAGCTGCTCTCCACTGAGGATGAGCTGCTGTGCTTCAGCATCTCGTGGTGCCTCAGTCTTTGCATGCAAAGCCTCTTCTTCCTGGAAAGACTGAGGACAAGCACCTGAACTGCACCTCAGGAGGCTGGGCCCAAGTGTGATCACCTGTGAGTCTCCAAGGAAATTAATCTTTGGTGCTTAGACCACCAAAAATGCTGCTGGAATGTGGGAGCTTGCTCAGGAACGTGTCTCACCTACACACCTTTCCACCAGCAGTGCATTATAGAAGAGGGATTTTTTTTAGCTTGAATGAAAAAAAAGTGAAGAAAATGTTGCACACTCAAGGTATTCTACAAGTATTTTACCCAATGCTGTATTGCATATGTTAAATACATGTGCTTCCATCTACTGAACTAAGACAAGCCAATGGGGTAAAAAGAAATATGCAGATAACCAGGTTTTCTCCTACCTTCTGTTTCTGGTGAAATGTATCCATCTCTTCATTAAATCTATGTGCATCGTTAAATCCCAGCTCCTGGGCTGACTCTGCACATCCACAAGAAAAATCCAAGTATTGTGTCTTGTAGACATTTATTCCAAGATGCAGAGTGTTAGGTGCAGAGCCAGAAACAAGAGCGAGAGAGAGAAAAAGAAATTTTGCTTTTATATTATCTCCCATTGTTAAAATAACCTTCTTCTCATCAAAAACTTTGACATTTTAAAGAGGAGGTAGAATTTAAAATATGCAAGGGTTTTCCCCATATAGATATGGTTAAGGAGCAATAAAGAATTTGAAGACTACAAGCATTCCAGGGGTAGTGTGCTAAACACACTGGTAAGTTTGACTCCTTATAGCCTAAAATATCAAAACTAATTTAGTTGTAATATACAACTTTGGAATCATGTTCAAGAAAAATCCAGTTTTGAAACACTTTTCAGCTTGAGAAATTTCCATAATTTCTTCTTTTCTGCAGATGCTTGTTCTAATTTAGGAAATTATATAAAATATGTAAGAGGCTGCAAATCCAATTTAAAACATTTCAGATTGTTATCCCAAAGAGAGCACAAAGGCACTCTTCCTCTGTGTAAGTCTTCATTTAACAAAGTGCTTAAGCACAAGCTTATAGAATGATTTAAGCAGAAGTGTGTTAAACTTTGTAGGCATTTTTGTTGCAGTTATCAAATCCTAGCAGGGGATTGATTTCTATGTAATCAAATTACTTCATTAAATCACAGCCTCATATTTCTCTTCTGAACTCTTGAAAGAGCTACTGAATTTAACAAAAGGCCATTAACTGCAGCACAGGGCAGGCAGTGCCTTGCTAGCACAAAGATGACTCCCGGTTCACTTATCCAAAGGCTCTGAACCTGCCAGGGAATTTAACTGGATATTGCATGTGATGAACTGTTAAAGCAAGCAAAACCTGTCATCTGCACAGGGGCCACCAGCCAATGGACTGACTCCCTCAGACCAGGTTAAAACAGGAGGCAGATGTTGGAACCAACTTGTTGGAAATTGGATTTATCTGCAGCTGCACAACGGAATACTTCCAGTTACTCCAAATGAATTTTTGGAAAGCATTTTTAGAATAGGAATTTAAAAGAAACTGTGAGTCCAGAAATCCTTAGCAGGCCAAATTTCAGGTATAAAGGTCACCATAATTATCAAAGAACAAATAATAATATTTTTTGTCCTTTTGTTTTTCAAAGATGGAAAAGACAGCGGCCACGTTTCCATAATGAGCAAAGTGAGATTGTAGAATTTCTGTTTTCCCAGCAGGAGCCATTTTCCTGTCTCTCTTTCCATTGTACTGTTGACACGTGACCTGGCATGCTGTTGTCTCCTCACCCTCCAAATGCTCGATTCTGGGAGATGTCCTATGAGTCTGCAAAAATAAACCAATTGGGTTTTTATCCTAGGAAAATGCAAAGTGACGAGCATGAAGAAATCATGCCTAATTTGATCTTTTCAAAAGCTTACTGAGTTTAGGAGAATCCTAAGCATATGGTGCCAGGAGATCTATAGGATAGGAACTGTGTGTTCAGGAAACTGATTTCAAATAGGAAACAGAAGCTCATTGATACAACTGCACTGGAGATAAAACAGGTGGGAAAATATACATGCTTCTGGATGTGGCTTTGTTCCCACTTTAACTCCAGGTGCAAGGAGTTTTGTAGATGGTGACTGACTGCAGCCCAGACAATTCCTGCTGTTGCTGGACAGCCCAGTGCTCTTGTCAGCATCATAAGGAGGTGGCCAGAACAGATTTACCACAGAGGAGATGAATAGGAGTAAAACCCACAGCAATTCAGCTGTTGTGGTTTGCTGGTGGAGGACAGTGGCAGTGCATTTTGCACGGATAAAGCACTTTACATGGAAAATCCTGAGTGGAGCTAGTGTGGAGCATGGACTCACTGAGATGGTGAGAGCTCCGAGTGTCCTTTCAAGTATTGCCCCAGTGTAACTCCAGAGAAGTTCATCCCTCTTACTGCTGATGTGTCACAAGGTGGCATTGACTCAAACCGTTTTGAAGCTGCAAGTCCATCCAGGACAACATGCTGGCTCCTGGGATGTGCTGTGCTGGAAGGTTTAGTGCGAGACTGAAATACTGCAAGATGTAATCACAAGTGGTCAGATAGAAAAGTAGGGTGAGTGTTACTGTGACTCACAGAGGGAATACAGCAACACACAGACATCAAGTGTCCAGAGCACAGAAGAAAAGGACTCAAGTTAATTGAAACCTCAGCTATTTATCATTTTCAGGACAATAACCAGGGATTGGGTAATGAGGTATCCACCTCTCCAATCCCACTCATCAGATGAGAAGTCCTTCACATCATATCTTTAACAAAGGAATGTAAACTATTTTGTTTATCTTACAATTGCGTGAGAACACTGACTCCATCCTACAGAAACAAATCAGAAGGCTTATTTTCAGGGACAACAGATGAGAGAAGCATTTATGCCACTCCTTAAAAAGATAAAATGTTTCTCTGCAGCCATGGAAAAGAGGATCAGACCTGAACACTTATATACTAAGCTAAAATGCACATAAAAATCGATGTTTCATCACACCTCTGTAAGATGAGACACAGAGATGAGTGAATGGCACTGAGGTCTCTGTAGCTCAGTGAGGTGGAATCCAAAGTTTCATCAAATGAAAGTCAGAGTTTTAATTTTTCTGCAGTGCAATATTTTCCAGTATTTTGGAATTTCAGAATGGAATTTTGAGCTGTCACTGTACTCCAAACAGGTTAAAAGATTTTCCTGAGGAAAAAAAAAATTAAAAAGATATCTGTGCTTCTGTATGTCTCACAGGCCCCAGAAATCCTAAATTTTATAATTTAGGAAAAAAAAGTTGTATGAAGTTGAAATATTTCCCTCAGTTGTATGCAAAAATATTTTTAATTTTTATGTATTTTATCATTTCACACAATTTTGCAGGAAATAAAAGTGAATAATGTCAATTTACGGGAATTCATGTTTCCAGATAAATAATAAAGGAGAGGTAGATGTTTCTGTCTCCTAATTCTGGGACTAATAGATAAACTTATTTCATGGTTACTACCTAAGCAAGCGAGTAGAAATTTTTCACAAAAATATTTTTTTTATTAAAATGTTGCTTTGGATTATACCAAAATAATTACTTTAAATTTCATTGTGATAAAAAGGATATTGATGGTATTGTAAAATTTAATATAAATTTGAAACATAATTCTTGTATTGTATTATATCAATTTTAATTTTTCTAAATTTTTTACCTTTGCTTTATTCACATATAGTAATTATAATATGCATTATGCAAATGCAATATCCATCTGCCCAGCTGTTTCATTACCAAACACAAGGTGTTTTGGCTTAAGAAGCAAGTAAAAGGTGTTTCAGTGAAAACTTTGTGAACTGGTTGATGAGATCTTCAAGGATTCTGAAAATGTAAAATTCTGCTTTTAATATGGCTTAATAAAATAATGTAAAATAAAATGCCAAATAAAACATCACAAAATACCATCTTGAAACCCTCTAAATGACAGATTTCTAGCATGAAAGCAACTGACTTGTAATTACAGGTTTTGTGGATTTTTGTCCAATTGGGTTTTCCCAGAAATGCTGGTGTCAGCAAAATGGCATTTACTTTTGCATGAGTTTTAATAGACAAATTCATTTTTGAAATCGTAAATAGAGATAAGGGAAAAACCTTCTTTTACTTCAGTCTTGTTAGGCACTTTAGGAAAGGTTAACTTACCTCTGTCTTTTGTGAATTAACTTCTTGATCTTCCCATCAAGCAGCTGCAGCACTACCAGATTTGACATTGCTGCATGTTGAGTGGCCATTTGGGGTTTAGGAGAATCACAAGAAGGGGCTGTGGTGCTGGGAGAAATGTGTTTTCCCAGAACGAAAGACTTTTACTTGAGAAAGCTAAAACACCTGAAAAAAAAAATAAAACTCAAGAATTTGAAGACATCTGGGACTTCACCTGAATTTATTTGTCCTGCATTTTTTTTTGTTAACTATTTTTTAGATATCCATGGACATGCACATCAGAGGAGTAAAAGGAATCCCATGGAGAAGGCAGGATGGCAAGCCCCCAGACATTCAGCAGAAAAATTCCCTAGGAATTTTCCCAGGAAACAGGCCAGGATTTCTCCAGGAGAATATTTTCTTCCATTAATTTTTGTGGCACATAAGGGAGTTGAAGAACATGGAAATACTTGGTAGAAGACACATGGCTATAGTGCCAGGTACAGAAAGCAATCTATAACTTTGTTATAATTTTTTCCTTATTTTTTAGGCCTGACAGAGAATTACTTAACAAAGGAACAGCAAATAGGTGAGAGAAAAAAGAGCAGGAAGTCTCCACAACTAACATTTCATAGTAAGACTTTTTTCTTATTGATATTTCAAGTTGGATCCTCAAATCCTTGTTCCAGACATTCATTCTGTGGCAAATAACTGTATCAGGGAAGAAAGATACATGTGACTATAATGTGCAGGTAAAACTGTACATAGCTGAGGCATAAAAGGATTCTGGATTTTGAGGGTGAGTTTTATTGCGATATTTTATTTTGTTTATTTGTTCAAGAGGAGAACATATATTAAATATGAAGATTAGATAGAAAAATAATGAGGTTTCTTGATTAAGAAAGCAAGAATAATATGTAATACCCTAGTATTCCTTTAATCTGCTTATCCAGTGCTAGTATAATATGTTTTCTTTCTTTAACCAGGCTTCTAAATGGATGAAAGTCACAGTAAATTAGCGAGGCCCTCCCACCCACTTTATAAAGGTTATGTCATGCAACAAAGATTAAAAATAATATGTAGTTCAGGAAGACAATGAAATTCTAAATTTAAATAAATTAAATTACTAGCTTCACTCATGTAAATTGTACCATAAATTTCCTTATTACTCCCAAGAGAAAAATTAATTCAAAAGAATTTTATAGAACTTCTCTGTAGAAGATTGATGTCAGGGAAAAAGGCTGAGTTAACCAAATAAATACAATACCCATAATCCTTAAAATAAAATACATTAATTAAAGCTATCTTCAAATTGATCTGCTGTCAGTCATGCTGACTTTCTTATTTTTATCTAAAGTGTAGGTTTTGAAGCCATCAGCTGACATTATTATTCTTTTTTGTGGGGTCGGGTTGGACTGTGCTTACTCGCTATGTGTGAACATTAATACTGAGTTTGAATACAGCAAAAAGAGTTGCAAAAGCTTTCCGGATTACCCAGCTTTCAAAAATTCCCATTTCTCATTAAGGATGTGGCAAAGCACTGTTTTAATTAATAGCCGTGAGTAATTTTTTTGGCATCTCACGATTTTAATAGAAAAATGAATTAGTAGAAATGTTGAATAAACCTTACAGTAATTTCATTTTTTTTTTTTTACATTTAATGTTTGATACACATTTGCTATCACACAGCCGTTCTGTCCCGTACTGCCTCTGTGCCTGCTTCTCGTTGTTGCAGCGTAGGCAGCGTTGCAGTCACCAAACTGTGGAGCTACCAGGTGCTGTCAAACCTGTTCAGGAGAGGCCAGCTGATTCCCGTGGTTTCACAAGTCCCTCAAAAAGCAGTTTGAAAAGGCTTTGAATCCCTGGCACAAACAGAGGCAGGTGTCACAGGGTCTTTCTCGTGGCTCGAGAAATGCTCCGGAGATATCCCCTCGCAGGGATTCCTGGTGGGGACAGAGCCTGGAGCGGTGCGGGGGCGGTTCTCAGCCGGGCTCCTGAGCTGGCGTGCGGCGAGGCGCGGCTCCTCCTGCCAGCGGCGCCGTGCGGGCACATCCCGCATGCGGGGCGCGCAGCAGGACTGCGGGGGAACAGCTGCTCGCCCCTCCGAGCCGTGTCCCGTGCCAAGCCACATGCAGCTGTCAGTGGCTTCGAGATGCAGTTGGTTGATGCTGCGTACTCACAAATATTGCTGCCGTCTGAGCTGGATTTAATTTTGGGGGGATTGAAAGAAAGTACCTTGGGAAGGATTGTATGAGGAGAAGACACATAAACCTTCCTGACTCAACTTTGTTATTTTCACAAATGTGGAACACATTTGGTCTGGCATCCCATTGATTTGTTTACTGCTCTTGTGTCCCACATTTGCTGAGGCTTTCCAAACATAGATATTTCTCTCATCTGGCCTGGCTCTGACTACTGCACTGAGAACCCAGCATAGGAGGTGGAGTACGTGTCCAGGACATTTGGATGGGCATAAAAATGAACACGGTGAACTTTTGAAATAACCTGGGCTGTACTTTCAGGCTTGCCCGTGGCTCAGGTGTAAAAATTATTTGTTTTGTTTGGGAAATTATGTTAGTGTATCAGCTATAAACCCTTATCTTGGTTGCACGCAGCTCTTGATGTGATCTGCCCCTGGATGTGGAATATTATAGCACTGTTACAAATTATTCTGTCTTTGTGCTTTGGAAGCTATGCAGCATGGCTTGGTTTCAAACATTACTTTTGTTATAAAAATCAGTGCTTCCTAGAGTGACCTGAAACTATTCAGGTAGGATTTAAAGGAGCAAAGAATTTCACAGATGGCTGACTTGTTACTGCATTGTGGCACATGTATATAGTTCTGTGTTTCAAAAAAATATTTCCCCCTTTTGTTTTAGATAAGGTTATTAGTAGTTTTTCATACAACTGTAATTCCTAGCTTGGGTAGGATGCATTCCAGTCAAATAAAACCGAAAGAAGGAAGAAAGCCATCTTCTCAGCCATTTTGCAGAGTCCTCTCCCCTGACACTTCCTTCTAACCACTATCTCAGCTGTACTAAAGAGGGCAAGCGATCCTCCTCAAACATGCTGAGGAGTTAAATATGTATTAGCTCCACTGCCCTAACACCTGATATAATCTGCAGTAATGGCTGGGAGATCTAAAGAGGTCTATTTTTTTTTCAGCATGTACTTTGAGGCCTGGTGTGTAGACCCTGTTGTACTGCAGTCTTTCAGATATGCATTGACTTCTTTGAAATGTCTCTGCAATGGCCCAGAAGACACTCGTCCCAGAAGCAGTTGCCTAGCATGCATCATTCTTGGCAGTATCTGCAAATAAACTTCTTGTAATTGGTTTAATAATTTTCAAATAAAAAAATTATGATAGCTGTGGACAGCTATAAATAACAGAAATGAAACACATTATTTGCACTGTGCCTTCACATGCACTTGTTTAGCTCTTTTTGCTGTTAAGTTAAAACATCTGTTTCTATGGAAGTGGAGCATTCCATGCAACAAACACAGCACTGGAAGTGACCCACATATTAAATGACAACATTTGACAAATTCTAACAGTTGATTACTGGGGAGGAGTAGACTGTGGTTATAATCAGAGTAAACCAAAAAAATGTGTACCTTTATAAACCTAGAGTTTAAATGAAACATCTGTACTGAATCATGTTTGTAGAAGTGCACTGTAGCCAACTACCAGACCATATGATAATGGGGTGTTTTTAACGATTCCTATTTCCATCGCCATCCTCCAAATCAGATCCAGACTGTGCCCACTGGCATGAATTCTGCTGGAAACCAATTGGGATAGTGTCAGGCTACAGTGAATATTGTAAGTTTAGATACAGATAGCCATAAAATCTAGAGATTCCAATGCCTTATGGAGATTATAAGCACAGGTAGACACTCAGGTGAATATTAGCTGTGGCTTTGTATGCTGCAGACTTGTCATGTCTTGACCCTGGAAAAGAGGGATATGTTGAAATGAGTGCAGAATCTTATTCATAAAGAAATATGAGTGTAGAGGAAGAGAGTGGATATTAGAATTGCAGCAGCAGATCAGTTGGTGATAAACTGGGAGTGCTCAGGCTGGCACCAGCCTTGGCAACTCACTTAATTCTTTGGGTCTGTGAAACCGGTGTACAACAGTCAAGTAAATACAATTGTCTTTGACTGTTTCCTGTTGCTGTTAAGAGGAGACAAAGCAAAAGAAAAGTAGTTTAGTCCATCTCTTTATGTAGATACTTAAACTGGTATTCATTAGCAGCATCTGAACATAAGCATTTTCTTATTACTGCAGAATATTCCTGGATTAATTAAAAAACACAAATGCCTAAACTTTGTAATAGTGCTACATAGTCACCACAATCTTTAAAAAACAGAAAAAAAAGCATACCTAGCCTTCAACTCTATTGTTAGTTTTAGATGACCTATAATAAAAAGGTTGCTGTTTTATTAGGAAGACCTACCTATTCATAATTCCTTGACCAACATGAGTAATGCTTAATAAAAATTGAAATATTGAAAGAGTGAAATATTACTGAAGTGATGGCAAGAAATAGCAGTTAATTGGGATGTGTAAGATCCTCATTCGGATCAAGGAGATGAATGTTATTTGGCAGGAATAAAAATACAGGCTACATTAGCATGGAACAAATAATATAATGGGTGGTAGTGTCTAAATTTACTGTTAGTAGAACACACCTAAAATACTGCAATAATCAAATTATCTCATTGCTTAGAGATAATCTGGCAGTTCATTATATCCATCAGGACTTAACTGGGATTTTATTTCATAGAATCATAGAATTGTAGGATGGTTTGGGTTGGAAGGGATATTAAAGATTTTCCAGTTCCATCTCCTTTCCATAGGCAGAGACAACTTTGGCCTGGTTGGTCAGAGCCCCATCCAGCCTGACCTTGAGTGATTCCAGGGATGGGTCAACCCAAACTTCTCTGGGCAACCTGTTCCAGTACCTCCCCACCCTCACACTAAGGAATTTCTTCTTACTACATAATCTAAATATACTCTCTTTCAGCTTAAAGCCATTTCCCCCTTGTCTTGTCACTGCATGTCCTTGTAAAAAGTCCCTCTCTAGCTGTCTTGTGTGTTCCCATCAGGTACTGGAAGGTGCTATAAGGACATGGGATGAGTTTTTAAGATAACAGGAGTGTTCTCTAATGAGGGATTAGAGATAAATCTCTACAGTATTCATTTGAAATATAAACTTGAGGACTTTGATTGTCTGATACTTTATTTTAAACATTCTATTTAATTTTGCAAATAGTGTATGAGAAGCTTAAATACGAGACCACTGCCGTAGTAGACAACATAGTACCACCAGTGTGCTTAAATACACAAGAAGATCTGAAATAAAAACCATGATTGCTTTGAGATAAACACAAAAGGGTGGGGGGATGTTAAAGCTTGAAGACTTAGAAATACCACACCGTCTTTGAGTTTATATTTTATTTTAAAATTTCCCTAGATTTATGTTATTGTCACAATGGATTATGATTATTTGCCTGACTTGATCATATATAAAACTAATGTCTAGAGAGTCCTCTGAGAGGGCTCTCTTCATTTAATACTCTACAACTAATAACATACAGTGTCTTTATACAAAATTAAATGCTTTGTTATATAGATACTCAGTTGAATACCTCATGATTTTTAGAACTGTCTGGTATTAAATTCACTCCAGTGGAGAAATTTTGAATTTTGCAAAGCCAGGAAGCATGACAGCTACCATTTTGTGACTTGTGTTTTTCTACTCATATTATGCACCATTTTTTAAATTCTATTTTGCCATTTGCATGTTGTGTGGGATACTGACTGTATGGCATGACAGTTGAAAGTCTGGCACACACTCTTGACAGCTGTGCTGAAGGGAAGGCTGCGATGCGTGCTACATCTGGAGGTGCTGAGGCTTGACTGCAGACAGTGAAAAAGTCCAATTTCTCTTTAGGGATGACTGGGATAGATTTACAATATCTAAGCTCTCATTCAGAAAGGGGACTCCAGAAGGATCTACCCAGGCAGTTGCTGTTGCAAAATCAAAGCCAAAGACTCTATAGCATATTTTGTGATTCTACAAAATAAGTTAAATAAAAACAAATTAAATATTGAGGCAGGGAACTCATGACATTGCCTATACTATCCTGAAATAGCAGCCAAGAGGTATAGGTTTTCTGTCTCGTTTTCTTCTAGTTTATAAGATATGCTTTTGTTTACTTTTACTTGTAAAGCTGAATCTGGACTTCATAGGAAGCTTTATGGATGACTGGAGAATTGCTGAAATGGTAATACTATCAATTTCAAGAAATTCAAGTCTAATTAATTAAGTTGCAGTGTGTCTTAAAGAAGTGGAGTCAGAAGTAAGGGGCTTGGCAAGCTGTTTTTCTAAACTTGATCTGTTGCCATTTTTGTTCAGGGAAAAGGATGATCCTTTATGAAAGATTTCATGTCCTGTCCAGTCAAAACCTCTTAATTCACACATTTGGGTCACATAAAACCAGTATATTCTTATGGTTACAGGAAATCTTCAATTTTTAATGCCATTATAAAACCACAATAAATATTGCTTAATTCCAGAGCAAAGTAGAAATTCACTTTGTACACTTGCATATTTAAAAAACTAAAGGGGCCCAAGTTCTTCTGCACATGTAACATTCAAGGAGTGATGCATTTTGGTAAATGCAGACCTTCTACCTGCAACACTTAGTCTTGAGAGTAGTACTTGCCAAATATTTCTGGCTTCTATTTATTAATCCAGAATGTTCCTCCCAAAATGAAAGTATCCTGGGTATTTTATAATGCATGAGGAGGTGACAGGATTGGTTGGGAAGGTGACTGCTCTGGTTACAGGCATTTCCTAGATTTTTTCTTCAATGTTTTGATCCTTCTCGTTTTTGGAGACACGGTGCTTCAAATTAACCTAGTGCCAGCCTGGAATACTGAATATGTCTTGGGAGCAGAAGTGGGGTCAGTGGGGAGCTGAGGATCATTCATGTCCACACTATGTCCTTCTGCAAGGCTGTGTTGTGCCACACAGCAACAGTTTGACCTCACTGTACCACATTACTCAAGGCCCAGATGGAGTGTTTCCCACTCTGCCCAGTTCCACAAATCCCTTTTCAGCAGAGGAGCTGGCAAGGCACAGGGATGGCCTTTTCTTCTCCAACACTGGGGCATCAGTGCCCAGGAGAGTGAAGCTTCACTGGGTCTGGAAGAAAGAACAGAACAATTGATAAAGGCAGTTAGGAATGCACTAGGAATGTGCTTAGAATCTTTGCTGATGTTTTTTACAGAAAATCCAGACTTGTCTTCATGACTGTAATTAAAGTGGTGATTCCTATTGAATGCATCATTCTGTTGCTGCACCAGAGCATATTCCTGTTCAAGCACAGCATCATGTTCATGCTCCACTTCCAGTTTCAAGGCCGTATTTTCATTTCATCAGCCAACTAAGAACAAGTGGTCATCGAAATAAGCTTCCACTCATCATATTTTTAAAAATTCAGTAGAACCTAGGACAGCCTCAGAGCACTACAACTCATGTCAAAGGTCCTGTAGCACATACCAGAACAAAAGGAAAGTGTTCAGGTTATGGGGGTGAAATGCTACCCAAATCAATGCAGTACACAGAAATTTGCAACCTTGATAGAAAGACTTTCTAAAATATTAGTGTTGCTGTTGATATGCTCATTTTCCCCAAGCAAGCTCCATCACAAGCTGGTCTTAATTGAGCTCTACATTCAGTCTTATCAATCTGTATTAAGGAAATAACAAAATTACTTTAATTTTGGGGAAATTACATATTCAAAGAATTTGAAAGCAAAGTGGTTTTACATAAAGTGAAAGCTACTGTTAGGAAAAGAAAATTGAGAAAATATTGAAGCTACTTAGTCAACTCCACTTCTTTTGAAAGAAGACACTTGGTAGCATCTAAAATATTAGACTGACACCAGCAAATCTCTTGATTATTCATGCAGCTTCCAGGAGGCCAGCTGCTACTTCTGCCACTGAGTCATAGATATGAGACTTCATTACACTTGAGTACACGGTGCCTTGCTTGGCATAGTCATAGTCAAGTCATGAAAATTAATAAAAAAATATTTTTAGATAATTTGTTGATTCACTGATATAGCTTACTCACTCACTTAAGCATCTCTCATCTTTCATGTTCTGTGTCAATTTTCCTAGTTAGAATGAACAAACCTGCTTTGCAGAAATATTCAAATGAATCTTTGGTTCTGATTATAAATTACTATCTCTGTGGTTAGGTCATTAAAGAGATGCTTTACTGAATAAAGGACATAGGTACTGTAAACCCTTCCCAGCAGCTCTAAAAGAGAAATTCTGCTTTTTCACCGTATTTTTCCACTCCAGCCTCACCAGATGTAGCATACATCATATTTGTAGTTTCAAAACAGCTGTCAACAGTGTGTACCGAAATCTCAGCTGCCCTGGCATTCAAATGGTATTTCACAAGACATACAAGTGCAATTCCAAATTAGAGGAACAAACAGTACTGCAGAAACATGTAATGGATTGGTGGAAGAGTAAACCAGATCAGTGGCACTCTTTTCTGTTTACCAATTTAACTAAAGTACTCACATCATCCTGTCCAAAAATATCTTTCTTCTCTTTTTATAATTTTGGCATTGTTGAATACTCTTTTTCTCTTTGTTCTGGTATCAGATTACGTTTATTTATTCAATTCCTATTTCAAAAATTATATCTTAGGTAGGATTATTTCTTCAGTCATCTACTAAAATCAGCTCCTTCCTGCCTTCCCAGAAACTTACCACACTGATCAAAACATGAACATTGTGATAGCCTAGCTTGTTTGTTAGGTATCTGAAGGAAGACATTTATCATTAACCATGTGAAGTTCTGCAACAGCCTCTCAGCAGAAGCAGAAACAAACAAGGGAATCTACTCTAGTGTAGATTTTGCTACTGAGCAGAAGTTACTTCCAAGAAAAAGAGTCGGGAGGCTTCTTTGATCGGTGTTTGTTATGTTTCTGTGTTATTCCTACATGTATAGGAGCAAAATCAATCTCCATGGAAGAATTTATTTTTATTTGGCATCTGGGTATGGCCTAGCTCCTCCAATGCAGAGCTGATTAGCCAAACTTACCAGCAAGAGTCGGTTGAAGAGCTGCTCATATGTCATCTTTAGGAGGATACTGTAGATATCAGTAGACAGATACAGAGTCCTGCTGAATACTCTTCAAATCTTGCATTATGTAAATTAAAAATTCTTGTTAGATTGAGGTTATGGAAACATGAACCAAAAATCTGATGGTGATCATATCAGTACTGAAAGTACTGGTATGCTCCAGAGAGCAGGCAGTCACACAGATCTCTCTCATCCTCCTGCTTCATCTTTCTTATATGTTGTGTCTAATCAGCGTTCAGTCTGTTGTTCCTCTCCTCCTCATTGCTCTTTTGGTGACAACCAGAAGCCTGATCCACCCAACTGGAAGGCTGATCCACCCTTCTTGAACTCAGTTTCTTTGCTGAGTACCAGAGTAACACAGAACTCCTTCCAAGAGACCCAGTGGCTGCCTTTCTCCAGTCAGGTGTATAGGACCTGCCAAAGAATCCAAATCATATCTTGTTTTACAACCACAGAATGAAATACAAATGCCAGAGTTGATCTGTTAATAGTTTTTATCTACAAAGTCTGTAAGACAGGGCGCAGCCATCTCCTCTTTTCCTTCCCCTGTTGTCTCTTTGCTGTGTGCATACCATGCAGCAGGAAGATTGTGCATTACATCTTAATGTACTTGAGCTCATTCAAATGCTCCATAAGGCAGAAACCAAATACAGGAATGAAGATTTGGCAAAGCAAGCTCTGGAATCTGGCTCTGTGGAGCCAGACCCTAAGCTGGAGGTGCACAAGCTGCCCATGGACCTGAGCAACTCACCATGGCTCTAGTGGGAAGCAGTGGGTTGAGTGAAGGTGTGGCAGTGTGGTTTTGAGTTTTTGGAGTTATTATTGTTATATGGTTCGTTCCATGTACCCCCTATATCCCTTCCCTATTTGATTCATCCTGGTTACTGTGATCTGTCAATCTTAAGTTATGTAACCCCCAGACCCTGTCTGTCCCTCTGAGACCTCGCCTTCAGCGTGGAAAGTTCTAACAGGATCACCGAGTGATTGGACAGAATTCCTGTTTCCCCCTCCTACTGTATCCTGTTTGTTCCCCTACATGTCACTAAGTTAGAGAGTCGTGCCCCGCTTATCCCTAATTGGTCCCAGGTTAGACCCTACCCCTGGTTCCTCCCCCCTATGTAAGTTACTGTATTCGGGTGCTCAGGGGCTTTTGCCTGAGCTGGCACCTTCAACTAAGATTGTTCCCACTGTGGGACAAATAAAGTTGGTGGCTGAATCTCAAGCGGAGCCTCCCTCTTTCTGTTCCTGCCATCATCGCTCGCTGCCTGCAGACAAACCAAGACTCACGGGATCGGCAAAGTTCGTTCTGCTACTGAGCCGTGCCCTCGGTGCCATGGTGCCAGGGCTGGCCGAGGCAGAGATCACACTGACACCGCGACATGAAGGTTTCCTAGTCAAAGTCATAGGTACAAGGAGATGCTATTCTCAACAGAAAGACCGACTATTGACTTACCAGGCAGTTCATTTCAAGTCTAAGAGCAAATGAAAAAGCATATTCATAGAGGAGGAATGAAGATGTCGTATCATGGGTTCCAGCTCTTCTGCTAGATAGTCTTTCCTCCAGCAATATTCTGGTGACTGCCACAGCAGTAGGTTCAGAATAACTCACTGACCAGTTTCCAGTATTGCTTGAAATGAGCTTTGGAATGGGCAGGCTGATTAAAGGCTCAGTACAGCCTGTAATGTGGTCACAGTGCCCAGGAAGGTCTGGTGCTTTCCTACCAAATACTTGGTTTCAGGAACCAATGTTCAGTTATAACTGCAAATGGGGGTTGTTACTTTATGATTGCTGGTTGCATTTACATTGAAAAAAAGTGTTTTAAAGAGACAAGTGTCTAAGATAGTTGTGCTGCAGCTAATGGTCTCATGATGTGGTTTGTGAGAGCAGAGAGATGGCTATTCTCAGCCAAGATCCATGGCCAGAAAACTCATCCCAAAAATTTAGGAGAGGGATGAACAACAGCAGCAGATGAAATTAGCATACACTCAAAAAAATGCTTTAAAACATCTTGCAATGAATTGTTTTCTCAGTTAGGCCTACGGTGAAAAATGTAGACTTCTTTCACCTTTTTCTCCCCTGACAGAAAGCTTTACATAGGTTTTAAGCAGTGATAAATACTACAGTTGCCATAATCCCTTAGTCTTGACTGATTGCTATGTGCATTGTATGAGGCACATTATATGCTGGCTTTCTGACACTGGTTTCCTGTCATTAGTCAAATGTCATTTTCATCTGGAAGAATGGCTGAACTTCAGATGAAAGGTAGGGAGGGATAAAAAGGACAGGCCAATCATGTCTCACACTAGTGAAAATCAGGAGGAAATTCAATTCAATATAATTGTTCTGCATTTACATCACTGCCATGTAAAGCAGAATGTAATGCTAAATGCAAATGCACTGTTTTACAATGACAATTTTGCACACTAATAAGCAGAAGTGAAATAATAAAAAAAGGCCTGTGTTACACGGGGATGCTCCTTAATCAGTATTTCTGGTTTTGTATTAGCTAGTTTTTCAAATTCTTAAAAAATAAATTCTCTTTCATCTATGTAGTTTAGCAGAGAAAATGGAAATAGGTGACACCTGAGACATCTACTTTCTTGATGTTAGGAATTTGGAAAAACCCTTGGACATGGAGGTCATGAAAGATGCTCTCAGAAAAGTTAAGAATTATGGAAAAAAAATAGGGTAGAATATTTGTCTGAACACATGCATAAATCTAATACCTTTAGTCCTTTAATATAATGGTAAGAGTCAAGGGTCTAGTTAGAAATATTTGCTTAAATACATTTCTTCTTGCCAGATACAGTGATTGTCGAATACACAGAAATGTGTGTGCATTCTGGGAGGACACTAGGGTGATTCGAAACATTCATTTTACTTTCCCATCTGGCACAGGGCTCAAGGGGGTTAAATGCATATCCCTGCTGAGGCCAGATCTACCCTACCGTGACAGTAACAGCTTCGGTCTGATCAGATTGTCAGTGGTTGTGGTGTCACAGTCACATTCCAACACTGTCACCCTGCACTGAAGAGCAAACTGTTGACAGAAGTCATAGGAGAAAAGGAGAATGAGAGGATTACATCTGATTTGACTGCAGGGACTTCTTATTTTGTTGATTTTTATACTCCTTTAAAACTTCGTGTGTTAGAGAAAAGATGTTGAAAGGCAAATGAATAAATCAGATTCTGTGCATGAACTATTTAGTGGAGAGACTGAAATCACTCGTGCTGGGGTTCCCTGTTAGAGCAGATACTGACACTGATACTGCAAAAACTCCTTCCTAAGATTTCCCTAGCATAGGCATCCCAGGGAGCATGGCAGTATCTGTGCTTAGGAAGGGTTAATATAGCCTGGTACAGCTAGGAGGGTAACTGACAAAGAAGACATTGCAGGCTATGGCTCCTGGTGAGAAACTTCTTTCCTGGAGTGTGCTGGAAGTCATGAGGACAAAAGCCAAGTGACTTCATTCTTCTCAGAAGAGGCCATGATACACATCCTGGAATGGCACATGGAAATTTCAAAAACATTTGACATGGGCAGAGGCCTCCTACAAACACCAGGGTGAGCCCCAGAACATTTTTCACTTATGATTGTCAATTTAATAACCTGACACATCTCTCTCTGAACAATTAGGGGTTAGATATTTGGCTAAAACTTGTAGATTGCCACAGAACAACCACATAGTTTCATGCCTCATTCTCCTGCCTTTTTAGAGCATCCAAATAAGTGTTTTTACCCATTTAGTGAAATCTAAGTGTCAGCCTGTAGAATCTCAAATCTGCTTCTTGAAAACCTTGATAAACATGTACATCTCTTACACAAGGGTCCTTTTTTAGAACTGATGTTTTAAGGATTAAGTTACAGTGAAACTGCACTCCATATGGGCAACACAAAATAAAACTAAACACAGCCCAAAGTGCAATAATGTCAGAAGAGAAATAATTTGAATGAGGTGGCTTGTTACAAACCGCAGTCTATTTGGAACAGAAGTCCAGTTCAACTTCTTTCTCCCAAGTCCTGGAAAGTTTAAAGGCTCAATTAGTTATCCTCTGCACAGTGCTGTGAGATCCTCATGTATGCTCTGTAAAACAGCAACTCTTTCATTTTCTACCACAAAATCATGTATTTGTGCTTGTCTGGAGCACAAAAATGAGAAGTCACTGGAAAAGGTGAGAGGCACATCTAGCATCTTGGGTATTGGTTAAAGACAACAAGCAATGAGCATATTACACAGTTATTTCTTTCATAACATGCATCTACTTTTAATGAAACAGTAGTGTAGCAAATCGCTTTCTTCAGTGGAGTTACTTTGGTACTAATAGAAGTTGATGGACATTCTGATGAAAAAACATGTTTTTTTCTTAACAAAAAAGCATACTTTCTTGTGAATTCATAATCTGATGATGTCTAGGAACAATAAATACATTTGTTTTTTCAAAGTCTGTCAGTATGACAATTGCAGTAAACCAAAACAATTATCTAAACATTATGCTGTTATAATGTAAATTCATATCTACATAAGTGTTTTTAAAATAAAGAAAAAAAAAAAAAAAGAAAGTACAAGACTCCATCATGTCCGTGAAGAACTTCAGTATAATAACTGATTAGCTTTGGAAAGCATAGCAGTCCATGCAAATGAAAAAGTCTCTATTGGCTGAATTCCAATGAATGGGGGGTTTTACAAAACTTTAGAAGAAAGGTATGTGTAAATCCATTTTCTGTTCTGTCACTGATAAGTGTGTTCATTTGCTGGTGAGAGCCCTGAAGCTGTAGTCCACAGTGTTTGAGGAGGCTCTCTTTTTGGAAGATAGACAGCTGGGGACGGACAGGTGGGAGATGGCTCTGTACGGTTCACTGCAAATCCCAGAGCTTCTGAGTCTTTTATCTGGGAACAGTTTTGTCTGGAAACTTGGTATCTGGGTGTACCACAGCAGAGCCTGGCACCAGCCATGTGGGACTGGGGACTCTTTTCTCTGGCTCAAAGGCACAAGAAATCAAACTCTCACTGGGAAAGTATTTCTTACTCTCGAAAGCCTGGGGGAGTTGGTGTTTTTTGGGGGGGTTTATTTCTTTTGTTGGTGTTTGGTTTTGGTTTTTTAATTTATCTGTATATTATGTTACATTTCTCAGAAATGCAATCACATCTAAGCAGAATGAGCACAGTGTCTTCTTGTGTTATACAGATTTTGAAACTGTGTGAGATTGTAATAAGGTCAGAAAGCACTGTGAGAAAATTACCTGCAAGTACTTGCTCACCTAGAAAAAAAGTACTGTTAAGTCTGGCATAAAGCAATGTTGCAATTTCCCAGAAATACAAAAAGCATTTGTTTTGCCTTGCTAGTGGAGCTGGAGCCCAGGACTGAAAAGCTAAGGGGAACCCTCAACTACCAGCAGCTGTTACACTTTGATGACTTCAGTAACAATTTAATGTAGCTAAGGGTTTCCCACATGGGTCCTTGCTCCATGCTCTGCTACTGACTTGCTGTATTTACAGTCTCAGTTTACTAATTTGTGAAGAAATGGCTGCAGTACTGCTTTTTCATGATTAATCAGTGGCTCCCAAAATGTTTGAATATCATAGTGGAATAAAGCACTAATAGTCTAGATCAGTTTTTGATGTGGTATGAAAATCATGATGTTAATACTTCTGTTTCAGATCAGTTTTACAGTTAAAATCAAAAGAATGTCAAAATCAAAAGCACTATCATCCTTCCTCTTAAGACAGTCAAATGTATTCACCTCTACTTAGAGAAAAAACCCATGAAACAACCATAAATTGCTTCAGCAAATTACAGTCTAGACTTGCTGATTTGTTTTAACAACACAAAATATCAAACCCATATGCAAGTATTATTGTAAACTGCTGTTCCTAAATGCCTGTAAATGCATTGTCCTTTGGACTAAGTATCACTGCAGCCAAATAATTACTTAGATTTAATGTGGAATTTGTAACAGGAAAGGAGTATTCACTGTGTCATTTGTAGTAGTCTGGTTTTTCTCTTCCCCTGACATCTTTAGACAGTGTGGCTGGGTCATCACTATCATTTGACAGCAATGCAGCTTGCAGAAGATGAGAAGGCAATTTGTGGTTACATAACACTGACACAGACAGTGAGCTGTGTGCCTTCAAAAGGGAAAACGAAACAGGAGTCAGGCTGCCTTTCATTATTAATGCTTTTGTGCGGTTGTCCAAGTTTATCTTTACAATTCGTAGTACCCACAAGATGTACTCATTTCCTGCAGAAGAACAGCTGTGGAATGCATGGAGGATTTACCTTTGCGGTTTCCCAGCAACTGAACTTTGCCTCCATCTAGGAGATGGTGAATGCTGCTCTGACTAAAGTGGTCTTTTTTCCTTTGATAGGCTGCTGTGTTTAGCTAAGCACATATACATCAAGCACGGAGCAGTCACAAGTTCACAGTAATTTCCAATGAAAATAACATAACAGTGAAAATAACATCTGAAAACTTTGATTTTCATGGGCCAAAGGTTTTTACAAACTCTTCATTATAAAATAGATTGATATAGGTCTTCAAGATTTTCCAAGCTCTGGGTAAAGTCTTCCAATCATTACCTGTGACAGTGTCTTCTTTGGCTAGGACCTACTGTTTGTGTCACTGGCTAGTTAATTTTGGGGACCAGAACTATTAAATGCGCAGAGTAATTGTGACACTGAATTTATGTGGTAAATTAGTGTCCTGTAGAGTTCAAAATTAAATGAAAAAATGTCTCACACACACACACACAAAATCAAGTAAAACTGTTCTGTATGAGTGAAATATTGCAAAAGTGCATTGCAAATATGGAGCAACTGCACCTGCAAACAAGGCATGCCCATTCCCCACCCTCTGCAGTGCAGATTTTGTGGGATGTGTTTGTTTCCCCGTGTCCTGTGTGCATTGCTTTCCCAGAGTGCACAGGCAGAATGAGACCAAGGTAATATTCTAACCAGACTGCTTCTGCATATTACCCTTTTGAATGCACACTGAGTAGTCTAACATCTGACTAACTGCACTTAGCTCATATAGGAGTTTCCCCTCACCCCTTCAGGATAAGGCAACAGTTTTGGAGAGAACTTTGTTCTGAACATAGCAACAAGGCACTTGCAGTCTTCTTTATACAATGACTTTTTCAAACTCACTTGGCTTTATCAAACTCAGCAGATAAATATTCTATGTCCTTCCCATTTCCTATGTGAGATCATGAGTGAGGAGCTGCTTCTTGACAGATGCCCAGTGAGTATTTTCAGAAGTGTTTTTTTCAGTCAAATGTAACCATTAGAGCCGTCTAGTCAATTTAGCAGTGGCATCTCAGTTTTGAAACTTCAGCCAAGTTTTCTCATAGCTATGAGTAAAGAGGTTCAGTTAGAACCTCCTAACAGAACAAAAGAGTTCTTTTCCTCTGCTTAAAATTACTTCAACACAGTATTTTTTCACCTACAGAAAAGTAAAATGTGATGCCTCTCAACCAGGGAAGGGGAAAAAAATGAGCATATTTTTGATAGTCTGAAGAAAGGAAAGTAAAATGAAAGCATGTATGGCACAAATCCTAAGAACTGCTTAGAATTATAACAGACATTGAGATACAACTCCTTTTGGCATCCAAGGGAAATCAGGATTTGGGGCAGATCCTTTCCTGCAGAAACAAACGTCATTTGTGCTGTTGAATAAAGATGGAAAATGAGAGTAGTAAGAAGGCACTGGTAGAATACCTATGCATATTAGGTTTGACCTAGATTATAAATTTCAGTTATGTTTGCTAAGAACACATATCATTAACTGTATGTAAAACTACAAATAGGAAATCCACACAAATTACAAACCATCTCTAGTACCCTAAACTGTAATTTCTAAGAAACTCAGACATTCCTTAATTTTTACATTTATGAAAATGTTAATTGTCTTGGTTAGTAGCAGGAAGAACCAAGACATTAAGACACATTCTATCTAAATATTGCCCACTTTAATATAGTTTTGACTACTTCACTTGAACTTTCTGCAAATGCCTAAATATAACATTCTATGATTTTATTACATAAGTGTCCATAAATTGTACTCTATGCATAAGAATCACAGCAGAACAAGGTGTGACCCATAGGATCATCTAGGAGACTATTTGTGTTGGTAATAGACCATGTTCTCTCTTCATAACAAAAGTATGGAAAGCAAATTGTCTGAGACATAAAATGTGCACACTCTATAGACCCACATGACTTTATATACTTAAAATAACACATTGGGCGGTATTAGTATATTGGCTTTTGCTTCTGATTTACAGGAAAAATATACATCAGTGTGTTGCAAACTCTAGCAATTTATAGAAATACAAATTAAATTGGATTGAGTAGGATCAAGTCCAGTAATTGCAGGACCAGATAAATCCCATATATTACCTTTGGATCTCTTCAATACATTGGTGAACATCAACTACTTTGTGAGATCTTACCTTCCAGTTTGCCATGAGACTGCAAAACATTTTACCTAAACTATCAGTAAATGTAAACCTAGGTAAATACCAAGTAAAATGAAAGATAATACTGAATCTAATGATAAAATTCCCCTTGATTAGGACTTGCTATCTCACTCTAATTTTCAGAAGTAAAATATATTTTGAGCAATGACCTGAACTACTTGTCTCAGAAGTGGTCCAGTGACAACACTTAATATAATATATGATGAGATTCACAGTAGCGATTTTTTTGTCAAATTTTGTATATTTTCAGCTCAGAAATAGCTTGTAGTTCATGTAGGGGAATAAGTTCTTGTTCCTTTCCACTTAATGTCCCTGGGGTTTCAAGCAGTGAAAATAGAATGAGTGTTGTGGCCGAAACTTTCTGATTGCTCTACTAATGCGTCTCTGGTACTCACTGTAGTACTAGCGCAGTTGAGGGAAAGACAGTAACAACTATTACTTTTAGCAGCCATCTAATTGACAAGAAAAGTGCTGATGACTAAATAATTTGTTACACATGCACTGGTCCAGATTCTGCTTGTCTTTTGCAATCAAAGCTCTCCTTAATGCATCTAGGCAAACTGAGAGTGCAAGCATAGCCAATTCACTCCCCCAAACATTTTAGGACACATTTTTCTACTTTTCTTCCCATTGAGCATGAGAATACACTGGAAATAGTACTTGTAGGATCAATCATGCAGTGAAAAAACATCTAATGAAAGTGAAAAAATTTCCTTTAGATTTATAATAGGCTCATGCAGGCAGAAAAAAAATATAAAAACTAAAAAAAACAATACAATGAAAATCCACATTATAATCTAAAAGCAAGGATGCCATAAATCCTCTGCCAGTCACAGGTCAGTATCTGAGTTCCATTCCTTTGATCTCTGCCAAAACCCTCAATTAACATTTGCTGGTAGTCTCATTGACTCTTCTAAAAGATATTCAGTGACTACATATAGGTTAGCAAATCAAACACTTCTCAGGAAATTAACTGCCTCCACCGTTAAATTGTCAGGAGAGTACCTGTGATAGCTGTGCCAAGGCTAGCTAGCAATCTCCCAAGTAATTCCTGGATGTAATTCAGAAAGGCATAGGCCAGAGACCACTGCTCTTTGGATGTGGTCACCATGTCTGACCCCATCAGACCTCTCTGAGACTTGACCCAAGGTAAATACAGCTCTTTCACTCACTAAGAATTTCAGCATATGACAGTCTGAATAGCATAAGACACAGCCATGGGCTTTTTTGTATTACTAGAGAAGTACATGAAGTTTCAATAACCTTCTTAATTCTCACTATGAGGGGTCTTTCACCAGAAAGCTCTCACACTCTGGCATCTGGGTCCTGAGATTCATTCACTAAAGGCAGCTCCACTGTAGGAGTATCATGGGTACGTACCTCATAACATCCAGATGGTTGTTATTATAGATAGAGGTGATGTAGCCATTAGCTCTCACTTCCATTTCTATGATGATGATAGTTCTTCAAGAGATGTTATCAGTGTAAATGACACAGTACAATTTCTTACACAAGAGAGGGGGCTGTTAAAATGTATATATTCACCATTTCCCCCCTCTTGTCTGCAGAACTAGCCTAAAGACATACGCACAGTTTCTTTGGGTTTCCACAGAAAGCAATTTCAGCACATAAGCTGTCTTCCTTCCTAGTCAAAGCTTCCATCTGTGACTTGCTTTCAGAAGCTCTGACAAGCAAGTTCCTGCAAGAAAGAGCTGCTGATGTCAAGCTGCATTTGAGGGAGGTCTGGAATGCATCTTGAGATTATAACTTCCCTTATTCTTTGGTCCTTTTTAGAAAAGTTACTATTAGGCAAAAGGCAGGTGATTATTTTAGAGGCGTTTTTGGCTTCCCTGATGAAGTCTGGATGCATAGCCACTCACAATCATCTGAAGAGATTAAAATTTAAGGCCTAGAAATGACTGAAGCAGAAATTTTAAAAATTATCATATGCATTTCTTTTTGTGGCCTTCGAAGGTATTAATTTTTACAGATCCTACACCAGTGTTCTACTTACTGACCTTGAAGGGTACATTATGCATTTTTATATTCACTTCCACCTTTTCAAAAAATAGGGGTTCCATGGAATCACAAATGAGTAATAAAAAAAGAAATGCAGAGGAAATACTCAGTTAAAAATAAATAATAGAATTAATCCTTGACTTTAAAGGAAAAATAATGCATTTTAAACTCATACTTCCAGCACAATCCCATTAAAACCTGGTTAGGTCTTGGTCATATATTTGCTAGATCTTCTCACAATGATATTAATGTAATTAAATTTTATTACTTAGGACACAAAACAAAAGTAGTGGGTGTGGAAAGATATCTGGTCAGACTATGACCTTGAATTTCCAGGGAAGTTGGATGTATGCTTATGTGCCTTTGGAAAGGCATAATATTCACTTTAACAGTGTGCTACTGGCCTTTACCAAAAACTAGTGAGATATGAAAAAAGACCAAAGAAGTGCTTGTGGATATATTTCAGCATAGAAAGTAGCTTGTTACAGAATTTAGGAAAAACTTTCTCATGCTTACCAGCCTCTACAGAAAATGTAATAATATACAACCTTTAAAAAGTAGCTTCTAAAGAACTATATTCTAAAATGCATAGTGTCAGCACCTCATACAATTTACTGTTTGTTAAGTTTTTATGGGTCTGGGTCTCAGAGAGGCGAGAGCAGTAGTTGATTGGCATAAAGCTGTTTATTACATGAATACATTGGTCTGAAGGTGAGTCCAAAATATTAGAGTCCGTGTGTCCTAGGGTAATGTTTGTATCCCCATTTATGTGTGTTCTACTATGTTAGATGTTATGTTCTGTGCCTGTGAGACGGGCTCTGAAAGACAAATGTTTTGTTTTAATTCTGTTATCAGCCTGCTTCCCCCCCCACGACTGGCAGGACACAGAGACGGGACAGTACATAGTGTGGCTGTTGTTTTTTGCTGCTCTCTTTTCTCCTTGACTCTAGCTCTGACTACTGCTTTTACTCCTGCTCCTACTTCGCTTCGCTCTTGCTTTGTTTTTTTTTTCCTTTTTTTTCTTTTTTCTTGTAACTACTGGGACCTACTCCGGACTGAGACCTGAGAACACCTTGTGGCCGGCAACAGCCATCCCCAACGCCGGAGGGAGTGACAACAAGGCGACCACCCCCAAGAGAGACTCGCTGCATTTGTCATCTCTTTTTCAGAGCTGTGAAAAAGTGTTGTCATCTGGTATTGTTCATTTTGTGTACTGGGGGGGGAGGCTGTGCCTGTTAAATAAACAGGTTCTTTCCACTTCTCTCCGAGGAATCATTCCCGAACCGGCTGGGGGGAGGGGCCGTGTGGGTTTGATCTCCGGAGGGAGCTTCCTCTAGAAGTTTTCTCCCAGATTTGCCCTAAACTAGGACAAAATTTGGCGCCCAACGTGGGGCTCGAGAGAGAGTGGAAAAACCCTGTTTTGAGTATATTTTAGTTGTTACTACTTAGTGGTGGTATAAAGCATTTAATAGTCATGTGCTTTCAATTTATAATGTCTCTTGGGGTGAAAGCTTGCCTGTATTTCTGGTCCCTAGGGTTTTTTGAGATCATAATACTTCTATAGTCCCTAGGTTTATTTGCTTATCCTCAAATAGTTCTACTATTGTCCCTAATACGTAGTTTTTACAACAGAGGGGCAGTGACCAGAATAGCCATACTGCTGGGCTTGGTGGTGTGATTTGTAAGAAGTTTATAAATCTGCTGGGGGCTGTTCCAGGTATGGATGGTTCATGGCTATGGTTATTTACCCAGATTGTTATGGGAGGAGTAAGGGATGAGGCTTTTCAGTCTTTGCTTTCCTTCTTCTCCTCTGAGTTTGTCACATCACTGTTTGAGAATATTCAATTTCCCCTGAATGTTAAAGAGACTATCTTTCTGGTCTTTAATCTAGTAAGCTTCCATTATACAGTCCGCAACTTCTCTAGAATGAGGGCTGAGATTTCTAGACGGGCTGATGAGACCCCTGACCCAGGAGTAGACCCAGGTGTGGAAAATCCTGAGTGGTGTGGGAAATGGGAAGATATAGGCCAAATCCTGAAGGAATTCTCTGACCCTATAGCCTGGGACTTTCCCCATGAACAAATTCAGAACCCAGCTGAGGTAGGGAAATACCTGAAAGAGAAGTACCATGATGATCCTAAGGAGAAAAAGATCATTGCAGTGAGCTGGGCCCTGGCATATGCTTATCGCACACTGCTAGATACTGTAGGACAGCAGACAGAGGAAGGGGGGCAGGGAGATACATCAGCAGTTATCCCGGTCACTCAGGCTACAACAAACACCCTGGGCTCAAAGCCAACAGCCAAACCAGATAGTGAGCCTAAGGCAGCAGCTACAGCAAATAATAAGCCTCAACCAATGGCTGTTGCTACTAGCACTCGAAGTGGGAAGTGCACAGACAAGACCGATCGACCAGTAGATGATGATGATGATGATACAGGAGAAGGACCCTCAACACCTCCTGACATAAAATCAAGAGTCAAAACAACAAGTACCAGATCAGAAGCCAATATTGAGTCCTTTTCCCTGAAGGACCTTCGTGGCCTACGGAAGGACTACACTCGACGACCTGATGAATCTATAATTAGTTAGTTAGTCCGTCTTTAGAATGCTGCAGGTGAGGCTACAATTCTGGATGGCACTGAAGCGAGGCATTTGGGATCCCTGTCACATGATCCTGTCATCGACCAAGAAATGATGAAAGGGGTTAACCCTCACAGCCTCTGGGCACGGGTCTTGGAAAGTGTAGCACAAAGATACCTCTGTGCAGACGATCTTTATATACAGCAAACACAGTGGAAAACCATAGAACAAGGGATACAACGCCTGAGAGAAATGGCAGTGGCAGAGATTATCTTCTCAGATGACATAACAACTAGGAATCCAGACATGGTACCATGCACGTCTGTGATGTGGCGAAAACTAGTACGACTTGGGCCACAAGAATATGCCTCTGCTTTAGCCATAATGAAGAGGGATGACAAGAATGAGACTGTGCTGGATATGGCAAAGAAGCTCCGAGCTTACGCAAATGCTGTGCATGGCCCAACACATGCCAGAATTGCAGCGGTAAAAACACGTCTGCAAAAATTAGAGGACAAGATAGAAGAAAATCATAAGAAGCTCAGAGAAGAGATTAAAGAAGACCTTCTCCAAATCTCAACAGTACAGATCAGAGGCTCTGGTACCCAACACAGACGTTCCCCATATGGAGAGAGAAAATACACCCCACGAGCTAAGCTGTGGTTCTTCCTGCGTGATTGTGGAGAAAACATGAGGAGATGGGATGGAAAACCAACTACTGCTCTGGCCCAACGGGTGCGTGAATTGAAAGAAGACAAAGATCAGAGAGGAAGTTCCACCAAAAAGAAAGCAGCTCCAGTTGCCCGTAGCCAAACTGCCAAGTATGATGATAATGATGACATGTCCGATCCCCTTGAAGGAACCTCCAAAACATATACCCAAGGAAAGAAGGATAACCAGGCTTAGAAGGGCCCTGCCTCTAGCCAGGTAGAGGCTAGGGAAAACCGTGTTTTCTGGACCGTGTGGATTCGTTGGCCTGGCACATCGAAACCACGAGAATATACAGCTTTAGTTGACACTGGTGCACAGTGCACATTAATCCCATCAAGACATGTGGGGACAGAATCTGTTTCTATTGCTGGTGTGACAGGGGGATCGCAGGATTTCACTTTGGTGGAAGCTGATGTGAGCCTGACTGGAAATGAGTGGAAGAAACACCCTATTGTGACTGGCCCAGAGGCCCCATGTATTTTGGGCATAGATTATCTTCGAAGTGGGTATTTCAAAGACCCAAAAGGACTCAGGTGGGCATTTGGGATAGCGGCTGTAGTGACAGAGAGCATCCAGCAACTGAACACTTTGCCTGGACTGTCCGAAAATCCATCTACAGTAGGACTTCTGAAGGGAGAAGAGCAACAGGTACCAATTGCTACTTCCATAGTGCATCGTCGACAGTACAGAACAACTCGAGATGCTGTGATTCCCATCCATAAGATGATCCGAGAGCTAGAGAGCCAAGGGGTAGTCAGCAAAACCCACTCACCCTTCAACAGCCCCATCTGGCCTGTGCGCAAATCTGAAAGAGAATGGAGATTGACGGTGGACTACCGTGCATTGAATGAAGTGACTCCACCGCTGAGTGCTGCTGTGCCAGACATATTAGAGCTCCAGTACGAGCTGGAGTCCAAGGCAACGAAGTGGTATGCCACTATTGACATTGCAAATGCATTTTTTCTCCATTCCTCTGGCAGCAGAATACAGGCCTCAGTTTGCTTTCACGTGGAGGGGAGTGCAGTATACTTAGAATCGACTGCCCCAGGGGTGGAAGCACAGTCCCACCATCTGCCATGGACTGATCCAGACTGCACTAGAAAAGGGTGAGGCTCCAGAACATCTACAATATATTGATGACATCATTGTGTGGGGGAACACGACAGTAGAAGTGTTTAAGAAAGGAGAGAAAATTATCCAAATCCTCCTGAAAGCTGGTTTCGCCATCAAAAAGAGTAAAGTCAAGGGACCAGCTCGTGAGATTCAGTTCCTAAGAGTAAAGTGGCAAGATGGACGGCGTCAGATTCCTACGGATGTCATCAATAAGATTACAGCTATGTCTCCACCAACCAATAAGAAGGAGACACAAGCTTTCCTAAGCGCCATAGGTTTTTAGAGAATACACATTCCTGAGTACAGTCAAATCGTAAGCCCTCTTTACCTGGTCACCCGCAAGAAGAACGATTTCCACTGGGGCCCTGAGCAGCAACAAGCTTTTACCCAGATTAAACAAGAGATCGCTCATGCGGTGGCCCTTGGCCCAGTCAGGACAGGACCAGAGGTAAAGAATATGCTCTACTCTGCAGCCGGGAGCCATGGTCTGTCCTAGAGCCTTTGGCAAAAGGTGCCTGGGGAGACTCGGGGTCGACCATTGAGATTTTAGAGTCGAGGCTACAGGGGGTCTGAATCCAACTACACTCCAACAGAAAAAGAAATCTTAACTGCTTACGAAGGAGTCCAAACTGCCTCAGAAGTGATTGGTACAGAAGTGCAACTCCTTCTGGCACCCCGACTACCGGTACTGGGGTGGATGTTCAAAGACAAGGTTCCTTCTACCCACCATGCCACCAGTGCTACATGGAGCAAGTGGATTGCTCTTCTCACACAGCGCACCCGTATAGATAAACTAAATCGCCCTGGAATTCTGGAGGCAATTACAAATTGGCCCGAAGGTGAGAATTTTAATGTCAGAGATGAAGAAGAAGAGCCAGTGACACGGGCTCAAGAAGCTCCTCCATATAACCAACTGCCCCCAGAGGAAACACGCTATGCTCTTTTCACTGACGGTTCCTGTCGTATTGTAGAGATGAACCAAAAGTGAAAAACAGCTGTCTGGAGCCCCACACGACAGGTCGCAGAGGCCATTGAGGGAGAAGGTAGGTCAAGCCAACTTACAGAGCTCAAAGCCGTTCAACTGGCCCTGGACATTGCTGAAAGAGAGAAGTGGCCAAAGCTCTACCTCTACACTGATTCATGGATGGTAGCCAATGCTCTGTGGGGATGGCTAGAGAGGTGGAAAAAGGCTCACTGGCAACGTAGAGGAAAACCAATTTGGGCTACTGAAGAGTGGAAAGACGTCGCTACCAGAGTAGGGAGGCTACCTATGAAGGTCCGCCATGTAGATGCCCATGTCCCCAAAAGTAGAACTAATGAAGAGCACCAAAACAACAATCAGGTAGATCAGGCTGCAAAGATAGAGGTGTCCAAGATAAATCTAGACTGAGAACACAAGAGAGAGTTGTTCCTAGCTCGATGGACCCATGATGCCTCAGGCCATCAAGGTAGAGATGCCACCTATAAGTGGGCTCGAGACCGAGGGGTGGATTTAACCATGGATAGCATTTCTCAGGTTATCCACGACTGTGAGACATGTGCTACCATCAAGCAAGCCAAAAGGGTGAAGCCCCTCTGGTATGGGGGGCGATGGTCCAAATACAAGTATGGGGAGGCCTGACAGGTTGACTACATCACACTGCCCCAAACACGTCAAGGCAAGCGCTACGTGCTCACAATGGTAGAAGCCACCACAGGATGGTTAGAGACCTACCCTACGTCTCATGCCACTGCCCGGAACACCATCCTGGGCCTTGAAAAACAGGTCCTTTGGAGGCATGGTACCCCTGAGAGAATTGAGTCAGACAATGAGACTCATTTTAAGAACAGTCTTATCAACACCTGGGCTAGGGAACATGGCATCGAGTGGGTGTATCATATTCCCTACCATGCACCAGCTACAGGTAAAGTAGAAAGGTACAACGGATTACTAAAAACCCAGCTAAAGGCCTTGGGTGAGGGATCTTTCAAAAATTGGGAACAGCATCTAACAAAGGCCACTTGGTTAGTTAACACTCAGGGTTCCACCAACCGAACAGGTCCTGCCCAGTCTGAGTCCTTGAATACAACAGACGGAAATAAAGTCCCAGTGGTACATGTCAGAGGTTTGTTAAAGAAGACGGTGTGGATCAAGTCTGCCTCGAGTACAGACAAACCCATCCACGGGATTGTCTTTGCTCAGGGACCAGGTTGCACCTGGTGGGTAATGCAAAGAGATAGATCAACACGATGTGTACCTCAAGGAGATCTGATCGTAGGGTGAAGATGATCAATATTTGTTAGAAAATGTGTAAGTGTCGAAGGTCTGGGCAAGTGAAAAAATGGAGAAGGAAACATGTAAGTGTCGAAGGTCTGAGCAAGTGACAGATGGAAGTTTTAAAATGTATGATGTGTAGTAGTATAATATGGGAATAAGGGGTGGAATGTCCTAGGGTAATGTTTGTATCCCCATTTATGTGTGTTCTACTATGTTAGATGTTATGTTCTGTGCCTGTGAGACGGGCTCTGAAAGACAAATGTTTTGTTTTAATTCTGTTATCAGCCTGCTTCCCCCCCACGACTGGCAGGACACAGAGACGGGACAGTACATAGTGTGGCTGTTGTTTTTTGCTGCTCTCTTTTCTCCTTGACTCTAGCTCTGACTACTGCTTTTACTCCTGCTCCTACTTCGCTTCGCTCTTGCTTTGTTTTTTTTTCCTTTTTTTTTCTTTTTTCTTGTAACTACTGGGACCTACTCCGGACTGAGACCTGAGAACACCTTGTGGCCGGCAACAGCCATCCCCAACGCCGGAGGGAGTGACAACAAGGCGACCACCCCCAAGAGAGACTCGCTGCATTTGTCATCTCTTTTTCAGAGCTGTGAAAAAGTGTTGTCATCTGGTATTGTTCATTTTGTGTACTGGGGGGGGAGGCTGTGCCTGTTAAATAAACAGGTTCTTTCCACTTCTCTCCGAAGAATCATTCCCGAACCGGCTGAGGGGAGGGGCCGTGTGGGTTTGATCTCCGGAGGGAGCTTCCTCTAGAAGTTTTCTCCCAGATTTGCCCTAAACTAAGACACCGTGTTAAAGTTTTTGGCTTGTTTCAAACAAAACAAAGATGCTCCTGCAGCTTTCCTTGACATAAAGTCCCAAGCAAGATAACTGCAGCTCCCAAGCCTCTTTTTGGGGTAGAGTCTCAAGCAAGGCAGCAGCAGTTTCCAAGCCTTTCTCTGGTGTAGAACTCCGAGCAGGGCAACTGCAGCAGCAGCAGCAACAGTTCTTGCATCTTTTTCTTTTGTGTGGATGTGTGTAGCAAAAGCAAACAGCAGCAGCAGCAGGGGTAGAAAAGTGAATGCAGGCCTTCACTGAGGATTTTAACCCTAAAATGAACAATCAGCTAAAAACACAAAGCTAAAACAATTTCTGTACACCTATTAAAATTACTCTTTAACATGTGAAAGACAATGTCAATACTTACACACCTTTGCATATTTTAATGCATACACTAATGCACAAGTTCGATCTTGTTTATGTTCTATATTCTATCTAGAAATGCAAAACAATACACTACTGTGTTTTAGTTGTGTCTATGAGGCACTGAACTTTTAACTGGAGTTTAGGGCATTTTGCTTCTGTACAGGCACTTAAGAAAGCATGGAATATATTTTTACTTACACTTATTTCTTTCTTACTTATGTAGTTTAATATATCTTAATTTCTCTAAAGGCTTTAACTAAAATTCTGCATTGTTCTCTCCTGAGAGACTCAGAAGGGGGTCTTGCTTCTTGATTTCCAACAACTCTTATTGAAACTTGGCTCTTATAAAGTGGGGCTACTTAAAGCATAGTGTGAAGCATAAAGAAGGCAGATTTGATTTCTGGCTGTGCACACATGGTAAGCAATGAAGAAGCAATTCAGGACACATTTGGGATGCTTATAGGATCACCTCCATAAGAGCACAGGGATTCACTAACTGCCCTCAGGATTTAATGGAGGAAAACTCCCTGTTGGAAACTTCAGTGGACCTAGACAGATGAAAGTCTTTTCCTTTTAATAACAGGATGTCATCATAGAACAGGTATGAAACTCAGGTTATCAGTGGTCTAATTTCATCCTCAAGCAGTATATTTATCACTGTTAATGTTTTTTGTGGAAGCAAAGCTCTGCAACTTTTAGATTTTCATTGTCAAATATTTTATTTACGTAGCAAAACTTATTTTGAAGCAAGGAAACTTCAAAATTGTCAATACCTGAGTCCTTTAATCAAGGACAACATCAGGGAGACAAGAGAAAGAGGGAAAGGTTGCAGTGGGTGTGGTTTTTGTGGTTGCTGTGGTGTTTTTTTTACTAGTAAGACAGAGAAGAGATGACAGCAGCTGCTAGAGAAGTAGAAGAGGTCTAGAAAATTGCAGGTAAAAGGATTATCTGCACAATACAGTTGTGAATCGAATGTAACCACTGAACGTTCAACAGAAGTTTGTGCCATATTCAGTCATCTGATAGGCCCTGAGGAAGAGAATATCCAGAAATATGTTTGGACTCCATAATGAAGTCCAGAGAGGCATGCAGTGGAAGAGGAGAGGAAAAATCAGGTTTGCTGATATGAGCTGATGAGAAGATCCAAAAGACTGATCTGTGACCGGTAACAGTAAGCATCACATGACCAAATGAAACAAAAGTTGGAAGAAAAAGGAGATTCTGTATCAAGAAGTAGAGAAGAAATATAGTGGGCATAGTCAATGCTCACATATTGAGTAGAAATCATCAGGATATTTAGGAGATCATCAGAAAGAACAAAAGACAGAGCGATATTCAGAAAGCTGGAAGAAGAGGAAAAAGTGGAACTTCAGATCCAGGCTAAGAGAAGGCAGGTCTGCCCTACAGAGGAGTCCTTGTTAAAAATGAGTAGATGTGCAATGGCAGATGGCAGAAGGAAAGAACTGAAAGAGGAGCACAGTGTGAGTTTCAGCCCTCAGAAGAGTAGGCCAGCAGGCAAAAGGATCCCTGTGGTACCAAAAATGTCCCCAACCCATTCATCACTTTAGGAGTGCCATGACAACGTTCCTGTTACAATAGATGTGAAATGATTGTATAAACTTAAAGAAAATATTCACAGAAATGCTGTAAATAAAAGAAGAAAAAAATAGTTGTGTCATGAAGCAACCACCACAGATTCATCAGAATAATTTCTTAGAATGTGGACCAAATGTTTGTTAGGCAGAGAGGTGATCAGAGAGCTGGATGACTTTGGTAAATTTTCCAAGATGTTCAGGCTAGGCAGTACAGTGACAAAATGGGAGACATTTGGAAAATCCATTGTCCGAGATGATCACCTATGCCTTAGTCAACCTGAAAAGTCCACCCATCACTCTGTTATTGAAGCACACAGATTAGGGAGCTTATGCCAATAGAAGATCATGATCTAAAAGGCAGTCAAGATTATCATGTGTTCTTGAAAACAACTTGCACATTTTAGCACAGATTTGTGATGCTTGTTTAAAAGTTTTCAACCTCTGTGTGGTAAGTACTAGAGTTTGACTTTCAGAGAATGGAGCTTACAAACTGCAGTAAGGGGCAATAGATGGCACAAATGCATTCATTATTTGTCCCTTCACCAAAGAAGTCAGGGTGTAAGTGAGCCATAAGAGGTTCCTTAAAAGCCCTGAAGACCATGGAGAAAGCTTATGAGCAGCAGCCTGGGAGGCACTGGCAAGATATGCAACATCTGTGTTTGGAGTAGATAAGGCACACAGAGCCTTAGACAAGCTGAGATCTGTATTCTCTCCCACTAATAACATTCTCAATAGGGTGCAGGTGCCTCCTGTTATTTTGAGGAATTCCATCTAGCTTCTACTGCCAGGACCTAAGAAACCAAATATGCACAAAGTGCATCCACCCAGTGCACACTATTACATCTTGTAACAGTTGCAGAATGGTGGCGGATAATTCACTTGAAAAGCTGAAGGCAAGAAGGCATGGTTTCCAGAGTCACTCAAATGCCGATATTATAAATACTATACATGTGATGATGATGATGATCTGCCTTATCTATTTACAACATATGAGAAACTGGAGGTAATTTTGTTTATTATCAGAATAATATCTGAATTCTGATGAACTTATTAGCTGACCTGAAAATCTGGAAAGAACTCCCAAAGGCAGTGGAAGTCCCAGTTCAAGAGACTAGGGAAATTAGGGAAGCCACACTGGAACCTAAGTGTAAAATAATTATAATTTTTTTTACCACTTTATGGTCAATAGAATTTTTATAGCACCTTTTGTTATTGAAATTCTTTACATTTTTTTCCTGCCTTCACAGAAAAGCATGAGAAGGACAAAGTGTTTTACAAAAAGCAACACCACCTGTTTTATTATATGAAATGTAACACACATACTTCTTTCTCCTCTGCATATATACACCAAATAAATATAGCCCATATGGCACTCTGAGTATGTATGTGCTCACGTTCATGCCACACATAGTTATCCTTTCAAGAAGTCACCTGCTCACCTGTGTTGTTCTGCAAACTGGAAGTGCTCCTACTGCTGCAATCCTGCACTGAAGAAGATTCTGATCTGTAGGACAGATGTTATCCCTGAAAAAATTCTAAATCTGGTAGTGTATAAAACATTGAGTTTTCTGCTGAATTAAGTATTGATTTAATTGGAGTTTTTCTGCCTCCAATTTTGAGATCATGGAACACTATTTCTAAGGCCTGTACATATTGCTTGGTAGTTTGCAATATTTCAGTAATGCCTTGAGGCTTTCTGTTTCATTGCAATTGCATTTGCAGCAATAAACCGTTCAACAAAGACTGAGTTTTATTAAACTGGCAAAATATGTGATAAAGAAAGTTAAACAAGCCCACAGTCAGCTGTGCCAAAAACAAACAAATGCTTTCTTTTAAATGCTAAAATAATGTACAAATGAGTTCAACAAAACAAAAATGCAGAATAATTCCAAAACTGAAGTGTGTATAAAATTAAAGTTCAAGAAAATAGTCACACGATCCAGCTGCAATTCCACTACAGCAGGGATTCACCATTCCATGTGTAAGGAAATCCTTAGCCATTTTCTCCTATCCATGGCCACAGTGTATTGCTCCTTCAACTTACCTGAGAGATTGGAGCAACATGACCGAGATGGAGCAAACGATCTTCCTTTTTTAAAGCTTTTTAGGGTTAATTTTCACCTGTCTACATTGACTGGTTGAGAACTAGCGAACAGTTGTACTGAACTGAGGATACAGCTGGACAAGATAGGCAACTCTTCACACCTGCTCTGCTGCCTAAGCTTACATGCGGGATAAGTCTGGTCCCCCTAGAAATTATGCCCTCTTTTCCCTTTGCTTTCTACTTTCCCTTCCCGTCTTTTCTCCCATGAACAAATGTGTAAGAAGAAGAGGAAGCCGTTGCCTTGCAAGTGCTGAGCTTTTTCAGCACCTACTCAATGACTCTCAGGTTCATCCTCCAGCCATCTGCAGCAGCACTGCCATATTCATATTGAGCAGCAAGAAACTCACCCCACAAGCCCCCATTGTGCTTTCAGTGTGAAATAAAGATACTTCATTCAGTGTTTTGTTTTCAAATTACTATATACAGTTTCTCCTAATTTCTTCTTGTATTCTGCCTTGAGTATTATGAAGTTACAGTTTGCATTTTATAGTTTAATCAAGCCTACAAGTATTCAAGATAGGTAATGCAGAGGTGAACAGTGAAAAGCAACTGTTGTCATATTAGAAGGTAAATTATTGTCTTTTCAACCAAGTAATACAGGTAGTCATAGAAACATGAAATCCATCCACCGATGTAATCATCACTCCTTATTTTGTCTATTCTTAATACTCTTCACTGACAAAGACTCCATAATCTGCCCAAGAAGTCTCTTACAACACCTAGTTACCTTCACCATCTTTTTTAACATGGTGGGTTGCAATTTTTCTGAAAATGGAACATGGTTATGATAGATACTAAAGATCTCTTTCATTAGTCAGGGTTCCATCGCTTTCTTTTAAACTGATCATCTTGTTCAGGACCTATATATTTCAGAGGTTCCTGACAGGAAATCGGGGTGGCTCTTGATGCCAGTGAAAAACTTTCTTCAAGGACACTCTTTTATAAGTCTGGTGACTGCAGAAGATACACATAAACTAAGGGGCACGGTAATTTCTTTAACTCACCAATTGATAAAAACTGGCAAATGTTGCTTCTTTATAATAGCTACAGAAAAGAAGAACATCACCAGGGTGAAGAAAGAAGATGCTCAGGAGCTTTGTGTTGAGAACTTTAATAGCCCATTCCCTAAGAGAGAAAGAGATTTCCTAAAAGCAGTTTCTTCTGTCTCATTTTCAGTGGCTGTACCAAGGCCTAAGAAAGGACAGGATATACCCCTCTAGAGATATAGTTCATCTAACTGGACATTGTCAATGAAGACATCTGCAGCTAGTCGTCTCAATTGCCTTTACAGTTCATGGAAACAAAGAGTTGTGTTTGGTTGTGATTCATCTTATGCCTTGGACACCTTCTATAGGATGAGACATACCCCACTAACAAATAATTTGCTCTGCTGCGTATAAACTGAACCTAAGATAAATAGCTTTTATGTAGACATCTAGACTGCATGATTTAAAGCAAAGTGAGATGAACCCTTCTGCTGCTGACTTTTAACAGGAACAGTTTCCATGGATGGAGTAATTTTATTTGCAGGCAAAATCACAGCCTTGTTTTGATTAACTTTTCTTCTGGAGCTGCCGTCCATTAACACTCACATCATGCAGATTGTAATGATGTATTGTATATTCTTTTTAAATCTTATATAACAGCACTAGTGTGTAACAATGTCACAGCAATTAGAATCACAGTTTTGACTATTATGAGGCATTTTCTGCTCAGCTTGTGGTTCCAAAATGTAATTTCTGTCATTTGGCAGCTACACTGCCAAGAATGTAGCAAGGTGGGAGAGATGTGTAAACAATTTACTAAAGTTTCTATCCCAAATCAAAACTAATGACACCCTGAAGAGTCAAAATCCTCTGTTTTCATTATCAATCCAGGATAAAACTTTCTCCCCCCTGAAATTTTTTGTCCAAGATCAAGAGGGCAAATTTGAGACATCCTGGCAGCAAAGGATGCAACTTAGGTTGTACTACAAAAAGTGTTTACTGGAGAAACTCCCCAGGCCATCTCATGGAGCAGGCTCACAACACAGAGGTTTGCACTTTGCTGAGAGATAGTTGCTATTGCAGTGTCCACATTCTACTATGGCTCTTCTAGTCTGTTTCTGCCTCCACAAAGAAGCCCCAAGCTGAAGAACTGAATGAACCAAAGAGGAAATTAGCATTGGGAGAACCAGCAAGTGTCTAAATTCAGAATTTTGTAGCAGGGTAAATAGTGAAGATGTTCTTGGCCCTTTAATGAATTTCATTTGATTCCCAGCTGAGCTGCTTCATATGTGTGTTGTGCTTGTGGATCTGGTAAAATAAATACACAGCTGAGGCAGCTGCAATTAATACTGATGTGCTTCACTACTGCAATGATCGTGATCACTGTAGCTCCTCCAGACATGACCCGCTCTTTGGACACAGACTCTACCTTTCTAACCTGTGACTTGAGTAGGAGAGCAACTGGTAAAACAGCAGCTAGCTGGCAGTGTGGAAGCTCATAAAGATTGGCCAAGCAGCATTGAACAATTTGTAAGAAAAATGAGGGATTAATTGACAAACAATGAGTTATACATTGCCACTAAGTTTCTAAAAAGTCAAGGCAGGAGAAGGGCTGGAATACCAAGGGAAAAAAAAAAAAAAAAAAATCAATGTTGAAATTTGACACCTCACAAACTTACCCAAACTGCAGCAGGACCTGGCAGTGTAGGTGAGCAGCATGTAAAATAAATGTGTGTGAATACTAAATAGCAATATGGCTGAAACCAGGAATAAGGACTTTCAATCTGGACAGTTAGATTATGCATAAATGGGGAGTAAATCCTTTGTTTTGCTTTAAGAGATTAGATAAATTACATGAGCTCCCGTATTTTAGTTCTCTCCTCTCTAATACTGAGATGAGAAACATTTATAGAGAATCTTGTTATTTTCCTCAGTATGAGGTGACGCCTTGAACAAGGAACAGCATGGAAGTAATTTCTGCCTCTGCTGAAGCAAGAATAGATTATCTAACAATGACAAACTGTCACCATCGTTTTGCCTTTTGGTAGAATAACTGATTCCTCTTTCTTTTTAAATAAAAACACAAATCACTTTATCCATGAATAAAACATGCTGCCCTATAAAGATATCATTTCCTCTCCAAATCCAGTGGTTGCCCAGACAAAATCATCTCAGAAACACCAGAAAAATAATGAGATGTAGCTGAACACAAGGAGAGAACTTGAGAAAGGGAACATTAATAAATAAGGATGGAGAAGCACAGGAGAATTCTTCGTGAGACAAATATGTGGTCCAGAAATGAGAAGATTTTTAATTGGTCAGGATGTCAGGAGGGCGTTAAAGAAACATCCCGAGAGCAGACTTCAGCCCAGAGAGAGTACTGTAATTCTCTTAACTTCAGTACAATTTATTTCAAGTCAGTCAAAAAGGATCCCAAATGTATATGACACACTACTGCAGCTATGAGGACACGAGTGACTGGGCTGGGAGCTGTAGAGGTGAAAGCAGATCCGAACATCAGACCCTCCTTGGCAGCCTCCCGCTGCACCCCCGCCATCCCTGAAGGAAATTCGTGGATGAGCTGCAGGCACCCAGACCCGAGCCCCTCCCCTGTCCCTTCCCAGCAGGCGGCTCGGGAGCCGGCACGGCTGCTGACCCGGGCGCGGGGCTGCCGCAGGTCCCTGCGCTGCGCGTCCCCTTTCCCTGTGCCGGCGAGAAGCACTCGTCCCCGCCGCCACACAGGCGTGACATTTCTCCTCCAGCTCTGCCCCCGCTCTCCCGGGGGACATCGCCGCTTGCAGGCAGCGCCGGGCCCGCTGCGGGCTGCACCGGCGGCCGCGGGGAGCGCCCGGCCTGCGGCCCCTCCGCACTGCCGCCTGGCCCCGGCAAAGGCTTCTCCCAACTGCAAACTGGCTCGCTTTAGGTAGGTGTAAGAAAAAACAGCTTCCAGCACCAGATTTAAACCTCGGCAACATATTACAGTTCAAGAATTCTTACACTATTTTTAATGCCCGCAGGCACAGTTAAGACTCCGCAAATATTCTTAATTAAGTATGCAGAGAGGTGTCTTTAGGAGAACAATTTCAAGCTTCAATATCAGCTAGTAAACACGAACTTACACTACTTTACTCTGGAATCAGAAACTTGGATCTGCAGTGTTTGTTCACCTCACTGCCATTTTAGAATCAGTCTCAGAAGGCTCTGCGGGTATGGTTTAGAGTGTCGAGCCATGGAGGAAGTGTTGTTTGACTTGCTTAAGGATCATTAACATTGTCAATTCATCAAGTTGATTTATATTTCTTTTCCCCAGCTTTCCAAAATTGTCTCCTCTTTGCCTTTTCTCATGGCACACTGAATGATGTGATTCTGACATGTTCTCCATTTGTAATTCTCAATAGCTAGGAAGATTTATAGCCTAAGGTTAAAAAAATTCCTCCGGCTGTGCTCTCCTCTTGCTCTTTAGCTTAAGAGGCAGAAACAGGGAATTAATTTTAAATTGACTATAAATACTAATGCTGGATAAAAATTTCGAAATTACACCACTTTGCTATGTATGTTTCAATATATAATATTTTATGTTGGTCAAAATGATAAGAAAAGCTTCAGATTTTTCAGGATGACTGAAAAAATTTTACTTGCCACTTCTTACTGTGATGATGCTGTGATAAAACCTAAAAGTATGTTAAAACGTTCTGTATATATTACCCATCATAGTAATTCTCTTAAAGCAGATGTATTTATTTTTTTACCTAACTTTTTTCACTTTCATAAGTTTTAAATTTGATGTAAGAAATTATCTGAAGCTCTGACATTAATAAATGAATGCTGACTAGGATCAGACTCAAAGTCACCTACATTAAAGCACAAAGTCCTCAAATTGTAGTATTCAATTTTTTTTAATTCCCTATATTTTTGTCCACTTATTTAACTTCTGTGACTGATCTTTACCATCACTAAACAAGATAGTAATATCTTTAAATGCTCCTCACATAAAATGAAGTTTGTCCATATCTTGCATCTTAACAAACAAATGAATAATCGATTCACAGAGGATAAATTCTCACTTTATTAATTCACAATGTAAATGGATCCTACATGTGTACATTCTTTCTTGCGTCATGGCTGTCCTGGAGTTATTTTCTCCTACGTCCCACATACTTGAAGGATGCCACCATTATTACATTACTAAACTAATCCAAATCAGGGCCAAACCAGGACATTCCCCAACACTACTGAACTAAAATGGGGCCTTAGGTGGTGAGCCCAAATATGTCTATATGGCCCTATCTCATGCACAGGACACAGACCTCCATATTTTGCTGTATTGGTAAGCTGCAAATGAAGCCATTATGTTTTTCTTCCTTAGCAAGTATCACTTGTCTGAACAGCAATTCTGACTGGATTATTATTGAACTAACTAATTGGTTTCACAATAAAGAGAAAGGTTTTCTAATAGCACACTGAGAAAAAAAAAACAAAAATTACTTTAAAATTTTTCATTTGGTTAAATGTAGAACTAGCTGTGGTACCTACAAAAAGTAGGTGGTGAGTTTTCTGCACTTTAAAATAATGCCCTCAAACAACTGTGCATTTACAATTATGTGAAACTGGGATCCCTATCTTCCTACTTGTTTCCTGTAGAAGTGGCAGAAAATAACAGAAGAGCAGAAAAATGACAGATCTAGAAGAGATTTCACATGACTATTCCCTTTTTAGAGCATTTTAAGCTTTATTAACAAAACACTTTAAACTTTGAATTAAGTGATGAAGCTCCTTGGCATTAGAAAACAGCTTTGAAAACCACTGTTTTAGTCTCCAAGAAGAAAAAGCTTAATACCAAAAACATTTCTGTTTCCAACTATAACAGTGTTTGGCACGATGTGATATTGTAAAAGTAATTCCTGTCTCTTGGTGAGTGTGGATGTCATTCTGCTCCGCAGTAAGAGCAGAGGTATGCAGTGGAAGGGTCAGCTTTGAGCTTGGCAGAACACAGTATATGTGATTTTAGGCAATTCGTTTGAGACCATGTCCAAGAAAGGCAGCAGGCAACACTTACAGTGCGTAACTTCAGGGCCTGGTCTCCTCTTACAGTTCAGGTGGAGGACTGCATGACTGGGGAATTGTCTAAATCTAGCTAGGAGAGGGATCACTGAGAAGAGGAACTGGACTGAGTGCCTGTGGTGTACCATTGCCTGCCTCTTGCCGGGACAAAGCCGTGGGCAGGTGCGCAAGCATAGAGCTAGATGTGCGGGGAACCAAAAGTCCAGACCCCTCCCAAATGCTTCAAACACACATTTCTGAAATTTCAGCTCCTTCAGCATTAGATGATAGCTGACAGGGCTTTTAAAAGGATCAAAATACTGGATTTGTATGTCTAAAAGTTCTGTCTGTACCACATTAGGCATTTCAGAAGCACTGAACTCTCTATGTTAATTTTTCTTTTTACCTCAGATGTTACCTCAGTGTTACCCATAATGTGTGGAGCAGGTGTGCACTAAATTCTTTTTGCATCTGGATCATAATCATTCCATATTCACTCCTTTACACATAAAACAAGAATATCAATTCCCTACTCAAATACTATGAGAATACATAAATATTTTTGTAAGGTATTCATATAATACAGACACTGGCATTTTAAAATTAGATGGAAGTACAGCTATGCTATACAAGGCCTAAACAATATAGTCACTTAGATCAAAAACCACTTTTGAGGGAGGAAAAATCAGGTGTCGCCCATCTTTCTAGACCACCATTTGAATTCTAATTGAGGCCTTTTAGCTGTTAAAGTTGTGATATGTATTTACACTGTAGATACTATTAAGAGTTAGTTGTTTTATTCTAGTCAGAGGAGGAAAAATACAGAAAACATTCTTGATATTAAGGTTAATTTGTTGATGGAGCTGGGGATTAATTTTTATTATGGAATCAGAGGGATTTCCCATAAAAGATCTTATCAGAATTAAATGTCAGACAAATAAGTTTCTGGTGATATTTTCTAAAATCCAGTTTCTTTAGTATACATGCAGTTAAAAATCCATCACCTTCTTTTTTTTTTTTTTTTTCTTCACTATCTTCAGCAGAGCTACATCTGTTTCTTACCATCTATATGGTATTGAAATTGGGAGCATTATTTACTAAGAAACACTTCATGTCCACAGCTGAAGCTGTGATGCTAGAAGGTAAATAGTGGAGAGAACACAAAGGTGGGCACGGCTGGCCTCACTCCTGTCTGTAAAGTCCCTCAGAGCTTCTCCAACCCATGGTAAGAAACTTATCACTGTGGTGGTTCACTACCCATAGGGTGTTTGGGGCACACGAAGAGTATATTGTGTTTGCATGGCCTGGTTTTTGGTAGCAGGGGGACCACAGAGGTGGCTCCTGTGGGAAGCTATGGGAAACTTCCCTGATGTCCAGCAGAGCCAATTTTTGATGGCTCTGAAGATAGACACACTGCTGGCCAAAACCGGGCAAATGAGAGAGGTTTTTAACAGCTCTGTGATGACATATTTAAGATGGAAATCAAAACAAAGTCATTTTTTTCTCCTAGTTAGAGAAGAAGAGGTGAGAACATGTGAAGGAAACCACATGGAGACACCAAGGTCAGTGTAGAAGGAGGGCAGCAGTTGCTCCAGGCACCAGAGCTGAGATTACTCTGCAGGCTGTGGTGAGACCGTGGTGAAGCAGCTGAGCCCCTGCAGCCATGGGGATCCACGGGGAATGCAGAGATCCACCCATAGCCCCTGGGGATCCATGGGGATGCAGAGATCCACTCACAGCCCCTGGGGATCCATGGGGGATGCAGAGATCCACCCATAGCCCCTGGGGATCCATGGGGATGCAGAGATCCACTCACAGCCCCTGGGGATCCATGGGGGATGCAGAGATCCACCCATAGCCCCTGGGGATCCATGGGGATGCAGAGATCCACTCACAGCCCTGGGGATCCATGGGGGATGCAGAGATCCACCCATAGCCCTAGGGAGGTACCCTCGGCAGAGTGGATGGATGCCTGGATGAGGCTGTGATCCAGTGGGAGATGCATGGAGACAGAGGGCCCTGCTCCCAGGCTGGAGCAGCCTGTCCTTGGAGGACTGCACCCCGTGGAAGAGTGACCCACGCTGCAGCAGTTTTGGGAGATGTGAATGCCCGTGCGAGGGACTCACGCTGCAGCAGGTGCGGTTTGGCTGCTGCTCGCGGGAGTGGACCCACGCCGGCAAAGTTCCCAGAGAACTGTCCCCTGTAGGAGGGACCCCATGGTCTCACTGGGAAAGGATTCCCCTCCCGGAGCAGCGGAAGAAAATCTCAGTGATGAACTGACCAAACCCCCATACTCTGTCTCCCTACAGTGTCAGTGGGAAGGAGGGGCTGGGGGAAAAAACGTATTTTAAGGGCTTATTTTACTTCTCATTATGCTCCTCTGATCCTGCTAGTAATAAACTTACTTAGCAGCCTTAAAGTTGAGCCTGTTTTGCCCTTGAAGTGTTTCTCCCTGCCCTTAAAGATAACTCATGAAGCGTTCGTTAATTTTTTTCCCCCCTCTCCGCTGCCCCGTTGTGGCAGGGAAGGGTGAGCGAGCGACTCTCGTGGGTGCCTGGAGATTGGCCGGTGTCAAACCACGACGTAGAGAAACCGATGGTTCACCCTTGACGGTTCATGCCCCTCTCCAGGATGCCAGGGGCAAGAATAACCGGCAGTTCTCATGTGGAACCCAAGCCACACCGGGCACTTCTGCGCCAGGCGTGTGTTCAAGGTGTACAACTTCATGCCATGCGAACTGGTCCTGGACAGTTTATGCGGACTGTAACAGTAAACTAACCTGCAATCCTTAGTGCCACCTGCAGCTTGGGCTCTGAGATTTTAACCCGGGACAGGAACGGGGCGCCGCGGACTGGGGCATCACGCGTGTCCCGGTCACTGCGCTCCCGACGCAAGGACGAACAGAGCCCAGTGCCCAGGCGGGACAGGCGCCTGACGCTCCGGCCCTTCGGGGCGCCCCTCCGGCCTCGTGCGGCGGCCAGAGAGAGCCTCGGCCCGCCGGAGGGCACGGAAGCCCGGCGCGGCGCCGGCCGCGCTCTGCGGGCGCCAGTCGGCCCCGCACCGTTGCCGGGCTCTGCCCCGCCGCGCCGGCCCCGCTCCCGCCCTCCCGCCAATGACGGCCGGGGCCGTCACCGCGCTGCGTCACGGGGCGGCCGCCAAGATGGCGAAGGTGTCGGAGATGTACGACGTGACTTGGGAAGGTAACGCCGCGCCGCCGGCGGTCCCCACCCGGGACTGGGGCCGTGCCCGGCCCGACCGGCCTCCGGCCGCGGGGAGGGGGCGGCGCTCCCGGAGCGCGGCGGGCCCGGGCCGGCGCCGGGCGGCCGCACCCGGCCTGGGGAACAGCAGCGAGGGGCGGCGGTTCTGGCGGCCGCCCTGCTCCTCCGGATGTGGGCGGCCGGGCCGCAAAGGCCGCGACCTGCGCTCGGCCCCTTGGTGGCCGCGGGTCCCCGGGCGGTGAGGCGCGCCTGGCCCGGGGCGGGCCCGCCGCCCCTGGCCGCCCCTGGCCGCCCCTGCCTGCGCTCCGCGGGGACGCGCCCCGCGTCGCCGCTTCCCGGCCTTACCCGCGCGTACAGCGCTTACCGGCAAAAATGATCTCTTGGCAGGGTTGGCAGTTGGTGCCACAGTTCGTCTTTCGGTGAACTGAAAATTACCTGATACTCGTAAAAGTTGATCATAAGCGTTTCAGGGGAAGCTTCAAGAAGGTTTGAAGTGACAGAAGGTTTTGAGAATCCCTCCCTCCGGGTCTTTATAACTTTCACGTCTGTTCGATCATAAAATCGTGATTTATTTTTCGTATAGCAAAGTTGTCTGAGCTTTCTTCGACGTTCTCAGTGGTTCTTTTTGCATAACTGATACCCACATGTGAGCTCAAGACAGCACTTAAGCCCTTTGCAATCTCGTATCGAGAATAAATGAATAATTATTCTAATAATTATTATAATAATTTTGTCCATAAAGGGGGAACCTTTAGCTGTGTACCATGTGTGGCAAACATTATAGTGTAGAGAAGATAATGCAGAGAGAAGCTATGTAATCTTGAGTTTTAATTTATGTCTGCCAATCTGTGAAGAAATAATTGAGCAGTAGAATAATTCCTAATCGTGAATTAATGCTTAGTTTGATTTTGTAGCTAACAGGAGGAACATTGCATGGGATGTATTTTAGCAGATGTTTGTATCTTGCCCATTGGAAAAGTGCCCATGCTGTCTTTCCTGCACCTTTTTCTGTAGGATTGAAGCAAAACAAAATAGAATTTTAAACATTCAGACTTTGGCTCAAATTCCATTAATCTCAGAAAAAAATTTAGCTGGTGTTGAAGAATATATGCTGTAACTGAATTAAAAAGGATGAAGAAGTGAGCTTGCTTGTCAGTGTGTCTGGAGCTCAGTATATAGTTAATTTTACTTTGATATGTGGTTGTATCACCATGACATTAGACTAATTGGGAAAACCTTTACCGACCATTGTTTTATATCTCTTGAATGAAGGTATGTACGTTTGAAGCTCAGCTTGGATGGAGATCATATAGATAGATCATTACTGGTGTTATTGTTAGATTTTTACAGAAGTTGCTCTAAACTACCTTGTCTTGAAAAATTTTCCAGTTTTTATTTTTCTTGAGCAAATGTTGTTACAAAATGCAGAGATTTAGTTGTTGGATTTTTTGTTGGGTTTTTTTCCCCTGCTGTTCTTGGGTGTCGGTGATGGAAAAGAGAAATGATCTTTTTCACTGGATGGGTAACACGCACTGTGGACATGTCCCTGTACATTTAGCCCTAGATTATTTTGGCCCAGGGTACTACAGAGTGTATGTTTATACTCTAACGTAGAGGCCAGGTGTGGGATATTCAAGCTTATTGCTTCTGGACTTAAGCTTATAGCTTCTGGCTAATTCATATCGAGGTGAGCTTCCTACTCTTAGAAATAACCTCCACATTTTGTTTCCAAGAGATTCACAGTCGTGGCATTGTGCTAGGTGTGGAATTTGGCATATGAGTGGGGTTGAATGAGAAATTTCAGAGGACCAGTGAACTCATTTCAACTTCTCAGTCTCTTCAAGTGTACATCCAAATGAAAAGCTGGTATGTGTTGGTGCAAGGGACTGTCTCCACTTTGGAAGCACGCATTTGAAAAATTCTGGGTTTTTTTTCGTTATTTCAAGACATGAAAAGTAAAGTGAAATAGGAGTCCCGCAACAGACCATGTAAGGACTCTTCTTAAAAAAGATAACTTCTCTGTGCAAGCTTTAAGAGATGCTGGTGAAACAAAGCTTTTCAGCAGTGAGGTGATCCCAGCAGTGTTGTGGCCTAGTTCCTGGCAAAGTTCTAGAACACAATTCTAGGAATTTTATGTAGCTCCTTTTGAATATCTCTAAAATGCCTAATTTATGTGAAACCAGGTGTATGGTTGGTAGGTCCATTATCCACCCCGGCCTCTCTAAACAAGACATTTTATACTTGCATATTGCTTAAAGATGAAGCCGCAATTTAAGGTTGGGAAAGAAGAATAACATCTAACAAATGAAATAGTTTGTACCTTGCTTTGCTTTTCACTCAGGTTCTTTGAGACAGGTAGGTGTTTAGCCATGGTTAAATCCTTTTAGGTACACATGTGGTACAGGTAGTTAGGAAAGATAACTGAAAATAACTGTTTTCTAGTGTGGGAGCTTTGTTTTTATTTTTTCTTTCTTTACTTTGTTGCTGTATCTCAAGCTTTAAAATGAATTTGGAAATTTGTGTAGCAGGAAAACTTCTCATTTAACTTCATGATCTTATCAATGGACTTAGATGATCCAATATATAGAGTGCTGTGTTATTGAAAGAGAAGCTTATATGTTGCTCTGTAACGTGTATTTTACAGTAAAGCTTATTTGCTTGAGACAAAGGTTCTGCATTGCTCTTTTTTTTTTTTTTTTTTTTTTTTTTTTTTAATACTGGTACTAATTATCCTAGAGAAAGTGACATGTTTCCTACTTCCTTCATAAATAAAAGAATTGAAAATTATGTGGAGTGACAGGAAGCCAAAAACTGTGGCTGTAGCCAAGGAGTGTGATATAGTAGGCTTGCACATCACTTCATGATGTGCAGCCTCTTACTAGGACTATGTAGAACTCCATAGAAGAAATATTTATCATATTTTCAGTGTTACATTAAAGATGATTTTTTTCCCATGAGTGGAAATACTGTAAAAAGCAAACAACTGTGTAGCTTCATTTTAGGAACAGGTTTTGAAGTACACAAGTGTAAAATTAGCACAATCTGCAAACAGGCAGCAGTTCTATTAACAGTAACTATTAAAGTAACAATTGACTTTCACTGAAAGTGCATCTGACATACTGTCAGAATTTAACAAAATAAGCCAGGTTTTCATAACTTTGCACAGCTGCATAATGGTGTTAAACACATCACACCCTGCTCAAGGGAGGCAGTGACTTCTGGCTGTCACAGCTGAGCTTTTTGGGCATCTTTGGGTGCTGTCATGGCAACTCTTGTTTCAGTCAGTAATTCTCTTCAGTTGATATCAAAACGAAAAAGAGAAAGGAAAGGCATATTCTTTAAACTAGCCTTCTTCTGATAGAAATCAAAAAAGTGAAAAAATTATTTTTAAAGATTTTTATTAGCTCTGAATAGCTCTACAATTTAAATTAGATATTGCTATTTTCTGTATTAAAAATTGCACTGCTTCAATAGTGGCACTTCAAAAGTTTTCATTATCATGATCATGTGAGACTTTTTTCAAGGAACTTCTTGTCATTTTTGAAAATATCTTAAAATGCTTTATCTGGGAACATGTTATATACAAAACAAGAAAATTCCAAATGAATTTAAAAACTGAGCACTTCTGTCTTTTAGTGTCTCTAGTCATTAGAGTCCACTTTCAGTAACAAACTCCCTTTCTGTAACTTAGAAACTCAATTCGTATTTAGTGTGTGGAAAGTCTCTAGAAAATAGGAAACAGTCTAACATTTTATCTCCATAATAATCTATGTGTAATTAACTGTTTTTTGATGTGGTTTTGTTGTGTTCTGTGCTGTCTTTGCTTTCTTTTAGCTATTCCTAATTTTCAGTAGTAATCAAAGGGTCATATCAGTTTATTCTGGGTTTTATATATGGATTTATGGGATTACACCAGGCAAAGATGAAATACTGAGTTGTTTTTTTTTTAATTGAGGTCCCTTTGACAGCAGAGCCGTGACACGTGTGCCTCTGCCTGCACCTGCCAGATGAGAGTGCACAGTGGTGGCTGTGGGTGAAGATTTGGTGTCTGTAACAGAGTCAATATACAAACGAGCTCTGGAAATACAATGGTTGCAGGGTCCGAGTGACTGCCGTGGTGGCAGCTATTTGCTAAGGTGACATTTTGGAGTTTGCACTTTCTGTCTGCTCCAAAGTGGTGATTTCCTTCATTTCATTGTGTGTCCTTTTAGATATCAAGGACTTGAAAACTATGATCCAGTTAATCAGTGGAAGTGTAGGTAATTATAGTAGTATTGTTTCATATCTGGTTGCTCAGGCCAAATGAACTGACACCTTACTGGACACAAAAATAAAACACAGGTTGTGTCTCTTGGTTTGCAGTAGACTGCTTGCATGGTTTCAGAAAAAAGCAAATATTGTCCCAAGTGCCTCTGTTCCTTAAAACTTGTAACATTTTGATTTACACATGCCAGGTGGACCAGTTTTAAAAAACCCAAGTCTAGAACAATTGTATCAATTGTATCAATTGCTGTAGGTGACAGGAGAACTTGTAATTACACTTAGACATTTCTTTACGTTACTTGTTTTTTTCTTCTGAAATCCCTAGAAACTTCTGCCCAGCCTTGTATTATGTCTCCAAGACTTAAATTATCATGGTCTGACTCTTTTGATAGATTTCTTAGTAAAAAATTCATTGTTTGACAACATTTTAAAAAGCCGTGCATATTTCTACTGCAGTTCTTAGTGTTTTTTTTCTTCTACCTTTTACATAAAATTCAGTATTTCTAAAATTTAAAAATCTTTCATTCATCGGCTGATGTTCTATTCTTTGTCCTACAGGTTTTTTTCCATTGCTGTAAATGTTGTACTTGTGTGATGAATGGTAGATGTACCTTCTGTTAATATATAATTCAGGCACTATTCCATTTGGAATCACATTGGAATGAAGGCATTGATAATTTCCAAGTAAATGAGTGGGTGGAAATCAGACAGCTTATTTATTTTTAGGCGTTTAGCTTGTCAGCTTTTGTGAATGTTTGTGTTCACTCACATTCTTGCCGTCTAACGTTGAATTTCCAGGGAGCATCTAGAACCATTTAACTTTGCCCATGCATATGAAATGTAACCCTGTGGTGGTTTTGGTTGAATTTCAGAACAGAAAATGTAACACAATAACAGTCTTATGAGCGATCAGAGATCACTTCAGGTAGATGGAACAACTTTCAGTGCTTAATTTTTAACTGTCATTTACATTAACTCTGTGTTTTGAAGTGCAAGAAAAACTGACAGTGTTTAGATCTATTGCTCTATTTGTTTTTCCAGCTGTTGTAAAGTTTTGAAAAAATACTAGCAACAGTTATCCTGGTACCTTCTTATTAGTTAAGCCACTATCTAGTAATGAAAAATATTTTCCATAAGTTTTATCTAATTTTGTTCTTGTGTATAGAACAGCTATTCATATATAAATGTATGTGTATATAAAATCACATTCTTAGGAATTTCCTGATCTAGAGGATAAATAAAGCTCAGGCAAGGTAGTGTTCTCTAGCTGACTTGATGAATATGCCTGTTCTCTTGAAGATCTTAATTGTACTCTTGAAACAAAAATCATAATAATAAAATAAACTGTTTCTATCTTGCTGAGGGAAACTGTTATTTTTTATACTTTTGGACACTTCACTGGTATAGAAAGCCTTCACACCCATGTGTACCTTTATTGAAGCTCATTTTTCTAGCTATGTGTAGATTCCTTTCAGAGTGGAAGTTCTAATGTTTTTTGCTAAAATTTCAAGTGAAAAATTATCTACCTGTAGCAGAGATGCAATTTCAGTGTTGTTTGTAAATGTGTGAAACTACTCAGGAGAAATCTCTTGTAGCCTGTTTTACCTAACAAGGGATAAATTTTATTATTTATTGGATAACTAGGTATACAGTTTTTTACTGGGTATGTTATTGTCCTGAGAGACTGCAAACTTTGAAGTTGAATTATGTTAGAGCATGAGTACACTTTGGGTAATAAGGTTTCAGAGATCTGTTCTCTAGTAGTTTTTTAATATTAGTAGAAGTCACTTTCTTAGCTCTGTTGCTCTTTAATACCATTCTTCAGATATGTATCTTATCTGTCATAAGCACATTCGAATTCCATTACTATCCAAAAATCTCAGTTTTGTTTCTCTCTTTTGCCTACAGATATGCGTGATAAAATGAGGAAATGGAGGGAAGAAAACTACCGAAACAGTGAACAGATAGTAGATGTTGGGGAAGAGTTAATTAATGAATATGCCTCTAAACTTGGAGATGACAGTAAGTAAACAATCATTATTTGAAAAGTTTTCTTGTCTGATGTGGTTTTCTTTTTTCAGTCTCTATTTTATTTAACAGCCTTTATATGGTTTTTCAGTTCATGCTGATGTTGATGAAATATCTATTACTTTCATAGTCTAATATGCTGTCCAGAATTCCAAGAGCTTATTTCTTTCCCAAATGTCGGCTGCAGTGAAAACAGCTGTAAATTTACCTGATAGAACTGTTAGCTTGCTATATTAGTGTTCAGACTGCAATGTGAAAACTTCACTTGAAACTGTTTCTAGATATTATTTGCCTGATTTTCTGTTCTTCAGCACTCACAAATTGAAACAAGTGGTCACATGGATGTGTCTAGAACATGGAAGTTATGATGTTGGGAAAAATAGGGAATTAGAGCTTTTCTGCCTTTCAAGATGTCAGAAAGTACTTTGGCACTAAAAGCACTAAGTTGCTTAAATAAGTTTTTGATTAATTCCAGCAGTTTCTTAATTTGTTTGTCTTTCAGCTGTGATTCATGTAGAATTCATGTAGGGTGTAGAAGGGTAAGAATGTACAGACAGAATTAATTAACCTGTTTATGTGATAGGTGCTTCCTATTATCTTAAACAAACCCCAAATCAATTATCTGCATTTATTGTCTCTTTGTGTCCAGTTTGGATAATTTATGAACAGGTGATGATTGCTGCCCTGGACTGCAGTCGAGATGATTTGGCATTGGTAAGTTCTCAAGCTGACTGTTCTTGCACACTGTATGTATTTATCCTGGGTGTTTCCAGATGGTTTTTTGGAAGTCACAGGATATTCTGATCTCCATAGCTTGGACTGGTATAAAGAATATCTATCAAGAAATAATACATGGCTATGAAGAAACTGCCACCACCTACCTCCTCTAAGGCATAACTTTTGTTTAGACAGCTCACATCTCTTCCAGTAGTCATGAAAATATTTACAGCTACTCTGGTATGGGCTAAAGGTCAAGAATAATACTGAGGTTGCCATTTTGTACAGAGAGTGTTTATTGAAAACCTCTCAAATTATATTGGTTTTCTGAATGTTTTGAGGTAAAATGACCCATCTTACATATCATATTATATGTCATGTTGGCTACCATCAAAGAAAGGCACTGGCATATTGGAGTAGGTCTTCAAGATGAATAAAGAACTGGACTGCATAATGTATAAGGAAAGGCTGGGAGATCTGTGTTAAATCTTAGGAAAGCCAAGAAGGGATTTTCGAATATGTACTAATGGGCAAGAAAAGTATAAAGAAGGTGAGGACATATTTTCATAGGTGTGTGACAGAAGACAAATGTGGGACATAAGCTGCAACAAAAGAAATTCCACTTACATATTAGGAAAAACTTAGTCAATGCTTGATGACAAATAGCACATTGAAGCTGTGGAATCTCCTTTGGAAATACTTAAAAATAGATTGGGATATGGCTCTGCACTCCCTTGGAAACTGTCTCTTGTTCTGAGTGGGGATTTGGAGCAGGTGACCACCAGAAGTCCCTTGCAATCCAAGTTATTTGGTGATTGCTGATGAAAATATTGTTAATGGATATTTGAGTTTTGTCAATTTGTATGCAAATTTATTTGATATAAATAACAATTGAGATAGAATTAGCTTATTTTGAACTGTAACCTGTTTGGTAGATTAAAAGTAAAAAAAATCACTTTAACAAACAAACAAAACAACCCAGTCAGCTTAGCTTAACTTTAAAGGCAAAAACAGGAAAAGGCGAAAGTTTGTCTTACAGGAAAATTTTAATAATCTTTTCACCCTTCCTTCACAAAACTGTCAGAAGAAAACAGAGGCTTACCTTGTGCCCTGAAAGCCATCAACTTGCACTAATTCTAAGTAAAAAGCCATTTTCAGGGCTCCAGGTCTTTCACGGCAATTACTCCTCCAGTGTCTTGTTCTCTGTCAGATGACAAAATATTGCATAAAATGTTTGAGGTTCATGTGATGTCATTTGGGTAAAACTTAATGCAAGGGGTCAGACTAGAGGATGAAGATGGGAAAAGGGCAATTTGAAAGCAAGCAGATCTAGACAGGGTTATCTGGCGTCCCAAATATATATATATATATATATATATATATATATATATATATATATATATATATATATATATATATATTATATATATATGGTGAAATGTAATATGCTGGAAAATATAGTACAAGACTTTGAACTTGTGAACCCACCTAATTTCCCTCTGATTTTTCCTTCAGAAGAAAATACTGTTGTAGTATAGCTGTTTGTTTAAACAAAAACAAATAGACTTACTGTTTAAATAAATACATTTCTGTGTCCTGATTTATATGTAAAACATATTTGATCTCTATTTTCAGGGTCTTTTAAAGAAGACTTTCACAAAATTGTTGACAGAGCCAGTGTTGAAAGATCAGTTGTGAAACACTCTTTGTTTTTACTAACCCTGGCAGGGAGTTTAAATTTCAGTGTCTGTGCCCTTTAAAGAATATTGCTTGAAATGAGGGAATGCAACATTTTATGTGCAGCTCAGAAATGAGATTAAAATCATAGGTGGAAATTTAGAAGGTTCTTTTATTTTTGATTTTTTGATTGATTTATAATAAAGAAGTAGTTAATTCAAACAAGTTGTCTGTGGCATTTTACTACAGCTGAAGATCCAAAGTAGACAAACAGCTTTGTCATGTCTGATTTTTTTAGCAGTGAGCTTTTGACAGCTGGGATGCATTTTGCTTGGGGGGGATAGGTATCATCTACTCCAAATGAAAAGCTGAGGTAGTTTTCAGAGTAATTTATCTGACTCCTGTTTTTTTTTTTTATTTTTCTTTCTTCTATTTATTACTTTGTCCTTTCTGTCCTGCACAAAAAGCCCTTGTGTAATGCCTGCCCCTGCTGCAGCTAGCCAGTTGGTTCATGCAGGCAGTTTAGTGCAATTAGCTGTTGTTGACAGCACTTGCATTACCAGTGTTTTACCTGCTGAAATCCAGCTTTATATTTCTCTGCCTTTGTCTGATGTTTAAAATGTCAAAAAGCAAATTAAGTGAAAGTTGAAGTGTCACATACAAATTATGTTTGCCACTGTGACTGAGAGAATTCTGAAAGACTCTCACAAATAGATTATTGACATGGTGCAGAACAAGTCCTCAAAAATGGGGATTAAAAGTCCCATTTAAAAAGAGGACATTCAGTGCTGCTGAGTCCAGAACATTTTGAAGATATAGCTGGTGTCATTTATTCATGTGCTTTTTGTCAGTGTTACAGTGAGTTGTTCATGACTTTCTTACAACTTTTCCTGTCACTTTATTGTGTCTGATAGCTTAATCTACAGGAGTTTATTTTGGCCCCTGGACTGCTGTGTTGAGTTGAGTAATGGTTGTTAGTGGGATCTAATGTGAACAATTCTGATCTTGCATTACTCCTGCATGTGAGCACTACTTTTGTATCGTCAGTGAGGATTTGTTTGATGTAAAAGTCCATCTGCAGATTGTGGACTTTAGTATTGTAAATGTTACAAATTTTGTTATTTGTACATGTTTTTCTGAGAAGATTTCTACGTGTATTTATAAAAAATCACTATACTTCAGGGTTCTCTGATTGCTGGACCACAGAATGGATTTATTGAAGTTCTTATTGGAGTCTACAAGGTTGTCTGGTTTTTAAAAGCTGGAGTGAATCTACTTTTCTGAAGTTTCATGTAAATTTTCCTGTCTCTTAAGAATGGTCAGAGATTAGTTCAGACATCATGTAACATGCTGCTAAGTACACATAGTTTTTTATGACTAGAGCAACAGCAGTTCACCTAGACATAACTCAGAACGCTAGTAAAAAATTTCTGTGCTAAATCTGAGCCTTTCTTTGTGAAATTGCATTGTAAAGATCTCACTTCATTGCAAATTAAGATTATTGTGATTAAAATTGTCTGTTCTTGCATGAGGCTAAGCATCACAACTCTGGTCACTGTTGTTTTTCTCTCTTCTATTTTTTAACATCTGGGAGAGATGCAAATATTCCTCTTGGATGTGCTTTAGCAGCCTGTTTATCTACAGAAACAAAGTGGGATCCTACTAATTGTTCCCCATTTGTACTTTTTCCTTTGACCAGTGGATTTGATGAGATGGAACAGATTATGTAGCTAGGCCTCTGCTAGAACCTTACGTCTGAAGAAAATGTTTCTAGGTTGAGTTGCACAAATAAGTGCCTGGAAGAGGAGGATTCAGGGTGAAGCTTTTAACATGATGCTCACCACTGGTCTGTTTTGAGAGCCTATACACTGTCTTTCCTCCCACTGTCATGAGTCAGCTACGAACCTTACAGTGCTATTTAGCCACATTCATGATATGGTTACAACTAAGTTTGTTGTGGGGAAGTTGTGACTCAGTCCCTCTACCAAACATCCTCTGCTAATCCAGAAAAATCTGCCTGTGATGAATTCTTTTTATCCAGCCCAGGTGTCTCATTGATTTCAGGAGTTAAAAATAATGCCTCTTCTGCCAGCAGGCTGTACCCAAGCCAGTGGCAAACATTTTCTTTGGATTTCAAAGTTTTATTTTAAAAATAAACACAGAGCATTGTATTAGCATAGTTTGTTCCATTGTGAAATATCCATTTATTAAAAAAGTATCACTTAAGCTCTTACTGTCTTTGTTTTTTCTGTTTTGATTCACTGTGGGGCAACTAAATAGAATTCAAGATTTAATAGTGTCAGAGCTGTTTTAGTAGGTGAGTGTAATTTTCTGGGCAAATAACTATTTCCAAGGGGGCCTGACAATCTATTGCCCTGTATGGAAGATTCTTAAAATTATCAATTTAACAGAATTTCAGTTTTCTGACCTTCATCAAATATCAATGTATTTTATTGCTTGTTTCAAAAATTGGTATTTACTTTTACTCAGAACTGGCATGGCAGGTAGTTGAAATATGAGCCAAGGCCTTTTTCTTCCTATTTTTTCTTCTTTCAACTTTTGTGAAGATAATTGCATTCACAAAGGTATTTTTGGTTCTTTGTATAGTTTTGTCTTCAGGAACTGAGGCGGCAGTTTCCTGGGAGCCACAGAGTTAAACGATTAACTGGAATGCGATTTGAAGCTATGGAAAGGTAAAACATAAATTTTGAAAAACGTACTTTCTGTCTGAAAAAAATGCTTTCTCTTTCTTAAAAAAAGCATTCAGCCATTACAAAATGGCAGAATAATAATGGGCAGTTTCTTTATAGGCAATAACAATGTGCATGACCATATTAAGATTTTTAGACATCTGTATTGCATTTTTGCAGGTACTATGCAGTATTTCATTTTTGCAATCTTCCCATCAGACATCATAGATTGGAAGGATCTCTTACTTCATAGCATAAGTCCTCATACAGTAGAACACTGCACAGTGTTTTGGTAAATTCTGTGAGGTGTAAGTTTCATCTCAGTTATGGCAGCATATGAAAATCAGTGCCAGTGGTTTTTTTGCCTTAATTGTTCTTCTATACTGATTACTGGAGAGTGCAGCTCTTTACCCTTGTTTTGTGAGTGGGGTAAATGAACTTAAAAAGGATTGAATCTATAGAGTTTGTTATAGAAACAAATAAAAAAAACATATGGGTTAGAATGGCAGAACATAAAAATCACATTGACCTTTTTGAAATATCCTGTAGGTGGGTTATAACATATTAAGTTCAACAGAAATTACTAAAATAATGAACAGATTACCACTTTGTTACTTTCCAAATGAATGACCTCAGGACTTGAGGATGAACTTTATTGTACACTTTCTCCTTGGAGACATCTTTGTTGTCAGCATTCTGTTTTATAGCACTTGTCTTGGGTGTTAAGTGCCTTTGAATGATAGGAAATTGTTCCATGCCACATTTTGCATAAGGAGTTGGTGAGTTTGGAGCCTTTGGGCCACCTTGATAAAAAGGAATTGGAAGTACACTCTAAATGCTTTTTTAAAAGATACTTACTTAGCATATGTTCTTCATCCATCACATTCTTGCAAAATTAGCTTTGAAAATAGTATTTGACATGCAACACTGATAAATGTCTATTGCTTGGATCAATGAGAATGAATAAATGGACTCCATTTTCTGGAGCTGTCTCAGGGCAACCAGATGCTCTATGTTTCACACTCACTTTGTATAAAATGCGTATTTTTGAAGAATTTCCATTAAACTTACCTCTCTTGTCTTTATTTCATATAGAATAGGAAGACAGAGAATGATGGCAGTTTTTCCCCCTTCCTGACGCCTATTCAGAAGTACAATTATTTAGTTCAGGCTTATGTGACTACATTAAAGATGTTATTGCATGGGAACTGATCTTTGCATGAGATGACTGCTGCACAGACATCATGTGTGGTTTCAGCAGTGAAGCACTACTGAGCCATAGTTTCCTGAAAGTGCTTATCAAAGTTCTTAGCAAAATGTTTCTGTCAGATCAGATGCTTGAGGTTAGAGTATCAGGGAGCAGAGAAGTTAGCAAAAACTGAAGTTTCATGTCCGTCGGTTTTCTCTAGATGTCAGAGCAGAAGGAGACTTCAGCTTGGGTGTTTTGAGCAGGAACTCACCTGCAGGTGCTCCAAGCCTTTCCCTGTAGGATCGTGTCTGTCTCCCCTGACTATAAAAGAAACCTAGAAAGATTTAGGCTGCAGGCATCATGCTTCTCTTCAATTAAAGTGAACTTCTTGTTAAATTCTAAGTAACTTGAGGATCTTGCTTTCCCTAATAGGAAGAGGAAACAGTGAAGAACATTCCCATAGACTGAGACATCCGTGTAGACACTTGCTAATAAAAAGAGTAATGTTCTGGAACATCACCATGTAAAGCTGGGATTATGGCCATCAGATTCAGTCTTCTAAGATGCATTTGACAAAAGCAGCAACTAACAGAGAACACAAATACAGCATTTTACAGCACATCTGCTCAAGTCTGTAGCAGTCACCTTCTACTCATTTCTGCTCTTGTGCTTCCTTTCACACTAATTCCTATACTGTTTGTCCACTCAGCTGGAGTGGACAGCTGAGCTATGGTGATGTCAGCAGTTCTTAGGGCACAGTGAGAGTATGGTAATGAGTGTCTGAGGTGATGTCTAAGGAGTGTGGAACATCAGAAATCAATCAGCAGTATCTCTGACAAACTACTTGTCAAACTACACATGAAGACACAAGTGTATGCCCTAGTTCACCATACAACAGCTCTATGGTGAAATGTGGTCTGAATTGAATTATTTCGTTTGCTGGGGCCATGTACGCAGCTGACTGAACACACAGAGGTGTTTCCCAGAAGGTTTGGAGTGCTCATGGCATCTGAAGTAACCTTTTCAAGCTTACTTCAGATTCCAGAATCAGTTGATAAACAAATAAAAAAAGTGGGAAATGGTGGAAAACATTTTCTGTCAGGATTTATGTTGTAATCTGTAGTAGACTTCTGTAGGAATATTTCCAGTTTGCTGTATGCAGCTGTTTCTACTTTTTTAAGTCACAAGAGAAGAAAGTTTACATGAAGTTTTAGGTTACAACAATGAAGTGAGATGTCATTATTTTGGACAGCTTTTCAAATTTGGGAGTTTCTGTTTCTTGGGAGATGTGAAAGGGGGAGTAGGGATGTGATGGTTGAACCTATTTGGTATAGATAGAGAGAGAACAGGCAGAAGAGTGAGATACTGGATGTAAAATATCTAAGTTGCTGCAGGAACAGTATTTCATCAAGTGATTTCCATGTGTGTTTTTCTTAATTGGTGACAAAAATACTGCTGTTGATACTTAACACTCACTCAAAATATTTTGTATAAAGATAGTTTGCTTAGTGTATGTATATTATATTTCAGTATAAAAAAATGCATGAAGGTTATTAGCCATTGCAAGGAGAGTCAAAAAGTCAGAAGTTGTCTTAGCAGAAATAAATGTGAATGATTTCTTTGAACAGGTATGATGATGCTATCCAGTTATATGACAGAATTTTACAAGAAGATTCAACTAATACAGTAAGTTTAAAAGATAATTCTAAAGCGCAATGATGTGTTGTTTGAAAATATGACTATATTTTCTCTTCCATTGTGAAAAATATGTGTATTATTGTATTTGTTTCTTTTAGTTTTCTGTTAAAAAAATCAATGTTACCTTCATTACACATGATGGGAAGGTGTGATGTAATACCTGCTTAAGCACTGATTTTAGGATAGAGAATATAACTAGCAATCTTTCCAGAAGTCTTAGTAGTGTTTAGAGTTGGGCTTTTCAACTCTTTCATCTCCCAGAATATTCAGTATTTAAAAGACTAATATAGTCTGCTGCGTATCTTCTATGTTCCTAATGTGTCATCTTACTTAAGGATTTACTATTAATACATTAAGGTAGTGCTTGAATAGCAGTTATTTTGATTTATGTCTGGGAGACTTTACTAGCTCTTGAATCAAAATGCATGAAGCATGCCAATTGTATAAAACAAAGTCTGAGACAGACTGTACTGTTCTTTCAAGCATTTTTTGAATACTGTTAGTGAAAGCCACTGTGAACTATTAGCTGCCAAAATAAAAGCCTAGAGAAACTTGTAGCAATGTATTTTCATGGATTTTTCCCCCACAAGCATAAAACTTGAAATATGAAGAAACTATGGAGTTTCAGATTTTTGCATGACAGATATTTATTGGAAAGTCAAAAAATTATTATTAATCATTGAGGGTATAAGTGTTACTTGGTTTTGAGGAACTGTCTATTGGGTAAACTTCTGTGTAAATGTAATACTTGGGCTATTTCAGAGGTTTTGGCAATCTCACATAAATCTTCGTGGGTGTGTGTTGAACCTCTACCTTTCCTTGGTTACCTTTTTTGATGTGGTCTGCTATTCAGGAGGGGAAAACCTACAGAAACACAGATAACTGGAATTAGCTAGGATATGCCAGAGCTGGATATAGATCATGTGCCGTCCCTTAAACTAAGTAAACCATTTAAAAAAACCCACAGAACTAATCAAAAAGCAAGCAGCAAGAGTAAAAATCACCCCAGAGCATCAGAAAGTTATTTTTGAGGCAACACATCTGGAAACAATACTGAGTTAAGTACTTGGACAACAGTAGTAGGTTAAAGTCTGTCTGTTAGCAGTGATAGAACTCAGATTTTGTGCAGGGGTAAAAGGAACTATTTCAGTTGTTCACTCTTCTTTTTCACTCTCCCTGAAACAGTAGAAGCTTGACTTCAAGAAGTTTTGAGCACAAGATGCATAAGTGTCCCCAGTAAATGGTGGACTTTATCAGTGCATGGCCCAAAGAATTTTGGGCTTTAGAGTCTTTTGAGTCATGTTGGACCAATATGGAACCCATTTGCAGGAAATCACAGAATGGCTTACCTTGGTGCATGTTTTATGACCTTTTGCTGACACCAGTGGGAATGGAGTTCCATATTACAGTGACTTTTATGGACCACAGATCTTTGAAGGACGCTTGTTGTCCTGAAAATAAGCCTTCTGATTTGTTTCAGTATAGTGGAGTCAGTTCTCATGAATTGTAAGATAAACAAGAATCATGTTTGCATTCCTTTGTAAAAGATATCACCTCAAGTGACAGTGAAGATGGAGAGGTGGTAACTTCTCTGTCCAATCTCTGATCACTGTCCAGAAACTTATAGATACGAGGTCAACAATAAACTAAAGACTTCCTTTCTTCTCTACCTGAACACCTGTCATGTGTTACTGTGTGTTTCTATCTGCATCACAGTAGCATACGCATCTTTGGCTGTTTTTCTTTTCAGCTATCTCAACATAGCTAACATCATCTGAGTGGTTTCTTGGTTGGCATTACAAAACAAAATGATATGTTTAAATAATAAGTAAAATGCATGATCATTTCTTTATTTAAATTTTCACTGTAACCAAATCATAAAGATCCATAAACTTGTAATATTTAGAAGCATAAGTTGTAAATATTAGAACAGTTGTGTGGTTGAATTTCTTAATTCTGATAATAGAATTGGAGAATACAAAATGCAAAGGAAAGTTCCTTGCCATATAACTAGAATTGGTTGGGTAAGCCTTGCATGTCAAGAGTGAAGGTTAAGTAAAAAGTTTTGATGAGTTGTCATGTGTAGATTTCTTTGTGTCATTTACCTGTTAATTATTTCCATGCACACATGTGGCTGCTGTAGGAAAAGAAGTATTTCAAGATTTTAGAAAGGCAACTGTTGCCGAATTTGTCTTGGCATTCACCTAATTTTATATAAATTTCTTCTGGTCTGCTGACACATGGAGTTACTTATATACATTAAATGTTTTGGCACGTGCTTTAAGTGAAACATAGACATTTGTTCACACAAATCATCTAAAAATCATACCTTGCATTGACTGATCAAAAAGTAGCTTGGAAAAAGATTTTTCAAAAAAATTACTTCTTTTAGACACATAGGAGAATTTTCCATTATAAAAAGTAAAGTTTGAATTCAAATTACATAATGGACATTGACACTTTTGTATGAGGTTTTGTTGCTGAAATAAATATAACAGTAATTATTTAATTGCTTAGGATAGAATTCAAAATAGTCTTTATTTGTAAAATATGATCATCTCAAAATTTTTCTCTCACTGCGCTTACTTGCTGTAAAAGGTGACTCATTTGACAATGGAACAGTGCAAATGTCACCTCAGAGATTTTGTTTCATTTTTCAGCGCGTGTAGATGTTGAGTAATAGACTCTTCTAAAGACTTTAGTGAGTGAAATGTGACTTGTGAAATGCATAACTTGCATACATTTCAATAGGGTAAGAATTAGAATCTTTTCCATTCTTGTCTGTTTTGGTTGAAATGATGGCATGTTAGAGGTCAAGCTGACAGATTCCTTTTATTAAGGCTGCGTAGTATTTTCTATTGCAGGGCTCTTTTTATTAATTAAAAGTTTATGTAGTGTCCAATGGAAAATAATAGTGATGCTGAACAGTGAGTGGTATGTTTGTAGATCTTCAGATAAAATGCTTACTCTGTTTCTCAGAACAAAAGAGTTACTGGGTTTTTAGTAGGGTTGGTAGAAAGGGCTTTTTTGTTTGTTTTTGCTCTTTTGTTTTTTTCATTGAGAAATCCTTATCCTGCTCTGCTTTGGAGGAAAACCTTTTAGTTACACAGCTAGATATTTTTCGTCAGTTGGGCTTTTCTTGAGGTGGTCTGTTGGGCAGAGCAGAGAAGCTTGTTGATGAGAAAAGAAATTGAATTCGCGTATTCAAGACCTAGATTGATGTCCAACCCTTCTCACTGTTGTCCTAGTGCATTTGCAGTTTCTCCTGATTATTCAGCTCAACCATCAAGAAGATTGCAGAGCACTTGGTCAGCACCAGGGGAAGGTGACATAAAATGTTCTGCCTTAATTCTAAACTGTAGAACATCTGGAGTCTTTATTAGGATAATTCTTCAGCTATTTTTCTTGCCACTTTTTCAACCAAGCTTTTCATGCAGGACACTTTGTGTTCTTCCTTAGCTTAGGACATGTGGATAGTGTCATTACCATCATGGGTTTAGTAATATAATTGTGTGAATGAAGAATTTAAAATTTTCATAGTAAGACAGTGTTCTCATCAACTCTGTTGTTTATAGGAGTAGGCAGGAACAAGTGTATGCAGATGGTCACATGAAGCTGTCCTTTCTCTTATTATCTTGAGATTCTTTTTGTAGATGAGCTGGACATATTTCAGAAGAGGTGGTTGAAGACCTGGCAATCCAGAATTCTAGAAGGATTCAGAGCAAAATCTTAGTACGTAGTATCATGTAAATAGGCAGCAGTTATATACCATGAGTATCTGAGTTCACCTCTTTCTGTGACTGCACGTTGCTACCATCTTTATGGTTACTACCATCATAGCTAACCTTTCTTTCCCTACCTCCTTGTCTCCACTAAGTAAGATAAGAATAATGAGCACTGAATTTCAGCATTGGATATCTGTTTATCATCTGAACTGTGATAATTCCTTTAAACTGCTGCAGTAGCTGTGAATTCATTTTTAACAGAGACCTCTTGTGAAGATCTTGCAGCTTCATACATTTATCTGCAGGGTGCTCTGAGTTGCAAAAGCGAAAACTTCTCAACAAATGAATTATCTACTAATGGGAAGAATTTTCTGAGGTGACATGCATGTTTCCTTAAATATATTTGCCATACTGCCAGGAAAGACAGAACTAGACCTAAACATAGGTGTGAACAGTGGTAGTTTTAAAGAGAGTTAGAAAAGATAGCTTGTCACTGTCTGACACAGAATAGAATTAGTGAGAGTTGTGAAGAACGGCACTTTGGTTAGTTCCCAATGAGAACTGATCGGTAGCCTGGGAATGCACTGTGTGGTCCTGAAAATTGATTTTTGTTTTTGACAGAGCATCATTTACCATTGCAGGGTTTATTTGCTTCTTGTTCAGTCATGACCGGTGAAGTGAGAGAGCAGGCTGCATTCCACCATTTTTCCCGTCTTTTGTGCATGTAGCACTTTTAAATGTTGATGGAGATTTTGTCTCTTGAAATTAAGTATTTGAGAACAGAAGAGCAGCTGTGCTGCAGTTATGGCAAAAGTTGATTTTACTTGTCCTGTGTCTGGCTTTGATTTATTGCAGATACCAGAAGTGTATGAGCAGGGCAATGACAGTATGCGTGGTCTGTTCTGCCAGTTTCTATTCATCTTCATGTTGCAGTTTTCCTGTGCCAGAAGTGATAACTCTCTTTTTAATGGCTGCTCATAAAATTTCTGCATAGATTTATTTTTAAACTTGCTTAAGTTTGCCATGCCTAAATCTACATCATAATTGAGAAATTAAATATTGTAATTTTTTAATGGATTGTGCAAATCTTCCATTTGTGGTTTTTTTCCTTGCCCATACCTTCAATCTAACAATTTTATTTAATGCCTCTGAATTTTTCTGTTACTGTCCACACTTGTTTTCACTTTATTAATACTCATGACTAAGGATCCTTTGCACTTTTCTTCTCTCTAAGCTAAGAAGTCCTAGCGTGCAGCTGTTCTTGTTGCCGTTCTGTGCCTTAAAACTCTGCTGATGTTCTCTGTGTCATTTCTGTGTTTTTTCCTATATTTGGGTGAGAAATGAGAGGATTGAAAGCAGTCAGTATTAAAAATGCAAGAGCATTATGGACTTACAAGTAACGAAGTGATGCCATGGATGTGTCTCTTCTGTATTCTTTTCTGATAACTCCAGTATGACAGTATTTTCAGTTTGGGGTTTTGGAGCAGGGTTTTTGGATTTGTTAAGATGGTTTCTGAACACTGAATTGATGTTTTATAGAACTGTTTATTACAAGTCAGTATCTCCCTCTTAACTGGACAAATTCAGACAGGTTTTTTGTATACATTTAATTAGTATTGTTTGACCCTATATGCAATCATTTATGTAGATTAAATTTCACAGGTTGTTTTATTGTGCTGGTAAAAGTATTCATTATGATTCATTCTTGTGAATGCTATTCTTTGCTGTTGTCTTTTGCTCTTTATACTTAAGTAAGTCCTTATCAACATTTAACTTTACATCACTATTGATTCCTTGTTAGATCTCTTCTTGAGAGTGCTGAGCAATAGTTTTTATAAATACAGAGCTTTCAGCTTCAAGGTGAGACATCATGTTGAAATTGTTTTTTAAGTCTAAGATGACTTTTACGTGGATCTTTATTCATCTACATTTAGAAACTCCTTGAAGAAGTCCACCAGATAAGGGAAGCCTTACTTTCCTCTGTAGCTTTTAATTTCAGCCTTTACAGCTCCTTCCAATTTGCTCTATGATGGTGTTAGACTTTATTGATTGTTTATTGGATATGAAAAGTCGTTTGGCTTTGATGTTATCCCTAATGGGGCAGTTTCAACCCAGTAGCTCTGTGTCTGCATAGGTCTGCAGGGTTTAACTGTCTTGTATGACAGACTTTGAAAAAAGTCTGAATTCTGTTAAGAATAAATTCATTATTGTGATTGTTTTTGATTATATGCTATTTTTGACATCTGTGTAATTTTTTCCCTGTAACTGTTTACTCTTCTGTTTTGACTTGGATATTGCAATTTGAAGGAAAATGTTTCAATGTATCAAACTTGTAGACCAAATACACATTTTCTAAAATGTTTAAAAAAAAAGAAAAAGTTATTTTTTAAGATTAAAAATATCATGTGTTTAATGTTGTAGTAGTTATACAGATAAATTCTTCCTTTCCTAGGGGTCTAAATCCCTGAAAATTCTCTTACTTTCTTTACAGACGTGGAATTTAGAACGTTAGTTTTGAGGATTAGTTCTTATGCCAGACTGGGGACTATTAGTCTTTAAAAGAAATACCTTAGAAAGGTTCCCTCCTTAATAAATTTGTACATACTGAAGTAGCTTAGTCCATATGATTCTGATTCTTTAAGTATTTCTTTAAGATGCATATATCTTTCCATTAAGAATTATGGATTTACAGAATTAGCCAATAGCCATTCTAGTGTTTTGCTTTAAACTCTGGAAAATTGAGGGAGAAGTCTGTTTCATGGTATTTGCTCGGTCAAATGCTGCAGATCCTGTTACAGCAGTGGAGGTTTTGCCTGTTCCTTTTTACTTAAGGTGGAAGGAGAAAGAATGAGTTAATTTTTGTATGATATTTGTTCTAGAAAGACTTACTGTTGTGATGTGAAGAACTGAAATGTACCCCATGAATTCTATTTTTAAAATCTTTATCAATGTAATTATTTGTGACTATTTTAGTGGGCTTCTTAAGACTTCTAAATAATTTCAAGTCCCTGTATTTAAAAAATAATTTCTCAAGAATATTCTTGGTGGACTCGAAATTAATAATTGAACAGATTTTTACTTTGCATTTTGCAGTTTTTTTAGTATCTTGCAATGGATCCCCTAAAAACGAGTTTGTATTTTGAGATGTGAGGTAAAGAGGGCCTTTAACATAATAAAACATGAAGTTGCCTGTTTTTCTTTTATCAGCTGGTTGTAAGGCAGGTAATAAATTTGAAATATGATATAAATGCTAGGTAAAGCTTCTGTAGAATTGGTGAGTCTGGCTTTACTTAACAAATAACTTTTTTTTATGCTAAAGTGATTATTAGTGTTGGCAGTGGTTCTGCAAAATACAGTATTTTGTTTAATTTTTATGGGAATAAAGAAAAATTTATTCTGTGAGTATAAACCTTTGTTAGTTACGCTGCTGTCCTCAGGATGCTCAGGAAACTGTGTGAGCCCCAGCTCACAGAGCAGCACTTCAGCTGACTCATGCTCAGGGGCAATATAAATGAGAACAAGAGTTAGAAGTTTACAGCACACAAACTGGCCCATGTTTTGGTTGTAATGCAGACCTTTTTGTATATATTTTTCTTAACACACTGACTACTGGAATTTTTGATTTTTTTTTTTTAACAACTGATAGACTTTATGATTCAAAGAAAAACTCGGAATAGGAAGTCAGATAGGAGAGTAGCCTGCGAATACCATTAAAAGCAATCGATAATTGTTTTCAAGTCTTTATTTTATCACCTGTCATATCACTCCTATGAATCACAGATCTCCTGAACACTTCTTGCATATCTCTTAGCTATATTTTATTCATGTGATGGAAAAAGTTAGAATTTGCTTTAAAAAACCCTGCATCCTCACTGGATTCTTTCCAGTGGTTTTAAAAAAACTTCCAGAAATTCTGTGCTACTAGACAATATTTTGTTCTTCCTCAGGATGTTAGAGCTATTTTGAGTAGCTGAGCCTCTCTTTTGTAAACTTGGCATTCTGTGTAAATAAACTTATCTCCCAGCATTTTGAGGGTAAAGAGAGTGCAGATTCCAAGCCCAGACACTGCTATATTTTTGGTAATGAGGAAGGTAGATAAAAAAAGGAAGTTTTAAAATTTGTAAAAGTGTAATTATGAAGAAATTTCTTGGAATTTGGTGCAGCAGGTGAATGTTTATGTAACTCATTTAATTCCTAAGTGCTACCACCAGAATATGTTAATTACATTGAATGCTTTTGTCCTTTTTATTTGATTGCATTAGATTACATGATTGCTATAGGTATGCATCAGCTTATATTTGTGACTGGAAATAGTTGTAGCTTTTCATAAATTAATGTCTTGAGGCTCCTGTGATTTATGTTGCTTGGGAGTGCTGTGGTTAAGAAGTAAAGCAGCCATGGAAAAAAAAAAGTCTGTTTCCAGACTCTTTTGGAGGACTGACTTGGATGCAATTGAAGGAGTTGCATTACAGACATAGAGTGACTTAAGTAGACTGTTCCTGTGTGCCATTACAAATTAAGTTGTCATATGCATTGATTGATTTTATATATTTAATGGATTATTTTAGTTCTCAAGGGTTTACTTTAATCAGGCCCTTGATTTCTTTAAATCTTTTAAATAACTGAGTTTTAATCCAAGAGCTACATTTAAAAAGCTACATTTATAAAGCTGAGAGTCTGTTACCTGCAAAATCCCTTGTGTCTTGCTAGGCTGTAATTGCTTGGATGCATTCCTTTGGCTGTGCTCACTGTTATCCCCACTTTGCCCCTTTTCATGTTTCAGGCTCAGTGGGCAGGTCACTGGGCTGTGTATAATGTCAGCTTTGGGTAGTGGGTTAACACTGCCCTGGTGTTCCCACCATAGAAGGGGGTGACCTGCTTTACGAATGCTTTGAGAATTACATAAAATGTGACAGCAAACAATGGTTTTGCTTGAGGTTTTTTTTGTTGTTCTGTTGTGGTTTTGTTTATTATATCAGGATTATAAGCATGTGGGATTATTCTTTTTGAATTTAAAGAAAATAATTTTAATTATGCTGTTATCTTTATTTAAAAAAAAAATAAAATAATGTGTTGTTGTTACAGTGATAAATGTGTCAGCAGTTAAAATTTCCAGCTATGGCTTTTAGCCAGATATCTCCCAGTAGAAGTAGAATGATGTATGTAATTTCACAGGTTGCAGTTTGACAAAGAAGCAGTGGAAACCACTGCTTATGTTATGATTTGGCCTCTGATGAGTTTTCTCTCTGCCTGTGTCTTATGTTTAATCAGGAGGGTGAAATATTTTTTTCCTCACTTGAGTTGTTTTCACTGAATTTCCATTGAATATATGTTTGTGAGGGAGATAAAGGGGATGAATTAAAAGGGAAAAATGAAGTTAGTGTCAAAAGCATTTCTAGCTTTTCTGTTTTGGTGCTTGAACTAATTTACCACTGTATTGTTTTGGAAGAAGTTGATTTGTTCAAAATGATTGAAGGATAAAAAGTTATTTAGGAGTGTAGTTATGTTTAAAATGCTGTAAATATATAAGAACTATGGCAGGGCATATGTGACTGTGAATGAACTTGGGGTAAATCAAGAAGAAATGGATTTCAGAGCTATCTGAAATTCAAAGATTAAAATTGTTTTATATTTTGTTTAAGAGCTGTCCTGTCAAGGCTTCTGAAAGGTGATGCCCAAGTGTATAACTATAAACTCTTTATAAGATATTAAATAGGATGAGAGCTTTGAAGGGCCTAAACAGTGGGACTTAATTACCAGAGAAGTGTGCTTTATATTTTTTATCATTACTATTATCTCATGGAGAAATGGCATACCAGAGAGTGTGTGGACACATAGATGTCACGGACCCCGGAGCAAATGTCTGTGTCTCACATCTGACCACAGTGGTTATGGTCACCCAAGAGCCCAGGGATGAGAGGCAAGGAAGGAGGCTGATGGCATTCCTTTTTTGAATTCTGTTATGCTGGAATTGTGTTTTCCTTCCATACTGTCAGATTTCTGCTCTGATGACTTTCAGGCTGGCTGAGATGTGCTGTTTGCTGCCAGCTGGGAAGATTCCTTTGTTTTGAATCACACCTCAAGTATATGTTGATATTCAGTTGGTTTGAGCATGGTGCTGATAACACCAAGGTCACAGATTTTGATCTCTATATGGACCATTCTTTTAAGAGTTGGACTCAGTGAGATCCTTTGGGTCCCTTCCAGCTCAGAATAATCTGTAAGAGTGACACCTGCTACGGGCCTGAAAACTGTAACCAGCATCATTCAGAAGTTGGAATATTGGATTAAAGTACAGAATAATAATCTTTTACAGTCCTCTATAGCTTTCCTACTTCTGGTCTCTGACAACTTTTATGGACTTCAAAATTTAAATACATTATAATTCTTATAACTGATTTTTATATTGTTTAAGTTGAAACACATTTTCTACCCACATATCAAAGTACTGCTCAGTTTTTGTCACTGAAACGGCTATTTTGTATTCCCTTCACATTGCAGAGCCTACTTTGTGCTCCAGGAATGATGAGAGCCAATTGTTCAGGAAATTGGTGTGTATTTAGCATTAGTTAAAGGTTCAGCACTCCAACAAGGATATTTTATAATGGCTGAAAGCCATACTTATACAGAGACAACCAAGATGCATCTGTGGGATTCTCTAGGACTCAGTCACCATTTCTCCCGTACAGTCATGAATCTTGTGAATGGCAAGGTGGGGGTCGTTGAAGTGGTTGAAGATTAGCATCCCCTGCTGCTTTGTAATTATCAGAATCTGGACAGTCATTTATTTGAATGAAATAATGCATACAGTTTGTGCCTCCAAAGAAAAGCATACGTAATGTGATTGTAAGAGGTTTTCAGTCTCTCAGTGGGATGTCATAGGGTATGTTTATAAACTTCAACCTAGCAGTGTCTCTGCAGTGGAATTCCACTGGTATTGAGATAATAATTTGCACAGTCAAATTGCTTTCTTTACAAAACCCAGGGAATTATGAGGCCTAATCCTTTATTAATGTCAACCCATAGGCAGCAAGGAAGCGTAAGATTGCCATTCGAAAAGCCCAGGGGAAAAATCTCGAGGCCATCCGAGAGCTGAATGAGTATCTGGAACAGTGAGTGTCTTACAAGAATACAGATTGTGTTTTGCTATTCTCATAAATCTTTTTAATTAAAGTGGAATTTGCATTTAATTTACGCTTTTGCTTCAGTGCTAGTCATTTACAGAATCCCTTGCACATTCTTTCTTTTTTTTCCTTTTTTCCTCTCTTGTGTTCTCTATACAGATTTGTTGGTGACCAAGAAGCTTGGCACGAACTTGCAGAACTTTACATTAATGAACATGAGTAAGTCTTTTGCTAAATCCACATAAAAACTGTTAATTTGAAAACAACTCTGTGTAGAAACCTTAGTGATTTTTTTTTTTTTAAGGACTAGTGTTAACAAAGTATGCTGTCTTATATGCAATATACTAGGCCTCAACTGGAAATAATTACCAAGCTTATTTGGCTGTCAAATACTTTAAGAAGGCATTTGTTTTTCAGACAAAAAGAGTTCACTGAATTACCTGTATGTTTCAATAATTTTTAAAAATCTGATGTTCAAAAGAAGTGGTTTGAGTGCTGCAAAGAACAGCATTTATTTCCCATCATTTTTCATCAAGTTATGTATTTTACTTGTTAGAGATGTTAAATTCTTTACTTCTAAAATAACTTGATCACAACAACCAGTATTCCAATTTTCTTTTAGCCTACCTCTCCCAGAACTTTAAGTAACCTTTTAAAAAAAAACCCACAAAGCAAAACATGGATCCAGAGTTGGAGGCATCTGGTCGCCTGGGTACAAAACCAAATGCAGTCAAGAATGCTGAATGTTGTAGTTACTTGCTTATTGGATATTTAATGTTTTTGTTAGCTTTTTTTATTGCTGTAGTGACAGGAGGAAATCCCAGTGTGAGAGGATTAGCTCAAAGCCTTAGTGCAAGTTTTCTAATATCACAGCATTAATTCAAACCTCCACCCAAAGGCATATCTTTTTTTTCCCTCTTTCTTTGGTTCTTCAGCCCAGCCTGAATTATATCACATTGTTTCCTTCTTTCCCTTTCAGAGGGTAGTAAAAGAATCAAATTGTCAAGGAAGAAATAGCCATTCTCACTGTGAAGAAAAAATTGTTCCCCAGTCACCTCTCCTTGTGCCCCATTCTCAAAGAAAATAGTTATTAAACTCTTTTAAATGATGACTTCAGGAATAAACTAGAATTTTGATACCCAGACTTCCATTTGTTTGGGGGAAATCTACCAGCCACTTTCCAAGAAAATTGCTACTAAAAATCGGCTAGAAAAATATTTAAGCTTGTCAAATCTGTCAGTACAAAAGTGAATGATAGAGTGATGCAAACATACGTGCTCCATTATTGAATTGTGGATTTTTTGCTGTAATCTTTATTACGAAATTGTGCAATAAAACCCAAGAAAGAAATTGGTTTTGCTTGTATTTGTTTTGGTCTGTAATTCCAATAAAAAGCAATATGTAGAATTTCTGTTCATGGAAAGAATTCACTGTCCTCATTATACTTCCATGAGCATCATTATTATTATTTTGATAATAGGGAAAAACTGGGCTTTTGGCTAAAAGCAACTAAAAGTTAAGTTTTAAAAAAGAGTTTATATCAGTTTATATATTTTGTCAGGGTCACAAGTCACAGGGCTTTTGAAATCACAGGGCTTTTGTTGTTGTTCATAAACATACATAGGTGTACAGCGTTTGCACAGTCCTCAGTTCTCCCCTGTTCTGCAATGACAACTCTGGCTTTTGCCTTTGGAGAATGAGGTGGCTGCTCTTTTATCTCCAGATTAATAAATGATATAGATACATGACTATCATAACATGCTCTGGAGAAAACCACAGTGTATTTATTTTAGGATACAAGATTGTACAGATAATATGGTTTAATATGGTCTCGTAATTGCTAAATTGCTTTTACTGCGATATTAAATATCTACCCACACTGTCATTATAAACCTTGTATCTCTGATGTTTGGAATCCTGTCACAAGCTGTGCAATAGTGCTATCACGTATCTCTAGACTATGCAAAGTCTGCAGACAATTCTATTATTTGAAAGATTATGAAGCTAAGATTCTTCTCAAACCTTTATTTTGAGCTTGATTTCTTAATTATTTCTGAAAGCTTTCACTAAAAAAACTTGAGGACTAGCCTTTTGAAATTATACGGATTTGCCCATTTGGAGAGCTCTGATGCTATTTTCATGCATAGATTTGAACTGTTTGAATTTTAATTCTTAGTATGTTTTTTACTCTCAATTCTGTGGTTGACTGTTGGCAGGTAAAGTTAATTAGCAGTGCAAATGCTGTGATCGGTAGCTGTGTTTATGAATGCTCAGCTGAATTTTCTTAGGGAAAAAAAAATATTTCGTATCAGTTCAGTATCTTACAGTACCTAATACCTATTTCTATTCATCACTCTTGCTGATAAGAAATGGCACTTACTAATAAGAGATTAGTATATTAAATGCTTTTTATGAGCTGTTCCATTTTTACCCAGACCATTAGATTTTGTGTATTTTTTCCCTGTCTATGATGTAAAAATAGAAATTTGGTTCTAAACATAATTTTAAAATGAAGCATTTTTATTAATTGTGAATCGTGATTTTATGGGGGAAAAGTAAGACTTTTCTTGTGCTGTAAGAAAACTGAAGCAAAGAGCTGTGTACTTGTGTTTCATTTTATCTCTGTATTTTGTATTTCTTAGCTATGCAAAGGCAGCCTTCTGCTTAGAGGAGCTTATGATGACTAATCCACACAACCACTTATATTGTCAACAATATGCTGAAGTAGGTATTTCAGAAAAATCAATTACGTTTGATTACATTTTCTGGTTTTATGTTACAGAAGTGGTGAAATGGTTTCTTTGATATTTCCTTAAGAGATTTTAAAAGAGTTCAGAGAGAATGCTAACGTCTCATAGAACTTAACATGTTCTGGAAACTGTGTTTTCTTACGCAGTGACTCAGTCACAGTGTGACTAAGCTAAATATAAGAGTTAGGGCAGGAATTATTGAAGATAAAAGCTAATTTTAAATTAACTCTTCTTGTTGAGGTTTTTATGCACTTTTCAAATGAAGTGCATGAGAAGTTAAACTTTTCGACAGCAATGCTGCCTAAGAGGTTGTGATATATTGCCTGTTACTGTGGATTCAGATCTTGGAATCCACATACCAAATTCTGCCCGAAGGAGTACTGGTAGAAGAGAGGTAAAAACTAGAGGTAAACGTAGAAGTTTGAGCTCAAAGTTTTAGCCATTTGAATTCATCTTTTTTTTCCAGATTATATTATTTTCCTAAATTATACTGTTAACTGCTTAGAATGGGTTTAATTTGTTTATTTAACACGGATAAAATTGGGTTAACATTAAAACTTGAAAGCCTAAGTAGCTTTCTCATAGAAAGACTTCGAAGCGTATCTTCTAGTATTTATCCCTCTTTTTGTTGATCTAATATCTGGAAAAATGAATAGGAAAACAATGGAGTAATCCTCTAAACTTTGTGTGCTATTTTGAATACATAGTGCAAGGCATTGTGTTGTTTTGTGAACTGTTTTCATGAATGCTGTGGGAGCATAATGTCGGTATGGATTTGTAGTAGTCAAAATTTAGATTTAAAGTTTTTGCTGTTTCTCATAAGAGACAATCCCAAGGTTTCAAGTATTTATAGGTAAAAAATAATCACTTTTTAATCTCGTAGCAGTGCATTAATTAAATTATTGCTGGGGTTTTTTTTCTCCAATAGTTAAATATTTTAAATGTATGTATTGCAAAGAACTTGTGTTTCTCCCAGGCCAGTATTTGGCCTTTGACAGCACTCACCTGATTTGAAGTGTCATGTGAAACAAACTTGGAGTGAATTTTTATAATAACATTGCTTCAGAGTGAATGCCTGAGGTACGAATGACATGCCAGTTTCAGGAGCTTACTATTTTTACAGGTTAAATACACTCAGGGGGGCTTGAAAACCTTGAGCTGTCAAGAAAATATTTTGCACAAGCACTGAAGCTTAACAACAGAAATATGAGAGCTCTATTTGGACTTTACATGGTAAGCATGATTATATATTTTCCGTGTTATCATTCTGAATAAGTTTATGCATGTATATTATCCTTTACCATTTGCTGTTTTGGTTTTTTTCCCCCTGATTTTAACTTAATAACTCACTTTAAAATATTCTTATATTTAAAATATTTTTATATTTTTATATTTAAAATGTAAAGTGTTTTACATATGTTTGGAGTATGGATAATTTTTTGCTAGTAACTACTCCTTACTGAAGTACTCTTAGCCTTAAAGTCTTCCCTGTATTTTCAAAAGAATTATAGTTATTGGCACAGAACGGTAACTTCTTGAGAAAAGATTTGAAGACATGCACCTCTCTGGAGGATGGTGAACTGCTGAAAAACACCAGGACAGTAGCAATTCCTTGCATAGTGGATTTATTTATATAAGTAAAAAACTCTCTTTGATTCTTAAGTAATATTTTTTATTCTTTCAGGTGAGGGTCAGCATATTTATGTAGTTTTATCTGCTTTTAAAATGTGTTTTCTGATGCTCCTGGGGAAAACGCCATGTTTTTAATGGCAGTTTGGACATCCAAGTGGTGCTATTTTGTCTGTGGTAACTAATGGAATATGGAAAACTAATTCATAACTCTCATTTTAGGAAAAGCAAATTGGATTAGCTGATCATGTCCAGGTTTGGTTCTCAGCTCAGGACAGAAGTGAACTGAAGTGTAATGTAGTTTTAAATAGAACAAACAGTAAAAAGTCTAAAAGTCTAGCTAATTCTTATCTGCATGCTGTTTACCAGTAACTTTTAAAATTTTTTTTGTCTTTTTCCACTTTCACTGCACATGGGCCTTGGACTGTAAGGATGCCGAATGTTCTCACCTTATTTCATGCACATAAATTTTATAATTACACTGGGTTTTGTTTTTATTTTATTGTATTCCTAGTCTGCCAGTCATATTGCATCTAATCCAAAAGCAAGTGCAAAAATGAAAAAAGATAATATGAAATATGCCAGCTGGGCAGCAAACCAAATAAACAGAGCATACCAGGTTAGTACTTCATTGCTTTATGATACTCATAATGTGCTCTATAGTTCTTTGCTACACTTTTATCACCTGCTGTTCAAGAGGTTAAATATGACATGTAAATCAGCATAATCTGCTTGGAATTTTTTGCATTCTGCTTCTGTTTGGTTTCCTGGAAACCTTTATTAATATAAGATATAATATTTTACAGTTATTAAGTGCTATCATTTGCTTAATAGCTTTAAACAGATTTCTCCTACTAACATTAACTGAATGTACATTATTGTAATATTGACCTTCAAGACTTTGTTCTACAGGTAATTTGGTAAAACTTGGTCTTAATTCTTAGAATGACTTCATTATCCACTTCTATTTTACTAGAAAACAAATGAAAATTCTAGAATTTTTGTTTTCCTTGAGTTTAGTGCAACCTTTCAAAATCATACCTAATTGCCTTGAAGTGACTGAATTTGGTTTTTTGTAGTTTTGTAGAAAAATGCTCACTTAGTTGCGAAAACATAGACTTTGTAGGCCATAATCAAAGCCTGCTGAAGTCATTGGGTGTCTTTTCAACTTCTTGAAAAATTATGTGTAAACTTCTGTATTTCCTATTGTATTATAAGCTTCTATTTCTTTCTGTAGCTATGAATGAAAACATGTTTTAGCTCATAGGCTCTGCTGTCTGTGTATCCCAAATCTATTATGTATATTTGACCCCCTTACTGCTATTCTTAATGATCTACCAATCAAAGTTTATATATAAGTAATCCTGGACATCAACATCATGCTGTCCAATTCTCCCCACAACTTTTTTTTGAGCAAAAGTATTGATATTAAATGCAAAAACTTTGTATACATGTAATACTTCTTTCTCTCTGTAATATTTCAGCATTGGAACCCATATTTAATTTTTTTCTTATTGCTTCTATTTCACAGTTAATACAACCAAATGGCCTTTTTACAATCACCATCTATTATGGAATTAAATTTTCCTTTTACAGCCAGTGCAATTTTCTTAATACATACTGCATTTCAGTTCCTTGCCAAGCATGCAGCTTCTTGTGGATGATGTTTTTTTTATATGTTCCAACTTCGAGGTATTTTCCATTTCTGCTAATTGGCCCTGTAGCTTCTGACTGTACAGTGAAGAGCATTGTATCCCTGGGGACATAATGAAGCATTTTATACTTTTATGGCTAAAGTTTGTTTCTCTTCTGCTCTTTAAATCGCTCTGCTTTTCATTAATAAACCATTTACCTGCTCATGATGGTAAGGTGTGCAAGAATTAACTACTTTGTCTGAGGATTCGTAAATAACCAGGGCTTCTTTTCACTTGAGGTGTGCCTGACATTCCTGTAAGTGCAGCGCAGATGGAAAACTCAAGTATTGCAGGATTAAAACCAAACAAAAAGAAACCCAACAACAACAAAAAAGCCACAAAAACATCAACAAAAAAAAACAACCCAAAGAAAGAACCCCCCCCAACATAAATCCAACCAAAACAAACAAACACTTACATAATACTGTCAAAGAATGGAATACACCATGGATTCATGCTTGACAGAATAAAACAGGTTTTAAAAGATGTGTGAATTTTAGTGAAAACCAGGATTCCGTGTTTTACATCTTAGTTAAATGCATTGCTTAGATTAGAGTGGATTGGCACATATTTTCTGTAAATACTGTGAATGGAGTTCAAAGTACTGGTAGAGACCTGTTAGCACTTCTGAGAAATAGCTTCTTTCAGGGTGCATCAGGGGGGTTTGGGGGAGTTTGTTGTTGTTTTGGGTTTTTTTAGTTTGAAATTTTTATGAACTGTTTCTGTGGAAAGTATTTTTGGTTGATGCTTACCAGAACAGGCCATGTTAACACAACTAACATACATACATACACACACACACACACACACGCACACACACATATATATATATATATGTGTGTGTGTGTGTATATGTATATGTATATATATATATATGGAGCCAACTTTAACTGCTCTTGTTAGCTATTTGGGATATAAAGTGAAGAACACTGTGGGTGATTAGAATCTTAGGGGAAATTCATCTCTTGAGAAAATGGAAGTGCTCAAGCCAGGATCTGGCAAGTAAATTGGGTGAGCACCCCCATTCCTCTTCCCAGAAGAACCACGAGAAGCTCTAGTGAGCGCAGCTGGGCAGGACATCCCCTGCCCAACCCTCCTGACCTTGTTACAGGACTGCAGAAGCTTTTGGCTACTCCAGTCTCTGTGCCAGAGACTCAGACCATCCAGCAGCTACAGCCAGTGGTGTTAGGTGGTGCAGTAGGTGGCAATTCCCCCTATGAGTCAGTCGGGCAGAAGGCTGAGCAGTTGGAAATTGTCACCATTTGGATCTGAGGAGGAAATCTTGGTCACTTATGCTAGGGAAGCCCTGACAGTGTTCCTGCCTTAGTGGGAGGGTATGTCTAGACAGGTTTTAAGCTGGATATTTATATGATCTCTATAAATCCTCCCCACTTTCCATGTATTACCCACCTGTAAAGTGCAGTAAGAGCCTTATTAAAAGCTTGTTGGGTTTGACATTGACTTGTTTTATTGGTTGGACTTTCTCATACTGCTAAACGAAATTTTTCTGGTGGTCATGTTCTAGAGAGCAAGATGAATTTAGAATCCTGATTTTGATGTCTGTGCAAATTATATGAATTTGTGACTTTAAATTCTAAGTTATTAATGCACAAAGTTACTTTTGAGCAATTGTCTTGCAGTGAGATCTTTCCCCATTTCCAGTTTGGATTTGAACTTGAATTTCCAGCAGTTTGCTTAGTGATTTGGAAACCTGCCTTTATTTATTCAAATGACTGGCTATAGTTGCTTTTTTGTTATTTAATTAGTTCTTTATTTATTTTATATGCAGTTTACTCAGAATATTGATGCCCTTCTTTCATTTTATTCTGTCATTCAAGCAGTGTGCTTTGGCACTTGATTTTTTGCTTTTCCTGTGTATTCCTCTATGAAATCAGAGGAACTTCTTCGTTTACTGTCCTTTAAAGAAAGCAGTGTTTGAGCATAGAAAGAAAACCTTATTTCACCAGCATTGATTAGACTGCGCAGCGCTGTCCTTACAGGAAAATATGGTGATAAATAATAGTTTAAAAAATTTCTGAAATGCACAAATATTTGACACCCCAGCTAGTTAATATACTTATTTTGATGTTAAATATGTAACCATCTGTGCTGATTAGTACTTCTCATCTGTGTCTAATCTAGGAGAAATGTAAACTTCTTCAGGAAGACAGAAAGTTTTTGTAGCTAGGGCTGCTGTACGGAGCCGGAATTCCTGGCTAACACGTCCTCTGAAAAAAAAAGTCATTATGCTCCAGGCTTCTTAAATTTAATTGACTGGGTGGAAAAAAGACCCAAATAAAATTTAATTTTAATCTTTTATTTCAGAAGTTAGTGAAGTACTCCTTATTCAAAGAATTAGTTTTAAGTTTATTATTATTATAAGCTTACTTCTGCCTTATGACTGGGAAACTGGATCTTTCCATATATGCAGACCTTGAGAAGATCTTCTGTCTGTTCTGAAGACATGAGTCACAGTTACTTTAACACCAAAACAAAGTAAGGTTACCTGGTGCTCTTCAATTAGGTAATTGGTTTAGCATGTCCTCTGGTAAAAGCTTTTCAGCAGAAGAGGGCGAGTTTGATTAATTCTCAGAAAAATCTTTGATGTGATCCTACTCATAGTAATTTTCCAGATACATGTTTCTTGGGTACATTGCTAAACTTCTGTGTTAGCAATCTACATGTTATTTATGGCTGAAGAGAGGTGATTTTGTTACTAATCATTTGGGAAACAGAAAATTAAATCATGATCTTAGAAATGGATTCCAGCTCAATCAGTCAAATTGCTGTGTAATGGCTGAATAGACAAAATAATTGTTCGTCAGGGCAAATTTGAAGTGATTACATTTCCAAGTGTGCTTCTGGTTGCAGAGTTTGGTTTTATTTGTTCAGCTTAAACTACATGTCAGTATCATGAAGGCAACCACTCTTGAAATTAGCAAGTAGCATTTTTTTAAACTAATGTCATATGTCAATTTTGCTTCCAGTGTCCAGGACAAGAATAAGTAAAATTTTTCTTATTTTGAAGCTTTTCTCTGCACACTTTGACAAGAGTGCTTTTTGACTGCAGTATATTTGGGCTTCTGTGCTTTTTGTTGACATTTCAGGATGCTTTGAGTTTGAAACAATTTTTCACTCAAAACTTTTGACTTGTGTATTTTAAACTTGGTTGTTTTTGTGAAAGGATTTGGAATTTCCAAGTGTCTGTTTAATGTGAACAAAGAGAGGATATTTTATTCAATCAGATATAAGCAGAAGTTGCTGCTTTCATCTTGGAGTGTGCTAAGAAATCTTGAATTTTCCTCTGAAGTTGACTATTGCATGTCACTATGGACGCTGCACAACCTGCAGAATGGGTTTATGTATACTACTAGAATCAAAACCTGGTATACCAGTTAATCATCTGGAAATATAAAACATGAAAATACAGCATTTTCAGTGCATCTCTAAGCTGTAAAGTGTTGTCTCAGTAACAAAATTTCTCCTAACTATTTGATTTGAAATAGTTTATCATTTACTGCACCAAAACTGTTTTTTAAAAAACTCAGTGCTGATTGGGAATCACAATGCTAGACTGTAGCCTAGGGGTCAAAAGCAGGTTAACAGGTCCTGCAGCTTGTTGCTGGTGTGATATTACCTGAGTTTGATGACTTAATCTTTCTTAACAGGTCATGAAGAGTTTGCTAAATTAAGTTAATTACAAGAGAGAAGGGACACATTATAAATCAAGGGCTAACTATACGAGACACCAGTGGTATTTGAAATAAAAAACTTCAAATTGAAAATTTATTGAGTGTTTAGATGTTAACATTTAAGTAGAGAAAAGCTGTTTTACTAGAAGCAAGTTTTTGTTACCATTTCTGTAATTTCTTTACCACCCCTCCCTGAAATGCAAAACTTTTTAGTGCAGGTGTATTAAAAATGGTTAAGAGTTTCATTTGACTAAAGACCAATGAATCCCCTCTGTTAGATATGTCTGATGAGTAATGGGAATTGTCAGTATCATTAGAAAAACCCTTTTGAGTTCAATATGGGGTGGTCAGCATTTCCTATCCCTCCATCCCTTCCTTTCTAAAGCCATTAGCAGTATTTATTAAGCTGTATCTTTCTTTCTTGTCAAGACAGACTTTATTTAAAATGTATTCTGAAATTGCTGTTTTAACAATAGGCTGCAGTCATGTACAACGTCATCCCTCATGGTTACTTTGAACCATAAAATATATGTTGTCTGGATTGTTTTATAGTGAATTTTAATAAGTAGGACGTTTCCGTCTTGCTTTAACAGAAAGTATTTTTCCTTTGCTTCATAGAAGGTGATATAGCTTGTATTCTGGTAAAAATTCTGAAGTTTAGTTTTATGCTTTTTAGTTTGTAGGAAATAGAGTTGATTATTGGTATTTGGTGTGTAGAACTGTTATTTTCACAGGATTTAGACATAGAATTTCAGATATAGGACAAATAACAATCCTTTCTTTTCTGTTTAGTTTGCAGGTCGCAGTAAGAAAGAAACTAAATACTCTTTGAAGGCAGTGGAAGACATGTTGGAGACCCTGCAAATCACTCAGTCATAGCTTGGCACAGAGTTCTAATACGAAATTTTCCAATACCACACTCAACCTATAATGACCTGTGGGTTATGTTACTCTAGTGCTGTTAAAAGTTTATTTTGTATTGATTACTTGCTATATGAAATAACATTTTATGAAAAGTAAAATGCCTATTTATTGCTGCTATAAGAAATGTGATGAATACCCACTGAAATGAATAACTTATCCACATAAACAACATAAAGAAATTACCTGCTGCACATCAGTCTCCTCAGATTTTTGTATGTACAGTACCTGCTTCTAAGCCATAATTTGTAGAAATAAACTTGTTAAATGATTAAAAAAAATACAATGACTTGTTGAACTTGCAAATGGAAATCACTAATTTATATATGTAGATTAATAAAAGATGCTAAGTATTTTTCTTATTTTCATATTAAAGAGTAAAAACATGCTATAGAGGTACACTTTCTGGAAAATACATTTAGGAGTGATTATAAGTACACTTTTTTAGAGAAGAAAGTTTGCTAAGGGTTTTCTTAATGAGTTGGTATTTAGTACTGTAGAAATGGAGAAAACTTATTTGTGGACTTTGCTTCAGAGGTGCTGTTCTGCTGGCTTAAGGCCAAAGACATTCTTCTCTGTGGCTTTGTGAGCAAATGCTTCCATGTCCATGTAATTCTCTAATCAGTTTATACATATTCCCTTTATTTTTAATTCCTTCTCTGTGTCCTTCCTTGTACGTGTGTTCCACATGATGAATTTCAGCGGGGCTCTGTGCTGGTCTCTGCGGCACTGTGTCCCTGGTATGGGCACCCCTTTGCTGTGGCACTTTGGCTTCACATGGAGCAGGTGGTGCTGCACTGAGAGGGTGACAGGAGAGCTTGTTCAGCTGCCTTGCGCTTGCTGAGGGATAGTGTTTGTTACACCATCAACATGAAGCATCTAGCACGCTGTAAAACTGTGTTCTGTTTGTCTTTAGGCACTTGTTCATTTACTCAGATAATTAGTCAAACCCCCTAATTCAAGCATTTTGCACTTCTGATCATTCTGGATGATATTCAGGTGTGTACTACGGCAATTCAGTTGCTCAGCTATCATTTCATTTACTACAGCTTCAGTAAGATTGCATAACAGCAGCAATACACCCTTGGCAAATTCATACCAGTATTGCAACGTTGTTTTTGTGGCTTTTACAACCACCCATGATGATTAGACTTTCAGATTTTATACTGCCTAATTTATACAGATGGGTAGGTTAAAGGCTGTATATTAAAATGTCTTTATTATGATCCTGGATTTGATGTAATAAAACACAGCTGAGTTCCTTCTTAAAAACAAACCAGCAACAAAAAGTTCCTTCAAAGCTTGAAAATTTGTATAAGTGAGCTGTTTTTGAAATGAGGCTGGGCCTTCAAGAATATATAGGGTCTGACTTATTCATGAAGTAGGTTGGAGTGTGACAGAATGGATGTCATGCCATAAGAATTAATTGTATGTGGAATCATAAAATCGCTTAATTCACTACTGTGGAAATACAAAACTGCAAATACTGCATCATGTTATACTAAATCATGCAATTCTAACTTTGGGAAATAGTGCACATCCTTTTATAATACTAATTCACGAACTGGCCTCAGAATAGTAAGTGTGGTTAGATTATATATGCTTTAGGTGGAAGTTGACACATATCATAGTTGGACCTGTGTATTTCTGTTGCAGTCTGATTGTATGAGTGTGCCATCTAGAGTTTTAAGGCCTCATTAGTATTTTTTCAATTGTGCCTACATCTGGTATAACTTGGCTGCATTTTAAAAGTAAAAATGGGAAGTTGTACTGAAGGTTGAAATTACTTAGTGCATAACATTTTACATCCAAGGTATTAAAAATGAGCAGTGCAGTATTTTTGTGTAGCAGGCATCTCCTGCTGAAATGTGTTGTATATAAAGCTTTGTTCAGAGACAGCTTTTAATATAGCAGTGTCAGACTTGGGTATTTAGTATATCCGTTTCTCTGTAAGGAAATTTGTTCTGTTTCTTGTTTTCAGTTATTTGATGACAATTTTCATGTCTTTGGCTGTTTAGCACCTTCTCCTTTTCATTACTGCTTAGCATCTCTTTGAAATTATTATTTAACGCTCTGATTTGTGCTTGTATTTTGGCAAAATTTCCACATAGTAGGGCTTACAAGTTAACCTTGCAAATATTTCTGACAAATTTGTGTTTACTTGAAAGGTTAAATAAATTACTCCTATGAAAATGCATGGGCAGTCTCCACAGAACTGTTGAATTTCAGCAGTGGAAATTGAGAGTCTTTTTCACATTCAAATTTTAAAGTTTAAAAATCCTCTGCAGGGGAAGTAACTGCATGAAATGCCCTGCACTCTCAGCAAGAGAGGGCTTGCTGAGAAGAGAAGCTGTCATATAATATGATCTTTGTAAAAGTAATTTTCCAGTTCTAGTAAATGATTTTGTAATGTTACAGATGCTGTGTTGCATTAAAGAATAGGTTTTCAGAAAATGGGTTACTTAATTAACAAATGAACTTCATTATGTTCTGCATTGTGCTTTGACAGTGACAAATGCTACACAAAATAATTATCAAGTATTCAGTCTCCTCTTTCCAAAATAAAAGGCCACGTTTTCATATTGTTTCAGTTGACAGCAAAAGCTTGGGACCTTGCAATGCCAGGCTGTGTAGCTGTGACTTTGTTTTCTCAGCCATACTCTGGTTATAGACTTGACAGGGAGAGCTTAGAGTTACCTGATGAGGTAAAAGTCATTGAAGAGCCACCCAAACCTCCAGTTCTGCCTTTGTGATACAAGTTATTGGTGACTTCTTCAAAACCTTTTGTCCAAATGTTATATAATTCATATTATGTAGCTGCAAAAAGCACATCTTGTTTAGAATATATCCCTAAATCTCTTCAGTTCAGTGCCCAGAATATCTTGCAGTTGCTATTGGAAACTCTGTTATTAGTCAACGGAGGACTTCCTCTTGGCAGTGCTGTATTTGTAATGGCATCCATGTTTGCTAGTCACTGCATTTACAGTGGAACTTGTATTTCAGCCAGCTTTAGAAGGGAGGAGAAAAGGAAAGCAAATTAAACTTGACTTACTGGCATGAATTTGTTAGCTTCTTGTTACTTGCACTCTCATCTTCCAAGAACACCAACTGTAGCTGCAGTAAGGTTTGCAATAATAATTCTTGTAATTTAAGAGCTTCTATATATTCAGCTCTAAACTCAAAACTCCATTATAATCTAAACCATAGAGATTGCAGTGAAACAGTGCTATGTGATGTGCATGTACCCCCATATGCAGGAAAGGAGTATGCCCACTCCAGGTTGGTGTCAGAGTAAAGGAACATTAGTACATATTTTGACTGTGGTTTTGTCTAGAAAATTAATGCACCTTAGTATTTCTCAAACTATTGCTTAGTACTTTTTCAGTGTATGAATAGAATGCCTATTGCCTAACTACAGCAAGTAGTCTGCTGTGCTAGTGTCTGCAGTAGTACAGCAGACTACTTGAGTCTACCCAGTGACAAGTTACCAGGAATAAACAGGTCATTAATCTGTCTCTTAAAAAAAAATTGAAAAAAAAAAGCCCCAAACAACAAAACCCAACCCCTTCCCACAAAAAACATAGTCAAGAAACCCACCAAAACCCCCACAAAACAACAGCAAAAATAAAAATCAAACAACCCCCCCAAAACAACCCAACAAAAAAAAACACACAAAAAACCCCAAACCAAACAAAAAAAAAGCCAAAACAGCAAAGGAAAAAAGAATTCCACCCCACCAACATCATCTGGTAAAGTTGTTTTTCAGCTGCTGGATGCTGCTGGATGTGAAATGAAAAACCTTTACTGTGGGCTTCATAGGTGAATTTATTTTGCCCTGTGACGAGGAAGTCCCCTGTACGAAGCAGTGCAATCCTTTCAGTGCTTATCAGGAAGGGAAGGAGGCTGGAGAAGCACACAGCCCTGTTCAACCCAGTGCCATAGTAGGGTTTCCACTGGCGCATTGCGGAGACCATGCTGTTCATCTGCGCTCGGGATCCCAGAGCTGAGCAGTTGAAAAGGACAAATAAGCCTGGCCTGGCACAGCCCAGTGCCTTCAGTTGGTGCTCTGGGCCATGTGCTCGGAGACCAGCTCAGCCCCTGAGCTCTGCCCAGCTGCTGCTAGGGCTGTACTTTGCCAGGAGTCTCCCCACAGGATCTTGCTCCTACTAGGGACTGTCCTGGCCTCTGCTTTGCTTTTCTTCCCTTGGCATCTTAACAGCTGGAGAATCTTGCTGATCTGTTTTTGCTTTGGGACTTGGTGTAGAGGCAAGGGTACAGATGGATCAGTTTGCTGGAGTGATCCTGACTCTGTGGAGGTTTTGTACATTATTGGCTTCAGTGCACTGAGTGGCTAGTGCACACCTAAAGGTCGGTGTGTAAGCCTTTGCCTTGAGTCTGAGTCTGCTCAAATCCATTGTGGGCGCTTGACAGAGTGTCTGAGGTTGGATGTGACCTATGCTGAATGACCTGGAAGTAGAAAGATCTGTTACAGTGATGTGGCAACTGCAGTTCGGGTCTCACAGTCACTGGGCCTTTTTGTGCATGTGTGTGAAACAGCATGGAGTGAACCACTTCAGGAAAACAGTTCCAGATGGGAGGCTCTATCCAAGTCAAAGGGATGGCTGCAGGGAGGTCGAGCCACCTTTTCAGCTTGAGTGAGTCAGAGGTCCACTAGCTCTCTGCCCTGTAGAAGGTGACAAAATCTGCTGCACTTTTGCATTGCCAAAATAATGATAGGTGTTAGATTGTGTTTAAAAAAAATGTGCAAAAAATGTTTCTCTCATTCTCTTGTCATCCCTGTGTATTTTAACTGCTTTTGATGTGAACTTGGTGTTATGGTTCCTCATGAAATTTGGGTGGCATGTGGGCATCTACCTCAAGGCAGTGGAGAAAGACACATTTACAGTGACTGCTCACATGGGAAGTTTCTGGGGGACTTCCATCATGGCAGGCCACAACCCATTTGCACTGCTTGTCTCATAGATGGGTCTTGCTTAAATAACATTCCTCTTAGGATCCAGGATAATTTTCCCAGGGAAGGAAGGATCTTTTCCCAAATTTACACAGTTTTTTCTGTAGCAAGTTTTTAGGGTTTGGACATGATGTTTTGGAAATGAAACTTTAAACCAGGCAGATGTAATCCTCCCAGGAAGAGACTGCAAAAATCAACAGTGAAGCAGTTTCAAAAAAGTAAACAGCAAGTAAAATTAGCCATTGCCTCTGTTTATTTAGGTAATTGAGCTTGACAGCGTGGTGTGTCTGACATGTTGGTTTGTGTTTTTTATTCCATTAAGATACAACACTCATAGCTGTCACTGCCCATCTGAGAATGTTTGTTTCAGTTTAGACGTTGAAAATCATGTAAACGTGGATAGATCATGAGGTGGGCAGCAGTATAAGAAAATTGCCCAGTTGAACTGTATCTCTTTCCCTGGACAGCTATTGCCGTTTATTCTGTTTAAGTTAGAATCAAGAATGAAGACCATAAAAAATTATTAATAGAGCTATTAAAAGTCTATAGCTTCTGTCTGTTCAATTCTGATTTTTTTTTTTTTAATTAAATGATTATTCTATGGGCTGCTTGGCTATTATTAGCAGGCTTTACTGTAAGATGGAAGTATGTTTGAAAGATTCAAACAGAGGATGAAAACCCTGAGAAATCTATAAATACCCTCTTATTTATGCAATTGACATAAATTGTATATAAAATGAACACAGAATTTCTGTTTAAAACATATCAATACCATTTAGTGCCTTGTAACAATATTCTAATTGTAGTCATGCCAAGCTTTTTGATCAAAACTTCCCAGAAATGTGATGTCTATATGGAGCCAAAAGCTCTAATAAGCTTTTAAGTAAAATTTGATTTAGTTAAGTGTAGGCACCACCCAGACTAAGAAAGGAGCCTTTGCTAATACAGATAATTTGTTCCTCTTGGGGAGCTCCTATATTCAGGTAATTCTGAGCTTGATAGCCATATGAAAGTTACAGCTACAACTATTAAGAGTAGTTTCAAAGAACATCAAGGCTTTTCCACATACAAACCATCTTCTCAGTAGAGATGTAGATGTGGTCATTTGAGAGCAAATCAATACATGATACCATCATTGGAATTGGATGGAGAAGCCTAGCAAGAGACATCTGATTTTCTTTAGACACTTTTTAATGTGAAGTTTGCTGAAGAAGAAGGAAGTTTGGTGTTTCAGCTAACTACATAACAGTGAATTTTGGGGTATGAGCCTGACAGACCCCCAAATGGGTGGCTGGGGTCAGTGCAAGGATCAGTGTCTTTACGCTGGTTGCAGGTTGGTAACACCTGGACCTTCCATGCCAAGGCAGTAGGGCCTGGTAGATGCTCTAACATCTGTGTTGAGGATGAGAACAGACTTTCTTGTCTTTTCAATGTCCAACCGTCATATTCAATATTCTGAATGCCTGTATAACATGAACAGTGTTTAAAGAAAAAAAAAAATCCAATTATTTCCCAGTTCAGAGGAGATCAGTCGTCCAATTTATTCCTTCCAGCTCTAGGCAGCATACATACAAATATTTTGTTCAAAATGAAATCCTGGGCCCTATTCCTGGATTCCTATTTAGACAACAAAATTAGGGATGGAATCATCCAAGTCATCAACTCCCAGTTGGCCTTGCTGGCACTTTCTTGATTCCAAGTTTGTTTTTTTTTAAAATCAGACCACATATTTAAGTGCTTAAGTGCTTAGACATGGATTTTTTGCTTAAATTTAGGCACCATTTTAAAAAAAAATATTTTGTGTCCTTCATTTGCCAGACTTCTAAGTGGAAGCAGAACAGATAGTTGTCTGAATCACCCAGGCTCTGTGTTTGTAAGCAGTTGAAGACTAACTTTTCATAGACAGCCATCTGCCCCTAAAGTAGAGAAAGGAAGCAATGAAAGTGATTGCTGACTAATGGAGTAAGATCAACATTTTAAACAAAATTAATGGATAAAAGGCTACAGATATGGCAAATTATAGGAGTTAGTGAGGTTAGAGGTCTGCTTGAAATATGGAAGGTATAACAAAGTCTGCACACTGCTGGGTTCTGGAGAAGCCCTGTAGTCCTCTCTCTTCATGCCCCCATGTCCATTCCACCAGTCTCTCCCACCAGTTGCCTTCCACCAGTTACATCTTTTGTTGTGGTTCTTTGGGGCAGATTCTTGTCCATGTTCTGTGGTCAACTGTGACACTGTTGAGGATGAGGATGGAGGGGTGATGTCGGGGTGGTGGTTTGTTGTGTTGTCCTGTTTCCTTTTCAGTAGTGTGTGAGATCTGAGAGTGTGTTCTTTGGCAGTGAACAAGAAATACCAGAAGACTGCCATATATTGTCTGTGTTCACTTACCTCTGGTCATTTCAGGTATATGAGCCAGAGAAATCAAAAGTGTCAGAAGGATGTCTGTCTGCTGTTGCAACCCCAGTGATCAGGAGAAATCTATGGGACCAGCATTTCAGTGCCACCATGGAAGTAGGAGGAAGGTGAGCACAAACACCCTGAATGAAGACTAAATAGATGGGAAGTTACACTACTGAGGACTGGCTAGCATGCAAAAATTTAATTTCACAATAAAATTGAGGTTTGACTGCTGCTTTTGTTCCATAACAGAAAAAAGGAAAAGCCAACGGAAACCTTTACACCACTGAAAAATCCATACCCACAATGTTTACTCCACACTGGATTACCAGTGGCCTAATGACTGAGTCATTTCCCTGTGTGGTAGGAGGTGAGGGTTTATGTTGTCTACCTGAATACAAGAGACTTTGAACTTGTGTTTCTTGTATTCCCAGCAAGTGACCTATCCATCATGTGTGGAGGCATCAGGCCCAGAGATGGTTGGAAAAAAAGGGAGAACTCAGTATGAGACAGCTTCTCTTGACAGCTTGAAAAGACAAACTTTGTCTTCCTTTCATGGTGAACTTCATGTATCAGCAAACTACTGAAGTGTTAACTGAGCTTCAGTAAAGTAAATTATCTTTCAGATGCATCTTCAAATCTTTAAGATTAACTTAGCACATTGCTTGGCTCAGACCTCAAGTGACATAACTGGTGGTGGCAAGGAAGGTGCATGCCATTGCAAAGATAGATCTTAAAACATAACTTCATTTTTCTTACCTGCTTAAGTATGGTGGGTTTTCATTTTTTATACAATTTTAGCAGGGTTAAGTAGACAAATTTCATTATTATGCTGATCTTTCTATAAAAGACACCTGTAAATGCTGTCTTTGTTGCATTAGTAATGTCTTATCTCTTGAGTGATTCAGTCTGTGGGGTTATTCCTTTTCCCTCTCTCTAGGTAGTTTAAAATATCTCTGATGAAATCTGTATGCAGAAAGTAACTTAATTGGAAATTATCTTTGATTAGTTATTTTTCCCTTGTTCAGTGGGAGTTACTCAGTCTTATTTAATGACAAAAATCTTGTGGGTAATGGTATAGTTCTGTAACCAGCATGAAGCAACCTCCCACTTCCTGAGTTTTGTTACTGACTTGGCTCTGCAACATGGTTCAATTCAGTAATTTAGGGGTTTTTTCCTTCAGATTTCTCAAACATAAAATACAATCAATGAAATCTTTTACTCCCCCAAAAAATCACTGCTCATTGGTGTTGCTATGAAATTAATACTGTGCTTAACAGTTTTACCTGCTTAACTTCATAAATGTTGTATTAGTAGTTGGCTTATCAACAAGCTAAATCTGTCTGAGGAAAGAAGTAATTTCTCACAGGTAACACAAAATTTATGTCATGTGGATCATTCCAGTCAGTGCTTCGAGTGACAGGAGAGTATAGGGTAAATTTGGCAGAATTCATGTGCATTTTATACCAGCTCCAGATGTTTTAAGCATTCTGTGCATTCATTTTTTAAAATGGTCTTTTAATAGTTGAGGTGGTTATTAGTTTTTCTGCTCAAACTGAACTTCAGTATGAGTAGCTGAGGGATATAAATTAGCATGTCTTGCTAGCCTAAAGCGTTTATTAATTTTCCATGGTTTATTTTCTATAGTTGTCAAGAGGTTTTGATCCTGTAGTCTTCATTGACTATATAAAAGATAATCTGCCATTTAGATTAACAACAGAAATACATTTGAAATATGTTGCATGCAGAATTTTTATATAATCAAGTGCAAAATGATAGATCACACAGTAAAGGCATGTGGAATAAAGTATAAAAATGTATCAAAAAATGCAAAGTGGTTCTGAATGTTAGTGGGTTCACAGCTAATCTTGAAGTTAATTATTCTATATACTGAGAGTTTGGCCAGCTCTGATTTAACTCAGGAGTTTTTATTTTGTTCTGAATGTGAACTTGATGTTGTGAGTTTTAGGTCAAATATTCCATTAAAATATTAATTTATATTTTGTAAATCATTTTTAGGCCATTTTAATTTATAATCATAGGTTTATCTTTATTGAAGGTGCTGCATTGCCAAATACCCTGTAATGAATGGGACATATGGCAAGTCAAGTGTTTAAAGTACATGATAAAATAAGGAACTCATCAAAAATTTTCTCTTATTTTTAAACTAATTTTCCATCACAAGTCTGAAAAGTAAATGACTGGTTATTTTTTTTTTTTATTGTCATTAGGCAGCTCTGGTATAATTTATGTTAAGAGGTTTTGGCCTGTTTATGTGTGCTGAAATTTGCCAAAATTGGTAATGCGATATTCCATCTTTAGCAAGCCTATAGAGCAATAAATAATGACACATGACTGTATGTGAGTGTTGTTAGTTAATTTTTTTGGTGATGTTCATGAAATGCAACAATCTTCCAACCCAAATTCTGCAGCATTAGGCAGCAAGTTGTACCCTGAACTAAACCAGATGCTGATCAGCTCTGTTCCTATTATCGACTTGGAGCAGAGATGGTAACCAGACCTTATTTGCAATGTTAACATTTGGAACAGATTAACAGCAGTTAGGCTGAAATGAGAAACCTCCACTTCACTGAAAAGGTTCAAAACATGTAATGCTGTAAAAATCAGGACGTCTGTAGTATGTTAGATAGGAATAAATAAGTTAACGGTAAGCCATGCTTTCTCCTTCACAGGATGTGTTGTTTCCAGTTTATGAGTGACTCTTTGAAAGGACATGTTTATGAGGTATAGTTAGGCTTAAGTCCTGATAAACCATCTACCTGATGAGGTAAAGTATATCCAAACTTGCTGTGCCTGTTCATTGTGAGAGAGCCCTCCCCAGAGCCAGGCTGTACAGAAGATTTTTGTCTGGGGACAAATCCCACATGCATTCATGAAGTGCAGAGACTCCGGATACTTTTGACTTCTGCTACATTTATACCCAATGGGGAACGTGCCCCAGAGTTGTCAGAGTACATGGGACATGTGGTGGCCTGGACATGGCATGCTGGGCTGAGGATGTTTCTCAGAGGATTCACTGGGAACTGGGGGGGTTCAACAGGAGTGTAGCACAGACCTAATGCTTTTTAGGCTGAAATTGGGCTAAGCTTCACCACCTCTTTATGAATATTATATAGATATTGCTGCAACCATAAGCTTCTACAAGGCATTATTTCTGGAGTTGTACTACCTTTCTCCTTTCATACGCCTTTTTATTGGGAATATTGCTTTAGCAGGAATTGAATAGTAAGCTTCAATTCTAAGGAGAGTATTTCTGCAAAAGTCAGTCAGAGATGTTGCTGGATTCTCATTGTGTCACCTTCTGCATGTGTTTCCCATGTGTCTGGTTTGAAAACATAGTATTCAGGTTTGCACAGAGTAAAAGCTGTTTGAGCACTCACATGCATAGCTTCTATTTAAATGTAGTTATTCAGCACTGTCAGTACAGATGTTGAGAGAGATGAAGCGAGGATATTAGCTACCTTGGTAATCTGGTCAGATTGTTCGTACAGCAGCCATGTCAGCCAAGGAAATCTCCAACCACAGCTGCACACACAGAGAGCTGTGCTGGGAAAAGAATCAGCAGCAAAGTGCTTCGCTCACAAGTGAGGGGGCTTGGTGGTGCTGAGCACTTGCCAGTAAGCTAAATGGGGAAACAAACCGGATCTGCTCTAATTACATTGCGTAAACTATTGCATGGGTTTCAGTTCAGTTCATGTAGACTTGGAATGGGTTTTGATTAAGCGCTGAGGCTGGAGCGGTGGCTGTGCTTGGCTGTGACTTGTGTAACTTTGTACAGGTAAAGTTACAATCCTTGTCGGAAGTAGCAATAGCCATCCCCGTCTTTCGAGAAGCAGCAAATTTGTAACGACAAGGACTCTGCCCTGTACTGCTCTGACCAGGAGACCAGCAAGGAAGGGCATGTTTGGCCTTCTCCTTTGTGAGATGGGGAGAGGAGCCTAGGTATGGTCAGGTGTAGCAACAGCAGAACTGGGACAAGCACTACTTGGAAAAAACAAGGCACAGAACCATTTACTCCTTGCAAGCTGGTTAGAGATATGATCTAAAACATGTCTTACCATGGACAGAAAATGAAGGGATCCTGGAAGAATGGGACAAGTGCCTGCCTGATGGCGTTTCCCTGTGTGTTGGGTACATGCTGAGGTATGCTCAGACCCATGCTACCCACAGTTCTGCTTCTAGCATTCAGTCACAAAAAAAAGTTTCCTCTTAGCTTGTGTCCACCCAGCATGGATGTGAGGCAGTTCAGGTAAATGAATGGGTTCAGACAGCCTTGGACCTATGCTGCAGAGGTCTGCTGGTTTTCCCTCCAGTAGTCTACAGCTGTGTCACATAGTTCCTGAGTGAATCCACTCATAGGATTCGTCACCCAGGGATGTGGGTGTAACTTCCAAAATTAATTATAAAAAGCATTTGCCTTTTTCTTGACCTTCTAGGTGTTTGGGCCTTATGAAAATTGACCAAGCTGTTATTGAATTACAGGTCAGTGCGAAGCCATCCCTGGCCATGGTTACTTAGAAGCTTGTCTGAATTCCAGTTTGCAGCTGGACCTCTTCTGTGCTCCCTGTATTTTAAATCAGAAAGAATAATGTCAGATGCAGAAGAAAAGCTACTTTGCTTTTCTTTGCAAAAGTACTTTGCAAGAAATAGTATTTTCCATGTAAAGGTGAAATACTAAGCTGTTAGTATTTTAATATGTTAGAATGTTAGTTTTAATATGTTAGTATGTTAGTATTTTATGACTTCTTTGAGATGGTGTATATCTGGGGAGCACAAAGAAGGGATTTATTTTCCCCCTCAGGTTAGCAGCTATTGCCAAGGAAGCTTGGAGCGAAGTATTTTATGGCACTGGCATTGCAGAAACAGGCAGGTGTGTAACTCTGAAGCATGGTGGATGTTGCTATCTCTGCTTAAAGACTGATTTGAGGCTCAATTTCGAGCATCAAGCGTAAACACACAGTGCAAAGTGGTGAAGCAGGAGTGAAATGACAGCAAATAACTGCAGCTCAGCATGTCAGTACACACTGCTATGTGGCTGTGGTGTTAGCATCTCCCACACTGAAATGGCTGCAAAGCAGTTTATAAAGTGGAAGCATGGCTTCAAGCAAGGCAGAGTTTTGAGAAGAAAATTTGAACTGACAGTGTTGTGAGAGATAGAGTTTAGTGTGCCCATTATTTCGTATTTTCACTCCTTCACCTCCTTGCATTTCTTTATCTCTCAGACAGATTGTGATTCTAAGGGGGCTTGACTCATCTGTCATTTCAGCATTCAAAGGACTGGTAACCAGGTCTCATTGCTGATAGTAAAATTTTGCTCATCCTTTACCTTGGTCACTTGAAATGCTTTGCTAGGCAGTGGCATATTTGCATAGGCAACCTTCTGCACTGAAGACAAAATCATCCTGTTTCTAACTCTTGTACTCTAATTTGTCTCTGTTTTATCTTTGCAATGAGCATTTCTATTAGTAGAGAGTTCCTTAGCCCTTTAAGCCCTTCTTAATATAAACTGTTGCTTTTAAAGGTCCATGTTACCTGTTGTAAAAATTCTGACATACTGGAATTTTTGACAGAATTTTAAATATGGAGGTAATATGCTGTAAAATCTCAGTTCCAGTTTGCATTAGATTTAGATTTAAAATGAGCAAAAATGTAATTGAGGGATGAAAATTGGCAATACTCATAGCTTAGGAATTATGTTTCAGACTTTGGAAAGAAAATGATTTGGCTTATTTTTTTTTCACTTTCAGAAACACTATTATTTTCTTACTTAATGGTTTCAGATGCTGTTAAATGAAAAAAATATTTCTGGACTAAGTGAATTTTGCAGGTGCTTTGTACTGGGGTGTCTCTTGGAGTTTCACAGCATGACTCTTTGTGAAAGCAACAGGTCACAAACCTTCATAAAGTGTCTTCCAGCCAGCCAGGAGTGACAGCTGAAGTTGCTGGAGTTGCAGCCACCCTGATGGAGTGTGACCAACCTTCCCAGCTCAGCATTTCACCATGCTGGGGGGGCTGCAGCAAGAGACAGCACTCAGTCTGTTTTCCATCCCTTTGGAAAAGAATGTGTTGTATTGCATACAAAGAAGAAGAAAAAAGATTCCAATCTTATAGGCCCGAGGGCTAATAATGGCTTGGCATGTTGAACATATGTTCAATATCTTATTGAAATATTGATTGGATGGACTTAGTTACCACCACTGGAACTTTGCTGGGCACCCAAACTAGTGGGAGAGGTTTGCTCTCAGCAGGAGCTCCCCATGGGCATCACTGTCTCACATATTTATTATTTATTTGTATATAACAATATATCATTCTTAGTGTCTCAGGCATGCATTTGGGTTACTTATCAGCTTAATTACAAAGAAAAAGCATATTTTTTGTGGTGATTCTTAGGGTAAATTATTATCTTTTCTTTTTCCTACAACTGAAGAAGCAGAGCCCTCCATGTGAACCACACTGCCCTACCTCTCCCTCCTCAAAAACGCAGTCCCATGCTGTGCTCACACCTCCAGTCACAACAGCAAAGTGGCTGAAAGTTGGTGGAGTGAGAGCTTCTCCATCAAAGACCAGCACTGCTCTTTCAGTCACCCCAAAGCAGCCAGGATCCCCACCCTGGCACAGACAAGGCAAATTTGATCAATAGGCATTTCATGCTTCTACTAAAAAACAAACACAACCCACCATGAGGTCTGAGGCTCCAGCACATTGAACAGGGAGGTGGAAGTTGTCTTGGAAAGCTGAGATTTAGGCTATCTCTCACAGCCTTGTATGTCTTGTAGCCACACCCAGGAACAAACAGCTCTCCTTGGGGAATGGTAAAAATATGTAATTTATTTTAAAGACAGCCTATGGTTTTAGATATATGATTGTTTTTCTGCCATTTACTTGTTTCCCTAAAGTTCAATTACACTTTTTTCTGCCCAAATCTTTTTTTTTCCAATAAAAATTTGCATGTCAAATGATAGAAAAACTTATTTTGTGTCTTTGTCATCATCACGATCATGAACTGCCATTTAGTTTTTCTTAAAAAAAAATCCTGACTTGTACTCAAATACATTAATTCTTTAATTTTTTAAATACATTTCTTTGGTTCCCTCCATCTCTTTTTAAATGGAGAAACCTTTTTAGACTTATGCAGCGTCAGATCCTCATTCCTCTCACAGTGTCATTGCAGTAACAACCAAGGCACCATATGGCTGAAGTCCTTTTTGGAGCACTTTATGCCACAGTAAGTTTCTGAAGTCATCTGCATGTTGTCTATGTTGGTAATGTCCTGAGGCTGGACTAGACTCTTAGAAGTGTCTTGATTTTGTTTTATTTTCAACTTGTTAAACATGAAAGAGAGGTAGGAAAAATGTTAGTCAAAGATGAAGGGTTTACAAGTATTTCTCATTCATTTGATGTAAAATAAATTCTTTACAGCATAAGTGGAATGTCTTTGCACATGTTCCAGGATGGTTGTACCCAGCTCTGAGAAGAACAGTGCCTTTCCAAGTAACACACGGTTAACTCTGCCAGCTTTTCACGTAGCCTTTAGTCAGAGATGTATGTAATTTCTATTTTACAGCTGTCCAGACACACTTTTGAAAAACCTAAGCCATATACACCAGATGTTACTTAGTCCAGTGTGGTCTACCTTGGACCCATTCCAAACCTGCCTGCATATAATTTTCAAGTCCCAACAGCCCTGCAGTGCTAGAAGATAAAAACTGACCATAATTGTACCCTTTCATATTACTTAAAGCTCAGTTTAATTATCTGAAACACTACCAGATATATAGTTCAATCAGGAGAATTCCACCTTAACATTAATTACTACATAATTTTTTTTTTTCTAATTTGAGACAGGTTTTGGGTTACTAGCTCTGAATTATGCAAAGTTCAAAACAATGATTAATATAATTACCTAAAGAGGGTTAGGGTTTTTTCTTAAATTGTAAATAATGGAGTGTGTTTTTATGGCCTTATTGAGAAAGGCAGTCCTTTCTGAATTTCTATGATTTTGTTTTATGTACACATGGGTGGGGTACGTGTGTATGATTTGGACTTCATATTTAAAAGCTATGATTTACATATCTTTTAAATATCTGCTAAGCAACTGGCAGAGCTGATGCAATCTTCTCAAGAAAGAAAGTTTCTCAAATTTTTTGAGTCAGACATGTTTAAGCACTTGCTTATAATCAAATGGATGCTAAAGATGCCAGTAGGCTTCCCTGAAGACATCAGTATCCCAAAGCTGGTTTTAAATGAGGGCCTTCAGTGCCTGTAAAGTTTCTTTCAGAGCCTGTTTCTGACTGTAGTCTGACTCTGAAGAGCTATTTAGGTTTCTAGCCCTCTGCTGTGGGATTTTTGTGCTTTGTAAGCCTCAGCCCTTGCTCTGGAAGCATAAGGATAAGAAATATGAAGTTCTGTAGAGAGCCCCACTTTCTTTAGACAGTATTTTCTATATATTAATTATTATTTCATATTACAACCATATTTTAATATGAAAAAGTTAGAAATCTTAATAGTTTGGTTATTTTGTAGCCATTGCTGATTTTAATAGTATTTTCCTTTATCGATAAGAATTTTCTGCATATATGTACTGTGATAAGTTTATCTCATTTGTCTTTGCTGAATTTTTTTATTTGTCTTGCACAACTATTCCTTTAGTCTTGGATCAGGAAAGAGTTCAGAGAAACAACAAACCAAGGAAAACAGTATTGGAAATTTGTAAAAAGTGATGACACTCAAAATGTATAATCAATGGAAACAGCAGCCTCTTGGTTATGAATTAATTTTATCAGCACACATATGCTAGACCCATGTGACAAATTAAAATAAACAAACACATTTGATTTTGTTATTAAGTATTAAGCAAGTTCCTTTTGTAAAGTAATCTATATCTTGGCTGTTATTTCCCTGAATGATCCATTAAATTTCAAGTAGTGGTACTGCAGGGTAAAGCTAAATCAGATATAAGTGGTTAGTGAAGGAAATAGATATTTCTGTCTCATCCTGTGAATAGCTTCTTTCCTTTAATATTTTTAAATAGAAATAATAAGTTATAAGAAATATTTCCAGCTATTATATTATCTTTTATAGATTTCTTATAACCTATATTAATTGGACACCTTCCTTCATGTTTCTCCTTTTTGATTCATATTATCTTATGTTTTAACTTTCTTTTCAACTTTAAATTTTGTGATCTCCTTCATGAGTCAGAATTACAGAGTACTGAAATTTTTATCTCTTTTTGTCTTGCACTTTAAGAATACATTAATTTCCCAAACTGCCTTCACATTTGTGGCTACAGCTCACTGCTCCACTTTCTCAGTGCTCCATTTGAGCTCCTGCTAAAACTGAAAGCTTTGGGAAAAATAAATCTAAGATGTCAGTGACTTAAAGCCCAGTGCTGTAAGTTTAAGATGTTTGCCTAATATCACATCACCAAAATGGAACAGATAAAGATGAAGTGTAAAGTATATGTAACGTGGCTTGCAGTTAAGTGCAGTAATTGGAGAATGCAGGCAGCAGATCTGGGAAGGTGATAAGGTAAGCAAAAGCTTCTTGGGAAAGGTAAACTGTCTGAAGAGCTGACAGTGATATGCACTGACTGGAAGGAACCCAAAATTGTTTTAGCCTTTAAGCATCCAACAGACATTGAAGTAATTGAGTAATCATACACTCTGGGTCCAGTATTCCTGTCACTGATACCCCATGCGCCTCAGTTATTGGTGTAATTTAAATCTGATAGCCACATAATGGACCAAATTCTCTCCTCTACTTTTCATAAGTTGTCCTATTGGATTCAATATGAAGAATGTTTGCTTAAGTGCAGTGAGCAGGATTTGTGTCATGAGGCTTGTTTTGTTTCTCAAAAGTGGTATTCCCTGCTGTATGTACTATATAGCACCATAGAAGACAAAATACTTTTCTAGAGGAAAATACCCTGAAGCACCATAGATTAGTTTAAATTCTCAAAAAGGTGTGAGCTTTTCTATTTCTTTCCAGTGTTTAGGCACTTTTTCTGAATGTTTATGCCTAAAATTGTCCCCAGGTCTCCCTTTTGGTGCCAGCATTTTGAAAGTGTGTCAGATTCTGCACCGTAAAAGATGACGCCTGCCCCTATGTATTTCTTGGAATGACAGCTTCTACCTTTCAAAGGTCATTTGGTTCAGAAATTTTCATTAAAAAATATTTGAGTACATGCCACATACCTTGTCTGCTTATTCAATCTTAATATTCAACAAAACATTTCAATATTGCTAAGCAGCCAGATCGGAATAAGCTCATTGGATCATGGGAACATCTTTTAGTGCTGGTTTTGTATATAGCACCTCATATGCTGAGGCTTGGTGTGCACAGGCTGTACTGTGGTGCAGATAATAAATACTAATCATCAGGAGAGCTCTAAGGTGGGACCCATGCAATGAACAGACAGCTTTGCAGAGCAAACTGGCCCTGATTTGTCTGGTAAAACGTGTGATGGGCTTGCATGTGTCTCCCTAGTACTGAGGTAATTGATTAATATGCATGAAGTATTATAGGACAGGTTAAAAGGCTCTGGTTTATCCCCCAGCCTGCAGTGGGTGGAAAGCCAGGCCCAGCTTAATGCAGAAACTTGGCTCTTGTAGAATTTTCCCAACTAGGAGTACATATGCCATGGGGGAACCTTTTCTTGAGATTATGTGAGTTAGTTAATTTTGGGGTTTGTTCAGCAGGTTTCTTTTGCAAACTCCCCCCTCTACACTTTTCCTTCCACCCTCTCCACTCTCCCCAGCAGTAGGTTGCTTTCAGGTTGGCTCTAGCACAGTAACACTAATCTGGCAAACTAAATTGGTCTGAACAACTCCTAGTAAATGAAAAAAGACACAGAACTGCTGTGCAGTGTAACAGGTAGCACACTTTCAAACTAGACCCAGACTGTGACAGCTATTGTCATCCTCCATGGAAGGATGTCCATGGAAAGAGCATCCACAACAGTCTGGGGAACAGCACGGCCAAGGAACTTTTCCAAAAGCCAGAAGAGATGAGACAACCCTCTTGGAGGAGAGAGGGGCAGGGTACAGCTGCATTGACATGAGCTGTGCTGTGCTAAGTCAGAAAACACTCTGGCACATCGTTTGCAATAACATAAGTGACACATATGTGTGCATTTGGGGACAAAAATATCCTCTGGTTGTAACCTGATTCTGTTCATTGAGACTCTGCATTTAGCTGAGATATCTTGTTCCCTTTATACTACGAAGCAGCCTTCCAGGCTCTGAGACTCCCCTCTGTCATCACTTCTGCAGACAGCAGCACCTCATGGCTGTCACCCATCCAACTGAGACATCACCTCCCCACACCTCTCAAAGTTTTCACTCCTGGAAAGAGGACTCAGTTTTCAGAGAGAAAGAAGGGTTGAAGATGCCTAGCCTCTGTAAGACATGCCTAGTCCTATCTAACTGCATGGCTGAAGCTCACCCTGTAGCTTTCACCACCTCATGCCTTCATATCTGCAGGCTTTTTCTGGTTATGATGAATGCAGCCTTGCTCTTTGCTTCCATCAAGCATATTGCTGCATGGGTCACCCTTCAGCCTTGTTGCTTTGACCATAGCACTTCTCTCTGTAATCTTTCCCTGGTCCCTCTTTATCATTTCAAAAATAGGCTCCTTTCTCTCCATTCGTAAAACCTTCCCAAACTTAATCTTTGTCCTGCCCATTGTTCGGTACAAAGGATCAGCTCCACCTTCCGCTACCCCTGTGAGAGGTTTTCAGCAGGACTCTGCCAAGCTGCTGAACTGCGCCATGGGCAGGGCCCTATCCAAATCCCCATTCCTTACAGCCATATGCAGATCTTAATTTTACCTGCTGCCTATGGAAAACTAGATGAATGTGAAATGCCACTGATTATCCGTACCTCTTAGTTATGCTGTCTTGCCAGTCTATATCACGTCATTGCCTTTGGCTTTAAATTTGATTGAAGAAATGACGTTTGCAAATATGTTTGTCAGAACTATATTTTCTAAAAGGACATATGAAGCTCAATCTTTTTGTATCTGAATTTGGGTTTAAATTCTTCTAGAGGAGGGTTGGTATATTATTTAAATCAGACAGGTCTAGGAATAAACTTTAAGGTGTTATTGTAGCACAGAATATTTTTTAAAAATAATAGTACTTGGAAAAATACCTGACCCTACTTCATTCTGCAGGAAATATACCCGATCTGCTGCCTCACAGTGTTAGTCTGTTTTTGCATGTACTGTTAAAATTTTGTTGGTCTAGAATAGAAATACTTGACTTCTATTTCTGATTTCAAAGGAGGTGCTGAATCCAGCAATTTTCCAAGATTTCTTTCAAAACAGAATCTTGTTCAAGCATATGACTGAGAGAAAATGGTACATATTTTCTCTTGTTTAATTCTGAATGCTGATAGAAAAAAAAAATCTAGAACCAGTCTACCCCCAAAAAATTTATTTTAGAAAAAGTTACTTTAAAAAAGGTGATTCTTGTAGCAAATGGATTTCTTGCTGCTTGCTTCCTTCTTCTGCAATTACAATTAATTTCTTCAATGCAAATAATGAACGAAAAATCATATAATATGTATGATATGTATGATTTTTTGCTAAAAATGGAACCAGTTGCCTTAGAGATTTGTAAATGTTGGAATAATATATGAGATTGTCTTTCCCAGTGCCCTATAAAGCTTAGACTTTTCCACTGAGAGATGTCAGCTAAGGTGATTACGCTGTGAGCAGACTAAGCCTTGGGATTTCACAGCAGATCTCAAATGTATTTAGCAAGACTAATTAGCACATTTTAAACTGAACTTCGGGATTTTTTTAAAAGAAGAACACATTTATATTTTTTATAGTATTTCTATAGGACCAGTTCAAGGTAATTAAATGGAAAAACAATGTAATAAATTCTTGGAAACAATCCCCTATAAATATTGGTTTATCATTTGGCGTTCCCCTCTCATTTCCACCGGATACCAGTGGGATTTGTATATCCGCTTCCTTTATGTTTCTAATTAAGAAACCATGTCAGATTTGTGGAAAACCTACACAGTCTGTCACTTTGACTGCTGAGGAACGAGCATGCTTCCCTGACCCCTATCCCCTTCAATCTGAATAGATCCAATTTCTTTGATTTATATCGAATAGAATTTCATTGGTGGCTACTGCATAAATCTACAAAGACTTTCACATTTTGTTTCACCTAAACAATGATTGGATGGAATGTGTCTGTTTAAGAGTGACCTTCTTCCAATATTTGAACTTTGGCTTATAACTGGGGAGAAAAAGGTTTTAGTTGTTTTTGCTCCCAAAGACTAAAAATATTCATCACAGAGTTTTCCAAGGTATTTGGTTCATTTAAAGTTTTTCACCCAAAATCTGGCATTCTGTCATGCTTAAGATGCAATTTATTCAGAAAATAGCCTAATAAATGTAAGAAGACTAATTAGGATAGGGTTATTGCTCTTTTCTAAAACCATGTTTGTTTGTAAAACCATGCCTTGTGCCAGCACTGCACAACAGACAAAGCCAAGTTAAAGTCCTTTAAACATTTGAAGAAATCGGTTGGCTTCCTTGTAAATGCTGAGATGAGCAGTCTCTCCTCTCTGGGCCGGCCTTGCCAGAGGCTCGGCGCCCAGAGGCGGGAGGTGCGGGACGGACTGCCCTGCACTCCCACCCCCAGCGCCTCTGCGCCCCGGAGCCCGGGGACAGCGAGCGGGCCCCGGCTGTGCCGGGCAGGCTCTTTCCATGCCCCACGCTCCTACCACCGGGACGAGTCCTCGGCCTCGCGGTGTGACCCGGCGCTGCCCGCGAGTCACCGTGCGTGGGAGCAGCCTCTCACCGAGCGCCGCGGATGGACCGCTGCCCGCGGGAGCTCCAGCCTGGCTGCTGGACGGGCTCCATTTCCCCGGACAGAGAGCGTTGCTGCTTTAGGTCCCACAGAGACAGGGCTTAGGACTGAGGAGGGAACAGGAGGGGTGATGCATCTCCTCTCTGCTTTGGGTCCCACAGAGACAGGGCTTAGGACTGAGGAGGGAACAGGAGGGGTGATGCATCTCCTCTCTGCTGCTCCTTGGCTGGCCTCATGTCTTCTGAGACTCGCATTTTAAAATTATACTTTACATCTCTTAATCATATTGCACTTGTTGGCTTAGACAAAGGATGAGGGCACCCAGATTGCAGTGTGAGTCCTGATGTGATGCTGCCTTACGTCCTGCCTTCGTTTGCCCTGATCCCAGGTATGTCTCCGAGGGAACTGACTGCTGAGCAAGGATGGTTTGGCTGCCTGGCACTGAGTGCCTGCGTGCACACCACTGTCACCTGCAAAGGGGAACCACACTGTGTTTGTGGAGGAGCATATTGTGTCTGCAGGTATCTCTATGTGAGTGAAATAGGCTGTAGCCAGGGCTTTCCCTGCCTCAGAAAATTTTGGTGGGCTCCTTCAGCTGATGCAGGAGATGTCACAGGCTGGATATCCACTCCCAGTGCACAGCCCAGAATTCGATGGTGCCAGTGAAACTCATTGCCAGAGAACACACCCTGACACATTTGCATCATTATCCAACACATCATATACAGTATTCACAGATAGTCACAGACAGCAAAAGCATCTAAAAGATTCAGTATTTCTCTAGAATTTCAGGACTACTTACGTAACCCCAGCGACCACATTTTCTGTCCCCAGCAAGAATTAGTGTTCTTCTTCCACTTTTTGGACCAAAACCCATGCTTGATTATTCTATCTCACCCTCCAGTTGCAGAGTTGTCTCTCTGCAGAGACAACCTGCTGAACCCCAAAACCAGTCTAATCAAACTGCAGCTCAGCTTAGCTTAACAACAATTTAGTCTCTTCTGTACTGATTTGAATCACACAGTCAAAGCCAGCTTGTCATGAGGTATTTTTTGTGAAGCCCTACAAAGCACTTCTTTTTGCTTCTAAAAGAGAAGGTAAATCTTTGGTATTTCTGAAGATTGCTTTTTTTTCTTGGTAGTTTATTCAAATACAGTGTTTTTGCATACTCAAATGCTTTCCTTCCAGTCACTGTAGTGCTAACTCCCATTCCAAAGCACTGACAAATATGATTTTTGTTAGTGCATGGTGTGCTTCCTGGCTAACGCAGGAAGAATTTTTGTAGTACAAAATTTCATTACAAGAATCTGGAAAAGTTAAAGCCTTTCTATCGTTTTCAAAGCATGTAGAAGATGGATCACCACTGTGTTCTTCAGGTTCCACGGATAAGCTTCCCACCAGAGGTTACTTATCTGGTATTTAGCATCTTATCGCTCTCCTTAATTATGGGTACTGTAAAATTTCTCAGCTAGATTAACACATTACATGTCATTACTTACCATTCTGTAGTTCTGTATCATAAACTGCTCACTTTATGATGTCTGAGATGATAGATAAAAATTTTTCTTCCAGAGTTGTGAGTAACATCACTAGCCACTAAACTGGAATGTAATTTTAACCCTTATGTTTCTTTGACTCTGATAATTCCCTCAATGTCCTTCTACATTGGTCATATGTTTTCTCTGTGTCCGGCACTGCTTTACAAACATACACATTATTAAATTTTGACCAGCAGCAGATCACTGGCTTTACCAAATGGCTGCATGAACATGCCTTGATATTATAAATATAATTTCTATATTTCAATCTTTGCAGTCTTTACTCTTTGGCATCAGACAAAAGGAGGACAGAAGCAGTAAAATTAAGATGTAGATGTTTCTTTGAATATGCTTTGAATATGCTTTGTCTCCAAACACCTGAGGAAAGACCCTGAGCAGCCCACCTAGGGCAATACAGCAACAGCCAGGAGTGGCACAGAAGCTCTTGCTTGAGAATGGTGTTTGAAGTTATTCCGGAATGTGCCATGTGTGCAATCTGCCTGACAGATGCTCAGCCGCCAACTGTGCCTGATGAGATGCTAATGAGGGTAAGGCAGGGAGAGGAGCAGAAACACAAACATGAGGTACACCCTGTGTACCACCATTCACATACCTTGCCCTGGCACCTCGTGCCACTGCTTGGTTTCACCTAGGAATCACTGGATGAACCAGTGGTGCAACTTCCTGACAGTTTAGGGTTTTGTGCTGCACTGCCCAGCCCTCCTGCATGAGTGGCATGTCACAGGCCTGGGGGCACACATGACAGGATGGAATATGTCCTCCTCTGAGGGGCTGTAGGGTGTGGGTGTCCCCCAAACATACCTGCTGCTTTGTCCCAGCCACAGGGACAATGTTTCAAGTGGAAGTTTGCAAAAGGATGGAGAGAATCTAGGGAAAGCTCAGTAAATGCTCTGCCATTTTAGGTACAGATGGAGCTTTCGTTAATGCCTTGGGGCTGGATGATGGGACCTGTGAAGATTTACTCTTTGTTTGCTGACAGAGCTCTGAAATATTTGGATAAGCATGGAGATTACTTCTATCAAGCTGAAAAGTCCAGAGTTGTGTAATATGTTCGTACTCCTGAGACTGAGGAATTATCTGACACTTTAGAGGGGAAGAAATCATATATTCAGGCCAGTGCAAATGTTATCCTGGAGACTTACATTTAAATGCATGCAACAGTGATAAAATAGTGAAGTCTATCAAGTGTATCAAGAATACAAAAATTCTATGTTTGCAGTCTTTATGTAAAAAATGAAGAAGGGTTTCCAGTTTACCTGTGGCCAGAAGGAGAGCTGCACCTGAAAATCATTGTGCCCCTGTTTTCCCACTACAGAGAACAGTGACACTTGACCTTGGAATCATAAAGTTCCGACTGCTGTTATCAAACATATGCTGGCAGGCCACAATCAGAAAATGTATAGTCTGACCATGAAAAAACTGTGCCTCAAAACCAGCCAGGTGCAAACTAGTACCTTCGATTTCTCTGCTAGATAGTTACCCAAAACAGGGAAGCAAACATTGTCACCAGGGCTTACGGCCCCACGGACTGTGCTGCCCCGATGCCCAGCCAGCAGAGCTCACATCCAGCTACAGGCAGCTGTGCTGGAACAGGGGCTGACCCAGGGGCCCTTCTGAGGCCCCTGCCAGCTCCAGCTGCTCTGGAAGGGATGGCCACATTCTGGAGGACAGCAAGCAGAGTGTGGGGTGCACAGTGCCCAGGCAGCTCTGCCCCTTCTTCTGAGGCAAAGGCAAGCCCAGGGATGGGGCTGCAGCTGCAGTCGGGATCGTGGGGGATCATGGGGGATCCTGGGTGAGTGGCAGAGCAGGTCTGACCAGAGCGTTGGGAATCACAGTGGCACAAATAACACTTCACTACTTCTGCAGTTCCCCATCCCTCCAAATTACAGATAGCAGCAATGCAAGAAAAACCAAGTATTGCATTCCTTACTTGGTCTTAAACTGAAGAGAGGCTGGATAGCTCTGTGGGGCACAGCAGTGGTGCATGGAAGCTCATTCCCCATGTGGCTTAGATCGGGTGCTGCATGTTCTCACCAAGGTCAAGGAGTTGCACAGTTTGTGATCAGACCAGGTTTCTGCGGTGGCCATCACAGCAGCTATGGTGGATTTTCTCCTTCTGTGAAGTTTATTTGCTGCCCCTTTCCATCTCAGGAGGAAATCTTCTTCCTTATTGAAGGTTTAGTGGACGGTTTCGTTGTGCCTCTGGTCATTAACATAAATACTTTGCAAAGATCTTTGAGGAGAATGATACATATCTTTGTTCAAAAGCGTTTTGACTGTATATTTTTCAATACAGAATAATTGAGACATTTTAAGTTTTAATCACAAAAGTTGGGCTTCTGCCAAATAATTTGTTATTAATTACCTTTAGGCCTGAGGGATTCAAGTAAAGCACTGGAATAACATCACCTGTGAGAGAACAGATCATACAGCTGGGAGAATGAAAATTAGGCCATTACAGCATACAAAATACATCAACAGAGAATCATAGTCATTAAGGTTGGGAAAGACCTACAAAATCATTGAGTCCAGCCATTAACCTAATACAGACAGGTCCACCACTAAACCGTGTCCCTAAGCACCATATCTCCAAGCTTTTTGAACGTTTACAGTGATGGCGATTCCACTACTTCCTTGGGCAGCCTGTTCCAGAGCTTGACTGTTCTTTCAGTGAAGAAACATTTCCTAATATCCAATGTAAACCTCCTCTGGTGCAACTTGAAGCCATTTTCTCTTTTCTTGTCAATTATTACCTGAGAGAGGATACTGACCTCTACCACGTGTTCTTCAATGTATAATCCCTGCTCTGAGCAAGAGTTTGGACAAGGTGATTGTCATAGGTCCTTCCAAACTTTGTTAGAACTGAGCAGTAATCAGTAGCTGTGAAATGAAGAAGGAAGATTTTATTACTTATTTCTTTTAGATAGAATGTTTTTGTTTAATATTCAGTATTTTCATTTAAAGTCTCTATACATACCTTCTGAGAAGCGCATCCACCTTTGTTTCCTGTTTTTCTTGACTGATGTAAAGTACACAAACCAAGGTGGGCATACTTTTAATTGCTCTGCTGTTTAGCAGCTCTGCCTGTGTTTCTCACTTCAAGCACTGATCTCCTGCTGGAAACACAGGGACTAACATCTTCCCATCCATGTTCTCACTCATAAGAATAAAGGCCATGTGTGTATTTGTTATGAGTATCTACAGTACTCTGTAGCGTTTGGGAGAGGAAGGCTGAAAATTACCTGTTTGCAAGGAAAGCTGCTGCTTGTGATTAACACGGGAGTTGCAGGGTCTTAAGGAGGCTTAATAAAAAAGGGCATTCAAGAGGACCTCATCATCTGCACAGCTAAACATTAGCATTGCAGTTTTATCTGAAAAAGTGAAGTGGCAAAGGACTCAGGGAGTCCCAGATGTTTCTCAGCCTCACCTTGTCAATACTTTGAGAAATTGAGCAGGCTCAGTGCTTGGTGCGGCCAAAGAAGCAGGGCAGAAGCCCAGCATGTTGCTCCTCTCCAGCAACAACCCACAACCAGCTGACCTTGGCCTCAGGTCAGAGCCACTCAGCAGGATCTGCTATTCCTGAATCCACCATTTACCCTGCAGCCTATCCCAGCCTGCGCTGAAGAGCCTGGGTGTCTGAGGTGCAATAGACCATGAGATAGCTGCAAGGAATCTGTCAGCAGGTCAGCCTGTACCTCTCCTGCACCCAAGCATGTACCTGTACCTCTTCTGCACCAACTCTGCTAGAAGGAAGGATGATTGTGGCCTGGAAAGAAGATACGGTATGTCTAGACACTACTTGCAGCGAGACCCCAAAGAGGGCTCTGTGGTGTTCAGCCCCCCCATGAAAAGCATGTTGTTTGGGCTGCCCTGCAGCTCAGAACTGTTTAGGTCTCCAAGGCCTGCAAAGCAGACATAATGGAGATGGTAATTTACGGCACTACAAGATCAGAAGACTGTTCCTCTGCTCAGGTGCAATCCAGGAATGATGAAAGGCTTTAGTTAGTGGTGCATTCCGCAGACCTGACAAGGGGAGGAGTGTTAATGGTAGGGTCAGTGTGCAGTGTTAGACCGATGAGGGTGGCAGCACAGAGGGGACACTGTGCCTCAGCCAGGTGGAGCAGTAGGGCACTTGACACTTCACAGCAGGGCAGCTTGGTGAGAGATCCAAAGGACTCTAAAAGTCTACGAGTCTTTGGATGTGACTCTGGCCATATCTCATAATCATGACAGAGACTAGATTGACAATGTTGAAAAAATCCTCCCAGCAACTTATGACGTTAGAGAAGTTCACAAAGTAAAAAATTACCTCTGTCCTTTCCTCAATGGCTTCAGCTCTGTCTCCCTGCAGACAGTATAGCAGGGGAGCCTGTCATTACAGCATCCTTCAGCATAAATGCTGCCATTTCTTTCTGAAAGTCACTTGGCAACTGAAGGTGCTACTAAAAACAAAACCCACACACTGTTCAATAATTTAAAACAACAGTGGTTAGACTCAAGTATTTATATAAAATAGGAACCTAGTGTCTGCTTAAAAATCTTATGCGTTCTTCTGATTTTATTTTCAAACTTAAGGTACCAAACTTCTGATATCAGCCCTTGTCCTTGATTACTGTTCCCTCTTTACTCCTGATGCACACTTGTAACTTTTCAAAAGCAATTTTTCTTAATAATAGTTTTGTTTAAAAATTCTCTTAAGAAATGCTGTGCACAGAAATATTGTACACCAGTCCAAGAACTTAATCTGATGCAAATTTCTCCAGGTTCATTGACTTCAGGAGATGATTGCCACCAGATGGCCCACCATGTTTGATATTATTACATTAAGGTATTAGCATATGTATAATTTTCTTTTTACTTTTCTTTGTCAGTAGTATTTTCTTTCTATCAGCTTCAGTTGACTTTCACAACCTTTATTCAGGGGGATGAAATACATTCCATGTGAGTAAACAAGTTCTGTGATGGATAAATATCAAACTGCTGCCAACTAATATAGATAAAACTTGTTTGGTGAAGAATTTTTTAATCTTAAGCCATATTTTGAAAATATTTGCTATAGGAGGAAGTCGTGACTCTGTGGAATATTTTTGGTGCAAGAATATTGTGGTTTTCTCTTTATTAAAAATGTTTCTAATTTGAAATGGACAGTTCTATAGTAAATGCAGGCTATGTAAAATGGTACATTTCTCTTGGGCACGAGCCCTTTCTTCATTAATAGATATAGAATCATAACTAGGTCATTTTAGACAATAGATAAGGAATCCTTCCTCTTATAGCAAAGAGAAATACAGTTAAAGTACCTTCAAAAATAGCCTAAAGCTTTCCAAAGATGGGTTTTTGGTTTGGCATATTGACTTTGCATTTATGAGGCGAACGTAAGAGAACATCTGGTTTGTTTTATCATTAATTCTGGGAATGTCCATTAATAATGCATTTTTGGGAATTATTTTTGTTATTCCTGGAGAGCACTGTAATGAACAATCCTATGCTTGTTCTGCCGAGAGACACATTTCAGTTTAGAGCTTGTTTTGCAGTCTTAATTATATTAGTTGCTATCTCCCTTTTTAATGCCAGAAAGTGTGCACTATTAAAATGAATTGCTGAGAAAGATGCCAATGGACATTGTGGAAAACTAAACTTCATAGTAGTTTAAAAAAGAGACATTTTGCCCTTCTTAATTTTTTTTAATTCAAAATTAAGTTAAAATATTTTTTCTGTAATTCTGGCCTACATTCATACAACCTTAGGAAAAACACAGTATTAGTAACACACACCTTTTTTTCCCCCAGTTATCAGCCTAGCTATGAAACAATTATGAGTGGATAAATTGTTCTTGGTGTTGGCAGGAAAATGAGACATCAAACACCTCAATGCTCTCCTAGAACTCCTAGTTCTAGTGTAGCTGGATCACATAACTCCATAAATTGAAGCAAGATTTTCCCAGGTCAGTTAGGCAGTGGTGTATGTTGTGTCATGATTGAAGGCAGCACCTATGGCAGCTTGGCATGGTTAAGGAAAATCTGGAGCTCCCATCAAGTCCCTAGGTGAAGAAGCTATGGGACTCAGCACCGGAAAAACAGGATTGTCTGGCGGTTCAGTGTACAGTCAGGAAACACAGATTCTATTCCCCGTTTTGTTCTGACATCTGATCCATGTAAAGTGTCTCTGTTTGTAGCATTGCAATTATGGATCTAGTGTGGCGCTAATTAAAATAACATGAGATTCTTTCCCTTAACTTCCTGGGTGTCAGATCCAACCCCCACACATACTCTGGGGATTTCTACTTCATGTTTATTGTGGGGTACATACCAAGCCCTCATCCTCTTTTCTTAATTATTTCGTTCTGTTTATTTACCTGGGAAAGAGCCTTTTCCATAGGTACCAGCAGAACAGCGGTGGGCAGGTGTGCAGTGGTGGCTTTGCCTCTGTGCACTCAAGGGAAACAACAACACAACACACAGCTGAACTCCGGTGGTCATGCCTGGGCTCAGAAACAGTGTGAAAGCCAGACCCAGACAATTCAAACCTCAACTTTTAGAGAAACAGAGATTATTTTTTTACACTGTCTGTTTAAACCCAGACTCAAATCAACTCTCTTCACTGCTTTTTTCCTAGAAAAATGGAAAAGTTTCTCCAATTGTTTATGCATTCTACCAATCCAGCAATGTATATGGCATCACTTACTGTACTGATCTTCTAATTTTCCAGGACCGAGTATAACAGCCTCTGAAGAGATCAGCAGCTGGGGAGCATTTTGGATATCCAAATTCCTAATGACCCCAGAGTAGTATTCCCAAACCTCTTGGCAGTTCCAAATTTCATGCCAAAAGTTGCAGGCATCTGTCTTACATTTTGAACATTTGTCATCAATATTCTTACTTAATTTAAACATCCGCTTAGGGGGGTCATGTATTCTCAATGAATAAAATTAGCTGCATGTAACCAATCTGTGAATTTGAGTTTAATCATAGAGCTCCGGTCTGGTTACAGATGTCTTTGTCCAAGGACTGTAGTTTACTACTGAATGCCTTCCCCATTAGCTCGGGGATTATCAAGCAAGGATTTATACTGTGTAGAAACCTTTTTCCTTTCTAAATACATAACTGAATGCTCTCACTGGGGGGATTAAATTCAGGCTCTCTGAAAGACCTACAGCTGGTTATCTCCTTTAGCACTGACTTTGCAATCCACACTAAGGTGAGGGGCAGGGCATGGTCTCACTGCCTGGGGAGCATAGCAAAGATCAAATTGCCAATGAAAGTCACAATTCTGTTCCCACTCCCTCTTGCTCCTGGGGGAGGAACAATGTCGCCACCACCTATTTTTCTGGATCTGTTTACTGCCTGCTCCCACCCTCTCAGCTGCATTGGCTGGAGTTTTGAGAATGCTCAGTCACTCCTTTGCTTCGGCCTTTGCTGATCCTTTGCTTGTGGTGCCCACTCACGGCCCAGTGCAGGTGCAGTAAGGGGGTGAGCAGCCGAGCCTGTGGAAAAGGACATGGTTACCCTTCTCTGAAATCCTCAATATGATGTGGTAATTTGTCACAAACTCCTCAAATCCTTCTTTGTATCATAAACGCTCTGCACAGATGTGATTTCCAGTTTCTCACACAGCATAATTTAATTAATTCACCACTGAACTCCATTTTAGTAGAATTGTAGCTTTGATGTGACAGCAATGGCAGTGTGTTAGCAGTGCATAAACTACAAACATTTTAATTAATGTTCTTATTTGTATATATAAACATAACTACGGAAAGATCTGAGATTCAGCCTCTGCTCTCCATCCTGGTCTAAATAGCACCTATTTCCATGATACTTAGCTTGTAGCACATGTAAGCCATTGTGAATGATGACCAATTCAGCAGATGAAGCTACAGTCCATAAGCTAGACTCTCCCACTTAAATCATTAAATCTAGAACAACTCTCCTTAAGGAAGGAATAATTCATATGACTTGTGGAGCTGAAGGGTTTGATTGTGGTCCTCAAATCCTCACATATCCAGAGTCCAGGAATAAGTCCATTGAACTACACGTAAAACCATCTGATCTTAATGTTGAATTAGTAAGAGGTAAGGATAAAATGAATCTGTTTCTTTGCTGTGATGATATATACAGGTTTTCTTTCCCCAAAAGACACTGAATTTCTTGGTCAATACTGAGTTTCCCAGTGAAGCAGCACAGTCTCATTTCTCTTCAAGCATTAGAAAGCATGATGGCCTCAGACAGCTTTGAGCTGCACTGTGAAGGCCAAGTATACCAAACTGAGTCCAAATGACACAGAGATACTTGCTGTATATTTTTCCTGAACTCTTTGTGCATAAAAACAATACAAAGCTTTAAAAGATTTTTGAAATACTGACAAGGATGCAAATATGTGAATTCCTGGTTTAGGGTTGCTTTGGATAATGCCTGGTATTAATTATTCTGTTGTGATAATAAATCCTTACAGAAAGTAGGAATCAAGGGTCATGAAGAATACTTTGCTAAGAGACCCATAAGAGGCTAAATGATTGACGTGTGTGAGCTGTGTAAAGAACTAATCCTTCTTCAGGTAATCCTGAGATGTCTTCCAAGACACATACTCTTCAGCCATTCATTAAGATCATCAGACCAAATTCTTGAAGTTTTTTTACTTACTGTGGTGGATTTAATCTAGTTCTGGCTTTTGCACTCTGTATTAAAAAAACTCTCATGAGTTGAACAAAGGTTGCTTGAAGCAGCACACAGGCTCTTGGGGGACAGAGGAATACACATGGTATTTACCTTTCTCAACATCTCCCTCTGACAGAAGAGTACAGAGGTGTAATATCAGATATGAAAGGAAGCCTCCTGCAACACTCAGCCAGCGGGGGTGGTTTTGTCTTGTGCATCTTTTCACAGAAACTCTTCTAAGATGAACTGAAACCGTAACTGAGGATGGTACCTTTCTGCACCCCCACAGCCAGAGTGTAGTTCACAGTGGCTGCTTCAAACCAGAAGCCCAAAATACACTTGCTTAAAATTCTGCCTGGAAGTTGTTTGAACGCCCCCTGCAGTAGTGCCTGGCAGATGTCTGATGTTTTGCACCCAGTATGTGCTGTGTGACACCTCTCATGTCCCAAACTAGACATTTCCTCTCCTCTCCTCAATTCCCTGATCATGTGCTGCTGAGAGCACCTAATTCTCTTCAGCCCATGAAATTTTTTCCCTCTTGTCCCTGGGACAAGACATCTGGGACAAGGCAGCTGGGACATTCCATCCTGTGGGACATGGGGCTCTGGTTTGCACATCTGTGTCTTCTCAACTGGACACAGCCCAAAGTTTCCTACCTCAGAACTGCTTTCTCTATGTTTGCCACCACTCCACTTTCTATCAGTTAGCTAAATAGTCATTAGCATTAAGCCTGATGACTTTTTTATTCCACTAGAAGTTTCTCTGTTGAGATTAAAGCCAGTCCTACTTTTTTCTTCTTTGACTCCTCCAGCTTCATCACACTATGGCTAATACAAATAAAATTAGAAGAAGGATTTGGTGTTCTCCTCAATTTCAGGGTGAGAACACCAACAGCTCTAGTACTGCATATAAAACACACAGATCTCTTCTCATTCCTCACTATTTCCCTGGGGAAAAAAAGGAAACATCTCAAGAAGCACTTTTATTCATTCTGCGTCTCCACAGAGAAGATGGGTGTCACCCGGTAATTTTATGAGGGATGAAAATTAGTCTACACACCCTTCTCTTCTACTTTTTCTGTTATATTAAGCATACTGGATCTGGGATTTGAAGGTTAATGCCAAGACATCTGAACTGTCTCCATTTGCTGCTGAAGGCAGCATGGATGACAGCTCAGAGAAGGTACAGGCACCAACACCACATTCATGCCTGTTGGCCCTGGCTCTCTGCCTGCTGTGACAAGGGACACAGGTCACCACGAGCAAAAGTGACTGGGACCAGGGGCTGCAGTTATCAGGAGTACCAGGGACCATATTCTGCCCCATCAGAACTACAAAGTCATCTGGTTGCCAGAGGGTCTGTAACAGAAGCAGTGAGGGCTTGTGTTCTATATCCCCCCTCCCAAGCTATTTTACAGGTATGCGTTCTGCTCAGACAAGAAGCAGAAAGAGGTGAAACAGCAAGCTAAACCCTCCTCTACATCAGCCTGTTTTGGCCCAGTAGTCAGAACCTGAGAGAAGCTAAGTGAGAGTTCTCCTAACTCTCACTTGAGAGCAGATGTTTTGCCATGCCAGGGCCAAGGGTAAGGATTCTGTCCCCAGGCAGTGCTGGAAGAGGGGGAACAGAATGCCTGTAGCTGAGGTCTAGAGGTTCAGTGAGGAGCATTGAGGGCATCTGCAGCAAAGTAAGGTCCCAGAGGCTCCTGAAAGAAAGGAGTTGTGAACATCAGTGGGGATGACATACACTAGCATGGCTCAGGAGAACCTATCTCATCCTGCAAGGACACCAATGAGCTTTGCTTTAAAGCCTTTTACTTGAACACTCTCATCCAGACATTCTGAGTTTTCTCCTATTTACTGATTTTAATGTTTGGCTTGTTATTTTGTTCTGTAATAAAAAAAATGCTTTAGGGATTGGAGGTCTTCTGGTATGCTGGCTTCACAGAAAGTCTGGAGCAGCTTCAATTCAAACCTCTTGCCAGTTCAAGTCCCATAGCAGCATTCAATGGGGAATTGAAGAACTGGATATGTTTCTCCTGTCTCCAGGCTTAACTCACTGTCTGGATTTATGTCAGTTCAGAGAAGCGGGGATAATATAAAAATCTGGAAATTTAAAAAACTGGAAAATAATGTCAGCTGTTTTGAAGGAGCCCAGTGGACCTGGGGATCAGTACATGTGGGGTTTGTGGTCTGGACAGGGTCTGTATCTGCTCTCTTTAATGTCATTCTCATGGTTGCTAGGACAGTGCTGAACTTCCAGAGACTTTACAGACAATCTTAGTAGTCTTCCCAATTCTGCCAAAAACTAGTCTCAGAATTAATATATTTTGTCTCTCAGCTGTCAGCTTTCCTTTTAAAGCTCCTAGACCAAAATATATATCTATTTTTGTTAGCTCTAGCAGTGTCTTGGAAAAGCAAACTCTAAGTGTAGTTTGGGTGCCCCTGGCTAAAAAGCATATTTGGCTCTGTATGGATTCTGCAATCTTTTTGAATCTAATTATTTTTGCACTAATCTCCACTAAAGACCCCATAGCTACAAGAGTGTAATAGCATCTCCAAATCATACTAACACCCCCAAATCAAATCCCTGGGTTCTTCTCCAGAGCATGGGCAGGCATCCCCAAAGTGGACAGCATTGCCTTGGGCAGACCCCTCTCCCTGTGAGTGGAATATGCTCAGGGCAAGGATATGTCCCAGATCACTGTCTTGATCCTGTAGTGTGAAAACTATTCTCCCTCCTGTAGAGGGCTTCTAGCTCTCCTCTGGAAATCAGTGCCAGCGAGTCATCTGGAAATCTGTCTGTGGTTATTCCCCTCTTTCAAAATATGGCTGCTCCTTTGGCTGGCTCCAGTTGATGTTTAAAAAAAGTTGTGCTCCACTCTCTTACATCCTGGCAGAGGGTGTGCTTCTCTTGCTGGTGGGATGAGACAATGAAATGATGAGGGGGAGGCTGCAGGCACTGCCAGTCCTGCTCTGCTGGCCCTGGTGAACTGTGGACTGAGCAAGTGGCCTCACTGCTCCTCCACAAAGATTATGCAGCCACTCTCATCAGACCTTTAGCCGTGTGGAAACTGCAGCATATATAAAATGTCAGTGCCTCCTGGGACACGTAGTAGCTGAATTTCAACTTTGGCCTTGGGTATTTAGTCTTGGATTGAAGCAGAATTTTTCCCTCTCTCTGTGTGGTGCTGCTCTCTAAGATTAATTTTAACCTCTCAGGTTGCCTTTTATTATTTTTTTCTTGTCTGAAACCAGTAGCCATAACTAATCCTTCAGTTTCTGATCTGCAGGAACTTCATACTCTTGAAATGTGAGTGTGACATTATGCCTGCAGTAATAGAAATGCTTTACACAAAGGCTGCCCTTTCTTGATTAACAATTGTAAAGGGTGAGGTGCAAAGGTCTGACATACTACAAAATTATGTTCTCTTCACTCTGGGATCTCTTGTACAAAACAAGACATGAGTTTCCATGACACAGATTAAATCATTAGTAGATAAACTAATGCATTAAGTAAGTGGAAACAACTAATTGTGTGAGAGGACTGAGGAAAAGGTTGCAGCCAAGGGCTGTGTGATTTGTCTCGTTTGGCCTCATGTATTCAGTCAGCTATGAGCATTTTAGTTGCCTGTTTGAAGCTGTTTGAGAATATGCTTTGAGAAGAATCTCCACAGATGAGGTATGAGCAAGGGGAGATGACTAACAGTCAGTCAGACAGTGCTCCTTCACTTGAGAGCATGTGGCAGAGGAGAAAATTGGAAGTTCCATCTCTGCATGACGGGAGAGCCCAAAGGCAGTAGAGCCCAAAGGGCATGTGGAACAGGCCAACACTGTGAGAAAAGGATCCTGGTCAGTTAAGGGAGATGTCAGTTATGTTGAAGATGTTGAAGAGCATGAGGTCAGAGGTTTCACCAAGGCAGGTCCTCACAGACAGTTGTTAATGTGGCATCAGGGGCAGCTAGGGCAGATGATACACTTGGAGCAGTTACCACAAAATTTGAAAAAATATCCAGATGCTGGCTGCAAACAGGGATACCAGTGCACCTTGGGAGAAATTGTGATGGTGAATGCAGAATAAAGTGAAGTCAATGAGCTGTTCTTTAAAAGCAGAGAGATTAACTCCCACTCAATTTTGAGGGGAGAGAAGAAAGTGCAAATGACAAAGAAAAGTAAATTATATTTTTTTCGATTTTAAGGGAACACTACAGAACGACATTAAAATCTCCCCCTGAGCTGCTATTTTTGTCTTCATGGTCCAGCTTCCTGCTTTGGGCTGATTTAAGCTTGCCAAAGCCAAAGCAACTCCTGGTAACGCTTGACTTTCTCAGGGTAATTCACTGGAAACCCTGCTGCAGCTACTTCTGGTGTGTTTTTCTTTTGCAGTGTAAGAGCTCCTTGCAAATTAAAACACTTTCTGTTGAAGATATAAGCTCATTGCATCTCAGTCTCCACTGAACTAAATCCATTTTTTTCTATATTATTAATATCATATAAATGATTTTTCTTTTCCAAGGCTGATGGCAGCTGATCTAGGGAGGTGCTTGTCAGGCTATCCATATCTTTCCTTTTAGATCAGATTCTTGCTTATAAAGAAAGAGATAATGTCTCTTATTGTCCATTAAAGTACTCAGATGATTTTATTTAGTCACATCAATCAACAATTATTTCAAGTTTTTGAGACTTTTGTCCAGATGGTAAGAAATTGTCTAAAGCAGATATACTATTATTGGGTTTTCTTTAGGAGAGCAAGCCTGTAAAACCCAGAGTTTTAAAATGGATAATTGGTGGAGGTTTAAGAAAGCATTCCAAGTGGATTTTATGATCAGGTGCTTCTTTATAGCCTTTATACTCACTGAGGGTAACAGATTCAATCTGAAGGGGGATGTGAAGGTCATGGCAATGCTGAACCAGTCTGGAATGAAGGATTGACATAAATGTTCAGCTGTAAAATGGTACCTCCAACTTACTTGAATTCCTTTAGGAAGCATGATTTACTAAGACCTAAGAGTGTCCATGGCTTGACATGGCTAAAAGCTGTATCCTAGGGAGGGGATACAAAAGTAACTATGATTTTTATTTTGATATTTTCTGATCCTACTTTACAAACCTTTGAGGTAACAAAGATTACCTGACCTAATGGAAGCTGAATAGTGTGCAGTCTTTGAGATCTGAAGTCTTCTTTGCACACCACATAGTTCATTAAAGATTGCCTGACAGGTCTCCTAGAACTGTCTCCTCAGCTGGTGGAAATCGGGGTAACTCCACAGGCTTCAAAGGATCTGTCTTTCCTTTCTCCTCTTATGTGTAAACAGCCTCTTAAACTAATGAACCGAGATCTCAGGTTCATGACACAGTTAGAAAGGGAAAGCAGATAAGATGAACTCGTGCAGCATTCACATCTTGAGTCTTGGTTGTTTTATTATTTAGTAATCAGAAACAGAACTTTGGCACTTGGTATGGGTTAAGGGTTGGATGGGGAGGCAGTTGATTTCACACACAAAGAGGAACATCGTATCTAGAAATTTGTATTATATACCCTGCAGCTAAATCTGGGCATCTAAAGGGGCATCTACATTACCAGGGGGCTGGAGAGTAAAATGGGACGCGCCTGAATAAATCTAGGAGGTGCTTGAAAATTTGTGAGGTATGGAATGAGCCAAAGCCCAAAGCATTCCTTCAACAGGTTACACACTCTACACAGGAAGCTTCTTTCCTGTGAAACCCTCACTCCTCAAGCATCTTCTTGTGCTACTTCTGTTTTGTTAAAGTCTCAGTGCAGCACCCATCACTTCTACCTGAGCCAACCAGTTGTGACCCAACACTTGTCCTTGAGTGATAAAATAGCTTCTGCCAGGGACAGTCTGCCCCAACCCCCAGGGTCCCTACAGGGATGGTGGCAGTGTCTGGAGTGCTGTACCACATCTATAAGGGCTTTGAACAGCAACAGTAGAATGGTCCTGGTGTACTTAGACCATGTCTGTGAAGGAAAGTTGGACAAGGATGGCTTATAAATGGTTTTGCATTTAATAAATTTTATATCCATGAAGTTTACTGGGTAGCAAATGTACTTAAATGCCAATTTACTGATGGTCTAAAACCAGAAACAAATAATTTTGCATGTTACATACAACAATTAATAACCTTTTAATAGTCTTCGGTGATGGTTTTCAGGAAATAAAGTTGTACTATTAACATTCCTGTAAAACCATTAGTCCTAAATGCATGTAATTGATGGGAGTACTAATGTTTGTAAAATGAACTGAGACTGATTTATAAGTCTGATAATAAAATAGTTCAGTAAAGGGCTTTGATCTAATAGCTGTGAAAGCAGTACACACACCTTAACGATTATCCTTGAAGATATCCATCCTCCTTTCAACTTTTACTAGCTTCAGTCATGACAATTTGGAAAGGAAAAATCCCAACTAAATGCAGCTTGATAGAGACAACCATTGATCAGTTGCACTCTGTTCTCCTTCCAGATATGAGCATCCAGTAGACTCTTTGGGCTATTCTCTGTCTTACTTTACTTGTTGCTATTGACTGAGATTAAAGAAAATAAACACCTTGCCTTATTCCTGAACTGATCAAAGATTTTCCCTATGCTACATATACTGAAGTCTAATAAACTGGCTTTTCCAGCACAATCTTTCTTCTGCAAAAGTAGTACTTATGCATATAATATTAGCCATGATAAACTCCAAATTGCTTTGGTCCATTGGATACACTCACTTTGATAGTTTTTCTTCCTTTTTCCTCCTTCCTGATATAAATTGTAGTTTAAAAATCAAACCAAATCAATATTCACTCAGTTTTTTCACAGTATTGAAACAGTTAATTTTGCTCACTAAATGAATACTTTCAATCAACTTCTAGGCACACTTAATAAACTCAAAAGAGTGCATTCATTATGCTACTGAGAGGTAATCTTCCCATAGATGGCCCAGTACTTATGGTGCTTATCTAAGAGTCTTTCCTCTGTTTCCTAGGATTAGGACTTGATACTGCATCACAAGGTTTTATAAGCTGATTGTTTTAACTCTTTAAGATGAAGATACTGTTCTTTGCATAAATAATTCAGTATTTTTGTAGTTGTTCAGTGTGTTAACTCTCTCAGGTTCTTCCTCCATCACTATATACCACAGCTTGTTTTTCCCTCAGGCAATGTGTAAGCAGTTTAAAGTGGAAAAGGCTGAGAAGAGCAGCCCCTCCTCTGTATACCTCCTAGTCTAGCAGGTAGGACACCCTCATGGTGAGTGGGAGACCTCACATCAACTCCCTGTGTTGAAACAGGTGGCAGGAAGACAGGAACCTGTGTCTATCACAACCCACATGCTTATTATTTACTGGCAGAAGGGACCCAGCAGAGGGAAGGAGGAAGCTGGCAGCATTGCAGGTTTCATCTGTTCCTGTGCATTCAGCCTCTGAAATAAATATAGCTGGTTTAGAAAAGCTCCTCTCCTCTCCTCTCCTCTCCTCTCCTCTCCTCTCCTCCTCTCCTCTCCTCTCTCCTCTCTCTCCTCTCCTCTCCTCTCCTCTCCTCTCCTCTCCTCTCCTCTCCTCTCCTCTCCTCTCCTCTCCTCTCCTCTCCTCTCCTCTCCTCTCCTCTCCTCTCCTCTCCTCTCCTCTCCTCTCCTCTCCTCTCCTCTCCTCTCCTCTCCTCTCCCTCTCCTCTCCTCTCCTTCCCTCCCTCTCCCTTCCCTTCCTTCCCTCTTCCCTTCCCTTCCCTTCTCCCTTCCCTTCCCTTCCCTTCCCTTCCCTTCCCTTCCCTTCCCTTCCCTTCCCTTCCCTTCCCTTCCCTTCCCTTCCCTTCCCTTCCCTTCCCTTCCCTTCCCTTCCCTTCCCTCCCTTCCCTTCCCTTCCCTTCCCTTCCCTTCCCTTCCCTTCCCTTCCCTTCCCTTCCCTTCCCTTCCCTTCCCTTCCCTTCCCTTCCTTGCTTTGCTTCTCTTATATATATGTATATAATTTTAATTTTAAAAAATATGCAAACCCAAGAAAGCTCAGATTTCTGCAGAAAATTACCAATTATGAACCAAACCCCATGACTCATTTTCCTTATTTGTGGACAATTTTATTTAGATTAGTAACTTTGCTGACAAGCTAAAAGTTTTGCCTGTCTGGAATATTATTCAAAACCTGGAATGGAGTTACTTCATCTTCATAACATAATTTTAAAGGTATGTAGTGTGGTATCAACCCTGAGAATTCATGTAGGTAACAGACACATATCACATTGCAGGTTGTATTTACTTCTGATTGCTTTCTGCTGCTCTGAATGAAAGGAGTTCCAACAAGAAGCCAAACGTATTTCCCCGCTCAGCGAAACTGCCATTCATAACGCAAAAACACACAAAAATTGCCTTCAAAAACCCTTCGGATTTGTCATCACCCTTTGAGCGATGGTGCGGGAAGAATGCTTCAGGGTGGAAGCGGCTGCAGCCAGGGGGAGGCCGAGTCGGCTCGGCGGCCCCTGGCGAGCGGCGCGCCCGCAGCGCTCTCGGCCCCGCGGCCGCCTCTGCCGGCCGGGCTCTCCGGCCCCGCAGCCCCGGCCGACCCGGCCGACCCGGCCGCGGTCTGCCGGCACCAGGCCCGGCTGTCGGGGATGCTCGAACGATGCTCGTCTGACGGCGAGCAGTGAGCTGGGCGCTCGGGCTGCGGGGCTGCCGCGGGCAGACACCCCGAGCTGCGCTCACCCCGCGCCCGCGGGCAGCCGAGCCAGCCCCTTCCAGCTTTTACAGCTCCCTCCTCTCCTGGCAGGGCCAGAATGTTAATCTGAGTGGTATAAAGATACATTCATTAAATTTGGAAGAGCTTTGAGCCTTGAATTGCATAGAATGCGATCGTGCAAAAATAGGCAAAAATGTAAATGTGTGGTTACTAACGATGCTAAATAAAGAGCAGACTGATACCCACCTAAAGAAAAGTCAAATAAATTTTGACTAAGTATCAGTGACCTTGCCATCTTTTATGTATTCTTAGTGACAGGGAAAAGCACACCATGTAATGCCTCCCAGTGAAGCATTTTAATTTTCTCTTTGTTAGTTTCATCAGTGGGGAGGGGCCACTGCTCACAAGATTTGCTTTTACATAAATCTGAGTGGTAAAATTCAACATTTTCTGCTGGAACCATTCTATATACAACCTGTCCATTAGTCACCTAATACATTTTTTATCACTTCATAGTTCATTTTCTTCCTTTGACCTTTGAGGATTCCCGAGGAATTCTAAAACCCATTAGTATCTATGAACACTCACAGTAAATCCATAAATGATTGCTTAATGGTCATTGCTAATCAGAATTAAGCAATTTTGGCATAGCTAAAGCTTTTATATATTTGGAGGTTTTTTCCTATGTGGTACACAGATTTTTTTCCTTTATTTATTTGCAATACTTATTTTAAGTATCAAATGATAAAATAAATGTGCGTTTCTGAGAAAAAAACAATAAAATATTGTATGCATCAAGTGCCGAAGTCATAAATGCATTTAATGAGAGGCTACTTTCTTACGAATGATAGAGGGACTGTTTATGAGCATCACAGGAAGCTTACATAACTTTGATAGGGATGGATGCAGCATCTCAAAGCAGCAGATAATGGCAGTTAAAGAAAGGGATAGATGAACTTCAAAATATTGGATTTCTTATAGATGAACATCACACTGTTCTGTTGTTTATCTGCAGTTTATCTAATCTGGGTGGCCTAGGGCCATTGGGAGCTCACAAAATCCCTGGTACCTCTGCTCTCAGGTAGGCTAGAAATGAAGTGAGACTATGTGCATTAGCAGTATTTTGGCACTTTTGTTTTTTTTATTGCCTGCTGCAGCCTTGAAGTGCAGAGGTGACAGCAAATTGAAAGTAGTGGACTAAACACAGCCCCACCAGATCTCCACTGTGCTGGATGCTGTACAAACATAGAGGCACTGACAGCTTTGCCTGCCTCAGTGAATTTACCTTCTACAAAGGAAACAATGGGGTGCAGGACTGTAGAGTGCAGAAGTGCTGATTTACAAATGTTCTGTAAATTCTGCTGTTCTTTGGTTTTGCAGTTAAGTGCAACATTTATTTATTGGGTTTTTATGAATTTTAAATATTAAATTCAAGCACAAGGTATGAATGATGCAAAGCCCTGAGACACAGTGAAAGATTGCTGGTGTTTTCAACAGACACTTCATTACCCCCTCTCTAGATGACAGCAAAGTTATGCGTGTGAAACGCATATGCTGAAACGCCAAAACACTGAGCTGTTTCTGTGCAACCTGTTTCCAATATGAGATTCTATGACTGGTACCTGCTTAACCATGCGGAGTACTGAAAAGACAATCTAATCTTGGAAATTTATTGCTGGACTTGGAACTGCTGGTTGTCCCATTAAAAGCCCTCTTCCCTGGTGCCAAGTGAAAAGGGAGACCCTCAGCTGCATTTTAAAGATGTAAATTTCCAGTTCTAATGACTGAAGAGGTATGAATGCCAAAATAGGAGAAATTACCCCAGGTTTTTGGTTTTTGGTTTTTTTGTTTTTTTTTTTTTTTTTTTTTTTTTTTTTTTTAAACTGAGTTCTTATAGCCAAATGCTGGTTTTCAAGGCTTGAATCATGATTTTGAATGTCTCAACACTGAAAACATTGGCCTAGTTTTTTGTGATTCACTGGGCAGTTACAAAGCTCTGAATAGATTTTGCTTAGTTTTGATTTTTAGATAGTTGCATTTCCATTGAGCGCCAAATAATCTCTGCCTGTGCTTAAGATAAATGTATTAGAACTCATAAACTGAGGTTATCTGTTGTTGGGTGTCTTGGAGGAAAGGCAACTGAATTCAATATAAGAATTTCTTGAGCCAGAAGCAGATGTCACACTCTAAACATCTGAGGCTCATGATTTTTTGGCTGCCTCATTCTGTGCCTTTGTCACGCATTGTGTTCCAGTCTTGCTTTGAGGGGAGCAGCAAGGGAGCACCAGGGCTGTCTGATGCCGTTGTGTATTGTCATGTTCCACCATCATTTATGGTCAGGATCCTCATCCAAAGCCCTATGAGGTCAGGCAAGAGCCTTCCCCTGATCTCCATGGTGTCACAGCAGCCCCTGCTTGCCTAGCATGGCCCTTCTGCCAGAGGGTAGGTTCTGCTCTGCTTAGCCTTTCATGAAAAATAATTGCTTTCCTTTCCTCTAAGGAATATAACTTTAAAACCAGAATTTTCCAAATATTTTAATGTATATTTAATATTTTAGAAGAGTACATACACATATTCCTAGAGGAATACCTACATTTGCTTAAGCTAATCCATTGTCTATTAAGTATTTAAGCTGGATTGCTTTCACCTTTTACTATATCTGTTCTGGTTTTGTTGTTTGTTTTTTTTTTTTAATGCGATGAAAAAGGGCTCTCTCTTTCAATGTTTTTCTCATTGGTGTCCTTTCCTGGTAGTCATGCACTGCTGTGCCATTGTGTATGGTCTGGGGACGTGAGCTGGCTGTGAGCAGAAGTCAGTGATGTCCCTTGCAAAGCTGAAGGGGAGCACGCAGGAAAAAGCCCTCAGTTAAGGTCATGGTAGTCAAGGTACAAACTGGTTGGAGAAGTACAGCACCTTGAAGGCTTAGGCCCTTAGCAAGGAGCAATTGGGGAAAATATTTTATTAGTACTTTAGCTGACTGATTTTGTTTCAGGAGATCATAGCAGAAAAAAAAATAGAATAATTGAGGAAATTACAATAATAAACCCTTTTCTGAAATGGTATTTAACTACTGACAGCTGATGAAATTGGTCCAGAAGCATGCACAAAACAAGAAAGGAAGAAAAAGAAAAACATGTTCTTGTTCATGGACATTGAGCAACTTGGCCCAGACCAGTCTCCATTTGGCTTTATTTCAGCAGGAAATTTTTTGGTAAATCATAAATTCTTTCCCAAAATATACAATGCTCTAGTTTAAAAACAATCAATCATTCAATCGAAATTGAGGACGAGTTTGTAGAGGCGGCTGTCTCATTTTCAAGTAGCTGGTCAGAGATACCAGTGGGATTCCTGCCTGCAGAGCTGCCGGGGAGCCGGCAGGCTGGGCTCCAGCGCTGGGCTGGGCAGGGACACTGCGGGCAAGGAGAGCCACGGGCTGCAGCAGCACATTTTGCTGGTCAGCACTGCCAGGTCAGAGCTGGGGGGAGCCCCTGGCCTCGCCTTGGGGCATGTGGCCTGGCTGCAGACACTCTCTTGCCCAGCTCCAGTGCAGGTACTGACATCTCCATGTGCCTCGGGCAGCCAAAGAGCTTCCAGCAAGCAGAGGTTGGGTCCTGCCTTGCAGGTACCCTTTGCAGAACACTCACGGCCATGCACATGGAGTATGTCAGTGAGGGCAGGGCGATGGCTTCCACGCACAGAGGATTGGCTGGTGTGGCTAAGAGGTGCTGGGGAGGGGGTCTGAGAACTGCTCGTGACATCTTCAGTTTCTGGAAAACATGTGCTTATGTAACTGGTATTCCCTAGTGCAAAGGCAGTGGCCAGTCTGTGTCACTGCAAGCTGCCAAATCGGCCTCCCATCTTTTCCACACACCCTGCTTTTTAAGAAACCTTTATATTTGTTTTTTCTACATTGTTTTTCACATTTGATAATTGTGCTGGATTAATAATGAATGCTTTGATCTTCATATACAATGAAGTTTGTTATAAATCTATTGAGAAGGGTGTAACTAGAAAATAGAAAACTCCAAGTTATTTGGAATAGTGAGACAGAAAAAGTGAAGAAGTAACAAAGATGGTCCTTTAAAAAGTGGAAAAAATAAAACCCTTCCTATTTAATAAAATGAAACAATGTTTGAAGCATATCCCACAAAGATCAAACAGAATTCTTATGCCAATATTATTGAAAAAGGAGATCTCCCTTCCCCCCCACTGCCCCCCCGATATTAGGGTTTTGAACCCCAGGCTAGAAAGTTTTGGAATTACTTTGGATTTTCACCAGTCTAACAAGATCAGAATCTTGTCTTGTTTAAATAAATTATTTGAAACCATACTCCCCAATGGCCCAGCCTTCAGTAGATACTGCTGTTGAAAGGCTGGTCCCTTTGTTTGTTTGCCAGAAATATGACTATATGCATGTGTTTTGTTTTTGAAGTCTTTCTATTAGTGGACATGAGTCTGCTTGTCCTGTCAGCCAATACTGAACTTGAACTTTGTTCTTCTGTTTCAGATCTGGTGAAGCCTCTTCATTTTGTCCAGATGTATCTTGTGGCCCAGAAGGAGTTATTTCGCTGCCCACAGACATTATCTTCCCCCAGTTTTATCAAAAGATTTTTATAATTTCTCAAATAATCATGGGAGCAGATTCCTGGGGTTTTTTTTCCTTCACTTGCTGTAATAATATTGTCTTTTGGATCTCTTCTTTTACCTTTTTGTCTCAAGTGTCTACAGCTGTCTTCTCAAGGTGCACCCTCATCCCAGGTGGGAAACTGTGCTACGATATCTGCATCTGTGACACTTCTGTTTGCAGATACAACAGTTGCATATGAGGCTGCCCACAAAGTTTTCACAGATAACTTGAGTTGAGTGTTTTTCTGGTGCCCAGACATCCCAGGCAAACTGGCTGGACCTTTTAATTTCACATAATGCATGTACCTGCATACAGTTTGAAATACTGGCCTTTTCCAGAAGAATGTTATTAATTCCCTGGTGACAGTTTCTAACTTTTATGTGTTAAGATTGTACCTCTTGTAAGGAATTTTAAAATAATAGTTCCGGGAAAAACTATGCTCACATCACACTAACATGGAATTCCAGAGCAATAGATCCAATACATTCATGTACAAGGATTATTAATAACAGCATCAGTATCTTACTGATTTTTCTCTGAAGCTACAATTATATCTAACTATAATCTCTGCTGAAGTGATGCGAAGTCCATGAGAATGTTCCCCTACAGGTACTTACCCTGTGTGAAGAATCCCAAGCAATTGTCCTAGAGATGTGTGAGTTTTCTGAGTAACACCAGGCGAATGGTGGCAATGCAAATGACCTCAGTAATCCTATTTTGTTCAAGACTGACTCTGCTATCATGGTAGTCCTATTTAGGTAGCACATTTTTCCCATCAAATGAAGCCTTCTGTAGCAAAATCACTAAGAAATGGTTGAAAGTTTTAGTTTTCAATTTACTGCAGTTAAACCATGTGGTTTTCTAAGTACAGTTTCATAGGACTACAGAAGATTGTAAATCCTCAGAACATTTTTCACAATTCTTTAATGTTAAAGACAGCATGTATTCTGAACTGCTGAATCTGCAGCTTAAAAGGAGGTAGGTTTTCTTCCAGACTTCCTACTAGGAATTCAGGCAAAATTTTTTCCTCTGATCGTCAAAACATTTCTTTTAATTTTTGTTCAGAGTGCATTCATGGTGAATTTTGAGTTTTAATATGAGTGCTGCCTGGTATCTAGATACTTTTCACTGCCTGTTCTTTCATTTCTAATAACTTCTAAACAACAGAAATATCTTCAGAAATATGGCACATTATTTTTTCATTTATTCTGCTATAGCAAATTTGTATTGTTTTCTTGGAAAGTTGATTTTTCTCACTAACCTCTATGTTCTAAATGGACTCATTATCTGCTATAGGTGGGTTTGATCTTGCATGAGTATATACATCCTGCAGACACACCTGTTCTTTTCTGGGTTGCAAATTGTTAATGGTCTTAGGGATCCATTGTCAATTACCACTACACAAAGTTCTATTTTCATTTCTGGGGATATTTTTCCAAAATTATTTTTAAATCCCCTCAAATGTTCAAAATTTTAAATACCAGATTTTGTTACTGGAAACATATCAATAAATTAGACAGAAAGTAATACACAGAAAGTTTTATGGATTTTTCAACCATTTTCCAGTTTCTTTTTAATAATTTTAAATTTTTTAAAACCTCAGGCAAACAACACTACTTAAAATGGTTAAAGGTTGAAAAATATGAGAAGTGTGGATAATAATTTTCTACATCATTTTCTGTAGTGGAGATCAGCAATAGCTGAAGGCATCAATTGGTACAGGACATTTAAAAAACTGCATCAAAGTAGCACTTCTCTGGGTTTAATCTCTAAGATTCCACAGACTATGGATGTTTATTTGTCAAAATAAGTGGTAAAATACAATATTTTTACATAGTTGTTGAAGAGGAAATATATTGCATGGACTTGTGAATTATATGTCAGAAAAAATATATTCAGAAGTATTCCAGCCTTTTTGACTTTGCAAAATTCCTGTGACATGCACCTCAGGCTTAAAGAAACCCACAAACATATTTTAAAAGTATCCAGAGATCAGAGAGACATCAGCCTATTGTGTGAATTGCAGCAAGGGAACATTTGGATTCTATATAGGCAACTCTTGTATTGTCTCTGATGCTTAGCAGACACCACATATGATTTACTACCATTTTTATTAAAATAAAAAGCATGCTTCAATAAATATCATATCAGACTAGGTATTATCCCAGACATATTTTATTTCTCAGTCTTTGCTGCCTCTTCAAATTTTGTCATAAAACAGGAGGATGTAACAGACTATAAAGAAAAAGTTACAGAGGGTCTTCAAGTTTGTGATGAGTGAAAAAGGCTGCCTCAGTTACTAGTGCTACCTAGATATGCAATAATTGATAGGAATAATCTCATATCCAGGAGTGGATTGTCACAGAGTTTATGGTAAAAGTTTATGAGCAAATTTTTCTTCCACTCCCTTAAACTTGATTTATCCAACAGATTGTTACTATTGAAACTTTATGGTGTTTTTTGAACTTTGAAATAATTCCTTATAGTGAAAAGGTTCCAATGCACAATGTTATTGAGCAGCACTGAACTTCATACCAAGTGCCTAGGAGGCCCTGGGAGAAGAGAGACAGAAATCAAGCAGAAGTGAGTGATGCAGAAGCCTCTTTTGCATTTTATTTTGTTCACTTATGTGGGGTCCTCATGCCATTGCCATCCTGCTTACCTGTAGAGTTGCTCAGCTTTCCCTATGGGCTGTGTAGGACATACAGGCTGCCACTTACACCAAGGGAGGGACTGGCCATGGCTGGATGCCAGGTGTCCATTAGAGTCACGGTGTCTCTCCTCCTTTGCAGCTGGGCAGGGGAGAGAGAGTATAACATAAACCTCGTGGGTCGAGATAAGGACAGCAAGAGATCACTCTGCCGTTACTGCTGCAGGCAAAACAGACCTGACATGGAGAAATTAATTTATTACCAATCAATCAGAGTAGAGTAATGAGAAATAAAAATTAAAACCGAGTACACTTTCTCCCCTCCCCTTCCTTCTTCCTGAGCTTAACTTCACTCATGAATTCTCTGCCTCCTCCCACCACCATTTATCACACATTGTCTCTGCTTTTGCGTCTTCCTCAGTGAGAGGATTCCTCACATTATTCCCATGTTCCAGCCTGGGATCCCTCCCACCAGAAACAGTCCTCGAGAGACTGCTCCAACCTGAGTCCTTCCCACAGGCTGCAGTTCTTCACCAGCTGGTTCAGCATGGGTCCCTTTCCATGGGTGCAGTTCTCCAGGAACAGGCTGCTCCTGTGTGGGACCCCCTGCGGAAACAACTCCTGCCAGCAAACCTGCTCCAGTGTGGGCTCCTCTGTGGGGCTGTAAGTCCTGACAGAAGCCTCATGAGCCTCCAGCACAGGCTTCCCATGGCGTCACAGCCTCCTTTGAGTACATCCCCCTACTCGTTATGCAAGTCACTTTTATACTGGTAATAAATTAAATTAATTTCCCCAAGTTCTGACAGTTTTGCCCATGATGGTAACTGGTGAGGGATCTCTCTGTGCCCTCACCTTGACTCATGAGCCTATATTTTCTTTCCCTTGTCCAGCTGAGGAGGGCAGTGGTAGAGCAGCTTTGGTGGACACTTGGCATCCAGTCAGGGTCAGGATTTAAACATAGAAACGTAACAATTTCTACAGTAAATCATGTCTTTTAATTTTAGTCTATTTAGTTTAGTATTTAGCTTTAACAATAGAGTGATCAGTAGCAGATATGCTGGAGAGCAGACCATCTAGGAGAGAATATGCAAGGAATTTTCTAGCTCATGTGAATAAGTAGCTTGTACTGTGCTGTTGGTTTTTGCTTGTAATTTAATATAATCACCAGTCTGCTGTCTCTTTGATATGGCTTTTGAGAGGAAGATGAGTTATGTTCCTGCACTTAGTCTGGGACCTTTTCTAGCTTGATGCATTAACCAAAGTACATGATCTTAAACTGTTTATTTGGTGCTGCTGTCTGGTAAAGTAACTTGGTACAGTTTGTCATATTAATATGTGCTTGATTGCTTGTTTTGTCTTAATTTCAGAATTGACCAATTAAATTTTTCTGGGATTATTTGAGAATATAAAATCTCAGAAAATGTGTTGTCAAAATTTAATTTCTATTTTCTCTTTGGCTTGATGATACTTGTTGGCAATGAACTCCACTCTGTGGGAAGAAAACATATCTCTTAATATCTTGAATCTTGCTCTTTGGTTTTGCTGAAAGTCCCATATAAGTTGCTAAAGGACATGGAATATTTTTGTAACTTTTTTTTTATTACTTTGAGTCTCCTCTCTCCTAAAATGACTTTTCCTTTTAATAACTCTTCTCACTAATTTTCATATTTCTTTGAATATATCTGTATTTCTGTTGTTGGACATGAGAATGGGTTTTATCCTCCCTTATAGCTACCTAAAAGGTAGTGCCTAGTCTGAGATAGTTATTCAGGATCTTTCAAAAAGAAGACTGAAATCCAGGGAGAATCTCACTGCATTGTAAGATAAGTGTTTGAAATAACTCAGACTATTCCCATCCTTGAGATTGGTCTTTTAATTACAGAGGAAAGTGTAGCCTCCATTACGAGACTGCACACTGACATTTTGGACAGTTAAAGTTAAGTGAGATCAATCCTGCACACATAATCATACCTGAATCACTATTATAGATTTGCATATCACCCAACATTTTCAGTATCATATACCATACCACTTTTTTAAAAACCCATACAATTCACTTTCTTTTTCTCTTTCCCTACCCCTCTACCCTCCCAAACCATCACATAGGATCATAGAATGATTTAGATTAGATGTCTGGAGATCATCTAGCATAACCTTCTACTCTAAGCAGACCCAACTCAAATTGCTCAGAGCCTGTCTCAGTTGAATGTTGAATATCTCTAAGGATGGATAACCTTCAGCCCCTCTAGACAGCCCTTTCCAGTGTCATTACGAAATTTTTTTTTCCTTATAACTATTTTATATTTCCCTTTTTGTTATTTGTGTCTCTTGTGTCTCATTCATCCACTGTGCACCACTGAGAAGAGCCTGGCTCCATTTCTCTATATCCTTTCATTAAGTAGTTGTAAACAGCAATAATATTTTCTCTTAGCCTTCCTAAGACTGAAAAATCCCTCTTCCCTCAGCCTCTTCTTGAACGTCCCTCCTTGCTCTCGCTCCTTAATCGCCTCCATAGCCCTCTGTTGGACTTCCTCCAGTTTGTTGGTGTTGCTTGCACGGAGGAGCCCAGAGCAGGACACAGCACTTGAGATGAGCTTCCCCTTAAACCAAAGGGAATAAACACTTCCCTCAACCTGCTGGCTGTGCTTTTGCTCATGCAGCCCCATAGGAGCTTGGCTTTCTGGCCTGCACAAGGTTTGCAGTGCGTTCCTAGAGCTGAGCGATGTGAAGCCTGGGTCCTTTTCAGGGTGGGTACAGTTACTGCAGGACTCATTGGATGCAATTCCAGTTGTGTCCTCCAGTGTGAATCACCTGACGCCATCAGCATGAAATGCTAAGTGCCATTGCTCTGTCACTGGGAGTGGGGTAATTTCATCCAACAAATGTTAGGAGTTGTGTCTGAGCTTAACATCTGTGCTTTCTCTATGGGCAATAAGGAGAGAGAAATCTGCAGAGACTGATTCTTCTCACCTATTTTAGACCCTTGTTTTATGAGGAAATTTTTCTTATTGGAAGGGTCTGGCTCTTTTCCTTGGTTACAGAATACGCCTGGAGAGTTGGCTTAAACTAAACTCCTAAACATTTGATAGATTTTCTTAGGTCAAGCAAATCTTACCCTTACTGCAGGGTTTTGCAGTCTTCCCTTGCACAGGCTAGGCAAAATGTGTTTATAAGTAATCTGATGCCCATATGTGCAATTTTTCTGCTGTTACCATTCTAAATGTTTTCTGCAAGTTTGACCTCCAGAGTAATCAGGTGTGGTGAGATAGATGAGCCTACTTAAAATTTTATTTTACCAAGCAAAACAGATAAAACTCATCTAATTGCTCTAATAGCCTCATTCATCACATGACCTTGGTGAGCTGATATTTTCCACTATATTTCACTCTTGTAATTCTTGTAGAGGAATGGAAAGTCAATGCCAACTCTTTGCAAGAAAAGATCAACTTCTGGGAAAGACGGATCTTTCCCAGAAGGAAAGTTCTTTTCCCCAGCTGGAAAGATATTGACTTATTCTTCCTGCTTCTTGAAAAAAACCAGTGTCCATTTGGTTGACCAGTGAAGATAGCTGCATCAACATGAGAGCTGCTCAGACCTGATATCAGACAAAGAAATGGAAGTTGCAGTAGTGAGACTCTGGCTTTATATTCAAATATTTAAATTTTACCATCTATTTTAAAGGATTTTTCTACTTTTATTTGTATCTTTACCGAAGGTATTTATAACGCTGCAATATTTGATAGAAATGTTGAATATTTGTTGGCAGAAGCATAAATTTTCAATTTATGTGAGTGACTTTCAAATTCCAGGCACTGGCTAAGTCCTTTGTGGATGAAGAAGGTGAGATGTTCTACATAAGGTGGGCCTGTGCTGTCCTGCATCCTTCAAAAGCTTCATACCATTGACTGAAACAGGAAAGAGATCAGCTCACTAATGAAACTGAACTTAGAAATGTTGTAGTCTGAGTACTCAAATTCCCCTTCCAGAAGGAACCAGGAAAAGCAGATGGCTATGCATCTCCTCACCTGTCATCAGTCATTTTTAAACCAAAGCTTGCAGTTCTCTGTGAGTGGGACAGAACTTTTCTCACCAGAGGACCAGATGGTACTATTGCAAAATTCATCACCAGCTTCAAAGGTTCACTGCTATGCATCAGCACTTTGTTCTTTGTTCCCTCAGTCCCTTCTCATGCTCAGTGGCGAGAAACATAGCCAGGCAATTAAGCTGTGTTGTCTTTAACCTACAGACGATATCCAGGTTTGAACTCTGGTGGGGCTCACCTGAGCATCATTCAAAATCCACATCTGTTGTCAGATGTTTTCATTTGGTCAGTAACACATCAGAGAGCATTGTACTTATCCCCTTTGATCCATAGAACTTTGTTCCTGACCTGAGAGATAAGCATGGTTTTGAAGCAAAAGGCCCCTCAGAGTGTAAATGTACAAGAATACATGGAAATTCTTACTTCGCTATAATTTAATCCTGCCTTGAAATAGTTTGAATAATTTATTAAAAAACTGAATAGATTCATACAGTCTACGGGCAGAGTCTCTATCAGCCAAACTCTGCTGGCCAAAAATTTCCTCCTAGCTAAAGTCTTGGGGATGTGCAACACAATTTACCTTGTGAAGCACAAAATAATGAGACTTATTAGGTGTGTCAACTGCTTGTTACTTTCACATCTTTATGTCTCCTTTCAAATGTTGATTTAAAATGTTGTATTTTGAACAGTTGATTCTTGACCAGTTATTGCTATTGTGAACTTTTGAAATTAGGAAAAAAAAAATTAGAGCCTAGTGGAAGATACACAGTGAAAAGCACACATTCTATATTTGGAGTGGCAATCTCTTGGCTACTTGAGGTTAAAATGAGAATAAATATAGGGCAATTTAGGTCAGAGAACTGTGGACAACTAGGAGGTCAGAGGGCAAAGTCAAGCAGTTAATACGAAATGAAATTATTTTCTTACTTTTACTTTAATGCCAGTTAGTAAAAATCAATACAATTATTAAAAATGCATCATCACTTAGTGTTGTAAAAATAGCAAGGCTCCAACTGAAGGCAAGTGTTCCATAGCCTGAGTGTTGTCAAAAACAAATGAAATGTAAGGAAATGAAGAACAAGAAAAATCAAAATTTTTGTACAGTTTAAATGTAAAGTGTACAATACATCTACAGAGGAGTTCATGTAGTTCAGGTGTCCCATCTCAAGAGGATGTGATATTAAAAGTAAAGAATCACAGAAGGGCAGCAATCATGATCAAATGTGTGGAAAAGCTTTACCATCAGGAACAAATGGTCTAGGGCTCATCGGCTTGGAAGAGAGATCAATGAGCGTAGATAGGATGCATGTCTGCAAAGCAATGACTAAAGTAAGCAGGAAATGGCTGCTCACTGCCTCTCCACATTGCAAGTAAAAAACATCAAGTTAAATGACTGAGTGATAGTTTCAGTTAAGGAGAAGACGAGGTTTTTTTATCCCTTGCTAGGGAAGCTGTGGAACACACAGTTCTGTGTCAGTGGTGGATGCCAAAAGGTTTACGTAGCTTCTAACATGAGTAGCCAAACTTGTGGGAAAAGGAAAGAAGTCCCACAAGGACTATTTAACACATAGATCCCTCTTCTGGAAAGGAGGTTGCTGAGCTGCAGACTGCTGTAGGCTGGAAGGGGAGACTTGGGAATCATCACTATATGCTTGACCTGCCCTTGGACTCTTCTCTTGGCCTCTGTTGCTGGCTGCTGACCACTAGATAGTTTGACCACCAGATCTTTTGTTTCACTCCTGACAGCTGTTCTCAAACCACCACACAGAGACTGGCAGTGCTGTTATACCCATCACCATGGCCTCTGTAAAAGTCTTCAGGAGGAACACTAATTAAGAGTGTGAACCTGCAGTGTTCTCAAAGTAAGCACAGTACTAGTTCACAACAGTTCATTACACTGAGAGTGATATCCATGAAATTATTGAAACAGATTTATGGACAACTCCAAGATTATCTTTTGTTTACTGAGGATTTTGAGGATCTAAAATTCTCAATTAACATTGCTCATAATAGGCTTCTAGCCACCATAACTCCCACCAGTTTGTAGCTGAGTTAAAGCTGAGTGTCATTTGTTACACCTAATTCACCAGGGTGTTAAGGTGATTACTAAGTCATCATGCCAAAGCATTTCCTTTGGTAATTCTTAGTTAATTTTAAATTGAACAATGCCATTTGTCAGTAAAGAAATACAGTACCTCTTCTGTCCTCACATCCTGCACCTCCAGTATTTTACCTAGTGATACTGTCAATAAAAATATTTGGCAGAGGCAGTTGCTTTTCAAGGTGTGAATTACACCTTTGGCTTTTACATTATTTCTGCCATCCATAAAGCAAAGACACAAGAGAAAAAAGCTCCCAGTGTTCCAGTAATCCCAGACTGCCTGCATATTTCTACTTCATTTCCCAGCAACTTAAAATCCTAATATTTGCCTTGTGGACTATAGCAGACTTCAAATTGTGGGTTGAGGAGATCTGGGAGGACTGAAAATCCAATCAGCTTTAGGACTATGTCTTGGTGAACTGAGATGGAATCAACTGTTGGGATGCAGAAAAGGACAATATGAAGCAGTTTTAAGGAGAAGAAAGCATTAAATAGGTAAAAATAGGTGAAGAGGGAAATTGGTTCAATAGTAGTTTCACAGAGTGGGAGTAGGGGGGGTAGTTGCTGAAGATAAACAGGGCCAATGAAGACTAAGACATTGTCATAATAAATTGTTCCTACTCGAGAGTAATTGAAATGGCTCTGTTAACTTCAGTAGGAATTGGATTAGGGTCTGTAAACTGCTGGAGGAATATTTAAATTAGCTTTTCACATTAAGTCTTCATGGATATAAAAATGCTTTAAAAGGAAGATCTTAGAACTTCCACCATTTTGGACAATAGTGCTTTATTTGAGTTAGTTTCAGGCTAATTGAATTAACACTGCTGAAACATAAAAATATCTGAGTTCCCCTGAAAAACACTTGAACTGTTATATTAAATATGTGAATTTTGCTATTTTTCCCCAAGTATCAAAGCCAAAACCAAAAAGTGTATTTTATTATATGAAAAAGGTACTTCACTTACAAATGGTGAAGTAATAATTCTAAAATTGTCACATCAAATGAATATTCAGTAGATCCCAATCCTGAACCTGCGCCCTTGGAAAAAGGTTGCCCATATTAGTGTAGCCATTTAGGTGCATGGTTTTGTTCTTATTAACCTTGTATCTGCTGGCAAGGTCATCCACAATAGTTTTGACCAATTTTGATAAATGTCATGGGTTGCCAAGTGCCTTCTCTTAGCAGGTGCTCTGGGGGCGGTTGGGACAGAGAAGAAAGCACTGGCACAGAGCTGATGAGCCTGAGAACAGAAGTGTTAAGTTAGATGAACAGTTGCAGCAGGAGGGATGTGTTAATCGTTTGTAGACATTGGACATCAAATTTTTTTTTTTTTTTTCCTCAGGCTTTAATAAGATAGTAAAGCCAAGGCCATAGAAAGACAGGCAGCAGGGTTACATTTTATTCAGCTACCATGTTTGAAATGAGTTCCGGTTGACTAGTGGGTTTTGATTTTATCCCTTTGGATACCCAGTTCAACTACTGGAACATCTGTTATTTCAACACCACATCCACCCAGCTATGATTCTAAATAAGCCTTGTCAACTTGGTGTACACAATTTGAGAAGAAATCAGACATACTTCTGTTAAAAGGAAAAAATGTTGTGCTAGCAGACATTAAAAGTGCTCTGTTAGCTGAGGACCAATGACCCTTAAAATCAAAGGAAAAGCTCTTGTCCCTTTAAGTTAAAGCTAACACCTAAAGAGTAATTTCTTTTCAATTTGATGAAACTGTGTCTGCAAATTTTCTTTGTTAATAAAACAGCATTGGATCATGAAAAAGACGTATACACAGAATAATGGGAAAATTTCAGTAGTGTCACTGCTAACTGGAATATAACTAATACAAATGAAAGGCCACCTCATGTTTTCTGTACCCATCTGCCCCACGAAAGTACTCTGCTGATTCTCCACTAATTCCACTAAGCTTCAGAGGAGGAGCCTGTGCGTTTACACAGTCTTCCTCTAAAGGACTGAACAAAGTAGGCTAGATGCATGTTAAATCAAACAAAGGAAATTACATTGTGGCAAACCCCAGGCATTTATTCTGTGAGGCATCCTTGTCTTCTCAGACATGTGGAGCTGCCTCAGCTTAGATTCACCTGATGTGAAAGTGAAAACAGAGGACATATATAGAAAGTCTATGCAAGAGATTTACTCATAGGCACTCTCCCAATAAAAATGTAGTGGACTGCATACTTTTACATGTTTGCAACAGGGGGACAGAGCAGAAAACCACACAAAACCTCTTGTCTAATAAAGCTGAGAGATAAAAGATAGAGTGAACACTTCAAGAATACAGGGGAATTTGTTTAGTTGGGGTTTTTTTGGGGGAGGAGGGGTGGACTTGGGAATTGTAACAAAATACAGAGTTCTTTTTTAATTAATTTGTTTGGGTTTCCTATCCTTTATGGATGTCCTCTTCCAATTAACACAGGTATTATTTCACATCTGAATGAAGAAAAAACAAAAGGAGAAAACCCCATGAATTACAGTCACCAATAATTGTCAGTTTGATGAAGAAACAAGAACTCAAGTAAACGGATTTTTCTTAACCCATAGGGCTTTCAAAACTGTATCCAAACTCCTGAGGCAGCAAGTAACCTGGCATCATTTGGCATTCCAGCTGATTCTAGGAGGTGGAAGCAGAGAGGTGTATGAATGTGAAAAGCACACTGGTTTTTTTTATCCACAAAACATTTCCATAGTGCTGAATTATGGTTCAGGCCAGTTTGTAAGTTATATGAGCCAGTTTGCTGATCCCTAGATATGAGACTCCAGGGAGATAAAACCAGACTCCAAAACAATCATTCAAAAATCCAGTCAGAAGAAGGATGAATATGATACTTTTGGGAATTATGGCCTGTGGAGGGAAGAAAAGGAATTTTAAATGGGAAATTACTCAGAAGACCATAAAATGAGCAAAGCAAAAAGTAAAAAAAATGACAACTTTTTGCACTATGGAAAAATATTTTCTGCTATGAGACTTTACAAAATAAAAAGTATCTGTCTTTTTAGCTCATTCTTTCCTGAATTTCAGGTGTCTCTACCAGAGTGTAGCAGATCTAAGGCATGTGCTTCCTGCTCGCACAAAGATCCTCGCTGCACTTGACAGTAGCAGTGTCACTAAAGATCTATGTTAAAGGCTTGCTTCAGTAGTTCACCAAACACATAGAGATTTGGTGAAAAATAAGCATGTTTTGTTAGTAAAACAGGCAGAGTCATTGAAGATCTCTGCAAGGGTGCATCAAAAGAACCTACAGATTTCCTTCATGACCTTAAATCCTGAAGTTCGTAAGTTTACGGGGTTACTAAATATACATACATTTTTAATGCATATTTTGGCCAAAGAGCTGGACGTGGACTAAAGTGACCATTCATGTGTTTGGTCATCTCCAACATGATAGCTAGTGAAATTAAGAATTATTTTCAATAATATGTCTGCATTGTGCATGCACATTTCTGCACTGAAAACATCTGAAAATTTGACCTATGACCTCTTTGCCAATATTTCTGTTGGGAATGTGGTGAAATTGTTCCTTCAGTGATATTGTAAAGATAAATGAATTCTTTTGGAAAGCACACTAAAATCCTTGGAAGGAGAGCTTAATGTAAGTACAAAGTCCTTTTTTTATATAGGCTGAATCATATTCCTCTATCTTATGTGTACAGTTGAAATAGTTGTTTAATATCAGTATTAGTTAGGAAAAGCCTGCAAAATGTTCTGTGTGCTGTATGGTATGATCATCACTGAAGTAACAGCACTGGTACTTGAGGTCCCACCTGCTGAGTGCTTTCATAAGAAAAAATCCTCAAAAATGGGAACAGAACTGGAACACAGGTGAGAACTTTATCTACCAATGTGTACATCTGCTACCAGTGCCTCTAACCCTGCCTCTTGAAATTATGTAGATTCTTTTCACAAGGAAAAGGGATGTGAAATATGTTTGTTTGTTTGTTTGTTCATTTGTTTGTTTGTTTAAATCAATTATTTATATTATCAAAAGGTACCAATTAGGAAATGTAGGCAGAGGGCCTAAAGGAGCAGCCAGATATGTTCTCCCTGTAACTCCTGAAGCATACTATAATTGCAACAGCCCCAGCATCTTTTGAGCTTCATCCCTTTGGGCATTATCCGTGGACTAGTATAGGAAATGAGTTCTGCTTTAGTGGGCTCCAGGATGTCAGAGTGATTGTCTCCTCAAAGTAAAGCTGAAAATTGGAATGGGATTTTGAGCTGTTAAGGGGAGAGGTGAGTTGGGGGGTCAACTTCTGTCAAACTCTTGCTGAAAATTTCATCAATAGACATGTTTATTTGGGTAACTAAATCCATCCCTGGCATCTTGGCTGCACATCAAATCCTATTCTCAGTTCTGGGCACCTCACTACAAGACATTGAGGTGTGAGAGCATGCCCAGAGAAGGACAACGAAACTGGGAAAGGGTCTGGAGCACAGGCAGCAGAGGGAGCTGGGTGTGTTTAGCCTGGAGAAAAGAAGGCTCAGGCTAGAGCTTCTCACTCTCCACAACTACTTGAAAGGAGTTGTAGCAAGGTGGGGGTCAGTCTTTTCTCCCAAGCAACGAGCAATAAGATCAGAGGAAATGGCCTCAAACTGTGCCAAGGGAGATTTGGAAGGGATATCTGAAAAATATTCCTCACTGAAAGGAATGGCAGGCATTTGAATAGGTTGCACAGAGAAGCGGTGGGATCACCACCCCTAGAAGTGTTAAAAAGATGTGGATGTGGCACTTGGGGACACACTTCAGCATTGAACATTAGGGGTTAGCAGATGGACCCAATGACCTTATGGGTCTTTTCCAACATTAACTGTTCTATGATTCTATGATCCCAATAAGCCTGATTTTAAAAAATGCTGCATCAATTTCTGCATCTATGGAGGTTTGTATTTACTTAGCCTAAATGTCGTTTATTATAAGCCAAACAGGGGCATAAAAACTCAACTCATTTCTTATCTATATTAAAGCACCATAAACACATTTGACATGGTATACTTAAAAAAATAAAAAAAAAATTAGAGTAAACCACCCATGTAGAAGCCAAGCTATCTGTGCAGGACTCTGTTTGGCTCCAGTGAGGCTACCTGCCAGGCTGATTCCAGATTTCAAGCAGTCTAGTGAATTGTGACAGACTGGCGTCAGTCTTGTATTCCTATCTTATGAAACACTTCCAATGGAATATTTTAATTAAGATCAGCTTTGCTGGCATCAGAAAAAACATAACCTTCCCACAATCAAATATCAGCTGGAGAAATCAGTAAGCAGTTGACCACAGAGCAGTTTAAATTCAAACCGAAGTGGGAACCTGCTCTGGTTTGTCAGACAGTGTCTAGCTGCTGTCCTACTCCTCAGGTCCAGCTTTGACTCCTCAGTAAGAAAACAGTAATGTAGAAAACCACCCATGTATCTTTTCCACAAATATTCAACTCACTCCCTGGATTCAGATGGATTTTCTGATATTAAACAAGTAAATCTGTAATGGAATAGGGAATTAAAATTAATCAAAACCAGAGCTGCTCAAGAAATTCAGTGTCTGTGCTGATTTGTTATTATTGTTTTCCCCATGGATTTCAGTCACTGAGCACTATGTCCAGCTTGCCATGTTGTGAGCATTTACTGGATCCCTGAACAGGCTGTCTGAGGAATTCAGGTTGTTTGTAAAAAACAATGCAGAATGTAGTCATTTAATTTTTTCAGCTTATAGATTTCAGGGTACTTAAAGTTCCTTTGAAAGGGAGCAGTTGTCTGGGCAGACACAGTGGCCAATCACCACTTCTCCTGTTAATTTGCATATAATGAGTCTATTGTTCATGAGGGATTAGCATCCAGAGACTGCTGGCTGCTCAGGCTGCTCTTTGACGGATTACTTGGACCTGTCATGACTCTTTAAGGATCCCTGCTAAGAGGCAGAGTAAATTACCCTCTGCTGAGCTCTGTGCTGCTGTGGCTAGGCTGTGGTTTATTTAAATCGGGTTCAGCTGCAGGAGTGCAGCACAGCTTGGGCAGTGGGGCTCCCAGGGCTCCTCACGGCCGCTGCCTTGGCTCTGCTGGCACAGCTGGCAGGTCTGTGGGGCTGGTCATGGGCCCGATGGCTTTGGCAGCCCTGAGGGAAGTCAGTGTCCTGGGCTGTCCTTTCCTTAGTGCCTGGTCACGGCCAGGAGGGACTCCTGTGAAGGATCAGCTAAGCATCTTCAGCAAAATAAGGAGACCACAGAGTGGTGGAGAAGAGCAATAGGTGGATACATTTTGACTCCTCTCCCCGTGCAATAATAGGAGCTATCAAATGAAGATAGCATGTGACAGGTCCGGGACAAAGGGCACCAGCCCATTGCTCAAGGTGTGAGCAAGCTGGGGAAGACCTTGCCACCAAAGACTAAGAATGTAGTTCCATGAGTTCAAGGAGAAGCTAGATCTATTGAAGAAAAATAAAATTTAAAATTTCTTTTTGAAGATTTTTTTTAAGATCTTTTTTGAGACGACTCTTCCTCAGAAAGGTCTCCAGCTATCAGATACTGAAGGCTGTGGGAATGTTTGAGCGTGTAAAACTAGATCCTTGTGCTGCTCCTATGCTCTTCCTCAGAAATCTGCAAAATCTCCATCTGTGACTGATGGAGACAAGGCACTGGGCTGGATTCGGCATCCAACAAGAATGATTATTCCCCCATTTGCCACAGATGTGCCACTTGCTTCCACCCACTTCCAAGCCACATGCTAGCCTCCTGTTCACAGGCCCCTCAGTTAATTCAGGTGTTTGTACATGTTTTCCACATTATGAATTTAAGAGAGTGATTTACCAAGCTATATCGGTCACTTCATAATACTTGTTGCAGAGTTGCTGCCATTTAAGGAGTACTGGCTTATGCTTTTTGGAGAATCTTCTGTACTAACAGATCTACTTCTCTTTTATAGTTGAACTATAAAAGGAATTTAAAACTAAGTTTACCAGTTTTCAAACTAGTCAAAATACACTGTTGGTACTGGTTTTGGGCGTCTCATACAGAGAATATATATGCAGTTTAATTAATCTAAAATGTCATAAGCGATGCCAGTGAACAAAACTACATTAATCTGTATTCACTGCTAAAAGGATAAAGTACTTCAAGGATTAAAAAAAAAATGTTACAGGAATGTTGCTATTATCTTAGACCCAAACCTTATGAATCTAGGACATGTAAAGTTAAATTTAGACAAAGTAATCTTATACTTAAAAAAATAATCTAGGCAAATAAAGACAAGCAAATACATATTAAGACAACTGAATGGTCATAATGATCTTACTGAAACAAATCTTTAGACCCAATTTGAAGAGAAAAAGTGTGATTAAAGAAAAGTGAGTGTCTATAAAAATTAATCTAATTTGTGACTGTGCATTCTGACTGCAGGGAAGGCTGAGGTACCAAAAAATTATATAATATTTTAGCTAGAGGTAGGATGAAACTTGCTGGCATCTTAACTCAGGAATTGAAAGCCTGAAGTGCCGGTGGCACACCCTGAGAGTCCCAGGATCCTGAAGAGACTCACACAAGCACACAGTGTTCTAGCTCTCCTGTAATCCAGCCTGAGGTTTAAAGACAATTTGGGTTGGCTACAGACTGCAGTAGTTATCTAACTCTGCACAGCCTGATTCACCCACTCTGAGACTGCACCACTGGGACACTGCCGACCTCAGGGGACAGCAGCAGGAGGCTGCTGTGCAGAGCTGATGCATAAGGACAGGCAGGAAGAATTCCAGCAATAACATAAGTGTTCTCAATGAGGTATATGGTTTTTATAAAATTATTTTTCAATAGAAATTCACTTAGGTAGTGAACAATACTTTTTACTAGTTTTCAAGTACTAAAATATTCTCTTTTGTACTTGTTTGCATCCTGACTGTCTCTGTGGAAGGCTGATTTCAAAGCTGAGACATTCTGAAACTGTGGATTTGAAACTGTTAACATATCATGGTAAGGAATATCTTTAGAAGATAAATTTTAAAACTGAAAGCATTCTAAACAGACAGTAGCCTAGGTGCTATATATATAACAATATGCTACATTTTGAGGATTGTGATAATATTATGCAAGTGTTATTAGTGAGACCTTAATCTGAGTTTCCAGTACCTGGAGAAATAATTCTGAACCAGGGATAACACTGAAATTTTTGATGAAAATTTTTCCTTAAATGGGAATGTTTTGATCCAGCTCATCTGCTGGCACTGCCTCTAACTTCCATAGTCCTAAATACCAAGCCATGCTTGCAGAGGCATCAGACAGATGAAGAGGATAAGCGAGGCCTTGTGCCAACTGTTCAAACTGCCCTTCCTGCTTCACCCCACACACTGCTGGTTGTCTATCCATCTGCAAACATCGTTTCTTAAGCAAAGGATTTCTGAGTCTTTATTTCAGCTTTGGGTGCCTGGTCCTTTTGAGGCTGGAGCTTCTCCTTCACAGATGAATAAATGCTGCTCCCTGCTGGAAACTCTCAGTACGTTGCAGTCTGCTGACATTTTCCTTATGAAAATAAGCCGGTGGAAAATGAAAATAGCTGTCAAAAACCAGTCCTTCAGGGGGCAAATTCTCCAATGATTAATGTTAGTGCAATGCTGCTGGATCTCTTACTGTCCCTCCTGTGCTGCTTCTCTGCAGTGTTGGAGTCAGAGCCACAAGCACTGACGGGGGCACCCTGTCTACCAAGGACTTGGCGTCACAAGACAGGAATGAGAGAAGCCATACAGAGACCACGTGGCAGCTCCTCTTGAACCTCGGGTGGAATCCAAGATGCCTGCACACCTACAAAGGCAGATCTGTTCCTATTGACTTGGTGCACAGGGAGCCACTTCACCTGGTGAACGGTGGAACTCTGCCCTGCCTATCCTGTATCAAGCACATAAGTGCAGAGAAGCAGGCCAAGAGGAAGCATTTCTTCTGTGACTGGTGGACCTTCACAGCAATTATGATCCTGGTCCCTAAACTATTCAAAGCACACCCATCCATGTCTGTGGATGCCATGTGGTGGATCTCACTGAGAGACAAGGCAATAGGAAGACAGATCTGCAAGAAGTGAGCTAGCTTAACAAGCTGTCATGCAAACCCATTTTTTGCAGGTTAATTTAAGTAGAAAATATATTCAAATGCTGTACTGGATTAGGCCAAATTCTGAACATCTCTTCCAAGCCTCTTGACTAAGGTTCATTAAGGTGCTGGGTGCAGCAGTGTCTAGCTCCTCATGAGGAGGTCCAGCAAACTAAGACACTTCCGCAACATACAGAGACATCCTTATCAACCTGAATCTAAGAGCTCTCAGGTCTGGGAGATGTTACATCCCATCGCCCACAGTACTCTCATCTTACCTCTCCATTATTGCTTCTTTGCATGAGGGCTGTGGTGCCAGTGTGTTTGGATGTGTTCATACATCCAAACTGAAGAACTGAAAAGACTGGGAGAACTCTTCTTGAGCAGATTGTGTGAACTAAGGTGTTACTTTAGCAGGGTGTATAGTGTAGCTGCAGGCAAGGAAAGAAGTAGTCAATATCAGCTAAGGATAAAGAAATTTGCAAAGGCAATAGTGTTTCAAGGAATAAGAAGCATGCCAGAGTACACCACCACACTTGAGCAGACGGTGATACCAGAGCAATTTCAATCTAACTTTTATATAATTCAACTTCCTTTTCACACCTACTTTGGTCTAATATCCGTATGTTTTCAGCTTTCACCTCTAGCAATCATTGCCTCAGTCTTTGCCTCTACTCTTTCCTCAGTTGTGGTTTCTGAATTATGGAGACATCTTTTTTTTCGTCATCAACATACAATGATTCCTTTATAAATACTGTATTTACTAAGGCCTTAAGCCAGTACTTGGTGACGTTAGTGGGACTCAGTCCACTGATTTCACAGGACTTTGGAACACACTTTCTCTGTGAATTAAAACACTAGTTTCATTTCTTAATGCTTTTCTTAAGTGGTGTGAAATATCAGCATGGAAGCCAATACTTTCCCAGCTGTGTGCTTTGCCTTGTCGGTTCCCACAACCAAACCTGGAGAAGATGTACCCCATTGCAGGGAAGCAGCCAAGGCAATATGTAAGAAAGCTGAGGTTCTGTTTTTCCAGTTTTGTGAGAAACAAATGATAGCTGTTGTTAGTTGCAGGCCAGAGTTATAGCTCCTGAGCTGGATCTCAGCCCCTGGTTCCTCTGAGGTCAGTTTGGAAAGGATGAATCAGAGGTGAGATCCAATGATGTATTAAGAGCTTTCCCAGAAAAAACAGATTTAGAGGAACAAGTAAACCCAAATCTACTCAGTTAATGTTCTTTCCTGAAGCCCAAGAAAATTCCTGGACAAAAAAATAAAGAGAAATAGGTGCATCATTGCGCTACTGTACCCTGAAACTACAAAATGTGGATTGAGCATGTGGCACTCCTTTCTCTCTTTCACTTAAATCTTTTGGTTCTCTCTGAAACTTAGATTTTCCCCTGTGCAACCCTTTCTGTGGGCATTTGTGTCTTCTCTGCCCTCTTCACTAGGCTGCCATTCCTCATGGGTGCTGTTTGTACATGTCTCTCTCATTCATGCTACCTCTATAATTTCTGTTCCCGTAACCACTGCCCAGTTAGTCCTGCTCTATCTAAGCTCTTTTCTCCTGCTATAGCATTCATCTTCTCATTCCCTGTGTAATTCCTGGTAACTTTTTTTCCACATAGGACCAGAAATTCTCCACAAAGTGATATGAACCATATCCACAAATGGATTTTATTAGACAGGCTCTACCTGCAACTTTAACATTAATTTTCCATTAGAGGGAGCAATGTCTGTGGAATAGATAAAATTTCTGCATCTGGAAAGCAATTTCTTATGTCTTTAATGTCTCTGTCTGGTTTTATTTGGGGTTTTGTCTTTAATGTAACACCCCTCAGTGCAATATTTGAGCATTTTTATATTTTTCCTTCTTAATGTGCAGCAGCATCTTTTTATTGGTAAAAGGCAAGGTGATTACTGATTGAATCAAACAGAAATTAGAATCGACTCAAACAGAATATAGGTAAGAAGGGGTTGTCTGCTTTTTTGTCTTTTTTTTTTTTTCACTTGCAATGAATATTTTTACAGAAGATTAATTGAAGATTTGATCAATTTTGAAAAATACAACAAGTAAAATGTTAAAACCTCATTGTTAAATAAAACTACTCAAAAAATCTTCAAGGAGAAATATATGTTTGTCTGATAGCTTTAAATATGACATCAATGCTGCTCAGTCTGAGCTGTTTCCTGTTTCATTTGCAGCAACTAAAACACATTGAAATGAAAAATTATGTAAAGAAAGTACAAGAACAGAGCTGCAGAGAAACCCTTCTTTTTTTTAAAGAACAGTGGGGTGGTGTGGAAGTTGTGATGTTCCAGAACTAATGCTCACAATAGTGAAGAGAAGAGAGAGAAGAAGGAAGAGAAGAGAAGAGAAGAGAAGAGAAGAGAAGAGAAGAGAAGAGAAGAGAAGAGAAGAGAAGAGAAGAGAAGAAGAGAAGAGAAGAGAAGAGAAGAGAAGAGAAGAGAAAGCTCACAAGCTTCAGTCAGTATTACATGTTAAAGAAACGAATATTAGAGGAGATGGTATAGGACAGGACCTTCTGAACACTACGATAAATCACTTTTATTGAGGTAAGGTTGTTTCTGCCATGTTTTAGTAGGATTTGAGACAAAATGAAAGCAGGTCTGTAGAGGACCAGAAGGAACAGGTGGTTCAGCCCTGGAACAGAAAATTCAGTCCAGGAGGAATACTCCTCTGAGACCTAGGGGGAAAGGGCCATCTGCCCCTAAGGTCTCTGTAAGCATGAGTTCATTTGCTGAACTTTATTGGTTGTTGTAGTTGATGCCAATCAAAGTGGCTTGGTTCATCCCTGTTTACCTTAGTTCAACCCCCTGTTGCCTTGTATGTACCCCCCCTAGAATGTTCTCCCCTTCTCCCCTTCCTGAACCCCGTTGGTCCCAGTTTGCCACAGTATCCCACCCCTTGTTCCTCCCCTGCTAACCCTTTGGTCAGCTGGCTGGCTGCCCCTCCTCTGCGCCAGTTTTATCTGCCCCCATTGGCCCTTGACCCTCAGGTACACCCCCGCATTCCCATATAAAATCCCATATTTTTCCCCTTCACTTTGTCTTTTTCCCTGGATTTCCTTGTAGCCAATAATGTGCTCTTGGATGTCTACATTGAGACCCGTCCTTTTGCCTTTATCATCGGTCACCTTGAAAGCGTCTCTGGAATTCTGCACCTGCGGGTCGCGTCGCAAGGCTCACTGAAACTGGCAGCACTTCACAGGTCTGCGCTGACAGCCATAGTAATGTTTTTGGTATGTTTTGAGTTCCACCACTGAACATCTAGACTCCTACATTCAACATGAGAAATCATTTCTAAAGGATATATTAACACTGGTTTTTCAGTTCCAAATTAGAAGTTAAGCCTTGCTGTAGAGGTGGACATGGTGCCCATTAGAGAGGCAAGATGACACTGATCACTTTTCTGACCCTTCTTTCTCCCTGTGAAATGCAGCAGCTCCTGCCAATCTCAGAAGAGCTGTACATCTCGAAGCTGCTTCTGTAAATGCTTTGGCTTCTAGATCCAGGGAGCTGCTCTGTAGTAAAGGAGGGATCTCAACAGTTGTCTGCAGCTACCTAATGGGGTCGTCAGAGAGAAGGCAGACAAAGGGACAGAGATAGCTCTCACAACTTGAAACCATAGTATATTGTGGTTATATAAGTAGGGAAAAACATTCTACATATGTGGTCCAGTGGTCAAACACTGGAAGTAGCTGGGAATGTCAATCTTCAGAACTCAGCTAGACATGATCCTGAGCAGCCTAATCTGACTTTGAAGTCAGCAATTCTTTCAGAAAAATCATAGTAAAACAACCTCAAGAGGTCCATGCTAACACAAATTCTGTAACTACATGTCATATCCTGTATAACCCAGGCATCCATTCTGAATACCTCTACTGATCTATCAAGCACAGGTAATAGTAAGGAGGAAAGAGATCAGATTAAAATACAAGATGAAGGAAGAAACACAGACACAACTTTGGGTCTGAAATGTTTTTCACTGGCTTCTCCAAAGAAATTGGACGTTGTCTTCAGGATGAAACATTCTAAGCATTCTACTTAGTGACCATGTAATCATGAATTATGGCAAAGGATGACTTCAAATATTGAGCTCATTTCTCTTACAGTAGCACTGGTGAAGGGACAGAAGAAAGACATTGTGTTCCTGAAGTAAAAGACATCTCAGAGGAAAATATATCCAAGGTAAAATCTCAAAATAAGGACCATAAATTCTTGTGTGATAGCTATTCATATGATTCAAACTCAGGACACTGCCTGCATGTGTTGCTGAAAGTAGTTGATGAAATTAATTATTTTGGCTTGGACGATAGGAAAGAACAGGAAACCCCCTCTAACAGAAAGTTTGTGAGACAACTGAGAACATCACTAAAAAGGGACTGGACCTAAGATCAGCAAAAGTATTGAAGAAATTCATCCTACATTTTTGAGGAGATTAGTGGAAAATCTGTGATGCTTGCTTTATTATTAAAGCAAGAAGTGATTTGTAAAAGCTGAAGAACAGCCTTCAGAAATGTGTAAGCATAAGCATGCATCACATAAATTGTGAACAGCATTCTGTTTAATATAAGATGGCAGGAAAACTGAAAGGTTGGGAAAACTACACTGCTCACATGGAGTATTCTTTCCTGTGTGTTACTACATACTTTTTCTTCCAATTTTTTTCTTTTTCCTCACACTGCCAGAATTCCTGTTTTCTTAGTTCATAATTAGGTGATTTCCTTTTGTACCACTTCAAGAACACTATTTTGCTGCATTCTCAATGTTCAAAGTGCAAGGCTGCAGTTCATTATGTCCCTGACTTCTTCCTAACTTTATACAAAGGCAAGAATAATGAATGTAGAAATGAGATTTAATTTTTCATATCTATTAACACTTTATTGGCATGTTTTTTTGTCAGTTCTGTTACAGTGATTGTGCTGAGATTGGATTATAATTATTATTATAATTTACTAGGGACAGTAAAAACCCCAAACTCCAACAATCCAGTATGACTCAGACTAGTTAAATTGATTAAAATTAATAGGAGATACTCTGACATCTATCTTCCTAGTCAATACCATCGCCTCCTTCCATCACACAGGTGTTTTCTTTTAGTAAGAGTTTGCATTTTTGTTTTTCTTTTAGCAGTGTTTATCTTATGGCTCTCTGTGATTCTCTGTCTACTTGCATCTCACAAACAGTAGAGCAGGGTTAAAAGGGCTTTGTCATGTAATTGGCCAGTATGGTATTGTAAATAAGTAAAACTAATTCCCTGGACAAATCGATGTTGTATAGCATTAGATGCACTTGAGTGCAAATAAAGAATTTGATTATGTTTCTCTCTCCTGCCTGTGAAAAACAGTTCCCTTAAGTCTTTTATCTAATATCACATGGCTTAAGTGCCGAGGCTCCTGGCAATTGCCTTGCAGGACCGTTCCTCATCTAAGAGATATCCACCGCCCATGACTCACTAGCAGTCTACTGAGAATTCCTTTACACTAATTTCCATCCCCAGCTCCTAATTTGTCTCTCAGGCTGCTCTAAGCAGTAGCTTTCAACTCTTCATTTCTCCAAGGAAATTCATCAAATATACTCACTGCTCAGAGAAAGGCATCTCAGAGTCCACTTTTGATGTCTCTTCATGATCCTTTGCTGAGAAGTCACTGTTACATCAAGCAGTACTTGGGCTGTGCTGTGGGTGTCAGCTTAGGTGTAGACGCATTTTCAGCATGGGAGAAAGGGGCTATAGCAGGTCTAGTATCCTATAAAAAGTTGTGATATGTCCAGCATAAGCCTCTGCCTCTCTCCACTTGCTTGGAAGAGTGTAGCATAGGTTTGAACTCTAGCTTTGAGACTGGATCATCTCTCTGTCAACTAAGAGATTAATCCAAGGAGCTTCTGTTCATCCTTTCTGTATTTCACACTAGGCACAGGGAGAAAATATCCAGTTTGTGTTTGGCATTTGCAAGCTAATGCTTGTGCAGAATGAGGGAGGTTGGAAGGAGGTCTCTGCTGCCTGTGGCTCTCATTTCTATTGCATTGCTTCAAGAGGTACAGAAATTGCTCATCACTGAAGTGAACTGAGAAAAAATAAGTAAGTAATGTTATATATTAGTTATGCTTAATAAAATGAAAGGCATCTGTCAGTTCAAGCTCTGCATTTCCAAAGAAGTGAAAACATAACTAATATGAAACTGCAGCAAAGGCAGTAGAGAAGTCCTGTATTTGTCAACAAAGACATCTGTATTAAAAGCATTCTTTTCTGAACTGACATTAGGCTAATTCCCTCCTGTTTGTTCCTAATAGATTGAATGCTAGGAGTCAAAGGCCATTTAACCTTGTAAAAACTGGATCACCCATTTGAAGAAAACAAAAACTAATAATGCAGAGTCTCTCTGGTATAAGTAAATAAGGTTCTGATATAAGTAAATAAGTAGATTACCTATTCCTACTAAACTGATGTTCCATGGTGCTGTTTTACAGAAATACTGAGGCTGCCTTTTCCCTAATAATCATTTAACCTATAAGAGTGCAAGATAGTTGGAGCACTCAATAGCAGCGTCTGCTTCTGCCTGTTCTCAGGGGCTTGAACAGAAGCAATTTGTTTTATGGGATATGGCATCTCTCCTGCCCTGCTTATGCAAAGAATTGGCCTTTTGTACAGCCCCTCTGTGCATGCTCCGTGCCAGCAGATTGCCTTTCTTGGCACACACGGGTGTTTCAGAGGGAATGTACACGTCTCTGTTTCGCCTGACAGACATTTTATTCAGGCAGGGCGGATTTGCCTCATTAGCCATCAGTCCAAGAAAGTGTGATACATCATAGTCCTGGCTCCAACTTAACCTAGGGACACTGCTATCCAGAGGCAGCTTCTTGGGCAATATCCTCTCCATCCCTTTTCCTCTGGAGAACGAGGGGACGCATGTTGTACTTCTCCCTGCAGAGGGAAGGCCTTACTCCACTCCTTGTGCCCAGTAGCTCATTTGGCTGCTGCACAGGAGCTAGGATGCACAGGCTGCTCCTTCCACAGCCTTGCCCTGCAGGGTTAAAAAGGGAAGGAAAACAGTATGTGTTGAGAATTGAAGCAAAGTGGTTATGATATATGACCTGCATGAGATGACCCCATGGCTCTGATATAGGCCAGTAAGGCATGCTAAGGCTTCAAAGAAGAGTAATTACAATCAATTACTGCAGACAAGAGACTGTAGCTACCTCTCTGATGTCCTGTGTTATGCAGCTCACAGGCCATCTATTATGATTATAGTAATTATTATAGTTGCTAATGCTATTATTTTAGGAAAAAATATCCATCTTCATTTCAAAACTTCCAGAGATACAAAAGCCTTGGTAAAGTATTCACTTGGTACTTACTCCAGGTTGCTTAATTACCAGTGCCAGTCAGGGTGTAAATTTATCTGCTAAATCCGGTAATGCTCTACTAGCATTTCAGTAAGTATTGATAGACCTGGGCAAGAACATACTGTCTGTTTGTGTGTGTCTACCTGTGGTTAAAGAATGCAGAAGAAAGGTCTTCACTCTGTCGTGACAAAGGGCTTGTGTTAATAGAACTCTGCTGATAAGGTTTTGTTTTATTGGTGCTGCTAGAAAGTGCCAGGTCACGACCCTCCTTTTGTCCTTTGCTTGGTAAAGGCCAGTGTATCATTTTCTGTTGAATTGCAGGAAGCAGTACACCCTGCTTTCCTAGTTCTATATAGGATAATACAGAGATTCTCTCTGTATCTTTGTACATGGGTGTATACAATTACACTGGAAAAGAACTTAGAGGCAAAAGGCATTAATTAATGTGCCTATAAATTTCCCAGGAGGGACTAACGTAAGAAACCTGGTCTTCAAAGTGCCTTTGTTTTAGATCTTGTTTAATCTCTATTTTCTTCCTGGCTGCACTGATACAATTTTCATGGGTAATTACCATAGGAAAATAGACTTTCTCTCCTTACAAGTTTTATTAACAAATCAAATATTCTATCAGAATGGGAAATGCACATAAAAAACCCTAACTTCTCATATATTACAATTACATTAATAACCAAGAATTGTTACTAAATTATTTTGGAAACCCAGAATTGTTAGAACTGTGAATATAACCAAAACACAAAAACATAAAAAACCCACTACCACCACCCCCCCCAAAAAAAAAAAAAAAAAAAAAAAAAAGGCTTGTTCTAGTGATAGATAGTGACTTTTCAGAAGGCCCCTTCCACACAGGAAAATGAGGCTCATTTACATACTCTATATGTATATGTTCAAATGTACATTTCTGTTAGCAACTTTCCTTCCATAAATTTTGATCCTATTAACCAGTCTAGCCAATCTAATTTTTCTGGGGTGGAGGGCAGATAAATGCTGTATATATCACTACATTCAGTGAACATTAGCAATTGAATAGGAGACAGAGACCTCTTAAGTTCTCCAGCTGAGAGAACAGCACAGGGACAGCTCACACCTTACTATAATGACACCAGACAATACAAAGAAGCAGGATCAGAAACCACATCTCTGGAAAAGCTTTGGCTAACAATGAGATATAAATCTGCCGGAAGCAGCACTTGCTGCATCCTGGTGTTCAGAGGGCTGCTTAGCACAGCGCATCCCTTGGGGCTTTGCTGGAGGGGCAGGAAACACAGAGTGCTCCCACTGCAGTGGAGATGCTGTCCTACAAGATGCGTCTCCATACCAGTAAGATCAATTGCAATTGTAACCTCAAATTTTGTTAGTGCTGTATCTGTTTTCACAGCTATGGGAAAAATACTTCTTCCTTTTGGTGAATTTTGCAGACTGTGGGCCACAGCTGTTGGCAAAGCTCTCATTGAATCACAGCCAGAGAAGAAACCTCATCACATGCTGTAGTCATTACAAGCTGTTTGCATTTTTAACTCATTTTAACAATCCAGTTAAAGAATATTTTTTATTATTATTTACTGAGTTTTTTTAAATTATAAGTAAAAAAAAGTGAATTAATATGAAAGTGTCTGAACATCTCATCTGGCAAAAAGGAAAAAAAAAATAAAAATTGAAGAGGAGAAGGAGATTTTAAAATGTAGACCTCTTGCACTGTAAAAAGTAAATAAGAAAGTGGATGACATCATTTATGACTAAACAAGTGGCAAAATAAAGAAATTCCTTTGCTGATAGGAAGGAGAACTATACACACCTCAGATATCTGACTCTGTTAATTTAATAATTGCTATCTTCAGCTGAAAAAATGTTAAAATGCCCAGTGTCCACATTTTATTTCTGGTGCTCATGAATCAAATCCACACAAAATTGAGGCCATCAAAATGCACCAGACAGCTGGAGAACAGAGATGGGGATGCCTAATAGTGTTGTGATGAGAAATAAAATTGTCAAAGATTGCAGTTCAGTAGTTTTATATGAACTACAGACAGGGAGTAATCCACAAAATAATAAAATTTCATTTTCATATTCTTCTGCAAAAGGCTCCAGCTTCTCATTTCATATATTTTAATTTTAAACTGGCACAAGCTAAGCTAAATATTCTGGTTTCATTGGGAGGAGGTAAAATCCTGAAACTCCTACTAAAGTAAAGCATCTTGGAGTGTGGATTGGGTTAAGGATAAATATCTTTTTTCTTTAGAAGACATCTGCCTTGAAACAGTGTTTTCCTTTTCATCTGTCTGGAGGCAGAGATCTCTAAACCCAGCCAGAAGGTGCTACAAGTTGTATTTGCTGGAAGGTCTGAGCTCCTCCATATGTGGTGGTTTTAATGTTCGGTGCTCCGGTTTTATCACAGCCAACTGCTCAGCCTGGAGAACAGAAGGCTCAGGAAGATCTTACCAAAGTGAACAAAAAGCTGAGTTGGGGCCAGGGGGAAAAAGACAAAGCCAGAGACTTCTCGGTGCTATGCACTGACAGGGCAGGAGGCAATGAATTCTGAAATACAGAAACTTCTGATAATTATCATAAAGATATTTTTTTTTACTGTGCAGGTGGTCAAACACTGCAAAATGCTTCCCAGGGAGGCTGTGGAGTCTCCTTTAATGGAAATATTCAAAAGTGAACTGGATGAGCTAAGGGCAAACTTCTCTCCCTGACTTTGCTTGAGCAGGGGCTGGACTACAAGAGCTCAGAGATGCCTACCACGATTCTGTGAAATGGCTTCTTCTCTACCAGAACTTTTTATGAAATTCTGAAAGCAGCCTGACACACTGAATGCCATCCAGTGATCAGCTCAAAGGAAACAAATAGTCATTGGGACAGGTTTCTGAACAAAAAAGAGTATTTTTTAATTTCTAAGCAATGTCTGTTTTGTCAAATTATTTGTCTGTCAGCTTGAGAGATAAGATCAGACTATGCCTGTACTTCCCATATGTTTCTTTTGCTGAAGATCATTCAACGCTAAAGTTTCCTGAATATTCAAATCTGACTTTTAGATTATTAATTTGAAACACTTGGGATAAAAACATATGAATCTCAAACTTTTCTGTAGGGCATATAGACCATTTTCCTACTGCCAGCACTATAAAGACAAATTAGCTTCACTGCAGAAGAACATAAGACATTCTGAAGGTTTTCTAGAGATTAGTTTAATTAGCTAATAAACAAATGGAATACACTTATTTCATTGAGATAGCAGAAATGCATTATCTTGAACAATAAACCTAGCATTTGCATGCAGCTCATGACAGCAGAGACAATGAGTAATACAAGAGAGATAAATTTAACAGGAGAGGAGGTGCTGAACGAGGAGAGGGGTGAATACACAAGCAGAGCTGGCAGAGCAGCGAGGACAATTGCCGTGATGATTAAGGACATAGAGATACAGAGGCAATTGCACTCCACTCAAGCTACCTTTGTCCAGACCTGGATGAAGCATGCAGGAGACAGTTCCACTTCAGGAACCACACAGCTGTGCTGTGTGATATGCTGAGAGGCACAGCACAGTGCTCAGACACCGGGCCCTCCTGCAGCAGCTCTGTGCTGCCTGGGACTGGGGCTGGCTGTGTCCACTCAGCTCAAAATCCTGCACAGCTCCCACCAGGACCTGCCTGTCCCCACACACTCAGGTGTGCCCCAAGGAGCAAGCTCCCAGGAGCATCTCAGCTTCTTCCAAAGGTGCTCAAGAGTATCTAACTAGTTCTGAAATTAGTCCCAAAACAAGATGAGAAAGGAAAATTTATTATAAAGTAAAGTAAATGGGTCATATAAAATGGAAATAAGAGATAAAAATTACACTAATAATCATCAAATAGTCTTCTGCTGGGCCTACCATTGGTTTATAAAGGGGCTGATACAAAAGGCAGGGAGGGACTGCAAGGCTGGGAGAGGTAGGGTGGAGTGAAAGTATAAAAATGGAGAAAACCAAGATTCCCTTTTGATAGATACATCACAAGATGGCTGGATTTGTTTCCAGTGGTTCATGAAGACATTACCGAAGGTTTCCAGGTGATTTGTGCCCTTAGGGAAACTTGAAGAATATAAAGTGTTGTGAAATTAAATGCAAAATCAACTTTTATTCTGAAAGAAAACAGAATGATGTGAGAGAGAATTTAAGGTCTGTCCAAAGCAGCTAAATTTTAAAAAGTCACTGGAAACATAATTGGTCTTATACAGTGTAGTGTAAAACTCTCCTGGCATCTAACTATCCCTTCCATTAAAATAGACAAGAAATAGGAACCTTTGAAAACACTGGATGTAACTAAAGGATATATTTTATGAAAATGAGTCATTGCTTTCAAATCCAGGACTTTTTATTACTGCTGGTAAATTGGCTTATTAGTGTAAAGAATGACTTATCTGTAAGGGCTTGCCTTTCAATTTTGTTGAGTTTTTTTTGATTCCCAGTCTTGATTAGCCTCCTGTATTACAACAGCATCAATCAACCCGACTACAATCAATTCAATATGAATCGTGAAATCTATTTCCACAATAATTATTGACTGTAGCTATTAACATTATGAAATTCATATTCCTACCTGCTTGCTGACAAGACCTTCACCTCCCTTCCATTTTCTTCTTTTTATTTCCATATATTTTCCCTGACAAAAAAAAATTAAAAATACTTTTCTTATTTTTCTGCCTTATATTCACTGAGGTAAAAAAGTAAGATGCACAGGTAATTGTAAAGTAAAACAAATTATTTCAAAGAGGAACTAAGCCAAACATTGTCCTATAGAAATGACCGTAAACATCTTGTAATCCTGTGTGGACACAGAAATTAACTTAGGGTTCCCACAAGAGCTCAAGGTAAAGAAAAATGGTATTTATATGACAAATTCACCTCCTGTGGTGTTTGGATACAGACGTCCTTACCTGCAATGCACTGGTTCATCCTGTGTGTAAGTGACTGTAGTTATTTATGTAAGCTAATTGTTATGTATACTGGAACTTTTAATGGGATGTGGGGTAGTTTCAGTGAAGGTTTCTTAAACATGGCAGGCATTCTAGCCTTCACCTTGAAAAAAAGCCACTAAAACCTGCTTGGTTTACTGTAGTTAAGACTGTGATTTTAAACCACAGACCTGAGTTATTACTGCTGTGCTGTGGAGCATCCCTAGGAGCTATTTATCTCTCCATTTCACAACTATTTTCCTTTCATATTCCTCTGTGCAGGAGTAGTAACTTATTACTGGTCTCAAATTTTATCTCAGGCTACCTCATCCACCCAGCTGAAAGACAGGTTTAATCCCATCTGAATTGAAAGGGAGGTATAAAAGAATTGCCTTTTGATTCCTATGCACAGGACACAGAACCAGATAATAGGTAGGACAGTCAAAATGGAGGAAGTAGTTCTTTGTTGGGCCACAGGGCACACACGCAGCATGCCCACAGACAGATGAGATTTGGGATCTCAGATATCTGACACTGTATAGATGAGATCTCCATGCATATTTAATGATTATTTAAGTCTCTCTATGAGAGAGATTCTCTACTTCTCTATGAGAAGTATTCCACTTCCCAGGCTCACGCGTGCACTCTTGGAGCTGCAGCAGTGCCATGTGTCACCTGGACACTGCTCCCTGCCACCAAGCAGTGGGGTCGGGGTGGTTGTGTTTGCACACGTGGCTGAGCGAGGCTGACAAAGAACTGTGGAGCCGCCATCAAAGTGAAAAGTGAGAACAGCACAAGCAGAAATAATGTATGACCCTAAAGCACCCAGACCTGAACACAAATGGGAGTTATCTGGATAGAGGAAGATTGACAGCTCTTTGAATCTAAGCACTAAATAAAGATATGCATTTGTGGCACTCCTAGAAAGACTCTGTTTCCAGAAATCAATGCAAAGATTTGTTCAGTGCAGTGTGCAGCACTTTTCTCCCCTTCTCAGACAGACTAATTTTACCTAGAAACTTGCTGTCTGCATTATATCTCCTCTTCATTTTTTCTGCAGATGATAAGGCATTGTCCAAAACTGAATAACAGCAATAAGAGAGATGGATTGTCACTTTAGGTCACTCAGACAGTGGTTAAAGTTAATAAAGGTTCAGACTGCTTCTTTGTGCTACAAATGCTGTGCAACAGATTAGCCTGCTGGGAACACAATTGGAGGTGCTGGTTCCCCAGTCACTCCTCAGACACCAGGATAGTGGCTAGAGCATTCATTTTCTCATGAAGACATCTGACATTTGCTTCTCTCCATACTTCTCTATCCCTGCTGGAAAGCTGCAAGCATAACCTCAGCACAGTTAATTTTCTTCTCTAACACACCAGGTCAAGAAATACGATTAGCGTGTGAATGATGTATGAGGTGTAGGGTTCCCGCACCCCTCCCTTTTTATTCAGGGGTTGACCATGAGCTGTTCCTGCTCTCCTTCCCTCCCACACTCCATCATGGATCTAAAGCTTTGACCCTCACTCTCTGAATGCACTTCTCCTATGTGCAACTGCTTTCCAACAGGGTTTGCAGAATTAGGCATAAGGCAGCAGCATATGAAAAATGATGCTTTTTTTTGTAGACTGCGCAGAGCTGGAGGTCAAGCACACTATTAATAATTCTCTGACTTTTTAAAAGCTGTGTTTCCTCCATTTGTTGGCAACATGATTTGAAAGGTCTGTACAAGCCACTTAAAACAGCAGCTGAACAGAGGCATTTCAGCATTGTCCAATATTGATTTTTGCTTTTAACTCGCCTCTTTGCTAGGACTGGTTTCAATATCCTGTGAAGTTTAAGTGAAGACATTTCCCATCTCAATAGCCGTACATTGTAATTTGATCCCACAGATAAGCCTGTAGCATTTCCCTTAGCAACATGACTTGGCTCAAAGAGCAAGACTAACACAAAATCTCCACCTTGGACCACTGCTGCCCACATTGAAGAAAGGCTGAGTGGGGAACGAATGCAGGTGGGCAGGAGTGGGGATCACAATCACCAGGCTGTTCACTGAGCTCAGCTGTTCAAAAAGAAACCCTCACAATATAGGGCTGTTACAACAGAGTATTTCAGCCTCCAGGGAAGTGTTCCCAAGGAAGAAGAAACTTCAATAAATTCAAAGCACTAGTTAATATGCTCCCACAGAGCAGATGTTTAAAGGAAAAAGTCATTCAGGAAAATTTAGCAAATTCTTAACCAAAGTTAAGAAAACAAAATACTACATGTGAAATGTGAAAATATTAAAGAAAAATAATAATTGCAAACATGGATTTGGCTAACCATAACAGTGACCTAAAATTTAAGAAATTTCCCTGCTGGGGAAATTAGAACATATCAATAATAATTTTCATTTCTTTTGGGGGGGTAAGCAAGTGAGATCCTCATAGAAGAGAAAAAAAAGGTCAGGAGGAAGTACTCTATATTTATACTAGAAAGAAGAAAAAAGACAAAGAAAGAACAAGTTTTCTGCTTGGTGGAGAATGAGACAGGACACAATTGTAAATGACATTGAGAAGGCTGAAGTGCTTTGACCTTTCTCTATCTCATTAAAAAAATCTGAAAGTATTCAGACTATCCATAGACTTCAGAACTTAAGAACTTAGGCTGGTAGAGAGCAGAAGAGGCTGCATAAATACATAATGCATCTGCAAATCATGTGAGCCTTATAAAATTCACCCCAGAGTGCTCAGAGAATTGAGCAGCAATTTCACAGCCATGAGTAATCATCTTTGTGGAATGATGGAGGGTGAAAGTTCCAGAAGACTGGAAAATGACCTCTCAAGAGCTCTTTCAGCCATGGTTGCCATTCCTGCAAGGAGGAAAAAACAAAGGTAAGGCCGTGATCTATTGATTCCTTCTTTAGGAAGCCACAGTGGCAAACAACTACTTGGTGTTGCCCCTGTAGGAAGAGCATGAAGTTTTGAGAACACAGGGTCAGTCTGGATCAAGTCAAAAGTCCATCTGTCACAAAATAGGCTCAGAGAGTAGCCTGCAGCAGTTTACAGCTTTATCTAAAACCTAGGGAAGGGCAAGCATACACAGCACATTCTCTCAGCTCTTAGCAATCAGAAGCTTAGGGACTTACAGAGCTGGACTTGGCATCCTTCTGTTAATAGCCCTCCATGACCTTTAATAGCCCTCAACAATTACTAATGAAGAGATCTTTAAAGTGCTGTATTTATTACATGAAATCAGAACATATAGAAACTGAAAACAGTCACACACTTTCTGCTGCTCTGCCTTTCAGTGAATATATTTTTGTTCCCAGCCTGGATATATTGTTATAACATATACATTCATTTCATGAACAGCTAATCCTCAAGAAAAGCAATACCAAAATGTCAGAATAGCTACTTGATATTATTTACATTCAAGCACAGTTACTCTGGCTAGTTTGTCAGAAGCTGCTTCATGGTAGAGTTCTACCAAATTTATTTTAAGTTATAAAGAGACAAGACAATCCCATGTAGATGGATATACTGCAGTAAGAGAATAGTGATTAAAGAACTTTATTTACATTTCTAGCTGATCAACATATTTTAGATCCTTCCAATGGGAAGAATTGATTTTTTTTCCTCTGCAAAAGGGACTTAATCAATTTTGCTTCTGGAAATGTTTTATTCAACAATAGCTAAATTTCCCTGCATACACATCTGTCAAAACAGAAACAATCATTGGAAAAGAGAAGCTTTTTGTGCTGATATAAAGATATCTGTTTTATTCTTTCAACAGAAGCCTATTGATTTTTTTATGCCTTAAAAAAAACAAATACAAATCCCTTAAATGTGCAAAACCTTACTCAAACACCTCCAAATATTAGCAAATTTAGTTTGGTTTGACACTTTGAGATATTTTTAAAAGATTATTTTGTATTTTAAATTAAATGTAAATGTCATATTTCAGAAAAAAATGTGATCCTTTTCAGACTAATTTATTCTAGTGGTTCTGTACTAATTTAGCCTTTTCTGCAGTGCTGGACTGGGACTTAAGAAGCCTTTGTTCCAGCTCTCCAGGTGGGTCTCTTTGGTATATGTGTGCAGGAGGCTTTTTGAGAACATTATGTTTCATGCTGCTCAGTATCTCATTTCTTGATACAGGTGGAAGAACTTTCAGTGGTCTGTGGGTTAAAGACTGGGCGCAGGTGAACAAAACCCACACTTGTTAGGTTGTAATGCCCTCATCCAGAACAAATGCCCACGAGGTGCGGCTCAGTTAATGGCAATAGCTCAGTATCTTTTACCATATGTAACACTGGGCCAGTCTACACATAAATAAGCAGAGAACTCTTTACAAGTTTTTAATACAGCAAGTCTAAAGAAATATTTTAATGATGATTTTTTATTGAAAATCTAATTAAAACATGCATTATTCGTTTCAGTTTCTACCATGGGCACTACATTTACATTTACACAAACAAATATTGAGCATGTTCATTTTAAATAAGGGGTTCTTGTCTTGTTTGTTTTTATGCAGATTTATAACATCCACAATTTAATTTAAACTGATAAGAAAATCAGAGAAGTCTATAGGACTCCTTGCAGTCTATAGGACTCTTGACCTTGCCAGCACTCATAAATACAGAGGAAAAAAAGCCCCTGTGAATAGAGTACATGACACTGAATCCTCAAAAATTTTAAATGGTAAGATTAAGAAGAAAACTGTAAAAAGAGTAAAAATGAATTTGTGTGTTTGCCTTCAGTTAGAAACCCTCCCAGTTCTTTAAGCTGATAGAGTGTCATATCTATAAATACATCTACTCTCTTAACCTCTTGCTAACCATCAGTTGCACACCATAGTCTGCATTTGGCATCAGTGCAGTCACTGCAGACAATTTGGCCACTTCTGTGACACTTGTATTGCTGCTGTAGCAGTAACAGCCTGAAATTGTGAACTGGGGCCCTGTTTTACTCTGTTCGTTGGTAACAGATAATCTGAGCAGACGGTCCCTGCTCCAGCCTGGATCCACACCCACCACAGCACTCCCACCCACATGGTGATTCACGCGACTGTGGCAGGGAAAGGTCTGATTCTGTCACACCAGAATGAAAAGCGACCTGATGAGGCATAACCTGTGTGGCATACCTTCGAATCGCATTTGGGAGGGCGTACAGGTTGTCAAATGTGTTTAAGGCGCTTAACTGGAGATCTGAGGGAAACAAAATAAGCCAGGAGAAAACTGTGGCTCCCTGGAGGTCCTGCGTAGCTGCTGGTGTCAGTCGCTGCTGGCCCAGCACCAGCACCCTCTGATTGGTGCCCACTCTGACACAGCTCTTCTGGAGGGAGAGGTGAAGTGACACTGAGGTGGCAGTGCCCAGCCCACAGACCTCCAGGACCACAGCTCCAGCAGCTCCCTGCATCGCCCATCACCTCCAGCACTCTCTGGGAGCAGCACGCCCACCCATCACCATGGCTGGCGCTGGGCCAGGCACTCTGCCCTCCTGCCCTCACCAAGGCCTAACTGGGCCAAGGTGAGGATGTGATACTGAAGTGGTCATGCATGTGGTGATGGTGAGCAGGAGCTCAACACCCATCTCCTGACACAGCACCTCCCCAGCTGCCCACTCACACAGTCATGGCTGCTCCCACTTGCCTGTTCTCTTTTTTTCTCACTGTGTGGAGTTGGGTAGCACACGAGTGCAGCAGGGTTTGAAACTGCGTTGCTTGGCACTTCTGTCTGGGAAGGACCAGCAGCAGGGACATGATGGAGGGGTGAGCTGGGGATAGGCTTGGTGTGCCAGCAGAGCTCAGTCCAGCACTGCCTCTGCCAGGTGTCCCTGCTGCCTACACGGGCTCCATGGTGCTGAGGACTGGGGACTATACCCATGGCACAGAGGGAAGAGCCAATCACTGGAATCAGCAAAGAGGCCCACAATGACAGTACTCAGCTTCATAGACTTTTATTTTTGACTCTGTACAGAACACAGCTGCAATTGTAATAAGGCATCAAATGCACTATTGAACAACTCATGATGGACTGTGATGTTTCACCCCATTGTGAGTCAGAATTTTACAAGATTAAACCAGTTGCTTAATTAGTCAGTAAACTCCATACTCATTGCAGACAGATTTTGAAAGGAATTACAAAGACTAAAAAATTGTAAACACATAAAAACCCAGCAACAACCCAGTGTAGCTTCCTAGGAGAGTCGTGGGCATTTCTGCCACGGGGCTGGCTTCAGGCTGGCAGGAGCAGGCGAGGCTGGTGGGAGGCACGCTGGGCAGCGTGCAGGCTGGGACGTGTGGTGACAGCCTCCGTGGTGATGAGCATCCCCAACAGAGGCCATGCAGCTCCCAGTGCCCCCTCAGCCGCAGCGTCTGACTGAGAAAAAGGAGCTGAGAACACGGGTCAGCAGGGACCCGTGAGCAGCAAGGACCCAGACAGTGGCAGCTGTCGCCTCGCTGCGGGGAAGCCTCTCTTCCTGCAGTTCAGGGAAGCATGGACACCTCCAGAGGGAAGGTAGAGGCTGGGGCTGGGCCCACCCAGCAGACATGTCATGAGGTAGAAATTGGGAAAGTATCTTATTTGGCAGTTGGGGCTGGTCAGAAATAAACTAAGGGCACAAATCAGGTTCTGTTTCCAGGGTACTCTGAAATCCATACTCAGAATCTGGATATGTTTACAGGGCATCTAAAACCCACTCAGTATATGCCAAAATTTAGTTCCCCAAAAAAGGAGAAAGCTCTCTAATGAATCAAGTGACAACTTTAGCCCAGGAAATGAAAAAACCACCACCAATTCTTCTTCCATTTGCACGTTTTAAAGCATTTAAATTTCGAGCAGGGGATGTCAAATTGCAAGGGTGCACGAGGGGGCAATAAATGTCCCTGGTACCATCTCATGTGAGGTGGATGGTGTGAAGGCCTGTCCACTGGCTGGTGGGCTCATACATTCATTTCCAACATCAGCCACCAGACAGCAAGTGCTTTGGTTTCTGTCTGTGCTTGGTTTCACAGCATAAGAACCTGAGAATCCAGAGGTTTTATATCACACTGCAAAATCACATCATGCTGCATTTTCTAAAGGTAATCAAAGAAATGTCCTGAGCGTTTTTATCTGCTAAACTCCTGTGCCCTGAAGGCCTTCCTTCACTTCTTTTATAGTACACACTAACACCAAAATAAAGAAACTCTGTAAGTCTTGTTGTTTAAATTTTATTACTCCTCACACTTCTGCAGTGTACATTTAGATTATGAGGTTGACTAATGTTTCCTTAAAATGCTCAGGGAAAATTTCAGGGTTCATTAAAGTATTGCAGGTTCATGATCTGTGACAGGCATTTTACAAAGTATCAGAAAACTTCTCACTTGACAAAAACACACTGACAGTTAGAGAAGCGTTCCTTTTTCTAGTGCTAATAATCAGCATTAAGGCATGTCATGGTTTCTACAAGAAATCTGTGATCCATATAGCTTAAGCTGTCATCTTCCTGCAATAATGGAATGTACTTCAATTTCATGCATATGTATAATTAAAAAATAAAAATAACAGCTCTCAAAACCACCAGCCTCAGTTTCAGAGCTCCTGTCACACAGGTGAGAACATGGGGCCCAGGCAGGTGAAAGTTTACATCCCCTGAGACATCCATCCCCCACTCCACACCATCTTGCTGACCCCAGCTCAGCAATACTTGCCCTCTTGCTCAGCATGGCTTTCCCTCGACCTGTGGAGGCCATGGCCAGTCCCCTCCCATCCTCAGGGCAGGATGAGAGGAAGCGCTGTTCCCACTTCCCCACCTTGAGAAAAGTGTCAAGTTCTGCAGGCAGTGTCCACATACCCCACCAGACAACCAAGGCCAGCAAAAGAGGAACCTTCCTTCTCTGCATCCAGATCCTCAGGCTGGTTCCTTGCTCACTTGTACTGATCACTACAGGCTGAGGTAGCTTCCAGACACAAGATGACTTTTCATGTATTTATCCTAGAGATTCAATCAGGAATCCCTGATGACACAGCCAGAAGGATGCAAGCTCTTCAGAGATGACTGTGGAGATGCTGGTCACTGCTGAGTTACTGCCTGTGAGCATGCTGTGTATCATGACATAACTGGAAGAACCACTTACTTGGCAGCAGCACCCTCTAACAAGGCAGCTCATTTAATTACACAGTGACACTGATCTAAAGCTGCAGTTGGAGCAGAGAACATGTGAAGCAGGATCTCTTTTGCAGGGCCAGTTAAAGCCTGGGTACCACACTATGGAATTTACTGACCAAGGGCGTGAATCTGGAGCAGGGCAGCTCCTTGGGCCCTTGGTCACAGGTACCCATTCCAGCACTTGCAGCCAGCAAGCACAGGGGACTGAACTAGTTAAGTCAGACTTGGGTGCTGCACTTGTCTCCTTACAAAAACAGCCAGAGAAGGGGCATGAAGAACCGAGTGGCAAAATAGCATTCAGTCTCTCTGTGAGGAACTCATGTTTCCACCATCCGCTTGTTATTCTGAACTTTGTGTTGCCCCATATTACTGGGTAAAGGGAGCATAAAGGAAAACTCCTCACCCCTTCCCAAGAGAACTTTTGTCTTATGTCTCACTGTGGGAAAAAAGTATATTTTTTTTTAAAAATGCATATCTCTGATATTTTAGAATTAACTCACAACTGTTATAGTGAAGCACATGTTTCTTCTAAGACTGCAGTCAGAGACTGTGCAGACAGAGCTCTTCACCCATGTTTGGCTTTGCCAGGCACACATACATATATAACACACATATACATATTAACAAGATATATATATATATAGATATATATATATATGTTTGTGTGTGTGTGTGTGTGTATTAAACATTGCTCAGTAAGAACTGACAGTGCTGCACTGAACAATTTTCCCAGCACTGCAAGAACGCATTAATGTTCCTCATAAACTGGCTGGTAATAAAGCAAATAGCATCAGTGGTACAGGTTTTTGGCTACAGTGCCACAGAACTGAGATTAATAGCAACATGTATCCTTGATCATCCCCTATGTTAAGTGAGTCTCATGTCATCCAGTAAACTGCCTGATACTTAACCTCTGTATTTACCTGATGATTTATTCTTTACAAATAAATTGAGTTTTATTGAATGAGTCTCACAGACTTTCCTTGCTGGTTATGAGAAGACTGACAACAACTGAAGTTTCAAAAAGGCCTAATAAGATGAAGACAGCCCCGGTATAAGTAAAGCCCTGCAGCTGAGCTTGAATTTCTTCTGGCATGTGTACTGAAGGAGAAGTGTCCAGTCTCAGCATCCCCATGCTTTTCAGTCTTTGGGTCCTTTGAGATGCCAAACAAGAGGTCTGTTAATTCACATTATGGCAGTTTTCATAAAAAGACATCTGTCCACCAGGAACTAAACTTCTTTTATATGGGTCACTATAGCTATCAGAAGTTAATGACTATCAATCATTGCTAATCTGAACTGAAATGGAGCCACTGACCTCAAGCTGAAAGAGCCTTTTGTCTCCTACTGGTACCATGAGCCATATGGTTTCCTGCCCTTTGCCTCTTATTGTATATTTTAAATAATAATCAGTAATTGTACAATTGTTTGAAAATATGGGAGGTTTGTGGCCAGTCATGACCAAGTGTTGTTCTTTCTTCCCATAGTTGTCACTTAATTGAAGAGATCTGTTTAAAATGAAAGAATTAAAAAAGCCTCTCTTAATGAAATATTAGCCCTGCTATTTGATTATTGGTTCTGCTTCTTAACATTCTGTCACATAGACTGTTAATAATCCTGAAGGCTTCAGAAATTAACGGCTTCCAAAGTGTCAAGGTCATTCTTGTTCTATATGGGAGTAATAAAAAATTATATAGGCAAGACACCAGTGGAGTATTTTATATTAGGATAAACAAGTATCTGAGGAACCTACTTATCACAATTCTCTTTTTATTCAATAGTTTTCATTATTTTATATCATTTGCATTTCATCTGGCACAGTTCCCCTTTACAACAAGTACTCATATATTGCAAACATTTGATTATAGAGCTTTAAGATAACACCATTCTTGTCAGACAAATAAACTGCATAACCAGCTATCTTTAGCTTCATCTGATTTCTTTAATGAAACGTATTTTCCTGTAGAAATGCTGCCTTAAAAATCATGACCACACTAATTATCTATGGCAAGCACATCTTCCTCAACTAACGACAGCTCAAGCATATTATCATTTGCTCCAGACTTCATTCTAAAATTGAAAGATCCATACAGCTTTGCAGACTCCTTGGAGGATGCAAACCTGCTCCTCCGGTACAGCTCCCCTTTCCACATGGACAGCATCAGCAGGCTGGAGAGCACCACGCCCCCCAGGGTTAAGAGACACAGCCCAGCGATAACACAGCGGTCCAAGTGAGCACCGATCCTTGCGCTCTCGTTCTCCAGCCTCTCCATCTCCCGCGCAGCCACGGTGCTGGGATCCACAGTCACATCTCTGGGTACCACGTAGGAAATTATCACCAGCAAAATGCCACTAACCAGAAACAAAATGGCACTAATGAATCCATAGTCAACGGATTTCCCAGCTGCTGCCTCCGAGGCAGCATCGTCCTCTTCAGAGACCAAGGAAGGAGAATCGTGCACCCATTCAGGCGGCAGCTCCCTGCAGGAGTGCTGCTGCAGAGGGGCATCCTGGCCACCTGTAGGAGAGGGGGGACTTCTTGCATGCTCCAGATTTACATTTTCATCCACATAGGTGAACGACGTCTCGAGCTCCTGGGCACAGCAGCAGGCTTTTTTCTTCCCATCCTCTTCCCTGGGCAAGCACTCGGCTGGGTGGCGGGGCTGGGACGTGCTGGAGGGTGCAGAGTGCTCCTGGGGCGAGGTGCCCAGGGAGGAGGCTGGGGTGCCACGGGGTGCTCAGCCACAGGGCCCCTCTGCAGGGGCTTGCAGTGCCGTTCACAGCGCCGGGCTGCCGCGGCAGCAGCTGCTCTGGAGTCCACCTCACCCCCCCCACACTGCTGCTGCTCGTAGGGATGGGAGGGCAGGCTCCAGCCAGTAGTGGTGCCCAGGGGCACCTGTCTGCTCTCCTCGGCCAGGTAGAGAAGCTCCATGCAAGCCATCGACCCCGTCCCCACGAGCCTCACCTCCTGGGCTACGGCATCCTCCAGCAAATGCTGCTCCTGACCTGCAGAAGCGGCTTCGCAGTACTGGCGCTGCTGTATCCCAGAAATCTTCTACTTTTTCACCAACGTTTTGTTAGGGACATGGCTTGTGTCAGCTGTTAAATGATTAAACAAATCCTCTCTGACATTCATTTCTTTTTGTCTGCAAATGAAATAGCAGAGGGGGGAAAACAACAACAACAACAAAACCGAACCCGACCACCTCACAATGATATATTAATAAACCAAAGGGAAGGTAAAGCCAATGTAATATATCAACCCTCCTCTCAACTGTTTGAGGGGAGACAGCAAACACGATTGTTTTAACCATGCATTTAAAACTGCAATCCTCTTGCAGATCCAAAATCTATTAGGGAATCTAATCAACCTTTGACATCACTATCCAATTAAGGCAGTAAGTATCCACAGAGCACTGGATAACCAGAATAACTGTGTAAAATGTCAGAGAAAATACGTCTGTTCTCTTAGAAGCATATAACTCCCATCCCCCCCTTCCAAATAAAGAATTTTACACTCAGATTCACAGACTAATTAGAAACAAACACGCAAATCCCATGTAGCTCAATAATCCAGGATCTGTATTCTCCGGTGGAAATCTGATAATCCTATGGGAAAAGCAGTGCTTTCCTGTAAAAGATCTACCATTCATCTAAGAGCTTTCGGAATGAAATTATGCCTCAAAGACTGATGACTCAAAGACGGATATTACTTCTCATCTGCAATTAATTCGTTATTACCCCTTTCGCCCGGGCCCCATCCCCCTCGAGGCCGCCCGGTGTCACGGGGCGAAGCCTGCAGCCCGACAAATGTTTTGCATGCGTAGGAAACACATGTGCGTCTATAGCACATACGTGATGGCTCACAGCCGCTGCTCACTCACGCTCTTCTCGGGACCTCAGCGGGAACCGGCCGCGCTGGGAACAGCGATTCCCGCCGGCGCCGGGGGTAGCTGGATCCGCCCGCCACCGAGCGCCCCGAGCGATGCCGAGGGAGCGGCGCGCAGACACGCACAGGCACACACGCATCCCCGGCAGGCAGGCAGGAGCACGCCGCCGCCTCCTGCCGCTGCTCCTCCCGCTGCTCCTCCTCCTGCCCGCGGGGCTCTCACCTGCGCGGCACGGCGCCGGCCCCCGCGCGCACACACGGACACACGGACACACGGACACACGCACCTACCTCCCGCCCGCCTCCGCCACCACCCGCGCTGCTCCCAGCGACCCCGGGCGGCCCGGCCGGGCCCGGCCCGGCCCGGCCCAGCCCAGGCGGGCCCCGCTCGGCACGCCGGGAGCTGTAGTCCGCCGGCGGCCCCGCTGCTGCGGCAGCGCCCGGAGCCGCGCCCGCCCCGCGCCCCCGGGGCTCCAGTCACCGGGCAGTCCCCTCCGGTGCCCGGGTCCTGGCACGGGGCCGGGGAGGAGCTTCCGTGCAGCCTTATGCTGGGTCTAGCTCAGTCATCACCCGGAGTTGTTTTCTATAGTCATGGGAGCGCACGACTTACTCCAGGGAAAGATAAAATCAGATTCTCAAATGATCCCAAAACTGCTGGAGCTGAGACGTCAAGGGACATACTCTCTGTGCAAGACTTACTGGAAAATCTCAGGAGCGTACCCGCGTTGGCAGCTTGTCCACACTCTTCCTCTGGCCGGCATAAATTACTATTAAAAAAAAAAAGACTCTTGCCAAAAAATACATAATAAATGAATGACCATTTCATTTTCGGTATGAACCTTCGCTGAGTTTTCTTGCCAATGATTTTCCTTTGCCAGTGTTAGTGATAAACTAGAATATGAAAACAAAGTATAAAGTAGTCTGAACTAAAGGTTTATTGGAGCTGAATACTGTGCTCTTGTGGAAAAACCAGGCTCTGGGGAGACAAAAAGCAAGCATGGGCAGAGGGACCTGTCACGGAGCTGAAATGAAGATGCACACATATTAGAAGTGAGCAGCACCTGCCTGCATGGCTGTTGGGCAGGAACGCAGAAGCTCAAGATGGAAGGTGAGCTGGGAAGGAACCAGAAGAGACAAGCACACACTGTCTGAAGGAGTAGTCCTAACATCAGAGAACAAGGTGATTCTCTGTAAGGACTTTTCCAGTTCTGAAGCAATGCATTAGGCCATCAAATCAGTTTTGAAGATATGTCCTGCTGAGACCCAAGACACCCAGCACAGGAGATTCAATTCTTTGTGGGAATAACTCCCATGAATGTCAAAATTACTTGCCAGGACGTGGCAACAGTAGGGCACTCACAGTGCCCATCACACAGATTGCTTAGTGCTCTGGGCTGCTTTGGATATCGTTTCAAAGCAGCTCCACGCCGTGCTTCCATTAGCAAAGTGCAGTCTTTGAAGCAGTGCATTGAATAGTGTATTATTCATTCTTTGAAGAAAAATTGTGAGGAGAAAATTATGGAATTGGGAAAATGGTGCAGGCTGTCCTTGGAGCTTTTTAATAACAGTGCCCTCTTTGAGATAAATACAAAGGAGCAAATAAAACCTAATCGAAGAAACAAAAAAGCCTACAACTGTAAATTGTTCAAATAGTTTCAAGTAAAAGAAAAGACAGAAACAAACTCTCTTTAAGTCTGTTGTACACTTCCATTTGGGAATTAGCAGGATAGGAACATACAGATGTTGGGCACTGACACTGCAAGCTGCACCTGCTGCATCTTATAGACGAATCTTAATTAAAAGCCTGACAGGAAAAATTATGGTGCTGAACCCTGGCAATGCAGCCTGGAAGAATGTATACACCTTTCCTGGCCCCTGGCACAGGCTACCAAGTCCTTGGGTGGGCATTGTCCTTCTGACAATTGATACAAAGGCAGGAAAATTGTGCGCACACAACAAATGGCCATGTTGTCATTCTTCCAAAACCCAGGAGCTACAGCATGTACTGAGCACTTTCTGGAGCCTTAGTTACTTGTTATTTAACCACACTAACATCTTGCTGCTCTGCCGCCCACTCTCCTCCGCATTTTGTGCCAGCGTGTGTTGGGCAAGTATATTAATTTGTTGCTGATAATTGCAGTCCCACAAACTATGGAGCAAACAGAGGAAACCACACTCTGTCAAGCCAAGCATTGTCTATTCTTATGTGCCTTTCCATGTGGTGCAGTGTCTCCTTTGCCTAGTACAGTTCACTCACTCAGAGTGAAATCACTGTCTAGTCACAATTCATATTACCGAGGTTTCATTTTCATGACTTTGGATGCAATGAGTTAACACCATTTTCTTGTAACAAATGTGATTGTTGCCAGTGCTTTGAGGTGTGGAGGTGGTGAAATGAATGCATAGCAACACATACTCTGCAAACTCAAGAACAGCTGGTGAAAAGATTAATCAAGTAAGAGCAGGAGTAAGAATATTTGTCACAGGGGAAAAAAGTGGCTATGTAGAGCTAAAAACCAGAGTGACGGACACACAATGGGACAGGAATAAAAGACTGGAGTAAACTGTCAGGGTGGATGAGCCTTGTTCTCTTTGCTGCAGTCTACCACGTCATACAGCCCTTTCAGACACTGAGCAGGGCTATGGTAGCAACACAGTGATAATATGGAATCTGACAGTAGGCTGATAAAGGTGTCTCAGTTGACATACATTCAATTAAATTTAAACCATGTTCTGGAGCATCTTGTAAGCTCTCTTCAAGTTGGCCCAACTATAAATGAGTGTGTGAACTAGATGTATATGGGTTTTTTTCATTCTCAGTAAACTGTGGTCACCATAAAAGTGGAAGGAGACTTGTGAGGAACTAAAAGTTGTTTCACACTTCCTGTTTGAAGCCCTACTTTTCTGTTTGAGCCTCACTGACTAGATCTGAAGGCTTCAGAAGAACCAAGCAAAACTGGAACAAGTTTTTCAAATGGTGCATCCTATCATGGTCTAGTAGAGGATGGGTTTTGCGATACTGTACTTGCCATCACCAATCCAGGTAATTTTCCAGTGTTATATGGGATCCTCAGTGAAGCATTCCACCAAACATTTGTATTCTTTTTTTCCCTCTCTGTCTTATAACATGTATACAGAGTTCTTCAATGATTTCTTTTTCACAGAATCTTCAATTCATTGCCTTGCACAGTTACAGGACCTCGGGTTTCCTGTGGTCCTTGTGCAGGTGTTGAAAGACTACAGAGCTTCTAAAATAAAGGTGAATGCCAGCCAGTGTGAATAAATGTGTATTATTCTCAGAAAATAATACATTCAGAGAAGTCTAGAGAGAATATTGCATAAACTTCCCATTTCCTCTTGAATAGATCATACTGTTAAGTAAAGTAAATTGGCTAGGGAGCCGATAACATGGGGCTGCAGAAAAATTTAAAACCTATTAGAGAAATTCATGGACTTGTGTACTGGTCTGTGAAAAATAACAAAGGTAATAGAGGGGAATGAAAAGGCAAAGCTAAGTTTAGATATTAAGTGCAAAAGAAAAAAGTGATACAGTTCTTTTTTGGCTCAGAGAATATAAGTATTCTGAGGCTCAAAAGGAAATATTTGGACAACTCACTATAAAAATAAAAATAAAAATAAAAATAAAAATAAAAAAATAAAAATAAAAATCCAGCATTTCTGTGTCTTTAAAACATGTTACTGTCACAGATCTAATGATTTATTAAAAAAAGTAGACAGGAAAGCAACTTAATTCTGCTTTGGTTGATTCACTAATGCACATCCATTGTGCATTAGTAAAAGACACAATAAGTAACTCATTTTAAAGAGATACAAGAAACCATAGATGTGTGGTATGATGTTCCAGAATTGCCACAAATAGATGAAATCCTTGGTAAAGCCTTATGCTTCTCATGTCTGAACACATGAAATCATGGTTTGGGTAAATAGCGCTCCTGAGGATGAACAAAAAAGTAATTCTCAGTCTTAGAGCAAAGGATCATCTGGGGCAGCAAAGGGCCTTTTGACCTAACACAGTAGTTGTAGCCCCACTCAGGAGCTAGTGAAGGGCAGGTAGGAATTAATGAGCTGTCAGGCTGAGGGCTGCTCCCTCAACAGCACCTGTGGAGCCTTCACTGGCCTTTACTCACCAGGAGGGAAGGGGCCAGGTCTGGATGTCCCTGGGCTGCTGCTTCCCACCTGCTATGCCCACACCAGTGACTCAAGCTGGCAACCTGACCAAATCCTCTACCACAGGTTTTACTGTTGATGCTGACCAGCCTCCCTGCTCCTTCAGGAGCTCATACTCAGCCCTTTTCCCTTCTAATCCCTGAGAAATGAGTGCCTCTGTGTCAACAGGCCTGTCCTTGACTGTACCTTGACTGTTCTAGTGTCCTGCTCACAGCTCCTCCTTGGCAGTCTGGGCACAGGTTGCACAGTGGGCCATGGCCAAGCTGGTCCTGCTGTGCCTAGAGCAGACTGACTGCTGAGCGCCAGGTACATGGACAGCACTGTGAGTGCCTAAGCTTTGGACACTGGGCTGGAGGAGACACCTTCTGCCTCCCTGTGTGCCTCCAGAATGCTGAGCACTGAGCTGTGAGATCTAAAGGAGCCTTGACAGACAGAGCCCAAGCAGCTCCTCCTTGCTGTGGGCCTGGGATTGTCACATGTCCCTACAGGCTTCTGTCCACCGATGGGGAAATACCAGCACTGTGCTGTCACCGTGCTGTGAGAGCCAAAGTTGTCATTTATTTCCCACTATGGTCATACATGAGACATAAAGGATGCGTTTCTCCCTGGGTCATCCCACAAATTGAAGATTACAGCCCTGAACCCTCTGTGGCTGTTGAGTGCCAAGTGTCATGCACATGACTAACTCCTGTCATTGCCTTTTTCCAGGTGTTTTCCTGGATGGTCATTCTCTTCGCTTTCCTGCACACTTGCCTGGAAAGACAGAATCATCTCCAGTAATCACACATTAGATCTGGGAGATGTAGTCCACCAGTTATTCAGCAGAGACAGACCTAAAAATACTAATTATAGAATGAAGGAATTTAAAGGGAAAGTGAGATAATAGACTACCCTGGAGGCAAGCCCAGCTGAAAATCAGAGGCTGCTTAGGAGAGAAATAAAGAAACCACCAAGGAGATTTTAAGCAAGGGATTTAAAGGACAGAGAATAGTGCAGAAATAAAAGGGGACTGCAGCATAATATGAGGAAATAATAGCTTGAACCATAAAGTTGGGGAGGTGGGGGTTATACTGAATCTGGAAACAAAAATTACTCTGCTCTTGAAGTACACATAAAACTATGGGTGAAAGAAGAAAGTGAAGGCTGCGGTTTCTGACAAGGCAAGGACACAGAGTCTTCAGTAATATATATATTGCTGGTGACAGAATGAGGTTTTATAGAAATTATGAGGAATACTACACAGGGATTCTATATTATCAGCACGTGTTAAAGAGTTTCTTCAACAGAAACATCAAAGATGTGTTCACATTAGAGAGGTAATGCTGATAATTTATGTAATTTACTTGTATTAAAAAGACTAAACATAAAAAAAATAGTAAAACCTTCTTCTCTTGCTAGTGCTTTATGTCCACATACTATAAAATACATTAAAAAGCTGAAATCAGTGTTCCCATTTTTAAGGCAAAGAAGCTGAAACATGGGTAACTTGTGTTATTTGTTACAATCCAGACAACACAGAACCAAAGTCAAGGCACCAAAATTAAGATTAAAGAATTGTGCCTTGAGCCTTGTTCCTCATCCACCTGTTTTAGCCAACAGCAAAGGGCAAGCAGTGACTTAGGAGGGAACTGAGTTCTTTTCTTCATACCTAAGGGGAGAACCACTGGCATGAGGGAAGAGACGCACAGAGCTATTTTAAGGTCATGAGTCATACTATCAGAGATATGCCAGGAAGGTGTACAAGTGGGGTTTTGAAGCAGAGCTAGGGTCCATGCTGATTGCTGGTGTGGCATTTGTATCTAAATTAGCAGCCATAGCAGCCTATATTTGAGAGAGTTCAAGGCAGAGCTCTCCTCCCTCTTCTTTTCCTCTCTTCCAGACTAGCTTAAGCTGACTATCATGCTGAATTTATGTATGGAGGAAAGCCTTGCCCATGTGTCTAGTCCTGGCCCCATCGCAATCACTATAGCATTTTTGAAATCAGTTTTAAACACACCAGGATTTCTTACTGTCCTTCCTCATCTCCTAATAATGTTGAGGTTCCTTCTGGAACAGTGTCTGCAAGGAGTTGTAAAAACCTCTAGGAGTACAATGACTAAAACCTGGGGTAGATAAACAAAATGGGAAAAGTAAGACTAATCACAGCAATACAGGCCCTGACAGATCTGCCAGACTCTTCCAAAAGGCAACATTCCTTCTAAAATACTGAGAAACAGTGAATGAAGTGCTACAAAATAAACTGCAAGAAGCAATCCTTCTACAGGGCCACGTAAATAAGCTAGATCATTTTTCTATGCATTTTTCTCTCTGACATCCAGTGATTTGGTCCTGTTTACTTTCCAAGAGAATGTGATCAGACTGAAACTGGAAGGAAAAATATTTGATCTTTTTAAACGGTCAAACCTTTAAAGTCCAGTCTGTCCCCTGAATTTTGAGAATGCTACTAGATGTTTTTAAACAAGACCTCTATCGATGTCAGTGGCAGACATTGCAGACCAAACACCCACAGAGCAATAAACATTAAATTCATCAGATATGGTCAAGGCTTTTAACATTCTTTTTCTTGTCACGTAGGCAAGATTCATATTCCTAAGGAGGTTCTACTTGCTGTCCTCCTTTGATAGCCTTGGAAGAAGGAGGAGCATCTCTTTTTAAGGCTGAGCTTAACGGAGGTATCTGGAATCAATAGTGGAAAACAAAACCTGACCTGATGGTTTTATTTCAGTTAGGAGGCATGAAAAGAAATATGATGTCATGCTCTATATTAAACCAGCTCTCTGAAAGCTTTTAATTGCAGTGTGTTTTGAAGCCATATATTCAAATGGTGACAGCACACTGAGTTGGCTCCTTCACAAACAGAAATCTTAGAGAGTCACATGCTGCTGAAGAAAATGTTTTACATTTTTCTGTCCTTGACACATCAGAGTCATTTTTATCTGGTTACTGTGTTATGCCTGCAACAGAACTGCAGTGATAGTAAAATCTGCGACATTCAGGCAGGACTGTGGGCACAGTATGAAAAAAGGCAGTCACTTACTTGAGCTCCTAATACATTATTTGTGGGAAATCAATATTTTTTGTAATAAATGCATACACACATCTATCTATTCATTCAGGAAAATAAAAATGTCTCTATCCCATTGTTGGTTAAAAGCAGAAAGCAAAACCATAGAGGCCTTAGTTCACATTGGCTAATTACCACATCTTCCTCTGGCAGTGTCTGGGGAGACAGACAGACAGGTTGGGTTTTGCAGGAAGGTTGCCTCTTGAAAAGAGGAAGATCATTTTTAACTTGTGGCAAAGACCTGGTTCCTAAGCAAACAGGTCTCCATTACAGAGGTCTGAATGCTCTCTCCATTGCAATGGGATTTATTTCAGTGTGAGACAGCTGAGTGTCTGGTGAGAAGTGCCTTGGTGTGAAACCTCATTGAATGGAGTCAGAACAGGAGTGCTGGTGTAGAGGAGCCTAGAAAAGGACTGTAGTGATCCAGGTACCCCTGGGGTAGTCCCTAGGCTTGATCAAGGCAGTGCCTGACTAGGCTGAGCAGGCAACTTGTGGATGCAAAGAGATCCCTACAGATAGATAGCTTCTGCTGGATAGTGAGCACCTGGCAGTGGATGAGCAAGGAAGGAGGATTTGTTCTTACTGTGTGCTAAATGTATTACTGCTGTGTCTTTCCTTGAATAAAGATTTATTTGTCCATTTTCTGAGAGTCTTCATGAGTGGGTAAGTCAGATCTAACAAGGACGTGTGGGTTTCTGGCACTTCTTGAATGGGGATTAAGCTTGGTTTAGTCATTTGCGTCAAGAGATGTCAAATACATTGATGCTATTGGTTTCTGTTCTTATTAACCGCCTGGCTTAGAATTGTATGTACACAGTATACTCACATGTATAATAGGAGTTCTTTGCTTAATCTTACTACTGAGGCATCCATGCATGTATACACACGTAGGTACTCACAAATAGCTATGTGGAGTTTTTCATGGAGAGTGGGAGATTTGGAAATGAATTTCCACTCCTCCTTTTACTCCAAGTGACACACTCTCCCCCGCACAATATTATACATAAAATGAACCATGGAGAGCTATTTTCCCAAGCAGACGGAAATGATGTTTTTTGAGGTGGGTAGCTGCATTTCAAAGCCAAAAATCTGCATGGAAGATATTTGTGCTGTGCCATCTGGACAAGTTTTTAATTAATGTGGAAAATGAAAAATTAACAGAGGGACTAACAGTTTCTTCATGTTCAAAGATATAATCCTGCAGCGAAAAACATACCCATGGTTATACTTCCAAAGGATTTATAAAGTGCTTTTAACATGGGTATATAAAAACGAAATCAGACTAAGAAAAAAATATTTTAAACATTTATGATTAGTTTCATTAATTAATTAATGTTATTAATTTAGAAATATTCTATTTTCTTTAAGAAAAGATAGCAAGAAAGGATAATGACAAGTAGTTGAAGATACAATTGTGTGTATTCTGAATGAGAGATTCATTCCATCTAATAAAATAATAATGATAACATTAGAGGAGGAAAGAGGGAGAGGCGTATCACTGTTTTGGAGCACATAATAGGAGTTTAGCTATATGCCCATTTACATGGCTGTCCTAGGGTGATGTTTGTATCCCCATTTGTGTGTTCTGCTATGTTGGATGCTATGTTCTGTGCCTGTGAGACTGGCTCTGAAGGACAAATGTTTTGTTTTGGTTCTGTTATCAGCCTGCTCCCCCCACGACTGGCGGGACACAGGGACGGGGCAGTACATAGTGTGGCTGTTGTTTTTTACTGGTCTTTTTGTGCTTGGCTCTAGCTCTGGCTTCTGCTTTTGCTCCTGCTCCTGCTTTGCTTTTTTCTTGCTTTGTTTTTGGGTTTTTTTCCCTTTTTCCTTTCCTGTAACTACTGGAACCTGCTCCGGGCTGGGACCTGAGAACACCTTGTGTCTGCAGCAGCATCCCCAGCGCCAGAGGGAGTGACAGCAGAGCGACCACCCCAAGAGAGACTCGCTGATTTGTCATCTTTTCCAGAGCGGTGAAAGAGTGTTGTCATCTGGTATTGTTCATTTTGTGTGCTGGGGGTGCTGTGCCTGTTAAATAAACAGGCTCTTTCCACTTCTCTCCGAGGAATCATTCCCTAACCGGCTGGGGGGAGGGGCCGTGTGGGTTTGCTCACGGGAGGGATCCCCCTTTGGAGGTTTTCTCCCAGATTTGCCCTAAACTAGGACAATGGCAATCCACCCTTTTTGCTACCTGAGCATCAGACAGTAATAAAACATGGTAAAACTGGAGACTGAGTTTTCTGCCTGTCTTCTGAAGTTTTGAAATGCAAAGTGTATGAAGACTATTTAAATCGCATTGCTTTTCGATCTTTGAGAAATATTGTCACTTTTTAACAACAGATCTGCTCCTTCATCTGATTTTCTGGTAATATCCTTAAATCAGTAGGATTTAAATCCTTATTTTTGGATGATAGGAGAAATCAAAGGATACTTGTGACCATGAAAGGTTTTATTCAATTTGTCTCAGGACAGATATATCCTTCTATGTCCATATATATCCACATATTCTTCTTGTCTGATGAAACTCATTTAATGAGTTCAAATCCAAGAGGGTGTTTTTATATCTTGGATTAAAATTCAGTGGGTTTGTGCCTTGCTACAAATCTGTCTTTTCCTTCCTCACAATTTTCTGTAACAATTTTATTAATGTTTCAATGATTTTGAGATCTTGGAATAACATTGCAACTCACAGTTAAATTGAAATGATACAATTTTTTTTTAAGTTAGAGGAGAAACAAGCACAAAGTAACTCTGCAAGTGTGAACCCAAAGGCGGAGGAAACATATGTCTCTCATGGGAGCAGGAGTTAACTGATTCAATGTGAGTAAAGGATGGTAAGATTTCAGCATGAGACAACATCTCGACTTAAAGTGAATCACTCCCCAAATTGACCAGAAGTTGGAGCAGAAGGAGAAAATATTATGACTCTGATATTTAGGTTATCATGAAGATACTCTGCACTTAACACCATTCTTTAAATTACTTAATAAGCACAAGCGTATATACCAAAGTCTCAGTTTAGGAAATATACTTAAAACATCAAGACAATAAGTGTTCAGGACAAAACTCTAAATTTATTTCTAATATTATTCAAATTTGAAAATTACATTATGTTTATATAACATGTTAAAACCCATTAAATGTAGTCTATGGATTAGTGCAAGATGTTCTGTGGTCTCCAGAATTTCCTACCTTCTTGGGCATCTTCATTCTGTGCAGACTGTAAGACTGTCTTCTTTCTGTTTCCTGCTGAAATTTTCTGACTGTATTTTTAACTGTGGATTTTTCCCTGACTTGCTCTACTACTCAGCCTCAAAAATTATATGAATCCAGTGGAGTCAAGTTTGGCATTCATCTGAGTAAATGTGGAGCTGGAACACAGACTTCTACTTTGAACCAGCTGTCTTGACAACTGGGAAGATCAACGCAGTCAACAGAGATAAAGATGAGATTCATCTGACTAAGTGTAGGCACTTACTTTAGAATTAGGTGAGTAGTACACCTGACTGTGATTGCTGCTCACGTTGCTCCATCACCCACAGTCATTCTCACTGTGTACAGATGTGTTTAGATCAATTCCACCATAATTGGGTAGTTATAATTAATTTTCAGGGGATTATGGTAAAAATCTCATTTTCAAAATGCTGCCTGCCTCCTTGTTAGTAAGGCTTCCCAAACCCCATGCCTGAGCTGGAGTGTGGTGGCCTCAGTTTCTCTCATAGCTTGTCTTCTCTTCCTCATGGCTCACCGGTTTTCCTTGTTGCTCTCCTCTCTGCTTCTTCCATGCTTCCCCTTTCATGTTGAATATGTCTTTACGAGAGAGAAAAGGGAAAGTTTTCACCTCTATGAGCCACCACTACATGACAGATGTTTTGCTGAACTTAATCTACTTCATCTAATATCTGAAGCATTGCTTTGAGTAAGAGACCAGGTCTTGTGAAACCCCACTTGTAGTACTGTGTACAGTTCTGGTGTCCCCAACACAAGAAGGACATGGAACTCTTGGAGCAAGTCCAGAGGAGGGCCACGAAGCTGATTAGAACACTGGAGCACCTCCCCTATTTGGACAGGCTGAGAAAATTGGGTCAGTTCAGCCTGGCAAAACAAAGGTTGTGTGGGGATGTCCCAGCACCTTCCAGTACATGAAGGGGGCCCTTACAGGGTTGCTGGAGAGGGACTCTTAGTTCAGAACTGTAGTGATAGGACAAGGAGTAATGGGAACAAAATGAAAGAGAGGAGATTTAGGTTAGCTATTAGGAAGAAATGTTTTACTTTGAGGGTGGTCAGAACACCCCTCTGGGAACAGGTTGCCCAGAGATGTTGTGGGTGCCCCAATCCTGTCACTGTTCAAAGCCAGGTTGGATAAGGCATTGAGCAGCCTGGTCTAGTGGGAGGTGTCCCTGTCTATGTCAGGGAGTGCTAGATGATCTTCAAAGCCCTTTCCAACCTTTTAACATTCTATGATTCATTCTACAATTCTATGATTCAATGGTGAAATGGGTATGTGGTAGTTCCTCTAAAATCTAGAATTATGCATAAGAAACAGCAGTTTCACTGTTTTGCAGTAGTGAATATATTTTATAGTCTAAGGACTTGTGTCCTGCTCACTGCTCGTTGTTGCACTGTTGAGTTTGTAAATTCCTCAGGGCAAGTGTAGGGTTTGTGTTCATCATCATCTCATCATCCACATCCCCCTGATGTGCAGGTGGGTGAAAGAGAGAAATTACCTGACTACTTTGCTCTCTCTATATATATATTTATTCATCATTCATATTTGATCCTTATTCGGCAGAGCATAGATGCAGCTAATAAGGATGTGATCACAAAGTCACATGTGACTTTAAATTTTCATTATTTGCTATTGTGAGAAAAATGAGTGAATGGATTTTGCTTGCAGGTGCAGAGATGTCATTTTGAAGATGTGAGCATTAAACAATGGAGGTTGCCAATTAGATAAGGTGCTAAAACATATAGTTGCCAGCATATGTATCGTCTCACTCTACTTATGTGTTTATAGTGCATTTTGGATATGAGCCTAGAAATTTCAAAGTAAACATATATTCTTATCCTAAATTGTATTTCTGTTTAACAATATTTTTTCTGCTTATAACTTTAGTTTTTACTTTTTTCCCATAACAAAAATATAAAATTACCACTTTGAGTTATGAATATATATTGATGGGCCAGCACCACATAAAATTTACTTACTACCCAGTCCATACTGAATCTTGATCTGAAATTTTCTGTATGTATGGACAAATGGTGATTTAATCTAGATATATTGAAAACATGCAAGCATATTGGGCAAGAATATGTAAGAAAATGTTTAAAATTATTCTTGGAAAGTATGAATTGTGAAAGTAGTTTGTTATTGATGATGTTACATCATAAATATAGGTGTACATTTAAATGTACATTAACTTTTGTACAGGTATTTCAAGGATGATTTATACATTTCTGGAAATGCAAACACTCAATTTTCTACCACTCTGGAGGTAAAGCAAAATGCCTGCTCATTCCAGTGCATGCTGTCTGTATCTTCAGCTGCAGCAAAACGGGAGCTTAATTTAACTTCTGTCTTCAGGGTCCATTCTAACACCAGTTACTGGAGAAAATAACCTTACCTTCAGGTGTTGAATTTAACTTTTTAAATTAAATTTTAATTTGAAGAATTAAATAATTCTTCATAACTAAAAAGCAGAGGTATGCAAGTAGTTACATTGTTCTCTTCTGCCACTCTACTCTGTGTAACATCTATCTATTCTTCATATAGGAATAAATTAGTCTGCTGTTGTGGAAAAATGCTGTTAAATAAAGCTGATCTTGAGGCCATGAGTTTATCTGAATATTGTTTGATGATGTTGCTGTTGTTCTCGATGTTTATAAATTGTAGGAATTTATTTCTAAGATCTCAACCTGGAAAAAATTGCAATATAAAATTAAGCCACTGTCTTTGATTTCTTCATTTTAGGTGATGCTTCTCTGGAGGCAGGAGATGTGATTTGGAGGAATAATTGAGGTTTCAGAAAATAACTTACTGTAGAAACTTACAGAAATATCATATATTTAGGTAGATAGTAAACTATGATTCTTTCAAGCCTCTTAGATAAAAAGTTATTTTATATAAATTTTATGATGTTTAATAATAAATTATTTATTTCATGAAGGGCCTCTGTGGGAGACCAGGAAATCCTTCTGATTGTCCTGGGAAGATTTATAAGTCACAAGAATTTGGATAGCATGATAATTAGTATGTCATACAGTGAAAAAGTAGAATTTGTGGATTTTAGATGAGAGATCAGGGGGCAAAGATGGAGGAAATGGGGTGTGTCCCTGAGCTTCTTCTTCATCCTCTTGTTCTCCATCTTCTGTGGTGGTGTGGCACATTTGGATTGGTTTGGAACAGAAGTACACTGTACAACATAGTGGATAGATATTGGAGAATTGTTATAAATAAAGTACACGTAATTTTCAGTATAAAAAATAGTGCCCTCCCAAGGGCAGGCAGACTAGCAGATGATGACGACGAAGACAGACCAAAAAAGAGAGAGCAGAGAAGCTGTGGCAGGCCAGGGAACAAATATGAGATAAGCAAAGAATAAAAAAGTTCCTGAACACGAGAAAACAGACGACTCAACCTCTTCTTCAGACACAGAGCCAGAGAGAAACAGAGACACAGCTGAAACAGAGACAGAACAACAAGAAGAAGAAAAAAATACAAATATATTTTAGAAAATAACAGGCCTCCAGTGTTTTGATATTGTTAAGAAGAATATATTTGATAAGGGAGGGAAATCATAACCATTCTCTAGTTAGAGTTCCAGTGAGAGCTCTAACCAGGTTTTTACCCTTTACAGAGAGGCATGTTGAAAATAAAGTAGATCAGTATTGAGCAGTGAAGAAAGACAACAGCCATACAGAGATACAGGGTTAAAACAGCTTCTCATTGATGTTCAAATATCTCTGAAGATGATGTTAAAGGAAAGGACAGAACGAATCATTCCAGTATCTAAATACAGACAAACAGAACAACTGCCAAGTGTAGCACCCTAAAGCATCTAAACTGGCACTAGACATCTATCTGGCAACTGAATCCCACCCACAGAGCCTACCTTGATTTTACAAACAAGTGGGATCTCAATTTGACAATCTCAATGCCTGTTTAGAAAACAGATTTAGGTAGATAAAAGATCACATTTAACCTGGAGATCTCTTTTGGTCAAGGTAAAAAAAAGTTCTTGAAATCATGTGTCAAAATGATTATCACTGTCTGAAGAGCTGGAGGAAGCTAGGAGGCTGCAAAACCAAAACATGAATTTAACCACTGATGCAAGACATGCCTGGGGCCTTGACAGCATCCCCTTTCACTGTGACTGAGTGCCTAAAGAGGCTTATATTCTGCTCACAGAGCAAAGATCTCTTTTTCCTTGAAGAATTCTAAATTATTATCTTACAAGACAAGGAGAAAGCAAAACACACTCAGTAATTGCTGGGATGCTTGGTGGACTGATGCAGTGAAAGATCAAAGCATGCCTAAGAGAGAGGAATTAATCTAGCTGAAAGTTTGAACAGGTATGAAAAGTTCTGCTGCTGATGATTTTTTTGGATGAATTTTTAAATAGTGCTTTTAAATTCTTGTCGATGGCATTTAGAGCACTCACTGGATATCCTAAAGCATGGAATTTTTAAATGGGAATAAGCAAACACTACCTTATTTGATGGAGCAAGGCAATTTTTCAATTAATGTGAAAAAGCAATGTGAGTCATCTCACAAAATGTCATTCTGTCCTCCTATGCTAAGGCAAGAAAACCTTTCCTGCAGAATATTCTTAACTGTTACCATCCTCTAATGGATGATAAATCCCATGTGAAAAAACAATACATTTTTACCCAAAACAAGGCACAGCCCTCTAGAAGAGTATGTGATGTTGAGGTCAGCCAGAAGCCAGATGTGAAGGACTCCTTACAATATCAGTGTTGCAAAAGATTTGTAAAAAATCCCTGTTGGAGAAGATGCATTGGATAGCCAAGAGTACCTTTACTTGATGCAGAGAAATGTCCTTCCTTGGATCTGCAGGGCTAAGAGAAGCTCTGTGTGCTTCCAGGAAAAGAGAGAAACCAGTGGATCTTTGGCAGTGGTGATCCAAAATCTGTGGCTTTGATAATCTCACTGGGGCTTAACTGATAGCACAGAAGTTCACCCAGGGCAAAGTTAGATTTTGTTGACTGGAGACACCTCATCTGGGCACATATGAGATGATAGGAGAAGGAAGAAATTCATGTGATTGCTGAAGGGATCAATATAATGTAGATGGGAATGTTTTTTTCACCCTTACTGAGACCCTCATGTTTTCCTCATTTCTGTCTACATCTGACTTTAAGCCTGTGTCTGATATCAGTAGCATGTTTCACATAAGATCATCCTGATTTGCTTTTCTAGTCCTCTAAAAAGAAAGAATTACATGTGAATGTGTATTTTAATGTTATTTTGTTGTTCCTACGCCACTACCAATTTAGATGCAGTACATTATCGGCTTTTGTAATTTTTATGTGATGCTATTGATGTGTGGATTTCTGATTGTAATTTACTTAGTATAATGAAGGCAAATCAGGATAAAAAAGCCCAAACAAATGACTAATAGAAAATTTAGTTTTCAATTCTTATGTCTGTATTAATATAAATTCAAATTATTTCACTGCAGTCATTGAGTTATAAGCTTATATCTCTATATTTACAGTTAGTTAAATAACCAATGATTCAACCACTTTTTGATTTTCATGTGCTTGTCCTCATCCTCATTAAGCCTTTATAATGCCATTTATGCTTATAACATGTAAGAGAATGTTATTCCACTGGAGAAATGTCATTACTACCATTTAGTATTGCAATGGGTAGAGTTTTTCCGGTCCAGAAAATTTCATGTTGACATTTTTTCAGGTAACAAATTAATCAGACAGAAGACAGAATAGAATTTTAAAAACCCAAAACCAAACATCTGCTTATGTTGTTATTGCCAGCTTCTAATTCAGCACTGATGAGTGTATGTTTTTCACAGTGGAAGGTTTTATTTTTCAGTTACTGGGTGCTTTGAATGAGCTCAGAGTGAAAAGCTGAACTTTTATTGTTGACATCCATTCTGAGCAATAGAAATGTTAAAATAGTGGTATTTCTACACTTCTAATCCCCAAATTCACCCCATTGCCTGATCATTGCTCCACTGATAAGTGTGCTGATGCAAAGTGCAGAGTATGATCTTTCTCTCGGTCACAGGTGACTTGCATTTGGAGTTTTTTAAGGATGTTTGTGCTGTGAAGCAATCCCAAGGCATCACAAGAAAATAAGAGGTTGCTTTGACAAAGTGAAGAGATTATTTGGTCGACCTGCTCATTTTTCAATTTCTCAAACACATTTGAGAATCAATAGCCTACTTTAATGCTTGCAGCTTTTTTTTCCATAGGGATTCTGAAAATGGGCTCTGTTCCTAATATCTCTTTAAAATGACATCACAGACTGACTTTCTTCTAATGGTTTGAGGATCCTGAGCATACACAGGCTCAGGTTCTGTCTCTAAACTTTTACCCCCCTGCCTGCAAGTACCTCCTCATTTTTAGAGTAAATTAGTAAATACTGGTGTTTTGGTAGGGTTTCAGCTGGCTTCATCTGGTCTCCACTGTCCCTGTTGTGCCTGGTGGACAACACTGATTTTACTGTGAGCCTTAGCTTCTGCCAGGAGCATCCTATGCTGTGTGCTGGGGAAGGGGTGCAGCACATGCAGCTCTACAGAGGAGCTGTGGAGCTGAGCAGGACAATCTGAAGTGGAAAGGAAAGACACAATATTGTTCAACACTGGCCTGAGTTAGTTCATGTTGGATTAACTGGAGAGGAAGAGAATTGTTTAGCCTAAGTTTATAAGGAGCACAAAATAATAGAACAGCTGGAGATACAGGGCATTCTAGATGACAGTGCCATTTTGAACACATTATTTCTGCCTTTTTGAGTATACTCATACAAGCCTCAGGAGGGACATTGTTTAGAAATTCACTTATACTGGAGTGATGTTAAGGCCATGTCACTCTCAGCTTCTGCAAAGTGCCCCATGTAATCTTCACACAAATGTTCTGCAGGGACTTGGCTGCTGGTGCCACCGCAGCAGCAGCAGATTTGGTGTCCAGGGACTCAGTGAGAGGGACTTGCTCTGGAGTAAGGAGCTGGTAAGGCAGCATCACCATGGCATTTACGGAGAGGTTTTTCTCAACAGACATTTGAGAGATTCATACAACGTGTTGGACAGACAGTACCACCACATTTAGGCCTGAAGTTAATGGGTGCTGTCACAGCTCAGCACTCCTGAAAAGCAGCAGGTTGAGGAAAATAATGATGGGCTTTGGTGGTTTAAAAAAAGCTAGCCCTGTCCGAAATAGTCTTTGTTACTTACTTGAGTGTTCAGGCATTGTGAACAGGCAATGAAAATATTGGTAAATGTAGCAAATAAAGACAAATGCTTAAAATACTACATTTATTAGTTAATATATTAAGTTAAAATAATGATCAGTTAGCATATTCATTATTTAAAAATTTCCATTTCTTACTAAACACTATATATTTTTCATGCTTATTCTAGAATATACTAAATACCAGGCTTACAGTGCCAAAGCAGTGGGCAGGCAGACCTAGGCAGTCCTGTAGCTGACCAGCTTGGAATGGCAGTGGGAAGGTGGGGCTGCACAGTCTAAGAAGCCTCTGTGAGAAGGGCAGGATCTTGCACAGTACCATCCCAGGGCTGTATCTGCAGTGAAGAACTTTCCTAGCCTTCCTATCCTGGAATCAGGAGGAGGCTGGGAGGAATCACTCCCAGCCATCATCTCCTTAAATCACTGCTCCTCCCATGAGCCATGCCAGCCCCAGTGTGCCATCTGGAGCCAACTCTGTGCCACCATGGCAAGCCTGCTCCCAGGGCTGGAGGAATTTTCTTATCCCAGTCCATCCCAAGGAACTCTGCCATGTAAAATTATTTTAAGCAGATGGCAACTGGATGAAAACCAAGGGTGGGAGGCTTTTAACGTTGCATGCTAAAATTGTGCAGTGACTTGTGCGAGCCAGTACCAGGCCAGTGCCCCCACTGGCACTGCCTGAGGGTGGCCAGGGGTTGCAGAGACCCCACAGTGGCCAGGGGCCAGCACCAACTGCAGCAGAGATGGACTCTTCTCTTGCCTCCAGGCAGAACTGAGATACTACTTTTTCTCAGAGGATGACATGGCTTCACTAGTCTGTGTCCAGGGTAAAATGGTAATACGGGACTGTTTGGAAAAGTTATGTAAGAAGCATTGCCTGCTTCATTGTTTAATCTATTAAGGAAGTATCTGTGATTTATTTAAGATTCTAGCCTCTTTTTAATTATGTTTTCAATGAGTTTGCTTCATGAGTACTTATAAATGGTTTTTTCCTGAAAAATGTAATGACTTCAAGTGAGTAATAGGTAATTCATTGAAAAAAAAAAAAAAAAAAAAAGAATGGTGCCTTAAAAGAATAAATTGGCAATGAAATTCTTCTATTAAAATCAGATATGAGACATGATTTATATCTATTGCCACCAATGCCAAAAGAATATTCTTTTCCTCTCTCCTGAAAACCTTCAGACTCGTGACATGGTGTCCAAATGCAAATTTCACAATCATTGCAAAAGGGAATCAATGGTACTTCCAGCCTTTTTAATATTTCCAGATAAAAATCTTCTTAAAAAAAAAAAAAAAAAGACTATTCAAAATCATAGAATAGTTTGAATTGGAAGAGACTTTTAAAAGTCATCTAATTCCAACTCCCCTGCAATGAAATCAAGATCTTAGTATAATCAGCTGAAATTATACATATATATGCATATGTTTCTTCAGGCAAAATCTACAGCTAAGTTAAAGGTTTATTGGGATGAGAAACATTTTTATCACAGAAAATTGTGAAATAACATTTGTCTTTTTGTAAAAAAAAAGGAAGACAAAATTGTCACAGTTAAAGATTATTTTCTGTAGCTGGGTAAGTTGTTTATTCATTTCTAAGTGACAGTCTTCAGATGGCTTTAGATTCCTCAGAGAACACACCTGGTACTTAAACTCTCTCTTAAAGTAAATTTTTAACACCTTTTTTCATAAAGGTTCATACATTCTGGCAACAAGAGATAGACATAAAAAGCCAAGTCAAAAACCAAAACAATATCCAGCAATTGCTAGAAGTTTACTAAATTGCCTAAGTTACACAGATGTTGTGTGACTGAATTAACTGAACACCACTGAAGTTAAAAACATAGTTTAGCTGAGGAATTTATTGACAAGTCCTTTCTGTGCTACAGAAAGCCTAAGAAGTGCTGGAATCGGTTGAATTAAAGAGAGGACATCTTAGCAACAGCTTTAACTTTCAAAGCTAATTGAGCAGGGGATACAAGAGGCTTGTATTTGCCCTCAAATTATCTATTTGTCTTATTCAAACTCATTTCACATGCTGATTTTCTGATATGGACATCCTTAAACCCATCTGCTAGAGTGCCATTGTGATTCTTCACATCATAAACTGATGCAGCAGTTGCAGAGGAGCAAAGCACCAAGCCCACTTCAATATAGGTTCTGGGATAAATGTGCCAAACATACATATACAATCCTGGTAAGAACAATGAGCTGCAAATTTTGTCTATGTGCTCCCTGAAAAGGGCCACAGCAGGAGAATTTGGCCTCATACCATTAGTGAACACTTTTTATCCTTGGCTGCCTTTGCTGCTCATTTCTGGTTTGGGGTTTTCACAGAAAAGAAGCGGTTCTCTGAATGCACACAGTTATTTGGGAGCTCAGCCCTCTGCACAGACATTCTCTGTGACAACTAGAAATAACTGAATTTTCGATGCAGTTTTCAATACAGTCTTTCTTTGTCACTCTGCAGGATCACTTAGAATAGCAAAGTTTTGACATTTTTTGTCAAAATCAGAAAATGGCAAAACATGATTATCACATGTTTAGGATGATTCATGGCCAAATCCATGACTTCCAGTCCCAGCTAAAGCAGAAACTCCTTCGTTATTCTCTCTCTCCTGTCCTCCTAGAAAGAAGGCAAAATATTTTTCCTCTCTTCCTCTCCATCTACCCAATATGAATAACCATTTCATAGATGGATCACATCTGCACCTGGTCAATGTTTCACCAACACAAAAATAGGACTTAGAGAATTCTGAATAAACTGGCATAAAGACGAATGAATAAACAAATAAAATTGATTATCCTGAAATGCTCCATGAAAAAAATAGAAAAATAAGGTGATGGAAATATAATTTAAATGGCAAGGAGAAATGTCTATCTGTTAACTAGTTCAGAGATTATTTAATCAAGCTCAAAAGCTGTATATGATAGCCCATTCTGAAGTAGCTCCTAAAATGGACATTTAAGTGAAAAGGCTCTTCTGATAAACTCTTCAAGGCAAACTACTTTCTATCTGATTCTAAAGGAAAAGATTGGCATCAAGGCCTGTCAATATGTGCCCAGGATGACAGTTAAAAATGTGTGTGAAAAACCCTGTGACAAAAAGGATGGCAGTGAATGGATCAGGGAAAGATGTTAATGTATTTTTGCCTAAGCAAAAGCCATGCTTGGGTGATATAGTCCTGTTTTGTATCCTCAGTTCATTTTGCTTGTCATGGGGATATCTGTGGCTTGCTGCAATGAGTAGCTTCCAAGAGGAAAGGATTACCACTCCACCCAGGAACTGTGGTGTAGGCTGTGCAGCACATGGTATGGGGTGTCCCCAGGATCAATAGGTGATGCAGTAACATGACTCAGAAATTAGTGAGAATAAGCAGAATCCAACTCCTAAGACATTTACAATCCTATTTTTGCTAATTAAAACAGTATAGAAGGGATAGAAAATGTGATCAGGCTCCAGTTTTCTGTGAGGGCCAGAGGGAAAGATTTTGATAAGAGGGGAAAAGATAAAGGATGTTTTTCTGAAGTATTTATTGTATTGAAATATGCACATAGAAAAACTAGCCCCAAAGAAATAGAGGGTTTTTTTCCTAAATTTATTTCAACATTTTTCACCATCTGACTAAACTCACCATACTTCCCAAAATACCCTTTCAGACCCATATCATCAGAGTGGGGTGGCTTCAGATGTACAGAACCACAGAATCACTAGGTTGGAAGAGACCTTCAAGATCATTGAGTCCAACCCATGCCTAACACCTCAACAAAATCATGGCACCAAATGCCACATCCAGTCCTTTTTCTTAAACACATCCAGGGATGGTGACTCCACCACCTCCCTGGGCAGACCATTCCAGTATTTTATCACTCTTTAAGTGAAAAACTTTTTCCTGATATCCAAGCTATATTTCCCTGGGCATAGCTTATGGCTGTGCTCTCTTGTTCTGTCAGTTGCTGCCTGGAGAAAGAGACTGACCCCCACCTGACTGCAGCCGCCTTTCAGGGAGTTATAGGGAATGATAAGGTCACCCCTGAGTCTCCTTTTCTCCAGGCTAAACACCCCCAGCTCCCTCAGTTGTTCCTCACAGGGCTTGTGTTCCAAGCCCCTCACTAGCCTCGTTGCCTTCCTCTGGCTGAGTTCAAGTGTCTCAACGTCCCTCCTACCAATTGAAAGACAGTGAAGTTCAACATTTTCATTAGGAATCATTTGTCCACATGAGAAAAGAAAAAGAACATGGTATTTCACTTCATTTGCCTCTAAGAGAGATGGTCTGAGCCATGCACTGTAGTTCAGGCTCTGACATTATTCACTGTCCATGCCTGTTCCAGTAGTTGGAGTCCCAATGGCACAACAGACCAATTACTGTCATGTTAGTGAAAAAAGAGATGAAGTCAACACAGAATTTAGGATACATTTGTGCTTGTGATGTGTGAATACAGTTCATTTTTTGCAGAAGTCATGCAATGTTGTTTGTGTACACCTGTGGCTGCCACACTCACTTTAAACCACCTGCTCTTTCTGAGGCATGATAATTAGCAAAGGTTCATTAATTGAAGATATAGCTAATGACCACAGAAGAAGCTATTGCTGCCTCAGGTTTTAGCCTGGGATGTGCCCCATCAGATTCTGACCTCTTTAGCTCAAATGAGCCATTTTTGATGCTCATGCTGGTATGCCAAAGCAGGGGGATGAAGGCCCACAATGAGAGGTAAATAAACCCAGCATGGAGCACGAGGCCAGTGCTCTTCTCCTCCTGATCCCATCACCACTTCCATGACCCAGTCCAAGGAGTATAACCTTTATGTAGTAAGTGGAACTTGTGGTTGAAGTGACAACAGCCTCCAAAGCTGGACAATTAGAAAACTTGCACATGAAAAGGCAGAAAAGTGCCCAGGTGTCAGTATTTTAAAAAACTAAAAAATTTTTTTCTTGTTGTGTTGTTTCACCTGACTTTTCTTTGTCTCTGTCTCTATGAAAGCTTCTGTTTCCCCCAGCCCAGCGTCTGAAGAAGAGGTCGAGGCCGTCTGTTCTCATGTTGTTCAGGATTTGTTTATTCTTTGTTATCTTACATTTGCAGCTCTGGCCTGCTGAGGTCTTTCTTGCAGGCCAGGTTGTGAAAACCTCCCACCACCCCTAGGACAGTGTTATCTTTTATACTAAAAATTACGTATGCTTTTTTTACAATAACTCTCCAATACCTATCGACTATATTGAACAGTGTACCTTTACTCTAAACCAATTAAAACGTGCCACCACCACAGCAGAAGATGGAATCTAAAAGACCAAGAAGAAGGACAGGGACACACCCTATTTCCTCTGTCTTTGACCCTTAAACTCACATTCTAAAACATCAAAATTCTACTTTTTCACCCTGTGATCTGTTAATTATCATTCTACCTAAATTCTTGTAACTTATACATTTTCCAGGACAGTTGGACGGATGTCCTGGTTCCCACACCCAGGCTGCTCATAAATTCTGTCAATTTCACAGACTATCTGTCTAAGGAAGACTTTGAAATCCATGCTAGGTTTTCATCCTGAGTAGAACAATACTGCTTTGCAACACTCTGACTCTGAGGCAAAATACATTTATATTTACTGAACACTAAGAAGCATTCAGCTAAGTTAAATGATATGAAGGAGAAAGATGTATTTATGCCCCAAGGTTTTACTTCTCTTAATGTATGACTTGTATTCAAAACACCCTCTACATTTAGAAACCTGGCAGTTACTGCATTTTGGCCTAGGGATTCACAGCTTGGGGGTCTGTAATGAGCTGGGTAACAGGAGAAGATATGCAGCAAATTATGCCTTTCTTTCCTGATGATCAGCACTTGCAAAGAGAGCAAGGAAGGCAGGTGTTTCTTTTTATTTTTTTGCAATTTCCTTTTGAAAATCTCTTTGCAATTTCCCAAGGCCAATAAAAAATAATGATGAAGAGATCATCAATCCAGTTACAATGGACTTAGGTTTAGAGTAAGGGAACCTCTGGCCCTTTGTATTTTACAAAATAGAAGAGCAAGAATATTAAATGGACCAGCTAAAAATGAAAAGATGCAAAATAAAATACAGCTTGTCATTTAACTACTGGGGATTATTATGGAGTGATCATGAACATGTATCTTTTCTTCTCTCTTGGGTCTCACTAATATCCACATAATGGAGAGGAAAAAAAAATTATTCCTGCAACTTTTAAAGTGCCCCAAATTTGCAATGACTTTTTCGAAAATGAGGAGACTAAAAACCATCAAACACCAAGAGATGAGTTACATTACCCCCATTTGTCTACTATTTCTATGTGAAGAAGCTGTGCAGCAGGTAGTAACTTCAGATAGTCTTTTTTACGCTTGCTTTATTTGCAGACAAATTAATGGTTTCTTTTCTTCTGTATTTTTTTTTCACCATCTCTCCTCAGAGTTGGCAAGTGGAGAAATACAAGTGACATTGCATTACAGATATTGCTACCATAAATGTAACCTGCTGTGAACTCCACCTTCTTATTTCAGATGGACATGGAAAGTTAATTAGATCTCTTCCCCCTTCCCTGTAACAATGCTTGTCTATCTGTGAAGGATGATGCATGCCCAGATATTTTAGTGGAATACCTGAAATCAAGAGCAGAAATTATTTTAAGAGCAAATATTAAGTAAAGATAGTAGTGTAACAACTATTTTCTCTTTAGAGGGACTGAGCCTGTCACTTCTGAATGTGAAATGTTAACTTGCTCTAGTGATTTTTGCCCTTCTTTTTTTTGACTGATGCATGCACCACATACTTATTCAGAGGTTTCTCTACAAGGAAATAAGATCTACTGCTGAGCTGATATCTAAACCTGAACTAAGGTGGCACACAATGTGTCTAATCATTCCATACAATTACTTGGGATTTGGTAGCCTTAAAATGCCTCAGAAAGAGAAAAAAAATACAAATACAGAGTGGAAGAAGTCTTCCTACCATGTACAGAAAGTTTCATTTTCTACACCTAGTCCAGGTCATCTCTGGTATGGATTTGTCTGATGACTAAAGGGTTGTTCCCATTATGTTGTCCCAAGGAGGATTGTTCCCAACTTGGAATTTCAGTATCCTTGTGGGTCATCACATATGACTGTGGATGTGCACCCTTTGTATTTGTATCAAGGCTACATCTTTTGCCTCTCTACCACTCTCTGAATGTTTCACCCTCTTTCCTTCTCTGCCATCTATACTGATTGAAATTTTTAGGACAGCATTCGAATGTGCATAGATGAAATACACAAGAAGGTCCTCTTTTTTATAGCAGCAGTAGAACACAAATAGAGAAACATGCTCCAGCATGAGATTACTGTTGTTTCGTTTCTCACATTCCCATTGAGCCTTCTATCAACTGCTTGTAATAACAATTTGTTTTAACACCTTCCTTGTTGCTGTTTTGACATTTTCACCTCTAATATTTGAGTATTAAAAATTGTCTCACAGCTGTACTTGATCATGGCTTTTTGAGCTCTCTCTCATCTTGCTATTTTATATGTTAATTATAGATATATATTGAAATTATAGGTTTCCATGTCAACAAGGTTTCTCTCTTTCCATCCAGCAAGTGAGCTCTCCTTGAAAGCTGGCCAGCTGGCTTTGGGTTTTTTACCTTGGCCTGAGTTTGTGGTGAAAGTAGAAGGCTTGCATTCCTTTTTAACTGCTTGTGTGGAGGTTGGCTGCATTGTAATGAATGTGGGTGTATTACCTTGTATTAAATATTTGTAATAAGCTGAGGACAAAGGCAGCATCTTTCAGCCTTGGTGTCCTTGGTTTCAAACATGTATTTTGTGTACCACTGTAGTAGAGAAAAGAGAAGCAATCTCACACTCAAGAGTGTGTGTGGGGAGCTGTAATGCTAGCTGTATGGAATGCTAGCTAGGAACCTAGCTGTATGACTAGGTTCTTCATAAAAAGTGAGATGCATATATAGAGAAGGTTCAACAAATCTGTCCTCCCTGGTTTATGTAATTGTAAAATTTTTGAACCATCTGTCCCATAAGAAATGTTCTCTATTTCAGAAACAAACGTTTAAAAATACTAAAAGAGTGGTGGAAAAAAAAGAAAAATACAAAAAAAAATACACTCAGAAACATTTCTTAGGCTATTTTCCTCAGTTTGGCAGCTCTTAAGAGGAACCTGTTTCCAGTCAGTGTCAGATCAGGGATTCCCAATCAGAAAAATATTTGTTCTTTTTGCAACCAAGTGGTTTATTAAGATAGAAAGGTGGCTGGCAAGTTGGAGACCAAAGCTGAGGCTGGTCAGACCTGAGACTGAGGCAGCTTGGTGTTGCAGCAGATCCTGCTGGGGATCCTCTTTGGCACCAGATATCATCTCCAGCTCCCACTGACCGTGAAGTAGGAGCACCTGGACCCCAGAACCCACTGGGAAGGGCAGTGGCCTAGGAGAGAAAGCGTGTGGGGTCACCATCTAGCAATGTGAAGTGACACTCAAGCAAAGAAAAATAAACTTTTAATCATTCTGCAGTCTTTTGATTTGATTAATTTTATTATATTTATAAAATGCAATCTGTGTCTCACATCGCCTATAATATACAAATTCTTGATATAGGTTTTGCCAGGCATCCAAGTGAAAGGCAATGAAAGTGTGGAGCTTTCAGAAGTATGCCTCCTTCTATGGAGCATGCTCAGGGACAAATGTTTTCACTCCTGCATAAAGGAATAAAGAGAGGTAATAGATTAGCACTCATAAATGCAGGATGAAGCCTATGAATAAACACTATGCCAATGCATTTTTATGAACAACTAATGTAGTTGCAAGCAAAATACATCACAAATTAGACGTGCAGGACTTACAAGGATATTCATAAATGTAAATAGATGTAGAAAAAATTGAAATCTTTCAGAAACACAACTGAGGAAATGAAAAGATACAAGTAATTCAAACAAGCATCAAAGGCCTGAATTTCTGAGGAGCTGGTGCTAATGAAGAAACAATTGTCTTCACAGAGCAGCCATGCTAATGAACTGTGCTTTACAGATGATAATGAGGTATTTTTTAATGAGTGCCTAATAAAGACAAAACTGTTGAGACAATGATTAGTAATGAAAACTGAAAATCTCTTAGAAATTAAAGGAATTGTGAAGAAATATGCTTATGCTGTGCTGAGAGCAATAATTACTTATATTCTCTATATATTTTCAAAAACAAGAAATATAAAGTCCTAATTCTCTACATTTAAAAAAAAATTAATGCAGAGCAGCAGATTAAATTTGGGTGTCAGCAGGCAGAATGGCTTGGTATCCATGGAGAGTAACATATATCCATAGATAACTTAAATGCAAGGTCTGATATGAATAGGCATGATGTATGGTTGCTATACTGGACCATATGGGAAGCCAGTAGGCAAATACACTGTGCTGTACGGCTGGCTCTGGGCAGGTCTGCCCAAAAGTGTGGTAATCACAACTACTGCAGGAAGATGCTGCAGACAAGGGTAGGAAATGGCTTGAAAACTCCCCAAATGGAACGTGGTGTTTTCAGTCAAGAGGTCTACATGATTAAAATACCACGCTCTGAACACAGGAAGGATTGTACAGACTCCTGCTCACAAACCATAGATTTTATGGTCAAAAACTGTAGATTTAGGAAATATTAAAACTGCATATGTAGTATTTTAAATTTTGTTAATATTAACGTATTTTGCAGTGCATTTAGAGATATTTTTTCAGCATCTGTAAGCATGGGAGCAGTTACCTGGCATTTTTTTCCCAGAGTGACATTTATCTGTAAACTTAATCTCCTTGCACTGTTAAGGCTTCCTGCTTTTGTACTTCTAGTAAAAATATTGTTCCTTACATCTATGTTGGTTCCAAGCATTCCTCAAATATAAAATAAAGCTTATCGAATCAAAAACCTCACAGAAAATAAAGCCAGAGACTTGCTGAGCTACCACCAGATGTCAGTCTGCCAGTGCTGGTTACACCACAGCTGCCACAGCTGGAATTCAGGCATGTGGGGAAAGGGGAAGGAAGTGGGAGTGATGGAGGGTTCGGGGGTGGAGGGGGCTGATGGACGACAGAGGAGTTGTTTGCAGTCTTTTCTGTAAACCTACTGTTTTCTAGACACAGTTGTAGCATAAATACTGAAGTGCTCAATTTTCTTTCTCAAACACGAAACCTCTTACATGGGAATAATCTTATATGAATTACTATGGCTACCAAAGTAGAAACAAAACCAGTTAAATGTAAAAAAATATGTCATGTTAATATGGAATGTAAAAAGTTTTTACTGGGAAGCCACAAAGCTTTTTTCTCTTGGTGCTGAATCATAACATTCTCCCCCAAAAATCTCTGTTAGTTTCTGGATTATTTTTCCTTGCAATATGGTTTTGAGAGTTTATTTGCTCACAGATTTTTACTCATCTATTGATATGTTAAAAAAAAGTAAAAGAATTTATACCGCTTCTTCCTATAAATGCCTTTTCTGCAGGGCAGAACAGTGCTCACTCTCTGCACCCATTTATATTTTCTGGAGCACAGCATTTGTCCTGTGCTGAGGAACATAGGACTCAGCCTATGAGCACAGTGGTTGCAGCAGCAAGGTCCTTCAGCCTCAAGAGGAGATGCAGGTACTTCTGCTGGTTTAGAGGGAAGGATTTGTTGCACCCAGAGGATATCATGCTCACCTTACAAGAGAGATATGAGGCACTAGAAGCACTCCTTTTCAGAAGCATTTGCATGGACTCATACAGCTGCAGGGACTCCCGTGGGCCACAGGTACTACCAGCTTCTTTGAGCATGTGATAAACTGCAGGAACACCAGGCACAGGCCCATATGTCTTATTAAAGATGAGAAAGGTTAAACTTGACCACCTTCTTTACCAGCTGTTTATGCTCTTTGCTGTCCTGGAGCCGCAGGTTTAGGTGTCACCAGCAGTGAGCTTTTTAGCTTTTATTCCTGCATCTGACCTAGGCCATTTGTTGGTGTTGCTTAAGTGATCAACAGGGAAATGTTATCATCTAGGAAAAAAAACAAACTTTTTTCTCCTGTATTTAGGTATAGCTTCTTTATGCAGACAATGAGGGTATCAAATATGTCAACAGCTACTGTTACTCTAAAATCAATATATACCCTTTGTCACAGCACTGAAATATTTGTATATCCTGTATGTTGCTCTTAGCCATTTAAGCTTTAAATTTGTCCCAAAAAAATGTGAGTATCATTCTGAGTTTCTTCTCAGCCTTCCAGTTGGATGAGCAGCCACCCATTGTGTTCTCTTAAAATTATATTGGATTGTAACGAGGTGCGGGGGAAGGGGGTGGTGTTTCATTTTAATCCAATGAAAGCATCCTATTAGATACTCACTTTTCAGTCTGAGGGCAGCCTTTAAAATGAATAGATTAGACTAATGGAATTTTAATGGCCTGTAAAAATGAACCTTCTATTGTGGTATTTTAGAGTTCTAAGTGTGTTCTCTTGCTTCTCTCGCTGTCTAGGAGCAGAATGCGATGCTTCGACATGTTGAGTAAATTTGGGATTTTTTTCTCAGTATGTATAACGCAGGTGCCTTTAGTCGGACTGCATTCATATATGTTGGTAAACAAATAAATAGAAATATATTTACATATATTTACACTCTGAAGAGTTTTTGTGGCAGTTGGGTGATCAGTAGAAACCAAGATATAATTGCTAGTTACCTGTGTGTGTTCATGCTTATGATGAGTAGACAAGACTTGACACATGCTCTTTATATGCAAAAAAAAAGGAATATGTGTGACATTTTAGATGTTGACAGCTTAAAAAATAGAGCAGGATATCCAAGAATTATAGTGTGACTTCAGATTTCATTTATTGACTGACTTGTCTAATGCCAAACTAAAGCAGTAAAGCACTTAGCTGAAATAAGACAGATGGTCAGTTAATCATAATTTCTGTGGCGAGTGGTGCTTTTATCCATTTTTTCAGTTCTCTTAGTTTTATTATCACAGTATTGATCCAAACATTTGATTTTGTATCAATTTACATCACCTGATATGGGATCAGGATAAGAACAAATGTAATCTTTCTCCAAGAAACATGCAATTTTAATACGCTTTCCGGAGAAAACAGTTATGGCAATCTTCATGGAAAAATAGAGGTCAACCCACAGTTAAATACATATTTAAATCCCTTAAATGCATACACATTTCTGTTATGTTACCTTTAAAAACATTTTGTTCCTTGTTGCTTAGGAAGATATCCGTGTTCCATAATGCAGAACCTCCTGTTTTGAATTTCACTGTACTAAATGGTATTAAACGGGCTGATGCTAACCCTGTTTTACAATTTTTCCAAAACAAAGTGTTTTAGAGTTTGGAGATCTTTTTCATCATCACAATGAAGCATTCATATTTTTGTGAATCAGCAGCTTTTAAGATGGAAAATGTTGCAACTGAATTTTTGTGACCAAGTTCACTGCTCATGTGAGTCTTAGTCTCTGCCTTTTCCTGCTCTGGTTCTGATGAGTAGATAAATTTCAATAGGTTTTTTAAATCGTCCTCCACATCCTGTACCTGTGCTCTGGGGCAGTAGAGACCATTTGTGTAAAACAGGGGTTTGGATGCCTAAGGTGGGAGTGCACTTGCACCAGTGGCTCCCCTCGGCCGTGCCTGAAATGGGCATTCCTCGCAAGGCAGAGACCCAGTCACGGCCTCTGACAAGCTACAGCACACCATGATGTTTGTGCAGTGGGTTTGACTGCAATTTTTGTCTTATTTCTCTCCTCTATAGGCATAGACCAGTATGGGCTGGTCTATGACGCAGCCCAAGTAGGGATCTTCACTGAAGTCAGTTTTCTCCCCTAACTTCCATTCTCCTACATAATACATGCAGCACTCTCAATTTTTATTTGTTTTTCTTACTCTATATATTCTTTTTTGCAAATTATTTTTGGTCAGAAAAGTGAAAAAAGGGATGCCAAAGTACAGCATGGTAATTGCAGTGAACTGCAATTCACCCCCGGGGCTTTCACTGGGGTGTAAGGAGAGTGGGACTGAGTTTTATGGCACTTCAACGGTTCTATGTCCACACCTTTTTGTGCTCAACTGCTTCCATTTGATATAGTCTTATTTCATTAAAAAAAATTAAAACCCCAACTATTTTAGAATAAGCAACTCTCCTTTACTCTGGATTTTCGATAGAATATCAAAGCTACTCTAAGAGTACATGTCTTTTCCTTTCAAAATATCCAAACAGTTGAACACCTTCACTAAAATATCAAAAGTTGCAGGAAAGGTAAGATATCCTTAAAGTATCCTGAATGTAGATTTTTATGAGCAGTTGTTGCAGATGATGAGTTTATGTGGGTTAAGGGTTGATTTGACAAATTCATGGAAGAGAAATCCTCTGGGGTTTCCTAAGTGCACACAAATTACAAGTTTTATGACGTTCATTAGCTACAAATGTCTGGAGGCCTGTAAGTTTTGTTCTTGTGCTTTTGCCTAGACACCCATTTCTGACTTTAGATTGATTCAATATGTTTGCTCCTGTGTTCCAGCACTAAGAACTATCTGTAGGACCATGCCAAGACAGAGGCAGGACTTTAGCCAAGAGCATGAAGCACAGTGTCCTAAACCCTCATAGGAGAGTGTGATAGGAAACAGTTACATAGACTCAGAATTCATTTGTGTTGGAAGAGATTTTAAAGGTATCTAATTCCATGTAGGGACACCTTCACTGAGACCAGACTGCTCAAAGCCCCATCCAGCCTGGCCTTGAACATGACCAGTGATGGGGCATCTACAACTTCTCGGGGCAACCTGGTCCAGTGCCTCACCACACTCACAGTAGAGAATTTCTTTGTTATACCTAATTTAAACCTACCCTCTTTCTATTAAAAATCATTATCCCTTGTGTTATCCCTATACTCCCTGATGAAGAATCTAGCCCAATCTTTCCCACAGGCTCCCTTTAAGTACTGAAAGGCTTTAAAAAGCATTTTAAGGATTCCCCAGAGCTGTTTCTTCTCTGGGCTGAACAACCCCAGTGCCTCAACCAGTCCTCACAGGAGAGGTACTCCATCCCTTTGATCTGCTTTGAGACCCTCCTCTTGACTTCCTCCAGCAGGACAACATCCTTGTGCTGAGCACCCCATAGTGGACACAGAACTCCAGGTGGGGTCTCAGAAGAGCAGAGCAAAGGGTCAGAATCTCCTCCCTTGACCTCCTGCCCACACTGCTTTTGATACAGCCCAGGACATGGTTTGCCTTCTGGGCTGCAGCACACATTGATGGGTCATGCTGAGTTTCCCATCAGTCAACACTCCTAAGACTTTCTCCTCAGGGCTGCTCCCAACCACTGGGTCCCTTAGTTTGTACTGATATTGGGGACTGCCACCACCAAGGTGCCAGACCTTGCCCTCAGCCTTCTTGGACTTTATGAGGTTCACCCAGGTGTGCCTCCCAAGCTTGTCAAGGTCCTTCTGGATGGCATCCTGTCCCTCTGTTATCAAGGACACCTCTCAGTTTGATGTCATCTACAAAGTTGCTGAGTGCCTGCTCAATGCCACGGTCCATGTCCCTGGCAAAGAGGTTGAATAACACTGGTCCCAGTAACAGCCCCTAAGGGACACCACTCATCCCTGGTCTCCCTGCAGTGAGACATTGACTGGCACTCTGTGAGTGGGACCTCCCACCAATTCCTTATCCACCAGATGCCCACCTGTCAAATCTATCTCCATTTTAGAGACTGCAGGAAAGTATCAAATGCTTGTACAAGTCCAGGTTTCCATGCACTCTGTGGTTTGGCTTAGAATTAAGAAGTTGCTGTGTTGGGTGGTGGCGTTCAATACACACACTAAAAATTAAAAACACCCCTGAAAATCCTTGCTCAAATCCAAATGCAATAGTGGTCTGCTTAAGAAAAACAATTCTACGCGTTCCCAAGTTAAGACATTTTCATGCAAAACTAACATTTGTCTGTGCTGAGCTTCAGAAAGTATGGACTAACAGATTTCAGTTGTGTAACTTAACAAGCTATTGAAAGCAACTCTCCTAAGTGTAAGAGTGATGAGATAGTGCTAGAACTGCTGTTTATGCAACAGACCGTGTCTCTGCTTTGACTAAAGTTTCCTTAATTGAAACTCAAGTTAAACAATAGCAGTTATTTAAAAATGACTGTACTCTAGCAAGAGTATTCTGAGAAACAATCCCAATTGCATGCACAAAGTAATGACAATAAAAATTCCCTTCTTCTTTTCCTAAATAATAATTTGTTTTCCTTTTCTTTCCTCTCTAAAAGAAGAAAAGGAATTCTAAAAGATTTTTTTTCCTTCACTAATATCCATTATTAGCATTTAGATAATTCATTTTTCATGTTAATTTTTCTTTGCCTATAATTTTTCATAGTAGACAATTTTTGAAATTCAGAAAGCATTTGGTTATCATGTTCCTCTTCTGGCCAATAGATGGGACTCTTACCTCTGATATCTCTTCTCTCTTTGATCTTATTGCATAGATAATAATGCAAAAATCATTCTTGAAATCTGAAACATGAGAGATAGGCTTCATCTCTCAGAAAAATATAACAAGAGACCTCTGCAGCTGTTGACAACTCAAATAAGGCAGATATGCAGGAGATTTGAGATAGCAGAACTTGAGGTTAGAGCAAATTTATCTCTCAGACAGAATGTTCATTTACAAATTAAAAATACTTACTGTCTGGAGGTTTTTTCTTCTGAGAAAGGATACATATTGTAAGAGTCAGGTAACATAATAAATAGAAACCAAACCACCAAACAGGTCAAGTTAATCAGGAGAGTTAGTCATGACTGTGTTCCTGTTGCATTGGAATAGCAAAACTGTATTTTGGTGGAAAGCACGGCTTTTGGTGACAAATAGTTCTAAGGTGAAACAGTTCATGGAAATAGCTCTTTCCTCTTATTTCTGATGACAGGTAAGTGGGTTTCAGCCTAATTGGAAATGCACCAGCTCCCATGGTAGACCTGAGGACTCCTGTGTTCCAGCTTTCCTGGCCGAGAAGTTATTGGTGGAAATACTGGAATGTTATCAGTGACATTTGGAGTCAGCATCCTAAACTTGATGGCAGGGAGTCTGGGACCTCTTTGTGGCAACTGTGGCATGTGGATAGTTCTTCTGCAGACAGTGAGGGAGCTAAATGCCTGGAAGAGCTACAGCAGTTAACACTGTGTTCAGAGATTGGCTCTCCAGATTTAATTTCATTACTTTTTCCTTTTTTCTAGTGAAATGCTTTGGTTAACTTGTCTTTCTAGGTTTTGGAATAGAAAGGAGAAGATAAAGTCCTAAAGCAGAACTGCAGTGTCCCACAGTGGAATGCATTTTATTTTCTAGCCCTTGAGATGGCTAAATGGTGAGCAGTTTCGTCTTCAAGGATGTGTTGCTCTCTGCTGCTCTTGTTGCAGCATTATCCCTGCACATTTCCTTTTACAGTGTTTGGTTCCCCTGTGGATTGCACCTTGTGCCTGTTGCCCGAGCACCTTGGGGGATGCTCAGCAATGGCCTGGAAAGCACAATACATTAGGACACAAATGTGAGCATATGCAGAGTGTGTGTGCAGCAAAAACACAGCACTGCCCCGAGGGTGCTTGCCCAGAATTGATTGCATGAACGGAGTTGATCATCTGATGGTGTTGATGTGTTGAGACATTAATTTTGAAGAGTTAAGAATTTTTTTAAGTAGCCGAATTAGCTAAAGTAGATAGATAAGGTTTGTCTGCTAACAGAAGTTAATCTTAAATAAACTATGCCAGATCCAGTAACTCATTGCTTGTCAATTTTGTGTTTATGTAGCGGTGTTTGTAGTAAAAACCAAATGTGACAAATAGATCTCAAGGACACCAGATAGCTGCAGACTTCCTATGTTTTCTACCAAGGCTTCATTTGTCACATATGCATTGAAAAGGTAAAAAGGTCAGAACAAGAGACCCTCATTTTACTTCATCATTTCTAAAGACTCCTCCCCAAAAAACTACCCCCGACTTATTTAAAGGGACAAAATGTGCATGCTTAATAGCTTTCTTTCCAATTAGCATACAAACTGGGAAAGAAGAATGATAAGAGTATAAATATGCTTTGTATTTTGTATATTCAACACTTTTGTAAATAAAAAGTTTTGTATTTACCTGTATTCTTCGCAGTGCACATTAGGGAGTTATCCCACGTGCTGCCCAGCGTCACAATAAAAATACCCTTTCTAGCTTTAAACTGTGAAAGAGTTTTTGTCCGTCATAATTAAATACCGATATTAAATCAATATTCATATTTTAATAATTCAGTGTGAGATCGCCATCAGTCAGATTAAGCAGCAACCAGGGAATTGTTCAGGACTTTTGTCACAAAGGAGTCACACAGAAAAGAGATATGAAAAGCACCAAAAAAGGTTGTGACAGAGCTGGGTTTGACACGGCCAGGAGCTGCCCCACCAACATCACCACCTCTGCCCAGGCCAGAGAGAGCATCGTTCCTGAGGGTCCTGGGGGTGCCTGTGTCCAGCTGGCAAGGGGGAGTAGAGCAGCACTCTGGACAATGCAGACCTGCAGCATGCAGGCCTGAAAACACAGGGTGCTGGCATTTGCGTATTTATTAGAAGTTCATTTAGTGTCTAGAATTGAGAATATTACTGATGTTATCCTAATTTTACAGGAGACTGTCAGGAGGCTTTGCCTCCGTGTGTGCCTGGCTGGACCTTGTGCTTTGCACGCCCACGGGCAGCTGGAGAGCAGTAGCTGCACTCCTGGGGTGTGTCTCAGCTTTCATCTCATCCAGATGGAATCAGTTTCACACAGAAAAACTCAGCACTCCAAAACTATTCCCAAAGCATGTAAAACAGGAGCAAATGGAAGTGTTGCTGACTCACCCAGCAGAGTGCTAAGGCAGTGTGCCCTCAGCTGAGCAGGATATGTTCCTGTCACATGGATGTCTTGCCACCAGGTCATAGGCACAAATGACCTGCAGCAGAGGGGCATTGAAAACCGCAGTGCTGAGCTGCCTGAAACCAGCACAGCTTTTCATGTGACTCCTACACTCACGTTCCACTAGAAAAATTAATAATGATGTCATGTTTTCATTCTGTTCTGTAATAAAAATCCCAGATAAACTTGATTGGTATTCTAATTTATTATTTTATCTTTTTTTTTTTCTTTTAAGCAAACAAAGTCCTATTTTTAATTACAGATAATTCAAGTCTCAAAAGGCAGGAAGGAGAATGCCTTAGCTACCAAACATGGCAATCCCTTACTGAGCTGTTGTCACTACTGTAGCCCCGAAAAAATTTTTGGTTTTTTGTGATAATAAGGTATGTCAATTTATTCTATTATTGTGCAATAAATGGGCCATTGTAGTTCTACACTACAGGCAAACCTGTCTGTTGATAAAATGAAATATTAATATTTTTTGGTTTTACAGTCTCAAGACACTTTCCTTTGAAGCAAGCAAACTCCACCACCTGCAAGCTCAGGTATGCCATTAGTCAAAGGGCTTTTGGCAAGTTGCGCAGAATCCCTTTCAAAGCACATAAAAAGGAGTAGAGGTCGATCATCTACTGGTTAAAAAAGGGAAACAGGAGAAGGGAGAAAGGAATTTCTTGATCATGTTGAAGTTGTGCAAACAAAACGTGTCATTCTCTTTAACAAGGGCTTGCATTTGTCCCCAGGCTGTCAGCAGGCTGTCCAGACTGCTGAGTCAGATCAAGTGTCATCTCAAACGATCAAAAGCTGTGTTCAGTCATGCTCTCTGCCTTCGGTTTCCCTTTGCAATGCTCTCTAAATGTTGTTTGCACAAAACTTTGCTTGGGACTTTCTTTAGTGAGCAAATGTGAAAGTGTGTGTTCTTTACAGGGCAGCTCAATGTCCAGCACATAAGGACTGCACAGCATGTTTAGGTAGCATACATGTCTCTGTTAGGTAGCACACATATCTCTGTTGAGGAGGAAATGTGCTTCCAGCTCACAGAAACACCTCCTCTTGTCACATTTTGTCTAAATCATTTAATTCATTTTTTGAACCAAACCAACAAGGTTACAGAATACGGAGTTTTCCTGAATCTTTAACTTGTTGTTAAATATTTCTCATGTCCTAAATGATGGATTTCTCACCTCCTACTTATCTCCCTTGCATTGCCCAAAACATGATGAAATTGATGACCTGAACATTTAAAGAGATGAAGGGAAATATCTCCTTATGTTTGACATGATTAACCTCTATCTTCAGCAGAAGAGAACATCACTTCAAACACTACAGGTGTACTTTGAAAGGAGCAGAACAATTTAAATACCTTGTAGCTTCACAGACAATTTCAATTTATTGAGAGTAGTCTATCATTATACTTTTAAATGCTGCATGGCTTTATTGAAAGACAAGAAGCAATGGAGTTTCCTCTGGAGAGAAAAACTGTCCAACATATCAGTGATTTTTCCATTATATTTTCTCCAAAGTATAATTGTCAGTGTCGATAGCTTAAAGCTCAGTTTATTGAAAGAATAATCTGAAATGTAAGGAAAAACAGTTCTGTTTTTCATGGCAACTTGAAACCATAATGAGATGCTTCTGACCTATGATGCACCTGCGTGTGCCTTTTCTGGCCTCCACACCTGAGAATGATGAGTAAGAGCCTCATTAAACTGCTTGGAGTCCGTGACTCTTTCCATGAAGGATTATTTCTGTACTGTAGCTGTGATGAGGGCTGGAGTCTGACAGCCCAGAATTCAGGCAGGCTGCACTACTTATCATCCTCTTGATTCTCTGTGCCCTTTTCCTCCCTCCAAGGGCTCCACAAAAATCCTTGGTGTGCAGAATGTGAGTTCATTTTACAGTGTTTTGTATTCCTGGGGAAATGTGAGTGCTAGGTCAAATGATGCTTTCAGCTCCCTCTGGCTAGATATATCGATTTAAGTGTAGTCCATTAATGCAATAATTATGAATTCATGACCCAGTGTTTTGCTCTCCTGTACAGAACAGTTACTGTTTCATAATGGCTTTTGTTGTTTTCCAAGAACACTTAAAACCCTCTGCACTACCTACTAGAATGGATGACCTTCTTTGGCTCTGAGTTCAGGTAAATTATATAACCAAATATTTCTACCCCAATTCTCCAAAACTGATACAAGCTGAACCAACCAAGCAATGACAACAGAAATGCCAAATAAACTGAGGACCCAGGATGACCTTACACAAAACTGAAGCTGATCGGTTTAATCCAGGATAGCAAAACTTTGTCAACTTTATTTTATCAATATTTAAAAATGAGTGCATTAATGAAACAGTACAATTTCAATAAATTTGGATAGGTTTTTTCTTTTACTATTGGGAAACTGAGAGGCAAGGGAAGAAATACATGACTAACACCAACAATTTGTAAAGGTATCAGTTTCATATGGAATCCTGGTTCTCTGCATCTTGCATGTTCATGTTTGACTCTCCTTTGCTTTGTTCCTTGCAGTGGAAGGAGACCATCCATCAGAGACATAAATATTTCACAGCTCAGACCACAATCATGTCACTTTTGGGCATTTGCTGTACTTTGAATTTCATTATCTCCTACTTCAACGTTTTATTATTCCTTTCTTTGGGAGTTATCTATCATTTTTATCTTATTCCTTACCCTCAGGAAAAAGTAGTTTCTCCATCCTCACTTCCAGTGTTGGTTGCAGGGATACTGAGGGCACATTTGGGAGCTAGAAGAGACTGCTGTTTCATCATGCTCTGGTGGTGAAGTATGCAAGGATGTACTTCCAAAAGAATGACCAAATTTGGTAGGAAAGAAAAGAGGGCTGAATTGCTCACCTCCACTGGCCACAGTAGCTGGTGATAACATATCCAAGAAAGGGGAAACTGAAATGGATGAAAGCTGCTTTTTTGAAGATTAAGACTCACTGGTCAGGGCAGACTGTTAAGTATGTCTGTAAGGATTTGGTCTTTACCAAGAGAAGGCCACCCATTCTCACAGGTTCCCACATCTTTAGCAATCTAGAGTGAAGGAGAAGAAGATGGATTTCTGCTTGCCCTGGAAACCAGCAGGGAGGAGCACCAGCAGGTGGAGGCCACCTTGTATGGCTGAGCCTGCTCCACAGCTGGTAGATCCAGCACTGGGAGGCCCTTTGTGATGCAGGATAGCAACTGAGCACTTTGTTTGCCACACTCCTGCAACCGAAAAGGGAAAGTTATGATGAAGAGTACAGGGTAGGAATCAGACTAGGTGTTCTTCTCCATGCAGGAGAACAGTAGGAAAAGTGGTTTCCAAAACCAGCCAGCCAGTTTCTCTTCTGACAGTGGAATTAGGAGCTGCTTAACTTGCAGCCTGCTGTGCCTGATGTGTGCCCAGGGTGCAATACACCTGCATGGTTTGCTGCACCCTAAGGGGTCACTGGAATGAAGATGAGACTCAGAAACACTAATAATTTTTGCAGACAAATTAACTAACAAGCAATTGCTCCATCTGCAATGCAGAAATGCATTTTTTCTGTTTTTTATTTTTTTCACTTGCTAAACAAGCCAGCAGTCTAAGATTACTTTGGAAGAATGTGTTGTTATCAGTTCCGCACAGCTGTAGCTTAAAGGAGAAAAAACTCCCTGAAGCTTTCAAAACTGGCAGTGCAATGATATGGTGAAGGAACCCATTGCAGAAGGTGCACATCCTGGCATGGGTCCCTATTTTGACCTCATGAAAAATCCTTTCTTTGCAAGTGAATCCAAGAACTAGCAATAGTTTCACTGTGAGCTGGACTGGAAAGGACTGTCTGTATCACAACAGCTCCTATGCAAATTTCTTATACTGATAAGTGTCAGGTCTTTGGGATGGAAAAATTTGATTGCTTTTTCAAAAGAGGGGAACAGAACAGCTTTACGTTTTCACATTTTTAAGACAGAGGAAAAGATGCGGCCCTTTCTACTTTCCAAAACTTAGTTTAATTAGCAAATTTCTTGTATTTTTATTTTCCATTCATTAGACTAACTCTTAGAGCAACCCCTCTTAGTTCATGGTGCTATATAAACATACAATGAGGGTGAATACCTGCCAGACAGTGGTCTAAAGAGGCAACAGAGACAAAAAGCAGGACACAATATCCTCAGTAATAGCTGGGTACCAAGGCACAGAACAGCTAAGTCATTTACTCAGGTCGTGGTTGGTGTGGATTAATGTTTCTTGATCTGGTTCAACTCTTAGTGCAGCGCTTTTTACATTGGCATTATGTACAAATCGACAAAAATGGTCTTTTTAGATTAATTTAGGATGATGAACAAGTGAGATTTAGTTGTAAGATTTGGGACCAAAGGTATCATTATTACCAGATCTTTTTTTATTTTTTTTTCTGTTGGCATGTTGCAAGGGGACATAGTCTTGAGCAATACATTTTTCAGATATCATAAAAACTGCTTTTGTGATCTGCGCCATTCTCTTTATAGCAAGGAAAAGTATTTCAGCCACAGCTATTCTTTTCTAGGAAGCAGAACATTATAATGAATGCATCTATCTTATCCTCCTGCAAAATACCAGTATTATATAAAACAGGGACATATGGTATCTATAAACAAAAAAAAAGTAGTGCTTTTCAGAAAAAAAGAAAATATTACTTAGGTGGATTTTCAAAAGTATCTTACTAAGGCAAAAGAAAATTAAAACAGACAAAGCTATTTAAATATTCAAAAGCAGTGTTCACAGTCTCTTCTGAGTTATATGAGAGAGCACACTAAGAGAAGGAAAGTATAATTTATTTGAGGAAATTTTTTTTCTCTTTGCCATTTTTTCTCCTACTTTTTTCTTCTTTCCAATGTCTTATTCAGTACTTCTTCTGATACTGTGTTGAATGCTGATGAGTCAATACTTGAAATAAATATATATAGGATCAAGATGAAGTATGTGAAATTTGTGACCACCTCTGACTTTCCTGGCTGGAAGCTGAAAAGTTTAGCAAGGTCTGTGGTTTTTTGATGAATTATAAAAAATTGAAGTCTCACTGAATGGCAGCACAGCCTTCAGGTTTATCAGCCCCAGTTTCATAACATCAGCAAACTTCCTGAGGGTACATTTTATCTGCTCATCTCTCTTGTATATTCACAAGTTAAAAATAAAACTTGTGAATATAAGTTCACAAATCAGAAAAAAAGGTGTCTAAAATCGTGACATTGGCAGTGGAGCCAGAAGCAGGTGAAATACCTCAAATGAGTTCCAACTTATTTAAATTCTCATTTTTTCTTTACTTCTATGGTAAACAATTAAATAAATTATGAATTTGTGGGTGCAGACACAAACTTGTTTTCATGCATGGGTCATTAAATAATTGAAGTCTGCCACAACAAAATAAAAAATAATTATATGTTCTTTCAGGCTCATTTCAATTATGCACGTTATCAAGTTAGCAGGAAGGGAATCCAAGTTTGAAGGATCTGAACTGGCTACTCATATTCATGAGGCAGATTTGGGAAGTATAATAGATCATTTTATGTTTTGTTTCAGTGATCAGGAAGAATTAACCAGATGAAGGAAGGATGTAAGGTACAGCGAGCCATTAAATAGACTAATATATTCCAACAACTAAAAAAGCAATTGAAGTAGTAGTACTAGTCATGGTACTTTTAGTAGTGCTAAAAGTCTGTCAGATGGCTAACAGAAGGCAAAAGGAAACAATAGTTTCAGTGCCTCTCCTGCAAAGAGAAGAGGATCAGATGAAGCAAGAAGCTGGAAAATTAAAAACGAGAGTGTGGACATATTTCTTTTCGTGATGGTCTGAACTAGGATGACTGTCTTACATTATAACCTATTTCAACATAAAACATCCAATAGCAATTTCAACTTTTAAAGTGTATCAGGAGGAAATATTTTCCAATAAGGTAAAGATCTTGTAAATCAAACAGAAAGCCAACCATGTCCTGGGCTGCATCCAAGAGCAGCGTGGCCACAGGGTGAGGGAGGGGATTCTGCCCTCTGCTCTGGTATGACACCATCTGGGGCTCTGCATACAGCTCTGGGGTCCCCAACTTGAGAAGGACATGGACCTGTCGGAGTGAGTCCAGAGGAGAGACTATGAAGATGGTCCAAGGGCTGGAGCACCTCTGCCATGAGGAAAGGCTGACGGTTGGTGCTGCTCAGCTTGAGGAAGAGAAGCAACAACAACAAAATCCCAAAACAAAAGAGGTCTAGTTCACAATATTTGAGTAAACTTCAAATCTTCCATGAGATATTTCCTCCACAAAGGAAATCAGAATGCAGAACCCATATGTAAAACTCTTTTGTTTTGTGCAAAGGATGGAGAAAGTCATTGCTTCCTTTCATCAAACTGACACACCACATGGAAAGATATCAACAGTAACTTAAAAGCATATGTTATTCCTTATTCTCCTTTGAAGATTTTGTGTCATTCACATTTTTCTTTGAGAGCTATGTTACTTATCTGAGGTTTTTGGATGCATAAACATCAAGTCTGATATTACTGCACTTTTAGCCCAAAAGACCTCTACTCTATTTTAGGAAAATAACAAACTAAGAACTGTCAGCACTGACTCTACTTAAAGGTCTCCTGATCCTTACAAGATCAGGATCAATGTATTTCATCAATAGTTGATGACAGCTGAATACCATTAGGTTTGGGTATAGAGATTAAAGCTTCCACTAGAGCAAGAAGCAGCTATTTCCCTCAGTTAAGGGGTAATATGTGATAGAACTGCACAAAAAATATTGTTTACCTCCAGATAAAAATTTAGACATTCCTCTTGCTATCTCCATTTTGCCTCAAATGCACTGCTGACAGCAAAACCCACTTCTCAAAGTTGAGTGGAGGAGGGACTAAAATGTTTGGATTTTAGGGAAAAGGCAGGACCTAGTGTTGCAGTTAATGAGTTAAGAAGAGGCAGTATGCAGAAAACTGGTGGGTCTGTCTCCCTGGGGCTGTTTATAACTATGAACTTTTTCAGCCCACATGAATAGAAGGCACATGGAAAAATTCATCTGTCTGTGAGGAGTCTCTCTCCAGCTCTCCAAGATGAGCCCTGGCCACACTCTCCCATCACATTTTCATGTTATTTTTTGTTTAGAATAAATAAGCATTTTTTTTGACTGATAGATGTGTAACTGAAGTGTTTCCAAACCCTTTAATACACAGCAAAAGGGTCACAACAGCTACTGCTTGCATTTTGACAGGTTTCTTATTTTTCTGGCAGGCTGTGCTTCTCCCATAAAATAGGTATTTAAGAAGGACATCTCTTCATCTGTGACTCATTCTGCACAGTAGTATCTTCATTGACTTGAGGCTGATAAAATATTCTGTTTCCCTTTAGTGGCTCCAGGGCTTTTTTCCTTTTCAGAACTGTTTTTTTGGTTTGTTTTTTTGGGGAGACGGGGTGCTGTTTGGATTGGGTTTTGTTTTGGTTTTTTTTTTGGTGCTGGTTTTTTGTGGGCTTTTTTTCTGTTTGGTTGTTGTTGTTGTTGTTTACTATAATAACATGAACCCTTGATTTGTTGTTCAGATCGGGGTTTTTGTCTTGGTGTGGGAACTGCTGTCTGTTCAACCACTCTGCCTCTTTCTTCTCCTGCATTTTTGAACTGGAATCTTCAGCACAATGCCATGGAGGATGACTGCTGCAGAACCTTACTTTGCATTTTGTCTTTTCCTTGTCTTTACTTTTTTATTTGCTTTGAGAACATCAGAAGTACCTGCATTTCCTAGGTGTGAGATGTTGATGCAGACTGATGAGAGCAAATCTATAAACTGTACTCTGGAGGCTTCTCTGGAGCTACTGTCAATTGATTCTGATACCTCCATTTTGTGCTCAAAAAAAGCACTGCCCTAATTCACTTGTTTTTGCATGAAATAGACTTTGCTGATGATTTTTGGTGGCCATTTAAATGCCTCTGAAACTATTTTACCACTTCAGTCTGAAATTACCCTTCTCAGATAATCTATTCTGTGAAAGCAATGATATGTTTAACATAACTGGCTTGCTAAATAAGTGTGGAGTCCCCTGTGATTATTGTGCTTATTCTTGTCAGCAGAATGAAGCTGTAGCCCATGCAAATATGTCACACATGCCATGGAGCAGTTTCTAGAGCCTTCTGTTGGTGCAGTCATGACCTGCTCAGAGAACTTCATTTAGGTTTATCCCTTTTCCCATGCAAGCAACGATATTTGCAGTTCTAAGTTAGTGAATGTTGTGATTTAGGAATGCTCTCCAGTTTAGTACCCCTGCTAAAAACACGCCACCACTTGCAACCCACCTCCAGTGCCAAAAAGCAGAGATCATGGGTAAGTAAGAAAAATTTACTGGACACAGCAATGAGACAAGAAAACAAACAGTAACAGCAACTATATTAATAACTAAAGTACACAAAAGTGACAGTGATTCCCATACAAAAATGCTCACCGTGAACCCCAAGACTATGAACAAATGGTGAACATCTTCCCCTGTCCCACCACCATTTTCTCTATTGGAAGCCACACCTTTCTTCTCAGAAGCCAGACAGTCCCTTAACTCCTGCCCTGGAAATGCTGTGAGTGCTATAGGATAATCTCCTGGCCACACACCCCCAGGGCTGGGCTCCACCCCATCATGACTACTGCAAAATAAAACCCTCTGGCCTGGACGGAGCCAGGACAGAGTATTGGCTTTGCAAGGGAATATTTTGGTAACAGGGGACTTTTTGGCAATGGAGGGAACTACAAGAGTGGCTTTTGTGGGAGGTGTTGGAAGCTTCCCCCATGTCTGATGGAGCTGATGCCACCTGGCTTGAGGACAGAGCAGGTGCTGGCTGAGCCCATGTGTTGGTGGTAGCACCTCTGGGGTAACATCTTTAACAGATAAAGAAAGTTGTGCAACAGCAACTGAAAGAGAGGAATGAGAGTATGTGAGAGAAACCTGCAGACAGGAGATTCAGGGAAGAAGAAGGTGGATGAGGGACCCCATGCACCAGAGCAGAGATTCCCCTGCAGCCCGTGGTGCAGACCATGGTGAGGCAGCTGTGCCCCTACAGCCCAGGGATGTGCACACTAGAGCAGAGATCCACCTGTGGTCCATGGGGGACCCCATGCTGCAGCAGGAGGATGCCTGAAGGAGACTGTGACCCTGTGAGAAGCTCTTGCTGGAGCAGGCTCCTGGGAGCACCTGTGACCCCATGGAGAGAGAAGCCCAGGCTGGAGCAGATTTGCTGGCAGGACTTGTGACCCCATGGATGACATGCTGGGGCAGCCTGGTCCTGAAGGACTGCACCCCACAGAAGAGACCCATGCTGGAGCAGTTTGTGAAGAACTGCAGTCTGTGAGAAGGATTCACGTTGGAGAAGCTTGTGGGGTGGACTATTTCCCATTGGAGGGACTTCATACTGGAGCAGGGGAAGAGAATGAGGAGTCCTGTGCCAGGATCGTGGTCTCTTCAGGTTCCTTGTCTTTACTACCAAGGTTGGTCCTGGGGTGTTCACCATGGTTTTGGGACAAGGACTTTTGGAGGAGTACATTTGCTGAGAGGGACCAGCACACACACTGCTTGGTGGAGCCTTCACAATGTCAGCCTTCCTATTCACCACAAGCTCATGATAATTTGGACCAAACTTGCGTGGAGATGTGACAAGGGAAAAAAGCCCAAGCACTTTGTTTGCTTCATCAGTACAGACTCCCAGCAAAGGTAAAGAGTCGCAGAAATTCAAATGTGTGAAGGCTTCTGGCTCTGCTCCAGCTCTGAGCAGCTTTCAAACAGCCATGCCACAGAAGCACTGTGCCCAGTTAAACATCCATACAGAGTTCGTCTTTATTTTGAATCCTTTTGGTAGCTCCCATAGATTTTAGCTACTGCTTGTCTGGTGTTCAGACAATGGTTAAAAAAGAATGTCTCCAGTTCTTGCTATAACTTCAATCAAAATAAAATGTAAATATATTAATAATAATATATATAATATATAATATAAATATATATAATTATTATTATTATTATTATTATTATTATATATTATTATATTACTATTACTATTACTATTACTATTACTATTACTATTACTATGTCTGGGGGCTCAGAAAACTGAATGACACTTCCAGAAAGAGACAATGCTTTTTTCAAACAGACTGATTCATGGTGAATGAGGAGAGCTTCCCGGCTCTACAGGGCCAAGTAGCACGTCCTTGATCTGCATCACCATCAGAACAGAGAGGGAAATTCTGACAGATAGCTACTGCACTTTTTTTTTTGAAAGATAAGAGATATGGTGCCTAAAACTACTTTATCTCTGTTCACATCCACTTTTGTCTCAGTTTTCAATATGCTGCCTCAAAGCCCCTGGATATTTCAGTTCTGCTGTTGTGAAAATGTCTTGTGAAGCAAGATTAAAGCTTCTGGAACCTTCTGTCTTCAGCCTGTACAAATTGCAGAGGATGCAGGTTTCAATATATTACAGGTACTTAGAAAATCCACAGAGCCTTCATGTGCCTTAGTTGTATGTATTTCACTATTTAACATAATTTCAGCTGTGATAAAATGATCTGGCCACTAATGCTGTGTTGTCAAGGAGATTATTTGACCTCTTTCCCATGGAGTTCACTGTGTGGAAAGCAAAAAGCTCAGCATAAACATTTCATTTTAAAAGAGCATCCATACATAATCATTGACACTATACAAAAAGCAGCACACATTAACTCCTTCTTTCTATCTTCATGAAAATCAATTTTCCTAGTTGGAGCTTTACAGTCCCCAGACTGGATGGGGTTTGACCTCCTAGAGAAGATATCTGACACAATGTTCTAGGATTTTTATTGTTGTCAGGAAGCAAAAGATGGGAAAAAAATTGTTACTGCAAATTACTGCAGCAGCAACATAAGAGAATTTATGAGAATGATGTGTTATAAGACCAGTCCCATTAGAAAGAAAATATTACTCATGCCTAAGAATAACAGTATAGAAAATCTTTCTTTGTCTTTTTTCACACACAGGATCTGATTTGATGTCTTCTTGAGTCAATGAGGAAAGCTCCCTCATTTTGGTCCAGTCTGTATAGAAACAGGATCATGACCAAAAATAATAATGAAGAAGAGCCATCCAAGAAACAATGTCTTTAAAATCTGTAAAAAGAACAGGCTGTACATGCTCTCAGCATAACTTGTCCATTTTAAGCCTTTATAACAAATTGTGAAACAGATAAAGTGAGGCTGGAAGTATCCCAGCTCTACCCAGCAATAGCCACTGTTTTGACATGGTTAGCCACTCTGTGCCTCTCCTGATGTATAAGGAAATGCAAAACCAGTTTGAGACACTGTTTTTTCCACAGAAATCGTGGACTGACATATCCAGATTGCAAACAGTTATTGCAGGTAGGTGAAACAGGAAAACAAGGCTTAGAGAAACAAGCCACAACCTCTGAAGCAGAGCCAGGCCTTGATTTTGAAAGAAAAATTTCCCTGGGCATGATATAAAACTAACTGAAATAATTAACAACCACAATAGAGCTCTCCAACCAACTGATACCACCCAGTAATCCCACTTTTCAAAGAAGTTACTTTTTTTTTTACTTTATCGAGGCTAAACATCTCCAACTGAATTGGACTTTATGGGCACTTTTCAACACAACGGGCTGTGGGTGCATGTGCTCTTCTTGTGTAATGAAGCTGTGACAGGACATGCAATTCAAAATACATTTCCCCAGTTAATCAGTATACATAAAAATTACCATCCTATAAAAGATCATGACTTAAAATTGTGGTGTCAGAGCTGGAATGTTCAACCATAAATGTGCCTGTATAACCTTCTGTGTTGGGAACACACGCAGAGATATACTCTCATCTTTTTTATGTGCCTTCCATCCACAGAGCGTACCCAGTGTTCAAGCATCAGGGTGAATCACTGAATTAGTTTTCCACCCTTCTTTCAGCAAGGCAGTAAAAACCAAGCTTTTTTTTTTTAAAAAAAATCAGGCTTTATTTTAAAGTGTCGATATTCTAGGATATTTGCAGTTAATAATTACCAATGCTTTTTTTTTTTTTTTTTCACCTATAAGTCCTTTGCACAGGATTTAGGATAACAGTAATTGCCTCAGGAAAATGTGAACAGTAAATGGATGTAAAATGAGATCGATTCGATCTGATTTAGTCTGTGTTATATTTTGCTTTTATGCAGTTTGGACACCTATTTGTTATGATAAGACATCAAATAATAGTGAATCCCAAATGTCACCCAGTATGTGCTGACACATGGAGACACATAGACATGGAGACATGAAGAAATGCCTAGTGCAGTGTGTATTACGAATGCTTGTTTCTCTTTTTCTGAATTCATCCTGTTTCCAGACATCTTCTAATGCATATGTACCAGACAAATTGCTTATTTGCTTTGAAACAGTTCATAAAGTGCCTGTTGCTAGGCTAGCTTTTCAGATGTATTTGTAGGGATGGAAGCTTCCTCCTTCCTTGGTTTTTCAAAAGCAGTTAAAAAATGAGGACTCTTGTCCTCAGCACACAAAGGGAGGTGCACAGCATTGAGCTAAAAATCACAAGCCTTAGAGTGTTGTTAAGTCTAACTTGGTGTATCTTCATTGCAACATGCAGCCAAGTACTGATCTGGCTGAATGTATATATTCAACCATCCTAATTTTAAAACTTAATTTTAAATATTTGTGGCATCAGGACCTTAGGCAGTGATTTGGTACTGCGTTCACATCCATTCTCTATTTTATATTGTTGGGATCCGTGTGCTTTGGTGCTGTTCCCTCCAAAGAGCTGTATGACCCCTCCCTGGATACCATTTTAAAAAAAAGTTCTTTGTACCACCTCTCTTCAAATTCACGTGCAATGCCAGGTCTTGTGCAGCCACCTATCACTCTCTGGCTCTATTCTATTGCATTTCCAATTGTACTGTTTGTTCTACTTTTGAATATAAATGAGTAAATGATTTTGTGATTCACTGTTTGCATGAAAGAGCAAACAAGCCCAGAAAGAGTAAATGAAGTGAAATGAAAACAGCTGTTTTCAAAACTTTTATGAGTTCAGAAGTTATAAAAAAATAGATTTACATTTTCAACTGTGGAACATGATTCTTCTCTGAATTACTAAAAATTCTTCAACATTTTGAAATTACATTATTCAACTGCTGACTTTTTTTTTCTTCCCAACAAAAGTACTTCATTAGGATTGAAAAAAATTTGGAAGTTGTTTTAGTCATTCTGATTGTTTTGGGTTTTTTTCTGCATAAAACATTCCTAGATATCACTTTACTAAGCCATAGTAGTAGTTCTGTGCCCTTCCAGTAATGATCCCATCTACTGACAGGAGTGGTGTGTGCAAAAAATCAGGGTATAAACCAATTTTTCCACCGCCTTTGAATAACAGGTCACACAACATGGAGTACAACATCATTGTATTCTTACATTTGAACTAACAGCTTTCAGTCTGCATCATGTTGTATTCAACCAACCAGCCACCCCTGCTGACCATCTCAGACTGACAGAAGGCTTTCCTAAGGCTCTTTGCCACGTTCTAGTAAAGACACTGCTGGGATCACAACTCTCATCTTCCACATGGGGAACTCCCATCTTCTACCATGGTTACAGGGATCGACAGTGAATAGCTGAGCACACCTGGATAGCCAAACACCAGATGCTTGCACACTTTTTGGTATAATTCAGTTTTTCATTGCTGGTAAGGAAGTTATCAAGCTGTACATCAATTAGGGATGTGGACCCCAAAGGTTCACATTGATCTGATGTTATCCCTCCGTACCTGGGGAGCTGTTGGACTGTGCTTGGTCTGGACTCAGCCTGATAATGCATGAGCTAGGAGTTGCTGTTCCTGATACTCTTTTTCTATTACTTTTTTCTAAGATTTTGTTGAGTTATTAATCCGTCAAGGATAAAAGTGCTTAGCTGTCAATTGCTTTGCAATACCAAGTGAGTCAACCTCCTTCCCAGCTCCCAGATCATCATGCTGAACCCACTGAGAATCTCACTACAGATATGCCAAACTGTCTGTTGGAGATCAAGGTTCTCAGGTGAGATGAGTAATTTTCACAGCTTTGAAGAACTTCCATTAAACATTATCAGAAATATAGTATCTTAATGAGTGAATTAATATCCTTTGTTGAAGGATGGCTGCTAGAACAGGGCCATGGATCATTAGAAGAATTGTACAAGCAATCTCATCGTTAGAAAATTTAGAAATAGTAAACTGCACAGCTATGCTGATAGTAGAGTAAGAATGCTGTACTCTTGGCAAGGACACTGTACCCTTGCAAGAAGGCATAAACTATACCTTGATAGCTTTAATTAACAAGAAGCTACAGCTGTGAGAATAAAGAGGAACCCTGGTTCTCAAAACAGCACAGAAGTATGTTTAACTTTTTGCTTTTAGCCAATTGCTTTGTGACAGGTATGAATGCTTGCTGAACAGTGTATAAAAGAAACTGAGCTTTCAGAATAAACCAAAGCTTGCTTTATCAATCATATTGATTGTCAGCTTGTCTTCCCTTGCCATTGCAATCCTTGTGTTGCATTTCTCCTGAACATAAAATGCTGGTATGGTGCTGAATTATGGCAAATCTTTCTACTACAAATTGAAATGAATATTCCGAAATTCTGTCCGATCATTCATTACTTTATCCCCTAGAATAATAGACAATCAACTGTATTCTTTACAAAAAAGCTCTGTTCAGGGTCATGGTAGAATTAGTATTTATTCTCCTGCCTTGTGGCTTGCTAGACACACAAACAGATGACAGAAAATTGGATTTAGGAACTAGGAAGTTCTGTCCTTGAAGTAAAGCTATGAGATCAGTGAGATCTAAAACTCATAACCACCAAAGACAAGAGCTCTGCTTTGATCTTTTAGGCAGTTATGTTTTTTATTGGTTTCAAATATTGGATCTCTTGTATAGGCAATTTGTGTTAATGCCTACAACATAGTGTGCTCATAGAATCTGATTCTTAAAGAATGAGATTCCAGCATAATTTAAAAATAATTTTATTTTTATTAAGAATTTGGAATTGTAATCTAAATTTTGTCCATAATCACAGAAGACTTTCCGTGGTGGTTTTTGTTTTTTTAAATAGGGCAACAATTTTAACCTGAAGCACATATATGAAATAAAGGGGACCTTGACAGTATAAGTTTTCTTCTCTGAAACCATGCATTATCAAATAGTATTAATAGTTGTGTTTAAAGGATGAAAAGACATGATATAAGCTAGAAGAATGCCCACCTTCTGCTAATACACTTTGGATGAAAGGTGGATTTCACATCAGCTCCTCATCAACCTTCATACTGATGTTTGTGTGGCTGGAGGTCAGATGAGCAGCTTCTACATAACTGGTACTCGCTTGCTCCTCCAAAGTGTAGCACTTTGTGTTTTTCTTATTGAACTGCACCTCCTCTTTCTTCAGATCACCTTTCAGTGATAATTACACTTTAGCTGATAGGCCCTTAAGATGCAAAGTTGAAGGGAATGAAAGTAATTAAGGGATAAAAGCAGTCTTTCTCACCTATTTTTAATTTTTGTTTTGGGCAATCTTTCTATATTTATTCCGGCAAATTTCCTGCTCCTTTATAAGGCTCTTGTACACTTTATCTCCCCCCAAACTGATAGAAGTCAGTTCTTTAAAAAGAAAAAAGTTCTTCTAGTCTCCTTTGCCACATGATTCCAGATCTGTCTCAACAAACCACAGTATCCAGTGACCATGTTGACAGGCAAGAGATAAACCAAATTTCTCATGTGAGCCAGCTGACTATTTAAATCCATTTTTCATACTTTTTGTGACAATTGTTTTTTCACAATAAATGAATTAAAGATTCCTTATCACTTGCCTTGAGCCAATGCCAGTCTAAGAGGAAGACTAAAATAAAAGAAATATGATACAAAACCCCTCACCTTTGAAACAATTTAGACTCTCGTGAAGATAAAAAGCCCTTAAATCAAATAGCATTTGTCAGACACAGTTATGATGTCCACCTCATCATAAGTGCTAAACCACTTAGGCATGTCTGGAAAACCCACCAAGAATTTCAGCAGTAGTTCAGCGTTCTCCATTGACAGGCGACAAAACATAAGTTAGAAAGAAGGATCCCTGCCTTGGGTAATGAGATTTATCTCACAGAAGATATGTTTGGCTCTCTCACAATTTTTATTTACAAAAGGCTTTTCCAGTGCAGGTTTCTCCCACAAACCAAACACTTATCCACGAGTTCACTACGCCAGCACAAAAACACAGATATGCAGCACAGCAGGTGTAAAACAATAAATTCTATTTGACTACAGTTGCTGCAGTATTTAACCATGTCAAGTGTAAATCTCCCCAAACACATTTGGTGCTGATCATGCCAGTAGCTAGTTACAAACTTTAAAAGCCAACCTCTGGATGGTAATAAAGCAATTATCAATGATGGCTTCTGTTCTCAAAAAATGCAGCCTTGGAAATATTTGTGCAGCAGTAAGTGCTCTGTGCTCCATCAGAGGTGGACATGGAGTAAAGAATCCAACTTAGTTGTGATTGTTTATGAACCCTGAGTAGAGGAGGTAATAGACTATGAAATTGCTTTTTTGTTGTTGTTGTTGTTGTTGTTGTTTATCAAAACAGAAAAGGCCCACTGGGGAAGTGAGCTGAATCAGAGAAACAGAATTAAGAATAATTTGTAACTAGTGGAGTAAACTGTTTATCATGATTCACTGTTCCACCTCAGTGTGTGCTTAATGTTATCAGACAGTTCGTTATGGGTTAGTTGTGACTCAAGTGAGCAGAGACACATTTTAATTGAGACAAATGGGAAAACAATTTGGACAAGGATACTGTTGGCCAAGTGTATGTAGAACAGGTGGTGTCAACATGCCTTCCCCTCCACCTCCTGCCCCAACAGTTGTACTAACAGAAATACATTGGCAAAAGTGAGCACATTTCCAGGGCTTGTTTTTCTACTTCTCGTTGTTGACTTGCAAACTGCATCTGTCCTCATTTCTACATGCAATGTCAACTGATGCTGGACCAACAGGTACAGGTATAAAATGTAGTAACAGATATGCAGCATAAGTTTCACAGAGATCTCTGGTCCATCTGCTGTCAAAATTTCCCTGGCACAGCTGCTGACCCTACATGCATTCTTGCTGAACTGCTTTTAAACTAGCCAGTGTATTTTGAGAATTGCAGTAACACAGCATCAGCTGGGAGAAAAGATTGGTCTTTTACTGATTCCCAGATCCAGTATCTGATCTCTGACTGATAATCAAGTTGAAAGGATAATTTGAGTGTATCAGGCAAAGTGCATCATATGACGTTTCAGTGACATCTAGAGCACCAGATGCTCTAATTACACCGAATATATATTTCCAGTCTTGAAATTCCTCCTGCAATTACTACAGATTTTACAGAAACATTGTAGGTTGTGGAAGTATTTTATGAAAAGGGAAATGTTTCTTTTTGTTAATACTGATAATATGCTGATATTTCCGCATAAAATACTTTGATAAAATGCTTATTTTTTGATAAAATACTTAAAATTTTGATTTTAATAAAATCCTCTGAATAACCACTGTAGATTTACTTCCTTATAGCCATACAGTGACAACACTATACCTTTTTCACTAGCAGAATGCTTGATAAAAATCATAAAAAGTGACTGAGACAAAACAGTCTACACTATCTGTGTCACAGATCAGTAGTAGGTGCAGAAGAATGAGGCAATCATCAGATAATACATGTCTCGTACATCTTCCAGAGGTCCAGTATTTACTTCAAAGTCCTGGCCTTTAAAATATTCCACAGCTTCTCTGCATGGCATGTCCTCCGCCATTAGTTCCTGTACTGCACATACATGCTCTCAGATGTGCTAATTCTCAGGCCAAATCAGAATATACACGTGGCCTACACAAGCCAGCAGGATACACAGAAACATGAGCAGCAAGACTTCATGGTTTGATGGTGGGGCAGAAAGCCATCAGTCACTCCTTAAAAAGAAATCAGTTTATGGAGGTGCCAAAAACTTTTAATTCAGCTGAGGTCCCAGAGGACTGAGGAGTTTATCCACAGTGCCATCTCACTGAGTTTCCTGGTTTGAATCTTTGATTCAGTGCCCTGCTGGGTTTGATCCCTGCTGGTTCCCCGAGTGCTGACACTGACTCTGTGATCTCTCAGTCCTGGGCTCCCTCGTTGTGCATTTTATGCTCTGGCCTTGAACACCTGAGGCTACCTCCACTATAGTCACACAGTTTTAAAAGCATGGATTCCTAAGGGGAAATGTTTGAAGGACAAAATGTTGTGGAGTGTAAAGGGGCTGGAAGGAATTCTTTTATGGCACCCAGGCATTACTCTAGTGCTGACCTTCTTCCTCTTTCAGGTGTGTCCAAAATAACAAGATCTGCAGATGGTATGGAAGACATTCAAGAGTGTATGTTTCTGCTGATACACTGTTGGTCAAGTTATCAGCAACTTGCATTTTCCCACAGACCACTGCAAAACCACTGGCAAAACAATCTAATTATTTTCACCCCTGTTTCTTAATCTATTAAACAGGAAAAATGATATTTGCTTTACTTCATTAAGTATTTTTGGATCAAAAGATAAAAGTATGTGATCACAACAGGAATGTGAAAAGGCAAACAGAAAAAAAATACTGGAAAACTTAGCTGAATGGCTTCAAACCTGTGGAATTGTTTGAGTCTGATTTTCAGCTCTGATTCAGGAGATACTCTCTTTTTGTCCCCACCTGGTTGTTTACGCCTACTTAAAATCCATTTTGCAAACATGTGCCAGTGCTGAACACTGCAGTCTGTTTTGAAATCCAAGACGACTTTTCTCAGTTGTGCAACATTTTATTTTGTTGAGCCCCTCCTGAGCAAAGAGCAAAATCAATTGCCCTAAATGCAGAAAAATAAGAGATTTTAAGACAAATTTCCTCTTCAAACTTTTAACACACTAGTATAAGGAGAAATGGTGGGCTGAGGGGACCGTGATTGGGAGTTGACAAGGGCATTTTCACAGAGCCTTACAGGAGGGTTTGCTAAGGTATTTAGATAGCAAGTGATACAGGAAAGTGCAGTCTCCAGGTGCTGAATTGGTAGGGCTTCATCTGTGCTACTCAAAACAGTTATTTCCACCAGTCTTTGATTTTTGGTTTGATTATGGTTTTACACAGCCTGACTGACCGTGGAGGAGTCTATTCAACCAGAGGAGAATCTACATTGAGGAAAGAGTGGTAGATTAGTGCATGCTGTGTGCATGCACGCGTGCACACGTGCGACTGATCTCGTTAAGAAGCAATTTAATAATTTTAATGTTGCTCTGCTGCAATTCAAAAAAGAGTTGAAAGGACTCAGGACAGCTGTAGCGATAGGGTTTTGAACAGAATTTTCTATTAAGTAAAAAAAACCCAAAACCAGCTACTTTTTTCCCGCTATTTTCAAAAGCTGGGATGCATTTGTTTCTGTAAAGCCCTGAAGGGACTGTTACAGCTCCTCGCAAAGCAGGAGGCAAGTGTAAATCGGCGTTCCTTTCACAATGGCACGGCGGCAGTCACAATCTTAAAAACCAGTGCACTGTCCTTTGTTTGCCAGTGTGGATCAGTGTGGTCGATGGTGCCAGGGTAGCTGTCTGAGAGCAGGCGAAGCAGAGAACTCCACGGCTCCCGGTCGTTCCCCTCCCGGCGCTGCCCCCGCGCTCGGCGCGCCGCGGGCCGGGCGGTGCCAGCGGCGGGAGGAAACTCCCACCTGCACAGCCCGGGCTCTCCTGCGAGCCTCAAACCAGCGGCGAGGAAACAGCCTTTCAGCCTGTGCGAGTGAGCTGGAGTCTTAGCGGGATTAACCCATCTGATTGTTGACTTTACAAAGACTGAAAGTCCAGGTGCTTTAGGGGGAGTGGAGGACGGTCCAGGAATGGGACTGTGACTACATGGAGGACGTGTTCTGGGACTGCAGCTCACCCACACTCTGCTCCACTGACCTTTTTTCAGGGGACCATGGAGAGCAGGTGCTGAGATCGAGTGCTTGGCAGAAGCAGCAGTGGGCTGGTGAAGATGGAGAATGGCACAGGAGACGAGCAGAACCAGACTGGGTTGCCACTATCAAGCCAGGAGATCATTACAGCTGAATACCAAGTGGTTACCATCCTCTTGGTCCTCCTCATCTGCGGGCTGGGCATTGTGGGCAACATCATGGTGGTTTTGGTGGTCCTCAGAACCAAACACATGAGAACCCCCACTAACTGCTATCTGGTGAGTCTGGCCGTGGCAGATCTCATGGTGCTTGTGGCTGCAGGACTACCCAATATCACAGAGAGCCTGTACAGATCCTGGGTGTATGGCTACGCTGGGTGTCTCTGCATCACTTATCTCCAGTACCTAGGAATCAACGCTTCTTCTTTTTCCATTGCTGCCTTCACCATTGAGAGGTACATAGCCATCTGCCACCCAATCAAAGCTCAATTCTTATGTACTTTTTCAAGAGCCAAAAAGATCATTATTTTTGTTTGGGCTTTCACCTCCATATACTGTATGCTCTGGTTTTTCTTGCTAGACCTTAATACAGTAGCCTACAAAGAGACTACTGTTGTGTCCTGTGGCTACAAAGTCTCCAGGAGCTATTACTCTCCTATCTACATGATGGACTTTGGTATATTTTATGTTGTGCCAATGGTATTGGCAACTGTCCTCTATGGCCTGATTGCTAGAATACTGTTCCTGAACCCCATCCCCTCAGACCCAAAAGAAAACTCCTGGAGGAATGATGTGGCTCACCAAAGGAAGCCTGTGAATTCCAAGATGACTAACAGGAGTTTCAATAGCACTATTGCTTCTCGAAGGCAGGTAGGAACAACTATTTGAAATGGTTTTCTGAAACCTAAACCGCTTGTTTTAAAGCTCACTTGTCTGAAGCAGTGGAAAGAGGTAAAATATATTCTTCCCTTTTTCTAAGTAGTCAAATTTAAAATTAGTGATACACATATACATAAAAATACATATTTTTTTCTTGCCTAGTAGGTACATTATTACCTACTGCAAGGACCAAAAAAGGAAACAGTATTTTATTTCCTACATCAAAAAGCAATTAGGAAGTGTCAATTATGAATGAAACATTTTTAACTATAATTTCTTTTCATTACAGCTTGTTAATAATCTTGTAAAATATACAGAGTGACTCGACTTATTTCTGAGATTTGAAGGGAAGGAACTAGGCTGGGAGTTTGGGAGACTTGAGGTTCAGTCCCAGCTAAGGCATTATGCCACTCATCAAATTCAGTCAAGCTGTAAATTTTCCTGTCTCTAACTTTCCTGTGTTTAAGAAAGTCTGTATATAAATTGCTTTGTTAATGCTAAATATCTTTGTTACTCTGTCTCTCATAAAATATTTTTATGTATTGATGGCTCAAAACTGAGGCATAGGTTTGACTAGCTTCTTTTTGTGTTGTTGAATATGTATGCTGCTGTGTGGAATATAGTTAGTAGAATAATTGCTGGCTATTTGCAGTAAACAAATGGTGTGCAGCAGGTAGCACAGCTGGTGCAGTGCATCCTTTGCAGCTGGCTCTGGGGATATTCTTCTTATTCTTTATATTCTTCTTATTTTGTGTCAATTGCTACTGTTTATGAGAGGGACCGCGTTCTCTCATCACAGAGATGGCAAAGACCTCAAAAGTAGCTGAGCTGCCTTCTAGAGCACTGAGTCCTCAGAGAGCACTACAGCTATGCTTGGAAACACACAACAGAAATACATGGGCTAGGTTATATTTAATTATGTTGCCAATTATAGTTAATAGTCAGATAGGAAGTGTTTAATGTGTTGTGTTTGTCCATTATTAGTAGAAGAAGATAATCTGCTCTTCAAGTTCTTAATATCACTTTCTTGTTAGGATCACTTGAAAAACAGACAAATTTTTTACATTGAACACTGTTGAATATGGACACATTATGAAACAAAAGTGAAGATTATAATGTGGTATCTTTTATGTCTTGTAAAGACAGCAAGACTTTCTCTAAAAGCCTAAGCAACCTTAAAGCAGCCTCATTATAAGTAAAGGTAGAATTTGCATATAGTACAAAACAGAAAGCAAAGCAAGGACAGCATAGCATAATTAGTAATATTTTTTGTATGATAGCAGAATGCAAAAGATAGGCAGGGGTGTAAAATGAGAAAAATCAAGTACATATTCAAAAAAAATCTAGAATCTCAACAGTTAGTAAGACACAAAGGGGAAAATTTCCTGCCATGCTGACAAGGATGTATATAGATGACAATACAGTCTGGCCTGACAGTGAGTCCTGCTGAGATGTGAAACTCTCTATCTTCTTGGACTTGTGTTTGCTTTACAGGGATTGAGTGGTGTACGATATCCAGCATGTGATCTGTAAAAAAGGTGACTGAAAACATGGTGTGCACTTCCTACTTCTGTAACAGGTCTCATTTTTATCCAAGAACATTTCTATAATATTAAATGTATGTATGTTTCTGTAGGGGGTTGGCTTCAGCTGAGAACGGAGAAGAAAATGGAAGTGGTCCTATTCTTCATGATCCAAGACAAGGACTTGCAGACAAACTATCTGTTATTGTCATGGGCAGTGCAGACTCAACTTGGGGAAAATTAATATTGTTATAGCCACAAGTTACACTCAGTGCCTTTTCAGCAGCAACCAGCAGTGTGGGGCCAGAGAGTGTTGCAGTCAGGTTGCAGAGGTTGGTCTCTTGTGACTCCTTCCTCCTCACCCCTTTCCTCTGTTTCAGTGTGTGTCCTGCAGCCCACAGATCCCAGAATTTTTTTTTCCTTTTCTATTCATAATATGAATACTGAATTATGTATTTGCATGTAGGTTTCATACTTTCCCCAAAGGAATTCCTACTTTCCTCACATATCAAAGGGACTGAGAAAAATAAATGCACCCTTTCATAGCAATTATATTGGTTTATACTTGAGATGGAATCCAGCTCACTTAATGTTATGAGTATATCACAAAGTTAGTTGACTAGTCCAACAAATCGTTTAAGGTCATCATGGCTATCATGGTCAGTTATGACAGGCAAATTTCCCTCTAGAGAAAGTCCTCTCTTAGACACTTCTGCAGTCTGTGATGACCTGCTCACCAGAGAAATACCTCTGTCTCTCACAGCAGAGCAAGCACTGATTCCAGCTTGCAGTGCAACATGAGTTTTGCATGGCTTACACGAAATCCTCAATGTTATAACTTGGTTTCACTTGTGGTGTGAATATATCAAGTATGAAGACCTTAATGCTTCTATTTATTTAATCATCCTCCTCATTGCACAACTTCTTTTTGATTAAGAAATCATGGGCTGGGATATACAATCTCTATGTGTTGCAATGAACACAACTAGGCACAAGAAGAAAGATGTTATTACATGGATTTAAAACACCAGAGTGACTATTGCTTTTACTTATCAGTGTAAGAAAGATTATTATTCAAAGGAGAAGGAAGCATACTAAACTGTTTGTACCAAGGTAATGAAAACGTTTAATAAAAACACTTCCTTAGAATGACAAGCTTTTGGAGCAGGAAAGAAAAGGAGAATACTAGTTCAGAATTAAAATATTTGGACTCTGTTTAGTAAAATATATTTTAAATATTTTTAGAACATTTTCAGAAATAAAAAGATTGAGCTTGAAGAACGTTTATGTGCAGCCAGGACCATATTCGATCTCAAGCAGTTTGTTATCATTCAAACTACACTTGAAATTTGGATTAAGCTGAAATTGCTCAATTTTTTTTTACTATATTTTCAATGTCCTTAACTAAGAATAATTTGTACTCTGAGCATAGGACATACAGTGCACATCCACAAGAAAAGAGTAATCAGTGTATGCTTGCCTTCACCTGAGCAGTGAATAGAGGCTGTAGTGCTGCTGCTTTCAGGGGCTTTGGTGTATGCTTACAGGTAACACAAATCATGTCATTTTGAAACTCATCCTCTTAGCACTCCACTGATGTCAAATAATTAGCCTCCTCCCAATAAATATTTAGTTCTGTTTCATATGAAGTGATTTGAAAAAGGATATGGCATTTTACTTAAACAAAGAGAACCAAATTTTAAGCGATTTATGTTCACAAGTAAAGACTTCTGGTGTGGATAAAACTGCAGCTTTGGCCTCAGTCATGTATATTTAGATAATAGGTTTACGTATAAAGCAAATTGAGGCAAATTTGTGTCAGAAGCCCTGAGCGGTGGCTCACCCTGCAGTGGGGTGGCAATCCCCATGCTGGGACAGAGTAAGCCTTGCCAGCACAACTCCTGTCATTTGCTGCTGTCATTTGCACATTGGTCGTGGTCTGAGGTAGCTGAGCATGAAGAATCACTCCAGAGCCAGCTTAGGGAGCATTTACTAATGAGCAAAAAACTACCTGAACTCAGGGCCTCATCATGAGTCTGAGACAACCAAAGGTCAGATGGATCAGGAAACTGAATTTCTGATAGGCAATAGAAGTCTTGTGAGAGGTTTGTTATTTCTGTCAGCTTTGGAAGGATATGTACTGCAGACAGTCTAAAATTATAGTGACTTCTCCTCATTGTCCTGCATGGACCGAACCACCAAGAGATGCCACCAAAGAGATGCCAGCCACGGGTTCAGCCTCTTCTCTGAATGTAGACTCTGTAGAGGCATATGAGTACAGGAGTTGGATCATTGACCTGAGCAAAATGAAAACCAGCTCTACAGAGTGCTTAGTTTCCAGCAGTAGAAGCATATGGTGTTAGAAAGAAAATGTTCATCCAAATGCCAATATACACAAATTCAGCTAATAATTTGCACACTACATACATTCATATATATATATTTGTGGTATATGGGATACAGTCACTTGAGGAGTAACAGTCTTTTTTATTGCTGTACAGTGTTAATTGTGTGACTCTGAATTACACCCTCCTTGACAATAAGAATAATTTACTTCTAGTCCAGATTCAAGCTGATAGCTGCAACACTGCAAATGATCCTGAGCAATTTTTCCTGAAACATAAATTGCCAGTGACTGGTAGGTACCATAATGGAGTGCCCTGGGAAGCTTCTGGTAGCAAAGTACTCTGATGTCTGTGTAGGCTGTTATGCACTGAATGCCTGAGCTGATGGAATATATCAGCTGGTTTGGCTCTGTCCCACTGTTCACCCAGGCTCCACAACTGGTGGCTTTCTTCTTTTAAATGTGGATTATTTTCTACAGTGAATGACTGTTCTCCACTGAATGGATTTGCTCGGTTTGGAGGAACAGGCTGGAGCTGAACTGGAGGGATGAGAGCCAAAGTGGGTCACAACTGGGTCAACTCTCTCCTTGTCACCATGTTCAAAGGAATCGCCCTTTCAGAAGGGGTGATAAGGAGAGATCATCCTTTGAGTTGCCTGGAACATTCACATTTGTATTTTGCTCTGTTACAACGACTGTGCACAGAAAATTAGAAAAAAAACTGTCTAGAAGTCATAATTAAATGTATCAGTCAAGTGGCAAAAAAAGGAGATAGTATTTCTCAGTCTTATTTTTTACTTCCACTGAACACTGCTGTAGAGAAATCAAAAGTAAGGGTAAGGGGAGGAGAACTATAAGATAAAATTCCAGCCCTTGAATATGTACATTTAAAGACCGATAAATAGATGAAGATACATCAATTTGTAGAGTAACTTTGATTTTCATCACATTCTTTATTATAATACCGATAACAAACCAAACAAATTTGCTTAAAAGTGTGTCTTTCTAGATAGTTAAGAGAAAATACATTCATTAGGCAATGCAATGGCAAGTTTCTATATAATGAGCTTATCTGGTCAGAAGACAAGAGAACTATATACTCACAACTTCAAACTAAAACCCACTTCTAAAACTAGCATGGGTTTGTGAGTGATCTTAGTGGAGTTTTCTCCTCCTGAAACTCTTAATCTGCAATCAAAAGAAGCAGTTGTAGCTCACCAAAATATGTGCCAATACCTTCTATTTCACACAGTCAACTAAGTCATCTCCCAAGTTCCATGAGAGTGTACCACTGTATCATCCCACATCACATTTCTGTGACAAGTACTTTCTGCTTTCTTTATTAATATCTTTCACATTTTCTTTAATGTAGAGACTATTGAATATTCTCTACACTAGAATTAAATCATTTACAAAAGAGAGACTTACTTTAAATTAGGTTTAAATATTTTTTTATTATTTCTTGTTCACTTAATTTCAGCTATCCTGGGTATTCCCAAAGGTTGTTCTTTTCTTTTTTCAAAAGAAAATTTCATAATAGAATAGAATTCTTATAACAATCAATTTTTTATTGATAATGTTTTTTTCCTGGCTTTGTAAATTTTATTTGACTTTTCAGAGTAAACATCAAATAATAAAGATCTAATAAAATATTGAGGATTTGAGGAATAGAAATTATTCTAATTGTTCTCTTTTTTTCCTTATTTTTGGCTTTGGAAATTGTTTTACCTGACTTTAAATCAGATAACCTAAAAAGGCTTCATGTTCAATTACTCTACAGGCTATACTAGTCTAAAGAAAGAGATCTAATGTGTTTGCAAAAAACTACTTTCTATTCTTTTTTTTCCCGTTTGAACCAATGCCCTCTTCCAGCATAAGAAGAAGAAATGTCTAAGGTCTACAACAGTCAGCTTATTGGGTTATCATCTGGAAAGAGTAATTTAACAAAAACTAGGAAGAATTTGAAGTCAAGGTTTTTCTACTTCCTACTGTAGAGAACCTTTCTGAATCAAATATTCATTAGAAATACCTACTGAAGGATCTGTCCTGAGTTTTGGTTGGGCCCTAGATGTGTAAGAGTGCACGTGCTCATTGCAAGGGCAGTACTAACCTTCTGCCCCTCTTCTGTCTCCCTCTGTGTTCCCTCAGGTTACCAAGATGCTGGCCGTGGTCGTGATCCTATTTGCATTCCTGTGGATGCCCTACCGCACCCTGGTTGTGGTCAATTCCTTTCTCTCCAGACCCTTCCAAGAAAACTGGTTCCTGCTATTTTGCAGAATCTGTATTTATTTAAATAGTGCCATCAATCCTGTAATTTATAATCTCATGTCCCAGAAATTCAGAGCAGCCTTCAGGAAACTGTGCAACTACCAGCAGAAACAGGAGAAGAAACCTGCCAGTTACAGCATGGCCCTAAATTATAACGTCATCAAGGATTCTGATCATTTCAGCACTGAGCTAGAAGATATTACCAATACCTACCTGTCCTCTGCAAAGTTGCCCATTGGTGATACATGTTTGTCACCCAAGGTAGCAGCTAATGCATTTCAGTGTCTGCTGTGGAGTCCTCCAGAACCAGAGCATGCTGCTGGGCATGGGGCTGTGCTGGGGTAGCTCTCAGCAGGGCAGCACCGCAGAGGGCTGGCTGAGGCTGGCAGTGCCACACCCTGCACCAAACAGGGCTTGGCAGGGAGGGACAACATAGCTCTGGAAAGCTGTGTTTTCAAAGTGCCCTGTGCCAAGCATGATGGGACTTGGAGGATCTGAAGCGTGGGGAAGGATGGGGAGAAACAATCAGGTTAAGCCTTCTTTTCTAAGGAACAGTGGGCTCTAGTGGAGCATCAGAAGGTGGCTCTCAGGCATGGTGCCTCATGTACACATCTGGCAGGAGGGCGGTGTTGGTGTCTGAGCTCAGTGATTCCTCTGGGCATGCTCTGGCTGGCTGCAGGGAGGGCAATGGGGCATTTTCTTGTGTCTTCTCCTTTGACCCCAGCTGGGGGTTAATTAGCATGGTGCCACCACACAGCTGGTGCTGAGAGGCTCTCCCACACACCAGCACTCTTCTTCTGAGACTGCTGAAAGCCCCCTGCATGATTTCTGTGCTACCTGCAAGCATGCCCGAGACATCTCTTTAGCCCAGTTCTCTTGATGATGCACGTTACAGTTTTCATGCTTTTTTTACACAATACTACCTAAATACTGTTTGTGAACCCATACATTTTAGATCTTAAAAATACAGATGATCTACAAAGAGACTAAGTTTTCATTTGTTTTTGCAGATGATATGAGAGTGTAAAATATTTTTATCAATTTCCTTCTTCTCTCCTCATTTTCAGGTCCAAGGCCCACCTTGTTCTGAGTATGCAGCCATATAAGACATTTGGATGCTCTGCTTCCACCAGTTGTATGAATTGTAAGGACATTTCTGCAGAAGCTACCATCAATCTTTACATATCTGTCTGTGCCCTACAAGAAAATGAAGCGTCTTGGGGAGTGAAAAGAGTATATTATGGAGGCTAACTGAATAAAGTAGTAACACAACCTAAGTTCAGGCCAGTGAGTTGGCTTCAGTAGAACACCTAAATCCTTCTTCCCATTAACTGGCCGAAGAGTGGTCTGTGATCTCAGAATGAGAAAGGCTTTCCAGGACACGTCCATGGACACAGAGTGGGGCAGTGGATGCTACTCCCTGTGAAGATGAGAGGTGAGGAGAGGATCTGCTCTAATGCATGGCTGCACTGCACAGTACCCAGGTGACCTTCCAACAGCAGCCAAAATTGCTGCTAATGGCAGTAATTACCTGCCAGTGCCACCCTCATCCCACATCAGTGTAAATCTCATTGCAGCCATCACAGCATGCTTCAGTAAACAGGTATCTGATAGCAAAGAGCACAAACTCTTTCTTTTCTTTGGTTTATTTTTACCTTGAGAATAGGAAGACCATTCAATGAATTTGCAGCAAGGAACAAACAAATTTAAAAGTAAGTAAGAAGCATTTAAAATATCTTATTTTTTCAGCAATCAGGTTTATAGATATACCACTTTAAATATAAGTCTCAGCTGTTACTGAATCCTGTTGGAATGTGACAGATATTGAAAAGTATGCAACAGGCTTTTAGCAGCTCCTTTTATCTTGGTTCAATACTAATTGTGTCTAAGAGCACCAGAAGGGGTTTAGATCTTTAATATCTATAATATCTGGGGAAAAGAGGAAAATTTATAGAAAAATGACATATTTTAAATGTTTTGTCTCAAATTTATCTATTAGAACATTTTAGGACATAAAGAGTTGTCTGAAGAGAAGTCATCATGGCTTTTTACTTGCCAACATAGCCCCTTCCCTGCTCTTCCTGCACATGCCCATGATAAACAGCCTGGGGCCCTAGTCTCCCTGATATTGCTGCTGACAAAATATCATTAGTGGCTTTGCTCTAGACCTGCTCTTGTTCTTGCTAAAAGTACAATTTCTCACTTCTGTGCAACAAAAGCTCAGGAAAGTGTCTGTGTATTCCTGTTTGTCATGAACATTTTGCACAGCTTTTGTACATGACATTTAAAAACCTGTAAAATAACCTGATTCACAGAATCTCAGAATAGGCTGAGTTGGAAAGGACGCAGAAGGATCAAATCCAACTCCAAGCCCTGCACAGCCCCATCCCCAAGAGACACAAACCTACCCAGTGTGGGTGAAAGAGGTAACCTCTACAGCATTGTAGGGCTTTCCTATCCAGTATTCTTTGCCTACACAACCATTTCCCTAATGCAAGCCACTTTCAATAATGCTCAACTATATTTGAAAACTTAAAGAGAACTAAAAATACCCTGATAGGACTCAGATTTAAATTTTAATACTATGAGCCTGTGTCTGCTGTATCCAAAGGACTCTGTTGGATATTTTCTACATGGCAAAGAGGGAGCAAACAAGTTACCCAGAGAGGTTGTGGAGTCTCCATCACTGGACATATTCAAGAACCATCTGGACTCAGTCCTGTGCCATGTGCCATGGGATGACCCTGCTTGAGCAGGGAGGTTGGACCAGATGACCAACTGTTGTCCCTTCTAACCTTACTCATGCTGTGAGTCTGTGATTTTGCAAACAGTCTGTATCCTACTCTGTCTGCATCCTTGCTTTAGCTCCTGTTTTACCTTTGCAGAGCTCCACAGGTACTTTCCAGCTTGGCAGAATGATGGCAGGGCATGGAAGGGACCAACAACAAGGAGGTTTTAACCAGCAGTGTAGGTGTGACAAAATTCCAGAAGTTGTCAGAGCTGCATCTGGAGCAGAGCCAGCAGCAGGACCCATGCAGGCCATGTTGCAATCTTTCCCAAATCCTCTGCATTTCCCAGCTTGCCAGGTTGTCTGTCTGAGCAGCACAGGCCACCAGGCAGGCTCATGCAGTGGGGTCTGTTTCTGTGAAGACGTCTGAACACCCACAGGGCTGGAAGGGCATGTCCAGACTGCCTTTAAAATAATGAGGAATAACTAAAGTGAAAGTGTGAGCCATGTGTCAGCCAAATAAGCAAAGCTGGCCAAGGCTCAAGAGTCAGAGAAGGATACCAATTTATTCTCAAATTAGAACCTAACAATTAATCTCATAAATACATTCCTGTAGCTGTGACATACACTTTGGGTAAACCTTTCTTTTATAGAGCTTGATGTGAAAATACAGAGTTCTATAGCATTTTAATGCTTACACTTGCTTAAAGCTACAGTTTGCCATGATAAGGGAAAGTCAACGAGAGATACCACAACCTGTTTAACATTTCTGCCAAAGCACCTGTCACAGAGAAATTAAATTATCTGTGAACCTTACACAGGACTTTATGGTTGCTTTGTCAAGAGACATTCAGAGTAAAGGCAAGTTCCTGTGTCTGACTGAGCAAAGTCTTTGTCTGACTTTGCAGAGTCTTTGGATGAAACCAGCACTGCTTGCAGCTGCTGAGAGCTGGTTCCTGGTCTGAGCTGAAGGGAGAGGCTGCAGAGGCAGCCACTGTTGGAGCTGATGCCTGGAAATCCTTTTGTAATTCACATGCTGTTTTCAGTCAGGCAGCTATTCAGCACTTTCAGAGCAGACCCTACTTTCCAGAATTTCTCAAGAGGTGCTAGAACTAGATGCTTTTCTCACTTAAAGAGTGAGATGTGCAGGACTAGAAGCAGGCAAAGAGAGCATTCCATGGAAACTTGGCTGTCTGATGAAGAGCACAACTGTCTGGGTGAAAACTGACCCCAGTATTTGTATAATAACAGTAATACAAACTTACACCTTTATCTCAACGCTTTCAGAGCACAGACTGAATTACGGCTTTTATAGACCAACAGTACCAGAAGTGAATTCTCTCCTTTATTTGCCTTTTTGTTCGAAAAGTAACTGTCTGCTTTCTCAGCCTCTGCTCCATCAGGTGCTCAGGTGAGGTATTTAAGTCCATATTCTTTGTGATGCTTCATCAAGGGCTAAAATCTAAGAAACCTATCCACCATCACCAGGAATAACAAAAATTAAAATCAGTTATTTATTTCTGATATTTATTTGTGCTAACAGAAATAATTAGGATTGCAAAATTGTGTGCAAGACCACAATATTTAAAATTGCATATTTAAGCTAAGGTGTGATTTTAAGTGATAATGTGATGTGACTGTATCTTTATAGATGTTAGTTGTGAAATCCATGCTAATTTTATACTGATATACAGCTAACACTGCAAAACTTTTTCAGACACCATGCTAATGTGACTATTTTTGTTTGCCCTTCTGTTTAGAACAGCAATCAATCTTTTTTCATGTACTCAGATGTTGTAAATCGTGTATGTGAGCATGTATTTTTTTAAACTTTATGTGTTTTTAAATTTATTGAAAATGATATATATTTTTTTTTTTTTGCTAGAAGTTAAAGTGGCTGGATGTCAACTACTGACTGCTGTCTTTGTATATTTATTTTGTGGATAGCAAACTCTGCAACATTTAATCTGAAAGAATTGTCTTAATTGTAGCAACATTGAAATCCATGCCTGTGTCCTTATTTAACATCTTGTATGTGAGGGATTGCATTCTTATTGGACTTTTATTTAGAAGTTTTTCTAGAATCTAGATAAACTAGATCTCTAGACAGAAGAGGTGCTGCTTTTGCATCTGGCATGGGGAGATATGCTGCTTCCTTTCTGAAATGCTGAGATTTCAGAACCTTCAGTGAAGGTAAATTGTGCAGCTGAGAAAGGTCAGGTGTATTTGTAACACACTTTGGTTCAAATTTCCACATAACCTCCCTGAGTTCAGAGTAAAGGATGTATCAAAGAAGTTCCAGTGTGCTGTAAGAGGGTTTATGATGCTCCTGTGGAAATGGATGCCGCAAGTCCAATGACAAAGATCTCGTTAGCATCCCCTCAAAAACAATTATGTAGCAAAATGGACTGAAGGACTGGTTCTACTTCAGGACCTGCTGCAGTACCTCTCCAGCTACACAGTGAAGGATTGCATCAGTCACTTTGGAAGTTGAAAATTTTATTTGTTTTTTAAAAAGTTACTAAAGCTCCTTAAATAAATAAATAAATAAATAAATAGAACACACACTCATGTCCCCCATATCTGACCACTGTCAACATGGAAAAAAATCATTATTTCAAGAATGTGAAAATATAAATTGTTCTTTCAACTGTGCTGTCTGTGTTTATTTATTTTTCCACTATGTGTGTTTACAGTTGTTTCTTTTGCTACAAACTGCAATGAAATTTGAAAATTTTCTTTCCATATTTTATATCTTCTTCAGAAAGAATAGTTTCTTTGCTCTCTTGTTCTTTTCAATAAGAGTTTGTTTTCTCATGATTCTTTCATTACTACTGGGATACAGTGATACATCAAATGCCAGTTAATTTGCTCAGCCAAAGTGATTTGGACTCCTGAATTCATTAATTTGAGAGATGAATCTTGGAAATTTGAATTCTAACAAACTATGTAAGAGCATCTGGTTTAGAGGGAATTTCTTCTTCACCTTCCCAGAGTAATTCCAGTTTCATTCTGTCACTTCATGTGGTTTATATGTTTGTTTATTATAAATATTGTAAAATTGTTCAGAGAAATGTGCTATTGTTAAATGTAGAACAATTTTTGTTCAAAAGAAGCATTTTGTAATTCTTGGATGCATGCTACTGTGGGGATTAATTTGCAATGGATTTTTGTTGCTATGCTAATAAAATGTTGAGCAAGATAATTATACTTCAATTTAATTTTTTTATCAACCACTTGAATACATTGTCTTGCAATGTCCTTGACAATGGACAGAAAATGTAACATCTTTTTTTCCTCTGTAGGGGAATGAGATCCTGAAAAATGCAGTCTTTTTTTTTTCCTGAAGGAAGAGCAGTGTGCCAGTAGTCTAGCAGTACTTACAGTGCTTAAATGGGAGGGCATTCATAAGAATCCTTGTCCCTGTTACAAGGATTATTTATGTATTTTACACTAGACAGCATTAAACAAAATAAACAAACAAATAATAAAGGAGCAAAACCCCCACATCTTGGGAGTTGGGGCAGAGACCAGAAGCCACTTTGTTCTTTGGTCACTACAATCAGCATAGCTGGTTCCTGTGCTCCATGGGTACTGCTTGGCTTTTCTGCTGTTGTCAGCCACTTGTGTTGGAACCCAGCCTGAGGTGGATGAGTGGAATCACTTGATCTGCTCTGATTTTCCTCAAGGCAATGCTTAGGAAACTCAGTCTCCTGAGGATCAGGATATACAGAAAGGCTAAGCTCCCTAGAGCTAGACTAAAGCCCAGTTCATGCCTTTCATTTCTTTTATAAATGCTCTACCATTAGTCCTGAAGATAGAGGGCTCAATCTCCAGTCAGGTCTTGCCGACTTTTTGAATCCCAGGTAGTGAGTTCCTTAATCTCTCCATTTGTACCCGACTCTCCTTGTCTGCACGGGGCTGGATAACCCCACACAGTGGTAGGTGGTGGGGGCTGACCTCAGAGCAGCTCTGGGCACATGAGGCACTGTGCATCCTGTGACCAGACTGACCACAAGGCAGCAAAAGCCACCTGCAGCAAAGACAGCCAGGAACCTCCTGGGCTATACAAGACAGAACATAGTCAGCAGGCCAAGGAAAGTGATCCTTCTCCTCTGCTCATCCCTGGTGAAATACATCTGGGATACTGTGCTGGGGCCTCTCAGTACCTGAGAGGACATGCTGGATGAGTCCAGTGCAGGTCCGCAGAGGTGATGAAGGAACTGCAGCATCTGACATACGAGAAGAGGCTGTGAGAGTTGGGATTTTTCAGCCTGGAGAAGAGCAGGTCCAGGGAATCTTACCAACATGTATAATTACCTGAAAGAGAGAAGCTCCAAGGCTCTTTTCAGTGATGCTCAGTGACAGGGCAAGAGGCAATGGGCACAAATTGAAATACAGAAAATTTCACTTAAAGTTAGGAAAAAGCCTTTTACTGTGAGTGTGTTCAAATGCAGATGATGTCCCAGAGATTTTATCAAGTCAATCTTATGATCCTCCCTAGAAGCTTCACTCTTTCAGCTTTCCCTAACAGGTCCAGATTGTTTCAACTTTTTATTTTCTACCACTAGGATGAACTATTTGTTTGGTGAACATGCATAATTGGCCTATTCCTCCTGCATTCCTCTCTTACTGCAAGTGAAAGAGTTAATTTTTCTGCTTGTTTTGAGAGTTTTTATGAAGTTTATAATATGTGTGCTCTAATTGATGGTTTGATGCATAGAGTTAAGCAGGGCACTGCAGAGGGCACATCTTGGTCTCAGCCCAGGGTGCTGGGCTGCTGGAGAGGAGGAAATGCTCATGTGGCAGAGCACCAGAGTCTGGCAGAGCATCAGCCCAAAGCAGGGCCCAGAGGGGCTCAGCATCCTGCAGCCATGTGGAGCTCCAAGTCATACTACAACTCATCATGCTTCCCTCCTGAAATATGTGTGCTTACACCTACCACTGGATGCTGTTTCCGAAAGCAAAACTGTGATATAATACAACACCCAGAAATGCACCAGGGCAGCACTGACAAACACCTATTGCACCTGCCAGATGGGTCATTCCTCATCCATCAGAACTCCTCAAGCCTCTTTAGGCTTATGCTGGGATTTGGAGTCACTCTCAGCACTTGATTTCAGTAGGGAAAAAATTAAGGGAAAACAAAGTTGCATATGTGCTGAGAGAGCTGTAGCCTGAGTGCAGGGTATTCCATCAGACAGAGAGATATTTCTGCCCTGCACATGTTTTGGGTCCAAACAGGCAAAAGAGAAAAACTCTTGGTCTGCCAAGGCCAAAGCATGGGACAAAAAACAGAGTACAAGAAACCATGGAAAATAATAACAATCTCATATGATAAATTTCTATTTGGGTACAGGAGATTAATGCTCCTTCTCATTGTTGAAAACCATTTACATCCTATAGCTTGGATATATACAACTATGGAATAATGAAAATAAGATTATAGTAATAGACTTTCACCAAAAATCTTCACTTAACCCATAGCATCTAATAAAATAACGCACAGATAACAGGTGGTGTCTAAAGTAAGTGTAACCCATCCAACAAGTGCAATTTTTGAGATGAACTCTATCTGTGATGGGCATACCTTAAGCTTATATTAATTGCAGAATGTAATTATGCAACTCTGCTGACAACTCCACAGCAGAAAGAGGTCCTGTAACAATCAGGGACCAAATCCCTGTTGATCACAAACAGGTTTTTCTTTCAAGTTCTAGACAATAACTGTATGAAAGAAAACAAACAATAACACAGTGCAGCTCCCAGCATCTGGGGAAAGTACAGACAGCAAATTTGGGTAACAGACTTGTCTCATATGCCACTGATTTATAGCTGAAATACAGCAAAGCACATTTAGAAAGTAATTATAGAAAGATCTAGGGTGTCATGAAAGGCAGGTTGTATTATGTTCAGGCAGACATTGTAATTCAGGACAACAATGAGCAGAAATTACAAAGGGTTAGTAATTTACAAAGTTATTTAGCACATAGGGCACATATTTAGGAAGAAAATAGGAAATTACAGCTCTGATGGGAGGAAGTATCTTCAAAAATTGACTCTTTATAACGTAAACATGACATTTAAAATGTTCTATTATATCCTACCCTGTTTATGCAGAACAATTAAAAGAGCGAACAAGACTGTGAGAGGATACAGTGGATGAGTGGGAGATGCAGATGGCCATGTCTACTGCAGTGAGAACAGGTTAGTCTAATTTTTTAGAGATCACGTCTAGTAGCAAGTTGCACATCAAAGAAACTTCACAAGCTGTTGCTGTTACACTAAAATAGCATGTGACAAGATGCTTGAGAGACTGTTGTGTCTGATGTACTAGAAAACATAAGGCACGACGGACTGAGCTTGCATAATAAGACTGAATTTTTCTAAATTACAAAATCTACTTTCTTTTCCCCAGTGCTATGACATTCTGGACTGTCAGGCTGAAATTCAATAGGCTACTTCTATTATGACTTCTTAAAATAAATATTTTGGTGCTAAGGAATACTATTCTGCAGGTGATAACTGCCTGTAGTGAATAGCAGTGAATGAAGCAGCAGCTCAGCCTGGGCACTGTCCTGCTGCCACCAACGCTGGCAAGCTGTTGTTCAGTCCCTGGAGCACATCTAGCCCCCAGCAAAGTGACAAGGAAGGGATGGGAGATAGCCTGGCCTGGCAATATTCCAAATTAGCACTTTGAGTGTTGCCACCCTCTTTGTGAGGGTAAAGAAGTTTGTATGATACAGACAGAGACCATGTGGTGCCTGTTGGGTCTGGAGCTGGCAAGCAGATGGTGGTCTAGTTTGAGTGTTAGCATAGGCACAGCCACTCTGCCTCATGGGAACTAAATGACTTTACTATCCTTTATTTATGACTCCTCTTCTGCAAAGGTTTCCACCCAGTCTCCATAACAAAGTTAAACTCAGAGCAATTGTTTTGTTCTCTGCCAGCAGTTTCATCCTTCACATCCAGATCTGAAACTGACTTGTGCACTGTCTCCTGCCTGGAATGTTAGGATAGGAGATAAAAGATACTACTTAATCCTAAAAGTATTATTCTTCTATTATAGACAAGAATAAGAAAATAAACTTTACTATAATATGGAATTATGTTTCTCACAGAAAAAGTGTTTTATAGTGTTTTCAGATTGTGTTTTTCACCAGAGGCTAATGAAAGGAAAATAGAAATGAGTATTACAATGCAAAAAAAGACAAATTGGACATGGCTAAAAAAAAAAAACAACCCCCAAACAGTACAGGAGTGTTAAATACTATCTAATTACAGCACTAAATAATTACAGTTTTTTAAGTGCCTGTCTCAAAGATTCTGAATTTGTGCTAGAGTGCTATTAAAATTATCTCTACCACCAAATTCATCAAACACAAATACTCTCTTGGTGACCTCTGTGTGCTTAAAAGCTTTGCAGAACAGCATTGGCTAATTAATTACTAATTTATTTTTAAATAAGAAGACACTGGAATGGATTTTCTTTTCCCACTTAATGAGAGCTGTCTAAAATCAGATTTTTCTGATTATGGTTTCAGCAAAATATCTGGACTTCCATCAGTGTTCCAGAAATCTAATCTCTAAGACTGTGCCAGAAGCAGCAAGCCTACATGAGCATATTAGATGCACAGTGGAGTATAAAAGACTGCATAAAAAATACCTCAAATGGGAAACACATTCTTTTAATTCTTTCTACTTCAATACTCAAAAGATACTTTTTGAAGGGATATCCCTCAATAAACCCAAATGAGCACTGTGGCTATGTAGGACAGCTGCCATCAGTGAAGCAGCTAAATGTAAATTTGGAATGTATATCTCATAAGGCTAAAAACTAAAACCTGTGTTTATTAACAGTGGATGTAATCCACATACACTGACATCATAAGAGAAATTAAAAACATGTAATCTCTGAGCTCTGCAGCAGGGGTTCATTCTCCAGACTTCTGGGTGAAGATATTTTCTCTCTAGTCTGTTCAGAAGGATTTATTTTTTATTTTTCCCCCAAAGGATACTATCTCATGCATCCTTTCCATTTTACTCTAGGCCATTTATTATCCCTAAATGTGCTGTTCATGCTTCAAATCTCATTTGATGGTTTTTGGCTGGGAGGAAGTCAAAGTTTGATTTCTGACTTTAGTTGGTTTCCTTTGTACACTAGGACAAAACATTGAAACCCTTAGGACACATTAAAATTAGCACAAGTCCCCACAATCCAAGTGTCCCTTCTGCTGGCCAGAACATCTGCTTTGTGGAGCTGCTGTTTTAAGAGACTGACTTTGTACAAGGCTTACACTTGACAGGTGCACATCTCTGGTAAATCCTATGCCGCAGTTTCATGAAAGATGCCACCTTCTTAATTCTGGCTTTGGTGAGGACATCACAGGGGCATTACCCTGCAGTCAGTGCTCTCCACCATAATGGCTGTAAGAATCAGTGAGTCTTTATGGGGATGCCCATACAAAAATGTCTTTGAGCATATATTTCCATAAGAACCATGCTGATGTTTTGCAACCTGGTTATCACAGTTTCTGGGAAGCTCATGGTCTTTGCTGCACTTATTGCCACAGCACAGGCAGAGAGGGGCTGAGACTGTGCCCATGATGAAGGCACAATACATTTATAAACACAGAATCATAAAATAAGTTAAGTTGGAAGGAACCCACATGGATCATTGAGTCAAACTCATGGCTGTTCCAGGACTATCCCCAAGAATCACACCATGTGCCCAGGAACATTGTCCACACATTCCTTGAGCTCTGTCAGGCTGGTGCTGTGACCACTTCCCTGGGGAGCTGTTCCAGTGCCCAAACACCCTCTGGGTAAAGAACCTTTTTCTAATATCCAACCTAAACCTCTCCTGACACAGCTACAGGCCATTCCCTCGGGTCCTGTCACTGGGATCACAGAGCAGGGATCAGTGTCTGCCCCTCCTTTTCTCCTCACAAGAAGTTGTAGCTGCAATGATGTCTCCCCTCAGTCTCCTCCAGACTGAACAGACCAAGCTGCTTTTCATATGACTTTCCCTCAAGGCCCCTCACCATCTTTGTTGCCCTCCTTTGGACAATCTCTAGTAGTTTAATGTCTTTCTCATATTGTGGCACCCAAAGCTGCCCCCAGCACTCGCTGTGAGGCTGCCCCAGTGCAGAGCAGAGCAGGACAATCCCCTGCCTTGCCTGGCTGGCCATGCTGTGCCTGATGCCCCCCAGGAACGCTTGACCCTCCTGGTGCCAGGCGCATACTCACCGGCAGCTTCCTGCATCCATGCTCAGCCCAAATTGGATCAGCCACAGGGAGGGCTGCAGTGTCCAGGCTGGCCATGTGCTGCAGGGCTGAGTGTGCTGCTGAGGCATTGACACAGGTCTGCAAAGTGGGGTAAGTGAGGGGAGCCCTGTTGGGCAAAGACACTGAAGAAACAAAAATTTTTTGAGACTTTCCCTGATGCCAGATGAGGCAGTTGTATTGGAACACAAATTCTCCTTGCAGTTAAAATTTCCAATCTTCTTAATGTCTTGGGATTGTTTCCAACAGAAAATTTCTCTCAGTTCATTTATTAATTTTCAGGAAAGTTTCAACTACTTGGCGGAGCTGTATAGATCATTTCTTTATGTCCAACTTATTTTTCTCAGTTGTTTAATTGTTGTTTCCCCAGTAATGTGTCTGGAATAGGCTAATGTATGAATTGCAAAATGTATGGCTAAGCAAGAGGTCCTTTGCCTTAACAGGGACTGTGTCTTTATGAGGTTTGGGTACTTAAAGTTTGAAAAGTTCATTTAGCCAAGAATAAATAGAAGTAATGTTCAGATCCACCTGCTTATTTTCCCCAGGTAGCTCTGTAAATGAGAAACAAGTTCTGAGGGGGAAAGGGAAAATTTTCTCTTTAATTAAATTATAAATCACTGTAAAGGTTGAAGTGGTGTGTTACTGTGGCGTCTTTTACAGAATGACTAAGGGGTTCTAAACCTAATTTTTGTGACACGTAGAGAGAATATCACATGAATCATTCCTTGTCAGCAGGACTAGGAGCCGTACCAAACTAATCCATCATTGGTCCAATCTTCAGAATGCCATTTTTCATAGTCACTCATTTGAGGAAATTAATTGAAAATTAACTACAACTAATTGAAAATTACTGTCATGTTTTACTGATCAGGAATGGAAGGAAAAGGCAAAAATACCTTCTGCTTCCTCATCTGTTACCATCAATGCCATCAATAAATAGAAACAGATCAAAAATCGGTTTGGTATTTCTTTCAAGTTGGTTGAAATATAGAGTATTAATTACTTATGCATAGAATAATTACTCTGACCATTGATCCAGCTGGTAATAGAAATGAAAGAAAGCAGTGAAAATCTTGTGTAGCATAGAATTTGCCTTTCAGGATGAGTAGTTTCAGAATTGCAGTGTTGGACCAAGGAAAACCACAAGATTGCACTATACTGTATCTCCTTTAATAATGCCACATGAAATTGGAGGATAAAGCTTGGTAAGAAATATTTTTTAATCTGAATTTTATATTAAGAACATGGTTAATAACTTGTAAATTGAGGAGATGAGTACGTGAACCAGAGATAAAGATTCCAGGTAAGATTAAAGATACCAGAATCCATCACAACATGTACCAGTTCCAGCTCCTTTTCCCTCCCTTCAGCTGCCACTGCTTCTTGAATAAATCAACATAAGGACTGACCAAGGAACATCCTTGATTTTACACAGCTTAGTTGTCTTTAAAGAAAACGTCTGCTAAGATTCCTGCAAATACAATCTTTCTGTATTAAAACTAAACTAGTCCTAACTGGATGAGTAATCAAAGCTGCAAAATGCTTATGTTTGGGTGGCTAATCAGAGCTGCAAACTCCCTCATTGCTTAGAGCTAGACACACTTTCATGTTAAGCTGAATAATTAAAATGGAATATTTTCCTGTGCAAAATGAGATACTCAAAGCCTAATTTGCAAAATATTTTAGTATTAGCAGCTTGAATCCTCTGTGAAGCTAGAGAGAAAGAACTAAAGAGCCCTGTAAGTATCTAGGTTTTGAATTAGGATCTGTTTACTGCCAATGGAAGTTCAGCTTTTCAAAGTAATCAAAGCTGAGGGAAGATATCTCTTAAACAGTGGCTGTCTCAGAGATTCAATCTGTTTCAGCTAGGAAAGATTAAAAACAAATTCACACAATTAGGTGCACCTGCTTCAGTCACTGTAAATATTGGAGTAATGGAAGACTTATAGAGTAATTTTTGTCACCAGTGCCTGGTACTTGTGGGAGTACTCTTCAATTCCAAAATCTTCAGACACAAAACAGGGTCACCAGGCAGGGTGGGTGTGCATGGGGAATGGGACCTTCAAAGTAGTTCAGTGCATCATCCAAGACCTGTAGGAGAAAACATGCAACATCCAGACATGAAGTGACAGAAAACAGATATGAGCAGCATGGAAGGGAAAATAAACAACAAACCAACAACAGCATCTGGGTCAGGACTTGAAAAGGCAGAAGTTCAATTAATTTCAAACCCAGATAATTAGCTAGACTTTTAGCCATGATAATTTGGAGTATAATTTGCGATGTCTTCCTGTCATCACTGTTGAAAGTGAGTTTGAACACACCCACTCTCTCTCAGAAAATAAAGGCAATCCACCTAAAAGAGCAAAGAGCACTTGGATGCTGCAGCTCGTCTTCACTATGTTTAGTCAAGCACTAACTAAAGCAGAGGTACTCTTGTTTTCCAGTCCTAATCTCATCTGAAAATCCCCTTGCATTTCGGATGTACCAGCACAGATGAAGGGGGGATAGAATTCCATCTGTATGGTGGTGCTTCTGCTCGTGTAAATTATTCCCCCCTCTGTGCTCAGGGGTACAGAGCATGTACGGGCCCTGTCCGACCACATTCGCTGCCGGTGTTGCCTGTGCCAACATGAACGGTGCATTTCATGGGAGGTCCAACTCCTGGGCAAGACTGGGCCTAGGGATATCATATCAAGTGTTAAGTTTCTAAAATTTCCACAGACAGCCTGAATGAAAGGTCAGTTACAGCCAATCTTTAACATCCTACTGCTTAAAAATCTCCTCCAGGTTCATGCTGTGCAGCAGTCTGGTGTCCTTTCTATTCTCATGCACTTTCATGCTGTCTCTGCAATTCAGTCAGACTCCAGACTGGACACAGATTACACCTATGTGTATATAACTGTTTAATTAATGATATGCACACTCTTTGGAACAAATTGTTCCACACTTATTAAGAAGAGAGAAGTCAATCCTGTTTAATAGAAATCTCTTTGAGGGATTTCCTGACACTGGTGCGAAAGAAAAATAGCTCTGACTAAAGATGTCAGAGTTTTGCCTCAGCGGCAGCATTACTAGGGTTTCTTTCCTCTTCTCAGTAGCTTGTTTTGGTAAAATTTAGAGAAAACATACTTTGTAGAGTTTTTCATGTCACTGTTGAAGTGGATGGAAACCAATCAATGTAGAAAACCAAGAAAATCCAAACTAATTTTACATTTAGTAAGAATGTATGTTTTTTTTAATTTAATTGAGAGCACAATCAAGCTGAGAGCATTCTTTGCACTTTGTGAAAAAAATATTTCTCTTCCAAAAATCCAGTGAGTAACAACTGTAAATGGCATTTGAATGCCATGGCTTATCAAAGGATCAAAGATTTATCTCATAGAGAATGAATGACTGGTGTGCAACATGCTAGACATAGTCTTTTGTGCTGACACAAAGAACACATCAATTTCCTTTTGCGTATAAAAAGATGAAAAAAAGAGAGAGGATAAACCAGGCTACCAACATCCATCTTTTTTGACGTAGTGAAAACAAACCCCTGTCAACTAGAGTCTCTCCAAGTGTCACAGAAAGAAAGGTAATAGGTTTATTCCTACACAGATGATACTTCTAGGACATAAAAGATCTCTCTTTTGTGCTTCTTCTTAGGTTCAGACTGACTTTTTTTCCCTTCTCCCTCAAGTCTTTCTAGTAGCCCACTGCAGATACAAAACCTCTGGCAGAAAAAAAAGCAATCTCTCATGGGCTGGTTTGCTGCCCCTAAAGGCACATGAAAACCACAAAAATTATGTCTCTGTTTTAACTGTCTTCAATATTTTGTTCTATTCTGGCAGCAGAAAAGGAAAATTCTCTCCTACCAAAGAATTATCCTTTGGAATGAATGCACACCTGGTGGTGTCTGAGTGGGGGTCTCAGAGAGCAGGACAGAGCTGGAAGGAACTTTCCTGGCTCCACAGCAAACAGCAACAGGGACAGGTCAGAATCCATGCAGGGAGAACAACACACTGAAAAGGAGAGCTTTCCAGAATAACTGCATTTTTAGATTTCAAATAAAACACTAAAAAGCCCCCAAAAGTTCTAAATGTGCTGTATAACTCTTATCACAACAAAATTTGCTGTGAGCTTCCAGGACTTTCTAGGAAAGTATCACCAACCTCTTTTCAGCTACTTAACTGAGGAGCAATCATAAAGAAACATCTAAACCCCATCAGGAGAACCAGGTGGGATGAAAGTTCTCCTACCTCCACACAGCACAAATTTTAGCACAACTTAATTTATGGAGTTGGGTATTCTTGTGGAGTTGGGTATTCTCCACAAGAGCAACTGCTTCATTAAGAAATGTTTAATACTGTAAATCAAAGACCTTTTTAAATGTAATTTATTGAGAAAGTTGAAAGCTTTATTTCTCTTGGCTTTTTTCAAACAGCCCTTTCTCTTTCTTTCATATATGGCTGCAGAGGTGAACTCCAGAACTTCATCTGTTAATGGTGCTGACCTATAGCCAGTTCCTTAGTGCTCCTTTGGCCTCATCCTAAAAAGGTTAAGTGTGTCTGTAAGTGAGTAAGTGAATTCTCTCCAGGAAAGAGAAACTCTAGCAGCTGCAAAGTGCTGTAGTCTGGGATATGACCCTGTGTTAGGTGTGTCTGAGCCAGCATATGCCAAGGAAAAGGCAAACCATGCATCCATTTCTGCAGCTGACTCACATGCACTTACACACTGCTCATCTCGGTCAATGCCAGAGCAGACTGAGAAAATCAAGATTTAGCATTTTCCTTTGAGATCACGTTTTAACCCTGCATCAATAGCATTTGAACCTAAGTGAAAATCCAGCACAATACAATTTAGCATGAGAGTTGTGGCCAGACAGGTACCACATGAGCCACCCCTGCCAGCAGAGAAAACCTGTTATGGTTTCATATACCTGTGTTTAAAACCTTAAAATGAGAAGAAACAAACAAGCTCTGCCAAACAAGACACCAATTACCTGTTTATCAGCAAGCACCATAAATAGATGGCTCTACATAAAGAGGAGTCACTAAATCCTCTAGTTTAGGCAGCCAATTGGAAAGCAGTGTGAAGATATAATTCATCCTAGGTATTAATCCTCAATAAGTGTTAGCTAAATCATTTCTATTTGTGTATATAGCTGGGCGTACAGAGTACCTTTCAAATAAATGGATCCCAAACAGCTGATGATGTGAAAGTCTGAACTTGCCAATATTTACTTTCTGGCACACAAATGAAAGCCAGACAAAAACCTTAGCAGCAAAAAGACGTGAGATCCATATGGAAAAAATTAATTGAACCAAATAATTTATGATTTATGTCATATCTTTACAAGCAAGAGCTTTCTACCCATATTGAATCTTGACCTATGTTTTTACACTCTTAACCTGAAGACTTCTAATGGATTTTGAGTCTTTAGTTTGTTGAGGAAATCAGTGGGTTCATAAGTTTCTGGGATTCAGTGTCAACAAAGAAGCTAAAAAAATTAGTCTAGTAATATCATGGGCAAAAAAAAAATCAAAAATGAAGCAACAAAGAACCTGTTTCAGTATCTCTACTCCCACTTAAATTTTTATTGACTGACCAAAGGACCTTGAATATTGAGAACATCACATTCTGTGGAGCTTCCCCCCCCCTCCCCCCAACTTCCTGGAGTCCCTGTTTTCAATACATGGCTGCCTTTCAGGTGAAGCCAGACACATTCTTCTCTCTTGATTACAGTGAAATTTGGAAGGCGGTATAGAACCATGCTGTGATACTTAGCCTGGCTAGGAACTCCTCAGTCTGCCACACATGTTACCAAGCAGCTGGAATGGTAAAAATAGTAATTTCAAACAAACAAGCAAGCAAACAAACAAACTCAAAAAAACCCAAACCAAAACAAGAAAAACAGGAGATGGCATCTGAACAGGATGACCACAGAGTATGTCTTTTCAAACAGGACAACTCAGAACTTGACGTAAAAGAATACAGGTAGAAAGAGAAGTCAGAATGGATATGCATAGTTATTAAAGATAAATGCTTCCCCTATCCTCTCCCCAAAAGAAACAAAAACATTAAAATGCCAGATGATGTACATATATTAAAAAATGCTTGTGAAGACAAGTTATTGACAGCCACATCAGCAATGGGTTTGAGCAATTTGTTGAGACTAGAGCACAGTTTTCATATTCACAACTCGGACACAAGTCTATGCAAGCCAAATTGGAGCTAGCAGAGATGCTCAGCAAGACACTCTCCATCATTTACCAGCAGTCCTGACTAATCCAGGGTCTCCTGGTTGACTAGAGGTGAGCAAGTGTGACAGCCAGGGACAAAAAGGGTGGGAAGAGGATCCAGGGAACTACAGGCCTGTCAACCTGAGCTCAGTGCCAGAGAAAGTCATGGAGCAGATCATCTTGAGTGGCATCACATGGCACAACAGGATGACCTGGGGATCACACTGAGCCAGTGTGGGTTTGTGAGAGGCAGATCCTGCTTGGCTAACCTGATCTCCTATGACAAGGTGACCTGCTTGATGGGAGAGGGAAAGGCTGTGGATTTTGTCTGCCTGGACTTTAGAAAAGCCTTTGAAACCACTTGCAATAGCACTGCCCTGGAAAAGCTCTGGACATTTAATGGCTTGGACTCCTTCAGGTTACTGGAGACACTGAATACTGCTGGTAGTCAGTTAATTAATATCTGATTACATCTCCTTATAAATTTAGCAATACCACTCTCCAGTCCCACATGAATATGATGTGATTTTTAATATTCCTTCAGAGTAAATCTACACAGTGTGATGCACTATTACTGTTTACCATGCCTGTTCCTCTTCTTTCCTAGGAAAGCACAACATTAAGAAGTCCCACTCATGTGGGTTAGGGCATATAGGCCTTGCAAAGTCTCAGCCTAAGTGCAATGAAACTACTACTGAGCAGCTTAGCTGGACTGCTTACATTCTGCTGTGGAGAATTTATCTTTGTGCAGTTTCTAGTGCATGTCTTTCCTGATAAAGGCTTGCTCTTCTGACAAAGACACAGAGGAGAGAATTTTGTATACAAATTTTTAATTTTTTTATATGAAGGTGGAAAGCCTGTATTTTGACTAAAAGTGATTGGTGTCTCTAAAGGATTCTTTTAATTACTCTGATTCGGTAAATAAAGATGTTAATAGTAATACCATATTTTTAGAGGCTAAGACAAAAAACCCTGTAAACAGCAGGATGCATACTTAGTATGTACGGTAGCTACAAAACAGTACAATATATAAAAAATTAACAAGTTCGTTTTAATCTTATGTGCATTTCAGTCTTAGCAGAAGCCCTGGACTTTTTTCGAAGTCCTTTTTTAAGGGCAGCTCCTCTGAGTTTTTAATCTGGATGCTGGCTGAGTGTTTTGTCTTCCAAATGTTTGTTTATTGATTCAGCTGGTTTCTTAAAGCACCAGCATGAGAAGATCTGAATCCCAGCAGGCTCATATATATCAAAGCTTAGAGGTAGTAATTTCCCTAAGCAGTAGAGCCATTTGTAATCCACTGCCATATGGCTCTCTTCTCTCCTTATCTTCTGTGCATATTTGCATGCATATAAACACATATGATAGTCAATTTATTTAAAATACACCCTTGTCTTCCTCTGAATAATTTTCTCAGTTGGCAGTAATCATATACCCTGTTTCCACTCAATTTTAGTGGGAAAAATTTAAAACAGCTTAAAAGACAATGTACCTTCCTTGGCCTGGGTTTCAAAGAATATCCCTGAATCTGGGCTCTGTGCTGTCATCACAGGAACACTAACCCACACCACAGTTAAAGCCACAAAAGTTTCCACCATTAAAACAGAGAAGGAAGTGAAAGCTGGCTCAAAAGAGACATTAAAGCAACACAGCATAGCCATGGCTCAAAAACCTGCACTATCATTCACAGAAACCCTTTAGACCAGACCTGATCATATCTATCATGCTGCCTTTAAACTCATCCCCTTATAATTCTTCAAACCCACTTGCAACATATTTTAGCCTTCTTTCCCTTGCCCCTGGAAATATGTTTAGAGTTTACCTGTGCATGTAGATTGGGAAATCCTCCAGCAATCCCCCAGTGGCCAATTTAGCTGTTCCCTCTGGGCTGCCTGTGACTGGGATGTGCTGACCCATTGCCTGAAGCCTAGGAGGGCTGTTTTGCCATTGTCCTGGTTTTGGCTGGAATAGAGTTAATTTTCTTCCTAAATGTTTGTGCTGTGGTTTGGCTTTAGGATTTATAATTTTAATAACACACTGATGTTTTAGTTGTTGATGAGCAGTGCTGATGCTAAAGCAAGAACTTTTCAGCCTCTTACTCCACCTTGACATTAAGGAAGACTGGGGGGCAGAAAAAGCTGGGAGGGGACACAACTGAGACAGCTGACCCCAAATGGCCAAAAGAATATTTCATATCATATAGTGTCATGCTCAGCATATAAACTGGAGAAAACAGGCAGAGGACCACTGCTCAGGAAGTGATTGGGTATTGGTAAGTGAGAGGTGAGCAGTTGCATTTTGCATCACTTGTTCTGTACAACAACAAAACAACATATTATTTTTGTTGTTATTTTTATTAATATTAATAATATTTTCTCTTCAGTTTCTGTATTATTAACCCATTTTAATCTTAAAATTTGACTTCCCCTAATTCTGTCCCCCATCCCAGTAGCAGTGGGGAGTGAGGGAGCAGCTGTGTGGTGTTCGGCTCCCTGCTCTGTTAAACCATGACAGCTACAATCACACAGGGCAAACCCCGGCTGTGGTTGTAACTCCCAGCACATGACAGTTTCCTCAAACTGAATGAGAGAGACACCAAGAGCTGGGCACAACCTGACAGGTTATAAGGAAAGCTGGAGCTGTGACATTTGGTACCAGCACTACAGCTGGCTAACAAAGCCAGCAGCCTAAAGCTGAAGGGCTCAGAGCTGCAGGCAGCACAGCACTGGCTGCCTGTTTGCTCATGACAAAGCACGAGGAATTGTGCACCCAAAAGTAGTTGCTTAAGGGAAAAGAGAGATGGACAAACTAAGCCACAGATTGAGTCTTACCACTTTAATATGAGTTTTATATCTCATATCCAATCAGACACATTTCAGAGGAATGTGCTGTGGGTATGGACACAGCTGGACATCAGTGGTACAAACACATTATTGTTTTAATTCACACAGAATCTCTGCAGAGCTGTAAAGCAGGAAAGTTGGGCTCTGCAGGATGCTTCTTCATAGGCAATAATCTTGCTTTGGAACAATGAGGGCTGCTAAACTCAGGAAGTATCCAGAAGTGGTGGGATTTAGGCATCTGCACTTCCTTTGCATTGGTAGGTTGCTTTTAACAAGATGCTTTTAAAGCACCATGAAATTCTCCCTAGTGTTCTCTGACCTTGTGGACTTTGACCACTGCCAGTAATTAGGAGGCAAAGATCCACTTTCTTAGTCAGTATCATTTAAGATTGCAAAGTGAACTAGCTCTTATAGGTTTCAAGAAATTTAGTTCATATAATGAAGGCAAATAACCAACCGAAAACTAAATGAGAAGTGCTAATTACCTCCAGTTCTGAATGAAGGTTCTCATATGTTTGCTTACAAATCTGTAAATAATTCCACCAGAAAATGTGAGTTGTGAGAATTCATTAATTTTAAGCATTAATCAACTTGTAGTCAAAACCATGTAACTGATTTGTCATGGTATAAATCACATTAGATACAGAAATATATCTTCAAAAATCTACCGTGTGTGCTTTCTTTCCATAGCAGATACTGCAGTCAGTCAGCAAGTTAACTTATTTCTGTTATAGAAAACAGACAATGTAAAATAATTTGAGATGGCAGGTAACTGAGCAAGAGCACCAAACTGTGTAGATACATCAGATGGGTTCACAGTGAAATGTGCTCACAGCTTCCTGTTTGGGCCTTCTGAATACTGAACCTTCCAGTATTATATGAATTATATGGACCTCAGAGAGTGCAGCCATGCAAACAGACACAGCAAACCTATTAAAATAAACTGACTTCACTTTTCTCCACTTCCTAAGAGAACAGCTGGCAGTCTAACCAAGTTGCACGCTAATTTGTCCCTGAAACACAATCGCATCAGTGACAGATATTCTGCTGTCCCCACGGCACCAAGAGACATGAGGTTTAAACTTGGACAACATTGCATCTTTCTTTACAGCACAGGAAAATATTTCTAAGAGCAGAAAGAAAAACATTATTGCTGTACTTCCCAGGAAAAAATGTGAAAAAATAAAGCAGTCTGAGTTTTAGATATTTTAGGGGGGTTGTGTGTTTCTTTGTTTGGGTTTTTAATTGGGTTTTATTGGTGTGTTTGAGGTCTTTTAGTTCATTTGTTTTATGTGAAAAGGCAGATTTTATCAGATGTCACACTGAATGCAAAGAAGCTCAGAACTGTTATGATAACAGCAGCCAATGCTTAGAACATATAACTATTAACTACATGTTATGTAAATATAGTTATATAGAGAGCTATTTCTGTAGTTAATATATTAACTATATATTATGTAATATATATATTACATATATATAGTTATATATAATATATATATAGATATATTATACATATATATATATGTATAGTTACACACACACACACATATATATATATTTCTATCATTAATATCTATTAACTCTATATTATGGGACTATTAACTGATTTTTTCAGACAGCAGCAACCACCTGGAACTACACCAGGTAAGAACAGGACAAAAGAAAGGAGTGACTCCAATCACACCAGCATCCAGGCAGTGCTGATGACTTACCCTTGCCACATGCAAAGAAAATGACAACAGAGGAGATCTCAGTAAGAAGTTCTCCTCCTGATTGATCCAGCTGCTTTGAATAGAGTATTGCCTATATCCCTGGATTTTAGAAGGGAGCCTGTGTATGTTTTATCTTGCCTAAACAAGCTCTTTCTCCTGTGAAGAGAGGCAGAGGGTGTTCAGCCCAGAGATGGCTCCAAGGAGACCTTAGAGCACCTTCCAGTACCTAAAGGAAGCCTGTGAAAGAGTTTGAGGCACTTTGGACAAGGCCATGCAGTGACTAGGACAAGTGGTAAGGATATTAAACTGAAAGAGGCATGTTTAGATTACGCATTAAGAAGAAATTCATTACTGTGAGGATGGTGAGGCACTGGAACAGATTGCCCAAAGGAGCTGAGCATGGGCACCAGCACCTGTATGGGCACCAAAGGAGCTGTGCATGGGCACCAGCACCTGTATGGGCACCAAAGGAGCTGTGCATGGGGACAGCACCTGTATGGGCACCAAAGGAGCTGTGCATGGCCATCAGCACCAGTGGCCCCCATGGTTCGTGCTAAAGGCGGCCCTGAAGCCAGGAGCAGCCCTGACCCCCGTTCCAGACTGAGAGCAGCTGGCACAGCTCACATGGAGTCGGCAAAAAGAGCACGTGGTTAGCAGAAAGACGAAGAGAGAGCTTGTTTCTAATACAACTAATTCTGAGTTGTTGTTCTGTACATCATTGGAAAGAGAAAAAAGTGTGGGGAAGGGAAGAAAAAGGGTGTTCTAATTTCTGATTATTCCTTTTTTGTTGTTGTTGTTGTTGTCCTGTTAATAAAGTTGTTCTTAATATCCTCTCAAGTTTAGGCCTGCTTTGTTATTTTCTCTTAATCCTATCTCACAGTAGAGAATAGACCCACCACATATTTTGACGAGCCAAGTAAGAGGAGTCTAAAATTGGCAAACCTAAATTCCCTATCCATAATTAGTATTTCTGCTTAGTTTAGAACTAGAACTACAATTGCTCAACTTTAAATTACCATAAGGTACTCCACATTTATTAGAGGGGACACATGCAACAGAGGAAATAACTTAAAAGAGAGAAATCATTAAAGGTCAATCAGCTGCAATTAGACTGAATTAGAATTGTCTTATTTCCCTTCCCTCTAAACTTGTTCTGATAAAAATAAATGCTTATCACTTCTGCATCAATTCTGCCAACTTGAAGCATCTACTCAATACTTGGCCTCTGAGCTGTTAAAGTTTGGGTAAAATTATATACTGAGATATCTCATATTTAATTCTCAGCAGAGGAAACCACCACAGGATTCATGACGTTTTCACATAAAGCAGTTATCATGACATTACAACACATGTATGGCAGACTCACGAACATGTTAATAAAGAATCCAAACTTTGCTGTCAGTAAAGTTAAAAGATTCTCCTCTCCTAAAGCCACCCCACCATCCCCAGTATACCTTAAGGCAGTATGAATTCATACAGGTGTGTGAATATACAGATGAAAATACAAATGTACATACACGCACAAAAGTCCTGCACATTCAGAATATAACTAATGCATTGAGAAATGTATTACTGGAATACACTACTAGAAACTATATTCACCACAAAATAATAAAACTCATGTTCTAAAATTATTAATTTTTTAGAATTTGCTTTCCTGTGTTTTTTCTTGAGAATTCCTGCATCTGACATTAGATTACAAAATGCACTGGAAGGGTTTATAAAGGATAGTTTGCATAGAGCATTAGATTGGTAAAGACTATGACAAGTATTTTCCAGGCCTGCATCTAAAAGTGTTAATTAGATCTATTTTCATCAATATCCAGCTACCACTTCATGACAAAGATCTTTGTGTAAAGGAAGTTTTTCAGAAGTACCTTAAACACTTTACAAAGGAAAAACCATTACTCCAGCAAACATTTCTCCAAGAAAAAGGGACTATACCTTGAGCTTTAAGTGACTGCAATAGTCTTGATGAAAATGCATGCTTGATGCTTGACTCTTCTATGCCAAAGACATCAAGTTATCTTTAAACCTTGCTGATTTTTATCCATGGTACAAATTAACATGTATTGCATAGGAAGACAGGAAGCAAATCCCACCAGATTTCCAGAAATATGTAACAAATGGCACACAGGACCGACAGCACAAGATTTTAAACCAAAATTTTTATTACATGGCTAATATGTGATTGACTGCAGGCTTCAAGTTCATTTGACCTGCATAAAGAGAATAGAAAACATAAATTGATAGAAGGCAAGGAAATGAAAAAGTTCTAGTGGTTCATTATTGAAACAAAGCACAAAAAGCTGAAATAAAATATAAGCTTTAACCTTGTTACTCTCATAGGATCTGTTGTTTCATTAATGAAGAGCCACTTTTTGACAAAGGACAGACATACAGACCAAATCCTTCCTCTTTTCCTTCACTTTCCAGCAAAAAAGCAACCATGTTGAGGTAGGGGGAGAGGAACAAAGGACATCTCTCTCTCTCTTGCATCTAGAAAGGCTTGTCCAGATCATTTGGGTTTTGTACATAAACAAGACACAGCATCAGAGGCACAGTGTGCACTTTAACACAAGAATACACCTGAACACCTGAAGACTTATCAACCCCCGCCAGTAACTACCTCGGTAAATTTGTGTTGGCAGAAATGGAACCTCAGCAAGGCTGTACAGGGGATTTCACAGAAATAAACAAGGAGGGCAATAGTGCATGTCTTTGCAACAGCCCTGGCCCTGCAGTGCAAACACCTGCTAGAACTTTGCCCCAGCAGAAAACCGTTTAATACAAGTTTTATTTTAAAGAATTTCTTATTTCTAATTTTCTATTTAATTTCAGTAGCACAGGAAGGCTACACACTTGAAATTAATATAAATCCTTTAATATATTCTTTAAATTTTAACATTTTTTCTTATTTATTTAAACTTGTAGAAGAATACATTATGCATTCCAAACATGCAGTCAAGAAAAGCACTGAAAAAGAATACTAAAATCAAATAATGCAGTAACAGCCTAGTAAGCCTGTAATAGTCAAATATTTTCTCAGAAATTCTGTAAAGAGATTGTGATTGGGACCTCTCAGGAAGAACTGTCTGAAAAAATAAGATTTTAAGACACAAAATCCTAGAAAAATTATAGCATGGCATCAGAAAACCATCTCTTTTAAATATCCACATTTTATATTTTGTGTAAGCCTCTTTAGGATATGCTGAACAAATGAGCCTTAGGAGTAATTGAACACAGAAATGTAAATGCTGATAGGGAGTGTCTCCTGGTGACTTGCAGCCATTTAATTATTATAGAATGGTTGGAAAGGGACATTAAAGATCCCTTTCTAGTTTCAACCCCACTGTCATGGACAGAGACACTTTGCACTAGACCAAGGTGCTCAAAGCCCCATCCCGTCTGGTGCTGAACTTCAAGGGATAGGGCATCCACAACTTCTCTGGGCAACTTTGGCCAGTGCCTCACCACTCACACAGTAAAGATTTTCCTCCAATATCTAACCTAAACTTAATCCCTTTCAGTTTAAAGCCATTATCCCTTGTCCTACCACTACATGCCCTTGTCCAAAACCCCTCTCCAACACTCTTGCAGGTCCCCTTTATGTACTAGGAAGCTGCTCAAAGGTGTCCCAGAGATTTTTTTTTCCCAGGCTGAACAACCCCGACTCACTCAGCCTGTTGTCATAGACAAGGTGCTCCAGCCCTCTGATGATCTTTGTGTCCCTCCTCTGGACTTGCTCCAATGGGTCCATGTCTCTGTTATGTTGGGATCCTCAGAGCTGGATGCATTTCTCCAGGTGGGGTCTCACCAGAGCACAGAAGAGGGGCAGAATCACCTCTCTGGACCTACAGGCCATGCTTCACATGATGCAGCCCAGGACATGTTCAGGTGTCTGGGCTGTAAGTGTACATTGCTGGGCCATTTCCATCCTCTCATCTACCAGCACCCCCAAGTCCTTTTCTCCAGGGCTACTCTCAAACCATTCTCTGCCCAGCTTGCTTTTGTGCTTGAGATTGCCCTGCCTCAGGTGCACAGTAGCTTGCTGTGCAACAGCACTCCAGGTTCCTCAAGGTAAAAAATAATTTAAATAATAAAATACTCTTGACTCTCACAGAAGCAAAATAAGTCATGATACATCGTCCCTAGGAACCATGGTTACCAAATATGAGTAACATGGAAAAGGGATGAACCTTTTTCCTGTGTTATTTCCAGATGCAAACAAGAATTCCCTTGAAACAGACACACATTTGGAATGTGAGTTCTAGTTATTGCATATTGCAATACCTCTGAAGAGGTAAACCATTTTACTTGACTCTGTTTCCTCTGTTGCAAAAGACAGCAAAGAATGTTTCCAGACATGCAACTCACAGCAAGAAAAATTTGACAAAGAACAGCTGAAATTCTCGTCTATACTGAAGCTGCCTGCAGTAGACCAGAGGTGACAAAAGCATGTTGACTGTGATTTCTTTACTCTTTCATTCCTCCATTTCCCAAATATCACATTCTTAACTGTGTTCCCAAAGATTAAATGTCAGGTTACTAATATTCATATACATCTAAAAGCACTTAATTTATATTGTAAAGTAATAAGCTACATAATTTTTTTTTTGTATAGGACCTCTGCAGGAATTCTACCACCTTGTTTGACATTATTGGACAACAAATAAAATTCAGATGCAAAACACTCATGCAATGGTAATACATTCACTGAGACTTTCCAAAAAGCATTTTCAAGACAGTTTTAAAAGGACAGACTGAAAAGAGGTTTACAAATCAAATCTTTTTTAACTTACCCAAGTAAAAGAAAAGAAAAGCTTTTCAATATTGGTTATAAAATATAATCCTGCCGTGAGGAGAAGGAAAATCAGGTTCTTTGAAAAAGCTTCTGCATTTGGAGGGTTTTTGCAAGTCAAAATTGCTTGCCTCCCTCCTGCTATTTAATCAGTTCACTGATACAAATCTGGAGACTTTACAGGAGAGTCAAAACTATCACAACTAAAGAAACACTTATTTTTCTCTCAATAGATTCTTGCAGAGTTCTGAAATAATATTGGTAGGGAGATGTAAGCACCTTTCCTGCCAGTAAACAACATAGTAGGCATTCTTTGCTATGGATTTGTAAGCCAACTATGAAAAAACCCCAACCTAGGGTGGAGCTGTCACAACTGACTCTTTGGTTTCAATGTACTGACAATGCCAATCTAAGATAAGAAACAAAAATTTTTAGATACAACTATTCAACTCAATTAACCATACCAGTTTGCTAAACCAAAGCATCCTCATTGGCCTTAGCACTCTTGAATTGCAAATATACCACGTTTTGACTTAGGCATCACAGACAGAAGAGTGAAGCGACAATGCTGTATTTACAGTGGCATCTGAGGCAGGAGCAGCACCTCTGAATGTCCCATCCCAGGTTACCATATGGGTGCTTTTTCTGTCAGCCATTTTCTCATTGTAAATGAGTCACTTGAAGTATAAAGTCAAGAAAATGGCACAACTTCGGGTATGACAAGACCTTAACTAACAGCACTTGATGTATAACTGCCAACTATATATTGACCCTTACCTTGTTTCTACTAAAAAACTACTAAAACATATTCAAATGTGAACTGACTTTACTGCAAGTATAAGTCCCAAATAAACAATTTAAAATGTGCATATACAGTAAATTTGCTCCATTTAATTACCTGTATAAGAAACATAATACCCCATTCATTTCACTCACATTTCACTCAAAACTACTGAATGTCAAAATATCAAATCAGTTTTTTGGTCAACAGTATTTGAACTGGAAATTTGTTTTCTTTATGACACATTCTACTTTCCTCATCGTATGCTTGTAATTCTTTACCTGACTACTTTTTCATAGGTTAACAGTAGCATTTAAAAACAGTAGTGAATTCTCAAAACTCAGAAGTATAGCAACTAAAGTCACTTGGAAAAAGCAATGCATAGATCTATTCACCTATGCAATAGCAGCATCTGAAAATTACTTTAACAAAGATGTCATAGAAGACATTTTCCCATAGCTCTGAAAAAGCTTACATCCATAGCAGCAAAGTAAAAAACCTCACTTTCTTACAGAAAAATTCTAATGAAGAAATTTGATTCCCCTGTAAAACATCCCCATTTTGATTTTCAGTAAATTGTACTGAACTTGTCAGATCGTCTGTCTATTCACTTCTATAACAAATTGTTAACACAAACTACAGCAGAGCACACTGAATAATTAATTTCCAGAGTTCACCTTTATTAAAAACAAGGTTTTTGTTGTGAGAACAAATAATCTCTCACTCGTAGCTTGAAAGCCTAAGATAGGATCACTGGCTTCCAGGGTTGCTACCAGCTGCTTAGCAACCTGTCCTACTTGTCTTCCTTCCTTCCTGTTGTAGAGAACTGTGGCCAGAGGAGTCGGCTGGCGGTAGATGAAAACTCGTCGCAAGCACTCGCAAAGAGCAGCGTAGGAGTAATCTGGAGCACAAGCCATGAACTTCTTGTCTTGCTTTGATGCTTGGACATACCCTGTATAGCCCAAAACCAAGTAGAAGGGGTAAGTAATATAGGGGTTTTAACAGAACTTTAACTGGCTGATAAAAACCCAAGCTGAACTTAAAAAATAAGATGCACTTTGTAACAAAAAAATAAAACCCAAAACCAACAACCTCAAAAAACCCAACATCAACAAAAAATAAACCCAAACAACCAAAACACTCTTATGTAATAAGCCAGTACCTTCTGAAGGGATGCATCAACCAGTTTAATACCAATACACAATTCCTGTGTACCTCATCTTAACTGGTGTTTTAGATACATATGTACAGCAAGATACTCTTCCCTGGCTCCTTTCTGCCTCACGAGGTCTTTCATTTTCTCAACAGGATCATAAGGCCACAGACATGGTCCCTTATGGGCAATCTTGGCCTGAATATCAGCTGTCTAAAGTAGAATAAATCTCTCTCCTCATCTCCCAGTGTATAATTACATTTAAAAACTAGGATTTCTGAGCTTACCTAATCTTGAACAGAAACTTAAAACTTGTCTTCTGTTTAGAACTGACTAAAAAATATAGTTACTTTTCAACACACTGTATTTTCTGTTAATATTCACTCAGAAAGAAAAAACCCTCCCGTTTCCGCTTTCACTATGGGACTCTATTATCAAATAGACTCATTTCAGACTGATTTCCTTTCACACTTCTGTAAAGAGAATTAAGACACAATCTTTGCAAAGTGATCTAGCATATTTCTGCGAGTTATTTGCTTCACTTCCATTGAAAAATGCATGCCAATGGTTATCACATGGGTCAACAAGACAGGAAAATCTAAAGGCCACTTATTAAAACGCCTTACCATAAGATTACCCACACCTAGACATATAATAAATTAACTGCAGCTATTGCCCTGACAATGTCTGTGTGTTAAGGTGGTGATTTTGCTTTTCAGTCTCTAACTCAAGGTCCCTTATCTAAGGAACTCTCCTTTTTACTATTCAATTCTGCGCTTACATCCTATACATGGTCTGAAAAGGCTTGTTTTCCTACCAGGGCATAAACATTTAATTTCTATGTTCTCTTATTTCTAAAATTAAGCTACCATGCAGCTATCCACAGAATTATAGTAACTTTCAATTCACATTTAAGTAAGTGAAATATCAACATAAGCCATACCAGAAGTATTCAGATAGAAAAGTCTCAGAGTGTATGACACAGAAGTCAATTTCTTACCTAAAGCATTAAAAGTTGCAATGTGTTCCCACATATTCTCTGGTTGGTCAGAGTGAGGCTGCCAGAGAAGAGCATCAACATCATGCCTCAGGCAGAAGCATGGCATTTCTTTGGGATTCACAACAACTGAGAAAAGATACTGGTTGCTTCCAAGATTAATCTGTAAACAAAACAAATTAAAAATACTAATTCAAAGCACAAATAGTAGATTCTGTTACACATACTGCTTAAGTTAGATGATCAATAGTTTTGCTTGTTACTTAATAAAATGTTTGAATACATTATGCTGCATCCCACTGGTCAACAGCTCAATACACCACAGGTGCCTTGCACATTTCAAGGAGGTGCAATTAATTTTGTTGGAGTAATATTCAGAGAAACATTTTGTCCACTACACAAGCAAATGGGAGTGTGTTTTGTGCAGAAATTGTTTTCTAGGATAGATCCTAACCTAGAACTTCTCGTGTTAGGAAAAGATTCTCCCTAAGAAATCACATCTGGCTTTCTGCAGAGCTAACAGGGAAGGAAATACTGTCCCTCTCAGGTAAAAGTTGGCAAGCAGTGAAATAAGGATTAGTTAGAATACTAAAATTATGAAATGGCAACATTTTAAAATTTACTTACAATCAAGTAATTACTAAATTTCAGATTAGCACATTCTTCAATAAAAATGTTTGTAGGAGTTGTGGGCAAAAAGCTGTACCAGACCCATTTCTGAAGGAAAAGGCCCCATAATTGCTAAAAAAACCCCAAATGACTTAACAGATGAATTAAATCAACGTGAAAATATATTCCTGTATGCAGAAAAATATACTGAAATACTCATATTTATACATACATACAAGGACCAAAGCTGCAAGTCCCCAAAGAACGGGCTGAAATTAATATTTCCTACCTACAGTAACCGTCCTTTGACCATAATGCTTTGAAGATATTAACCTTTGAATTACTTTTATGTCACCCATTTTAAGAACTCTTTATAAGCACCCTGGAGTTCAAACTTGCTCCACAATGTCTTGCTGCCTGCTAGAAAGCAGCCTTTTGTGATCCCATCAGCTCATGTTCCTTCTGATCTATGAAATGTCTCTGGGGCATTTCTTACCCTTCAGTGTGAGAAGCAGTAGTTTAGGCTAAGTTATTTAGGACTTTATCCAGTCTGGTCTTAAAAATCTCATGGACAGAGGTCTGCACAACTTACTAGGCAACTCAAAACATGCTACAACCACGATGAAGTCTTTGCTTTCATCCAGTTTCAAAAAAAAAAAGACCCAGAAAATCCCATGACAATGAGTTAATCTGTAATGTTTTCATATGATTTTGTTGTTTCCAACTCCAGGCAGCAGCCCAGATCAAATCCTAGCTTACTCTTAGTGAAGGGTGCTTACAACGCAGATCAAGCCAGCTACTGAAGCATTTTGCCCTCAATCTGTTATTTTCAGTGTCACTGACAAAGAAGTATTATAAAGTGATCTATGCTCCAGCTTCTCAGTAAAAAAGGTCAGGTTTCTACCAGGCTGTCTGAAAAATTACTGAGGAAAAAGCAAAACTAAGTTATCTAAAGAATTTTATGCCACTGGAAAAAAAGCCTTTTTAAATAATTACTTTGACATAATTTTGTTTTTTCAAATGGCTCAATTGTGAAAGTATATGTATTTTTTTAATTAGAACAAAAAGAGATTTGTTTTTATATTCAAATTACACTGAAAGACACATATGGATTGACAATTTCTGTTGCTACTGTGATTTAATATTATGGGAGAAATTTATGTGATTGCAACAGTCTACAGATTTTTTTTACTGATAATAAAGGTCAAATTCCAAACAAAAATGTTTTAAAATATTTCTGTAATAATTTACAGTACTTACTATATGAGTGACTTTCAAGGTATTGCCATCAAATCTACACAAGCTTGCACCATCTTCCAGAAAAGCATCACATTCTTCTAACTCTTGAGCATTACAAGGTGGGTTTTCCTTTTCAGGGTTTGGATTCTGAAAAAAAGAATGAACTACACTGAAAACTGAAACTACTGAAAAAAACCCCGAATATTTTTATAACAAAACAAACCCAAAACAATTGAACATGATTAATTATTTGCATATCCATACTTACTGAAAGATTAAGCTATTATGTACTTACTCAAAATTAACAGAATGATTTCTGCTGTGGAGGACAGCAGAAGAGGTAGGTACAATAAAATCAATTTCAGTTTGAAGAAAGGTACATAAGCCACTAAAACGTGGACAATAAATTCCCTTCTCTAAGTAGCAAAAGTATACAATCCTGAAAACATACACATATTAATAAACATATATCAGTGTAAGCTTGTTTCAGCTGGCCATCAGTAATGCTATTAAAAAAATTGATTAATTCATTTTATAAGCAACTCTAAATACATGATACATTTTTGTTTTGCTAATAATAATTTTAATTTATTAAAATCTATTTAAAATTAATGAAAACTAATTACTAAAATATCATCTCTTTAAGCTCAGTAAGAAGTACAAAAGAAAAGAAAATTGAAGTTCCAAATAAGTCTATGGTCAAAAGATAAACTACAACATCTTGCTCAAAAATACTGAGGGAGAGAGGAGAGAAATCAATCTGGAGTACTAAATAGAATTTATTTTTAATAACACTTTCCAGCCTTACTAAAACCAAAGTTATAATCCAAACCTAATATACCAAAAGCCACAGGGAGCCACACTTCGCAAGCCTCAGATGAGATTTCATTTTCTAATTCTACCAAGTATCAAGCAAATAGCAGCTAAAAATTACATTTTACTTTAAGTAGACTTCCTGTATAACAAAAATGCCAGAAAGTTCATGAGTCTTGTTTATAGTTTCCTAAATTTTCCTTTTAAGCAAGTGATTTACACACTGACAGTCTGTAGGTCAAGTACAGTATCCCTAGGAAGACAGTATAAAAGTTTTGCTAACCTACTGATAAACAAGAAACAGACATCTTTCATAATAATTTAATTAACTGCTTTAAAACAAACTGGCATATCCTAAATGGTGGGAACAAAGTTTATTTTCAATGTTAAATCAGGCTTCTGTGTGGTACAAAGACACCATCATATAAGTTAAATTCAATCCCCCTTGAAAATGGTTATACTGTTCAAAGTACATTCAACATTCTAGTGCCATTAGTTTGTTACAGTTTCAATCAGAAATGAATGAATGGTAAATGAACTGATGAGCTGATCACTGCAAATTAAGGTATTGAGAAAAGACAACACGCAAAAGTACAAGAATTTTAAGTGTTGATTCTTGACTCTTTACCATTACTTCAGAGGTAAGATGCATCAGGCTTTCAGCTATTTCAGAGCATCGGGAAGGGTCCGTAAGGAATTCCCCTCTTGTGTCACCAACAATTAGCTCTGGCCACTGGGATCCCTCATTTTTCTTAATCAGAGAAATTTCCAAACTAAAATGCAAAGAGAAGACAAAGAGTAGCACGTGAAAACACTACATCCATTTGCCAGATTAGTCAAAAAACTCTAAACATAGATAAGAGCACTTCTCTTCAAACTGAATTAAAAATTAAAATCACATAACAGAAACGATTAGCATTCAAATTATAAAATAAACTATTTTAACAAAAAATTATCTGAAGGAAAACAGACCAAGGATGTGATTTCTAATACACAGACCTGAGGGTTTTCAACGTAAGTGTAGTTTACCCTGAAGCAGTCTCATTAAAATATTTCAAATATGGCAGGAAATAACTTGTAGAATAATCAATTCAAAGACTGTCAGAATTTTACCACGGATATTTATTTGAAACATAAGTAGTAGTTCTTAGGGCTACTTAAGTGTGCCCTACCTCTATATAACATCTGGGACAAAAATGTATTTCATAGACCTCAAAAATACTACATCAATTAATTATCGATACTGGCTATCGAAGACAAAAGAGATAAGATTTCCATAACATGCTAAAAAAACCCCCAACAACAACAAAGAGAATCCAGTATAATCATTAAACTATTAGGAATAGGAATTAGGAATAATTAATAAACAAAAAGTAAGACACAGTCCGATGCACCAACATAGTAATTCCATTTAAATACTGTGTTGGACAAACACATAGATATAATGATAAAACTGAAGTTAATTTTATTATACTCACTTTTTAGATACACTTACAGGTTCTCCAGCAATAACAGCTCTAGTGTTCCTGACAGAAAACCCTCTAAGTTACTAATTCCTGCACCATAGCAGCAACTATTTAGTGAACTCTCAATCAGTTTCTAAAGCAATTTTGACTTTAAATCAACAGATTTATAGGGGTGCTCCAGTATGAACATTAAGAACTGAGTGCAATTTACTATACTGAAATATGGAATTACACTTTCTCATTAAAGTAGAAGCCTGAGATTCATGCCATAACACTCACTTGAATGAGTAATAAAAAAATCTAGTTATTCAGCTGTTATTTTTCAGCATGATACATAAAAGTCAACAACCCAACACATATTAATCACAGTCAAATTTTAATATACAGTGATAGTATAATCTATATAAAAATATTAGTACCTCTAATTTTTTTTTTTTTTTTGAGAATTACTGTCCTTTACAGTTAGCCTTTTGGAAACTGCAAAAAGCCAACCTTATCACAACTTGAAGGGTAGCCTATGTTTTAGATAAACAGCTATGAGCTGTTGGGTGGATCACCTGGTGGTGTACATGTTTCTTCTGGAGCTCATAAAAGAGTGCAAATACACCAGACCAGTGTGTAAGTGAATACATGGCTCAGCCCAAGCAGAGTATGAAAATTAGACAATACACAAATAAAGACGTGACTATGTTTTAGGGAGCTCTGAATTCTTTTTTTGCAGCCTTTTCATTCTTTCATATTTTTATTTCAGAATGAGAAAAACACCTAAAAGTTACTTATCAAATAAAAGCAGTAACCTTTCTATTTGAGGTCTACAACATGTTAAGTTCCCATAGATTCATCTTCTATAACGCACATAATACATAAGTTTTTAGGAAAATACATTAAGGAATTTATAAGTCAAGCCTAAAGAATTTCTGTTGTATTATTACTAAAATGCTTGTTTGTGGAAAGTAGAAGAGGAACTAACACAAACAAGGTATATTCAGACTAAACAATCCTGAAACATACTGAAAAAAATAATTGTTAAACCAATTAAGTTTACACTTCTTACAAATCTATGTTTAACACTTTGATACTGGGTGGGTTTTTTTCCTGGATAATAACTGTTAAAGGAAGGGATTACTTTCACAATTAGATAAAGAAACAGTAGGGAGACAACAAAAGCCAGTGAACTGTTTTCAGGAGAGGAGACTTTCTTGCAAGAAGGGACATGGGGTGAAGCATTAAATGAGACGATCCCAGAAGGGTCAGAAGTCAGATACAGCGTGTGTTTTGAAATCAGTTCCTATCAATAAAAAAACTAAAAAAAAAATACAAAATACCTTTTTTCCTCTCTAATTATCCATGTGCAGCTTTCATGGTCCACAAACGAATAGAGCTTTCCTTCCATCAAAGGAGGCTGGTCTTTTAGTGTAACACATATATTATCAGGGGAAAACCGTATTTTTATATCATCTTTTGTGATGTCTTGAGGCAGGTGAACTGTTACAGTCACATCATCTTCAGTCTGCTGCCAGTAGTAGAGAGGGTCTACAACTGGAAACATGCAGCAAAATACAAACTAGGTTACAAGGATTACTGGATTCCACAGCATTCAGTGCTGAGACATATACAATGTTCTGAAAGTGTGTTTCTGAAAGAGTGGAAATTAACTTTTACTCTGAACAATTTACACCAAATATATTCTGATCATAAAATGGAGAAAGACCTTTTTGGTAATCAAATTAGTTTGTGTGTCTCATTTGGAAAGTAATTTATATTCATGTCTATACTCAAATATGCTGACAGTTATACAATGGGCATTAATTATTACTCTTAAGTTTACTGTAGCAGTATGAAATTGGAATGCAAAATGTACTTAGATACAATGAAACATTAATGATTAATAGTTTGGTTGAGGAGACGTCAGGTGCAGTATACTGAGATGCTCGAGCGTGTCCAGAGGAGGGCAGTGAGGGTGGTGAGGAGCTCTGAACACAAGCCCTGTGAGTAACAGCTGAGGGAGCTGGAGTTGTATAGCCTGGAGAAAAGGAGACTCAGGGATGACCTTACCACCCTCTACAACTCCCTGAAAGGCGGCTGCAGTCAGGTGGGGCTTGGTCTCTTTTTCCAGGCAGCAGCTGACAGAATGAGAGGACAGTCTCAAGCTGTGCCAAGGGAAATACAGGTTGGACACTAGGAAAAGGTTTCTCACTGAAAGAGCGGTAAAGTACTGGAATGGTCTGCCCGGGGAGGTGGTGGAGTCACCATCCCTGGATGTGTTTAAAAAAACACTGGATGTGCACTCAGTGCCATGGTTTTGTTGAAGTGTTAGGCATGGGTTGGACTCAATGATCTTGAAGGTCTCTTCCAACCTAGTGATTCTATCTGTGATGCAGTATCAAGATACTGCATGCTAGAAGTACATGTCTTCAGAGATGTGAAAACTTTTTTCTTACATATTTTGCCAGAAGCTAAGCTGACTACTCAATAGATGTGATTTTATAAGTAGTCTTAATGTCTTAGTCTGCCTCAGCTAATGGAGATGAAGCAAAATTGCTTACCCACAGTGTACCCACAGGTAGTGATTGACATTTTCTACTGTGTCTAGAAACAGTCTGATTATTAAACTGCTAGAAGAAATGGCCTTTTAAAAGAAACATTTATACTAAAGGAAGGCTATGACAGCATGAGTGCACAGAAAATATAAATACAGATGAATATATTTTATAAAGAGCAATCTTGTACAAGTTATCTTTCTATTTTGAGAAAAAGTAAGGTATGGGCTCCCCTTGAAAGCTCTCAAGTTGTAGCAAGATTCCACTGATAAAAGCCTTATACCAGCAACTATGACTCTAGGACTTTAGAAAAACCCTTGCACTGTTGCCCTTTGCCACAGCTGCCATGGTTGCAATGGATCAGCCACGGGTGCTACAATTATACTTGCCCAGAAACTATTACTATCAGAGATATGACAGCCTTCAAAATTTTGAACACTGACACAAACTGTATCTGATATTAGAAGTCAATTATGCCTGCAATTTTATATAACTGAGCAAATAAAACTAGAGCCTACATTCGATTTAGCAAAAGGCAACTGCATTATGGTGCTCAGTACCCTGAAAAAGTCTTTTGCCTCAAGATTTGTATGTACAGACTATTCTTAATAAAATTACATGTACAATTATCACAGTTGTCACAGTGTTTAACATGAACACATTCTATAAATTTGATCCTTTTGTCTTGTTTTCTAAATAGATTTCCACACTATTAACAAAGATTGTACTACTATCCTTCAGTTAGAATTTGTTCACTAACCAATGCCTCATCTGCAGAAACAGAGAGCAAATGGGAAATACTCTAACATAATTACATAAACATAGACATTACAGAGCTTAGTGATACTTAGGAATACACAATTCTATTAATAGGTTTTTACATACTTAGTTTTGTTTCAACTGCAAAGAAGAACGTTATAAATGTGCTTTGTTGCAATTTTTCAGAACTGCCTTCCCGTTGGAAAAAAGAATCTTTTACAGGAGTCTCATTCTTTAAAAAGATTTTTCAAAATAATTAAATTTTAGAAAGACAGGAATAAATCACACACCAAAAAGCTTTCTGATGAATAACAATTTGGGGAGGTCAATATCTCCCTTACATCTAGGAAGACTGGTTTCTAAATTTGAGTACTTCAGACAGATGCGTAAATTTAGGCTTTAATAATCCAGCTAATACCAAAAGCTTATTTTATGTCTATTGGGGGTTGGGTTCTCTTGTAGAATTTTTTCCCATAAGTTGCCAGGGAACTGATATCTGGGCACTTAGGGATAGTTAAGAAAGACAAAAGAAGTGGCCTGGGGTGGAGGGAGGGGAGGAACACGTGGACTTCACTTTTTTTTCTGGGGGCTGTGCTTGTTGGGAGAAGACGCAGTAGACTGGGGCTTTTCAGACTTCGGGGGGAGATCTTTTCTTTCACTGGCACCACTGGAGCAGAGTTAGGGGTTTTCCTGCCACGGTCTCTCCGTGTGGGCCCCGGCAATCCTGACCCTGCCCCTGTCTGCCTGGCCGGGAGCCGCTGCAGTTCCTGCCCCCCTCGCTGTTCCTTCGCTCCTGCTCCCAGTGTTCTCCACCGCCTCAGCCCGCACCCCCTGCCTGCCGGGACTCGTGCTGCAGCTCCAGCCACCGCCGGGGAGCTCCTGATCCATCTCCAGCATCCCGGGACTCTGCACCACAGCTGCCTGTGTCGGGAACTGCACCAACGGGAAAGGGTGCCAGCGGCAGAGAAAACTGTGACTGTTTCCCTGGTTCTGTCTGTTGTTCATCTCATAGTTACTGTTGTTCTGTTTGCCTTGCTAATCACAAGTAAAGAACTGTTATCCATATCCTCACATCTTTGCCTGAGAGCCCCTTAATTCCGAAATTATAAACAATTCGGATAGAGGAGTTTTTTTTGCATTCTCCATTTCAGGAGAGAGTCCTGTTTGTCCTTAGTGATACCTGTCTTCCAAACTAAGACAATGTCTGCCTGCAAAATATCTTTTTCCTTAAAACAACAAAATTCTTTAAGCGTCTCCTATCCAAAAAACAAAAAGGCACCTAATATAGGTTTTTGCAAAATATAACTTCCAACAGTAAGGAGAACAAACAAACAAAAGTCAATCTGTCCATAAGATAGATATTAAAACATTTCTTGCGAGAGTTTCCAAACAGATGCCAAACTAACAAGATATGGCCTAAGTCAAAGAAAAGAGCAACCTATCATAACCTGTCAGACTAAGTCTTACCTTTCTTTTCATTTGATACTTTTGCATCATCATTTTCTTCTAATTTGTCACTTTCACTTTGCATAAATGAGAATGGTTTGTGAGAAACAATCATTAGGCCATCCCCACTTGGCTCTATTGCTGCATAATGGGGAACCGATTTTCCTTGTAAAACTCTCCTTTTAATGATATCGTATCTATGATCACCTATAAAATAAAATTTTTTAAAAAGTCATAATATATTTCTAGAAGACAAATTATTATCTAAGGAACTCATTACATTTAAAAATACTATGCAATCCTACCTATTAAATCACAGTGCCATGGTTTTCCAGTGAGTTATACTGGATTAATCTAAGACTGCCTTTTATTCTTACAATGTCTTTGCTGGTCACAGCTAGCCCAACACAGCCTCTGTACAAATAATTTTTTTCTTGTAGAGAAGGTGAGAAGAAAGCTAAGCATGTCACATATTCTAAATCTCATAAGTCACCACGGCGATTCCTCATTTCAAGCTTTTATAGCAAATACTCCTAAAAGTTTGGTTAATGAAAGAAAACCAACTTTGAAAGGGTATACCTTTGTTACAGTCCTCTGAAGTACCACAAAAGATACTGAAAGACCTAACCACTACCCCTACTCTGACTTATTTTCACGCTTCGATTTTTTTGTTCTTTGGTAACACAATAGTGGTGTGATCCCTTTCTCCAGTCTGCCAAACAGGGCAGAGATCTCACAGTTGTTAGTGACAAGAGACATAATGATGTTTTAAGGTATTGCTTTGATGAAGCACAGATTTTAGTAATTTAAGAAATGGCTTGTTGATTAACTACTTACTTTTACTAAAATCTCATTTGATAAAGAGCATCCATAGAGTTTCAAGGAAAGGCAAGCAACTATCTACTGATGAAAGAGATTGTGAAGAATTGTAATTCCTCAAAACAGCTTTTATCCTTGAGACTGGTTCATACACCAGTCTGATTTGTGAGATGTTTGTTTAAATGAAATAAAAATTTATTTCTCTCTTCATAATTAAAGATTGCTTTGAATTTTGTTATTTACATCTCTTCTGACAGTAATTTCAAAAATTTTCTGTTCCTTGGAAATGCTGGAGAACTGGCAAGACTTTTGGAAAGATTTTTAAATCCACTTTTTTGGATTCCAAGAATATTTGTCATAGGTTATAAAACACACAATGTAAACCAGATTTTTTAATGAAAATGTACAGTATTAAAAATATAATAAAAGCCTGTATTGGTGCTCTCATGAGTAACAATCTTCAGTTCTAGACTTGCAGCAGTGTTACCGATTTAGTTTTTCTTCTAAGTATAAACAGTAATGTTCAGAGATTTCTTTCTCCTTTTGAGCTGGCCACAAAAGCGTAAGCCAGTTGGTTGAATGTGGTTTTCTGATAAATATTTCCATCATCCAAGGTTTCAACAGCAGAAAACATAACAAAAGCCACTAAGGGCAACACAGCTGGTGAAAAGGCTGGAAAGAATGTCCTATCAGATTAGGTGAGGACTTCAGGCTTGTCTAGTTTGGAGAAAATGAGGCTGAGGAGCAACCTCAGTGCTGTCTACAGTCTTCCTAGGGAGGGGAAGTGGAGACAGAAATGCTGAGGTCTTCTTCTTGGTATCCAGTAACAGCACATGGGGGAATGGTTCAAAGCTGCACCAGATGAGGTTCAGACTGCATTTATTTCCAGACAGGGTGGTTAAACACTGGAACAGGCTTCCTAGAGAGCTCTTCTATCCTATGCTATCCTATCCGTACTACAGACGGAGGAGATGGAAGAGCATTTGGCCAGTAACATCACAACTCGGCTGCTCAACTTGAGAGTTGAAATGCCTCAACTGCTTTAGTTCAACTCGTTAAAGCTCTTGTTTCCATCAGTATCAAAATTTTATTTCTTGGAACATAATGAGCAAGTCTACATCACAGTCATTCCAGGAAGTTCTATTAATTTAATCCACACATCTTTAAATCAGACAGTGATGCATGGGGTCTTGTATCCTTTATGTAAATCATGATATTCAATGTACATAAATATGGTCATATTGAATAAAGTATAATTTGTCGAACTTTTTTAGGATAAAAAATTAATTAGTAAGTATTAATATATTAACTAATATGTTTTCAATGTGTTGGTCTAAAATTAATGGAATAATTTCATACTCTTATTGCAGGAAAACCTAGACTATGCAGTATTTACTTTTTATGCTACAGGTCTTACATTTCTCTCATACTACTTCCAATCCCACTACATCATTAATTGGAAGCTAAAAGAAACAACAAAAAAAACCCTGTAACCGAAGACCCATATGCAGCTGTACAATATTTTAAAAACTACAACAGACATTAGTTAGAAATAGTTCTGCATAACCTTGATTTTACAAGACAAAGCTAAACAGGAACGGCATTTCATAACATTCAAGTAAAGTGCTATCTTGTTTTCTAATTATCTTAATGACACAAGTGCAAAACTTTACTTCTTCCTGTTTTCCAAATGTCTGTCAAAATTTAGGTCTATAACAAATAACTTGATCTCAAACTATAAAGAAAAAAATTACCTATGTAAAATCTAAGCTGTGGAAAAGAAATACCAGAACCTATGGAAAAATAACTTCTAAGATAAAGAATAAAAACATGCTTTTTAAAAAAAAAATTACTCACCAGGAATATAAATGTAAAACACTTACCCTCTTTTGTCTCTGCAATTGTAACCCATTCCAAGGTAACATGAAATCCACTTCCTTTTGTGTCCAGTTCATCTTTTTCTACCCTAAGCAGCAGCACGGCTAGTGAATGTGCACCAGATTTTACAAATGAAACACTGTGTGCTACAATAAATGGACTTCCTAGTTCTTCATTAAACACAATCTAGAAGACAAAAATGTAATAAAAAGTCAGACAGTTAAAGCTGGAAGCCTTGTTCTTTTACAGAAAACAGGAAGGGTTTCAGTGAATGTCAAATCAGTAAGTTTGTCTCCCACAAATCTCTCTGCCACACAAATGTCACATATTTCTGGTTTCTCCTTCTGTGGCTATCAAGCCACTGTACTGAAATGTTTTAAACACTATTTTTTATATTAAACAATCACTATAAGAGCCATTAAACAAAGCACAAAGATCCCCAAACCTTGTTTGCATTGTGGCTTTTTAGCACTGCGATAAATAGTGGTACAGCAACTGATGAGAACAAGAGGGTCCATGAACACTGCCAATCAACTGGGCAAACACTCTCACACTCCAGATGAAAATGTAGGCATTTCCCCAAGGCCCTCACTAGTTCTCTAGATACTTCAACATTCTGAAAATCTTTGCAGAGCTTGACATATGCAAACGAGAAGACATAAAGGTCCAAAGCATCACTGCCAGGGTTCAATCAACAAACATGCCATTATTTAGTTTTGCAAAGAGATCCCATTTTCCTCCTCTATAAAGTAAGAAACAAACAGCTATAATGCAATGAAAGAGAATAATATTCATGTTTAGGAGAAGCTAGGATTAGATTTTCTTGAATTTTTATTTAGGTACATGGATTGGAAGTGTGTTCAATATTTAGATGTGACTAGGTAGGCAGAATATATAACTATTACTGTCGTATTGAAAGGATAATAAGCACCACTGTGACTACAAAATGTCATTAATTATGAATTTAAAGTTATAAAATTCATTAATTCATGTAAATTATTTATATTATACAAAAAGTATTTCATTAATTTCATACAGAAGGACTCCATATACAGCATGAGACATTTGTTACCTATAGATGGAAGTTTTAATTTTAAAAATCATGTATTTCAGCTTTTTTCAAAAAGTACTCATTCAGCAAAAACAAAGATAAAATCAAAATTAATCCAAACAACAGAGAAGAAGAACAGAAACATTATTTGCTAGAAGATTAACACATGAAAATGAAAGAACAAATAGAAGAATAAATTACAAAGAATTCAAGCTGCAGCAGTTGAATAAGTATAGACTCAATGCAGCTGTTATTATTGAAACCTGATAAAGTTTGAGGATTTATAGGGCTGTGATATTAACACAATTCTGAACCACTGGGTGTTCTACATACTCAACAAGTCAATTTAAATGGTGACAGAACCTCAGATATAAATCATGTATTTTCATGACACTAACAATTTCACTGTAACTTATTTATGTGTCAGTATTCTCACACAGAAGAGAATAAAAAACAGATGGTATTTATTACCAAGCATCTAAAACCAGGATGATCAACTTCCTTTACTGAACTCTCAAATGATTTAGAGAAAAGAGCTAATCCATCATGCTGAAATCTTTCACTTCAGTGTATATGTTTCTGCCTGTGTTTCTGCCAATACTAAAACATCAGTGGTTTCTTAGGAGACTACCCACTAGTAAAGAAAATAGATGCAAACTGCAGGCACTTTTTACCACATTCATCTTTCATAAACAAAGATGAAGTAACCACAGAACATGAGACTCACAGCTTCAGGTAGAAATGTAACAATTACATTTGTTGCATCCAAGCAGCATAATTAATACATTATTAAGCAGTTAGATCACTTTGATAGGTATATATGCACAACTCCTAAATACATTATTGCAGGACGTACCTCCCACTTTTCAGATGCACTGCTTCCACGCTTGCCTGATTTAATTAAATACAGTCTTCCTGTACCATCAGAAAGGGCAACCCATGTGGATGATGAGAAATGCATTGAGGCACAAAGGCGATTATCACATGCAGTCAAGTCTGTAGACAGCCTGAAAACTTCTCTTGGTTTTTGTAGAGCAGTGTCCTATAAACAAACAGTCATGAACTAAGACTTTGAGGTATTTATTAATTTCAGTAAATATTACAGGCAAATTAAGAATAATAAATCTCAGTAGCAATGTATCAGTTTTGTGTATCATTGAGCATATTTGGAAAAAAGTGGGTAGCAAGCATAATTCCCGCATACATAGAAAAGGTGGAAGTTCATCACACTGGTTTCTATGATATTTCAGCACTAACTAATATTTCAGCACTTTTTTTTTTCTGAAATTTTGAACAGTAATTATATTTTGCATTAGAAAAGGCTTTTATTTTCCCCTAGCACTCCTATATAATAATCATCACTCAAATAACTCTAGTCCCAGGAAAAATGTGGAGATTTACAAAGAAATGAAAGCCACAGAATTGTACTCAAACTAGGACATAAAACTCACCTGTAAATTAAAAAGAATTTTAGCTTATTCTGTTGCACAACTGACAAATATAATTTCTCGCCTTTCCTAGAGTAGTCACTTTATTCAGTAAGTTAAAGCAAAGAAAAGCTGTGCTAATTCATACCACATTTTCAAATAACTTTTTTATCACACTATTATTATACTATGGAATTAAATCCATTTGGTGGCCTGTCACTAATGGTGTTCCCCAGGTCTCAGTATTGGGGCCAGTCCTGTATAATATTTTTATCAATCATCTGGATGAAGGATTTGAGGGTACCCTCATCCTGCAGAAGACACCAACCTGGGAAGGTGCGTTCATCTGCTGGAGGGTAGGAAGGCTCTGCAGAGATCTGGACAGGCTGGATCTATGGGCCAAGGCCAATGGTACAAGGTTAAACAAGGCCAAGTGCTGGGCCCTGTCCTTGGGTCACACCCCCAGGCAGTGCCACAGGCTGGGGCAGAGTGCCTGGAAAGCTGCCCAGTGGAAAAGGACTAGGAGAGGCTGTTCACAGTAGCTGAACATCAGCCAGAGGGTGCCCAGGTGGCCAAGAAGGCCAAGGGCACCCTGGCCTGTATCAGCAATAGTGTGGCCAGCAGGATTAGAGAAGTGACTGTCCCCCTATACTCAGTGCTGGTGAGGCTGCACCTCAGGTCCCAGGTTCAGATGTGGATCCCTGATATCAGAAACACACTGGGGGGCTGAAGTGTGTCCAGAGAAGGGCAGTGGAGCTGGGGAAGGACTGGGAGCATGAGTACTACGCGGAGCAGAGCAGTTGAGGGAGCTGGGGTTGTTTTGCCTGGAGAAAAGAAGCCTCAGGGGGGACTTTAAGTTTCTCTACAACTACCTGAAAGGTTTGTAGCCAGGCGAAGGTTGGTCTCTTCTCACTAATAACAAATGACAGGACAAGAGGAAATGGCCTCAAGCAGCTCCAGCAACGACTTAGATGATGTTAGGAAAAATTTCCTCACCAGAAGGAAACAACCCTGGAACAGGTCACCATGGGTAGTTGGTGCAGTCACCATCAATGGATATATTTCAAAGATGTGTGGATATGGCACTTAGTGACAGTTTAGTGATGGACTTAGCAGTGCGTAGTGACTGGTGGGACTCAATGATCCTAAAAGGCTTTTTCAACCTAAACAATTCTATGATTCTACATTCTGCTACATGTCAGGATAAGTTTATTTAGCATCCTGTTGCAGTGCCACACTGCAATCTTTTTTAAGCTGAACCACAGATAACTTCTGAGCAGGTATAAACAGAGACACTATGGTAAACAAATTTCACAGATAATAAAATTCTTCAGTGAACAATCAAGACGTACATATTTCTTAAAAATTATTCTTAAAAATACCACTACATTTTACAAAAAAAAAAAAAAAAAAAGAAAAATCCATTATTTCCTACTCTGTTAACTTTACACAAATCAGATTGATTCAGTAAGAGTGCAAAATGGATGTTAGATTAACAATTTCACCTATATTTCTAGTAATTGTTCCCATAAGTCCTGCTTTATTCTGTGTTGTGTTCTTAATTTCCAGCTAATTCTAACAGAAAAAAAAGCCTCTGCTTTCATGCTGAAAATTTGATTTCCAACTGTTTTCATTAGATACAGTGGCATGTCTTCCAGCGTATCTTTTAGGGATTATTCTTTATCTTCTGCCTTCACTCTTACTTAGAGCTCTTTCTTTGCTGAATAAGACTGTGACTGACTTACTGATCATTATTTGGCTCAAGGAATGTCAGCCATACTGCTTAGTCTTAGGACTACGATTTACCTACATTTTTTGTGTTGAAGTAATCTCTGAATAACCAAGAGGCTTGTTAGGTTAAAAGGAAAGTCTAACAAAATCTTTATGATTTGAAAAGAATTTGGCATCATAGTTTAAAAACCAGTCAGGACATGCTTTGTCAGCAATACAGCTTATAAAGTAGATCACGTTGCAGTATTAGGAGCACAAAATATTCTCACAGAAAAATATAAGATGCAAACTGGAGATTCAGCAACATCACAGTCACATCTCTATAATCTTTTAAATAACTGAAATAGAACTTATTAATTTGAAGTTTTCAACTGAACTAAGAAATTGTTAAATAAAATGGGCTGGCAGACTGTCACAAGTGGGGTCCCTCAGGGATTGATACCAGGCCCCACACACATAAGGTACCTGGTGATGGGATTGAAAGCACCCTCACCACATTTGCTGATGATACTAAACAAGGTGATGAGGTAGACATGTATCTACAAGGAGAAGCCATATGGCACAGAGAGCCAGAGAGCCTGGAAGAGTGGGGCAGCAAAAACATTGGGAAAATAAAGACAAACACGGTCCTGCAGCTGGAATGGAACAACCAGAGAGGTCAAAATAGCCCAGGATCTGTGTGGCAGGGAGAAGCCCTGATGAAGAGGACCTGAGGGCAATGGGAGTAACAAGCTGACCATGAGTCAGGAGTGCAATGCTGCAGCACCAGAAGTAAACTGGATCCTGAGCAGATGATGCATCTGCACAAGTATCACTAGCAGAGATAAGAGATGTGATTATCCCACTCTGCCCAGTGGTTGTCAGGCCCCATCTGGAGTAATGTTAACAGAAGACACGGACAGATTGGAAAAGGTGCAAAGGACAGCCATGAACACCATCAAATGACTGGAGAATCTCTCCTATGTGAGAGGACTGAAGGAGTTAGGCTGCATCTCCCTGAAAAAGATTCAAGGGAGACCTCATCACAGTGTTCCAGGACAGCCACAAAGAGATCAGGGGCTGTCTCTTCACAAGAAGGCATGTAGAGAAGACAAGGGACAACAGCTAGAAGTTGCATTAGGAGAGGTTTCATCTAGACATATGAGAATATTTTACAATGAGAACTATCAATGACTGCAACAACCTCGCCAGGGACATGGCAGAAGCTCCATGACTGGAGGTTTTCAAGACCTGGACAGAGTGCTAGATAACCTCATCTAGGCTCCTTCTGCCATGAAAACTTGGACTATATGATGTTGAGACCCCTTCATCTGGGCTGTTCTATGATTCTAAAATAAACAAAAAATATAATTAAAAAATCCAAACATGCCCCACATTTACCACCTTGTCCCTGTTACAGATTCATAGATTGCAGAATCTGATATGAAGTCTTCAAAGAGGTCTTCCAATAATAACAAAGAAAAGCAATTCCTGTTCTTCTGTGTCTTTGTGGAAACATTTCTCACGAAGTTATGGTCATTTCCCCTAATTTCACAGAGAGTTTTATATATATACATATATATGTATCATATATGAAATAAAATTAGATACAATGGATTTCATAGGTGTTTTACAAGCTAGTGTAACTACCTGTATTTGAACAGTAAAACTATTTCTGAAAAAAAAGAGGTGCCTGACTGAACTTTAGAGATTATCCCTTTTTAAACCAAATCTATCTTTGTAATCCAACAACAAATGGACCATGTGAAGAACATAAAAATTGGTTATAGAGCCAATTAAATTATTTTTGTTTCATTTTATTAGGCTCATTTCCAGTCAGTTAATCTAGAATTATTTCTGAAGGTCCACAAACCACAAGCCTCTGTTTAACAAAAGGGAAATTCTTCCTCATTACTAAAAATCAGCATTGATGCCACTAAGATGAAAATATATTTACAAAAAATATATGTTTAAAATTAGAAAAACGAAACCTGAAAAATATTACAGGAACAGTTTTGAAGATATTGACAAGTACGTAAAAGGATGCACAAAAAGAAGCATATTTTTGTATTGACAACCTGAGTGGGAAACATGCAGTTATTGATCTTGTAACACAAAATGCTTCTTAGTCTCAGGCCTATCCTTAAAGTAGTAAGGCATGAGACTCCAAAATAGCAGTGAAAACATTCAAGATTAAAACTGTGTCTCATTACAGACCTCAAATATTTTGCCACAATCATTTAAACATCTTCTGTCCTTCTATGTTCACTCAAACAATCAATAGCTTGGGGGGAATAATCTACCTCTATCACAAGAAACTTACTCATTCTGCTTTGTGAAATAAGGCAGTCAAAAATATACATACAAAGGACCATCTCCAAGAGTCCTTTGCACTTGGGCTCATGAATGCCAAATACACAGAGAGCACACTGTGCATGGAGAGCGTGCAGTGGCCTCATTATTGAGACTCCTGCCTTTGAGGGCATTTCAAACCTTCCTGTTTTCCAGATGTTAGCAAGATCGGATGTGCATTTCACACATGATAGAAGGTAAGCAAGAGAAATTGCAATTGGGTGAGTACCATTTTAATAAGCAACAGCAAAAAAATAATAGATTAGAAACAGATAGCCTGCTTGTCTTTTGGGCCTACTTAAATACATATTTAGAGATTACTGTGTGCAACAAGAAGATTATTATGCAATGTAAAATTCACAAATTTTTAATTAATAGAAGCATTCAGGGTCAGTTTCTGGAGTCAGCTGTACCACTATACCTGTTAAGACTATTCTGTTAATTTATAAAACATTCAGAAGGGGAGAATGCAAGATTTAAAAGGGAAAAAACCCAAATAAACCAAACCGATAACCCAAACACACAAATCACACAATCACTAGATACAATGAACTCTGGCTTCCTCATATTTTAATTAATTTTTAGATTTCACTGAAAGACATTTTTTTTCCTACTAAGTAGGAAAGTTTTCCACTGTAACTAGCAATGATTAGTGAGTTTAGGAAAAAAAAAGTCAAAATCTGGTGTATCTTACCATGGAAAGAGGAAGCACATTCTTCTTAACAGTGACTTACAGGGGTATAGTAAATAACATTACAGAAGACCACACTTTTGTCAGCCTTCAAGTGAATTTTAACATTAAGCTTCAAATAGTTTCAAATGCAATTAAAAATTTTAAAAAATCAACTATTTAATCTTGTAAAGCTCACATCAGATTTATCAGCATTGTGAAGGAATTTCAGAACTCATCTCCTGAAAAAATGAAAAATAATCTTTACTACAAAGCCTATCTTTCAATAGTCAAGAAAGAAAACTATTCACAGTCTTTCTGTTCACTGATTTAACTTTAGGCATTTATTAGAACAGTCTCTAATCTCATTCTAACAATGGAAAGGATGGACTTCCTTGAAGATGAAACAAAACCTCTTCTCAATCTCTTTGTGTCAGATTAGCTTTTTGACTGTTTCTTTGTTCACCAGATGGTTAACTGGCGTAATGGTAACTCCCTGCTTTAGAAGCATGAGGGATGGTGAGTCTGTAGTCATGTATTATATCAGCAAGAGCTGGCTAAGACAACTCGGCACTGCTCAGGCATTGGTCAGTGAGGGTGAGCAACTGTATTGTCCACACTTGCTTTTCCTTGTTTTATTTCTCTCTCTTTTCACTATCACTATTATTTCTGTTATTATTATTAAATTTTGCTTTATATAAATTAAACTGTTAAAACTGTTCTTATCTCAACCTGTGGGATTTACCTTTTTCTGGTTCTCCTTCCCATCCTACTGGGGATGGAGGAGTGGCAGGAAGCAAGCAGCTGCATTGTACTTAGTTGTCAGCTGGGGTTAAAATGACAATACAGTACAAATATAAGGTATTTCATAAAAGATTTAAAATAAAAATTAATTTTTTCAAGGAAATTACAGGGAACAAAAAAGAAATAAATGAATAAAAAAAGAAAGGAAAAAATAAAAGTTGTAAGTTATATGGCAATTCCCTCAAAGAAGAAATAACAAATACAATACTACGTTTTTATGAAAAATCAAAATACCTAGGAATTTGACTCATCTCTTTAACTGAAAAAAATGTCCTTACCCAGCATTCTGAATAACAAAGAGACAAGTATTTAAAACTCTGAAATACAACACTGTAAGATTTTGTTGTTCGCTATCTGCTTTCTTATTCTGACTTGTTTCAAATAGAATTCCTACATTGCGTCTGGTACCACTAACAGTTGTTCTGAATTCAAGTTTAACTGAAAGTTACAGAAATAGCTAATTATTACTGGAAATTAAAAATATGAAAATATATATACCATTAAAGATTTTAATTAAGTGTGAGAAGAGTTCCTATTGCTGCAATTTTACAACTGATTATTTGAACATAAAGAAAACCCAAGTTGTCTTTGCAAGAAGACCTTAAAGTCAAGAAACCAAGTCCAGCTGCTAAAGGAGAAAAGTTTGAATGTTTTGCAGCTGTATTTGAATGCTACAAACACCAAGCAATCTATAAAGTTGAATCAGATGCAAAAAAAATATTAAAAATTTTCATGTCAGTAGTCATCACTACCCTACTCTTTGGGTGTAAAAATATTGATTGCTGCTGGCATACTGAATGAAAAAAGTCCAACTGCTTTAAAAGGAGAAGGTTAAAGCTATTATACAGTATTTCCAGCCAAGTTCAGAGTAAAAATTTCCTCAATCTGGTATAAAAAAACCACCTGAAGACTCACCCATCAACACAGAAGAACTGCTTGTGTTGATCACTTTTCTTTTTTTCAATTATGTGTGATTTTGAGCAAATGGCAAGGTGTCATACGCACTCCTTTTCCTTCCAAGATAACTTCTTTTTAAATACCTAAGTTGCACAGATAATTCATGATATATGGATAACCAACACACTGTCATATTAGAATCAAAGCTGCAACCAAAATAAGAAAAAAAACCTAGAAATAATTATGTTCACTCTGAGTTTAGGATGAACACATCACCCTGCTCCATCTTCTGTTTTAAAGAAGACTGACATTAATTTTAACTCTAAGCTGTACTTGGCCAAAACCAATCCTATTTTTAATATACATTTGACTAATATATGGCTGGGCACATTTGTAATGAGACACCTTGTTGATGTTTCTGAACACACATTCTTTTTTATTCATATGCAAACGTTTCCTTTGCAAAACCACATGGTATCATGTATTAGGACACAAGATGGTGCCTATTTATTTCACAGTTTAATCAGTTTTATTTCCCCCTTCAGGTGGAACCAAAACTTGTGACCAGATATTAAACAAGTGACATTATCTTGAAATAGGTCCTAGGGAAGAATATTTCTTATGTCAATTTATAGCCTGTTGTAAAATCCTTTATCTGCTAAGAAATAAATACACACATAGTGCCCTCCTAATAAAGGAATGTATTGGATGACTGGGCTCTGCAGGGGTGGCCTCAGTGAGGAGGGGCCAGGGCTGCCCTGTGCACAAACAGCCACTTCCAGCTGGTTCCACTGGACTCTCCAATGGAGAGAGCTGAGCTTGTCAGCTAAGACAGTGGTGTGGAACAGAAGTTCTGCAGCCCTTGGAGCAGACCATGGAAAAGCAGGCTATCCTCTTAAAACCCACAGAGGACAGATATCCACACTGCTGCCCATGGGAAAGCACACAATGCAGCAAGTTCCTGGTACAAGCTTTGGGTAACGTTCTTTTTTATCATCCTACGCTAGTTCTAATTGGCAATAAATCAAATAATTTTCACCAAAGTTAAGTCTGTTTTGCCCATCATGGTAACTGGTAAGTGATCTCCTTGGTTTTATCTTCATCCACAAGCTTTTCTCTCATTTTTTCTCACCATCTTGTTGAAAAGGAGGAGTGAGGGAGTGGTGGGCATCCAGCAGCATGCCAGGGTTAACCAACCTCAAGGATAAAACAAAAAATGAGATTGTGACAAGACCTTGTTAAGAGAATGCTTTGTTTTAGATGTTTCTACTAGAAATCCAGATGATCTCAAAAGTTTTGGAAGAAGTCCTAGGAGATTATTTTGTCACTGTAAGAGTATGCCAAAATCTCCAACTGCTATATACTATGAAAAGCAAAGGGACTATTTTGCAGCTTCAGTTCTCACCCTATCGTCCTCTGGAAACCTGTATTTCCTGAACATCTAAAACTACAATTTCAGAATTTTTCTTAGTTTAGTCCTGACCTAGTAATTTCTGTACCCAGAACCTTGAACAGGCTAAGCCACGTGTTCTCAAAAACTCACACATAGCCCTGTGTTTTCTTTGGTCTGGCAGGGTTATGAGTCAAACTCTCCGGTAGCATGACAACAGGTATTCTCCTTTCCACAGAGTCTTGTCTTCCTTAATGCCCAAGCACTACAACTCTATGTGCAAGAAACATGGTGACCATAGAACCATGCCCTTCCCTCTCAGAAATAAAGTATAGTTTTATAAAGGAAAATAAAGCATCCATGTATTAAAATGGCTCAAAAGAAATACAAAGTTTGATTACTTAGGACCACCAGAAAAAAAGCAGAAACTTCAGACTTGGCCTACCTTGCTTACACTATTTCAAGTTCCCTGACAGCCACCAGCATCTTTTTGCCTCCAACAAATGATGTCTACACTAAGCATTTATATTCTAACACATAAACAATGACTGGGTTTTCAAGTTAGCAAACAAACATCAAGTAATGTCAGGGAGAAAGAAAAAAGCAACTAGAAAATAAGCATCTTCCTTTTTCTTCAGCTTGTCATCATGTCTATCTTGCCCAGAATGGAAGCAGATGTAACGCTATGTGGAAGCCTAAAAGAAAAGAGCTAATGTATATGTCTCCAACAGTGATAGCTATAGGCTGAGGAAGCAACCAAGGTTTGTTGGTAATAACACAGTGAGAAAGAACAGGTTGTGGTTGGAGATGGGGGCCACACAGAGGTAGGATAGCACTTTTGTGGGAGAAATGTCCTTGTTCTGGCTCCTAGAGATAAGTAAAGCACAGTACAGCACATATATAGGAATAATGTGGAGAAGTGGATGTGGACATGGACTGCAGGGGAGAGATCAAGACCACCAGAGACCCCCTAAGCCCTCCAACCCATTTTCAGAAGGGATTGGAAGAACAAACTACACATGGTAACTAACTTGTACAGAAAGTGAGTCACCTGTTTTCCAAGTGGAGAAACTGAGCCATGAACAAGTACCCCTACCAAGCCCAGGCAGCACCTCCAGGACCCTGGACATCCCATCAGCCCACTGCTGTGTGTTGTACTAGGAGGTCAGGGACTAATATTTTGATTTCCATGCCAAATGTGTAACTTGCTAAAAAAACTCTGTAAGCTTTTGTGAACCCTCTGGCTTTTGTTGTTCCTTTTTGGCCACAAGCACCTTCAACTTCTGAGTGCTTCTGTCCCCTTAAGGGTGGGATGCCACACACTATTGCAATGCTAATGCAATATTATTAACACAAAGAAGTCAGAAACCTCACTTAAAATCCTTTTATTTTTCCTTGTGAAATGCATTTCTGTTGACCGACCTATCCTCATGGCAACAGCTCCCCCCAGTTTTTACATTTGGATCCTACTTGCAATATTTTCTCTCATCTGCTCCCATCTTTTCCAATTCAGTGGTTTAAAAAAATAGATTTTATTCTTACCAGAGTCACTGATAGATTCATAACCCTTCCAAACTGATCAACATAGTAGACATTATCTTGGTACCAGGAATCAAGGTGAAGATAATTATACATGCCAAAAGCTCGCATGTGGTCAAGGGTGTATTGATCATCACGAAGCTGCACTTCTGCTACAGCTGGAGGAAAAGAAAAAGACTATTTTAACAATTATTTATTTACAATTTAGTAATTTAAAATTCAAACTAATAATTAAAAAATAATTCTTCCATTTTCATTCCATAGGTATGCTGTATTTGAAGAAAAATACATTATGTATACATAGTTTAAAATTTCATCATAAACTTGGAAAGCAAGTCATGCACCCTAAAAGCCACTGCAGTCATTTGCTTTGATTATCTCATCACCATTACCATTTACAATGGCCTATTGTGGTGGGTTTGCCCTGGCTGGATGCCAGATGTCCACTAAAGCCACTCTATCACTTCCCTCCTCAGCAGGACAGGGGAGAGAAAATATAAGGCTCATGAGGGAGGGCGAGTGTAATGAGAGATCGCTCACCTGTCACAGGCAAAACAGACTCAACTTGGGGAAATTAATTTAATTTACTGCCAGTCAGACTAGGGTAATGAGAAATAAAGCCAAATCTTAAAACACATTCACCCCCAACCCTCCCTTCTTCCTGGGCTCAACTTCACTCCCACTGGTAACTCCCTCATCCCCTCTCCAGTGGCACAGGAGACAGGGAATGGAGGTTGAGGTCAGTTCATCACACCTCTCTGCTTCTTCTTCCTCCTCATTCTCTTCCTCTGCTCCAGCATGGAGCCCTTTCCACAGCAGATAATCCTTCACAAACTTCTCTAAGGTGAGCTCTTTCTGCAGGCTGCAGTTCTTCACAAATTGCTCCAGAGTGGCTTCCTTCCACAGGTCACAGTCCCAGGAAAGACTGCACCAGGGAGGGTGCCCAGTGGGGTCACAAGTCCTGCCAGCAAACCTGCTGTGATGTGAACTCCTCTCCCCATGAATTCACAGGTCCTACCTGGAGCCTGCTCCAGTATGGCTTTTCCATGCCATCAAAGCCTCAGTCAGGTGCATCCACCTACTCCAACATGGGATCCTTCACAGGCTGAAGGTGGATCTCTGCTCCCATATGGGCCTCCACGGGCTGCAGAGGAGCAACCTGTCTCACCATGGTCTTCACCACAGGCTGCAGGGATCTCTCTGCCCTGGCACAGAGAGCACCTCCTTCCACTTCTTCCTCACTGACCTTGGTGTCTGCAGAGTGGTTTCTCTCACACAATCTCATTCCTCTCTCTGGTTGCAGTACTTGTGCAGCAGCTTTTTATACTTTTCCAGCCTATTACCCCAGGGGCACTGCTGCCATGGCTGATGGGCTTGGCCCTGGCCATCATCATTGAGTCCATCTCAGAGCCAGCTGGGATTGGCTCTGTCAGACACGGGGAAGCTTCCAGCAGCTTCTCAAAGAAGCCTTCCCTTGCAGCCCCCCTGCTACCAAAACCTTGCCCAAAAACCCAATACACCTCCACTCTGTCTCTCGCCAGCATGTGTTGAGGTCCAGTTTATCAACAATCCTCACAGGATGAAACACATATCTACACACATGAATCAACAATGTCGAACCTACTTTGTATTACAGTAAGGGAAAAAAAGTCTGCTCTTGTTGTCCCTGAAAATAAGCCTTCTGATTTGTTTTAGTGTAGTAGAGTCAGTTCTCATGAATTGTAAGATAAACAAGAATCATGTCTACATTCCTTTGTAAAAGATATCACCTGATGGACTTCTCAAGTGACCAGTGGAGATGGAGAGGTGGTAACTTCTCTGCCCAGTCTCTGATCACTGTCCAAAAACTTATATATACGAAATAAACAATAAACTAGAAACTTCCTTTCTTCTTCTCTACCTGAACACCTGCTGTGTGTGTTACTGTGTTTCTATCTACGCCACAGTAACATGCTCTGTAGTAAGTCTAAGAAAACAGCAGCCGAAAGAAATATTTCATATAACTACATTGATTTCATAGTCTTAAATTCTGAACTACTCTACCAACACTTGCAAGGCAAAAGATTAAAACAGTACAAAGCAGAATTAGTTAACAGTAATTACAAAAAAAACCCAAAACCAAAAGCACAAGACAAAATAACAACAAAAGTCAAAAGCAAACAAACAACAAACCCCTCACCATGTTCTTAGCACTCTCACTGAGGCTGAAATTTCCAGAAATGTCCAAGATATCACCAAAATTTCAGACTAAGTTATTCTAATTGAAAGGCTGCAAAGAATGGCTCCTCATTACAATACTACCTTCTTCAAGGCAAGAAGTATGCTATCTACAGTCATTCACTTGAGCAAGATTTTTCCAACTAGAAAACTTCTACTTTACTACCAGGAATCAGAACTGGATTATCTGTCAAAGACTAACCAGGTTTTTATTTAATTCATATTTCATATCTATTTAATTCCTATTCCAGATCTATGAAGAGATTAAGCAGCTGTAGTCCAAACACCTCAAAATAAATTTGCAGAGGTCTAGTCCATCCTTCTGTGAACAGTCTCAGAGTAGAACTCCATTTCTTTCTCCAGTACAGTCAAACTAGGATTCTTAGCTTTTCTGCAGGGAATTTATCTTGAACTTTGCACAAGAAAAATCCCTTAGAAAGTTACAGGTAAACTCTGTCAGTCCATGATGATTAGCACCCAAGCCCAGAGCATGGGGAAAGCACCTCAGGGCTAATCCTTCTCATTGCAGCAGTTCACAGTTATTGCAGTTGCTAATCTTTCAACTTCTACTTTCTTCCCTTTTCTGCTCAGAAACAGGGAAAATCTATTTCCAGTATTTCACTTCCATCCCACCCCATAACAGGGACATCCACAACTCTCTACAGCAGCACTCAGACTTCTTACTCTTCTTTAGCATCTTCTTAAACCCTACTGCAGAAGTAGTTTACTGTGTCAGAACACCAATTCCTGCAAAGAGCAGTTCATTTGGCAGTGCCATCAGTGCCACTGCACAGCTATCACAAACTCAACAACCAGACTATGGCTCAGAACAGACCCCATTAGAGACACTGGCTATTAATATACAAGTGGCTTCAGGAAACTATGCAAGATTATATTGCCTGATTAATAAAAAACCCAGTCGTACTATACAAAATGCTTGCAAAGTGACAGCATAATTAGCAATTAGTCTCATAATCACTGTTGATATTTGCAAACCAGCAGTTTTAATTCCATCCAGATCAAATCATTATTCATATTCACGACACAGGAGGGATTTCCGTACCTCTGCAATTAGTAAATTACTGTTCTACAAGCTACAACCCTTCAAAACAAGCTAGAATGTCAACAAAGCAGTGAGAAGAAAATACACCTGTCTTAAAGGCAAGAACTGCTATCCATTCCAATTCCTACTTTAATTAATTAGAATATTTTACCATAAATAACACTGCAAAAAAATAGAATATATTGTACAAATGCATTTTAAAGCTGATTGTGTAACCTAACAAGAGATGACATGAATGTTTTGTAAACAAAGACCATACCAAATATAATCCAGGGTAATTAATTTTCAGTTAAACCAAGCACGTATCATCTACTTCCTGTATAGCTGATTCTATGAAATTAGAATATACATGTAGCAATATGTAAACATTTTTAGCACAAAACCCCTGAAATGGTAAGGCTTCCTTTCTCTGCTTCTCCCTCCCCACTCTCCTAGTTATGTTGCTACTGTCAGAACTGTAACTAAACAGTCTAAATACTCCAAACTACATGATTCCTAAAGTAAAGTACAACTTTTCTCAAAAATTCTTGGAATAAACTACTGATTAGCTGACTGTAAGGTGATAAACTTTATACAATCTGGAAGAACATGAATTCTCTGTCCTTGAGTTTTCTAGACTGTACTTCTGATAAGCCCTGAATAATAAAGGGGGTCAGGAATAGAGATCCAAATCCCTTGTATTATTACAATATGCAATTAATTCCACATAAACAGAAGTCAGAAACTATATAATTAAAAGGTGATTTTAAACTAGGATATCTGACAAATGTGTACTGTCTTGTCATGAAACACTTCAAATGAGGTAGCGAACTGCTTTCAGAACGTATCACACATATGCATAGCTGCCAAGATGAAGCAATTTCAGAACCTATTCCATTCTCTATTAATTGAAACCCATAAACCCATACTGTGACCAAGTGAAACCTGTGCACAACTGCCATCTGCTATCACATACCATGTGCTTAGTTTATAGAAGATTCTACACTAGGGTGAAATTCATTCCTTCCTTTCTACAGCCTTCAAGATTCAAGGTTTCTTGATGGTCCTTTGAAAGAAAGAGAAAACCAATAGAGCTAAATGCAAAAAAAAAAAAAAAAAAAAAAAAAAAAGAGAAAAGAGAGAAGAAAGCAGAGACTTTTAATAAAGTAAATTCACAGAAAGGTAAATTAATATAAATGGAGAGGAAGAAATACTTCAATCAGATCATCACCATATTCAGTCTCACAGTTACACAGTTTTATGAGATTTTATTTGGTTGTTGGATTTTCTTCTGATTTGTTGTTTTTTGGTTTGGGTTTCTTTTGTATTTTTAAATAGGGTTTATAATTTTTTTCCCCATTTTTTTTTAAATGTGATTTTTAAGAGTCACACTAATTCACCAGTCTCAATGGGTTCACTAGTTTGTTTGGGTTCAATTAAGAAGCAGCAATCAGTGCCAGCTATTCAACAGAACGACACATGGTCTCTTTCAAATTTCTGATAAATACACCTGGCACCACGATAACCCAGAAACATTGATTCATACATTGTTATTTATATCAGAAAAAAAAAAGCAAGTATACAGAATGTATAAACTAAATCTCAGCTTTCAATATTATTTCCCAACAACTCCAGTTACGCTGCATATTTTGGATCAGTATAAAGAAAACTATGCTACTTTTTTAGAATTGTATTTATCTCAACTAGTTCCACCATGCTTTAAAAGAATAATTTGACTCAAATAGTTTAAACATAATTAAAGAAAATATTTGCACTCACAATGCTTTACTTAAAAGCAAAAGCACTAAATACAAAGTAATTCATAACAATCAATAGAAGAAGTAACGCATCCCTAACTGTTACTATAAGATCACTAGCTGGATATTATTATTAGTCTGCAATACAAAAAACCCAAACTTTTCCTCTGAATAAAGAACACTATCAAGGAACTTACACTTTAAATGAATACAGGTCTTAGATCTGCCACCAAACACTATGAAGCAGAACTTGGGAGGTAAAAAAAGAAAGGTAAGAAAAAAAGGGTGAGGAACAACCCCCCTAAACAGCCCCTCCATTTTAAGATGTTTTCCTGAATACACCAAAGCAACCTTACAAAACTGCAAAATATGTAAAGTAATTATACCAGCATATTTTGTGCATCAAATATTATATCTTTGTATGTCATGCCTTGTTTTGCAATGCCACCCAGTGGAAGCAATTTTGTATTGCAGATACACTGGTCTATTAGTGGAAGAGATAATTTATTTTCTAGTACCAGCATTCAAAGATCCTTCTAACCCTGCCTTAGTACTTTTTCTTTTAATTATAAACCCCATGTTTTTATTGCTAAAGGCAGCATCTCATTGTTGTTGAGTAAAAATGTGCCTGAGACCTAAACCTCTATGAATTATACCAGTGTCTGAAATAGCTCACAATTTCTGTTTCCTATACATTAAAGACTTTTTTTTATATTTAATTTTTCAAATGCAAATGAAAAATTCAAATTAAAATCTCTGTAAATATTTGAAATATACCAGTGCCTTTTGCTCCATAAAGAGTCACAAACATGTTTACCACGTAGCACTCCTAATGAGCAACTTTTCACTGAAGCAGACCTAAACAGCACGCACTATCATTCTTCAATAAGAGTGATAAAACTGATAAATGCACATGATCAAAGGAATGCATTCTCTGCATATTCTCCTGGCTTGCAACAGCAGCTGCATCTCTGAGCAAATGTTTACTCTGCCTTCCAGCTGTAGCTATATTGAAAAGCATCCACGACTACATTATTGGTACAATGGTACTGCCAAACAGAAAAGATAGAGAGGAAAGGGATCAGGGACATCCACATCTGAATAAATTCCAAGCCTCTGGAAAGGAAAAGGAGTTATGTGACATCTAACCAGTAAAAAGCAAAGGTCTAAATCCTTTAAAAATGTTGTGCAACTTGGACATGTTCCTTGCCCGAGAAGGATTTGCCCCACAGTCTCTGCTTTGGACTCTGCTGAGATCAGATTACAGCAGAAGAGCTAACCACAAACAAGATGTTCATTTGTCCCTCCTAAACATTCAGCGCTTTAAAAAAAGGCATTACAAAACTCAATGCAAAGGAAACATCTGAAAATAAGTTATGGAAATAAATGAAAAAAGTAAGGAGAAAGACAAAATTTACAATGAAGAGCTAGAAATTGAAAGCATAGTAATATAGGACTCATTACTAATTGAAATATATTACCAGGAGGAGAGATGAGAAAAAAAATGACTGTGAGAGTTTAGCATAAACTAGGACAGAACGGGTTGGAACAAGGAAGAAACAAAAGAACATGCAAATCATAGTATTTAAAAGATGAGGGAAGGTATCATACTTTCCCTATTCTACTTCACTGTGACCATACATTTTAAGAAATTTACTAGAAAATCACCTATCACAGATCTAATAGAAAAATCGTTTCTTAAAATTTATTTCTTTGTCAGTAGCACATCTGACCACAGCAAATTCCTAGCAAACATAGTCAACCATTTTCAAGGCATATTAGAACTGAACACCAAGTTTTACATGATGGTCAGAAAATTAAGCTCACTGTAGTCCCCAGGAACATCAAAACCACAAGTTGTCACACAACACCTGCTATCCACCTGCTCCAGGGGCAGAAGACTGCATCAATTCCACAGGGCAAATTTTTTTGCCATTTTATTTTATACACAGGAGTGAAATTAATGAAAATAGATAAATATAAAAACAGAGATAGAAATATTGAGAGAAGATTCATACTCTAAAGTTCACTATGCAAGTTTGTAATATCACTGCATAAACATTTCAACTACAGCTGAGTTAAAACTCAGTTTTACTTAAGAACAAGCACTTATTTCTTTTAATTGTCATGTATTCCAGGTACTCTAAAACTTACATATTCCTCTTAATGGCCACCAAATTTGGGATGCCACACAGGCAGAACTACAAATCTCAGGTCATTTCAGACAAACACTCATTGAATCTTTTTCTGTAAAAGAAAAAAAATCAACGGCCTTTTTACATTAATATTCCAGATTCTAAGACAGTATTTTTGCAAACAGTTGTGAATAAAATCAGAAATAATTACATTGACAGAGTTCCTAAACATTTGAGATTTTTTTTCAGCTATTGCACTTAATCCCATTTTGAGGAAATTAAATAAAATTCTTCAATTTGACAAATATTGATTTAATAACCAAAATAACCAAAAAACTACCAAGCTCTTTGTCATGTTCTACAGGCTTTGAATCTGCAGTTAAATGTGCTGGAAAGCAGAAGTTCTTGGCCTTCCCACATAATACTGGTTCCTTCTCCCACACAGTAATTTGAAAAAGCCACAGCCTACACACCATCCAGTCACAACAACTCAACCCATTACTCCTGTACAACACAAAAATCAAGTTTTGGAAAGATACCCTAAATCTAACACATGTGTAGACCACTGTCACTAGGAAATACAAAAGTCAGGTACAGAACACCTCTGCACTGTGAGTAAACTGCTTTGAAGGATACAAAAGAAAACCAGCAAGGAGAAAGAGGAAGCTGTATGGCCAGAGAGGAGGCTGCAATTGAAACATCTGGAAGACAGATATAAGGCCTGATACATTTCCTCTTATTAATTCCAAAACACAGGAACAACAATAAAAGTTCTCTACTCTCCAGAGGACCAGTATCTATATCTATATATGCACACAGAGAACAGAATAAGTGAGTTAGTATCAGTTACTCCGTAGGACAGTTGAGTAAATTAGACTGAAACGAGTCATGGTCTTTGTGCTGTGGAAGCAGGGAAAGAAAAGAACACAGTGACACCTATCAATCCTCTAATACACGAGTTACTGTAACTATTATGTAAAATGCACAAGGCCAGAGTAGATACATCTCTCCATTAGCAACTCCACTGTTCATGTATTTTAATGAAGATGTGTAATCGACACCTATTTAGAACAAACAGGTGCACAACTGACTATCCACGAACCACAATGGTTTTCTGACCACAGGCAGAAGAGCAAATAAGAGGTAAATTAAGGGAGTGCACCAATGCCACACTGTTGCTATCTCTGACACAACTGCAGCACACTCATGCACAAAATCACCTGAGTTTGGGCGGTCTTTTGAAAGGTGACACCTAAAGCAGTTTTACAGTAAAAATGTTACTCTCGTTAAATTTTCCAGTCCTACCATAGATACATTCAGTCTCATTCACTCAACCTCCAATACAAAACTTATCTAAAAACTCCCTTCCTACTGCTGACAACTCAGCATGGCAAACATATGAATACAGCACATTCTACACAAAATTAAAGTAACACATAATGGGTAACTCTGTAGACAGGTATATCTTTCAGTAAATGCACAGATGTTAAAGGTTTGACGTTGGCACAAGGCCAGTGCCTTTATAACGATATACTGTCCCTGGTATCTTTTGTGAGATGTGACCAAAAACAGAGTAAAACAGTGTCTAATTTAGAAAGCAAAAGGAAAAAAACTTTATTACTTATAATAGGCAAAGAAGACACATACAGAAGAACATGGAAACTTTAAAAAAACACTCTTCCTCCCCCCCCACCAGTTCTCAACTTAACAAAACAAACTGAAAATTCCCCATCACGTTACTACCTTTTAGATAATTAATCTTCAGTCTATTACCACCCTTCCGATAATCAGTACTCAGCTCGTTGAGGAGAGATAGGAGTCTTTCTTGCACCACATCGTGGCCTCTTCCTCCATGTCCAGTGCTCTCACCACTGTGCATGGACCAGAGCTGTTTCTAGGGTTTCTCTTTTTAAAGATGCTTTGGTTAGTTCCAAGAAACGACAGCCTCTCAAATTTTGGGGACACTTCTCATCTCTGTTCACACTACTGTCCACTCTTGGCTCCAAGCCAATGCCTCTCCCCAGATACAGTTTCTATGTTATAGAAAAAAATGAGTCCGTTCATGGCTATACAAAAGAGTCCAGCCAAAGCCACTCCATCATCTCCTCTCACCTAGGATTCTTTTCAGCGTTCTCTGACAATCTTCTACTTACACAAACTTTCATCATCTTTGCTCAGTTCTTTCTATCTGTCTTCTTCAAATTCAGGAGGATTAGCATTTATAAAGTTTCCATCATTTACAAAAAGGGTTAAAATCTTGGGCTTTGTTTTCCCAGAACTCTCACGGTATTTTTGCTGCTGGGCACTCTTCTCGCGCCACCCCCCCATACTCCTTCGGCCGTGCTGTCTAGTTGTTGATATCAAATTTCAAGGTGACGAAGATCACACACACGGTTTCTCAGTCTCCCTCCGGGGGGGGGAAGGGGGGGGAGGAAAGGGAAAAGAAGGCTGTCTGCCACCCTTCCATCCCACAGGATTTTCCTCTCCCCCTCTGTGCCCGAGGTTCCGGCCCTACCTCACCCAGGCCGCATGGCTTCCCCTCCCCCGCCCAGCCAGCCGCTGGGCAGGGGAGATCCCTCCGTCCTCAGGGAGCGGAACCAAGAGAGAGCTTTCCGGGGAGCCCTCTGCTTTTAACCCCTTGTGTTCTCAGAGGCGGATCCTTATCCTCAGTGGCCACACCAGGTGCCAGTCTTTAAACCTAAACACTCATTGATTTGACCACTGAAGTTCAGAAAAAACTCATTTTTTTCCAAACTACAACAACAGAGACAGATTACTCCACACGAATTGTGTTTACAGTCTCAGCTTTAGAAAGAAAATCAAACTAATTAATCCACCTTACAAAAAGACCTGAATTTCACAAATCAGTAAATGTAGAGTGCTGAGAGATTTCAGGGCATGGCTAAGATTGGAGGCATATATTCAACAGGACTTTGTGCTCATGTACTCCTCAGCGACTTAGCCTGTTAATGGACCAGAATCTCAAATACTAATGATGCTTGGCAGAGAAAGCAGGGCATGGAATGCATGGCATGAAGATCCACCTCTGAACTGTGGGCAGAGCAAGAAAGAAAACCAACTAATTCGCTGAAGTTTGTTTAAGATGTTAATTTCATATGTATTTCTCTAAAGTGCACTTGCTCCGTTCACACTCCGCTTGAACTACATCAGCTGGTCATCTGGCCTCGCCTTGCCTGCACAAGGTTCCCTTACTCATTTAGGAGAAGCGCACCAGGAGCAGGCAGCTACAAGGCAGAGGTCGGGCAAGTCAGAGACCGCGGCCCACCACGAAGCCGCCTGGCGGGGAGCACGAGGGACGCCCCGGCCAGCTGCAGCACTGACGACGAGAGCAGCCGAGACGAGGCGCTCGCTCCTGAAGCCCCCGCCGCTCGAGAGGCGCGGGACTCCGGTGCTGCGGGCCGGGCCGTGGCCAGCTCGGGCTTCCTGCACCAGGGCCGCTGCCCGGCCGCGGAGCACCGCCAGGGGACGAAGGGAAACGCAGGGGGATCCATCGGCCCCGCGCTGCCCAAGGGATGCCCCGCGGGATCAGCCCCGCGCCGCGCCCGCTCCTCACCCGCGTCCAGCCCCAGCTGGTAGCAGGCCAGCGGCTCCAGCGACAACTTGTATCCCTCGAACTTGGGGTCCAGCAGCAGGCGCTTAGCCTGCAGGGAGCAGTGGGCGGCGCCCGCCATCCCGCAGCTCCGGGAAAACTTCGGGAAGCGCCGGCAACTCCGCGGGCCCTCGGGGAACGCGCGGCAGCGGCCGCGGAGCACCACGGGAAGGGCGTGCGCCGGCGCCTGGCCGCCGGAGTGCATGCTGGGAGCCGTAGTCAGGGCCCGCAAGCGGCCGCGCGCCCGGGGCGCGCCGGGAGCTGTAGTCGCCGAACCCGGACTACGTTTCCCGGCGGCGCCCGCGCCCAGGAGCGGTGGGGCCGGCGGCGCATGGCGCGTCCTGCAGGCGGCTCCGCCTCTGCTGCACGGACCGGCGGGGCTGCGGCGGGCGGTAAGCCGGGAGCGAACCGGGAGCGAACCGAGCCCGGCCTTCCCCGTGCCGCTCCCTCGCTCCGGGGCGCCGCGGGGCGGGCCGAGTGCCGGGGGCGCCGGGAGGCAGGGCCGGGCTGCGAAGAGGCCGCGCCCGGCGAGGGTGGGCCGTGCCCGCGCAGGCGGCCCGGCGAGCTGCTGGTGCCGCGACTGCTGGTGCCCGGCGAGCTGCTGGTGCCCGGCGAGCTGCTGGTGCCCGGCGAGCTGCTGGTGCCCGGCGAGCTGCTGGTGCCCGGCGAGCTGCTGGTGCCCGCCGCTTGGGCAGCCGGGTGGGCGCCGTGCCGAGCTCGTTCCGAGCCGGTCACACACCGGTGCTCCGGTCATTAACCGCGGGGATGTTCTGTCAGTGGACAGAACACTGCATGTCATTCTGTTTTGGTGATTTTTTTTGTTTGTTTGTTTTTTTGTTTAGTGAATGACTCCAGTACTTTTCGAAACTTTGCTTTGCTCTGTGTAGGTTTGTGGAAAGCCTAGATTTCCAAAATGAATAAAGACGCGCAGATGAGAGCAACCATTAACCAAAAGCTAATAGAAACAGGAGAGCGAGAACGGTAAGTTGACTTCCTACTCCATGCCGGTCAGAGACTTTAAATACATCAGACCTGTAATACACCTAGAAGTAAAGTAAACTCAATGAAGTAAACTCAGCTCTAAATTCTTTAACTGCTTACACGTGAAAGTCTTGAGTATTACATAAACTATTTTAAAAAATGTCTTTTGAACACTTTTATTTTAGTTTTCCAATGGAAAAGAGATAGTGGGGGAATAAAGGATGGGGTAATTAGCTTATAAACTCTAAAGCTTTCTCTTATGCAGGTATTTTGTGTTGGAATGCCTAGATTAATGTAAGAATATAATTCCATGCAATTTGTTGCAGTTAAATGTGGTTATTTCCAGATAAGGACAATGAAACAAAACTTTCCTTTTTGCTTTTAAGTTTTTTATGTGTTTCTAGCTCTTCTCTTGTTAGGCGAAGCAATATATAGTAGAAAAAATAAAGCAACACTTGTGCAAGTCATTGTAGAGATCCCAATAAAGGCAAACAAGTAAATTACACAATGTTTTTGGCCTGTTGTTGTCTCTTCAGTCTGTTTTATTGACTTAGTATTTACATATCAGTAGAGTGCTTATGACATTTCCCTCCTCATGGTTTCACTCTGCTTGCAACACCATGCACCATAAGGTCTATTTCCTTCATTTTTAATGGCCTGTACGAGAATAAATTTTTTCCTGGGTCATGGCATAGCCTTATACCTGTGTAAGCTTTTGTAGCCTGATGAGGTATCTCTGCTCTACATCTTTCCTGGCTGTGACCATCCTTTTGGAGATTGTGCAGAGCTTCAGCAAAACAAGGAATTTCTTGAAATGGTATTGAGATCTATTTTATGCTAATTTAAGAATACAAAGGGTTTTATCAGGATGACAAAAGCTCTTATAAACAGGTTTTATCAGTGTTGTACTGTGGTCAGAAGGAGAGCATTTGGATTTCTTGAACTGAGAAATATCCAGAGGCAGCCAATTTCACCTGTACTCTTACTCTGCTTTTTGTCATCCGTTCATCTGCCCTCTACACAATTCATGGAGTAAAAGCTACACTGTTCAGCCTCTTGCTACAATCCTTTCATCCATAAAAACAGGGGTTTGCTAGAGTTATTTAGGTGGTACAAGATAAGCAGGCTTGCTAGCTAATGGAGAAAAGGGTAAAAGGTATTAGTTATTTATCATATCTTACTTTCATTTTCCCTTCTTCTGTTTTTTAGTACTAATTTTCACTTTTTTAGCTAACTTTCAATATTCTATTCTGATATATGGAGTAATGTGGCAGATTGTTGTGTCTTTTCCATTAATGCCTGAATCCTTGTTGCTTAAGCTTACATAGCTAATCATGCTTAGGAGGATGAGATATAGGATCCTATATTTTCACCCAGAACAAGGTAATGTGTAACCAGGGAGCTAAACCTGCAGCTGAGTAGTACTCAGTAGAATTTTCAGTAGTACTGAGTAAAATTCTTCCTGAAAGTTGAGGGTGAACGCTTTACTTATTTTAAAGACCTGGTATCAAATGAAATACTCCAGCTTTGAAAGTTTGCATACATCTGCTATCAGAGTAGACTCAATCAGTTCAAGTAATTCAAAGGCTTCTACCTTCTTTCTTCATGACTCTCATCAACAGTGCCTGAAGCAGTTCTGTGAGTAAGCTCTGGAGGCACCAAATCCTCAGAATCCAGCATGGTAAACTGAACTTGGAACTCGTTTGGGTTCACCTGCTGTTCAGCCATTTCTGCTGCTGGTCTGGGAGCTCTTGGGTAGTAATTGTAGTCTTGACTTTCAAACTGGAGCACATTTAAGCTGTCAGGAATGCTTGCTGTTCTAACAAGTTTTATGTTGTCTTAACAGCCTTAAAGAGTTGCTGAGAGCCAAGTTAATTGAATGTGGCTGGAAGGATCAGTTGAAGGCACATTGCAAAGGTAACGGGGGTCAATTAATTAATTTCCTTTGTAGTCAACTGAGATTCTGGTCAAATAAAAGTCCCAGATGAAGGCTTTACTGACAGTTTAAACAAGACCTGGGCAAGAGGAATGTAACACTGGCACCTTGACATTTATGTTTAAACATGCTACTGAATTGAGATTACTTCTCAGCTTTGCACTTTTGCATTTTTCAGTAGTGTGCAGGGCACTATAAGTAAACAGTTGTTTCAGTACTGATGTGTATTAATAACAGCCTTTATTTTGCTATAGAGTTATTCTTTTCTCTTTGACATACTTTTTGACTTGGCTGAAATATGTACAGAACTCTTTAAACCAATTGGAAGAATAGTAAGGATTTACTCTCTGTGCTTTTCCTTATTGTACATTCCAAAGTATTTTTCCAGTTGCACCTTTCTTACTACTGTGTAAATACTGTGTTTTAGGAGATAAGTGAGCCAACTTGTGAACTGCTCCACTACTCCAGTAACAGGCACATCTGGTAATGCTCAGATGAGATAAAACATTTTAATATTTGTTTTTAAAATATGAGCTGATCAAGATGCATCAGCAGTGGCAAGTTCCTATCCTTAAACCCATGGTATGAGTGAGAGACTAAAATCCATTCTACAATGCAGTAGGTACTGAGCTAATAACCTGTATTTAGGTCCCATACTACTTCATATCTCCCATGACTGTGTATGCAGGTTGTCTCCTAATCACCAGGACAGGTTTTGTCATTTTATGAATGGATTAAAAGACTTAAAGTATTGGTCTTGGTCTTCCCCAGATGTCATTAAAGAAAAAGGATTAGAGCATGTTACTGTTGATGATTTGGTGGCAGAAATCACTCCCAAAGGCAGAGGTAAGAAAATGCAAATGTGGATGAAGTACTAAATCAATAAACTTACATACTTTGTATGTAATTTGTGACGAAAAAAGGTACGATAATCACATTTTTTCTGATGATTAAATCCTGTTTCCCATTGAATAATCCTTTTCCTCAAATTTTCCAATTTTCTAGACTAGGCAGAAAATGAATAGGCAAAAAAACCCCAACCAATAACAACATTGTTCTCAACAGATCCCAATTTTAGCCTATTTGAAATGGGAAAAATATAGATGTGCTATATGAAAATCAAGTAGTTTTGGTTACTTTAGGTATTGACAGAATTGCAAGAACAATGAAAGAATAGAAATGGCTGTTGTAAAAGTATGGTTATAGCATGCTTTTTATTTTGTCTTTTTTACTTCTTGCTTTCTTGTGTTTCAGCTTTGGTACCAGACAGTGTAAAGAAAGAACTCTTGCAAAGAATAAGAACCTTCCTTGCTCAGCATGCCAGTCTTTAGCTTCGACATTCATCTGGGATACAGTTTCCTGTATTACATCAGTCATGTCAAGATTGGAATGCAGTTTACATACTTAAGGATGAAAAATCATTAAATTTTGTTTGCACTGCGTTGATTTCTTAAACTTGGTGTTATTTTAATAAAAGATTTTGTGGACTCATGGTTCTAAGGTGATTCTCTCAGTGGACTGTAATGTAGTGTCACCTGTTCCAGTTTTTAATAATCTGTAACTTTATACGATTGTGGAACCTTGCAAAGATTTCCAGAAAAGAAGCACAGTTAACAAGTATGTTGGCCAGAAATGCAGAAAAGTGTAAAAAAAAGTGTGGAAAATGGCATATGACGTTCTGCTGAGCATAGCCTTTCTGATTTTCCCAGAGTAGGCAGGAGAAAGTCAAGACTATGTGAAACTGTTGGTGAAATCCTTTTGTACTTATTTTCTAAAGAATGACTTGTTTGAAGTCCCTGATATGGGTTGCAAGTATTTACTCAGCAATTCCTAAGAGGTTGAATTCTTCAAGAAAAAGGCAGTTGTATCTTTTATCAGCAATTCTTTCACATTTACTTTGAGTCGCTATTCTAATTCTGAACAACTACTGTTTTCTAGCTTTTTCCATATTACTGGTATTTCTTTTTATGTGGATCTTTGGGGCCTTTGGAAATTGAAGTATAATTCAATAATTTGCCACTGAAAATCTCCTAAAATGATGCATTTTTAGTTCTTGTATCTGGAAGCGTAACATCAGCCAGGTCTATAAATAGCTGCAAAAATAAATTTTATCCATAGAGATGATCAAGAAAGAGGCTTTGAAATGAGAATGCTTAATTTTTCCCATCTTGTACTCATGGTTTAGAATAGGCTATAAAGTGGAGGAGAAGCACAAGCGTAAGCAGAAACTGAATGAACCATCAGATTCTGTTGTGTGTCGGTGGTTATTGCGAAAAATTACTGACTCTACATAATATTCATACTCCTAATTAGAAGAATGGTGTAAAAAACTGTTACTTAGAAAGTCCTTGCTGTGCCAGTGGGTTGTGCTGTTCCATCTCTGCTGCGAGCTGGCAGCTGAGGAGCCGCTGCCATCTCCTGCCAGCCCCTCGGCCTGCGGCGGGAGCCGGGGGGCGCCGCCCGCCGTGACACGCAGCGCTCGGCCCGGAGCGCCGCCTGCGCGGGGCTGGGCACAGCCACAGCCTCGGAGGGCTCCGGTGCCTGCTCAGACGGGGACGGGTCTGAGACAAGTCTGGCGGTAGACAGGTAGAGCTGGTATAAACAGGGCAATTGTAGGAATCCAACTGTCTGGAGCTCAGTTAGCCAGGTTTCATCCATAAAGAACCACGTGTCAATTCCAAGCCCTGGGAATCATACCTTTAGCTCAGGGCGAACCTAAGAGCTCATCTCACAAGCCTTTGAGGCTGTTATGGTAATCAGCCCAAGTTCTGTTCCCCTGTTGGTTATTTGTTCTTCCTGTGTGCTATTGTTTCTGGAATGTTCTGCCCTCGAGTGTATATCATGTTGCTTCTCCCTTGTTTCTTGTCTTTTGGAGTGAACCCCTTACTGCATTTGGTTTCTGGGCACTGTCCCTGTTTTCTTTTACATAAAAGTTCTTTTGTTTTTGGGGTACTTCATCATTCCCGTTCCTTCCAGTAAGCACCACATTCACCCTGAAGTCACCCTAACGTTTGTTGCAGCCACCCTCGCTGTGACAGGCAACGCCAACATCATAGGGATGAGATGTCATGAACATCTTTTGCCTACAAAGACCAAGTTTCTGCTAAAACTTTAACAACACTGGAGCCAGAATCATGGATCTGCTGCAGCTACTCCCCCCGAGGGCCTTGTCTGAGCTGTTTTAAATCTACCTTCGTGTCAGTTTGAGCATATTTGCTGTGTAATTGCCTCTATGCTGTTAAATAATGGTGGAGGTTGGAAATAAGACAATTCTTTCACGTAAAGATCCATCTTGGTTTTTAAAATGTGTTTTTGCATTCAGTATGTATCATGGATTAAACCCTGCTGGCAACACAGCCCCACACAGCTGCTCACTCACTCCTCCCAACACCCAGTGGGATGAGGAAGAGAATCAGAAATGTAAAAGGTGACTACTCATGGGCTGAAATAAAGACAGTTTAATAGGTAAGGCAAAAGCCCTGCACTCAAGCATAGCAATACAAGGAATTCGTTCACCACTTCCCATTGGCAGGCAGATATTCAGATACCTTCAGGAAAGCAGGGCTCCATCCTGCTTAAGTTACTATGGAAGACAAATGCAACCACTCCAAAAATCCTCCCTTTCCTTCTCCCTCCAGCTTTATGTGCTGACCCCTATTTGGGGTCAGCTGTCTTGGATGTGTCCTCTCCCTACTCCTTATGCATCCCCAGTCCCCTCACTGGTAGGGTGGGGTGAGAAGGAGAAAAGGCCTTGATGGTATGTAAGCACAGCTCAGCAATAATGAAAACACCCCTACCTTAACACTATTTCGAGCACAAATTGAAAATAGTCCTGTAATAGCTACTATGAAGAATATTAACTCCATCCCAGCCAAACCAGCACAGTAAGTTAATTCAATGTTTGTAACTTTATTTGCTGTATGTTCTATTTGAATAGCATATATGTATAATTATTATGAGTTCTTCATTCCAGACTTGATAAACCCAATGCTAGTACTTGATGGAGTGTATTGTTTCTTCACACAATTTAACAGAACATATTCTACCTGAGCATGTTTTACATATGTCAAAGCTGTAAAATACCATCAGTAGTCTTACCCTTTTATTCTTAGAGGTCTTTGCTAATGTTCTTCAGTATTTTGCACATGACTTTAAAAGTCTTTGCTTAATGAATGGTTGCAGCATGTCATGGGCACACAATTAACTTGCTCCAGAGCTACCAATTGATTTCCTTCACTGTGGTGGGAGAGGCCCAGATTTAAGGTATTCATACACTGAACTGTGGAAGTCTTGTCTCATCTGTAAACATTTGAAGTTCTACCTGGAACATGTAGACAGCTGAAGTGCAGTTGCTGTAAGTGCAATATAGTCCTCTGCAGTCAGCTCATACTTGACACAGAATAAAGACTGAACACCGTACAAATTCTCAGAAAATTGTGCTGACCAATCTGAAGTTAAAGGCTTGACAACAAGATCTTTCACATGTTGCCAAAAATAAGCTGTAAAGTTTTGCCCAGACTGGCTTAAAATGCAAGAGTGTTCAGAGTCCAGGAAGGAAGAGGAGATTGACTACATTCCAGAGAAGCACCAGTGGCTCCTGTCTCAGGGTTCCACTGGCTGCTCTCTGATGTAAGCAGCCCAATGCCACTTGTTGCCCACGTGAGTTCTGCTAATCACACCAGTGCAGCCTCCGTTAAGTAGCCAGGCAAAGAACATGTTGGGTTACTTATGCAGAGCCAAATTAGACTGGAGTGTCCTAGCCAGAGGCATCTCAATGGATCTTCTAAGAATGAAGTAAGATTTGCTGATACCAGCGATGAGTGATGGTTTCTTTGTTGCCTCATATTTTTGTTTTAACTGCAGGTTTATTCTCAGACACATAGGCTGGCTTGTTTTGCAAACTGTTCCCTGAAGTCTCAGTTTCCACTTGTTTGTTTGTGTACTGAAAATAGAAACATTTAGGATTAAGTCAGAGTGTTGTCTTGCTGAAGTTTTTTTTCCCACACTGAAAAATAAAAAGATTTGTGTTTTTAAAGGTTCCATACCTCTAGCATATACAGACAGATAGATGCATTAACTAATTTTTCTTCAAAATTTCCACATTTTCAATGCCATGAAATGCACTGAATCCTTACAAATGCAGACAGCACCCAAAACTAAATAGCCATGAAGTGAGAATTCAGGACTGATGTGATTACCTCAACTGTGGAAATATATTTCTTTTAGCTGGCCTAGTGCACGTACATTCCAGTAGCTGGTTCAGTTTCATCTTTTTGTAAACAAGTCTGCAAAAAATAAAATAGTTTGTAAACAGACATGGAAATAATGGGTTGGATAATAGCTGGAGTAAATCGGTATAGCTCTGGATGTGCACTAATCCAAATTCTATGTGACAGCAAATTGAATAGTTCTACTGCTGTCAATGAATGGCCAATAGAAAAAAGTTAGCATAGCCTATCCCTTAGTCTGGCCCTGAGGGGTCTGAAATGCACAATGAGGTGAAATTTCTTTGATTCTAATTTGTTTAATATTTATTCTCCCATGAACGCCTCTCTATATTGACACAGTCCAGTCAAAAATGTTACAAACCAGTGACATTACCAATATTTTCTGCTGGGATGTCAAACTTTTACTCACATCTTAGATAGAATGATTTTGCTATCGTACATTTTTCCAGTTTTTTTTTTGGAGGGGGTTGTTATTTATCTTCTTTTCTCCCCATTCCTTCTTCACTTTTGTTTATTGCCATAGTGTTTTAGCATGGCTCTTTATTACTTGGAGAACAAATACATCTGAAGTCTGTTTAAATCCAGTGAGATTTCATCAGTGCTATTAAAAAATATTTGCTGCTTTTCATTTCTCACTGGAGGGTCCTTTGAGGTGACAGCTCTGCACTATCTCATGCATGCCATCATCTCATGGAATAAGTTTAGTTGTAGCAAATGTGGCCCCTTGAGAGTTTGGCTTTAACTTAGTGATTGAGTTTTCACTGAAGCAATGAAAAATATCCAGTGTTTGGCCTTAACTTAGTGATTGAGTTTTCACTGGAACAATGAAAAATACCCAGTGTTTCTACCTGCTGTGTCTCTTTGGCTTTATTTAAATTTCTAAGTATTTGCAATTGAAATCAGAGTTGTATTCTACTTGGCCTGTTTTTCTCAGCTATTCATTTTCCAAAAAAGAAACAGCTGTGGCTGCAGAGCCAAATGTGTAATGACTGGAGCTCAAAATGAGGAAAAACAAATTCCTTTCCTCATAAATAATTTATATTTCACCACCTTGGTGTAATAAATAGGTTAATTGGTATTCTGCTTGGAATAACAAAAAGCCTAAACTCACTTTAGTGGATTTCATATTTACCATGATGCTTTCCATCTGAACAATATTATTCTTAAAAATGTTTTTCTATGCTTAGTTTTTAACTAGTGATTTAATAACAACTTATAGAAAATGTCCCTCTAAGAAATCCTTGCTAATTTCTGTTTGTTGGAGTCACTAGGAAAGAGGTATTAATTCTTTCAATCACTGATCCTGAGGTAAGATAATAAGTTGCTGTTGATCAAATCTATGTTTGGCAGCCTGTGGGTGAACACTGACAAGGGCAAAGCAATCTGGCCTCTTCTGCTGCCTGGCTCTCATCCACTGCCTGTGTATGAAGTCAGCACAGTTTTGGGGCTTTGCATCTAGTGCTCAGGGAAAAAGCAACACAATTCCCTGGAAAGCAATGACACTGGAAATTGTAGGGAAAAACTTAGCATCTGCTTCTAAGGGTTCTTTGAATACATATGAGCAGAGATGAGCATAACACTGATCCTAGCTTTGTATGCTGCATCGGCGAGTCTGATGCTTAGCTTGCAATTTTGAAAGGAAAAATAGGAAAAAATGGAGCACTGAAAAAGGGAATTATTGTTAGCTAAGTTTGAAAAATCTCCCAGTGTTATTCTATTGAAAAGAAAGCTGATACAAAATATGGTTGTGATGTGCCATAATCTTCTCAGGGAGAAAAAAAGAAAACAAAGAAAACTTTAACAGAGAAAGGATTAAAGAAATGAAAATAGAAGTTGAAATTTAAAGTGTTGCTTTTCACTTAAAGCTTAATCAGTAGAACAAAGAGTGTATGGAAGAGGTATGGTGGATCCTTCATTTTTTTATGTTTTTCTGAGTAAAGCATGCCTTTAAGGAAGGCATGAACTGCTTTAGTTCAGATTTAATCAAGCTTTCTAGAAATACAGTATTCACCTATGCATGCTCCTTGGAGCTGGCAGCAATTGCTCAGTTTCTTCCAGAAGAGAAAGGAAAGCCAGAATAAACACATTCCATAAAGAGAAATAGTGCTTTAGTCAAACACAAGCATAAGTTGTTAGCCCCAAACACAGGTGTAGGTGGGTGGAATGCATTGTCCTCAGAAGCCAAAATGGAAGAGGCAGTTAAAGTTAAGCATTGCAAAATCTTATTTTGAAACCTGGATTGAAAAATGTTGTCTCTAGCAAATCCGTTAACATTTTCACCCACATTTCATTCTGAGGTAAGTTTCTGTCCAGACCCTGGATCATTTTGCTAATATTTGAGTGTTCAGTCTACATTTCAAAATACGTGTTCATGTGTATTTTGCAGGAGGAGTTCCATGAAATAGTCAATGGCCAGAAGAGGACTGTTCTTCCTTTGTTGAATAAAGATCAAAAAGCGTGTGATCTAAGCCTGGTTTCAGCCTATTGACTGCTGTAATGATAAATATAACTTAAAATGCTTCCTTACTATCATGAAGCCAACAGGAAAACTTGATAATCACAGATTCACAGTATTAGCTGAGTTGGAAGGGATCCAAAAGAATCATCAGGTCAAAATCCCAGCCCTGCACAGACCATCCCTAAGAATCACAACATGTGCCCAAGAACATTGTCCAAATATTTCTTGAACTCTGTCAGGCTGGTGCTGTGACCACTTCCCTGGGGAGCTGTTCCAGTGCCCAAACACCCTCTGGGTGAAGAACCTTTTCCTGATGTCCAGCCTAAACCTCCCCTGACACAGCTTCAGGCCATTCCCCTGGGTCCTGTTCACCACAGAGAAGAGATCAATGTCTGCCCCTCCTCTTCCCCTCATATAAGGAAGTTGTATAATGAATGAAAAAATTTATTTATTTTACTTCCTCATATCTGTTCTTTGATTGCTCTCTCCTTAAGACTGTATGTACATGAAGTTACACAGTTATATTCAAAATAAGATGTTGGTTTTTTCTCACATCAAAACTGGGATCTAGTTTCCCAGTCCAAATTTTACTGAGACAATAAGGTTTTCTGAAGCTGGCATTGGTTTTAGACAAATTTTGAGAACTCAACACTTCCAGCAGCCATTTGGTCTTGGCACACCAGCGTTAAGATAACAATACAAGTTTTGAAGTTTCTGGGCTATAACATAGGTCTTTTTTGCTGAACTGATTTGTTTTTAAATGGGAAAAGAGAGTAATTAATAATGACTCATTATTAATATTTTATATTAAGTTCTTGTCCTAACTTCAGAGTAATCCTGCTTGAAATTAGACCATTTGATCTGGCAAAGGCCATGAATTAAAGGAACTTGCACTTTCTAAATTCATAGAAATTCCTTTAACAAATGCTGAAGAAACAAAGAACAGCTTCATTATTCTCTCCCCTCAAACACCAACCAACCAACCACAACCAAAAACAACCCTTGGAAGAAAATCCTTTGCTTTTCTATGTGCTTTTCCCAATAAAATTTCATGATATTATGTTTCCATGCTATGCCCTCTCTCTCTTGTTTTCTTGGAAATAATACATTTGCAGGCATACACACACAAACACATCCATGTAAATAAATATTTTTATAAAGCAACATGCTAGACACTTAAGTATTTAGAGGATTTGAATTCAAATGCTAACATGATGCCTAGGATACAGTTTCTGATAGCTTCAACTTAATGCAGGATTTTTTTTTTTTCTCCTTATAAGAACAAAAGACAAGCTGTGTGTGTGAGTCAAGAAAGATTACTTAATGGCTGCATATGACAGGATGGAAAGAAGGATTTTCTATTTAGTAATGAAGTGATAAATTAGCTGTCTAAAAAAAGAGGTCCCATTATCCTATCCCGAATTTTAAGTTGAGAAATATGAGTAATATTGCAGGGACAGGGAAAACTGGATTTTGGTGTCACTCCTACCATCTATTCTGCATATTAACTCATCATATTAAATACAGAAACGTCCTAGGAAGAAGAGGCTGATGCTGTCAGCAGAGAGGAGAACCCAGGATAGTGTCTTCAGGAAATTCTCAGCACTAGGCTAAAATCACACATTCCGTATCACCTCTAAGTTCTTACAACACTTTTCCAAAACAGCCTGCCTGTTTCTACCTAAGGTGGGTATTCCTCTAGGCTGACTGGGGATTCTGCCCCCTAAAAGGCTCTGTCAGCTGACCAGGCTCCAGTGTGAAAGTCAATGCCTCAGAGAGAGATGCTTAAAGGAGAGAGAACCCCTGAAGCATTCTCAGGGGTGCAGTGAAACTGCAGTCCAGCAGGAGACCAGACCTACACAGTTGTCTGACTCAGGGAGACCCAGGCAGTCACTGCTGCTCTTTGCCCTCTTTTTTGGCCAGTGCTTCCAAAAAAGCTACTTGAAGTGTACTCCATTTCAAAGTTACAAATATTTTTTTTTTAATATTACATGCTTGCTAAAAGTCAGTTTGTTGAATTTTCCTATAAAGGCCTCTTACCAAGATCACTGGTTTGGAATTTTCCTCTACAAGGTATATCAAGCCTTAGTGGGAATAAGGGAAGGAATTTAAAATATGCTGAGAGAGGAGAGTATAGCTTCAGCCAAGAAGACCTTTAGAGAGAAAAGGGGATTTTGTGACTACATGGCTACTTACTTGGGTCATATTTTCACACAGGCTAGGATACACATTTGTCTAAACTTAAGCAAATTATTTGGCCAATACTTAGATATTAACCAAAATATGTGCTCAAGAATACTGCAAAGGAATGGAAAATGTATCTAACAATGGACCTGCTGTTTCTAATCTGGAGTTTCAAGACGTTTTAATGATTAAATTTGTAATAGCAGTATATAAAATAACTTCTGGATTTTACAGTAAAAACCTGCAATTTTTCTGTGGTTAGAACTATGAAATCTCTAGTGTGACCAGAATCAAACACTTGATGAAGGTAAAATTTATTCCATAAATGTAAAACTTGAATTACTACAAAATGCATCAGGAGTGTAATTGAGGAAGGGTTCTCTTAGTTAAAAAGCTATTTGTAGCTTTAATAAACCACTTGATAGAACAAACAAATGAAGCATGTATCCCATAGGAAGGAGAATTCATATTGAAAGAGAGATTGTATCACTTTTACAGACAGAATGAGGTTATTAAGTAGACATGAATGTATCAGGGTAATGGAACTATCAAACTTTGAAGTGATGGAAATTGCCATAGATGTAAAAGAAGTGACTGAGCATGCTTGCAAATTGCCAGGAAATATGGTTTAATATGTTTAAGTCTTAATATCTTTAAAAGATATTAAAAAAATATAGTTCTCTAACAAACTTGATTAGCTTACTGTAGCAGTACTGCATTCAATATGGCAATGAAATACCTAAGACTTCAGGCAATCACTTTAGGAAAATTAACTGAGCCAAAGGAATCTAAGGTTAAAACTTCAGAGCTGAGGGTTAATGACATTTTTGAACAATGAAGTATTTATTCCTGTGAACATTGCTTTTAGAAATTAAGATATGTTTATATTACGAATTTTGAAACTGCATAATTATGTTTTTAGAGAAGACTTATTTTCCACTAGTGGTCAGCCAGTTTCCAGCACTTTTTCCTTAATGCAACAGCCACACACAGGTCTGTTGTGCATTTAGGTGAATAGTGTGGGTGAGCCTTTCTGGCAGTTTTTATATTAAGTGTAGGTGTTTATATGCGTATGTTAAAATCCTTCCTTCTCACTGTGGCATATTCCCTACTGAATGTACAGAGTGTAATGCCAAAACCTGGATGTGTTCTCAAAAGAAATGTAACTGGCTATCGTCACAACCAGACCTTTCCCAGTGTGTCACACTTGCAGTTTTGCTTTTGTGTGAATGCAGATGAAGATTATCTTCCAGTTTTCTGCTTTAGATAGAAAGTTATACTGAAAGGTATACCTCTGCTACAACTTTGAAATGGTTTTAAAATTAAAACCGGCATTGCATATGGGTTTCTCTTATTGAAAGTGGGTTCTGCTGGCATAAGGTGCCAATCCCCACCTCAACAATATCATAGGAGAGCTGCTCTTAAGCTTGGCCACAACCGTGTCCTGACTTGCTATGGACTCTACTGATCTTGGACCAGTGCAGACTCACTGCTTTGTCCTCAGATCTGCCTCATCACCAGAAGCCTGCCTGGTAGTCTGGACTTTGAGCTGCACCTGGATCACCCTGTGGTGTCCTGGCTGGCAGTGTTCTTACCCCACGCTCAGCTATACCAGGTTTGGCTCCTTGTCCCTTTGGGGCCTGCTTCCTGATGAAGAGTTGTGGAAATGCAGTCATGGTGTCTGCTAGGACACGGGAAAAGGGAAATGAAGGAACTCAGAAACCAGTGCCTCCTCACAAGAGTAATTGTTCTATCATCCATCTCCTCACTGCCCCACACACATATGGAACAGAGCAGCAAAGTAAATCCACTGGCAGAACAGGAAGTCTTTATGGGAAGATATTTAAGGAGCACATAAAGAACTGAGTGCTACAACTTGGAGTTGAGTTGAAAGGAGTGCTATGTATTGGTGCTGGAACTGACTAGATTTCCACGGGAGAAAGAGACAAACACCCCCTCTACCTCACCTACCGAGTGTAACACAACTGGTGGTTTACACCGAGCTCTGGAGTGACTTACATTAACCTTAACATCTCTTAACCAGCCATTAAAATGGACAAGCAGTTGGCGGACAAACTGGGACACTAGGACTGCACCTGTCAGGAGCAACTTCAGCAACTTCAGCAATGTTTGGTTTTTAGTAACATCCAAATTTACAGCTCATCATCCTGTCGACTACCTTTACTGACACGTGTGCAGCATCCCGACACGGTTAAAGTGCCTTTTTCTCGCAGCTCCCCGGATCACAAGGAGCAGCCTCAGGCCCCCAGCCACTGTGTGGGCGGGCGGGCCGCGGGCGGCGCAGCCGAGCCCCGGCCCGGGCGGGGCGGCCGGAAGGGGCGGGCGCGTCTCCCGGGTGACGGGGCCGAGATGGCGGCGCGCGAGGCGGCGGCGGAGCGGCGCGGGCCCGGCTCTGGATGAGGGGCGGCCGGAGGCTGCGGGAGCGGCCGCCTCGGCCCCTGGAGCCCCGCGACCCCCGGCGAGGTCTCCCCCTCGGGGCAGGTGAGCGGGCAGGGTCGGCTCCTGCGCCGCCGGGCGCCTCTTCCGCCTTGCTGGGCGGGGGCCCGGCCTCGGCGCCATCCCTCCCGGGGCAGAGCCGGCGGCGCGGTTCTCCCGCGGCAGCGGTCCCGGCCCGGCCGTGCTCGGGGCGTCTCGGCGCTGTGGCCGCCACCCCGCGGCCCTCGCTCAGCGGCGGGGCTGCTTGGCCGGCCCGGGAGCGCCAGGCCCGCGTCCCCTGCCCGGCCGGGCGGGCCCCTGCCGGGGCCAAGTGCGGGGGTATCACGGGCTGAGGGAGCACGAAGTGGCGGAACAGTAGATAGGCAGCGTGTGGGGACTGAGGGGCTTGGCAGCCTGTGGGAAAGGGTGAGGGCACATGTCCTGTCAGAGCTCGTGGTGCGACGGCATTGCTTGGGGTTACCTACTGTTTATGCTGACGGGCAAATTTTATAATACGTAGTGTGAAAATTACTTAGCACACTTTTAAATACTTAAGAATCTCTTAACAGCTCACAGAAAAAATGATTGCTACTATCTGGCTTCAGTACTGGCTCTAGTAATCAAGCCTTGGCTGGTCAATAGAATGGTAGGGTACTGCTTCTTGGTCGTGAACTAACAGTGTAAGTGCCTGAGTTGCATATCTAATGAAATATGGCATAGCTTGCTGCTTTATAGCTGTGTGGAAATATACATGTGCACTGCAGAGATTTCTTTAGGCCATCTTCTTGTGTTGTTTTTTGTAAATAGCTGATTCTCGTCAAGACAGGTGTTGCAGAATGATTTTGTGGTAGTAATAACGAGCGTGTTAATTTGTTGTCTCTGGTATTCCGTGTAGTTATAGAAAACTTAGGTCCAGGATCGCAAATAAGGACTTGAACAGAATGGGGGTCTCTTAAACTCTGGTTCTATGTCTGAGGACTTCAGTTTTGTGAAGCGAGTTACGAATTAGTGCCTTATGTAAAAGACTTGTTTCAAAGGTGAATGTAGTCTCACAAGATTGCATTACTTCAAGCTGTGTTCTGTATGCTGATTTTCACAAGACAGTGGCATACATAGGTGAGGAATTGTCGAAGAATAACTGATCGTTCAGTGGACATAAACTTTCTGTTTTAACTAATACTGCCTTGAAGAGTAGAATTTATTCTAATTCAGAACAGAAAGCTTCAGAAGTTCACATTAGAGACGCTGTAGCTATGTTCAGTTCCTTGGAGAGGAAGGGGTGAGATGTGGTGGTATTACTACAGAAGTTTTATGGCTCTGGGAGTAACGTATTTTAAAAAGAGTTGAAACTCTTTATCTTGTATAATAGAGTATTTGGCGTCTAGAAATAACTCAGGAATTGCCAGCAGTCACCAATTTTTGCTGCCTTTAGTTAGAGAGACACATTATGCCTTGACTTTCGGTATCTTCTGCAGCTTTTGATAGTATCTCTTTCTGGATCTAAGTGCCTTGGGTGACTTTACTCTGCCTATGATTGATGTGAGTGAGCTGTCTTCTGTCCCAGCTACTTCAGCTCCCTACTTAGGGTATTTGCTCTGAAAGTTGGAACATCAGTGTTGGAACTACAGTGCTTTTACAAACATCCCACAATCCCTTACCTACAGTTAGATAGAGGAGATGCCTCCTTATCTTCCCTTTTGATTCTGCTTCTCTCCCTAATGCCATAATAGCATGGCTTTAAGGTTCAGTCATGCTGCCACTTATTGTATCTAGTTTTTAAGCTCAGTGGTCAAGACAGGATCTTTTCCCTCCACACGTGTGTTCCCAACATTATGTTTCTGTGTAAAGTGATGAAAAAATCAAGAAACCAAACACATCAACCAGGAAGAGGGCAGTGGAACCTCTCAGTAGGCTATAGAGCCATGGTTGCTGTCTTCAAAATGCAGAAAGTGCTGGTTTTGTCTTCCAGTACCTGACTGAAAGCTGTTCTTGAATCATTACCTTATCTTTTTTAAAATACAAAATGATTTATAAAAACATACATGATTTGGAGGAGGGTTTGTATTCTTTTAAACAGTTTTTTTTATCTCTACTAAAATTCCATCTCCCTATGAACCTACTTCTGATCTTTGATGTGGCTATTCTACATATGTAGAACTTCATACAAGATCAACTTTTAAGAAATTCTATCCTTATCATTGAAACTTTGCTAGGGCTTTATCAGTTATTCTAGTGACACAAAAGCACTAATGAACCAGTAGGGATTTTTGGTGCTGACAAATGTAAACACTCAAGGCCGTGTTAATCTTTTGTACTAGTAAATTAACTTCTTGTTTTGCTTTAGGAGGATAAAGCTTTTTTTAGTCTCCTTATGTTAACTGGAGGGGAGCCTTTGAGTTTCAGACAAGTTATTTTAGGTATCATTATCTGGCTATTTATCTAGCTGTGTTTAATATGGGCTGAAATCACTGATTCCAAGGTGTGTTCGTGTTTACATTCCAGAGTCACAAGTGAGCTGATGTGACAGTAAAGGATGAGTTCACTAGGAGAAAACAAGTTTCTAAAATAATTTTAGTGCCCCAAAGTGACTTTATTTTAAAATTGGCTCTGTCTGTAGAAATCACGTGCTTTAAGTGGTATTCGGGTGTACAGTTAGATATGAAAGAAGAAGTGTTTCTCCAGGTGCCAGCGTGCTTATTATACAATGATAAACAGTGAGAGTCTTGCTTATTGCACCATAGTTGACTAACCAGTCCACCTGAGGGTGGACTATGCTGGCTACTGTCAGTGAAGTTAGAGGTGCCAGGAGTTCTAATGAGGCCACTGTTGCAAAAGCTGTAAGCAAAGTAAAAGTGTTCAATAAAATTCTGAACTTTCCCTCCCTTCATTCTGTTTCCTTTTTGGGTCCCTAAAATGTTTAAGTTTCCTCATTCTTCTTACTTGGCTCTAAAGTGTTTAACATCTTGTGGCTGTTGTCTTTTAGTACTTTTTAACATCTCATGGCTGTTGTCTTTTTGTCCTTTCTGTGTTTGTACTCCATGTAAACTGAAAAGTCACCTGTTGTGACTTTTTACCAGTGGAAGGCAGTATAAGATGCACAAGTGTCTGTTACAGAATTGTTGCGTTGACCATGAGTATTAAATTGATTAGGATTCATATCTTGATTTATTTGCTAGTTTATATCTGTTGTAATGGAAGTTCATTTGACCCTAAATCTCATAAATGTAACAAAGCAATACAAAGTAGTGGGAGAAGGCAATCCATCCCCTTTTACAAATAGGAAGCTGAGGCACAAGGTGTAATACGCTGAAGGATATATCAGGCTGGCAGATAACTCTTACCAGATTTTCTGAATTTTAGTCTGGTGTTTCACATTTGCCTCTATCTGTTAAGTTTTAGGATTCTTAATTCAGCACTGCACCTTGTGTTTATGCTTCTGTCAACCTGTGTTATAATTGGCTGCTGATAGAGTTGTAGTTCCTTTGGGGATTGTTTATTAAGGAAGGGCTTAAGAAGAGAAAGACAGAATGTTGTGGCCTGTCATTTAGGATTACACTATTCAGTATTTTTTCCTGGGAGAAAGAGAAGATACGTGGTTGTGCTTCTTTCCAGTGTCTGAGAAAGACAGACAAGAAAAGGATGAACATCTTGTTTCACTTAACTAGGTTATACCATTAGTATAATGGTATCATGTGATGAATTAAGTTTGCAGCAAACTGAGGAAAATTAGGGTTCTGTGTTCATCTGTATTCATACAACTAGTTCCAAATATAAAATGATTAACCTTGAGAAATTTAATTAACATTAAAAAAAACTACCTAGCACAGAGGAACCCAACCCCAAAAGGCACTGAACAAAACTCAAAACCTTTGACAAACCTTTAACTTTTCAGGTAGTGCTGTTCTTAGAGCAACAATGCACATGTTTCAAGTGCTGTTTCAGACAAAGGGGAAAACGCTTGTCCTTATCTTGAGACAATAATTTGTTCCAGATTGTGTTGAAAATTAATTTATAAAAAATAATATTAATACATGTATACTGTTTAATATCATAAATAGGAGTATAAAAACCAGGTATATTTAGGAAAGTTTTTTTAAGAGGTAAATGATTGCTTACACTACTATGGCTGGCTGATAGCATATTGTTGACAAAACTCTGGTTAAACATCTGACATTGTACAGAGCTTACCTGGGAAGACTGCAGTCAATGCTCAGAAAAGAGGTGGGCAAAACAGTACTTACTGTCTTAAATCATAGAGTCACTAAGGTTGAAAAAGACCTCCAAGATCATCACGTCCAGCTTTTGAAGGGCCTTGTTCTAGCTCAGTGGAAATGAAAAGTGGCTCTATCACAAATATGTTAACTGGCCGTGTCTCATTGTAACTCTGAAATCTTTGCCTGAAAATGGAAAGTGGAGTGGTGCAAGTTATCTGATTGTCATGGGGAGTAATGATAGCTATTGAACTCTGCAAGTGGGTGTATTGGTGTTACTGGAAGTGTAGTCACTCTTACATGGGAATGACCTGGGAAATTGATTAACTTTTGGAGATTAGTTCTTGTCAACAGTGGACTTCACAAGTCCACTGACTCTGTAAGCCAGAGTTTTTGTGGATTATGGTTTTTTCAGTTGTTTAATTTTATATTGAGAACTCAATACAGTATACAATTTTATATACGGAAGAATAGAAATGAGGGCTCATTTATATGTACACATATAAAGATACATTTAACTGACACAATTAAATGTTCTGGTTTTAGTTTTGCACTTAGTTATCTTCCTAGTTCCTTGGCTTTAGGCATAAATAATATTCAATCTGCAAAAGTTTTGGGTGGCTTCCTAAAATAACCTTCTCAGTCAATAGTTAGGAGTTTTTTAAATTTAGGGTCTGTCTCTGCTGTCCAGTGTAGCAGTTAGAACAAGGGAAAAGAGCTTTACTCTTGCTAGTATTAAGTACTGTTCTGCTCCTTCCTTCCTGCCCCCCAAGCTGATAAAAGAGTGAATTCTCGTAGAGTAGAGTGAGCTTATAAACAAGCTTCCTTTCAGAAAGAGTGTACCTTTATAGCCATTTCACCAGGTCATGTGCTCTTCATGCCTCAGATCCCTGGCAGATGACTTCTAGCTTCCTCTCCTAAAAATAACATTTTCTTTCACCAATTCAGTGTTAGTTTGAAGTAATTTCTACCTTTAGGATAGAGAACTTTCTACTGTTCACTCTTCTTCCACTAACTTCCATTATTTCCTAATCATTCAAATTCTTGGCTGATGCACTCCTCTGTCATCTAGATATTGTCAACATTGCTCATTCTGAAAGGTAAGGAAATGCTTGAGCATAGTATGAAATGATGGTCCAGTCTTTTGAACTAAAAGCTAAATGTGTCAGACAATGTCTGTTCTTGCTTCTTTGTGGGAACTGACTGATTTCTAATTCTGTTAGATGATGAGCCAATCCAACCTTATATGAAGTTCTCTATATTTTTAAATCTGCCATGAAATGAAATAAGATAACGCAAATGTTGAAGTAGAGGTGATACATAGGTGTTCTGTGAAGCTTTTCTCCTGAGCTACAGCTCAGTAGTGCAGTCTGTAATTTGGGGGGTACTACTGACCTTAGCCTTCCATTTTTCAGTAAAAGGGCCTGTTTATTTAATATCCCCTGTATGATTTTTCAGTAGCAGAAAGTCCTGTTCTGGACAATATGTAATGCAATGTTTCCAGTACTATATTACTACAGTGTTTAATAGTAGTTACGTTATCTAGGAAAAGAGCACCAATAAAAATACATCTATGCTCCGTGAAGCTCATAAATCCCATTATGTACCTTTCTAATAAAATCCTCAGGACAGTTTGGAGCAGCTACATAATGATCCACCTTCCTGACTCTTCCTAACATAAAGCCTGGAATATAAAAAGTGGTTTAAATGCCATAGCATATTTGAAATCAAGCTGTCCTTCCATGGAATACTCATGGCCTGAGGAAAATGTCACAGGGCTGCCTTCTCTTCTCACCAGGAGGTATGTTAAACTTGCAACAGAAAATGTTAGAAGTGTAGATGTATATAGTGAAAAGCTATTTGTGAAGCCTAACCTCTTATTCTTTACTCTGAAATGTTCACCTTTAGAAAAGAAAAAGGTTCCTTGAGTTTCAGCAGATTTTTCTGAGTCAGTCTATAGCAATTTGAGGTGGTGTGTTGGAATGATGTGATATAATGAGTATAAATTCTCTAGATTATCAAATTGTCACTGAAAAAATAGCTACAAAGAGGAGTGGCTTCAGCCAAAGATGAATTTTTTCTTTTCTGTGTTTGCTGTCATAATCCAGTTAGGCATAGAAATATCAATAGCTCTGTGGGTTAGCTAATGTAGTAGTTCACACAGGATGAACACTCTTTCTTCGTTGATGATTTTTCCGTGAGAAAAAATAGTTCTAAAATAAGCAATGTTTGTTGTCATCATACCTTTCCATCAAAAGGGAAGGCAAATTTAAACAGCTAATTTTGGGTTTCACTTAATGACAAAATCTATAATTTGTATATGCAAGACATGCTCAAGTAAGCAAGAGCTTGATGATTATTCTGTTTTGCACTGCCAGTGTTCAGTGCCAGTGGTAGTGTCTGAAACAGATCAGCTGCACAGGCCCTGGAAATGGTTGCCTGTGCTTCCCCTTTATATGTGTCTTTAACTGTCACTTTATTTGTGGTTTTGTGCTGTTTCTTTAAAGGCCATATGGTATTAGATACTTGTACTATTTACATCAATGAAATGTCCTGATAGTATGCAGGTAGCATCTTTGCTCCAGGTACCTGAGCTCTTTTCTTGCATTAATACAGTGTCACTGGATGCTCCTAGCTTAGTAGCAACTAAGGTAATTGGCTTTAAGTACTGTATAAAGATGTATAATCCTCTGCATCTAATTTTTTTCTTTTACAGGAAGGGTTTCTTACCATGGCCATAACACAGTTTCGACTCTTTAAAGTCTGTACTTGCCTGGCAGCAGTGCTTTCTTTCATTAAAAAGTTAATATGCAGGTAAACAAGTCTTACTTAATTTGATTACCTTTTCTTTTTCAATTTTTTAATTACAGGTTCTTGTACTTCTGCCCTTCCCTCAGCACCCAGCCACCACTTTACCAGTTTTGATTTTACTAATTGCAAAACAATCAACACAGATGAAAATTAAATCAAATTAATTCTTTAATTTGCATATTTGTTCAGAATTCCAAAAGTCTGTGTAGTGTATTTGTGAGTGTATTTTGTTGTATGGTAACTGAATGAGGTTTTGTAAACATCTGTGACAGGCTTTTAAAATGGCTTTTAAAACTATTCCATGTCAAACTTGAAGAAAAGCTGTGCTGCACATTTTCGAAAAATACTTAGGGAGTGATGCTTTGTGTTTTAAGAGATTCAGCTAATGGGAGCATCCACTCTGTCATCAGTCAGTAGGCTGTCATTACAAATGTAAGCAATTCTCATCCTGTTTGTCAAAAAACAATTGCCTGAGACTTCAGATTCTTCTGCCTATTGAAAAATCCTTCAGAATTTTGGAGGACAGTGATTGAAGTTCAAGGGAACCACTTCTTTTTTCTTTTTAATGATGAAGAGTGGTTTATTTTTTGCACTCTTTTAAGTCATATGGTGTGTTCTTTTGAATTGTAGACTCATGAATGCTGCAGTGCACTTCTCAGAAGCAGTCTAAAAACCCTCAAGAGTTAGTGTGGAGTAGTAGAGTTCAATAATACAATAGTAGAATACCTGAAGCAATTCTTGGCACTGTGCTGTCATATGAACTACTATTCTTCCTGACACTTTTGCAGCATGCTGTTTACATAAACAAATACCAATCTACAGAAATGTATTCTCTTTTTGTGTATGATGACAACTACTTTCCCAGTGAGGATTAAAGCATATGCAGAATATGGTACTCAAAAATAACTGTTTATTTCCTCTTCACCTTTACTTATTCTGAGAATAAGAGGAAGCTCTTGACTTGTTGGTAAATTCACTAGAGATCTAGTGAAGCATTAAAAAGATAAATTTTAATGCTGCATAAAATTACATAGATGTCAACCTTAGTTCTGTGATTTGAATTCCAAATTAAATTATTTCCTGTTCAAGTTCTGAAAGAAGTCAGAACACTGACTTGATCATAATTTCTATATTATGTGGGTCCTTAATTTCACTAAGTGCAAAGATATTTTTTATAAGCAGATAATTGTTTTCTAAGTGTAGTGACAGTATTTTCATCCTTTTCTCCAGCTTCTGAATGAACTATAATCTAGAAATAAAAAGCTGAGAACTGCTTCAGAGTACAAAAAGTAGAAATACATTTCTTTGCTGAATAACAATTAGTTGAAGAAATGAAAATTTAAAGTCTTTCACATAAGCAAGTCAGTGGATCACATTAATTCAGACCACCAACTACAGATGTTTTTTCTGTTCACTGTCAACTGCAAAGTGTAGTTTGATAAATTTTGTTTTCCTGTAATGTTCCCCTCCATATAACTATGCCTAATAACCAGGAAATGTGATTTAATTAAATGTGCATTTTAATTGAATGGATATGAACTAGTACGTACTTAGATTACAGAGTTTACATTAGGTTTTCATTTGAACAAGTGCCTGTAGAGATTGTGCAACTTTCTAGGCAGCTTAGAGCTTACATACAGTACTAGTCCTTTTTTTAGTCAAATCTTTTCTTGATAAACAAGAAACTGCCTGAATCCAGTTTTCTGGAAATAATATGTGAAGTATAAAAAGAGATGAAACTTCCTTCCATTTAAAATCTCTAGTTACCTCCAACTGAGAAATCTGGATGCTGCTTATTTGTAAGGAGAAACATATCTAATAATTCTTGAGGCATTTGGCGTTCAGAGCAGTGATCATTATCTAATGATGGCTGCAGAGCAGCTGTTCCTATGAGCGTCTTGTTCCCTTCCTAGAAGAAGTGGAGATCTGTAGCCTTCCTTGGTGCTGCTCTGTGTACCACATTCTTCACAGTGTGTGAGGAAAGCTCTTTCCTCCTACCTTCAGCCTTCTTACTGTAACCATTTTGACTTGGTTAATGTTTGTTACAGGCCACTTGGTAGTCTTATAGATCATATAGAGAAATACGAGTCTTACAAGTCTTGGTAGTCTTATAGATCATATAGAGAAAGTCACTACAGTAGTGATGGCTTATAATAGGAGGCATGAAGGACGATGTTTCCAAGCTTGGGTTTCCTTTATAGAGATGTCAAGTAAATCTTGTCACCCAGAAGTCTCTAATGTGTTTGAGGGAACAGTGTTTTCACCTTCCTTTACCCCTAAACTCTGTTGCTTTTCAACTTAAAGGAACAGTTTATAAAGGGAGTAGAGTTAATTATATAAAACTTGAAAATTTGATGATGGCACCTGACCTTTCCTAAGGAGGAATGTTTGGTCTAGAGGAGAAAAAATATATCTAGTCACTCATCAGCCTAGAGTAGAGGTGATATTACAAGCAATTCAGCTAGTCAGTTGGTAGTATATTCTCTAATACTAAAACTAATGGATAGAAACTGGAAATTGAAGGTTCCCAGTTTATTCTCATTAGTAGTAAGAAAAAAGTACTAAATTTTCCAAGCTGCATAAGGTCACTTACATGATTGCTTTACTATAGGAGCTTACATTCTTTGGGGAAAACATAAGTGTGAGCCTGGATAGCATTCTGTTGTGTTGTAAGGTGTTAAAGTACAGTGAATGTCAGCTAAGAATATTTTAATTATTATTCTCATCTTTAAAGTTATCATGAAGTAAATATCTAGGTGGTTTATTTGAAATTCGTGAGTGTTGTTTTCAATTAAAAATTACTGAAAATGCATTGAAACAGCATTTTTAAATAGAAGCATGAATTGAATTAAAGCTGTTGACTTGCATAATCTTCTACCACCTCCATTTAGACTTTGAAGAAAAAAAAATTTAGAGGGGCTTTCAAATCAAGCAGCTCAGAAAGCTATTTGTTAGACACAGCTTAAAATTTAGGACAAATAGAAAAATTTCACTTTACAGTAGAAATGGTACTTTCACAGACATAGATCACTAGTGCTTGCTTCATAGGCACTGACAATCTAAATATTGTGACTGAATTATGCAGATGAGTTAGTCAATTTTCATATTTCTCAGAAGTATTTATCCTCTATTTCACTGCAATTGGAAAAGTAAATTGCACTTTTATATTCTTGTGAACACAACTTTCAATTCATGATGAAATTCCTTTGCTTAGCAGACTTTTACTGACAGTAGTTAATGCAAAAGTAATTGAAACACTAAATGTTTTAGCCATGACTATTTTCAGTAGTGCTGTTCTCAGACTTCCTTTTTTGTTTTTTTTAAACTTAGTGCTCATGTTTTCAGAGCTTGGAGGAATCCTACATTTTTTTTTTCAGGTCTGGAAGAGGGCGAAAGTTAAGTGGAGACCAAATAACTTTGCCGACCACAGTGGATTATTCATCTGTTCCTAAGCAGGTAATTGTTAAAGGTGGTAGGTAACATCCCTTAACAGGGTGATTATACAAGTCTTACAATATTGGATTGGTATATATCCAAAAAAGATAAAATACTATTATATATGCAATATAATATTAAGTATATATCTTAGCAAGATATTAAAAGACAAGTTTTTATCTGCAGATAATATTAACTTATACCATATTCTTATATTCAGCCTGAAGTAGAAGACTGGTCTTCATGGGATGAAGATGCACCTACAAGTGTGAAGATTGAAGGTGGTAATGGTAATGTGGCTGCTCAACAAAATTCTTTGGAACAAATGGAACCTGATTATTTCAAAGATATGACACCAACTATAAGAAAAACTCAAAAAGTAGGTATTACTCTTTCAACTATACTTATGGAGGTTTTTCTTGCTTTAAAATAAAAGCAAGTAAATAAAAGCAAGTAAATTGGCAACTTACAGAAGGTGTGTTTGGTAAATGAGAATAGCTGTTGGTGCATAGTTTATCATGTTCAGTGTTAAGATCTTTGAGATCTTAGCAAATGTGGTCCTATCACGTTTAAATCTTTAGTCTTAATATTGTTAGAAACTTATTAATAGTTTCATACTCTAAAAGTACTGGGAAGTATAATGTGAGAACACTAGCCATTTGTGCTCATATCCTTATTTGAACAAAGGTATTTGATGTCTTGCTCTACTGAAGTCCAAGGGAGCAACCCTGCTGTTTCAGAAAACAATGGTTATTTGTTTCACCAAGTTATACTGGGGAGGCTGGAATTAGGGAACTGATATTTTGAAATAGTCTGTTCTTCAAATATCCATTTTTACTATGGAGACAAGATAGGAGGGCATCTCTACAGGAGCATCAAGGTTGTAAATATATGCTGATTAAAATATGGTGATTGCAGGTTTTGTTCCTGTGTGCAAATCTTTCAGCTGGGTACTTAGAGGTCTTTAAGTTAATTGGAAAAACCTCACAAGTACTGGAATAAGTTACCAGAGAAGTTGTGCAGCTTCCATCTCTGGGAGTTTTTAAGCCCTAAGTACTTTCATTAGCTTTAGAGTGACAGTTGTTTGAGGAGGAGGAAACAAAACTTCTGTAATCCAACCTGAATCTTCCTGTGGTCTCCTATGAACTGGAGGTGATACTGGTGTCAGCTTTCTGTACAGTCAGGATCTGCAGTATCCTGTGGACTAAATTGTTCAAAGGATTTTGATCTCCCAAAATCTGAGAAGACTAGGGAGAGGTAGAATTCTCATTTATATCTACTGACGTTTTTTGCCTAATAGAATGAACTTCAGGTTCAGAGCAAAACTGGGGAAGAGTCCATGCTGTTTGAGTACTATACACTGTTTAGTTTAAACATATCTCTAGGGGTGACTGGAGGCATTCTAAAGAACATCTCTGTTAACTTGGCCAAGTTAACACCATTCACTATGAATTTGTGTTTGTATTTCCACTGAATGTCTCAATATAAACCTGGAGATTTCAGGTGGTCTGCTCATGTCGTCAGTCATCTATACTCACCTATTCGGAAACAACCTCAGTCAAGTAACAGAATTTGTCATTGATCGATAAGATTGTCTGGTCTTGTTTTCTTTCTTGGATTGGTACTAGCATACAGGCAGTGGAACTGTGGATCTGGCTCATTAGGAAGCAGCAGAGGCTTGAAGTAGGCTAAATAAAGTTTGTGACTTGAGGTCAAGACAAGTGAGAGAGGCATACGTGGTTTTGGGAAAAGCACTATTTTTCAGCCAAACCAGTACAGAGCTTTACTAGTTGATATTGACAGAGAATTTGCAGCTATTGAAACTGCACAGATAGGCTATTGGAGTAGTTGAGAGAGCTCACATTACAGTGCAGTACAACTGTGCAGACAGCACTCTCCTCAAAAGTAGTATTTTAAAGTGACCTGTCACAGAAGTATGATGTCTCCAAGAAACATATCACATAATTGGTAGCTTTTATGAGTACTGGGAGATGTGGCTATTTGATCTGTGATTCTTTGTGTCCCTTCTCTGTCTTGATACAGTCACAAGTTTCTGTGTGACTAAAGAAAAAGCTGGTGGGGGGAGGAGGAGTTCTTGTCTTTTGCATTTAACATGTTTCAGTTTTAAGTTCATTTGGCTGTGCAGCTTTCAAAGCCTGACCAGGTTTAAGGGACAGTGAGGTGTTGGATACTGTACACTCAGTACTAGAGTTATAGATCACCAAGGAATTTGTGCAGTGCTTTGATTTACCACTTTTTTGTTCCTTTTTTTGAATATTTTCAGATAGTTATTAAAAAACGAGAGCCTTTAAATTTTGGGATTCCAGAGGGAAATGCAGGATTCTCTAGCAGATTAGCAGCTACACAAGATATTCCTTTTATTCACCAATCTGTAAGTATGCTCTAAGTATTGATCTTTTACTTGGTGGTTAAATGATGTTCTGTAGGGGAAGAAATAGTCTGCCTAAAGTGTGCATTGTAGGGAGTAAGAGGAGTAGCTGTGGAATAATTGAGATTGTTCTTCACTCGATTTAAAACTAAGTAGTCCAATATGTTCTGCTGAGAAGCTTGACAGATCAGTGCTGAAAAGGTAAGAAGCTTCCATATACATACATGCTTGCAAATCTGCTAAAGCAATGAACTAAAAGGTTTGGATTTTAAGTTTTTAAGTTACTAACAAAAGAGTAGAAGGCTTTTTTGAGAGTCTCCGAGTTACCTTTGCTTTATTATCTTGGACCCATTTTTAACTACTTCTCCCTTCCTTTCTGTAGGGATTGTAATGTAGCAGTCTCTTAATTTTTGCTTCTTAGCCTTTGAAAAAATTGTCTAGTTTACTAATGGCCTGGCCAGTTAGCTGGAGATGCTCTCCCTCCCTTGCTCTTTGCTTTTTTGGACAGTGCTTCTCCTTTGTTTAATATTGTGCACAAAAGGGTAGAGGCAGGAAGTAGTACAGAATGGCCATACCACCTCTTCACACTGTACTTTATGAAAATAGTTCAGGAAAGGACTTTCAGTGAGTAGAAGTGTCACTCAACTGATACTGGACATAAAAACGTGTGGATGTACGTGTTGGCTTGTCCATGCAACCACCAGAAATCTTCTACACTATTTACTCATATAATCTGCTCAATTTATTTTCCTCTGGCTAAAAATGCACTCCAATACTTCCTTCCTGCCTTTGTCCAAAAAACCCTTTGACAACTGAAAAAACTCAATATTATAGCAGGGAAAAAAATATGGACAATAGGATGACAAGCACTACCATACATCAAATACTTCTGTAAGACTGAAGCATTAAGGCTAAAAATAAATGTTAAGGAAACTTTGCAGTCATCCAGGAGCCGCTCTGGCAGTCACAACACCGGTGTTCTATCTAATTTTTTCCATGTGCTTAGAACTTATCTTTTGTTTCAGCCTGAACTGGGAGACCTGGATACGTGGCAAGAAAATACAAATGCCTGGGAAGAAGAGGAAGATGCTGCTTGGCAAGCAGAAGAAGTTCTTAGGTAATTGAAAATACTTTAACACTATGTAAAAGTTTTACATATAAAAGAATCACATTTGTTTATTTGACACCTTTGTGGTAAGTGCCAGGAATTGTTAAATGCCTCTTAAGAATTATTTTTATGTATCTTATCTCTGTGTAGCTGGTATTCACCAGAAGACATCTTGGAACTAATTAATTTAGTAGATGAGATAGTAGGGGAAACCTGAAAATTATTGGAACACTGGAAGAACACATTAACACAAGTGCATGCAGATGCTAACACCAACAATGCCCCACCAATCCAAACAATTTATTATGTTCAGATCACATTCCCTGATTAAGTAAAATACCACTTTATGTCCTTATAAAAAGTATCATAACCATGTGCGTAAGGTAAAAAGAGTTCAGGATAGAAGGTGAAGTGATAAGTATATGCTGGGAATCCCTGTAGGAGCTAGGCTTTTCTAACTTGACTAAACTAGCTGATAAGGCTGAATGTAAAATCAAAGTCTTGCACAAAGTTGATGTGAATGCTTCAGCTGTTCAGTTTGTGTTCTTTTTTTTCTTTCCTTTAGGGGGTCTGGAGGGTAAAGAGATATAAATTGCATTTAAGTTAATCATACACAACTCTTTGAACTGGTAGTGACTTACAGTTGTATCAAACTTTATTGCTTGCTACATCATCAGGTAACCAGCCTCAGATAGCTTTTGCTTCCTAGGCTGTTGTAATTCTACTCACTAAATCACAAGAACATGGCTTCTGTAGTCCACTACTGATAATATGAAATAAAGACATGATATATTCAAAAATCCTTCTAAGGAAAATAGGTATTGTGGGGAAAAGAAAAAAGGTTTCTTAACAAGTATTTATTTTATTGTTTTGAAAAATTTACTTTTTTAATCTGTGCAACAATACAAGAGGGAAGTTACCAGCTCATTTTCAATGTGCTAATCATAATTAGAATTAATTCAGTTTATTATCTCTGTCAGTCTTGCTCTGCAACAGCTTAACATGCGAGAATAGGGTTGTAATGCAAATATTTTTGTAAACTTTATCTGGTATCTATGGTATTCTGGTCAATACCTTGTCTTTATTTTTTTTTTTTTTTTTTTTTTTTAACTTCATTACTATTTCAGGTCTTGTACTGAAGTACAAGCTTTGTGACATGAATGATGTGCTTTTGGGCTCGTTTTGTTCCACAGATAGTACCTTTTCCTGTAAAGAATATCAATAGACTGAGTAACATCTTTAATAGCTAGAGTGCAGTCTGCTGAGACTTAAATGAAAGACAATGAAAAGACTTTTTTTTGTTTGTTTGTTTGTTTTACTGAGAAATGAAACAGCTACTTTTTCTAGCTGCAGAGGCTGCATTGTATTTACTTAACCCTTGCCACATTCCATTACAGAAGGTGTTAGGACTATCAAAAGTAGTACTCAAACTTTCTGAAGCAGGGGTTTGTCTTATATGAATTAGCTACTAAAAATTATCTGGTGTATATATATGCCAGTTTATTCTTGGAGTGTAAAATTCGTGCAGTGGATGTTTCCAGGATGGTTAAAGTTACATTGTTTGCCAACTGTCAGGTTCATGTTCTAGAATACTTAGGAAGGGAGATTTCTTATGTGGGGTTTCCCAAAAGCTTTAATTTTTCAAAGTGTCATGATATTTGGTTGAACCTATCTTAAAAATTTCAACCTATCATCTTTACTGTTGAAAGGATTCAACTCAAATCGTTACTTTTCATAGGATTTCTTTTTGGCCTCACTAAAAAGTATCAAACTGCAGTTGTTACAGAAGGGATGTGTGTCTAAATATTTCCAGTAGATAGAACATGGTCAGAACTCCAGCTGTCTATGGCTTACCACTTGTCCAGCTATGGCAGGCTACCACAATACAGCTGGTCATTATGTAAGCTGTATCCCATCTGGGTGAAGTAAAACCTTTGTTTTATTCATGACACAGAAATAACAATGTTTATCTGTAAATCGAGTAAAGTCTTGGCTGATTTTTAGCAAGACTGATAGAAAATCCCTTCTGGGTTTAGTTTCTCTTGCAGTAGACATCACTGGTCTTTGACATCTGACATTTAATGTAAAACTTGAGTTTAGTTCTGGGCAGGCCTGGCTCCGTTTTCAACATAGAATAGTAAGGAAGTGGTATGGAGTCTCTTCTTAATGGTACAAGTCTGCACCTCGGTCTGCAAAATGATCTGAAGATCCTGTGGCCACTCTGGTGACTTAATGCAAAAGTGTAATGCTTGAAAGAAGCTTGTATAGTATTTCAGACTGCCAAATAGAGGACAGAGTCCCCCTAACGTTCCAGAGTGTTAATTCTGACTATACTCCAGTAGTGCTTTTTGAGAATGAAATAAGCATGCAGAAAAAGTAAGGGTCTCCCTCTGCCTGCTGTGTCTGGTACCTGTTAGTGTTCAGTAATACCAGAATAATTTTTGTGTAGTATTGGAGTGCTGATCAGTCATGCAGAAATGGGCTGTGTCCTGCTAATTAGCAGTGAAGACTTACCTTGTGGCCTCTCTGGTGAGTTTCTGTATAAGCATGACAGTTGAAATGAGCACATATAGTAAGTCAAATGCTCCCTGGACTTAAGGCATGCAGAAAGACTGCGGAAGAGTAGGCTATCACAGCCTGAGAAGTTCCTGTAGTCTCTTTTTTCCCCCATTTTCCAGCAGGTTCTGAGCTGGGATGCACTGAAATTTTCCAGTCAGTGATAAATCGGTGTAGTGGATGATAAACTGCATTTTCATTTCACTTGAGTTAGTTGGAACTTAATTTCTTCTGCAAATTTTAGATATTTATCTGCAACTTCAGACTTTATATTATCAATGAAGTTTTTATCCCAGTAGTCTAGAGCAGCTGCTTGTCTGTATTTTTGTTGGCCAGTTGCTGTGTCTGGGGCGAGGTGAAGGTCTCTCTGTGGGCAGAACTGATCGCAAGTCCCAGACTGTAGAGGGCGCGGAGCCGCTGTTGTGTGCAGGAGCTCCGTGTCCCCGGGTCATCCCAGGGGAAGGAGCAGGAGCTGCCGCCATCCCGCCCTTCAGAATTGCACGTGAACAGCAGCATTAACACCATGTGGCTTTTTGGAACTTTATTTTCTCTATTTATTGGCTGGCGTGCATAGCACTTCTTGCCTTCTTCATCAGTTCAGATATGTGGGAAATGTAAAAATCTGCCACTGTAATATGGCAAATATTATTACTCTGCATATTGCTAGACTGACAGCTCTGTCAGCTGTCAGGTAAAATGTACAATAATGGGTGACAGTCTCAAAAAACTTCCAAACCAGCAAAAACTCAAAACTTTTGAGCTGCTGCTGAAAGCATTAGGTAGGTTTTTGGTTTTTTCTCTAGGCCTTACAACTGTCCTATACTCTCACTGATTCACTTACTCTGAGTCTTTGAGAAGCTAGTGGCTTTTAAATTGCAGAATAATTGAACAAATATTAATGCCTAAAACTAGATTGGATTGGGTTGGATATCATGAAAAGGTTCTTCACCTAGAGTGTGGGCACTGGAACAGGCTCACCATGGAAGTGGTTACAGCACCAAGCCTGACAGAACTGCTTGAGCAACACTCTCAGGCATATGGTGTGGTTCATGGGGATGGTCCTCTGCAGGCCAGGAGTTGAACTTGGATGATCCCTGCGGGTTTCAGCACAGAATATTCTGCAATTCTAGATTAATCTGGAAAAAGGACTTCAGCACAGTAAAGGAATGACTGTTGTTAGCCTAATGACAATAGACTGAAGCTCTGTTTTTATTAGTTATAATAAAACCTGTATATTGACAGGAACTTAAGGTATGACCATGCTGAAATTTGAGTGTGTTATTTAGCAATTCTTGTTTTCTTAAATTACAGACAACAGAAGATAGCAGAAAGGGAAAAAAGAGCAGCAGAACAACAGCGAAAGAAAATGGAGAAAGAGGCACAAAGGCTAATGAAAAAAGAACAAAACAAAATTGGTGTAAAACTGTCCTAACAGAAACCATGCAGCAATGGCAGTGCCAGTGCAAAGAGAATTTCAGCTCCACAACATACATATTGGTATTGATTTAACTATTTATAGGACTTCAACACACTGCTTGGTTTCAATGCATTCTTCAGGTCATCTTGGAAGCCAGGATTTTCCCAAAATATCTTGAACTACTAGTACATAGTTCTTAAAGGAGAAAAGCCCAACAGAAAATCATGCCTTGATGGAATGTTTCCTGCAATAGTTCTCTTCCAGCACCCTTCTTTGCAGCAAAAGTGATTGACAAGGATGTTGATTGAAAAACACTCTTAATGAACAGCTCAAGCCTAGGGAAAAGAATGTAAATATTAAGTGGTGGGAAATCTACCTGTATTGTCTGTGCTTACCTGAAACATGTAATTAAACAGTTTTAAAGAAACCCTTGCTTCCTGCCTGATAAAAAAGTCTGCTTTTGCTCTTTTATCAGTATTTGTAAACACTTGAAAGTTTTCCATGGGAGATCATACTGACCTGTAGAAGAAAATAACTTACTATGGATGACCTGCAAGTCAAAATGTGCTCCTGGTGGGTTATGCAGCTGAACACTGAAGTAGATTTCATGTCACTTTGTCACTTGCAGCTTCCTGTGCTCCCATTTACATGTGACACTGCAATGAATAGCAGCAGTGGCATCAGTACGCAGGAGTGGTGCACCTTTCCTACAAAGGCTGACATGAATAGAAGGGAGCATTTTAATCACTTACTTGTATTGGTAAATTTGTATTTCTATCAGAAATTCTTATACTTCATACCGATAGGAATCCTCATGCCTTATAGTTGTTGCATAGTTAGTGAAATTGAGAAAAAAAATCATGTCTTCCTGCTAATAAAGCTAGTGTGAAAATTCTCATTTCAGTTACAAGCACTTTTCAAACTCCATTTTTTGCACACTTATATGTTTTATTCTGTAATACCCCTGGTGAAGTGTGAATGGTAAATGTGCAGTAGAAGGCAACAGTACTTTAATGAAGAAGTTCAATGTCTGCTGGAAAGAGGTGGATGGGAGGAAGGGGTGGTCTGTGTGCTTCCTGTATCCAGCCCAGTGCTTCAGTGAATGCTTTTTCCAGGTTCTGTTGTGTGGGTGCTGTTATCCCTGATTCATGGGTTGTATGGATTTCTTACCTTATGACAGATGAGTGATGTCAGCACATTTTGCACATGAGACTTGTTTCCTATTCATCCAGGAGACAGCACAGGAAGTGTCAGTTGTAGGAGAATGGGAAGAGGAGGGGCAGACATGTGACTAGATTTTTCCTGCCTACAAAAATAGAATTTGTAACTAAGTTCTAGTAGGTTCTGGCACAAGTTTTCTTAGGGTATGAGTAATTGAGAAAAAAAAAAAGACATTAATTATTAAATTAATTTTAATTGCTTTAGTCACAGAGAAAAGTTTTTTAAAATGTAAAGTGTACTTGTCATATAGGTTCAAACTGATTTGACAGCAATTTTCAGGTGTTAAATTTTAAAATATATTTTGAAGCCAACACTGCCACGCATGTTTTCTGCACAAGTGTTCTGGCTGGAGTAGAACGGAGTACTTCAAGTGGAGACAGTGTGGCAAGCAAATCTGCTCCTACTACACATCTCCAAAGTATCTGACAAGGGATGGGAAAGGAGAATAAGCTTTAATAATAATCTTTATTTATAATAAGCTTTATGAATAAGCTTTAATAACAATCTGTTTGTGCTTTTAACAGCACTCAAGAAGCAAGGAGATACCAGTCACAGTTCTTTCACTATTGCTGACACAGGGCAAGGAAACTGGCTATCTACTGCCTGTTGAAAGTGAAATCTATTAGAAGCTATGTCTCAATTTTTAGAAAATTAGTAATTACTGTTGCTGTTTTTGAGACAATATAAAATAAATCAGTACTATATATTAACAGTAACAACAGGTGGGCCAGTTACTAAGTTGCAAACAAAACCCCTGAATACATCCTGAAAGTACATTTGATCTTTGAGTCTTCAGCCATTTTAAAAACCCTCTTGGGAGTCCTCCTGTGTTGCTTTTCCTTCCTGCTGTGTACTGGTTTGCTGTTCTTCCTTCCATCTACCTGCCAAACTTGAGCACAGCTGCTCTAGAGATTCCTCCCATCTTTGCCCTGTGTTGACATGCTGCCAGTATGGAGGACACTGCTATTGGAAGGAAGTCTCTTGAGTGGTGATAACCCATGCATTATTATTGGTTTCGTCTTTTTCCTGTGCTCTCTCTTCTTTCCTCCTTCCAGTATCTTATTTTTATCCTTGATAAATATGAAAACACTTTTGCTAAACTTACTGAGGCTGCTGCTCTAATACTATCTTTTCCATTGGTTTGAGTTTCTTGAGGATCCTATACACCCCTGTGTACACTTCTGGTCTTTCCTTCCTGCTGCCATATGCTCCTCCTTTTTTCTTTCATATTTTACTTGTAGGCCCTGTGGGGGTTTTTTATTTATTTATTTCTTGGCTGAAAGCTGGACTTGATTGCTTTCACTGATATTCTTGACTGTGGAGGATTGACCTGCTAGGATGACTGAAATATCATCCTTAACTGTGCTGTAGTTGTTCATGCTTGCCAGGCCCTATGTTCATTTGTCTAAAGGGATTTGGAGCAAAATACTCATTTCTTACATAGGGCATATGTAAAACAGTGCTAAATATGTTTCAGGAGTTTGGGATTAAGAGAGTTGACTTGCAGTGAAAGGAAGGAGAAGTTTATAATTGTAGCCTTGTGAAAGGACATAAGCAAGAGTGAAGAGAAGTAACAGGCAGAAATTGATGCACAGGAAGTTCCACCTCAATGTGAGGAAGAACTTTACTGTGCAGTTGAATGTGCACTGGAACAGATTGCCCAGAGAGGTTGTAGTCTCCCTCCCTAAAGATATTCAGGAACTGCCTGGATGCAATCCTGTGCCATGTGCTCTGGGATGAGCCTGCTTGAATAGGGAGGTTGGACCAGATGACCCACTGAGGTCCCTTCCAACCTGGTGCATTCTGTGAAGGATAGAGATGAATCTCTGGTGCAAAGGGGGTCAAATACCTGAGCCTCAACATTTTCAGCAGCAGGGCATGCTGGTTACCTCTTAAGCTGAATATGAAAGAAGGGCTTTTTTTGTTCCTGGATGAGAAAGAAATTGTTTAATGGGATTATGAACGTGCATCCCTTCAGTCCAGGAAGGAGCTGGCTTGGTTCTTACGCCATAAGCCTGAATCAAGCATCCACTATTTTACCCATAGCATATGAGCTGCATGTCCTCCTCATCTGCATGTTTTGAGAGAAGACTTTCCAGTAGGGTACATGTGTGGATATGAGTATTTTCTAAACTCAGAAAAAAGGATGGGAGTTTTCACTGAACTCTCTGGAGGCTGATGGTCCTCCCCTAGCTGTCTACAGCACCAGCAAGATTCAAGTGAGCCATGACTAAGACTTAAGTGTAATATTAGAGGGAAAAAAGCCAAGTTGGTATATTTGGAGCAACAACTGGCATATCCTCTATGGATCATGGAACAAAGACCAAAGTCTGGGACTGGTGCATTATAGTAATTCAGGTGTGTTCTAGCAAAGGGCACCTTGAGCTGTCTATGACTTTGCAGTATGGAGGAGGAAAGGTGGAGGCTTAGAAGCAAACTGAATTTTGGATAGAGATCAGTGCAAAGGCTTTCATCAGGAATGGGACTGGAATGATGTCACCTCTCACCAAGGATAGTAGTTAAATGCCTTACAGGAGTCGAACTGACTAATGAATCTTAAGGGTAGAAAGAAACTTCGACGTTGCTCTGGCTATGAGATTGGCATCTTAAACATAAGTGTAGGGTTTTGCCACTTTATTGCTTCTTGCTGCAACCCCCTCCCCCCCATGTAGTCACCTGTGAAGGCATCTAGAACTGAAGAGCAATTTTTCTTCTAAATTATGGTGCATTTCACTATCACTCAAAGCAAAAATCACTTAAACAATAATGACTGTGAAAGAAAAATTCAGCATTGTAATGAAGTTGGTAACATGAGGTATAAAATACTGCTGTCTTGCCATGCATAGACATATTTTGATGTAGGAGTAAAATCTTCTGTAATGTGTTTCACTCCCAAGAAGAGATAATCAGAAATTATGAAATTCCACGGTTGTGTAAAATTTATATTAATAATACCTCCAACTGGTAGTTTTGACCCTAGTGTGCCTAAAATTTAAAAGCTTTTGAAAGTGACATTTGAGCAATATGCAATGCAGCAGTGACACAAGGCAAGCCAGATGGCTGCAGGCACCCAAGAAGGCGGGACAGCATGGAAGACAAAGTTATGGCAATGCAAGCAAGATGCTCTCATATCCATCTCTGTTAGATGAGGATTATATTACTTCAAATGATCTGTTAGAATTCTCTTCCTTTATGTAATGTTTAATGAAGCATCTAGAATCTCTACTGCAAACACAAAATAATTCACCTCTCAGGCATCACAGGGACATGAAAGTTGTGCAAGTCACCTCTGTAAGCATTAGTATCACCCTCTTGAGTGTTGCAAATGCTCCCCACACATGGCCAATTATACTCCTTTGTGGATTACTCATACCTTCCTTCCCAAAAGCTGCAGAGCAATACATGGCACTGTCAGGCTTCCATGGATCCCTTCTTCTCTGGGTCACACAAGGAAATACTACACTTGTTTTGCTGAAAGGAAAAACTGAAGGCCAGTGAGGTTTAAATGGCCAGAGGTGGGGTTGAAAACTTGGCTGGAGCCAGAAAACTCCCACTGTTTTGCCTGTTGGGTAGCATTGCTGTCCTCTGATCTATCCACAGATCTTAGGTTTTGGAGATGGAGAATTCATGTTTTGATGATCACAGTGTGCATGCACACTGAGACCACAAGACTGTCAGATGGGTTAAATGCCAGAAACACTGGTAGTGTTCTGGGATTGCAGTGCTGAGGAGTTACAGGTTTCCAGACAATTGCATTGGGTTAAAGATTAGGTCTCTTGCATCTGTGAATGCAGTGTGAGGCAGCAGAGTAGGTGGTGTGCGCAACTGCAACCCATCTGGAGCCTTTAATCAGCCTGGTGAATGCTTACACTTGGAACTGTACTCAGGTTTTCTCAATCTAATTCTGTTCTCCTGGAACAATACCTGATACAGTGTTTTCCCCTAGCTCAGCCTGCATCTGACAGCTCAGTTAGAATGGGGTATTTTTTTACACCTTTCTACAGTAAAAACACTCACACATTTGATATTTCTATCATGCTTTACTGAACTCGTGATTATAAAGGTAATTTACAATAAAGCAATTAAATAAACAATAAGTTAAAACACAATACATTTATACATAGTATTTCAAAGGGCTCAAAAGACTATCAGGTTCCAATACTTAAAGACTTTAAAACAACACTAAGAGTCAAAGTGTATCCACGCCTATACTTATCATTGTAACAAGTGTTAGGACTCCCAACAATGTATATTTTTGGTTACAGTCCCTGTATATGCACAAGACCAGTGAAATGCTCAAGCAATTGCACAATTGAGAAGAGCACTACATGAGACAGGCACAAACGATGTGCTGGAAGCTGCCTGGGGAATACGGGTTTTTCCTCTGAATTGAACTGACACTTGGGACAACAAATGGAAAGCGCTAGCATGCTTTCTGGAGCACAGGTGTGATACCCTAAGGGAAGGTTAGTGCTGTCTAGAGAAATACCCCACTTTTCTCCAGCCTTATGTTCCCTTGTGCATCTTGCACTACCCTTGAGCCAGTGCAAAGTGCTTACACATTCGCTCAGTGAACAATCCAGGGAGAGTGACTGAGCTTAATCCTAGCTCAGCAGTGGAACGTGAAAGAGCACTAGGCTCAAATTACAGGTTATGTTCACTGTGCAGATGTGCTGGCACCAGAAAGTCACCAGCACAGGGGAGGGACATGGTGTTGCAAGCAGGAGGACTATTTCTGTAAGCAGCAGTACTGTTAAAAACATCTTGTGGAAGTACGAGGTTCACCTTATTTTTTTTTTTTTTTTTTTTTTTTGTTATTTTGAAACAACATGTTTTTGAACTGATTTATAGTGCAAATCAAATAGTCGAAAGCAAATGATGGACTCTGCCAGAATATACAGTAGCCTTTTAAGATCTATCTCATCCCTCTTTCTCTCTGCCTTAGCCAGTTGGTGCCCAGGGACAGAGTAGACTTTAGGGTTTGATACTGAATGATGTTCGGCGTAAAGAGTGCAGGGCCACCAGGCAGCAACCACGAAGCAATGCTCCAATATTGTAAATAGGATCTGTTCCTCCTCTCTGAGTACTCAAAGCCCACACAATAGTTGGTACAACAGGGGCTGCTACAGCCAGAAGATCCCCAAGGAGACTGCTGCTCCAGTATCTCCTCTTTATTCCTGTATTAACAGACTCAAAGGCTTCATCATCATGAGTTTCTGTAAAATCAAGTTCTTTCATGAAACGGTTTTCGGTAACTCTGTGCTCCACCTTCCTGCACGGAGACTCCATAGGAGACAAAAGGATGGCAGAATTGGGATCACTTGGAGTTAAGTCCACTATGATACCAGAATCACTGAAACTTCCAAGAGAAAATTCACCCAATTCCTTCAGAGAAGAAGGTGGGCTTAGAGGACAGGTGTCTTGAGCTCTGAAGATGTTTTGAATGAGCTGCTCCACATCTAAGCTATATGGCACCACGTCAGTCTGGATGGCCTGTTCCGCTGTCATGTTGCTTTTTTCTTCCTCCTGGCAATAAGTTAGTTTTCCATCCAGAATGATTTCAAGCATCTCTTTATTTACAGCAGCACTGAAGGGAGCTGGATCACTCAACTCAGAGGTTGTGGTCATCAAACTCTCTCCAGATGAGTCAGTCACGTTAGCTCTGTCCTCATTAAGAAGCAGATCACTGTCTGCCACCTCCTCCAGACCTTGGTCCTCTGTGATGGGGCTGTCTGGCAGGGTGGCACACAATGCTAACAGCTTCCCCTCTGAGTCGCTCGTGTACTCCAGGCACTGCTCATCCCTCACAGAGTGGTTCTGAGCCATCTCCATGCTCTGCAGCAAAGATTCCAGTTTCTTGTTTTGAATATTTATGTCTATGAAGTATTTCTGAATTTTTTTGTCTTTCTCAGCCAAGCTGTTTTTCATACTTTCAATAACCTGCTTGAGTTGTTTAATTTCACTTCTTGCTTCCTTTAAGGCCAGCTCTGCCTCCACACGATTGCACTCTTCTTCAATCCAGTCTTCCCTCATCCGTCCCAGCTGAGCTTTAAGCTCTTCTATTTCTGTTTCCCTGTAGCAAAATAAAAATGATGTAACACTTCTGTTGACTGCTCAGTTGAAGTCAACATGAGGCCCCACCATACAGCAATGGCTCTGCTGCTGAGATACTCCAAGAAGGAAGCAAATTTCTCCAGGTGCCATTTGTGGCCACCTCTGAGAGAGCCAAGATATGACAGCTGAATGCTACTGGGAGTCGCTGACCTCCCCAAAAAACCAGCAGCCTTGTGGGCTGTGCCATGATCCTGGACAATTTGAGGCACAAGTGGTTACTTCTAGGTTAGGTCTAACCAGCATAGTGCTCAAAACCTCCCCTAGCGTCTCTTCCTGGAGGAACTGGGTAACAGTTGCCTGGATGCATCCCCAGTACCTGCCAGCAGCTTGTCAGGTATGGCCAGAGCCTTGGGCAGCCAGGGAGCTCAGGTCTGCAGGCACATGGCTGGCTTTCCAAAGCAGGGAGCCAGAGGCTGCTGCAAGCACATGGGCAGCAAGTGCAGGGGGGACAGGGGACTTCTATTGTTGTTCCAGGCCTTGCAGATGCAGAGGAAGAGCACAGGGTCCCTGGAACTCTGGCCTGTGCTCCATTCAAACAGCCCTTTGTGCCCCCTTTGGTTGTCTGTGCTGGAAAGCTAGTTCTCAGAGTGCAGTTTAGTAAAAGAGACATCTGTTGCTGCGTAATGCACATTGTCACTTCTTTGCTCAGCATCCATACAGAGGGCTATTGTGAAAAATTTAGTATATAAGTGAAAAAAACACAAATGGGCATAGTGGTTTGAATATGAACTTTCAGTGGGGACATTTGCAGTCCTACTTCACTGAGAGAGGTAGAACAGGACACTAAGGTAATACATGCTGGCAGGCAGAAACTCTTCTATGCATAAAAGGTCTCAATCTAAATCAGACTTGTAAAAAGTTATCCTTCTAAAGTATTCTATTGTGAAAGTTCCAAAAAGGAAAAAGAGACATCTATATTTATAAATAAACTCATTGTTTTGCATCCTCTTAGTACACTCTGAAACCTGAAATACTGAAAACAACCTAATCAGACTAATCATATTTTCAATTTCTTAATGGAAACTTTATTGATCAAGAAATTAGTAAAAACACTAACACTAAGGATTCCCATCCCTAAATGTTCCCAAATAAATCTGTCTGACTGATTTCTGAAGTGAGGATTACCTTTCTTTAAGTTTGCTTTCAGATTCCTTCAGCTTGGTTTTCAAATGTCGTACTGCCACTTCTTTCTGCTGCAGAGGAGTCAAATACTGCTCTGGATTTTGTGGCTTAATGCTGTGATTGTCACCACAAGAATTGTATCTCCCTGATCGCCTGAAAAAACCCGAAACAAACCATCACATAACATCACTCTTACAGTTAAGTTCCAGCAGAATGAAAAACATCCCACTGACTGATAAATGCAAAGCTTGACTCATCTGGGGCTCCTCAGTATCCACACAAGTTACTTCACTTTGCAAATCAAAGTACTCGAGGAAACAGCTGATTTGTAGCTACAGTGCAAAATTTACTATTTCTTATACTTGGCTTCAGTGTTATTATGTCAAATGAGGCTTTTAACTTTAAAATACCTGGCCACCCCCTCACCCCAAATGGGTGGTTCCCAAGAGCAGGCAGGGCAAGGACACCCATCTACAGACAGCCAGGCAAGGCAGCCCAAGGACTGAGTTCAGCTCCACGAAGGAGTTATAAACCTGAGCACACTGAAATCTACACTCATCCTGTCTAGCTTTGGGTGTGTATCTTACATGCTCGGCTACTAAGTTGTCTGGGATAGAGGGCAACAGCAGCAGCATGGTGGTCATTTCTTCTCTGCAACATGTGTCACATGCTGTGGCAGGTAACTGTGTTCTTTCCTGTACAGGAAACTGCACTCCTTAGGGAGTGCCTAAGGCTAGGTGGGGTGAATTTTCACCCAAGTGTATCATATTTCCTACACTACCCCACCCAACTCTCTTCAAAGTGAAAAGAACCCTACAACAAACAAACCAGTAAATCCTCATGAGATTTGATGGCATGAAAATGCATGAAATAGCCTGCCTTGGAGTGAAAACAACTGCAAAGGACTGACTTAAAGTAAACTTGAATTTTACAGTGCTGAAACAATTAAGGTTTTACATGGTATGGAGAACCTTGCTGACTGTTAAGTCACCTATACAAGGCATCACAACTATGGTGAGGAGCAAGATGACCTACATGGCGTCTCCTACAGTTGATCCCACACTACAGTGCAGAGAGGGTGTCAATGTCCCCAACACTAGGAGACTGAAACACAGACTTGCCTCATCACTGGACTGCTGTCACTTCCTTTGTATGAGCCTGAGTTGCTGCTGCTGGCTGAAGAAGCCCTGTAACTCTGATGGATGTTAGCAGGACTCAGATGGTTTTTGCACAGTGTTGACGAAGCGTCCTTTCCATGTGAAGCAGGTGGACTGGCTCCAGACTTGTAGGATAAGGATCCATTATTCCGACCATAAGGACCACGACTGGAGAAGAACCAAAATGGTGAAAGCATTATTCTCATCATGCAACCCATTATATGTCTTATTTTACACACGAAGTTCTCTAAACAATAAACCAGAGAGATAACTGTGAGTGGCTCGAAAGAAATAAAGTTCTGACATGATCAGCCACTGCATGCTCGTTCACTGGCAGGGGGCTCTCATTCTGAATTACATGTTCTAAGGAAATCTCAGCCATTTTACATCTCTTTGTGGACAGCACAGTTCTCAGTGACTCCATCAGATCATCCATGTTCCCTGAATCTTTCATTCTGTTAAGTAATGAGAATCCTGTGGTCTGGACTAATGCCAAAAGAGCCACACTCCAGCTTTCCCTGGCCAGGCCTGTAGAGTGGTGCCTGTGCATGAAGGGTTGCTGTAAGACCGCTTTCATGCTCCTGGGCAAGCAGCCTGAGGGATCATAGTGTGCAGTGAAAACAGATTTTGTTTGGGACACTGTTCTTTTCAGCCTTTTGCATACTGTCATGGTCAGCTATTCATTCACTTCAATATAGTCTGAACCTCATGGAGAGCAGGCTGAAAACTACTAAAAGAGACAAAGGAAAGCACAGTCTTTTCTTTTTTTCTTCCAGTTTTCCTCATACATATTTACCTTCCTTTTCCCATTCTTTATTAAAGAATCCATCAACTGTGTGTCCTTGAAAGCAACTGGTATCCTCCCTGCCTGACAGCTGCCCAAGGGCTGGAGTGCTCTGAGGCCAGGTTCCCGGGATACGTCTCTCCTGCTCACTTGGTTTGTCACCCTACACTACTACACTGCTAACTTTGTTCTCCCATCAAAGTTGTCCTTTTAAGTGGTAATGAAAAGGCAGGTTTAAAAAATTTGAAATAAAAAAAACCCAAACAAAAAATACCAGAAAAAGGCAAATCCAGCCAGCAAAAGAGAAGGCTTGAATATAAAAAATCAAATACCACAGAACTATGAAGCAACATCTCTTCTTTAAATTGTTTCATTTGTTTTTTTCCCTTCTCTGCAAATGGAACAGTTTATAAGGAACAGATGGTTGAGTGGCTGCTGTGAACCTTCATCACACTGCTGCGGTTTGGGTGATTTTGTAATTATTTTACAATGAAGTACAGGACTGTGGTTTGTGACAACACTGAAGTGCTTCATAGCAAGTAAAGTCAAACAGTTGAAAAGTACATATTGCAAAGGAGATATCTCATTCCTCTTTATACAGTATCAACTCTGGTGTGTGGCAGAATTTGCAGAGACTGTGCTTAACATAGCAGCACATCTGAAGGAGTCTTATTACAGAGGACTTCTGTCCAATGCATAATGTCAGTATGCTTTAGTTTGAAGTTATATTAAAACGCACAGTAGTAGTATATGGAATGATACAGAATCTTACAGAAATTAAGGTGATTTTAGGGCTTCATATTATACTTAGTACCATTTCTTCCCCAAAGCCTGTAACTCTATTTGTTAGATGTAATCTAGAGGGAACTTAAGTAGTGTTTGTTTTTCTAACAGTCTCATGACACAGACAGGAAAGCGCTCTCAAAGCCTCGTTCTGATGACCTCTGTATCCGAGGGCACATGGTGGCCTTCGGGACGCCCGTGTGACTCAAGCACTCTGGTACTCTGCTGCCACTCCCAGCCTGCCTGCCAGCTCTTCCACAACGGCAGGAAACCAGTGCTGTCAATCTGAACTCTGTCATCGCTGCTCCACAAAATGTAACCAGCAGGGATTGCGTGGGCAGAACACAACGTGCACCACTCCATCCCAGTGCCCCTGTATTCTCAAGCTATCTGAATTTGCAATTCACATATGACAGGGAGAAATCTTACAGAAATCTTTCATGAAAGGTTCATTTAGACAGTTGACTATGATATGTTTGGTGGTTTTTTTTTAATTTCCCATAAGCTGGGCAAGGGTATTTCAGAAAAAAAAAAAAAAATCAACAATATCAAAGGCAATACTATCTACTTCTTACAACAAAAAAATAAGATCATGATCTGGAAAGGTGTAAGATGAGCAGACAATTTATGAGAGATAAAACAAGGTGTTAAGACCAAAGGGTTTAGGCTAACTGGTTAGAAATATTGCTGTTAACTAACATACCCAGCTCTCTCTTCACTCCAGCCAATGCCTTTTCTGCCTCACCCGATTTTATATCCCATACTTGCCATGAATAAACAAAAAAAACCCCAAGAGCTAGCTGACCTGGCATACTTACAGTTTTTGTGCACTGAATAGATTTTTTTTCTTTCTTATACTGCAGTTCTCAATAGTGTGCTACCCAAGAGCCTTATGTTAACCGATTGTTTTAAAATGCAAGACCTTACACAGTAGTCTATCTGTGCACTAGCAATATTCAGGGAAAATTGTTTTGCTTACTTGCGAGAAAAAGAAGACCTCTTGCTTCCAGCAGCCGACATATGGACTTCAGGTGCTGAAATACTGCCCGTGCTGCTTGAAGAGCTAAAATCGGCTTCACTGCCTGGAAAGGAAAAGGAAAGAGTGAAAACATGATGGAAATTATAACTCAAAGATTGTTTTCAAAATAACAGTGAATCACAAGCATCCTTCCTTTGTCTGTTCTGGGTGAACTTCAGAAGTTGCATGGATTTTCAAACATCCCTGAGGACAAGAGCTGGATTTGTTCCAGATTTTCAACATTTCTTCAGAACTGGCATTTCAACACAGCAGGAAAAAAAATTTGGAAACAAAACCCTGATACTACAGAAGCCATTTTAGGTCTCAGACAGGAACACTTGTTGTGGGCAACCTGTTTGCTTTCTCATAGCCATTGATAGATGAATGATGCTGCTCACGTGGCTCCTTCAGGAGCACAGTGATTAGGAGCACACCACAATAACTGGATATTTCTCATACTTTAAACCATACAGAAATGCTGCTCGACACATCTGTTCTGTTTTCTGAGATAACATAAATGGACATTATATATAGGTATAAACCTGTACAGGCTAACAGCATATATTTATCTACATGCATATGCAGATTTTCATGTGGTACAGAAGCATAGTGAGGCAGTTCTAATAACCTTAAAATAATCCAATAATCACATGTAGGTCTCAAGTGCCTCTCAGGTACCAAGTCACCTGTCTGATTACTGATTTTCTAAGGATCACAGCTTTTATTTCACAAGCTCTGGCATATACAAGGAAAACTGCTCTCATTTTGCTAATGTCAGTAGTAGATATATGTACTAGGTCTTATCCTCTGGGAAAAAAAACACCAAAGCTTTAATTTTTTTCCAATCTGTCAGTCCAATGGCAAAGATTCTATGCCATACCCAGGTGTCATGCTGTAGAGCCACAATAATGAATGGTGACTTTAGCTGAGGGGATGGAAATAACTCTCCAACATCCTTTACAGCTGACCAAGGGGAGCATATCTCACCTGGGAATTTCTGGGTGTCACCCCATGGATAGACATCCCCAAGCCAGCAGCTGTAGACTGGCCATTTTTACTATCTTTTCCACACAGGGGAGGTGCAACTGCAGCCACCATCATACCCCCACTACAGTTAGACCTTCTAGTCCTCAATCTCTCTTAAATTCTTCACAGAGCTGATGGTGAAGGGTGCATCTTTCACCCTGAACACCTGAGACTGGAAAAAGGCTTTGTCAGAGTCTGCCTTCACAGCCTTAAAGAGGCTGAGGCAGCCAGCAACAATTCTTACCATCTGGCAACACTTAGCAATGGGCTTTAGGATAAGGTGTGATTGGATTTAACCCAATACTTTCCCTACATTATGACATCTGAGACCAGCCTTCATTTCTCTTTGCCTCTGCATCAGCCCATCCCAGGATATTCCTCAGCCCAGTTTCAAAGTGCTCAGATACAAAGTTTAGCTCTTCAACAGGGGATCCCAGGGACCCAGCTCTAGCAGCTCTAACCAGCTCCATACCCAGTACAACACCCCTGATAATCAGACCCAAGCCACCACAACCATAACCAGATCAGAGCTGTATGCAAATTTGCAAGGGAAGGGAAGAAAAGCAGCAAAGCCACTTGGTTTCACAGAGTATTTATATCATGTTTACAGATGTAAATGTGAGTGACCCTCTCCCTGGGGAGGCAAAATGATCATGGGACGTGACGTTCAAAGATGCAACAGTCTTCCTGATAAACGAAATATCCCCATCTACAAGACCAACGTAAACTCCAAATAATCTCTTAGTATCACACTACACCCAAAACTATTTCTCTCAACAAGACCCAAACAGGTAAACACGTCACACAGATGTCATACCTCTGGTGTTCGGGTCCCCAAAACATTCCTGTGCTTGTGAGACCCCAGCAGCTTTCCCAAGGCAAGTCCTGGCTGTGGTGCAGAGAGCAGGAGCCCCAGCCAAGGTTCACCTCTGGGTAAGTAGATCACATCATAATCAGATCTCGCTATCGAAAGCATTGCCGAGCAGCAAGGCTTAACAATTGCCTCTCCCTGACCTGCCTCGCTTGGAGCACCAAGGACTGCAGGGCTGGGCACTGCTGGTAAGAGCCAGCGGAGCCTGGAAACACAACCACACCATCAGCAGAGCTTTCTGAAAGACTGAACTGCATCTGAGACCAGGAACTGCGTCTGCAAAGCATGAACTAACCTTCCTGGCCCCAGTTCTAATAACAGCTATACACAAGCTTAACACTTAGCGCAGGAGACTACTTATGTTTAAAATTAGGCATGTGGCTATTTATAGGATCTTTGAGAACATTTTATAAGTTAAAGGGGTCACTGCTCACAATGGTTCCAAGTGTATAAATGATGTTCAAGCCGGTTTTGTGTGTAGCAGAGCTTGACAGCAATGTTATTAGGAGACTTTAAAAAAACATATTTTGCCATTTCATAGACATGTCTGAGCAAAATAACATGGCATCTATCCATAAAATATCCATTGCAACATATTCTCCTGGGTAGATGTGACTTCTATCTTACAAATATCTTAACAAAATATGAAACTCCTTGTCTAGCAGTAGTAGCTGAACACAGCTTCTCATTCCCCCAATGCCACCCTCCAGGCTGACAGCTTCCAAAGGATGCCTGTTGACTATTTTTGTCACTGTGACTATGTAATGTCAAAAGCTCACACATGTAAACCCCAGAACAGCCCATTAATTCAGTTCTATGAAAGAGACTGACATTTCTCAACCCCACATTCCTTTGTCCTATCTAGCCGTAACACTCGTTTAGCTCCAATCAGAGACTTTTCTCTTAAAAGGACAGTCTTAGTAACCCTTCCCGCAAAAGATACTACACGTTGAGTCACCAGCTTGAGCAGTATGTCATTTGGAGTTCACTCATGCATATTATTCCACGCCGCATCCATCAGTGTCCCAGCCCATGGAGCCAGCCTGGTGTCCATGCTGGGAGCTCTTCCTCCGGTCCCCCCCGCCTGCAGCGGGCTCCGAGCAGCACGCCCACGCCTTGGGAGCAGAGCTCTGCACTGCTCTGTGCAGTGGGAGGAACAGCGCAAGCATGGCCAACCAAGTACCGTCACATTTTCCAGGGTTGCTCTCTGCCAGGAATGGGTATCCGAGAAGCAGGAGCGAAATCCTGCAGAGCCCAGCGCTGTCCCTGCCCTTTACTGCTCGGTGGGCTGCGGCACCGAGCCGAGAGCGCTCTACAGGCGGCACCACGCTCTGGGCTGCCTCTTCGCCTCCTTGCTGCCCTGACAGCATCGCGACAGCCACCGGGCTCGGCTGACACCGAGGAGGGAGAAGGGAGCCCGTGCCAGCCGCTGTGCTGCCTCTGAGGAGCCGTGCGGGCGGCGCAACCCGGGCAGAGGCACACAGCGCGGCATCTGCCGCCACAGCTCGGGGAGCTCACGCTCTGCTGTCGCTGCACGGGAATCAACTAGGAGACTCTTAGGAACGTCTCAAGAGCAGCTTTCCCATCCTGCATATGATGCAAGTACAGATTTGGGGGCGGGGTTGAAGAGCAGGAGAAGGAGCTTCCCGTGCCAGGGCCAGCCCGCCTGCGGCTGGGATAAACATTGCTGCGTGCTCATGGCAGCTGCGCGGGGCAGCCGCCGCCACATTCCGGACAAGCCCCACCTGCAGCTGTACCCCCGCACTGCCTCAGGCGAAGTGCAAGGGCGAAGGCAGCACAGAGACTGTGTCACACACACTGCACTCGCACCCCTTACAGGTAGAACGGATCAGGTGCGTTGGGCCTACCAGGTATACAAACCAGAGAGTTATCTTCTGATTCCATAAACGTGACCTCTTTTTATGTATATCATTCTTGAAGTAGGTTTTGCATAGAGTCAGTGAAACAGAGCTGTAAATAAAACAGTGCTGACAGAAACAGCTTGTCCTCAAAACATAAAGCACTTAAATTTGCTGAGCTTTCTTGCCTTCAAAAGCACTCTGTGATACAGCAAAGCGACCAAAATATGCATACATATTCACCACTTCGGTGCAGCTACTTGAGGAGTAAGTGGCATGCTGTCTCTCTAGACAGCTTGATTTAGAGACCCCAGGGGTAGAGCTTGGGCCTGACTGTGTGAAAAAGTATCCAGGCAAAGTCATTAGAAGCTGCTGCAAAAGTAGAGAATTCAGTTGTAATGCCCACTAATGAAAGGACCTGTATTTTTAAGAGATTTGGTTCAATTTGTCTTAAGAGCTTTAACTCCCAGCTACATCTCTAGCTGCAATATTTAACAGCATAAGTAGTATATTTCCAGGAAGCATTAATGCTGGTTTTATTTTTTTTATTTAATATGGAGTTGTTCCTGCAAGATAGATTTTTTACACCACAAACAGCCTAGGAAAGAAAACCACACTGCTCACATGCACTGACAAATATATTATATATATATTATATTATAAAAGCTGCAAAGAAGCAAACAAACAAATCTTGCTTTAATATTTTAGGCTTTTCTTCAGACAACACTTAAAAATGACCCATTTTGAAGGCAGTGTCCTAGTGGGAAATGTGCAGAATTCAAAGTATCAAGACCACAGATGACAGTGGGTTTTGGTTCCAGTCCCTGGCTTTTGACTTATTACTTATTTGACTTAAGATTATTGTATGGGAGACTCTTACTTTGGACTTAACTATTACATTTCACACTGTACAGTAACTGGGTAAAAGCAGATGTAACCTTGAGAGAAAGGAACAGGTCACAACTCTCCTCCATATGGGCTGATGTAATCTCTGGGTGACAGAAGTTGCTCCCACATGCTCTGCCTCTGCCTCTGTGTCACTCTCTCCACTATAATGAGGTCTAACATCAGGGGAGGAAGCTGAGGATGCCCAGTAGGTTGCATTGGTTCAGGAACTTTTAGGAGAAGTGTAGATTTGAGCTTCTTTGGTCTAAAGAGGGCACTGGACTCAGACCTTTTCCTTAAGCTCTAACTACTCAGGTGTGACACAGCACAGACTGGTAGCACTAGCACTACCCGTATTTCAGAGGAATGAAACCTGCTGGATGGCTGCACTCACAGAGATAGTCTGGCTCTGGTATGGAGGTTCACAAGGAATCCAGGCATGCATGTGGGCACAACAGGACTACAGGCAGGTGACTAAGTCTGGGAGATGGGCACTTCTCTCTGGCATTTCCTGTGGGCATGTCTGGCATGCTGTCTGCTGTGAATCTTGGATTTTAGTACCTAATCACCCCTCTGGTTTTATATGAGATTTAGTTATTGCACTCGTATTTGTGAGTTGTGCTCCATGAATAATGGCAAGAAACTGGGTACAGCAACATCTGTCATCCTCAATCCTAAGGGTGTCCCTTCCCTATCCCACTGCACTGGCCAATGAATGAAGCCATCACTCCCCACGCCTGGGTGGGCATCCCTCCAACTACTCGACAGTGCTCCCTCAGCAGATACATTTCAGCTCAGTGCCTGGCCCAGTAATTTGGGCAGCTGGCAGAGGTGCAGTCAGAGGGAATGTGGAGCAAAACTTTGGGTGTGGGTTTCCATAAATTTTTCAAATGTGTTGGGCAAGAAGACTTTCAGCTCAAAACCAGACAGACTTTTGGAAGGACTGCAATACAGATCCTGCTCCTGTGTTTGGATCTAAATGCAATTTTACAAATGATTATTTATCTTGATTTTGCTCATTTTCACTTTGAAAGAAAGATTGTTATAAAATAATTAATCTCATTAAGCAGTTTTCTGATCTAAGTACCATAGTTTTAGTAGTAATCTGAACCATGCTAATGCAAATTATAAGCATTGCAGATCTCAACATGAATACATAATGTGACTTATGTATTCCGTGAAACCACAATCAATCAAGCTCTTCTCTCAAAACACAGACACTACATAATAATTACTGACACTGGCTGAGAGCCATTGAGCATATTCTGCATATCACTATGATCTGGGCTTGTGTTTTTCTTAATTGTTTCTAATTCACTGATTTGTAGAGAAGCCAAAAGTGGATGTCAGAATAGACTAAGAGCATTACAAGTTGGATTTTTTTTCTGCTTTATGTATTTTTAAGGATATTTTTCATACAGAAGTCAGCCTGACCTAATTATTTTTTTGTGCTTCTGTATGGAGCTTGAGCCATTCTAACAACACCTTTAAACGACTACCATAATTTCACTCTTCTCAGCCTGAAGTGACCTTTGTCAGAGGGAACATATGCTCATGGAGCAGAAGGGAACAGTCTGGGGGACTTATCTTCATGCTCAAACAAAAAGGCTCTTTGTTATCAGAGATGGAAGGATGCTGCTTTCCTACAGCAATACAATACAAACATCGAGACTGAAGGTTCAAAAAATACACCGAGAGTTGTATAACATAATACTAGCTTGCATTTGACAGTTTTATAAATTATGTCTTTAATCCACCTATGGACAAGTATTTCTTATATTTTTTTTATGCAGTATCACCTCAGGAGATTTTTTTATGTACTGGGCAGTACTATTTGGTCTGTTTGGAAGGGAAATGGATAGGCTGGTCAGAAGTATTTTTAGGGACTGGAAAATGTCATCTTTGGCAGGGATAACTTAGCAGTACACAGAGAGGCAGCAAACTTCACAGGTTGGGAAAAGATCCCAGTCCTCCCATCACGTTGGTGGCAGAAGTTTAACAAAGGTCTTTCAGAGGCCCTGTCAACACAACTCCTAAATCTGGTTCCTGTGTGCAAGGAGGAGAGAAGCTGTCTGGGGCACAGCAAGGAGCTGCACAGGCCCATGAGCATAGTGCATCTGCAAGTGCATGAATTTGCATGCAAAACCTGATTCAAGTGAAAGCTTTTGCATAGTCACCCTTTAATATAAGACATATGGTTTTCATTATAATGTGCATAAAACATTTTAAATCAGTTTGACATGTTTTCAACAGGCAAGGGAAAAACACTGAAAGGAGAAACATATCTGGGAGGTAACTGAAACAACCCTGCAATCCCAGGATGAAAAGCAAAATTTGTCGTAAGCTAATCAAATATTTACTGTAACACACATGTTGAAATTATTACAAAAAACTGATGAAGTTCAAGTGCCATCTATTGAAAAGAACAGCAAAATCTTACCCAATGGGTTGTAAAAACTATATTTTTTACAGTAACAAATCCAGGGTAGGTCTGAAGCCAATGAATTTCAAGTTATGACTGCCATCAATTGCTGCTTTTTTTCACTCTAACTGTTAAGATGCAAAAATGACAGACAAGAAGCCTGTGCTTTTTCATCTTATTAATCCTTGCAGGTTTGTGGTCAAACTGTATTCCACCAGCTCTAGCAAACAGACACAGCCTACCCATATTTTCAAAAGCCAACAACTTCCTATTATTTACAGAATCTAAGAAAGGTGGAACACAGACCTGTAATGAAATGCCTCAGCATGGAAGCAAGACAATGTAATACTAATAAAATATGAAGCAAACCTGACAGAATTTTCATTTCTTTTAAATATATTTTATGTAATGGTGTATATAAAACACACTATTATAAAACAGGTTTGCTATTTTTTATGCCACATTAAAGGCATAAAAAGTACATTTCCGACTCTTTGGGAAAGCAATGTCCACCTTGCAGTGGCTGGAGGCTGAATGTACAAAACAGGTCTCCAGTTCCTGAGTGAAGTTATGGAAATTTTGGAACTGGTGCTCTCCCTAACTGCCATCTCAACTGGGAACCACCTCCCACCAGTCTCACTCAGCAAAGCTTCTCAGCTCTGCCGAAGTCTTGTTTCTGTGCATGCCTAGAAGCAGGTCGGCTTAAACAGTGATGAACAGTTTGATGCTTCTTTTGAAAGACCTGGGTGGGTGTTTAACACTACACCACATAAATCAGGATCTACACAAAACAAGCCCAATGACAGCTCTTTTATGCTGTCTGCTTTACTGGGGAAAGAAAGGTTCCACCTGGGATTCTCAGGACAAAGCATAGCTTTGAACTGGGAGGATGCTGCACATGATCTCCCCATCACAACCCCAGGAACACAGCATCCAGCAATAAAAACTTGATAAAGAGATGAGGCCCCATCCTTACAGATTGTCATGCCCTTCTCCAGCTCATCCATAAAACCACCTAGTTTGGAATGCCTATCTTCATTAACCCCTGCTACATGGGTGAGAGCCACACAGGCCTGAATTTCCCACAGCTCCCACCTTCATCAGGAGAGTCCACCCTGCACACAAAACAGTTGAGAAAACTATTCTCTGAAATCTAAAGTTTTAGCAAAGTTGGGCAACTTCTATCTATCAAAGTTGTTCTGGCCACTAAGTTTTAGTTTATGAGTATTGTGGTTTCTTTACTGGAACAGGGACTGAACATGCATTTTTCCATTCTCCTAGCTCTTCCCAAACTCAGAATTCTTAACTGCAGGGAAGAATCAAAACAGAGTCAAGACATCTAAAGCACAGCTTCATCAGGATTTAGATATAAATAAAAGCAAGTAAAATACCACTGCTTAAATAGGCCAAATGTTTTAAAATGATACCACTATCTACAAAGATCAAGTTTATGCTTGACCTTCCACATCTGAGCCCAGTCACCACCCACCCACCAATGTCTTTATACAACAGTGAAGTGAGATCTGCATGACTAAAATAAGGATATTCCCTTAGCTTTCCATTCCTATGCATAAATACAGATCTATAAACACAAGAAATATATAGACTTTGCTACTCAATACTGATCAAAAGTATTTGAAGTAATGACTCTGAGGGAAACAAAATCTTTTAGGTAGTAATTTTGTCACCAAAAAAACCCAGATCAGAGAACACTGAAAATATTGATGATTTGAAGTCAAACACGGCCAGAAAAATGGAAAATCAGATTTTTCTACTTTCTGTTTGAAATTATGTTTTAATTATGAAAACTAACAAATGCCTTTCTTATTTTAAAGATGGGGTAAAACATAAAAATAAATCCCCAAAATTTAAAATATTTTAGATTGAATATGGCCTTTGCTTAGTTTGAAACAAAGATTTTCTTTAATGTTTTGATTTGACAGCAACCCCCAAATCAATTGTTTGCATAGCTCTGCTTTGAACATAGTAAGATGTCAGGCAAAAAAGCAGTAGGGGATGACAAGAAAAACAGAAAAGGAACTAATCTATCAAATCCTGAGTAAACACTGCTCAGAAAACACTTTAAATCCCATGATTCTCATTAAAAAAGCATTAATAACCTGGAGAACTTCCAAAAAAAGGTCAACAATAATGATAACAGAATTACAGGGCACTGTTTATGAAGGGAGATTAAGGGAATGCAATTTGTTTATTCTCAGATAAAAATGCATACTGACAATGCAGTTTATCATGGGAGGAGGAATAGAGCTGGAAAACTGTAAAGAAAACTCTGTAACAGTAACACAGGGTTCTGGCTGTGATGCATGTTATTTCATGAAAAATGACTTGAAATAAAAACTCATGGTGAGTGGGAGTGCATAATAAAATGTATCTGGAGTAGGTTCAGAATACTTTAACCAGGGAAAGTTTGGAAGCTATTTTAAACATTGGCATAAATAATACAGATTGCAATTTAAAAGGAGAGGACAAAAAAGATTTCCTAAGGGAAGAATCATAATGGACTCTTTCATATGCACAGTATTTCATTTTGTGAAGTGGCCGAAACCCACAGAAAGCAACCACAAAGCACAGAAAACTCACTGCAGTAAATACACAAATTTCAAAGCATGTTCTACATTGACCTGACACACATTTTAAAACAAATAAGAGAATAAGACTGTGCAGTGTGTGTAGCATGGGTTTCTCCTTTCTGGTTCAAATTCTGCTCTGGATTAGCAGAGGAATTAAAAAACCCAAACAAACCCGCTTGAATATACAAAAAAAAAAAATTATTGTTTTTACTAAAGATCACAGCTATTGCCACATTCACCTCTAAACCCCAGGGCCCCCCTTATGCCAGGCCCTCAGCTGCCTCTCCCCGATGCAGGAGCACGTCCCCCAAGCCCCAGGGGAGCTTCTTTTCTATCGCAAGGCATCTGGGTGTTCAAGATGCACTGTGTGGCCGGGGTCTCATCCTGTGCAGCGTGCCAGGCACTCGCTGCAGACGCCCCCCATGCGCCCCCTCCTCGCGGGACGCGCAGCACAGCAGCGCCTCTCCCGCACCGCGGGCCGCGTGAAGCGGGAGGCCGCAGGCATCCTCGGGCCGCGGCCTCCCGGTGACAGCGGCTGTCCCACTCTCTGTGCTGGGGCAACAGCGCTACAATTCCTGGGCCAGGGGAGAGAGGGACAGAGGAGTTACCGTGGGCCTGCTGGGAGCTCAGCTTCCAACGCCCCGTAAAAGAGTAACTAAATTAAAGTGGAACAGCTTCCCTGGGAGCAGACACCCTGCAGCCCCTCTGCATTAGGGCACTCCTCTCCCCTGTGCTGAAATCCATCCCCCAAAAGAAACACAAAGAGATCTAAATCTAAGTTTCTTTTCCATTTACCGAACTAAGCAATAAGGACATCCTTTTATTTATTTCTTTCATTTTTTGTAAGGAAGGAGGTATGTAACCGCAGATTTTTTGGCAGTTACAAGGCCCTGAACTGCAGGTGGCCTGTGCCCAGAGACAGGCAGGTCACTATGTAGAACAGGCAGGACTCAGGCTTTCAGCTTTTACTTGCCAATTTCTCCTTTACAGCTTGCTGGCTTCTTTTTTGGATCCTCTATTTTTGCTGTAACATCTGGGCACTTGCTGCAGCCTAAGAGTCTTCTGAACAAAGGATGTATGTCCTGAGAGGCCACGACCTACCCACTAATTGCCTATGTCTCTACTAAGCAACACCCAAAATAATTTTTAGAAGGGGTTGGATTAAAAAATGTATGACACAGAATTAAGAGATGGTTTTTCTGTGCCACTTTTAACAGGAATTTGTAGATTTGTGTTAAATACTATGAAACACTTCAAAGTTGAAGCACTACTTGTAGCTTCCATTTTGCTTATTCATGTTTATAAGAAAAATTTGGGGATTTGAACATGTTCTTCCACATCAGTTCAAGCAAATTTGTTTGAATTAAAAGTTTAAATCTAAAATACATATAAATCTAAACTAAAAATCTACCGCTATGCTAATTTTTACCTACCTTTGTAAGCATCTTTTGCTTAAAATATTTATATTCTGGTTATATTCCAGTATTATTTTTCAGAAGTTACAGAGCATATATTTCACTTCAGTGTGATTTAGTTAGCTTTAGGACTTCAGTTAGGCGTGAAAATATTGAATTTCTGTGAATCCATAGTGCAAAATGGAATTCAGAATCTCCCTTTGCAATGCTAGGTAGCTGGGGCAGCAGTCCTCACAAAGTGTACAAATGGAGAGTGCCTAAGCTTATCAGGGATGAAGAGAAGAGGAAAAAGCATCTAATTAGCGCTACTTGTAGGTCCATGTGCACTCTTCAAGCACAAACTTTCTTCCACAACTGAATGTCTAAGAAATTCCCTTTCCATTAAAAAAAAGAAAGAAGCCAAAAAAGAGAAAGAAAAGCCACAGAGACTGTGGCTGACTTCAGTAAGAGCCAACAGCAGAGGTGTCAGAGGCCTGATGAGGACGCTGCAGATGTGGGTAGGATTCATCTAACTAAACATGGAAGTCTCCCATGTCTGAGCCAACCTCAGTCCCATTTGCAGTCAACATAACCAGTGAATCCTAAAGTAAACGCTTTAATATTTGGTCAGAAAGATCACACACAAGATATAGTGGATTCATTTGTTCTACCTCCTTTAAAACAAAATAGGACCTTAGTGCACTCATGCAGGCAAAGATAATTAATCCCTACACTACAAATTGGGAATTGAGGTCAGATAAATTAGGGCCATCTCTGCTCTGTTCATCTTGGTTGAAGACCATGAATTCACATGTCCCTCATCTCCAAAATAGCTTCTGTAACCCCTAGAAGAGAAATGGCAGGTTCACCTGTTAAAGCTGTTTTGTGTCCCTTGAGCAATGGGAACAGTCACTTGGACCAGAGAGAGTCAGACCCCATCTGCTAGTGAAGGTTGCCTAAGGACACAATTAGATTCAAATTTAACTTCTTCTGAGTCACAAAATGTGAGGGATTTATTCCAGACAGAGGAGATCCAACCAGTGGGATCTACTATCTGTGTTGGGTCTAGAACTAGAAGGAAATATTCAAAGGGGCCATAAGAATCAAGATATGCTGGAGTATGGGGGGGAGGCTGGGCTTTGCAAATGCCAGACCCTCAGCAGTATCACCCCCACCACCATCCCCCAAACCTCACAGGCTGGCCACCCTCCAGACCTTACTGACTGCTACAGACACCAAACCTCTGCAGTATGATGTCTCTCTGGGCTCAGCTCTGGAACACAAGCTCTGAGGATGGCATGGGCTGGAACCCAGACAGGTGTCCTCACTCCTGGAGGGCGAGATGTGTATGTGCATCCCCCCAAGAGCACACCCTGGTCCCCTGAGATCTGCAGAACTGAGGCCTTAATAACTCCCTGTGCTGGCAGGTGAAGCAAGAAAATCTGCACAGCTCCATAGCAACAGAGATGAAATTAAAGCAGCAAAATATGCAGGAGGACTCAGCACATACAGAATTATTATCCAGAAATATTTTTTTATCAGTAGCTATTTCGTGTGGGTGCAAAAGGAAAGGTGAAGAGAAAGAAGAAAAGCAAAAGTAACCGAGGAAAATGAATAGGGTCAGAAACTGCCACAACGGTATTTTTTAGATTCTGTATTAGAAAAGGTCTCAGAAACTTTAGTGTCACAAATGAAATAATGAAGTACACATATTAGAAAGGGAGAAGACTGTGACTGAATCTGTACAGGAAACAAATGTTGCATACAGTTGGATTTGAATGTCGTGATGGTTATAATGGCTGCTATCAGGTGTGGGATAGAAGTGAAGCATTCAAAGTATGTGCTTACATCTTAGAAAGATGTTTCCTCCCTTCTTTATTGTCAACATGATGTTTTAAAACACAGATCAAACACCTTGCCAGAAGCACAAGTAATTGACCACTGTATATCTGCTCTTTGCCAAATATCAAGTGGCTTAAAGATACAATTCTCAAGTTAAAGCCCTCCTCATCTGGTTTAAGTTACTCAGAGAATCTAGGCTTTTGCTCTTCCTCTTTTGACTTGCAACCTCCTCTGCATCTGTCAGAGAATCTATGCTCTACACTTATCAATAAACATTGTCAGATCAAGAGATTCCTTGTTATTAATTCAAGTAATTTAAGGGAAGACCTAATGGTCAGTCACAGGCAAGATGTTCCTTCTTTTGGTATCAACTCAATTCACTTGATCAATTTTCAGAACCTTTTATTTTTGTTCTATGACCAATTATTTAAAGTGCACTGAACCTGGTATAGCTCATTTCCCAGTTTCAGCATTCTTATGCATGAGACACCAGCCACATATCTAAGTAATTGAATATTCCTAGGAATGCATTTCCCAATTTCACTACGCAAGTACGGTTATCACTGGCTGCAGGATGGGAACATGGTGTTCACTGATGAAATACTGTATTTGTAACTGGGTTAAATGTTCTTGACATACCCTTGTTCTAAGTTATTCCTCCCCCAAGAAAACAGGCAGTTTTGGAATGTGGGTTATGAGGTGCTGTTAAATAAGTTACAGCAAAAAAAAACCAGACACAAGTCTTCTCATTGCTCTTACCTTTGTGGGATGGAATGAAGAATGCCAATTTGTTTTAAGGATCAGTCAAGCCACTTTGCTATCGCCAAATACAGGATTTCCATTGGTTTTGGTTTGGGTCTTTTTTCAAACAACAAAACAGTGTGACTTTGTGTTAGAATACACAGTACACCATCAGCATCTTAAGAAGTTTTTCAACATAATAGGTAGATGTCCTAGCCAGTAGTTAAAAAGATTCATGAATTTCTTTCTGTGCCATAGGAATTGCTCAAGTTAGCACATTCTGTCATTCTGTAACTTGTTTTTTTGTCTTCTGTACTGCTGCTCCTGAACAACAGGGACAACAGATCTATTATTTTCCAACTGCTTGCAGAAATTTGGTACAGAGAATAAACAAAAGTCATGCAAATACCAGATACAATGTTCTTGGATAAATAAAAAAAAACCCATGTCTTTCTAACGTTTTATCAAACTTTTCAAGATAAAACAAAGTCCTATAATTGCAAAGTGATGCAATCAGAAGGAAGTTCTTGACAGTGAAATAAATGTCCACGATTACCTGTAATTATCTGTAATCCTCTCACAGAACTTATACACCAACTCATGTTTTTCAAGTGAAGCACATACACATAAGATACATCAGAGTCAGACACATTCCCACACTGTCATGCTGAAATGAGGGAATGAGTTGACTAAAGACCTGTAATATAATATAGTCAGATGCCAGGAATATAAGCTAAACCAAAACCTTTATGTTTTGTTTTTAAAATAATGAAAGTGACTGCCTTTAGAATACAGACAGATATGGAAGTGAAGTAGCAATAAGGATTAATTTATCTTTATTTATTTCATTTTAATGGGTTAACTAGTCACTCTTCCTTGCTTTCACAGGGAACTCCCAGAAGTAAGTTCCTGGACATTTTGTGTCCTGGGAATCTAATTCTCACACAACAGACAATTTATAAAAAAATAAAAAAACCCCAAAATTCAGGAAAAGCATTATGTTTTAACAGCTAGACATGTTAACAGATAAAACATATTTTGCAGCTAATACCTGCATTTCTTCTCTGATCTGTTTGGCTTATTTAAGTTCTAGTCTTAATATTTCCAGTTGTCAAGGGTAATTTTCCTTGCGTCCTTTTTGATCACTATCAGCTCCAACACTGACTAAAAAAGCACCTGCACCTATTGAACACTCACAACAAAGTAAGGGCAACACACTCTGCTCCATCTGTCTCTCCTTAAAACTTCTAATGGTCCTAAAGCCTTCAAAGGCTGTTCAGACTGGTACACCCTATATCAAGGCTCATTTATGGTGACTTAATAAATTCACCATGAAAAAGTAGGAAACACAAGTTGAGTACAAGATTACTTACTTTGCCTTGTACTTACCATTCATTAAATAGTATTTTTAGTTGAACAGTGATTGTTAAAAGACCCTTTTTTCCCCCCCAATATACCTTCATTTTTATGAACTTTAAGTGGCTAGGAATGGGCAGGAAAAACACAAATTTGCCTTGCAACTATTTAACTACAGATTTGGCTGATGCACCATTTAAAGGACAAAAAAAAGTCCAGAAACACAGGATTTGGGAGGTTGAAAGGGACCTTTTGAAGCCACCCAGCCCAATTCCCCACTCAAGCAAGTCTAGCTGGAACAGGCTGTCTGTTCAGGACCATATCCAGTTGAGTTTTGACTATTGCCATGGATGGAGGCTCCACAGCCTCTCCAGGCAATATGTGCCAGTGCCTGACCACTGACAAAAAAAAGTGTTTTCTTGTGTCCAGATGGAATTTCATGTTTTCCAATTTGTGCTAATTGCCTGTTGTCCAACAAATGTAGGTGCTCTGTGTGGTGGAAGCCTCTGAGATTTTCCCATTAATCTGAACAGAAAGAAGTTTTAATGTCCAGACTCCCAGTGATGACCCTTCTTGAAACATAATTCATAGCAGTTCAATGACACTGAAATCCAAAATATTGCTGTTTTATCCAGATTCAGTAATAGATGGCCATACGTTTTATTAGCAGTTAAAAACCCCCACCCTTTTTGCATAGTCCTCTGCTACCTGTAATGTTTATTATTGTACCAAGATGTGAATGACAGCCAGCCAGTCCTTACAAAGTTTGGGAGCTGACCCTAACTGGGGTTCACTCAGGGCTCCTTCTGTGCAATGGTGTTAACACCTCTATTCTGCAGGGTCCTGGAGGTGCTAAAAGGTCTGGGACAGACTTAATGTTTTTTCCTTAGGTCTTAATAATTTAATGTGAAACTTCAGCAATTCCATGGGCTCTAAGAAACAGCTCCAACAGCAAACATTCAGTAAACTGTCCCAAGTGTGCCTGTAACAACAAAAGCAAGAAGACCAGAACTTTACAGAAATGCTGAATACAGCTGATCAGATGCCCTTCTCAAATTCTGATACTCACAGAGATTTAAATACGTCTGTGTTAGCTGTAACATGCAAGACCTTTAAAAGTTAATGACACAGCTGCTAAAGACTCTCTTCTTTATCCATGTCTTTGAAGGAGGCAAATTTTCAATCCTTTCACTAAGCGTTCTAGTGGAAGTCAAAAAACGAAGATGAGAAAGTCTGTCAAAGGAAGCAAAATAATTCCCACAGCTCTCAACAGATGTGGACATGAACTACAGGAATTCAGGAGGGATCTCTCTAGGAGGACTACACAAGAATGGGAACATGTAGAAAGATTTATGGTTATATTTATTCGATTACAAAAGCTTGATACAAAACTAAGAACAACGTTAATTAACTCTTTTTGTGAGGGCATTTTCTGCAGCACATTTTGTATTGCTTTTAATATTATATAAATGAATCACATCTAAAAGAAGGACCGACTTCTAAAATCCAGAAATTAAAGGGCTTGTAGATATCTCTGAAAGTGAATGGTCTGTTATCTTCCCTAATGTTCCTGTTCTCTCCATCCTTCCCTGGGAAAGCAGGCACAGGTTTTAAGCCGAATTTGCTTCTACACTGCTGTGATTTGGATTTAATGCACAATAAAAACCCATTTTCATCTCTCTCAAATGAATAATTTCTCCATTATTATATATATTTTATAGGTTTAGCAAGAACATTCCAGGATTATGTATGGTTCTCTACGCAAACTACATAAAATATGAATTATAGCCAAATCTACTTTGTTAATACTTCAAGAGGTGAAGATGGCTTAGACTCATATAACAAGGCCTTAGGCTGTTTGAGAGAAAAAAAGGCTATGTGTATTTTGTATTCTGAAGTACAGAAAAGAAAGATGAAGTGATGTTACTAGAGAAGCAGGAAAGTATCAGAGCTTGGGAACAGCCCAAAAACATCCCAGAATTAATTCTCAATGCTATCCCCTTCTGACATTTCCTGAATTATCTAAATATTTCTTTAAGTGTTTCTTCTGAGATTCAGCATGTTCCAAGAAAACAATACTGGAAACAGACAGATTTCAGCAAAATGACAGGAATTTTGAAGGTGCAGAGTGATTGACGTACTTGTGTAAAAAATGTAGTGCAGGACATGGTAAAAGATAGTGGTAGGCTGGATTTTTGTCTCTCATATCTGACTCCTGCTATGTGGTCATTGTCACAAGCCATTTCAGATTAATATGAAGTAGATATATTCTCTGTAAATCAAGAAGGGCTTTTGGTAAAGAAAATTACACATGATTTATTTTATATATGACAAGGACATGTTGCTGTTATTCTCCATCTCCCACTTCCATTCTACTGATCCCTTGTTACTCCTTGTGTGTTTTGCTATGTGATGATGCCTCCTCTTTGCACAATGGCTACATCTACTCCATTGAGTCACCAAAAATTCATGTGCAAGTAGGCCATGGGGAAGAGACTTGGGCCACCTGAAGCCATGGAATGAGACAGCAATGGAAGAAAATCACATTAACCCCTGTGGCCAACGCTGAGGAAAACGAACTCCAGCTATCCCCTGGTGTCCATGTCTGACGTGTCCCTCACTTGGGTCAGTTCTCACGCTATGACATGATTTTGAATAGCTTGTCACTAAAAAATTGTGAGATATTTAGCAGAAGAAACTTAGAAGTGCTCTGTAAAACAGACCTGGTTGCTGAATATTGCAAAAGGCTAATAACTTCATATTATAAGGCAATTTAAGTATAAAACTGAAAACAGTGAACTAATTTATTGAAAAAGATGCATAACTCTTCTCCATGAGTATAGGACTCTTCATTAGGAAAAAACCTTTGCATTCAATATTCACATTTTGCTAAGTGACATTCATATTCACAAACAAAATGGTTGTGGTAGCCACAGCCGCAGATTTGACTGTCACGTACCAATCATATTCACTGCAAACCTTGACAAAATATTACCTATCACCCATTATGCACAGCAGTGGGGGACTGGGAACACTCAAGTAACACAGTGCTATGAAATGAGCCAAAGAACTTGCAGGGATAGTGGTAAATCAGATTTAATCAACCCTTCCAATGACCAAGCCAGTGAAGAGATTTTGCAATAGATTTTCCACTGTTTCTGGATTAAAAATGGTCCTGGCAAATCCGAGCTGGCTTTTCATGGAAGTATCTAAATTGCTTCCAGAGGTAAAATGACTCTGGAAACAATATATCCAGGCGGTACCAGAGCTCATAAACCATGCCAGTTCTGCAGCTGGCTATGTACAGGGCAAACTCCGTCTCCATGATTAATTAAATAGCAGCACAAATATCCTCACCATTTGTAATCAAGAGCTGCTTGTACATGAATCAAATGATATACAGTATCTTATATTTACTCACTAAAATTACAGGAACCAATGGCACATCTGGGTATTTAGTCTTGGATGTGGGACAAGAAGGTGCTGATTTAGCTGGTGGCACATTAGCCCAAGGCACTGTGAGATACACTCTTGATTCAACCATTGCAGTACAGGTCCAAATCTGCCCAACTCCCACACACAGGCTGCCTGTCCTCTTGCCTTGGTCTGACATCTTGTGTCCCCAGAGATATTGGAGCTTGGCAGAACAAAGTTTAGGCCAGATCCAACAATAAATTTAAGGACATCACAAGACTTTTTTCTCATATTAAGAGTCATTTACTTTTGGGCACTGAAATATGCAAGCAATTACTATGAAACAGAATAAAATCCATTTCAGCTATTTGACATCACCATCGAGCCTCATAAAAGAAAGTGAAGATGTCAGTTGATTATATTTCCATGAAAAAGACAATAACAATAGCGTTTTCCTATCTTTCAGGTGGATCCACAGGAAGAAGCCAACTATTTTATTTACTATCAGCCTTAGTGGTATTACAGGTGGCACAACACAGTAGGTATGTAGACACCTGTAAATATACCAGGTATAATTAAGGAAATTAAAGGAATTATACTCACCAGGCTTTACAAGGCTTGTCTTTGTCTCCTTCTTATATCGAGTCAGCTGTGTATTCCCTTCACTCATTGACCCGGACTGAATTTCTTCCTGGAGAAGTCTCCATCACTACCAGTGCAAAAACTGATTGGACTGTTTCCAGCATCAGAAGGAGTCTTAACTGGAGATACTGACTGGCTACTAGGACAGCCAGTGTCATCTGAGGAGAAAAGGGAAAACATGAACATTTCTAACTAGTAAGTATATGCAAGTTAGCAGAATGAAAGAAAGTGTTTGAACTACAACTCTTTACAGTAAGTGATATGTACAACCTTGGCTCTGAAACCTGGTGAGAAATTATTTGTTTCACCCATTTAATAAAGAAATCTTGAATACCTTATGGCAAGCTAAAAGAGCAAGTACTTACTTAGTCTGGCAAAATACAAAATCAGGAGCAATACAGTAAAAATTCCTATCTAAGATGAATTCCTTTAGCAACGTTAGGGAATACTGCAGCATGAAGATACACACAAGACACAAATGTGTAGTGCACACTGGCTGCGGAGCAAGCATAGGCCACATGCTCTCCTTCAAGATATGTTCCTATATCTGAAAAACAAGACAACAACCTACAGCCCACACATGCAAAGTCAGGAATTTCATGAAACTGAAATTAATACAGGTCCCTCAAAATTGTCTTTCCTCTAAAAGCAACCATGATCATCGAACTCTTCCATTCTTGACACGTGGCTGTGAGGTACCTGGTTTTGAAGAGAGTGGGTTATACACAGACTGCTTTTGTTTACAGCTGAATTCCTCTGAGGGCACACCAGCACTCCAGGGCATCAACAGCCCCCATGTTCCTGACCTCCAGGGACACAAACACTCCAGCTCTTAACAACTGAATGCAAAGTAAGCAGTCTGATTTTGAATGAAATCCACATATCAACCCCAACTTCATCTAATCACGTTCCATGTAATCTGGAGTAATTGCAGTTCCCCTAAAAGTCACAGTGGTTTAATTGATACACAACAAAACCAAACACCCTACTCTGACTCTCCTGGAGAAATCTAATTGTTCTTTCCCAGGACAAAATGAAAGCTGCCATCTAAATTATGCAATTTCATTCTTCTCCTGATGCATTATCTTTAGCTAACATGAAAGCCAAAGAGGTACCTGCAACTGAGGCAAATAATTTGCATGACCATTTGCACTTACCCCTTCCACCCTGTCCATAATGTAGGTCAAGGCTCATTTTGCACTGAGCTTTGTGTGAGCACATTTATTTAAGTCAGTGCATGACTGTGCTTTACGAGGCAGAAGGGACACCCCATATCTATCTAACACCTTTCTGTCCACCTCCCCTCCACAGGACAGAAAAAGTTTTGCTGTTGTTAGCTATAGCTCCCTCAACCCAGTAGAAAAACTTCATCCTTTCATGTGATCCAGTTTTCCTTCATGCCTGGGCAGTTGTTCTACCCTCACTCATCTGTCCTACTGTTCTGCTTCTCATTTCTCCATGTCCTGCCTTCAGTCCCAAGTAAGGTACTCACAGGTGCTGACTGTCCAGAGCAAGCTGCATGCATTAGGCTGCAGGAGCAGCCAGCAGCCTGAGGTGTTGCATCCCTGGCCTCTGCCAAGTGCCAGGCATGACGCCAAGCCAAGGGGCAACCCAGCCTACTGCCAGAAACACCTCCCAGGGCACAAAGGGCAGTAACACTGCAAAGCACCTAATCCAGATTAATGATATTTAATTCTTTCAAATCATCCCAATTAAGACAAAATGCATCTCTTTTTGCCATCTTGCTGCTGCCTTTGAAACTCAGAATTAGTTCACAGCAAAATAATAGAAAAGGGAAAACTGCTAATAAGCTTTTCAGCCTGTTTCTACATTCATCCTGACTAACTCAGGATTGCTGCCCACATGACTTTAGTTTACTTTTTATTCTTCCCATTCCCATCAACATCACAATATAACTCCACACAAGAAAAGAGAAGGTGACAATTTCCTCCCAGATCAGCATCTGTTTCCATTTCTCCAACATTTGGAGCCTCTTCTGCAGGCCGAGTGAATGTTACCTGCAGGGCAGTGGATCAGCTGAGTGAGCTCCTGAATTGCATTTAAGCAGCTGCTTCAGCTGTGTCCAAAGCATCCTCGCTTTAGAGGCACACAAACATTTATAATCAAATATATTCAGAAATAAGTGACAGTTTGCAGTTTGTTTTTAATTATGACTTTTCCACTTAGATGTTTCTCTATGTGGCATTGGTTTGCAAACTTTATGTTAGAACAAAACTAACAAAAAACCCCACACAAACAAAACCCCCCTCAGAACAAAAATCCAAAACCCAAGCGAACTCCCCTCCCAAAACCTCCCATCCAAACCCACAAGAAACTACTTAATCTCTCCACCAATACAGTAACTGCAATACTTGCACAGGTTCTGCAGACCTCACTGATTTTTTTTTATGTGGGAGAATTTATGCAGAAGAAACTCCCAAAGCTATAAGAGATGCAGCCCAGAAGAACCACAGGAGCTGATAAAACTTTACACAATGAAACAACTAAATTACAGTGTTAAAAATCTCAGATATGCAAAACTCACTACAATTAGGAAAAAAGGTTGCTAAAGAATACATACTAAAATAACATAAAAAATGTTTTATTTATCACTCCCCAACATTGCCTGTGATATCACAATGGTGACACTGTACCATCTGATTATGTCATATCTACATATCCTTGTGTCTTGGGTGCAAGATGCAACCAGAAGCATGTATGCTATCTGTTGAAACTGGGTGGGGGGGGTGAGGCAGGTGGGAGGGGGGTGCATGTGGTAATCCTCTGTTAATGGGGCAGCTGTTGAAAAAACAGGTGGGACAGTTTTCTTTATCTCTTCCAGGAGCCAGCCTCCCTCCAAGGAGGTATCTTTTCTAATGGGCCATTAAGCCTCATTTCATGACTGATAAATTTACATCATCCCATTGGGAGATGCTTCACCCAGGGGGAGGAGCCAAGCATTCCTACCTGGATAAAAATCTGAGATTTAGAACACCAAGGCATCCTTCTCCACTGGATTTCCAGAGGAAGATCAGGCTCATCTATACCACCACTGGACCGTCAGAGGAAATCTGCACCTTTCTACAGGATTGTCGCTTCAACAGAATCTGCCACTCCAGGAGGGCTGCAGCCACCATTTGATCAGACTGCCAGCAACACCTGGACCCACAGGATCTCAGGCTGTATTCTGACTCTGTCAGTGGGGTTTGCCTGCCTACCTACCTTCATCTTTCCTGCTATTGATCCCTTAACAGGCTATTTGTTTGTATTTAATACCATAAGTGAACTCCCCACAGGAGAGCAGCAGACTTCCCTGTGGCCCCTGACATGGATGATTCCCCCTCCATCTCCAGACAGCCTGGCCACCCTCCCTGCTCCTGCTGCAGCAACCCCTCTGCTGCGCACCTGCAAGTAGAATGTGACTGCGGCACGGTGCTTTCAGTACGTCCCCAGACCTGCAGGCTTCCCTAAACCCTGCTGGAAACTGATGGAAGGAAGTGAAGACCTCCACCTGCCCAGAAATGGGCCAAGATAATGAATCTCTCTCAAAAAAGTGAGTAACAGGAGCAGATGAGCCCACAATGGGATTCACTTTCTGGTAGGGTGTGCGTATAGTTTCCACCAAAGTCAGTTAAGGATTCAACACTGTAACTCAACAGGAGTTTTGCCCCAGTAAGGATTTCAGACTGAGACTCCTCAGGAACAGAGACACACCTGATTTACCTTCTCAGACACATCAGCATCAGGAAGACAGAAAAGAGAAAGCTGGTAAATAGTGCTGTGAAAGCCTGTACTTCTGATCTTGCCTGAATTTACTTGCACAAGAGGTACAATCACATGAATTTATAATACACGACTTCCATTGCTTTCTTTCACAGTGTCTTTCTTTTTTTTTTTTTTTTTTTTTTTTTTTTTTTTTTTTTTTTTTTCTTTTCTTTTCCCACAGGGGCCTCCTAAGAGTATTCTGGGAGTAGACTTTTCCTTTGAACATCAGCTGGATTTCATCACTTGAAATCCTATGTCCAAGCCCTCTCCCAGATCAGATATGCCTGCCAAGTTTCAAAGCCAAGCACAGGATAGTGTCTCCTCAAACAAACCATCAGGAAAGTTGCTCAGAACACTCTGACATTTGCATTAGTAAGTCAAAATATAAACAACATTATTAAAGATAATAATACTCTGAACACTTGAGAAAAATAGTGTTATAAACTTTTAGGCTATTTGCTAAGATGTGATGATTTTCTCAGCACAGATATTTTAGAGGGTTCACTAGAATATGCCTTAGAACCTTCTTTAAAAAAGATATTGTCTTTTCCTAAAGGCTTCAGGAAACTTTGAATGTACAACCTCCTTATATAACACATCTCAATAATTAATGATGTTCTCACTGAGGAAGTACTGACTTGTTTTTACTTTTGCTCCTAGCTGCCAGATCGAGTTAGGCACTCCTGTGACACTGAATGGTCCAGTTCCTGCCTGTTCCCTATTTCACAGTCCAACATTTGTCTCCTCCTAACAGTCCTTTGACCAGTGCTCAAGCTGAACATTGTCTTAACTTCCACCAAGAAATGTGGATTCCAAAATTAATTAATGTGGCTCTAACGAAATTTTAAATGTTCAGTATACCAAGACAAAAACAACTTCCTGGCTTTTACCTGATGGTTATATTTCCATTCACCCCAGGATCTCTTAGTCTGGGTAGCCACAGCTCTGCCAGGAAGGTGCACTGCAAGCTGGCTATTGGCAGTGAGGGTACCACAAAGGGTAATTTTTCAGGGTGATCTCCCAGTCTGCTTGTCTGCCTCACCTTTCTTGACCCGCAGGTTTTGAACTATTTTGGTCTTCTCTTCATGGGTAGCCTTGTAGCGTAGGGGTGTTTATGCAATTATGAAAGTTGCTGACAGACACCAAAGGGAATACAGCACCTGCCTTCCACTTGTAAGTCTCTTTCTGTATTAAAAGTAGAGAAAGAGCCTGGCTCTTCTGCAGGGTGAGTAGGAAGGACAGCCCATTCAGGCTAAGCCATCCCAGTGGTCTGAGTCACTGCCTGCAGGGTCTCAGCTCTCTCCACCCACTGCTCTGACCTGGCCAGCTGAACCCCTGAGTGCAAGGGCTCAGTGCCCAGGCAGAGGAAACTGCCAATTCACAATGTCATTCTGGAACAACTGGGAAATATAGAAAAAGCAGCAGACGAAACATAATAGTATAAAATCAGTAGTACACATAGTAGAAAGGCAGAGGTAGGAGCATATTCATATTCACACCATGAGGGTCTCAGGCATAAATCCTACCTCATACTCTGGAGGCACCCTCACCTTCCCAGCAACCACTGAGGGAGTACAGCCTAAGGTAAGAAGTGAGAATATTTTCCTCAGCTCCTGATTGTACTAAAACCTTTCATTTTAACGGAGGCCATACAATGTGATTGTATGTACTCTGTAAATTTAATAATTTGGTAGTAACAATTTGTCACTTACAAAATCACACAAACTGTAGAAAAAATTCATCAGCTTCACTTGAGTCCTAAAAATGCTACTAATTTTGGTCCTTCTGATCAATTTAAAAGTAATTTCTTAACTATTCTGAAGACCTGTTCAGCTTGGTATTTAAGAAGATTTCTCAGAATATGACATACTTGTGAGGCAAGTCTCTTACCAAAAGTCAAACATAACCAGAGCTGAAGCACAAGGACAACTACAGCAATGTCAGGAAAAAACCAGGAGGCCTACTTATGCAAAATCCTGCCATGCAAATAATTTCCACATTTAATCTCGGTGTCTCTGCAGGCAAAACTTGAATTAACTATGCTCCATTTTGCTTGTGAACAAAGGCTGGCTAGCAGCTCCACCACTCCCTGAGGTCACCTACAAAGGCTGAGCAAACTCCTGTCCTTGAAGGGTTTCTAGACCGACAGACAAATACATGGCTGCTAGGATGTGCAGGGAACAGTCCAACTTCAAAAGAGAGGCTGGATGAAATGATCTCCACAGGTCCATACAACCTACATGCTTTGCTTTTGTCACATATTCCACATCTGGAAAAAACACCCTGCTATTCATGGTCCATCTTTCAAGTTAGAACTTTTTACTATAATGTTCTAGTCATAAAATCTAATCCAGTAAAATCAAGACTAAAGATCTTCAACTGGTTGCTGAGCATCATCAGTGTACAGGCAACTTTTACACCTGCTGCTCACCAGCCCATTTGAGTTGGCTTCTGTCACACCCACAGGCTGATCGCTAACTGCTGAGTTTAGGAGCTGCTCTTGGTAAGAGGTCCTCTCTACTCAGTCACAGCATGGCAGGAATGCTGACAGGCTGAGATTATATAGAAGAGGACAGAGGAAGGTGAAAAAAGATGGACTGACCTGCTACTAAGCTTGGGCATCTTTTGCAATGCAGGATTTCACATAAACATGTCTTTAAAGGTATACGCTCTTGATGTCTGACTGTACAATTGCTAAGTCATACTGAAGCAGCTAATTTTAATTGACTTTGGCAGCAAATCTACCAACGTTCCTTCTACTTGAACATTTCACTAACAAACAGAACTGACATAAGCACTGTCAAAACATGAAAAAAAGAGGACTATATAATTGTGGCTTACAGGCTTTGACATTACATTTATAGCCCCACTAATGGTGTATTACAAAAGAAAAGCATAAGGGCTTACTAGTAAAAACATCAATAAAAATAATGCTGTTACTAGGAGAGCTGTGGACAGGAATAGCACAGCTCCCTGAGTTTCATTATCACATCCAGAAAACACTTGGATAAGGGGTTAAGGTGACAAAGGACTGAAAAATCTATTTGAAAATTTTCTATTCTAAATATTCTATTTAGAATGTTTTAAACTAAACGTAAGGATAGCAAAGAGTCTAAAAAAGAGACAAAAAAGAGCCTTTTCTGTTTGGTATGGGTTTAAGCAATTTAGTAGACCTCATTAATCTTTTCTGAGGACAAGAGCTGGAAGTGGAACCACTGCTGCTACCTCTGGTGGGAAAGCATTGACTACATCCAGTATAAGAAATACTACACATCTGATATTAACATTAAGTGAAATATATGTGTATATATAGATGGGTTTCTGTGGGGTTTTATGTGGTTTATTCCATTATGCAGCAAAGAAAGATATTAGAAATATTCTTTCCAGTTTTGAAGGTACCATCTTTGGAAATAAAAATTCTTCAAGAGACCACAAAGAAATTTGTACCTATTCCTGAAATGATGGAACATATTATACTCGTTTGGTCTCATATAGCTCTGTCTCCATGGCTAACAGCACATAACTGTGTCCCTCACAGCTTCAACATCACCTCATAAGGTTGCCCTGCTTACCTTCTCATGGAAGGAAATAACATATATTCTATCCATTGTTGTTTTATGCGGGTTTTTTTTCTTTTCTTTTAACTATCCTCAAGCCCAGAGTGGCACTTAGAAGCACTATACAATCTAGTCACATACACATCAAAACACTGAAAATTTCATGTATACGTACTAATCCTATAAATGCAGGGCTAAAATATGTGATGTTGAATTTCTCTTAAAACATCAAGATTCTGTTTTAACACAAAGTAAATCGAAGATTTCTGATTCATTCCTGCTACAAGTTGTGATTTTCTTCAGAGTGCATGACAATATTCAACTTAATAGAAATTTGCATGAAAAGCACTGTAGAACAAAGTATTGGATTATGCATTTATGGTGAAGAAAATACTGAATATTTTTTAGAATTCAGCCCATATTACACAACAAGCTACAACTAAAAGGGCAGTAGAAAGGCTGAGGTGTAGAAGAAAGGGTGACTGTTCTCAGGACACCATGCAAAAAGTTCCAGAGAGAATGGGAACTGTCCTACTGACCCCAGGAGGCTCTGGGTCGGGTTTTAAAGGTTCACAGTACTGACAGACACATAAAAAGGTGATAAAAAACATCCAAAAGGTCAAATATTTTGGCTTCCAGATGTTGTTGTGTGGCAAGAGGAACAAAAGGATTGTTACATAGTCAGGGGGAATAAATACTGAAGTTGAAAGAGAAGCAGGGAAAGGCCAAAAACTGGGGAACGAGCAGACTTTGCTCTTTAGTACCTAGGCACTTTTCTTATTTCCAGGTTTGGAACAGATTGCTGTGCCACGGAAACAGAACTGGTGGCTTATAATATGAAGCAATAATAAATCACTGCATGTAAGCTGGTCCAGCAGGAAATTCTCTAGGGAAGCAGCAGTGAGAAAAGGAAGCATGTCACCAGTGTCACCCTCATGAAAAAAGACCATGTATATTTTTGAAAGCAGATTTTGTTTCGATGTTTTTGTAAATTAATATCACAGTCATCACTGAACTGCCTTACAAAGTGCTGCAAACAAAAGTACTAGAAAAGACCTCCAGAAGCCTGAAAAAAAGGCAAAATGACTGTGGAAAAGCATAGCATAAAGGACTGCAGGAAAGAGAATCTAACTTTCAGTATCACATACGTGAGAACTTTTAAGCATGTTTCTTTGAATCAGTAACTCAGAGTAAAAATCAAACACATAAATCAGTAAGGAACTATTTAAACAAAATACTTTTTTCTTATAACAAGAAATAAGAAGAGAGAGAGCTCACTGTTTCCATAGTAATACATACATATATACAAACAAATAATAGGAGCAATTACTTTTAATAATTCAAGCTAACTGTTGACTTGTTAAAATACTAAAAATTTCGTTTTCCGTACCTATTTCTATTCAGGAATATATATTTCAGTGTACATACTTATTTAATGTAGTCTCCAAGGCTACCTGCTTTATAATGCAATTTGCTTCAATGCTCTAACAGAGAAATTATTTACTGGAGAGAAAGAAGGTACAGCTTTTTTCTTCAGTAATGGTTGTATAATCCCTTCTTGACTGTGGCAAGCAAAATGGGTTGTGCATTCACATAGACTTAATAAGCCTGCCTAAAGCCTACATGCTTTTTTGGACACACACTGTGAACTCAGCCCCAGCATCCACTGATAGCTGGGCCAATTGGCAAATAATCTCTGAGAAGTGTGCAGAGGAGCAAGTGAGCAAGGAGTGGCAACACTTAGATTCCTGCTGCAGCACCCACACCCCAGTGGGAGCTGGGCTTACAGTGCAGTCACTGTACACGTGCACGTGTATTGTGCTACACATGCAAAGGACAAGATTTAAATAAAATCTTTACCCCAGAAAAGAACAAGTTATGAAACAAGGATTGAACTTGAATAAGTGTTGAACCAGATCTTGAAATTTTAAGGAAAAAGCAAAAACGAAGCTTCAACTCCTATTTTTGAAGGCTGCGTTGGAGTGAGTCACAGTCATTGATGTACAGAGATGCTACTGGTTTTCAACAGCGCGTAGGACTATTCAGTCTACTTAAAAAGGTGATTTACAGGTAAGCCCAAGAAAAGAGGACCTCTTTTTTATGGGTACAAACCAAGTCCCCTGGCTCAAAAATTCCTTTGCTGAACTAACTATTAAATGTACAAGCGCTTCCTGCAAAGCTGCATTTTGGTTACCAAAGCTTCACTGCATTTCCTGCTGAAATTCTGGAAGCTGGCATCCTAGAAAAGGCTGAAAGAAATTGCGCATTGTTGTAAAGGTACCATGTAACGAGTCATCTTCATACACAGAAATTTAAAAGTTGAGCTATTAAAAAACCAAAAGTAGAAAAGAAAGTACACCCCAGACTAAATTCCTTTAAAAAAAAAAAAAAAAGCTGAATACCCTTACTGAGCTTAGCATAGGCTAACTTCAAACCAAGGACATGTACACCAAACCCAAGGACAGTGTTCTGTCCAAAGTGTCATATTTCTTATAAAGCAGACATGAACTGGAATGACCAGAGGCCAAGCAGCTGCTCCTCCAGGGACCCGTCAGCAGAAGGTTTGTTTGAGATGCTCTGGATCACGTTCTGTGCCCAACTGACAAGGTTAGTGCACACGGCCACTTGGAAACCAAGTGCAACTTAGGAGAGAAACACGCGTGACACAGGCAAATGCTCGGGAGCAGCTGAGCCACACAGAACTGAGTGTTTTTTTCCATCATTTGTCATCGTATGAGTTCTGTGGCCAACATCCAAGCTGAAAAGAGAAGTGATCCCATATCAAATGACGACGAGGACCCCAGATGCTCTAAGGTTTTGAGAAAGGGTTGTGCATGGTGAATGCAGATCCAAAAGCTCAGCTTGCCTACACAACATCCACACAGCATCCACATTCACTTGGCAGAAACAAAGAATATTAAAAACACATTTTGTTAGGAATATCACAGATATGACTAACACTCTCACTGTGTTTCATATGGAATTACAAAGCAAAACTGACATAAAGTCAACAGCAAATAATTGACCAACACGATCAAGTGAGGCTCTGATTCACTCAAACAAGACAAAGAGGGAGCTGATCATGCAAATTTAAACCTATCACAGCCAGAACTAACAACTTCTTCAAAAGAAACTAAGCATTACAAAAGCTGTCTCTTTTCTGTTGCCAAGAGATTTTTTTTTGCTGTTACCACCATGCTTGCAGAACTGCCATGATTCCCAAAACCAACATTAATAATACCTACAATATTTACCCTCATTTAGAGAGAAGAAACTCCAAGCCTTCACTTGGGCACTGAGACCAGTGTAAGCACACAGGAAAAATGGACCACATCAGAAGCTCTAGGGAATCAAGGAAAACATGCATATTTAATGGATGAGGGGACAAAATAATTTATATTGGGGCAAAAAGAACTGTACAGATCATAAGCACTTGGTGTCAATAATAATGGAAGAAAGGTAGAGAACAACTTGACAAGAAAAGGGTAAAGAAGAAAGGAATTATTCTGAGGATCAATTCATACTATCTGCTGCTTATCAAGAATACTTTGGAGTTTAATGCTCAAAAGAAATTACAAAAGACACATTTATCCAAATGCTCATGAACTTTCTCATACTGCTGCATTAGGGTTCCAATCTGCTCTTGTCTTCCAAATGTACTACTTGCTAATTTTAAATACCCTTTCTGCACATGCCACTTCACAATTAAGAAGAAGCACCATGAGAGGCAGGTTAGGGTCTGTGGCCCCTCCGCTGACCTCCCCACCCATCTGCCCACCATCCCCTCCCCAGAAACAGGAATCAGCAGCCACCTGCTGCCCCGGGGGATTTCACTCTAGATCAAACAAATGATGATAAAGAAGGATCGTAAGTGGAAGACAGGAAAGAGATGTCAGAGAATGAGGGAATCAAAACAGTGACTGTTGCCGTACCTGCATGCCAGTGAAAAATCCATCAAACCTATCAACAACTGAACCAGGGTCTGGGATGGAGGACAGTGTCTTGCTGATCCATGGCTATGTAAGGTCTGAAGACTCAGAACAGCAAACCATGTAGTGTGTACCTGTATGGGTGCTGCAGGCAGCTTTAGAAACACAGAGATCTCACATGGAGAAAAAAAAATCAATAATCAATGCAGCATGCATGAAATAATAAAAGATTAATAAAAGAGACTAGCAGTTGTGCTTAAGATGCAGGTTAAGAGACCAGCATTGCACTCTGAAATACCTCTGTGAAAGGTGCCTTAAAACTGTCAAGCCATGAGATCTGACACACCCAGTATAAAAACAAGGTGCTGCTGGGACTCAAGACACCCTATGCAGTGCAGTGGGACATCAAGGGTATGTGACGGAGGCAGCTGCTTGTTGAGTAGATCTGAAAAGTAGGGTACAAACCCAAAAGATGAAAAAAATGTCAGTGATCAAGATGAAAGGCTTGTCAACACAGAAGGGAAAAAATCAGGATGAAAAAGGAGCCATTTGGTAGAGATCGTAAAAATAATGTACTTCTAGACAGCTTCAAAAGATTTTACTTCTTTGGAATATGCAAACTCAAGCAGGTAAGGTGAGGGGATTAAAAAGGCATGGGAAAAAGACTCCAGCATTCTTACAATCCTATTATGTTTGTTTAACACTCTGTATTGTTCATTAAACAATAACCAAATACATCATTCCACTGAGCCTGAATTGCAAAATCTGGCAAAGATAGACTCAAACATGGATATTGTGTTTCACATCTAAGAAAACTTGTACATTGCGCTCAATACACTTTTTCATGAAAGGAGTTAAAAAAGTAATAACGATAATCTAATACACTGTAGTGAAGACCAAGATGAGTAAGAGCATTCCTGTCTGTTCCCAAGAACATCTCTGGTAATTGAAAATACTTTATGAACTACACTTAAGAAGTTGCACTGATACTAACTACTGCAAAAAAACTTCTTAAAATTCATATTTTTAAATAGAGAATTCCAGAATCATAGAAACATTTAGGCTGTAAAGACCTCTAAAGTCACTGAGTCCAACCACTAACCTAGCACTTCCAGTTCCACCACTGAAAATGTTATGCTTTCCGAAAAACTGACTACTGAAAACACATTTCTCCAAACCAGAAATACCCTTCAAATTTCCAGAAGCATATAGAGTCCAAGGTGTTCATGATGTGACCATCAACTTTATTATGCATGTGCATTAACGTCATTTGCAGTGAAGAGTTTCACTGAATTAAAAAATTACTCACCACTAGTAGGCATCTGAATCTTTCACTGCCAGCTGAGACATTTAAATTGTGCTAAACTCTACACGGGGCAAATATTTAACATAAAAAAATGTTTTTCAAGTTGTCCCTTATGTAATATTTTGAAGAGCAAATAACATTTTTTGGTCTACTGTTGGAGAGTAATAATTTACTTCTGATCAATCACCCATCCATTGCCCTCTCTGTTGAGAAGCCATCATACCCAGCTCATGTCTGGCGACACATTCATCAGTAGAAGCCTGAATTCTGAAATAAACAAAACTTATTTCAATATGACAGTGAAGACTTCACCTACAAATTTTCGTTCCAATTCACGGAGAACACTGTCAAAAAATCGAAAGGAATTGCAGTCTGATACCCTCAATGGCAACTCCCCTGTTTTACCGATTTTTGATTCAAGGGCTTTTCAAAATGCCTTAATACCAGGCTGCAGTTGTTAAGGCAAACCTTTCTCTTTAAAGCAACGCTTCTGCCGCAATAAAACCGCCAACTTTTTTAGCGGTGGATAGCAGAACTCGAAATGGAAACATCTGGTGTCGCTTACGGACACATATTAAAAGAACAGATACTAGATTTCCCTGGAAAAATCAATGGTTGCCCTTCTTCATCGGTAAAACGGACTGCTCATGCGGGCTCGATAGGAGCCCGAGGCACAGATGCTGCGGCTGGGCTGACAGCGAAGCCTCGGGGGCGGCTGTGTGCGGCACACCGTGTTCCCCAGAGACCCGAGGCTGGGGGGTATCTGAGGCTCTCTGCGGTACCTGAGCAGAAGCTGTTGCTGCTGATAGTCCTGCCGGAGCCCACGGAGGAACTGGGCGGGTTGAATTCCCGACTTTCCTCTTCCGAAAAGGGCGATTCGGAAGCGGGAGATACCTTCTGCTGCGGCCGAAGGACCAAGCGGGGGATGCGGCTGCGGGACACCTCCTTTTCCAGCTGCGTCCTCTGCTCCTGCTCGGGAAGGGACACCCCGTCAGGAACCTCTCGGATGTGCCCTCCTCTTTCCATCATCGAGGCAGAGGCAGGCAAATCCCGGCCCCTCCGCCCCCCCCAGGGCGGGGGCAGGACGCGATTTGCCTGCCCCTGCTTCTCCTCGCTCCCCGCCGCGGCGTCCATCCCCGGCTCCTCACCTTGGTGGTCTCCCGCAGAGGCCCCATCGCTGCTCAGTCACGGCGCAGCCGGGAACAGGCACCTGGCATGGGCGAGAGGGATGCGCTGAGCGGGGCTGCGCTGCCGCTGCGGCGCTGGGCTGGCGCTGCCCGGCCCGGCCCCGCCGCTCCCCGCCCCGACACGTGGTGCCGCCGCCGCCGCCGCCGCCGCCGCCGCCGCCGCCGCAGCGCCCGCCCCCGGGGCGCGGGGCAGGTGCGGCCGGGCGGCCCCCGCCGCCCCACCGGGCCTGCCGCGAGCAACGTGCGCGTAGGGGAACGGGCAAAGGGCGGGTGGTGCCGGAACGAATAGGGTGGATGTATAGCCATACACTTAGCAAAGTGCACCGTCAGATTTCTCTGCTTCTTAGTCATAGAATCATAGACTGTTAAGAGTTTGGGAGAGAACTTAAAAATTATCTAGTCCTAACCTCCCCGGCCATGGGCAGGGACACTTCCCACTAGACCAGGTTGCTCACGCCCTTATCCAAGCTGGTCTTGAACTCTGTCGCGGCTGGGGCATCCACAACCTCCCTGAGCAACCCGTTCCAGTGTCTCACAGTAAAGAATTTCTTTAGAATTTCTTCCTATTATTTTTCAGTAATGTGTTTATGGAGCATGTAGAGAAACAGAAACTTACTTAATTCTGAACATAAAAACATATTCGATTCTCAGATGATACATCATGTAATATATTTAACTGCAGTATTTTCTCTCTTACCGTTCATTGTGGTAATTGTTGCTGTCCCTCCTATTGATTAATGCACATGTGGTAACCTTGTTCCTATACTCCCCAGAGAGGGTCTTAAAAAACAAGCATTAGCAGGACTACAATCAGGCTATAAGCATATGCGCACATTGGGTGAAAAGGACTGCTTTTACACAAAAAGGATGATGAAATTCTCAGTATGAAACTCATTTGAGGTTGCACATATATGTCTGCTTATAAGACTTAGTGAGCTTGCAGAAATTGTACTTTCGGCAATCACATTTTTGGGAAAAGATTCCCTGTACATTTATGCTGACCTGGTTTCAGCTGGGATATAGTTGATTTTCCCATGACACCTATAAAGGGCCCCAGTTTCTGTTGGGAACTTCTGTTTGCTATTAGACCATAAATATTAAATACTGTTGCAAAAATAATTAAGGGAAAATGTGCCTTAAATGTGTAGGGCAGAGAGCATAGCATCAGTAATAGGAAAGGTAATGCATTCATTTAGACCTCAAAGAGGAAAGAGGACACTGGTGAGTACTGACGCACTGATTGTTGTATATCCAGAGTCATAATTACTAATTTATTAACCTGGCATCAGAATTAGGTCCATTACTTATGTAGAGCTCCAAGCTATGCTCTGCCAAAAAGATGATACCATCCTTCCCTGGCAGTGACAAGACATCTATAATTCAGAGACGTGAGATAGTTACAGCTGAAAAAAAAAAAGCCTGAAATTCCCGTAATAAAAATTCTGTGCTTTTAAAATATCTTCTAAGCACTGGCATCTACCTTCCTGACACAAAAGATCAAGAATAATTCTGGACCTTTCCCTACTGCTCGAATACTGTTTCCATGGAAAACTGCAAATTGCCTATATTAATCACACAAATTTGCTCTTCCGTTCAGTAGAGATCAGGGCCCCGGAGACCGTGGGCTTCTCCTGCAAGCCACCCGTGGCACATGTGGGGTGGAAATTTCCCACGTACATTTGCAAAGCTGTTGTACCAGTAGTAAGACTAAGAAGAAGCTGTGCTGCAGCACTGCCATTGCCATAGTAACTCAGCTCCAGAGCTGCTGCTGCTGCTGATTCAATTGTCAGAGCCTGTTTTATCTTTTTCTGTTTCAAGCTCAAATTTTTTGCCTTGCTAAGAAACAAGATATGAGTAGTGCAGTCTTCAGGCTGCCTCAGGATTCATAATGGGATGTGATTCCCTTTGATCTTCTCTCCTCTGGGCATAGAGATTTATAACCTTATCATAAATCATGAAACAATCATTAACTTTCAAGGAAACATTTTTTTTTCCCCTCACAGTAATGTATATCTTATAAATATTGAGAAATTAAGTCACTTTTCAGTAATTTATGAATTAATTCACTTTTAAGTCACTTATTAAAATATTTTTGCACTAGTACTGGGAGGAACACATATTTGATATGAACATGTGATATCACTCTTATTCCTCTCTTATATCTTTTACAAACCAGCAGGATCTCTGCACTGCCTATAAAACTAATTTCGTAACCAGTGTGTAACTGAAGAAATCTGTGTGTGCTGGAAAGAAAAAATGTTATGCATTCATAGGGGCCTCAGAAAACCTATGGAACACAGTGTCTTCTTAGCCTTCCCTTGCTTTACTCCCTCCTGAAAAATAACAGCTCTCCAGGAAGCTGCAGAGGGCTGCAGATTCAGCAGAAGCTCCTGGGCTCCAGGAGCTGCCAGGGGAAGCTGGGCGCTGCGCCAGGCCCTGGGGTTAAACCTAATGCTTTCCTGAGTGGAGAACAAGGTATATGAGGCAGTATTTATTCCAGGCCTTGCTACTAAGTTCTTCATTCTGGTCGAGTGCTCTTCCAGAAGAAAGTTGTGGGAGAGAGAAGATGCAGTGAAATACAGAGGATCACACAGTACGTTTGCTGCTACCTCTTAATTTTCTCAGTGTGAGGGGGAATGGGATTCTAGTTCAGCTGGCCAGCAGTTAGCTATGTTCATCAGCAGAGTCACAAGGAACTCATTGCATTGACACTTCCACATCTTCGCTTGATGTTTTTGCAAAGCTTTCTGTGGAATTTGTTTTTCTAAGTTTATTTGTCCCATCTGATGGCACATTGTTTCAAGACATCCACAAATGCTGTTTTCCAGTTTGCTTTCTTGCAGTGTAATAGTTTTGCTCGTGAGCTGCCAGAATAACAACAGGAAAGCAGTACAGTAAAAGTCTCAATATCTTAATTAAGTCCCCAAATACCTCAGTCCAGAATTAGGCACTTCAGAAGAATAAGCAAAACCCATAACATACTCAGGAGAGAATCGCCTAGAGCTCAGCAGTGTGTACAAGAGTACCTTTGCACCATTCCACACAAGTGGTTTATTCATGCTGCCAGCAGAGACCAAGTCTCAACTGTGACCTTCTCTGTGGTATAGCCTTTAATGTTTCTTTTTGTTTCCATGAATTTTCCTTTTCTGTGTAGTAGCTCAGCTTCAGCAAGAAGGCTTCAACTCCTCATTTTTGTTTTGACCAGTCTTTCAGATTGGAAACAAGCAGGACTTGTAGGAAGTCAAAGACAGTAGTCATCCCAGGTGGCAAAAGGAGTGTGACTGCCTTTTTTTTTTTCTTTTGTGTGTGTGTGTGTGTGTGTGTGTGTGTATAATAGCTAAAATGATTAAAAGGCTGAACAAGGATTCTTGCCTTAGTTGAATTCTTACTCAACAGTCACCTCATGCACCTTTGCTATTTTTATGTTGTCATCATTTGGTAGTTGCATATACTTGCAAAATTTGACTGTGGAGAAGTGAATGCTTCCACACTCAGATTATCACTCAAAGAATGATGGTCCAAAACCAGTCTGGCTCATTGCTCAGACCAGGACTGTTTCAAATTTTTATAATACTGAAAGTACTTGAGGACATTTGGGATGGAAACCAGAGACACATTTTGCGATCTTACGTTTATTAGGGTTAGATGGCTTTCTCACAGTTATTTTGAATTTGAGAGTTTTGGTGCCTAAATCTCTCTAGATTCAATTTCATGGGTCTGAGTTTTTCTTCTTTGTTTTGGCACTGGGCTTTCACATGTTGACCAAGTGCAGGCAATACCTGTACTGGCCATGGGCCATGTTTTGGGTTTGAATTACATCACCCTCTGAGGTCAGTGATGAATGAGGCAGAGGGCAGAGCTGGGCCCTGTGATCCCAAGACTATATGATTTCATTAATGCAGGCACATAGCTGATAATGCTTCTGTTGGTGACTTACAAAGCATCTGTACTTTGCCAGCTGACACGTTTGCTTATCAAATATGTCGATCCTGTTTTTCTCTTCAGATGGATTGTATAATACCAGCAGATCTTGCTCAAACGCTTCACAAATGCTAAAAAGAAGACCAGCTGGAGCTAACCATTTTCATAGCAATAGTGTGCACTAGAAATCAGCAGAGAATTACCTGGAAAAATTCTCTCATCTTCTTTCAGAAATACTAGAAAATGAGAGAAAGATGAGAAGACTATGAACATCATTATAAGACAGAGAAAATAGAAAAAGAGAAGGATTGCTTCACATTGGTCTTGGGAAAAATAGTAGAATAATTAATTTGTGACTGACAACACAAATAATAGGTTAAAAATATAAGTAATAGGTATAAGGACATCTTTATAGGAAGCATATCTTGTAAGAAAGGCTCATTGGAGTGAATAGTGACATTTTAAAATTTACAGCCAAATCAAAGGAAAAACATCTGGGACAAATAATAAAGCTCTGCCAACAGGAGGGGAAACTGTTTTGGAAAGCAAATTTGAGAAAAATACTTTGAGCCCTTCCTTAGCAGCCAATATCTCAATATGAGTTCTTAGACTCGGTTAAGAGAACTAATGCAGAAGAAGTGGAATATTTAGCTGAAATAGGGGAGGGATTTTGCCTATGTACAAAATGTAAGATGTCTGCTGGAACAGTGTGTTCAGTGCTATTGGGAAATAGTTCAAGGGAAATACTACTTTCTGCAAGATGTTTATTTAATCTGACTTCTGATAAGAGTTGTGTGATCTATTTGTACTAGACAGATCTCTGTCAGTACTACTCAGTGAAATGCAAACCAGAAAGCAACCTAAAGTTCTGTGCACTCTCAGATGTTTGTGAAGCAGCCTATATATGTAAAAAGGACTTGGGCTGACTTGTGTGACTTCTGCCATCTGAAGTTACTGTGTGAAATCATGAGATACAGAGAGACAGAGTCATGGCAAGCAGGCACGTCTCTGCCTGTGCCCACACTGGAGATGGAGGTGCAAGGAAGGATCTGTGGCCAGCAACTGCCTGGATTTAAGCTTTTTCTCCCCACGGGTTCCAGAGCTCTGCCAAAACCCCTGACTCAGCTCTGCATCCAGTTTGGTAAATATGTGAAATTTGGGTTAAAGTGCAGATTTGATCTGCTTTTAAAATAGTGTAAACACATTTTAAAAAATCCATCTAGAAATGATTGCCATTACTTACTGTAACAGGCACTTCCATCAGGGTCTGTTAGTTTGTAGATGTGCAGTCTAAGTGGCACATAATATTCTGTGCTTAAGTCTTCAGCCTGAGAATAAAATCTGGTATTGCTATATAGGTCCAATTTTTCAAATTCATAAAATGGTTGTACAAGCAGGACACATATTTTGATAATCTCTGAGAAGATTACTGCATGGTCCAGTGTAAAAGATTAGGAGTGGCCTTGTTATGATTCCTAAAATCCAACCATCTAAGCTCAATAATGGTATCCTACTGCAACATATGGCTTTTTTATATAATGTAAATTCTATACAGATTTGCAGGGGAGCTTGGGATGCAGCTGTGGTGAGGTCCTGAAAAAGATGATGGTGTGCAGCTATTTCCAGTAGATGAGTCCTGGTGTAATCTTCAGCCTTAATTGGTTTTAGTTTTGGTATGATATTGCTGAAACCTTAAGACTCAGGGAGAACAGATTGGTCAGCGACAGACACACACAATGTCTCTTACCTCATTTTGAAAGCTTTTCTGCTTTGGAGCAAGTGTTCATGTTTATCTTGGCTCAGTGGTATCAGCCAAGCATTATTTAAGCTGGAGGATACAGACATGGTGGATCTGAGAGACATTTTTTATATTAAGTCAGAATAAGTGAGAAAGTAAATAGTGGTGGTATTCAGCAGTTAATTATTTCTGAATGCTGCATCTCCTACGGTTATCAAGGAAATTATTTTAGTATCTTGCTTTATTTTCATCAGTATTTTATGCGTGAAATTATGAGATACAGAGATGCTTATAGTATATTGCCCTACAGAGTGGACAGAAAAAGCGTTTGATTAGTAACTGAAGTGCAACTTGGATATTTTTAGTTCTATCTGGAAACAAATACAATTTTGAAAGGATTTTTATGACTCCAAAACAGGTGTCTGAGAGGTGTCTTCTTATTTAACTTGCAGACCTAACTGGATTTCTATGTTCTGCTGAGTAAAAAATTTATTTCTGATCTACTTTTATTCTGTTCTTAGCATGCAGGTAGAGAAGAGTCTGACTTTGAACCTCTTCACTGTGGAAAGGTAAAGGATGCAGTGAAACGTGTATATCAGAAAGTTTCCCAGGAACTGAAGCACGCTCTTGCAGAGCTCTTAAGGTAAGTTCAAAATTAGTTGAAGACATTTAATATGTTTAAGAGTATGAACTCTCACTGACCTGGAGTCTAACATGGTTCTTAAGAGCTCTCTCCTTTGCATCAAAGTAATGCCTTGCCAATTTCCGCATGCTTCTGCCAAAATGTAATGATTGGAATCAGAATAAATTTCATCAGTTTATAAAAACACTTACCCAGGCACGAAAGGCAAAATGAGATACCATGATGGTGCAGGAGATGGCATCTAGAATGTCCCCACAGACTCTTCTGTGTGAGGCAGAAAGCACTGCACGTGCTATAGCCAAGTGAGATGTGATACAGGAGGTGACAATCAGTTCTAAGTCCCTGGGAGGCAAACACAAGGCAATGGGGAAAGGATGTCAAGGGTGCTCTGAGGCACTGCTGGTCAGATAATTATATGATTTCCCATGCTCCATAAGTGAAGCACAAATCCATTTCAGCTGCGACTGAAGTAAGAAAACCAGCATAAACTGTACATAATTGCCAATGTCAGTAGCTGTCCAGCTTCAGGGAAGAACCGAAACTGTATTAGCAGAGCATTGTAATTTGAGCACAGGACAACTAAATTGAATTTAACCATATTTCAAAGGTAGCAGCAGGAGAATCAAAGTCAAAGCAGAAGCTTTTACCTTGGCCCTTTTAAATGGGAAAAATATAAACAATACTTCGTTCCTTCTACCACCACCAAGTACACTTTAAAAACTAAGAATCTTGCATAATCTTTTATCCTAATCTTCTTATTAATTACTCTATTAGTCCTTCTGGGGTTGCTTTAATACAAAGATATGGGATATTCGTGAATATTTCAGTACTGAGGTTCAGTATTGAACAAGTAGGAATTTCTATATGTATATTCATCTTTAAACTAGTTCATAAAAACTTGAATAACTCAGAAGAGGAACCAGAAATATGTTTGTTATTTTTTTTAATTTATTCAACTGACATTATAGTATTTACATTCTGATCTTATTTTTAGAGCCTGGTCTTACCTCTATCAGCTTCATAGTATTGGTGTGTATAAGCCAAAGAGCATAACACCGTTACTCTCCTCCTGCCCTTGTTCCTTTCTGTCTTTATTAACATTCTTGGCTAGACACCCAGCAATGTTGTCCACATAGGCACTCTCTGAGAAGGCTTGGAGGTGATATGTTAGCAGGGTCAAAGCCTTTTTATCTATTTTTTTCAGTATCTTTTTCAATGTGATATTGAATAGGGCCCTGAAATGCTACTTCATATAAACAATAGGTGGTAATATTAATAGGAGTAAATGGTTAAGCTTAATGGCTTCAATTGAGATTATTGGGATGCCAGTTGGGCTGCAAATTCTTAAATAGTCAAATGGAGTGATTACTAAATGGATCCAAAATCACTGGTGTAAGGGTTTTGGAACAGTGTATTTGTAGTTCACAAACTACACTAACCTAGGTATGGTTCCTGACAGGTAATTTCTGCTTGATGATATCCACCCACATAACATGTGAATAAGGTATGTTGTTATGTTGATACTATCCTCTCATCCCCTTTCATTATGATAAGTGTGCCATCTGGGTCAATTAAAAGGCAAATGACATGCCTTTTTGTTTTGTTTTGTCTAGTTTATATATATATATATATATATATATATGTAGGCGTCTGCTTTAGACAATGGCAATATCACATGTTCCAAAATTGTCAATAAATAACAGTGAGACTGCTTTGATTCAAAGCCTTGTGAAGTTTCTGAGAACATTGAATACATGAAGAGTATAAATAAGAGTGCCTCACTTTAAAAAAATATGTGTGCTTGTAGGGCTGCTGAAGATTTTTAATGTTTATAAATGTCAAGAAGTAATGAGAATTTTAATCTTAATTTTGCATCTGTTTTGATAATTTTATTTACCTTCTAATTTTGTAATTTTATTTCGTTTTTTCTCTAAAAGAAGACAAGATAAACATGAAAATATTTCCTACTGATAATGAATTGTTGACCATGTCATATATACTGTTGATTTATAGTGTGGTAATTAAGCTGAATGAACTGAATGCGGTTTGAGCCATGAATTATGTGTAACAGTGCAAGACTCCATCAGCCCCCCTTGGCTGTTCGCTGGGACTCAGCTGCTTCGCAGGCAGTGCCCTTCCCGTCGGGAGAGGCCCTTGGGCTGCAGCCGGCGCGGAGCAAGGCAGCGCTCCTGCTGACATGTGCTGGCTCTCTCTGTGCTGCTCCAAACTGGCTGGAGGCGCCCAGCCAGCAGTCCCCAGCTGCACATGTCTGACACCCAGTCCCTCGGCTCCATTTAATTGCTAATTGCAACAAATGCCTCCTAGAACTCGAGTGCAGGGGCATCTGTGTAAGTGTAGGCACAGGAAGGAATCCCGTCAGAGTTGATTTCCTATCCCATTCCCCCGGGAGCTGCTCTGGGTACTGCGCCACCTGGCACCAAGGGATTTCAGCATTCCCTGCTGCAGCACAAAACAGTCTTGGCCAAGCTTTAGTTCGGGAAAGATAAGGGATTGGGCTCAAATATTTCTGAAATATGATTCAAACCCACAGTCCCTGTATTCTCATAATTACCAGCACAGCTGAAAGGTTATGTTCTGCCCTGTAGTTCCTACCAAAAGTAAGGCCTAAGCCTTAAAATCACCTACTGAGGAATTGTAGATACTAAGAGGGACTTGAATTAATACAGTTATTGCACACTCACTGGTGATAGGAATTTCAGAAGATTCTAAACCCTTGTTAGTCAAAACATATGTTAATAAAAATTACCTATTCTACAGATTAGATTTCCTGTTTTCCTTGTAGATTGCTGTCTTAATCTAGATGTCAAGTGGTCAGTGGGCCTTTAAAATTATTTGAGGGTAACCAATGCAGATTCAGCCTTTCAAAAGTGTTAATTTTTCCTTTGCAAAGCGCATGGAATGTATTTAAGTATAGTAAATGATTGATTCCCTTTATTATTCAATACACCTCTTATCTTTTCTTGTAATTTTCATATTAATATAGATATTTTCTAAGTCATTATGATAACAGTCATTACCATGACTTTTAACTGTGGGTTTGAATTGAGTTTAAGCAGTAAAGAGCACCCACTGAACCCACTCAAAACATGAGTCTTGAGTTCTCATGGAAGACAGATTTAACCCACATCAACGCACAATGACACAAATGCAGGACTTTGATGCAAGGAGGACTGCCATTCTGCTTGTGGCAAGTCTGCAGGATTTGCCCTCAGATCAGTAATAAAATTATATCACTGCTGCAAGATAACTTAAAATCTTCATAAACAATATTTAAATTACACCCAGTGTTACTTTTTATGGTATCAGTAGAGTTAAAAGAAACATACTTTGAGCCTGGACTCAAGAGAGAACTTGTGACAAAATGAAATACAGCTTGCTGAAACCTACTGTAAGCAAATACCACAAGCAGTGCCAAACAATTATGTTAGTTTCACTTTAAAAGTAATACCAAATAGAAAGAGAGGGCTTGCATATTCATGTCACCACTGTTTTTAAGTGGTACACCCATGAATAAGGCTAGCAATCATCTGTCAAAAAAGGCCATTAAACCATAAACTGTTTATACAAATATCCAATACAGAAGTGAGTTTTAAAGACTTGTTTTTTAATAAGGAAGAAATGGATTTGAGTATCAAAACTGCTTTTTAATACAATTTTGGAATATAAAAACACTGTTATTTAAGAATTTGTTTTCATTACAGTTTAAATAGAGGTTGGCTTCTCTGATCCTATAGACTATTTTTTGACTTTTCACTGTGAGAATTTATGGTGTAACATCTGCATTTTGCAACAAAGAAGCAAATAGGGGATTTGTGTTCAGTTCATGCTTTGTACATGGCAACAGTTTTGAGTTTATAAATGGATTTTGGTAGACATCACTGACACTTACTTAAAACACCAGGTAAGGGACAGGTGTCAAACCCAACAACTTGTGGCGTACTCTTGCCCAAAGATACTAACTTTTGTATGATGTTGATTGGTGTGGGATCTCGTGCTCCTGCCTCAGGGACATGATGCAATTTCTCATCAGATACTCCAGTGCTTTTGCAAGCAGTCTGTATCTGAGACCTGGCCTTGACCTCCAGAGAAACTCCCTTCTCCACTGCAGCAGATGAAACTGAATGTGGCTGGAGAATACTGGGCTTCGTAATGAGGGGGCATTTTATCTTTAGAGGTTGACAGAACACACTGATAACAGTTTTGATTTCAGAGCTAAGATCAAGTTTTTTTTTTTTTTTTTTTTTTTTTCAGAATCCCTTGTTTTAGCCAGCTGGGAATCTTCACAAGTAGGTTTAGCAATGCTTCAACAGAAATACAGGTACATCAAGGTTTTATATCTATATTTTTCAAAAGTTTGTATATTGATTTATTTGTTGCCCCAAATATGTATTAGAAATCATCTTTCCCTTGGACCTCACAAAACTTCCTTTTCACAGTCTATCACGAATCAAAATTATCTACATATCACTAATCCTACACAGTCTAATCTCATCAAAATTATTATATTCAGCTATAACTTTTGTATCATTCAGTACATTTTCAGGGTTCCCTAATTCATCTTCTCCCAAGTACTGTACAATTTCTCCTTCCATCTTCTCTCTACTTCAATGTGTAACATATATTATTTCAAAAGCCTGAAGTTTGTTTTAATCTAAGATAAGAACATTCAGGGATTTCAAATTTAGTAGATTTTTTGTGCTTTGTTATGTGAAAACAATCACTTACAGGCCCCCTTTCAATGACAGGCAACTAATAACATCAGCAGAGGTGGTGTTACTTCTTTCTTCTTCAATTAGAATCTCATATTCTGTAGACATAGGGAGAGTAATTAAATCTCTCACTGTTTTTTTATAGTAATGTGTAAAAAATGCTGTTCTTACTCTTTTGGGGTTTCTTTTGGTTGAGATGACTCCAAGATATATAAAAGTCACTGTTTTCCAACCCAGTTGTCAAAGAATGAGTCAGAAGTCTTCAACTGGTACTCTCAAAGTTACTTTATTATTTCTTATCTAAAATATTTTCTGTCTGGCCTACTGAGGTCTTTTCAACAGGTCAGCCCAAAGCACACTCTGCCCCCCTGGGACAAGAGTTACTTTTTATATTACAAATTATATGTTAGTTATTTATGGTTATGATCCAATGTCTATCACCTATGTTAGACAGTTACATTCTACTCTAATCCAATTCCCAAGTGCCAACATCACCAAGAAGATAGAAGTTAGGAAGAAGAAAGAAAGAAAACAAGACAATACCCAAGTCCTTCCATCTTACCTCTTAAACACCCATAGTAAAAATCCCCAAAATTTCCTTTTTCACTCTACAACTACTACTATTATACTACCTAAACTTTTGTGACCTTTCATTCTTCATTCAAAGGTAGTAATTTGTTCCACGAGTCAAATTCAGAGTCACAAGAGTCCTTGACTACATGCCAAGATCTCTGACCCCCCTACCAAGGCTTTAAAGCCCCTTAACTAGAACTCAGATCATCCAAGACTGTCATAGAGACAATCCTGGGTTCCAACAATACTCCTGTTTTTTTCACAGTTCTTAGATGATGGGATGCCTTTCCTAATTTTTCATAATGATCACTTGCATCTGCTTTTAGTGAAGACATTGTGGTTTTTCTCCAGCTTCTTGTTAGAAGCCACTATTCAGTTCCAAATAGGACTACAAAAAATATGAACAGTATGAAGTCATACTTGGAGTTGTTCCCACTCAGAAAATGCTTTTAGATTAAGAGTGCAACCTCATTCAATATTTAAAATAATGGCAATACTAAATAAACCTAATTTCTGTCCTATGGAGTGAAGAAGTTAAGTGGCACCTTACTCCTCAGAGTAATTAGGAAGTTTGCATGGGAATAGAATGGGAGTTGGTTTAGTGTTGCAAACAACAGAATATTTTTATCATCATCATCCTGCAGGTTCTGGATCTTGGCAAATATAATTGTCTTTGTAATAATTATAAATGCATTTGAAATGTTCTAAGTGGTGAAATGGCATATTATTCTGTTGCTTTGTATGGAAGTGTTGGAGCAGCATGAGAGAAGCCTTGATTCTGCAGAGGTAATTGTGTGCATGTGCATTCCCTAGGATGTGTAGAGGCTCAGGCATGTGCTTATCTGGTGACACTCAGCTTTTTTGTTGCTGAATGTAACATATCAGGTTCCTTCCTATCATCAGTCTGTATGTGGTTTGGTTTTCTCCTCTGTTGAATATAAAAAATAATACTCTCCAGATGGTGATGGAAATTATTCTAGGAGTAAGAATTTCAGCTATACCTATATTGATTCTGGTAGATGCATGTCTAACTTGCTCTTGGAAGTGTCCAGCAATGGTTTCCATGATCTCCCCAACTACATTACTCTTCCACTCTTTGTTATCCTTACTTGGTGTTTGAACTTTCTGTGCTGAAGTGTTAAAGTCATTACTTGTCCTGTCCTTGACAACCATGAAGAATAGAGTGCACTTTTTTTAAGCAACTTTTTATGCACATGAATATTGCCCCCTGCTTATCTCAGTTCTTCCTTATTCTGTTCAGCCCATGTTTCCTTCATTTATTTTCATTTATTCTGTTTTAAAACAATCATTGTATTATACACAGATGACATAACTTGTTAGGATTATTATAAATTCTAACCATTCTTCAAAGTTCTGACAGTCCCATTCAGCTCAGAGTTGTTGGCACATAGCAATATAGTCCTTATTTTATTATGGAGGCCACTAATGGAACTGTTTGCCAGACCCAGAATGGATCCCTGAGGACCCTACTGAAATACATGTTGCCATTTTTTACAATGAAACATTGATAACTGTCCTCCTGGTATTATTTTGTAACTGGTTTCACATCTAGTAAAAGATAGTTCTACCTCTATCATGTGTCCCTAGTTAGCTTTGAGAATGCACTGTCAGTGCACTGTCACAAGTATTAAAATCAAAATATATCACTTCAGCTGTTTCTCTCTTACTGACATGCCTGTGACCCTGTCACAAAGGAATTTATATTGGCTTGACATAATTTTTGCTTAACTAATCCACACTGACTCTTAGTCATCTCATTCTCTGCCGGATGCTTTCAGATAGTTTCTAGAAAAATGATAATTTTGGATAAGATTGGGAGGGGGGAGGAATTGAAATGAGACCATCACCATGGGTGGCTGTCAGATGAATGTCAGTGGATAATACCAGAATAAAACCTACCTCTTTAGACTCTTCACCCTAGATGCCCTCCAGACTGCAGCAAGGATCCTTGCTGCCTGGGCATCAGTAACAGGCTGTGTCTGTGCCAGCCAGCCCTTGTGCCAGGGACTGTTTCCTGGCACATTCATTTGACTCCTTGGGATGCAGCTTCATTCTTCTTAACCTCTTGTATCCCTTTCCAAAACTGAAATCTATCACAGTTCTCACCAGTGGTAAGCACTTGATTGGCAAGTGATCTTTTCAATGAAATGAAACTTGGCAATGTGTTTATACTCACTGAATGGTAGATTAACAGTTCAAGTTTTTCTCTTATGATTGAAGTCCTCCAAATGTTCACTGCATCACTTTTCTTTTGCCCTTGTCTGAGAGCAATAATTTTGTCTTGAAGTTAAAATCTGTTATCTGATAGTCCTTTTAGAGTGATTTTTATTAAGTGTTGGTTCAAGTTCTCATTTTCACTAAAATGTGACAGCTTAATAGCTATATTCATCTCACTACATTTTAAAATTATGTCTGGTGGGGTTTTTTCTAGAAAGTGAACATGTCAAAGATGAGAACAAATAACAAACATATATATTTGCATGCATTATATATAATATAATAAGTATATTTATCTAGGTATAAACTTTATATGTGTTCTTTTTAAAAATAAAATAATCATCAAAATCATTTAATGACATTGTTTAATTAACCCATACCTATAGCACAGAAAAAATGAGGCAGTCCCCAGATATTGCTGGCACATTCCCTGGATGCTCCTGCAAGCAAGCTGCAGCACTGCCAGGTGGGGAATTTTGGGGGAGGATGTTCACATGTCCTGTAGACTCAGGCATGATGGTTAGAACAGGTGCCTTAGGAAGGCTGTAGTTGCTATTCTGTTCCCAGAGCTGTAAAAACGTGGCCTTGCTGTCCCTTTTCTTCCCTTTTGTGACTAAACTAATGATTAATACTCATTGCCTCCAATTAGGAGTTTGTTCTGCCAACTTGATTCAGACTAGGTGACCTAAGTTCCTCCATTTGAAAACTCCTATGCATTTAAAAATAGGCAAGGATAATTCAAAAGCAAAACCAAAAAAACAAAAAAAAAAAAATAAAAAGTCAGGTGAACTTTGGAAACAGTTTTCCATAAGTGAAAGACAAAATTATTAATTCCAGAATAAAATCATTATGCAGTTAACATTAATAATATGGCAAAGAATTCTCTTATTTGCTTTCTTGGAAGCATCACACAAAAGTGTTTCTGCTGTTAAGACTGGAGGACATACGTCTGTAAATGTGGAAACTTATGCAAATACTTAAAGCATGGGAGAAGAGAGCTCATAGATTCTCTATGCTGGTCATAAATAGTCATTAGCCTGGATCTTTTGTCTGCTTGAATGTATTGCCATCTTTCCTGTTTTTATTCTTTAATTATTACTGCTGTTCGTCAATTTATGAGGGTAGGGGATCATAATAACATTTATAAAAGTAGGAACACCATATACTAGTGTATCTAAAAATATCAGAAACATTCTAATTTAAAAGGTGAGATAGTGCACTATTTTATCTAGATACTTCCCATTCTAGGAGACTTCTGGGCTGCAGGCTGAGAAAAATTAAAAAATTTGGGTTTTGTAACTTGTACAAACTATTTGATGGATAAGGAGCTTGCTGGATGGCCACAGTTTTAAAATAAAAGAGAGTAGGTTTGGATTGGACGTAAGGAAGAAATTCTTTACTGCGAGGGTGGTGAGGCGCTGAAACAGCTTGCACAGAGAAGCTGTGGATACCCCATTCCTGGATGTGTTCAAGGCCAGGCTGTGTGGGGCATCCACAATCCACAGAGCAATCTGGTCTACTGGACAGTGTCCCTGCCCATGGTAGGAGGGATAGATGATCTTTAAATATCACCCATCCAAATTATAATAGATTTTCCAAACCAAACAATTCTATCATTCTGTGGTTCTATGATTTTTTGCATAGTCTTTAAATTGGTACATACATGAGACATAAATTCAGATTCAACATTAGAAGATGTTAAATCTTTTTCAAATAACAGGCAAATTGGTCTAAACAAAATTCCCGACCTGAAAAAATCTGGGTATAATTTGTCTGCACTTGTAATATGCAATTTGAAAGGGACAGGGCGGATACCAAGAAGCTTCAATTAGCAAGGGAATGAATTAAAGAGATGAGATAACAGAACACACAATGATTTTAATGGACTTCGATCTTCATTTTGAGGAAGGAAACTAGCCAGGGAGCCGTTTGCAGAATGTGTTCTCCGTCACCCTCTCCTGGCTGGCTCAGGAGTGGCAGGTCGGCCTTGGAAAGGGCCAGGTCTCTTGGGGAAGCAGAAGATGACAGACTACACCTTTCCATTTTTAATGGAAAGTTGAAGTGGAAATTAAGTGGATGAGAGAAACAAAATTATTTTTGTATTTTCTGTAGGTACCATGAGCCTATCTGCAGGACTGAAGGGGGATTGTTTTTGTCATAAGGAATTATTCATTTGGGAAATGAAATCACACGTTTGCATTCTCACCCGCTCGGACACAGACACAGAGCAGTATCTGCAGTGTGTGGTGATGCCACAGCACTGGCGCTGCAGACAGGTCACTCCAGTGGGTACAAGCACATCCACCTGCCCTGTGCCTTCCCAAACAGTGCACCCACGGCTTCCAGTCACTGAGCACAGGGTGTCCCAGGGAACAGAGTACAGGGCTTTCAGCTTCTGGGAGGAGCAGAGCAGTAAAACAAAACCTGTGTACTGTTGAAATTGGTTTAATGCCTAACATGAATAATTTCTTCCAAGTATGCAAAATGGAGGGAGAAAGAACATTTTCTAACCAGGTAACCACTTACTTCAGTTACAGCTGTAGTCCTAAAACACAGTAATTGCATTAGTCTTAAATTACACTTGATGCATATGAATGTAAGAAAGATGTTATGAAATGAAAGGCAGGGCTTTTAATATCAGGCTGTTTTATGAAAATGCTGACATTCTATATTGTAAGAATGTCTCAGACAAATAAAAGTTAAATGCTTTTCATGCCTTTAAGGGATTTTGGTAAGGATGTTTATACTTAGAGATATATGGAACACATAAGAGTAAATTAATCTCTTATAATATATATATAAATAAATACATATAGAAAAGATTGCATCCAAAAGAAAATATATTCCTAAATTACTGTGAAGATGTGAGTGATTTTCAAGGCCTTTGATAGCCATTTTCTCAAAAAAGTCAGAATAAGCCAAATGCAAGGTGAGTAGTTATGAGAGATTTGCTATCTTTGATCAGCAGGAACATCATGATGGTACACAACAGCAACTTCACATTGATAACAAAGTTAGCCACACTTCAATACACAGCCAGAGCCAAAGGCCAAAACTCACACCCAAATTAACACACAACAGGGTAAGCACAGCGACACCCCGGTGACAATTTACAGGTTACAGGACTGGTGCTGGTTACCAGTCAGGGATATTAGAACCAAAGAATCATGGAATTACCGAGGTTGGTAAAAGCTATCTTAGATCACCAAGTCCAACCAACCCAGCACTGCCATCACTTTCACCATTAAACCATGCCTCAAGTGCCATTATCCACATGCTTTTTGAACATTTTCAGACTCCACCACTTCCCTAGGCAGCATGTTGCAATGCTTGGCAAGCTTTTTCATGAAGAAACTTTTCCTGATATTTGATCTAAACCTCCCCTCGTACAACTTGAGGCCATTTCCTCTCCTCATGCCACTTGTTACTGGGGAAAAGAGACTGACATCCAACTCATTTCAACATTTTTCAGTCATTTAATCAGCCTTCCACTCAGAGTAACAATAGTCATGCACCAATGTCTCCATAGACATGAATTTGACAAAAAAAAAAAAAAAAAAAAAAAAAAAAAAAAAATCACACCCCTTTTGCTGTATGAACAAAGGGGAAGGAGGATTTTTTTTTTCCCCTAAGGCATCTATTTCTACTGTTATAGAAATTATTACTATCTGAATAAGGACATAAATTGGTTGGAACTCATTTATCAATATTCTTTTCATGTGCCAGCTATTTTTAGAGTTTTAAAGAAATTACATTTTTGGCACTTGTGCAGGGGAAGAGAAAGTTCCTAAAAGATTTACTTACTCCAGTGTTAGGCAGACAAAGGCAATTGTCCAACCCATGAATCACAGAGAGGACTCAAGGGATAAAGCCAGCGGCAGTGAACCTCTGCAAAAGAACCTTGGCACCCAACATATCTGCCTTGGTGGCCTTCATCAGAGATCCTACCTCTTTGGTTTTTAGGAGGTAAAACCTGATGGTTTTTAGTGAGTAAAAGCACTTTTCATTCTTTTAATAGACTGAAATATCCTATGATATTTTCTGCTAGAAATTTTTGCTGATTAAAACAAATGTAATAATTACTTTTACATGAAGAAAAAAGTTTAGATAATGGGAGTCATCTTGATAATCTAGACTGCTGCAAAAATTCCTGCAATATTTAACATTCATTTGTCAAAACATTCAGTTTGAGATAGAGAATCCGCTTTCAACCCAAATGAAATTAAAGTAAAAATTGTAGTGATATAATTGAATTAATATAAACATAGCTATCAGATACTATTTTGAGTTTTTTGAAACATAAGAATCAGATCTTTTATACTTCCCTTCAAAATTCCACATTTGAATTCAAACCAAATGCACGAACACCTTCCAGAAATACTGCAGAAAAGTAGGTCAGGAAAAAAAAAAATGCATTGCTACATTCAATTTTACAGAATTTAATGGTATTGCAGTTTCCAGACTGTATTTTTTACCAGTTTCCAGACCAAATTTTTATAGCAATTCACTAAAGTGGCACTATTTGATGACCCAGTCAGCAAAGCACCACTGTAGCTGATATAACTTGAATTAACTATTATTATTTAGGCGTGGAAAAAACTTCAAAAATAATATTTTCAATACTATTTTTATTGAGATTTAAGTTATCAACCAAATCTTAGTATTCTACAGATCAGTAGCAAAATCTTAATTTCTATTTATCATATCAGAATGCTAATTCCTTTTATGGTATAAATGATTTTAAAGAACTTAAAACCAGTTTACCATTCTGCTGCTCTTCTTTTAGGTAACATGAGCCATACAACCTTTGAAATGCACATAAAATAATTTATTTCTTTTTGAGGAAAGCACAGAACCAAGATTTTGCTGAACATGTACTAGGAGTGGTGCTCTGTTAACAATTAGATAGTTGTTATACATGAACATTGATGCCTTCTGGAGTCTGACCTGGAACAGAGACCAGACAGAGCAAAAGGATAAAGTAGGCATTTATTAAAAGGCTTTACTGGGTACAATTGGGCAGCCCAAGAGCCCAGCTGGGCTACACCAAGGTGAACCCCAAAATAGTCGACCAATCACAAGGTCTCACACTTTCATAATTTTTGGTCCATTAGGATTGTCCAATTACATCTTCAGATTATGAAGCTCTATCCTCCTTGTTTTTTCTCCTCACTTCACTGTTGGGTGTGTTCCTGGGCCTGAAAGTTGTATTGGTTGTCCTTGGTACCAAGCTAGAAAAGGAATTAGTTTGTCTACCTACTCTGTGAAGAGAGATTAGTAGCATCTAATATGAAACCCAGAATTACACAGTAAAACAGCACAGAATATGAAAAATATAAAAGATAAAACTTAAGGCATCAACATAATTTGCAATTGCTAATCAATTATTATTAGTATTTATATAAAAATCCAAGTGAGATTGAGAACCAAAATATTTTAAATTACTTAGTTTAGAAAGAGAATCGGATAAGAGAAGTAGTGTTTCACATCCATGTGCCTGATTGAATGCTTCTTCAGTATCTAATGTAAGACACTGGTTGGCCTTTAGACTTGCCTGTATGAATGGGGGAAGGGGCAGTGTAAGTGTACTAGCTTGAAATCAAACCAGTGGGAGATTGAAAGCCAGAATTACAATTTTATAGGAAAAAAATTAAAATAAATAAATAAATGCAGTAGTACAAGAACACTGACAAAGACAGAATACAACCTGAAGCTCTATGGTGATAGCAGTCCCAGCAGAGTGGCTCTGATAAAGTGGTGACCCTGTAGAAATACTGGGTCTGAAGATCCAGCAGTAGCTCTTGTCCTCTGAGAGTCTAGTCAGTAAGCACTGCTCTGGTGTTCAGAGTCTCAGCTTATATCCTGGCTGGAATGCTTGGTTCCTCCCTCTGGGCGGAGCATCTCCAATGGGTGGTGAGTCATGTTATAAGGCCTGATGGGCCCATTAACAGGAGATAATCCAGAGTGGGGGAGGCAGGGAGCACTGCCTCACCTGGTTTCAACAGTTCATGAAGATGGGGATAGAATATACTTCAACCCAGGACAGCAAGTACGGCAAAGAACCCATGAATATAAAAATATGACGTCTCTGGCCTCTTTGTCTATGCTTCAAATTTAGATTCTCTCACACAAGTGTGTTCCTGACACCATTATGGAGAGCCTCTTTGGTAGTCGCCTATTTGGAGATTGAGAACATTATCTTGGTGGTACCTCCTTTACCTCAGCTAAGGAGTTGAGCCACAGCCAAGGAAAGTACAACACCTGAAAGCTTTGATAATTCTCAGGTGGAAGTCTCCCAGCCTATTTGCTATAGCCATTCAATCAGTTGCACAATATTAATTAGAGCCAGAAAAAGAGCTGCCTGTCTGAACAACTCAGCATTAATTTCTAAAATTGTTTTCCAAACTATTTATCATCTTGAAGAAGATTAAAAACTAAGGGTCAAATTTTTTCCATGAGTAGAGAACGGAACAAATTTATCCCATTATCTGGCAAATTTTCACAGGGACGCTCAGGGTCTCCTAATGGGTTGTTAGTGGAATTTGAGTCAATTTTCCCCTTCTATACTAATGTTTATTGATGCAATTTTTCTGCATTTTTCTGAATACTCAAAATCTTCATACACACAAATGAAAGGAAAAACTTTCTTTTGTCATTTTCTGAATCCATGGCATACACAAATGAGACATATTTATGAATTTCTCAGCTCTACTTCTTAGAGAAAAGCAATTATAATTAATTTTTTTCACAAAATTGATTGACTTTAGTATGGCAATTCTATGAGAAATAGCAAGCTCCGAAGCAAACAACCAGCATTTGTAATCTCAAAGCCCATTACCATCAGGTGAATTATCTCTTTAACCACCTTTGGTCCAAGAGGATATATTATGTTGCCATCTTCTTTGTCATTATACAAAGCAATTTAATTAAGTTCATAATAAATTCCACCTCTGTTCCCTTGCAGTTTATGTGAAAAATGCAATTAATTTATTTTTGCAATATCGAATCTTTAATAAAGACAAACATGCAAAATAAAATATGTCTCTCAGTTGTTTTGCAACCCTTATAAGTAGTTTTTATTACAGACTAATGTATTTACTATGGAGAGATCAAAATTTAGTGAATTTCTCAAAACTCCGTAAGCAAACCTAACACTATATTTACTTGTAAAAGCAAAAAAAACCTGACTCCAATGAAATCACCATGGTTCAGTTCTAAGCATGTTTTCTAAAGTTGCTCCAGGTGTAATGGAAAGTTATAATTTCACAGCCTGATGTGTTGTTCTATTCTACAGTCAGCACAGGCTGAAAATCAGAGTAGACTCTGTCAAACCTGTGTGTGCACACACAGCTGTACAAAATTACTGTCATGTTCCTTCTTCACAGGTGATGAAGCAAATAATCCATATACTAAAATTGGTTCTTGAATGATCCTAATAAAAGAAAGGAGTCAGGCACAAATCTTCTGTAATGTAGCAAGCTAAATTGTATTAATTGAACTACAGTGATGAGCTCTATGCTTATTTTTATTATAGATGCAAAGTCAAAATGATTTGAATTACATCACCCTTCTACTAGTCTAGAAAAGTTCAGCCTGTAATTCAGCTGATAAATTTGAACACTTGTTTCAGTTGCCTTTTTGTATGGAACATTTTGTTTGCATTTTCCTTGAATAAATTAAGATACTTTAGAATCTCCCTATTAAACTTAACCTTTCTGAAGAGTGAGGATAATTTATGCTTGTACACTTATGCATGCTGAGTTTATTTACTTCATATCTGTAGAGATTTAAAATCTAATAATGATCTTGAGTGTATATAAATATTCTGATATTTATAACATTTGATAAATATTACCAGTGATTCAGTGTATCCTAGATTATATAATTTATCATAAGCCCTTCCATGCAGGAGAGTAAGGTGAACTAACACATCAACCAGCTACTGTACATCTGTAGCTTTCCAGTAATTGGCTTTGGAATTGGTTCCTTCTCTCAAATTAATGGAGAAGAGCCTTTCAGTCTTCAAAGGTAAGCTTTCTTAAATTATGTCACACTTTTTAGGAGATAAGAGGGCACATGGAAAATTACTGTGGAAAAAATGCTGTATGGTTTCTTACTCTGTGCACTCAAACTCCAAGCGTGGAATGGATGGTAGAACTAAACAGTATCACAGCCTTCCCTGTGGACTATTGACTGTGAAAGAGAAAATTACTGTGAATTATTAGGGGAATTTACAGCAAATAAGCATAGCAGATCAGATGGAGCACCTTTCCCCTCTTAATCCCTAGCCTAGTGTTCTGGTGTAATTTTGCTATGTCAAAGGTTCTAATCAAGAGCAAAGTAGGCTTAAGCTTAAAAGTAATAAGACTTTATTAACTAACACTAAAAGAAAGAAAAAAAAACAACAAGAATGAGGACGGAACCATCAAAACACTCTTCCTCCCTCCCCACAACCGTTTTTCTTCTTAACCAACAATGTAAAGACAACAACACTCAGAAATCTCAGTCAGTTTTTCACTTCGACAAATAGTCTTTTTTTGGTTCATTTAGAGAGAAAAGTATTCTTTGCTAATGCTATGGAAAGCTTTTTAATAGAAAAGAATTTTTGTGGCTTCATTTTTCTCACAAACCGCAGGTGCCCAAGATCTGCCTTTATGAAGTCTTTCCCATCTTTCACAGTTTTTCTTCACAACTGTGTTCTCGGTCCATATCAGCTTATTGGGGTGCATTTTTTTTTTTAAGGATGAGCCATTCTAGCATCCTTTCACCCATCTCTGGAACAGAGGTCTTCCCCTTTTATCCCCGGGGCTAAAGTTTCTCATCAGACTTCTAACACTGGTGCCTCTGCTCATGATTGTGGCTAGAATGCTACCAACCCCCCAAAGCATTCCATGAACTTACTGGGGAAAACTCAAAGTCTGATATATCAAGTATATCTGTACCATAGCTTCACAAAAGAATTTTACAGCCTAAGCTTAAAACAAACTTTTCAAAATCCCCTCAATCTAAAATATAACTATTTTCTTACCGACTTTAATTTTATGTAGTTGTTCTTAGAAAGTTTCACCTTCCTTCTTTTCTTAGCCTAAGAGAGAATTAGTGTTCTTCCAGTACAGAGTTTTGTAACGCTGAGAAATAAAAAGTCAATTTTGTCCAAGTCTTGTATCAGAAACAAGCTTTGTGACTTTCTGTTGGCCACGTGCTCTTTTGCGGACTCCGTGTGAGCTGTGCCAGCTGCTCTCAGTCTGGAATGGGGGTCAGGGCTGCTCCTGGCTTCAGGGCCACCTTTAACATGAACCACGGGAGCCACCGGTGCTGGTGCCCATGCACAGCTCCTGGTGCCCATACAGGTGCTGTCCCCATGCTCAGCTCCTTTGGTGTCCATACAGGTGCTGTCCCCATGCTCAGCTCCTCTGGTGCCCATACAGGTGCTGTCCCATGCTCAGCTCCTCTGGTGCCCATACAGTGCTGTCCCATGCTCAGCTCCTTTGGTGCCCATACAGGTGCTGTCCCCATGCTCAGCTCCTCTGGTGCCCATACAGGTGCTGGCCCCATGCTCAGCTCCTTTGGTGCCCATACAGGTGCTGTCCCCATGCTCAGCTCCTTTGGTGCCCATACAGGTGCTGTCCCATGCTCAGCTCCTCTGGTGCCCATACAGGTGCTGCCCCATGCTCAGCTCCTTGGTGCCCATACAGGTGCTGTCCCCATGCTCAGCTCCTTTGGTGCCCATACAGGTGCTGTCCCATGCTCAGCTCCTTTGGTGTCCATACAGGTGCTGGCCCCATGCTCAGCTGCTCCCGATGCCGACACAGCCTCAGGCTGGTGTGGTTTGGTGGTTCAACTGGAACAAAAGCTCTGCAGGCTCTGCCGGCTCCTTTGCCCCTCCCGGACGGGCCCGGTGTGTTCCTCGGTGAGGGCTCGGCAGCCGCTCCCGCCCCTCCAGGAGCGGAGAATCCCGGCCGGGCCGAGCAGGCCCAGCCCGCACCCGGCCCGCCGCCGCCTCCCCCCACTGAGCCCAGGGCAGAGAGGGCAGAGGTGTGTGCTCTGACAGCCGGGGGGAAAGAGACCTGCACGGGCTGCTTGCAAAGGGAATAAGAACTAGAAAATGCTTTCCCATTGGTCCAATAAAATGCCTGTCTCAAACCTAGCCAGCTCACTTCCCTGGGCTGGTCAAACTAGGACACCTAGTTATTGCTAGAAGCAATTTTTTTTCTGAACTGAATCTGGGAATCATAAGTTCTATCAAATACAGATGGAATAAACTCATTTTATATAATTTCAATGTAAGTAAAAAAGAATCTACAGAGAACCTTTCTTTAGGTCTTCTGAACAGCAAAGTTTATGTGTGGCTTTGTGACAAAACTGAAAACAATAAAGAATTGAGAGAATATTTTATTTCACAGATGTTAGCTTTATTGAGGTATCCATTCATTATAGCATCCAGAACCAAAAACTTGTTTGTACAGGAGTCCATATGAACTCTTTCTATGAGTCAGATAATTCCAGTAAACTTCAAATGAGACAGTGTGTCTCATTTAATATATTGGAGTAAAATCTGTCATTCGTTGTCATGTACTTTATTTATGCTGACTTCAGCAGGGCTAACTAGAGTGAAGCAGAATGTGAGTGTGGCTCTGTGAAGCACACGGCTGTGGGCATCCTTGGCATAGGGAACTTGAAATGTAAATGGGAATTTCAGCTTTTATTTTCCTATGAAGATAGCACAGAAAAGGAAACCTGGCTATTCCTGTGTGCAAGCTTATGACAACAAAAACTAGGGCACCTGTCTGTGGTGGTGTTGCCTACATTTTATTCAAGATCATAGACTCTTCCCATAAAAATTCATTGCTATTCCCTCCCACCCTGTAGCATATTTACTACTTAACATCAAGGAATAAAGTAACAGTAATGAGCTTCAGTGTAAACTCTCAACAGATCAAGTCAGAGAGAAGAGCATGTACTTCATGCTGCTCTTCTGAAGTTTACCATGAGGAGCTCAGAATCAAACACAAATGATGTGCTTCTGCTTGTGAGCCCGCACCTCCAAAGGAGAACGTGTTGCTTTGGCAGTTAGGCAAAGCTGGGCCTCGTGAGCACCGTTAACATTCCTACTTACACATTTTGACCTCCTGAGAGACTTTGAATTTAACACTTTGATGTCAAGTATTAATATTTAATGAAAAAAAAAAAGAATAAAAATCATTTTGCATCAAATAAAATAATTATATAGACTAGACCAGACTAAACTTGTTCAGTTGAAGGGGATTTACAAAGTCCTTTATCCAATTACCTGACCACTTCAGAGCTGACTAAAGGCTAAAGGATATTAAAGGCATTGTCCAAATGCCTCTTGAACATTGACAGGTATCGCAACCTATCTAGGAAGCCTCTTCCTGTGTCTGAGTACCATCTTGGTAAAGAAATATTTTCTTTATACACTTCAGAACTCAGCAAAATGTAAAAACATTTACATTTTTTTAATGTCAGATCTTTCCAATAATATTTCACTACCTGAAAAATTATAAGTCTAAAAATTAGTAATCCTTAAAATATATATAAGGGATCTGCAATCAAATTAATAACTATTGTTTGTCTGTCAGATACTGTATAGTTATGCTGGATTGTACAAAATATCTGGGCTGTTTTTCACTCATCTCAAAATGCTGCCTACATTGATAAAGACTATCAAAATCAGACAGTAGAAGATGATCTCTAAAGGCTAAAAAGTATCAAAAATAATATATTAAGGATTATTGTAACAGTCAGAGATTTAGATTTATGTGTTACTTTTTGAGATGAGACATGCTGATTTCTTGATTGCTGTATTATTTTGAGCTATGAACATGAAGAATTTCCAAAATTAGTTCCCTCCCACAAGCATTATTTTCTTAATCATTTTAGTGCTGCTCCCTGGGACAAGTCCTGCTGATTTAATTCAGGAAAGCAAGTAGAGCTTGGACCAGCAGTGTTGGTACAATAAGAATGATAAATCTCCTTCACAATTTAAACAAGAAAAGACTTGCCTTTTGAGAAGAGATGAGATAGCACAGCAACAGCTGTGTTCTTCTTAGAGAACCCTGTCTTGGACACACTGGTGAAATATATTTTCCTTTTTGATCTGGATCCAAAAAATAAAGCTGTTTAAATACACTTAGCATTTGGCTTTTGCACCCTTTCCAAACAGAAAACAGAGACATGCACTGAGTCCTTATTTGCTGAACTGCACCTTTGTTCTAGGCAGAATGCTAATGGAAAACCTGCTACTTACACAGCTCCTGCTACTTGGCAGAGCAATGATTTGGTCTGACAAAGAGCTTCTAGAAAAAATATCCTGTTAATAAAATCAGACCCACTGTGCTGTGCCCTTTCAGAATGAATGTGGGCAGAAACCAGCAGCAGTTCAGGGCATGAACAAATGAATCTGAAGGATATAAAAGCCTTGGCCATGGTAGTGCATGGTAGTGTTTGTTGCCCTTCCAAGAAATTCTTGTGGAAGTATATTCAAGCAATAAAAATAAGATTTGATTGCTGACTATTTCTATCCATTTCTTAACATGCTTCTATCAACTCCATTAAGGCTGTCCAAAGACAGTTTGAATCAGACATGTCAGTCCTTTTCTGGAGTACCATATCCCTTCTGTAAAAAACAGAGATTGTTTAAAATGCAAAGATGCAAAAACAGCTGTAAGGAGATGATCTGAATCAAGAAAAATACAACATAAAATTAGGAACACCTTTTTTTTTTTTTTTTTTTTTCATTAAGTCCATGATAGTATTTGAGTAATTTAATTCTGTGAGGCATAAATCAGTGGATTATTCTGGTTTGGACAGTGCCCTCTGTCCCATGGCAAGTGTCACAGATGGGATTGGGGAAATATACTCTTTCCATCTTTCCATACTCTTAATGAATCTACTCCCATGCTTTGAATATTGTAAGTAAAAAGAAAGTTGATTACATTGACATTTTTTTTTCCACTTTTTAGTAAATATTCACAAACTCCTAAATAAAGGGGGGCAAAAAGGTTTGAAAAGTAACAGTTAAATCAGAGGATAGCACTGCTATCCTACTGTTTAGCGGCACTCTTATCTACCTCAATTCCCTGGGGATTTTCCAAGTCTACAGTCTAGGTAGCTCTTTCTGTTTTGGGGGATTTTGTTTTCTTTGTCTCAGGAGTGCTTTTCTGCACTGTTTGGATGCCGTGTGGATGCTTTATTGCCCTTTTTTTATGTGAATCTCATTCATGTCCTTTTCTGGCCACTTGCCAGCCAGAGAACAGCTTCTCATATCCCATTTATCTTCCTAATAAGTCTCTTCTTGAAACTCTTAGGGTCCCCATATAAATTACTCACAATCCCCCTGTGGAAGTAGCTGCTGTCTTAAGTGCGCCCTTGACTCAGGTGTTTGATCTTGTCTTTCTCGGATCTCTTTGAAGTACTTTTTTAATTCCAAAGGGAAAAGAATATAACCTGAAATCCAGGTTTCTTGTTCAGTTCAGCCCCGATGTTGTCCTGTTGTCAAGAAAAGCATAGAATTTCTCGAGGTGCAGTTAAAATTGGCTAATTGCTGACACTTGATCCCAAGAATCCTTCCACAATCTAAATATGACTATTTAGTTTAAACCTAAAGCAGATTTTGAAAAAATCACTAGGAAAAATCATGGCAGTGGGTGCCTGCACTAATTTTGGAGAAGACTGTTTTATTCTAGCGACATTGGTATCAAAAGGGGTCTGTTTTGGAAAGGGATTAGCACTATTTTAATCTGCTTTAATATTCATAGAATCATAGAATGGTTTGGTTTGGAAAGGACCTTGAAAGATCACCTAGTCCACCCGACGTGAGGCAATAGCATATAAAGATGTTTATATAAGAATTAATGTTCTGCCAGAGTATTTTTTTTTTTTGTTCGTTCGTTCGTTCGTTTGTTTGAATCAGCGCAGGAGAGGCTGCCAAAACGTATCCCTCTATCTGCAGCACCGCGGACAGCGCCCGGCCAGCGCCGCGGGAGAACCGCCGGGAACAGCGCGGGAGGAACGCGTGCGACGGCCGTTAGTCCTAATGAGATGCAAACCAGACTCCAGTCTTACGGGAACCGCGCTTCTGCAAAGAGCATGATTGATGATAATGGGAAATGGACTCACCCTTGGACATCCTGAATAGAAGAGCTGAGTGATTTGCACCTCTCTGAACGCAATGTCGAGAGGGCTTTGAAACGGCAGAAGACACATAACGTAGCTAAGTGTATTATATATACACTGAAGTCCACTCAGTATTACATCAGATAAATTTTATCTGTGGCATAACCTGAGTATTTCACTTAGATGAGTCAGAGTGTGCTTCATAAAACTTATGCTCCAGGGTAGATGGCGTGAATTGCAGAAATGAAAAGGTATAAGCCAAATATTACTTACATATTATGTTCTTTAAAGGGTTGAGTCTATATAGCAAATGGCAGAAGTTCTGATGGCAAATAACACAATTCACAAAGCCAACAAAATAACATGCAAGCTGATCAGGTAGTCTTTCAGAAGCATCTTGGATGATTCCAGTGCTGCTCTGTTGCTTAGCAGATAGGTGGAGGGACTAATGTTTTCTTAAAAAGCTCTGCCTTTATTGCACATGTACCTCTGGCAGTGGAGCACATCCATAAGAAAATCTCCTGATTTTCCTGCTTGCTAGATTTTGGCTCTTGATGAAAGATCAGAGCTCATTGCTGTCATACAGCACATGAAGAGGAGTTTGAGCTCTTTCATCTGAACTCAAGTATTTTTCAGGCCCAACTTAAAACAAAAGGGCAATTCTTCAAAATCCATGAAGGCAAGATAATTCAGTGGAAAGAAAAAGTCATTTTTTCCAGTGTAAAAAAAAATGGATATATGGTAGTTCTGGATAAGAATAAATGGTCTTGATTTTGTATGTTTAAAGCAGTACTTGATGTTATTCTTGAAGTTTTCACGTACACATTAAATTGGCTTTTTATACATAGGGTTGTAGCTGCTTCTCCAAATCTGAAATACAAAATGGCTTTCAAAAAAGCAGACATACTTCTGAGCAAGTGCAGCCTGTCAAGTTGTGTGCATAAAAAGAAATCATCATATGACCTCTTTTCTGTTCAATGTGTTAGCTGAAGTGTTTTTGTCACAACAACAAGAGAGGGGGCTCCTTGGCTCCTTGCCATATGTGTCCTTTTCATACCTGGAGCCATCAGCTGCTTGACTCCCCTCCCTTTTTTCCTCGCTATAGTTCTAGATACAAAATACTTGATAAATGTACATTTGCTTCTACATTAATTATAATGGTTTTCACACCCCAATGTTAAATTAAATGTATATATGAAGCTCTCAAAAATGTCTGTAGGCTTTTGGACAGAAGTGAGATAATTCACAGTAGTATTTTTAGAGGTGCTTGTGTTTAAAAAATGTGTTTTTTTTTTTCCCTTGAGCTTCACAAGATCCTAGGATGCACTGACAGATATTCTTAAACACAGCAATAATATGGTACTTTAACAACCCATGATCCAAGCACAAACTGAACAATAATCATTCGGCCTTATACTGTTTGTGAAGGACAGAGAAGGAATGAGGAGCAGTGCACATGCACCCCACCAAAACTCCTGGTGCAGGTGTGGAGAAGCAGAGTGAGCTGTGGAGCAGGCATGCCATCTCCATAGTAACAGAACGGCAGGGATGATGAGTCTGTATTGAGCATGCACTATTCCTATTGCTATGCAATATCTTGCCTCAGGAATTTTTCTGTGCAGTCTCCAAACAGAACCTTGCTTTTCCCCTAAACCATCTGGAAATACAGAGATTACAGAGCAATCCTGTACTGCTAGACAAGATTGAATAAATAAAGGCAAATTTTATGTCAGAATGCTAAGCCACTACAAAGGTAAAAGCCATAAATCTACTTGTTGAAGAAACGGTGGAATAAATACTGCACTTATCGAATAAAGAGTTATGTGACATTAAATGCTTTTAGATTCCTTTTGTTCCCTCCCCAGTCAGGAAGCTCAGCTGTAAATTTTCCAGTTGCTCAGTGAAAGGAGGTGGGTTAGAGAGTATGTTCCCCACAACCACCTCTGTGAATCACTTGACAATATTTGTTGTTTTTTCATCAAACAGGAAAGAAGATATGGGTTCAAATCAAATTACCTAAAAATATTAATGGGGAAAAGTATTTTATAAACATTTTAAACACCTCCATTGTCTTGGAACCCGGTTATTGGTGATTACATCTGTGCAGCTCCTTGTCAGCAGACTGAGCCTACTCTGTGCACACACCAGATTTCTCCACTTTTCTCCAAGTCAAGTAGTACCCAGATAACTAATAGTGTGAATGTATACTGTGGTGCACCTCTCATCAATGTTTTATAGCACAGACTTACTGTCATGCTCACCACAACTTCTGGGGTGCAGATATGTGCTCAGTGTTACCATGGGCAGTTGAGCTGATATACCACAAAGAATTTCATACATTCTGTTCCATGGTTAGTGCAGTAAATTTGTATGCAGGAACCCCATTTCACATAACATGCCTGAGATTCAAGTTTGCACACACCAAGGGCTGAACACGATGCAAAACCCCACAGCTGGAACCATGACCTTTCTCTTTGCTTGTAATTCTGAATATAATGCTTATATTTAGAATCTCCATATCTTTTTTTACAGATTTTGCCCTTCTATTGGCACCTTTCTCATTTCTTTACCCAGCAAATTAATCTCTTTTCTCTCTTTGTGTACTCTAAGATTTTCATTACTCTACTATTTTTATTGCTTCTTTTTCTGGGATTTCCTACTATGTCTGTAAAGAGAATGTCAGCATGGCCAATGGGCAGAAGGATTGGAATCCCTAAGGCAGGAAAATGTAATCTGATTTGCACAGTATTTTTCTGTAATGGTGAATCTTCCACTGAAGCATCAAAAAGAGGATTTATACACGGTCAAGAATTTAACCCATAGTTCCTAGATATGATGGTGACAAATATGTCAGAAATTCACCCTAAAAGACATTATTGGTAATATGCACAGTAAATTAAGTATGTAGATCTGCCTATACTTGTTCCTTCTAATGACTAGATTCTGAATATTTTTCTGGCTTTAAATGAGATATTTTAATTACATTTCTTTTTTAATCTGTGTGTACTTATTTTCTGAAAATACCAAGTGGTGATACATGAAGCTGCATGTCTTAAGAAGTGAGAAGAATAAAGAAAAGGTTTCTGAGGTGATGTTTTTGATACTAACATTTACTGACAAGTTTGTTACATTACCCAGCAGTGCTGACCTTATTATGCCAGTCTCATCTTCAGGCAGCCTCCATGCAGCAATGGGAAAAGAGGGTAGCCTACTTTTATAAAATACGAAATGTGCACAGATCACAGTGCTCACTGAAGCAAACACTTCTTATGACTTTAAAGGAATAATAATAATAGGGTATTTTTTTCTTGTAAGAGAAAATCTGCTACTATTCAAAGCAGTGTGCTGGATTATAACCAGATAGGGAGCAATTTTGCCTGAGAATTCAATGAATAAGGCTTTTGAAAATAAATCTCTAAGCCAGATGTTATTAACAGTGGCATGTATGTTTATGTGCCAAGGTTTTGGGAGCAGGGGGGCTGAAGGGGTGGCTTCTGTGTAAAGATACCAGAAGCTTGCCCCATGTCAGACAGAGCCAGTTCCAGAGAGCTCCAAAACAGCCACTGGCCAGAGCTGAGTCCTTTAAGCTTTATTGGCAGTGCCTCTGTGATAACGTGTTTAAGAAAGATTAAAAAGTGCTGCACAGCTGTTGTGAGAGACAAGTGAGAAAATGTGTGAAAAACAGTCCTGCAGACACCAAGGTCAGTGAAGATGGAGGGGGAGGATGTGCCCCAGGCACTGGAACAGGGATTCCCTTGCAGCTCATGGAAAAGTCTGTGGTGCTGCACATTGTCCCCCTGCAGTTCTTGAAGGACCCTATATGAGAGGAGGGGGATGTGCCCTGAGGGCAACTGTGGCTCCTGGAAACCCTACAGTGGAGCAGATTCCTGGCAGGAACTGTGGCCTATGGGAGAGGATCCGTGCAGGAGAAGGTTTTTCTAGCAGGACCTGTGGAGGGCCCACATTGGAGCAGTTTGTTCCCAAAAAACTGTCCTCTGTGGGAAGGATCAACACTGGAGAAGTTTCCAAAGGACTGTATCCTGTAGGATGTAACCCATGCTGGAGCAGTGGAAAAGCATGAAGAGGAAGGAGCAGCAGAGACAAAGTTATGAGTTGTGACCTGACTCCAACCTTCATGCCCCATTTCCCTGATTTACTTGGAAGCAAAAGAATCAGGAGTGAAGCTAAGCCTGGGAAGAAGGGATGATGGAGGGAAAGATGTTTTTAATTTTGTTTTTATTTCTCACTTTCCTACTGTTATTAACTGACAATAAATAAAATTAATTTCGCTGGTCATGTCTCTTACTCATGATGGTAATTGGTGAATGGTCTCCATGTCCCTAGCTCAGTTTATGAGCTTTTCAATGTTTCTTCTCCCTGCATCCTGCTGGGGAGAGAGAGTGATGGAATGACTCGCTGGGTGACCAGTGACCAGTCAAGGTCAACACATCACAGTGTACTTCAACTCAAACAAACACTGCAAAGGTTTGTTGTCATTCGCTTCTTACACAGAACACGAATTGACAGTGGACTCTTGACTTACACAAATGTCAGTCCCTTATCTAAAAACTTTCATACCTTTCCTCTGATTGATGGTGGGCTCCAAAGGCTTACACCAAAGATGGAGCAAACATCAGCAGTTCATTAAAGCCCTCTGCCTTTTCTCTGTTGCAATCCCACAGGCAGCACCACACAACACAGATTCCTTCCTCTCTCAGCACAACCTGCTAGCTCCAACACCACCACCTCTCCTCCTAGCTCTTTATACATTTTCTCTCACATGCATGACACCTGCGTGCCCTTTTACTCTTTCGTGGTTGGTCAATGCTCATCAGCATTCCGTGCTTCTCCTTCAATGCTGCTCACCTGTCTTATACAGCTGCACCCCATTAGGGGTGAGGCTCGGCCGCAGCCCCTTTCCCTGTGTCCCATAATCTGTTCTCCTACAGAACAGAATGGGTCCTTTTATCTCTTTTTGTGGGTAAAATTTTTAATGAGCTTTAAAAAAGTAACAGGTTGCAGAGGCTTTCTGTTCTTTGGAATACCTTTGGTCTAGCTCTCACCATCTTTCATGCCTCACTGAAAAGGGGTTCACATTCTCAAGCTATGTACAAGTTTTATCCCTGTCTGAGAAACTCATGAGAGATGTCAGGGGAGTTGGAAATAGATGATCAAGGTTCCTTCCAAGCCAAACCATTCTATGATTCTATGATACATTTAGCTGTTACCCAAGGCCCCTCCTTCTGCAAGAGGTTCACAGAAAAACTGATCAAAGATAAATATATATCCAATCCCTGGAAGCTGAGGAGCTGGCTTCAGACCAGAACATGGAATTCAAACTTCATCAGTGGTGCAAAGAGAGGATGGTTTTATTTTAAAGGGCAGAGGAAAGACATCCATTCTCTTCCTCCTTAACTCCTCTATATCATGTGATATTTACAGCCTTGTTTAAGGGAGTTAGTAAAATTCAGAATAAGTTGGTAATATTGTATGAGTACTCCCAGGAGGCAACAATAAACCAGATAGTCACTGAAAGCTTGGCTTACAGAATAATACAAGAATTAGCTGTTTCTTTATAAACCAATTTAACACCTATCTGCAGATAGATCAGGATGATATGTTGTAACAGGTGATATAGAGTTATCTGAGCTTTATCACATATGACAACAGGACTGTAAGGAAATTTGTAATTATTGGCATACATCCTGCCAGTGAATGAACAGCAGGAAGAAAGCAAATCTGGACAGTCTTGGTGCAGTATTTTTTGTTCAAAGCACTATATCTGTGACTGCCTAATTCAGTCCCCTAGTGAAGATCACTGCTGGATTCTTCACTGACATTGTCTCACCATTTCCATCTATTTTTCACATTTTACTCCTGTCTCTTTAGCTCTGATGTAGTTCCATGATCCATTCAATGGACCTGAAGCCCTCAGAGCTTGGGAAGCTCCAGCTCGTACATACCACCATGGAATTAGTGGCAATACAAACCCATCAAAGAAGTTTCAATTCAGTCCTGACTTCCCACAGAAAATCACACCAAGTTTAAAACATTTGTCTCTTGTTTTCAAAGTACTAAAAGACTTCGGTTCAGAGTCTAAAAAGTAATTTAACTTTCTAGGTTGAATACAATGACTGAAGATAAAAGAACGAGTGAGTGAAACAAGTTAATCACTTAATACAGTACCAGAAGAACTTGTATTTTGACAAAGAGAAAAAGGATAAAACACAGATGCACTTGTTGGTAATCTCAGTGGAGGCGACATAAAAACTGCCTTTTGTCACCAAAGCGGATCACTCGTTTAGATAAGTGAACCATGCTTGTGAGAAGTTTGCCCAGGAAGGGCTTACCTTATATTTCAGTGGAAGAGCAAGGATTTCAGTTTTCACAACTGTCAGTCTGTGTTTCGATGTCTCATATCCATTGAGCTGCATCTGATACCTCCTTGATGATAGTAGCCCTGCAAAGCTTTCATGTTTCAGTTTGACTCAGATCCCAGCTGATGTTACTGACATGGAACGAGATCTTCTGCTCTGTTAGCTCATTTCATTTGAAAGGGAATCCTAGAATTGTTGAGTTTGTAAAAGACCTGTAAGATCATCAAGTCCATCCAGTAACCCAGTATTCCAAAGTCCACCACTAAACCATGTCCTTATGTGCCACGTCTGTTAATTGTCTCCAGGGATGGTGACTCAACTGCTTCCTTGGGCAGCCTGTTCCAATACTTTACAGCACTTCCAGGGAAGAAATGTTCCCTAATATCAAACCTAAACTTTCCTGGATGTTATGGCTCATATTTTTTTTTCTTCTATTGGTTTATTATTAATGGTTTTAATATTGATGGTTTGTTCACATGTTCCCCCATGTGTACCCCCAAATTGGTTTATCCCTGAAAGCTGTATTGTCCTATAAGCTACTTTTTATGGTAATCCCCTCCCTTTGTTCTAGTGCCCTCCCTATCAATCATTGTTACCCTGCCTTTGTTCTGGTCCCTTCCATGTCACTCCTGCCTTAAGCCAACCCTTTGAGTGTTCCTCCCCGGGGCGTTCCTGGGGGTTCCCTATCTTCGACACCCCACTGGGACATGTGACCTGTTCTCCCCCCCTTCTGTAATTGGCCTCAGGCCAGTGATGTGACCCTCCTCAGCCCACCCCTGATGCTTCCCCCTTGGTTTATGATTTGTACCCACCCCCAGAATTGCCACAGTTTTTAAATCTGTGCAATGTTGTGACCCCTTCAGCTCCAATGTACCTTTCCTGATGGAACCTCATAAAGAGAGCCTCCTCCTTCTCCTTTACCCACCCCCTGATGTGGGTGGCAGACCCTGCACTGTAGAGCAAAGGGCTTTAAAGATTCAGCTATTGGTAAAACCCCAAACCACGGCTGTTCCCCCCATCTGCCACAGCACTGGTGTGATGCAAAGTGGCCTGGGCGCCAGTGGGCTACATCACCTGGACACAATTTGAGATGATTTCCTCTTGTCCTATCACTTGTTACTTCACAGAAGAGACCAAAGCCCACCTCACTGCAACCTCTCCTCAGGGAGTTGTAGAGAGTGATAAGGTCCCCCTGAGCTTCCTTTTCTCCAGACTAAACACCCCCAGCTCCCTTAGCTGCTCCTGTCAGCTTCCAGCTGTCAGTCTGAGCATTAGAGTGGATTTATACTGTTACACGCTAAAGAAAAAAAGTAAACCTGATTTTCTGGAGACTCTTTTTTCAATCACTTGCTGTTAAGAAAGCTGGGAAGCTTCTTGTTACCAAATTTAGAAGTTGTGCATTTCTATGAATCAGTCAAAGTGAACTTTGGTGCTAAGGTAACCAAACATTTCAGATAAGATAAATGAGGGATAAAATGCTCTAAATTCCCGTAAAGCACAAATTGTAAAACAACATGTGAAAATATTATGAGTTTAATGAAGGTGCATGCATGCAGAGAAGGCAGGTATTTACTGTTAAGAACCAAAGTAATGAGAAAAAACTCCTCCTTTCTTCAATTAAATATTAAGTTTACTTAACCTTCTATTTTACCAGTCTCTTTAGAATTAAGGGAAATGTGGTATATGTTTTCCTCTGATGCCAAATATTGCTGTGAAATCCTAGTGAGACTTTGTGAGTATTGTCCAGAAATAAATTTTCATTCCTATTTTATGAATAGGATAGAAAAATACAAAGCTGTATAAATGTACCTTTTTTCAGGCAGGTGGAGGGATGCACCTTACCCCAAAATACAGTCTGTTTGAAAGAATATATTGCTTAGCTTATCTAAAATTTATAGATTTAACTAGTCTGGATTCCTGTGCTTTTTACATGAAGCGATGGTGATGGCATGCTAGGAGTATTTTACTGAACTTCAAAGAAACCTGACAAAGAGAGAAAAGAAAGTGAGAAAAGTTGAACACTGATCAAACTTTCTACCTGTCAGCGGTTGCATTTTAGATCAAAGATGTTATTTATGTGCAAAAACTGTAGTCCATCTCAGTAATCAAAACCATTTCTAACACCACAATGAAAACAAAGCCTAGAATTGCCTGCTGTTTTTTTCCCAGTGTTTCCATAAGATTTCATCATCCCTCCTCCACTGACAGGAAACAGGAACCCTTCAATTGTTTTCTTTTTATTTTCTCATTATCCTACAAAATGTCTGTGTTCTGTGATGAAAATCTCTAGATCCACCCTCATGCAACCTCCACTGTATTCATTACTGAAAAATCAAAAAATCTTAGGTGTGAGGATGGTATCTCTCTTCTCATGAAACCCTTCTGTTCACATGCTGTGTAACACAGAGATATTTGAGCCTGATAACTCTTGATGTGGGTTCTGCTGTGTGAGCTGATCTGAATATATCTTCACCCAGAGAATCTTCTTACTGATTCTTCTGTGCTGGTTTTGTCTACAGTCAGTTTGTTTCAGCAGCACTTCTATTTCTACTCTTAAGCATATCAGTTCTGTATATTATCTGCAATTTTATTAATTGCAGAATGATATATCCCAGATATTTTGCATTTAGACTAAAGTGTATTTTAAAATATGTGACAGCATTTCTTTTAAATTATAATGTGGTGGCCATCCTTGATATAGGGTTATTCTGAATTTAATGCTGAGTACTTCTGCTCTTACAGTCACAGTTAATATGAGAAGAGTAGGGTAGCAGTTATCAGAACATAAATATATCTATAAAGTCCCATCCCACCCCTTACCTTGGAATCTAAAAATTCTTAATGGAAGACAGGAGTAGCTGACAGTAAGCAAAGTCTAAATCCCATGCAATTTTTTCAGGCTGTCTGGCTTTCCTCAAGCTTGTCATGGGGGCTGTTCAGTAGAGACTGTATTTTCATGTACTTCGATGCATTGAGGAACATTGGAACTCAGTAACTCACTTTAATTTTCTTAATGTTGTGGTTTCAATTTGAAACTGGGTGGAAATACCAATTTCTGTTCTGGTTTGATTTTTTTTTTTTTTTTTTTTTGCCAATTTCAAAGTTTTCAATCAAGAGCAAAGCAGGTTTGAGCTTAAAAGTAGTAAGACTTTATTAACAAATATTAAAAGAAAGAAAAACAACAAGAATGAGGATGGAACCTTCCAAACACTCTTCCTCCCTCCCCACCCTTTCTTTTCTCCCAGCTGACAATGTGAAGAAAACAACACTCAGAAATCTGTCAGTTTTCTACTTGTAAAACAGTCTTTTTTCAGTTAACTTAGGGAGGGAAGCACCTCTCGTTCACTATGGTAAATTTTTCCACAAGAAAACAGTTTTCTTGTAAATCCATTCTTCATGAACAGCAACCGCCCGGATCCTTTTGCGTTCATGAAATTCCTCCCATGTTCACAATTGTGTCTCTGGGCCACATCGATGTATGGGGTCTAGTTTAAAGATAAACATGTCCAAAACAAAGGTTCTCTTTGTCTTTGGGACCACCTTCACCTCCAAGGAACAGAGCTTATTTTTCGAGGGTAAAGAGTCTTTATCACTTCATCACTCTGTTCAACTTCTCATGAAATCAACAGTCCCTTCAACATTTCATTCCTTTGCTCAGATCTACAATTTGAACTCTTTTATCTCCCCCATACTTCTTTATGGTTTAAAGGAAACATTTTAATGTGTTATAACCAACTACCATAGCTTACAAGAGTTTTTTATAGCTCAAAAGCAACTTCCCACACTCTTTCCACATGGACTTTCACTCTTTCTTGACTGACTTTGATACTTTATGTGGTCTTTACACATATACATTCTAATTTCTCTCACTGGAGAGAGGATGGAGGCTTTCCAAGTCCCATCTGTGGTCTGATGCACTGAAAGAGTTAATAAGAAACAGCATCTGGTCACAGTAGTCCATGGTGTCATGTTTCAAAGCTATCCTGGGGGGGACTCTCAGAGGGTTCAGGCCCAGAAGGCAAACACGGAAAAGTTGGACAGATTTCCGAAATTCTCCTTCACCCCTCGGTCTCATCAGGTGCTCTGGCCTCATCGTGCCTCCCCTTCCCTCCCCCCTCTCTCCCCAGCACAGCCAAGGCAGGTTCAGCCGGGGCCAGCAGCAGAGCAGACTCTGTGCCGCAGATGTTCCCAAATCAGCTGAGCCTGCCTGGCCCGCGGGGCCTCCCCCTGCCCCACTGAGCCAGGGCAGAGAGGGCAGAGGTGTGTGCTCTGACAGCCGGGGGGAAAGAGACCTGCCCGGGCTGCTTCCAAAGGGAATAACAACTAGAACATGCTTCCCCATTGGTCCAATAAAATGCCAGTCTCAAACCCAGCAGATCACTTCCCTGGGCTGGTCAAACTAGAACACTCATCGAAAGTAAGCATTTATGCTCCTTTGCTACTGAAGAAAATGATAATAAATTCATCACTACAGGCAGATCCTGAGAGCTCTTCAAAGCAACCTTGACTTTCCAGTTTATCTCTTTGGTTTGGCTATAAGGTTATTATGGACTACTTATGCCTTGCTAAAGCCACTTAAACAGGTTTCCAGCTATTCTATGACTGATTAATCTCATAATACAGAGCCATTAGGCTTGTCAGGTGTGAGGTAGCCTTGATATGGCTGTGCTGGCTGCTCCCAGTCAAATTTTTGTGCCTGGAAATGTCCTCCAGGACAGTTTGCCTCCTAATTTTCCTGTGGACAGATATTAAGCAAACAAGCTTCCTCTTTTCTTGCCCTTTGAAGATGTGTTCTACATTTGCCTTTATTACATTCACTGGGGGTTTCACCTAACTTCTGTGACCTTACAATGTTGACTTAGAGTGCCTTACAATAGCAAATGGCAACTCTTGTACCCACAAACCCATCTCATCTAGTTCTATAGGCTTTTTTACACACACTTTTCTTAAGTGATCTCTAATTTTGTTCAAAAAGTCAGGGCCAGCTGCATAGTGGGAAAGTACCTTCACGGTTGATCTTAATATGGGAACATTTACACAATTTTCATTACACTTGGGAGTTATAAAAGCACCTGTAAATCCAAACCAACTTAATGAAGGATTGAAAGGGGGCAAATTGAATTGGGCTTTAATAATACTGCTTCACAATCTTCAATTTAAATCAGACTACATTTAGTCTGCTATCGATTTCCTCTTATATAAATTTCAGGGAGTTCTGGGGTATGGGAGGGGGTGGTTTGCTCGTTTTCTTTTTTGTTTGGATATTTTTTTAAATTTGAATCTTTCTTCTGGAGATTTATGTAGACAAAACAATTACACCTGACTGAGTTATTCAGTAAGTGTTATGCATTAAATCTGCTCTGAAAAAAAGTATCTTTCAATACACAAGATAACAGGTTTTTGAATGTTCACTCTTTCTAAAGCATTTATTGTCTTAGTGCACATCTGAATGCAAAGAATAAAAATTGAAAAAAATTTCATTAATTCCAGCAGAAAACTGTATGTCATGCTTCAGGGGGCAGCATTCTAACAATATACTGTGTTTGTCAGATTGAACTTGTTAATGTATGGTAGTATGAATATAAATCCACATGGGGCAGGACCATTCTGGTTTGTATGCATGAATTATCACTTATTTCTATTTTGTCAGGAAATTCAATCTTCACTAAATAACTTCCTTGCAGAGGTTTTTTTTTTTGTTGTTGTTGTTGTTGTTTTTGTTTGTTTGTTTGTTTTGTGAGGTCTTTTTGTTTGTTTGTTTTATTGGATTATTTTATTGGATTATTTTACATTGGTTGGATTATACATTGTACTGTTAGACTCAAGCACAGCATTGTCATCTGGTCAGTCAAGTGAGTTGATTGTCCCTCTGGTGTGTGTCCCACCTTGAGTGATGTGTGCAGTTTGGGGCTCCACAGTACAAAGATTTAGAGAGTGTCCAGAGAAGGCCCACCAAGGTGGTGAAAGTCCACAAGGGCAGGACTTACAAGCAATAGCTGAGGTTGCTTAGTTGGCACAGCTTGAAGAAAGAAAGATCGAGGGGTAACCTTTTCACAGTCTGCAGCTTCCTCAGGGAGGGCAGTGGAGGTGCTGATCTCTCTCTGGTGAACAGCAATAGGGCACAAGCAAATGGAATGAAGTCGTGTCCAAGCAGGTTCAGAGAGGACATTAGGAAAAGTTTATCCACTAAGGAAGTGGCCAATCACTGGAACACCCTACCTAGGGAAAGTGTCATGGCACCAAGCCAGCCAGAGTTCAAGGACTGTCTGGAGGGGGCTCTTTAGTCATAGTTTGAAATTTTACCTAGTCCTGCAAGGAGCAGGGAATTGGACTTTACAATCCTTATGGGTACCTTCCAACCAGAAATATTTTGTTATTCTATGTGCCTAAATAATAAGCAAAATCTTCTAGGCAGACAGAATTCCACAGGATATGCTTATACCGAGTTTCTGGGATCTGGAGAAATTTTGCCAATGCCTCCGAGTTCACATACCAGGAGCTGCAGGAAAGCAGAGAAATGGCCCCATGAGCTGTTGAGGTCCTTCAAATCTTTTGGGTATTTCTGAGAGTTGGGTGTTACGAAGAACCCTCTATTACAGCCTGCAGAAGTCACGCTGTGGCCCCACTGGGTTTGAGAGCTTACTGCGTGCACCAGGAGAGAGACTGAAGGATCCTGCATTAGATAGGCATTATGGTCCTTGTATTTAAACAGTCACTGTTCTCTTCCTTCTTTACTCTGCTGCTCTTCCTCCCCATGATGGCCTTGACTCTGACTACATTCAGAAGTAGTGAAGATCAAACGGTCTTTCTGTAGCTTTTGTCTCCACCACCTGGCCATAATGACTAGTTATGCAGCCGCATACAGATCTTGTCTCCAAAGGTAAGCTTTAACTTAAAATGAAAAGCTGTGTATAACTTTCGCTTATCTGATAGTGTATCACCTGTAGCATAGCTGCTGCTCAAACCTGTTCTATTTCTTCTCATTTCTTTCTTCTTGCTCAAGGCTTGCAGTATGAATGTTAGGGAAAAAAGATGAATTCAGAATTGAATCTCCCTTTTCCTTATATTTTAGAAGTGAAATTCTGAAAAGAAAAAAACTCCCTTCCCAATCACACAAAGAATACAATCTTCTGATTTAGCTTGATTATTCCAGCTTTCTTGAAAATTCTCATAAGCCAGATCAAACTGTTCAGACAAATTCAGAATGAGAACTGGAATCTGTCTGGGTTCATGGTTCCTTAGAAACAAGCTATTTTAAGGACAATTTATAAACGCCTCCAAATGAAGGCAAATGCTGACACCCAGAGGCAGGAAAACATAGACTTTACAGTGACTCATGCGAATTGTGAACACTGCATATCAAAAGGAGCTTCAAGAATGGCTTCTGAGGAACTTTTTCACATATTACAGCTGTAATTCAGGTTAATATTTGTACAAAGCAGCTTTGATCAGGAGGTCAGACTAGAGGTACCTTCACGAGGCTCCTTCCAGCCTGAATTGTGTAGTGATTCTGTGACTGAATTCACATAATGATATTGCATATAAAGAAGACCGTGGGACTAGGGACTACTTGCAGAAAACGTCATTTAATTCATTAGTTTAGCACCACTTTGGGACAGAGATAAAGGAAGACCCCAGCTACTTACACCATCACATCATTATAGCTCATTCTGTAGTATGAGGTAAGAATATTCTACAAAACTATCATTTAATCTGAAATTCAATCAGTCGTTAAGGCTGTAAAATATGAGAAAATATTAGACCATAATCCATGAGGACAGTTTGTTAAAAAAATACATCTGTCCACAGAAACAAGGCTAAAAATACATACCTAATGACCATTCATTGCTTTCATAAATTAAAGTTGCTGTGGGTTTGTTAGTCCACAGAAATATTTCTAAATATTAAACAGTCCTTGCCTTACATAAAAAGTGAGGGAAGACTGATCTAAGGAATAGCTTTGTATTGTCATAAGGAGCCTGAATGAGGATTGCCTTGGACATTGCTCAGAAGTAAATATGCCATCATATAACTCATAACTCTTATTATGCCTCAGTGCTGGCCTTTCCTAATTTCCAGGTGCCTTATTTTGTAATATTAGCAATATTTTCTTCTGATAGACATGCTATCATGTAGGATGAGTGTACATGTTGGAGGTACTAAACTCACTGCAAAGACTTAAGGGATTTCTCTTCCCTGCCTATTTCTCACCAGAATGTTCATCTTAAAAGCATTCAACTTTTATATTTCTGGCTTCAGTGCACTGTGTGCTTGAATCCAGCCCCTAAAGACATCAGTCTTTGCCTGTCCTGTACAGGAAAAGGATTTCTTCAATAACTATTGCTGACACTGGCCTGTGTAGATGGTACAAATTCCCTCTGCTAACAAGTAAGCAAGATGTGTGGATCTGATGCCAAAAGTTCTCCAGGGATCTCAAATGTCTCTAGCTGGGATAAAGCAGACTGGTGTGTGGGACTGCATTTTGCTGGATGCAATAAACTGTTTGTAGAGACATATCTTCTGCTGATGTCCAATACTTCTGGCGGCTGAGCTGAAACCAGCATATGATGTCAGCTATGGTGTGTTTGAGGAGAGGCAGCTGCTCTGCAAGGCTGAGCACATTATTGCACAGTCCCAGACAATACTGTGATGGCTGGTGTACTTTAAACACTCCTTTGGAAGTGGGACAGAGCTCTTTGTTGATGCTCCAGCCCTTTCTATCTACCCTTTTGTTCTCCATGACAGTCGTGTCCTGTCCTTGTATTAGAAATAGGAAATTCATTTTTTCCCTACTTGCTGTGAAGCCTTGGGTAGACTCTGCTCCTGTCTTGCACCACAGCTCTTTTCTATCACTGCTGATCCTTATTCAGTGTTTCCAAGTCTGCCTGTGGCAGCTCCTGGTTTCTTCTTACTAGACATTATTGCTTCCACTGCTATATTTCATCATTCCCTTTTGAAAAAATTACAAAAGGAAAAAAATCAGTTATTCTAGAAAAGATTTCATTTCTTTTTTGGTTCATTGCCCATAAAAGATATTTCTAATCTAGTCTCCTGTTGTCAGTCTGAACATTTTCCAACCTGTTGACAGGAACATTTTATTTCAGACTTGTCACCAAATTCTGGAAATGAACGGAGCACCTGTTACCATGTGTATTCTTAACACATAATCATTGAATCATTAAAGTTAGAAAAAACTTTTTAAGATCCTCCAGTTCAGCCATTAACTTAACACTGCCATTGTCATTACTAAGTCATGTGTCTAAGTACCACATCTACATGTCTTTTAAACACCTTCACAGATGGTGATTCCACACTTCCTGGGGCAGTGACACAAGGTGACTCTGAACATCAAGAGGGGAAAGCTCATAAATGTGGGATGGTAATTGACTTGGTGCTTTTGCTGTTTGTCAGAGTAGGACAATGGCTTTAACTAGAGTAGAACTGAATTTTTAGGGCCACAAGATGGCAGACGGGAACAAGGCAAGATTGCAGGGAGGGGATTTACACAGCTCTAGGTTTTCCTCACCTTTGAGTCAAATAATAGTTATGAACAGTGATTCTTTTACCTTCTGGGCCACAATGCGATCTCCATAGCAAACAAAGGAAATTTCTTCATTGATGCTGAAAGGAAGCAGCTTTCACTGGAAAGCTGACACTGGAAAACCATCATAATGATAACTTAGAGACTAAAGACATCAAGTGGCATTCTGGCTTTTATAATGATGGTCTTTAAAAGAAGTATATTTCATAGGTACGAATTTTCGACTCTCAAGTAAGAGTATTATCATAATAAACAACCTTTTATTTTGATCTTGTGGTTTGGTTTTTTTGTTTTTTTGTTTTTTTTTTCATTATTATCTCAATGAAATGCATCCATCAGGATGCAATCCCTGTCCTGATGCAGTATGTGATTATCACAGGCCATTCCCTTTTCCCTAATTTAATGCAAATAGCTATGTCTCCTTAGGCAGCCAAAAGCCTGAGCAATCCTTTGGGCTCTGCCCTGTTAGGGGCAGATAATGTATCCACCAAAGGTGAGACTTTGCTGCTCTGAGCAGCTCTGGGCACCCTGAGAGCTCATACCCAGAGTGGCTGCCGAGGTCCCTGCCATACACACTGTCACACACCGTGCTCACAGGGAGCTGCAAGGTGCCAGGGCCACTGCTCTGCTGAGTGCTTGTGACTTGCTAACAGTCCTGGAAGCAATTAATGAGTCAGTTTTCCAGCCAATGGAGCTGGCCTCATGACTTACCAGTGCTTCTTTGAGTGTTTATTTGAGAGGTAGTAGTGGTTCTGCGCAGATTTGTCACCTTGCAACATAAGCCATGTACAAATAACACAAATACACTGTGCCTGAGCAAGGAGCTGAACTGCACCAGCCTGGCAGCTCTCCAGGGCATAGGCCCACTGAATTACAAGTGAAAGTCAAATAGAGCAGCTTTTAGCCATTTCCCACCATCTGAAGCTGCCCTATGTGAGGGCCTCTGTGTCGCCCCCACCCTAGGCATGAGCAGTGTGCAGAAGTGGGGAAGTGGTTGCAGTGGTGTTGTGGTTTAACATAACTTGGTTTTTAGTTAAAGAGAAAATCCATCAGCTACGGAAGTGATTCTCTGTGAGGACTGATAACAGCTTCATCCAGACCAAACAGAACCAGATCCAAAGTATTACATCATCCAGTATAAAACTTTCTGCCCTAAGAGAAGTACCTGGGCATTCCCACCTGAACCTGAGCAATTATAAATCCAGTGGACTCTTTCTTTCTTGGGCTTCTGCCACTCCTGACAGATCAAGACCAGGACCCTCACCATCAGAAGAAGAGGACCAATGGGATGCTGTCTGGATCCATGCGATGGTGATATTTTTTTCTATTTATCAGTCTTGCTGTCATTCTCATTCTCTCCTCCCACTCTCTTTTCCTATTTTTTTCTACCTCTCCCGCTCTATGTCACATTTATGGTGAAATAAAAATCCATGCTATTGACTTCAGCATATGGTCTCATTTGAACCTTAATTTGGACAGAGACATCTTTCTGATAATTTTAATAACCAGTGCACACTGCACTGATGCTCTCGGCTTGGCCTCTCATCTGAAATCTGAACACATATAAGGAGCCCATGCAGAGATGCTCAGGAAGCTGGATGCATTCTGAACAAACATTAAAGTTTTGATGGAAGTAATGAAAGATTGTCCTTCTTTCTGTAAACGAGTTAAAAGTATTTTAACAGAGTGCCCTTCAGATTAAGAGTTGGAGAATGATGACAGAATTATCCCTCTAGTCTATTAGGCTGCCTTGCAACCATTTTATTGTTTAGCTTGAAACAGAAGTAATTTCTTGGTCCTCAATACAGGCTTTATTGCCTTATCTTCCTGTGCTGTAGTGAAAGGGCAAGAATATGGAAGGATAGATGGTTTTGTGGAAACTGAGAATGAAACTGTTCCTGGTTTATTTTGAAATAAAACAGTTTGTTAAAGATAGATAAAGCCTCACTGAATACTGGGGAGTAGAAGAAAGTGTTGCTTTCTTCCATCTATAGATGTACATAAAGAGCATGCTTTTCTGACTGTTCTCTTTCGTGTTTCCTCTTTCCCTGAATATTTCATGTGGGATTTCTCCACAAGAGCGGTGACTCAGTCCATGCAAGCCACCAACTCTCCCACTTACCCTCTTGTGAAGGAAAATTTATTTTAGCTAAATTAGGTGATTACAGTGAGGGAGAAGAAATGTTTGCCTTTTCAAGTGAAAGAAAAGTCAGAGAACCCTCAGAGTTCTTAAATGAGATGGATGGCATCTCCTAATTGATCCCTTTGTATCCCCAAAAAAAGAACAAACTTTAGGACATACTGGATATGCTCTGTCTTCAAGCCAGGATGAAATCACCTGCCAGTGCCAGGATTGCTGCCTTTTCTCCTATTTACAACTGTATTTATATATAGCAGGGAAAAAAAGACTCAAAATACTCTCTGGTAGTTTAGCGGTCATATGATACAGACATTGCAAGACAGTGAAACAGATTAGACATCACTCTGCAATGGTTTGGCCAAAAAAAACAGGACTGTGTGATATTTCTTCTTTGATGTCTGAATTAATGTACTCCAAGCATGGTGTACCTAACAGTCATCTAAAATTATATTTGCATGCAAATACAGGTGTATCAAATATATGAACACAGACATGCACAAAAAATCTTTCTCTATATGTATGCATATGATGGAAGCCACATGAAATATCTGTTCTGGTATAGCCATGCTATACATATAATTTACATATTGTACTTATATGTACGTATCTGTCCATATGTATACGCACACATTTTACACGTGTGCTTACTCATACATATACATACATCTATGTATTGTGAGTATAGATGATCTACCTGTATCTATACATACAGTATTTATGTGATCCCTAAAATTTAAGCCATTTATGCTTTAAGCCATGTTATTCAGTAGCCATAATTCAGCTCTTTGTTGCCTAGAGACTAAGCAAGATGTCAAGAATGAAAGCACACTGCTCTTCATCTCTTTCTTTCAGGCCATCTATGAGAGAGAGACATAGTACTGAGGTAGAAATCCTGATTTTTGAGACCCTACATAACTTTTATACCAGATGCTGAATATTGAAATGTCAATACTAGTAATCATCCCAAGCACTGTACTGTAAACAGGATTTTTGAAGTCATTTGTATAGACTCCTGCTGATAGTAGTTACATTCTACTGAAATTTAAACAAATATGATGTGCAATGAGGCATTTCTTCTGCGAAAAGTTGTGCAATTGTGTCAATCCTGAAACAGCCAGGCAATGCCATTGCATATCATCATGTCCACCTAACTTAGTGCCAAAATATTTCCTCCTGATGACTTTTTAAATACCAGGACTTTAACTAAAATGTTCCAGCAGAAGAGCTGATTGCGAATCAATTTCATGGCTTTTCAACAGCAATGTGTTCCGGCACTCCAGATTTCCTGCCAAGAAAAAGAAAATGGAATTTATTCCTCCTGGGCATGCAGGAAAAAGAATATTCTAGGTTGTTTTCCAAAAGAAAGATTATTATGGGACTTCTCTGTCTGTTACTTCCCTTCCTTGCAGTAGATTTTAAATCTAAGGTTTAATTTCAATCATATTTAATGAGTTATTCTAGTCCCGAAACTTTGATGAAAAATTATGGCAGGGAAATGAGAGAGATAAAATTAGTGTCTCCGATGAGAAAAAGGCTTAAATCTGAACTCAAATGATATTTCTTTTGTGGTTTGCAGGTTAGTCATTCGGCATTTTCATGTGGCAAGTCAGTCACCATGGGCAGTTGGAATCCGCTGGGAGTTAGGAGGAAAAGGAGAATTGTGTGAGTTCTGATGTGGGGAAAATGTACATAAATTTCAGTTTTTAAATTAAAAAAAAAAAAAATCATCTGTAGGAAGACAGGCTTCAGTAACTACAAATATTCAGGAACATTTTTTCCATACGTGATTAACTCTAAGATTTGTTTCATCACTTACCAGCCCCATGAGTGCCCTTTGCAGCCCAAGCTGGACAGAGATGCAGCTTTACTGTTACAGAGAACTCAGGGAGGCTGTTTAGCCAAACATGAGACATGCTGTCATGCTATTTACTATAGTTAGCCACTGTAAGTGACAGTACCCTTTGTGTTATTTTCATGTTCTTTTGAAGGTTCAGTTTGTTAGCTGCTTCTGGCAAGTCATACAGCAGTGGCTTTAAAAAACTCCTAACTTTTGTCACCCTTTCACAGCATTTAGCATAATTTAAGCTCCCTTGATTGATGTTCCTTAATCAGTTATGCTGGGATACTGAAGTTAATCTACAATAGAAGTGTCCTTGGAAGGACAAGGAAGCTAGTTTTTGCTGATATAAAAAGGCAAGGGTCAGATACAGGTAAAATTTAGGGCGTTAAAAACTTTACAGCTGACAAACACCAGTCTACATGGGAAGGACTGTTAGCAGAAACTCCATATAATATTACTAAAAGGCTACAATGTCTGAAATGGTTCATGGTCAGTGGAGGTCTAGCTAGTTGTCTGCAAGGAGGTTCTTGCAGTGGTGTCACAACTGTCCCAGCTCTCATTTCGAGTAAGATTAAGATTTAGGAGTATTTATCAGGACAATTGTTTCTATTAAAAGCTACAGTATCTACTTAGGAACATAAGAAAGACATATAATTCTTTATAATTAATCTGATTTATGTGATACCAGCTGATTTCCATTTGAGTGTTTATTTATCACAGGCTTCTTCTGTATAAGCAGATCATGCAGGCCAAACTTCATCCTTTTCTTGTGAGGGCAAGCAGCATTGTAGAGCCCATATCTCTTCATCTGAACGATACCCCCTCATAAGAGGATCACGTGGTTTATACAGTTTACTGGGGAGGGTTTGTGTTTCGAGCTATCCTTGAAACCTGCTCAAACATTCCTTTCTGGTAGTGTTGCTAGGTGGGATAAACCAAAATCATCCTGGCATGTGTTAATGGTTAAAGAATACAGTCACATTTGACTCTTTTAGCGAGACTTTGACATCATTAAGCCTCGTAACATATAGAAGCTGTTTTTCAGCTAGGCACCCAACATATATCAATCACCTTCAGCCTGAAACATAGAGCAATATAATCTGTAGTCCAGCACCCACCATCTTTCCAGAGGACATTTAAACGTGGCATCTTTGTTGCGTGACAGGTGTATAACTGGTCACATGGTGAGCACATCTGTGCAGCTGCTGGACCACAGGATGAAGAGGGCATTTCTGACAAGTGAAGTTTATGAAATTCTGTTCTCTGGTCCTGAAAAAGACCTGCACCAGCTATCTGCAAGAGGAGTGCAAAGTAGAATTACTTCCTAATAATGTCACAAAGCTGAAATGCATTCAGTCATCTCATAGACTGGCATTAGGATGGATATGTTAAATACGTGACAAGCATAATGCCAGTAAACATGGGCTTTAGATGTGTCTGTAAATGTCTGCAAAGTTTACTGAAGAGAAGGCTTTCTAGCACCATTTTGTCTTGGCAATTTGGACTTTGCACAGAACAGAAAATGCCTATGGCTGCAAGATGCCAACACAAAATACAGGGGCTAATTGAAGAAAAAGGTTTTATGTATTTCAGTTAAGCGAATTAACAGGCAATGAAACAAGCAAATAAGCAGGTAATGAAACAAGATAGACAGACTTTCATATTTTGATGTTTAGGAGCAAAATCATCATTATCTAGGTTTCACACAAAGAACAAAAGAGAAGTTTATTTGAAGACTGCAAAATGTTTGATGTGACCCCGGAGTCAAGAAAAATCCCCTGTGCAAGAGATGAGGCAGCTGTGCTCTGAGGGAAACAGAACCTTTCCTAATTATTATAGGAAAGGTTGTCCGAGGGGCCTGCTTAATTCATATTATTAATTGAAGGAGTTATGAACACAGGAAGATAAAAATAAAACATTTTCTCAGCTGCTGAAACAGATGTGAATCTTCATGCAGCAAGAACACTTTAAGTGGTAACAAACAAATACAGAGGTGACAGCAAGTACTTGGAGCCTTATTTAATTGAGCAAAAAAAAGAAAGCACCTCAGTACAGGGTACTGCAAGGTCAAATCTAGCTTCTTTAAGTGGAATCTATTTACTGTCAGCAGGTATTTTTCAAGCATGAAGGATTCAGGAGGGTAAAACTCCAAGTATTAATGTCATTCTTAGCCCAATATGAGACTCATTAATAAGATATACAGTATTTTTTTAGTAACTAGCTTTGCAGGAACTCAAAGATAAAGCCACAGCCTGGATATCAGTACCACTCAAAGGCTATCTCTAATTACATGTGTCAGAACTCCAGAACATTTCTATTGTAAATGTGTAATTAATTTGCTTACTAAAAATATTTCAGGTCCTAAAATTACCTTAAAGATTAATTATTGAAAGACCATTTCAAAGATGTGAGATTCAGACAAAGCTGGATCAGAAAGGTACTATCATGAAAAATTTTAGTAAGATTTATGTTGAATAATTAAACAAATGTGAGAAAAAAACCAAAGCCTCCTTAGTGAGACTATGCATTCCCACTTGTTTATTGCTCTTTATACTTCTGTCGGGAAGAGGCAAATTACAGACATCACATTGCAAGGGTTTATCAGGACTTTTCTACTGAAAATTGATAAAACTATCTGAATATTTCTAGATCTAAATATTTGCAAGAAAGCTGGGGTCTGTGGCTCTTTGCAGGACATCCTTTCCACACCTAACAGTCATACCAAAGGCAAATTCATATTAAACCAGAGACAGATTATTCTGTCTGATGAATAAAATTATTTCCCCCTTTGAATTGCCTCTCATTTGTGATTTTCTCCAGCTAAGACATAGAGATAGAATGTTGTTTCTTTTATTTCCAGAAGAAACATTCTGTTGGCTTTACTTGGATGATGTCTGTAGGGATATACACATGAGAAGGAATGAGCAGGAAACTAATCTCAGGGGACCTCTGAACCAGGAACCAATGGAAGAATGTTGGAACCCTGGACACAGAAGATTTTAGGCTTTCTGTGCTGACAGAGAATGATCCTCACAAATGCACTACATTTGACCTGAGGCCATAGAAAAAGTTTCCAAAACTGAGTCACAGAACTGAGATTATGAATATGCAGTTAAATAAAAGTACATTATCTCACAAAGTGAGAGATTTTAAATTTAAAGTTTAATAAAAAGTTGTAAATTATGATACTATATATATGCAACAAAATAAAAAACTTAGGGCGTAATCTTCTTCACAAATTTAAATAACATTGTGTAATTAACTAAAAAAACAGCAATACAAAACATAACTAATTATTAAATTAAAATTTAAAATTAATTGACATCTCATAATTAAATAATTTAAACTTAAAAAACCCTTAAAAACATTACTCCATTTTTACTTTATTAACATATAAAACCACTCACAATTAATAAAACTATAACAAAAATAAAAAATAATAAACATCTAAATCCAAAGAAAAATTCTGTCTTTCACGCTTTTAATCCTAACCTTAAAAAAAAATCCCCAAACCCCCAAAATAAACCCAAAAATTTCTCCACACAGAAGAGAGAAATTTCCTCCTTTCTTGTAATGTTCTGTGTTTCTACATATTAACAGTGCTTCTGGTGGCACTTACAAAATATTTCCCCTCCGTACTGGGTGGTGTGAAATGAAGGGCTGCTAGAATATGAAAGTAGTGAAAGTCACTAAAAAGATTTTTGGGGCAGGACTCATGTACTTCTGACCTCATTTTGCCTGTGGTCTTTTCACTCTTTCTCAGTAATGGTGCAATGTAGATTTGTGAAGTCTTAGGCTGGGCTTTTCAAGTATATTTCTTCACATGATTCCCATTATTATCTAATGACATTATTGCTTGTATTGCTTTGATGTTGAGATCTTAATGGATTTTATGAATAAGGCAATTTCTCCTGAGGTCAAGATCAAGAAACATCTTTACATTAGAATTTAAGAATAAACTTAAGGCTGCTTAAACTGAACGTCTGAAGAAAGCAAGTATGGTTTAACATGCACTTAGGAGATAATAAACCTTAATGCTCTGCAGAGAGTGCCATGACATTATGCCTCAGTGCAGCCTCATCAGCACTTTCTGGGACTCTCAATAAACCTTAGCTTGAAGCTCAGTGGCTAATTTTCATCCAGATCTGCTGGGTAATGTTGCTGAGGTCTGTTCTGTAGGAAGCAGAGTGCCAGTTCATCTTCTGAGACAGCCAGATGCTGAACATCCCCTCTGAACTGAAAACTGCAGCATGCAGCAGCTGCTCTCTGAAGGAGCAGATAGAGGGTATCCTGCCAGAAATTACAAGCTTAAAGTTGAATTTTAAAGTTCAGCAAAATTCATCCTATACTCCTTTTTCACATCTGGACTGTAACTCATCACATGAGCAAACTTGTTGCAGACCAGCCTTAAAACACATAAGTTGATAATTGAAAACAGAAGTGTAGGCATGTAATACCACTGATCACATAGTAAAGATTACTGTTTGTTACTTGACTGACTTCAGAAATAGGCTACTGAGAACTGTCTGTTTCTAAGGAACTGAAAGCTGGTTTCTAAGGAGCACGCAAAAAATCTCTGTGAAAGTAGGTGAGCAATCTTTCTAGTAGCCCTCAGTGCTGTTAACCTTCAGTGGGGTACATAGCATCTCTTCATATCTCCTCAAATAAAATCAACTCGTGCTGTTTAATTCAGCTATGCAGTGAATCAGAAAGGCAAACAACCCAGAAAAAATCAAGTTATTGCACTGAGAAGTTGCTTGCTATCTTCTCAGTGAGCAAACTCTAGTTTCAGGCCTTTCCCTTAAAATATTCAGCTGCAACTGGCTGAACACTGCCATTTAAAATCTGCAAGTCTTTGGTGAGAAAAAATGTCCTATTAAGCATGTTCCTGAGGTCTTCTAGGCATAAAGAAGTGCATAATTCTGCAGGTATATGTGTGCATTCAGAAATATTTTCACGTTATCTATTGGAGTTTAATTTTTGCTTGATAAAAAGAAACCAAATTCAGAGAGCTCTGAATTGAACATATTTTGCTCAACAAAAACCTCCTTTTTTAATTTAAGTGAGAAGCTTGGCTTTGTTTTAATAAAATATCATCAAGAAATAAAACTGATACTGTTTTATTATAATTTTTTTCTTCCAATTTTCTACTAGGAAAAAAATAGACTATCATAAATTCAAAAAGAGCTTACGGTAGCCTGAAGATTTTTCTTCCTGAAATGGCTTTAGTACTCCTGCAAAAGACATAATCAGCCAATTACAGTAGGAAGCACACTAATGGTTAAAGCTCTTTAAGTGACATATGATCTTACGATTCTATGTCCTGTAGCCTCTATGCTTGCATACCTCACTGAGTGGAAGAGGTGTAACCCCTTCTTCGGTTTCAGCTGGAAATTCTTCTGCTGAAGGTAGATTTCTGCAGCTTGAAAAGCAGGAAGCAGACATCTCTCTTGTAAACTATAATCTAGGCTGGTGATTAAGGCTTACATTTAGGAAATGGGAAGACGATTTCCTAATAAGAATTTTATTATGAAATGGGCCTCTTTTTCCCTTCTCCAGAGGGTGCCACAACAGAAACAGAAAAACCAGATCCATTGGGCCCAGAGGAATTATGTGGAAGGGATGACAGTTGTGAAGACCAGTTTTATGCCCTTTATGGGCATTAGGTAGATTAAGACCTATATATTTGATTAGTAAAGGAAATAGTATTGAGAACCCCCCATCAGAGATGTGTCATCCAACGAGGGAATAACAGCCAGTCTTTTGCAATTCTCATGACCCAGTGACTCATCCACATTTCTGCACAGTGGCATACATTTTGCAAATATGGTAGCTAGGATTTTAACAAGATAATTGTGTTTAAAATTTGACTTTTGGTCACCCAAGGCCAACTGTCCCTTTACCACATATCCATACCTCTGCCTGGACTACACAGAACTCGGAGTATAAATTAAAAATTCCACACTGCCTGTATTGTGAACATCTTCATACAATGACTTGGAATGACTTTTTCTCTCCAAAACGCTGTTGGCAGATGACCTAGACCAAGAAAATAAAAAGGGCAATATGCTTACATTTAGTCTAACTTGTTAAAAAAAAAGATAAAATCTGTCTATACATGCCAGTGCAAAGTACCTTCACTGGAATAAAAATGAGAGAAAAAACGGATGCTTTTCTGATTACAAGTCCTTTCTTATGAGAAACTTAAAAGGAAATAAATTTAAATCACTATGAAGAGTCATTGAAAACCCTACATTTTAGAAATTCAACTTGTTACGTTTTGTTAATACTATTTTATTATCTTTCATTGAGAGGCAAATTATAGACATCACATTGCAAGAGTTTATCAGGACTTTTCTACTGAAAACTGATAAGACTATCTGAATATTTCATCCTACTGATATTATCAATTGTTTAAAATTTCCCATAAAAGAAAAGAATACCAGGATTAAATTTGGCCAAACCAAGAAAATACCGCATTACTTTTAAAAGAAAATATAAAATCTAAGCAAGAATGAAAAATGCACTTCTTATAAAAAAGTCCTGATAATACTGATAAAACATTATTTGAATGAATTGCATTTAACATGATATTGAAACAGGTTAAAGTGGTAGTTAAAAACTGCTAGTCCAAATGAATGCTGGGGAAAATAATAGTGAAATCAAGGCTGAGCTTAACTAAACTGAAAGAAGTCCAAAATTGAAGCACTATTATTCATTAAAAGTAACACTGCAAGCAAGCTAAGATTCAAGTATAGGCATTTAGAGTAAAGATAATTGTCTTTTCATAGCAACTAATGACATTTGCCTTTTTTTATAGAGCTTCATTTGTTAATGCAATGATGAGTGACTTGGACAGCAGTGTTTATTTAGACTGTTTGATGTACTGTAGGACCTGGATGTCTCGTTCATGTATACATCTAACTGGAGATTTCAACAAAAGTTCTTCTGACACAAAAGACAATAGCAAAATGAAAAAGAAGCATGCATTTACTAGTAAGTAAGAGTTAATTATAAGGCTTCAGAGATAAAAATCAAGTGTAGAGGAACTGTACAAGCTCAAATCCAATGAGGCAATGAAGAAGAATGCTGATCCTTAGGGAATGTGTATTCTAATGAAACCAGAGGAGTCAGTTTCATTCTCTGCTTCTGACGCCAAGTAGGACCACACAGTTTATATCCATACAACCAAATTCTTTCTTCTTCTAGAACAGAATGGTTGATCCTTCGAGTCTCCTTCAAATGGTTTCTGACTTTTACAAACCCTAAGCTACCCCAGGTGTTGGCTGTGGGAATGCTAAGGGGACAGACCAAAAATATGGCAAGGGATGGTGCTGTTAGTGTGAATAAACTCTGCATTTATTTGAGAACTTGATCCTTGGTTCTTTTGGCAGACCAGTAAAATTATAAACTGAATGCCCAGAAAATCCAAATATCCATACAGACCATATGAAAGATAGGAGGTAACTGCTGAGAAAAGTACAGCCAGCCAAGGAAGCAGAGAGAAATCTAATCCAGCAATAGCAATATTTGGGGGATTTCTTCTGAATATAAGGGAAAAAGAGGTCTTATTAGACCTAAGCCATGGAAGAAATAAGGCTAAAAGTACAAATTAGCTTATAAAATAATGAATTCAAATAGATAACAGGGATGCAAAAAAAGAAAGAACCCCCCATGTGTGAGTATATATTCACAGTGTAAAGTTCATTCAGATTTTCAACTTGGACACCATTCTAGTTCCTGCATTCCCGCATGCTGAAAATATATTCCCTTAATTTATGTTTTCTCCTAAAATGTTGTTGAATAACCAGTAACAGGTCTGCAGTGAATGTTTAAAGTTAAGGGACATTATCCAAAATCTGTACTGAATGATTCAAGTAAGGATAGACAGTATTCCACTGAGTCTTTCTCCTTGCAAGACAAGGAGGTTTTGCTTTGTCTCAGCCTAGAGAACAAGCCCTTCTAGAAAAAGGAATACCAGCGTTCTTTCACAGAAACTGTGGGCTTCAAGAAAAGAGAATAGCATTAAATGGACATTATTCCTTTTTTAAGAAGTACAGATGCACAGTACTATGCAGGAGTAAGGCATTATTCCATTTTTTACACACAAAATCTACTTTGCATTTGCTAAAGTTAGATGAGTAATATTTTCAACATAATTAACCAATTAACCCATATAGTAAGTTACCTTCCTCTGAGACTAACAGGAAAAATAATAGCTGTTGACTATTGCAATTATAGAAGAGAACACAGAATGTGGTTTTTAGACACCAGTGAGTTATTGTAGTCACTCAAAATTATGCATTAAAAAAATTGTGTAAGAAAGTGAAAAACCAGCTGTGAAATGAATTATTTCTAAAACTTAATTTTTCATCCACCATGAAAAAAATGCTACCTCTTTTAGGCTCTTTCACTCAACTTTGATGTGTTTAGAGTAATACATGGATAATAACATTATTATATATGAAGTTTGCATTCTCTGGTACTGATTACAAGACATCTTTTCTTATTTTTTTTTTTTCCCGACAATATTTATGACAAGTGATTGCTGTGACAGAACCAAGGCAAAAAGAACAAAAGAGAAAGATCATCTGAAGGTCAGCTGGCAACAAATTTTATTCTTTTTCTGTGATGCTTTCTTACAAGTCTCCTAGTCTGACATTATTTGACCACCATTAGCCCCAGATCTGTGACCTGCCAAATCAATTTGACAAGACTAATATGAGCCATGCATGGTTACACATTCCCAGCTCCAGTGTGCACCACAGGATGAGCAAGATAGCTCTGTAGGCCTCAATCACGCTGTCATGCAGATCAGGCTGTGTGTGTCCACCTAGTCCTTTTCTGGTCTAGGGACTGTGGAACACCAGCTGGTTTCCTCAGTGTGTTTCAGGCAGCTTTTTCAAGGCAGAAGTGATATGTAAGGTGAGAATATCTGTTTCCCAACCCAATATTTAGTGTGTGAACTAAACACACTAAATATTTTGCATTAGACAAAGGTAGTCTGCCTTCTGCAGTTCAGCTCAGAGGGTGATGTTTCCTTTGAATTTCACACCTGAGTAAGTACAGTATCAGCAGCCTGAATCCACATCTGCTGTGATTTCACTGTTATGGAACATCTGCACCCAGACTCATGGCAAAACTCAATCTTGCTCCTCATGGAGCACAGACCACGGCAGATGGCAGAGGTGGAAGTGAACTTTGCACAGTCTGAGCTGTTCACATTCTGGGAAGTCATGTGCTGCTGCCAGTGAACATTGACATGCTTTAAAAATATCTGGGTTCATGAGTGCTGTGGTTTCGGAATGGTGTTCCGTAATTTAGTGCTTCCATTAAAATGAAAACCTATGAGCCACTGCATCAGGAGCCCACAGCTGGTGTATCTGGAGCATTCCATACTCATTGTCATGGTAGTTATGGCAGACAGTGGCATTGCTGTTCAGCAATCAATATTAAATATACAATTCAACTGTTCTCACGCAAAAAATCAAATCCCCTTTAGGCACCTTGTACTTCCCTATCCCTCTGCGTTATCCACCAAGTGCTCCAGGTCCTTGAGCAAAACCAGTCCCATGGATGGCCTTTGCTTGAGGCAAGACTAATCCAAACTTCCCCAAAACATTCCTCACATGCCTCATGGGAACTTTATCCCCTTCTACTGTATGTGGAGATTTTGACTGGGCAGGGTCAGCTCGACTGGTAGAGCCTCTACTGTTAACTAACCAGGTAGCCTTTGCTAAGCGTAGATCCACTGTTTGAAGGTCCCACCACCCACATTTTTCAACATAGTTTTTAAAAGTCCTTTGCACCGCTCAATTTTTCCAGAGGCAGGTGCATGAGAGACAATATGATACACCTTCTCAGTCCCATGCTTCTGGTCCAGGTGTCTTTGATGCTGTTTTAGAAATGAGTCCCTTTGCCCAACTCACGGTGTGCCGTCTCATTATAGGACTTGCTTCTCAAGGCCCATGATGGTGTTCTGGGCAGTGGCTTGAGGCACAGGCTGCAAGGCTGCATCTTCAATCATGCAATGGTTGTTTCCACCATTGTAAGCACATGGTGCTTGTCTTGGCAGGTTTGTGAGAGTGTGATGAAATCAATCTGCCAGGCCTCCACATATTTATATTTCAACCATTGCCCCACCTTTACCTCCTTGGCCTGCTTCATTGCAGCACGTTTCACAGTCATGGATGACCTGGGGTATAGTGTCCATGGTTACGCACACCCCTCAACGATGAGACCATCTGCATGTTACATTTCTTCCCTCATGGCCTCAGGTGACATGGGCCCACTGAGCCATAAATAACTAACCCTTATATTGCCAATACAGACTAACCTGAGACATTTTAGTTTTGGCATCTTGATCCACCTGTCCATTGCTGCAATGCTCTTCAGTAGCCCAAATCTACATGTGCATCTACAGGACATATTTTCATAGTCAAATTCTCTACCTAGGCAGCCATGTCTTGCCACATCAGTTTAGCAGCATAGATGGATTTTCCTCTGCTCTGCCAATTAGTCTTTTTTGATAGGTCCAGCCACACCCATGGAGCATTTGCTACCGTCCGGGAGTCAGCGTAGAGGGAGAATGCCAGCCAGTTCTCCTGTTCAGTGATATCTAAAGCCAGCTGGACATTTTTCAGCTCTGCTACCTAACTGGATCCACCTTGTCCTTCAATAGCTCCTGTGACTTACTGCATAGGACTCCATATGGACTCCTTTGGAACTCCATATGGAGTCCATAGGGATACATTGAAAATGGAAAAAACTTTTCCATTTTCAATGTATCTTTATAATATGGCAGGAGTCATCAGTGAAGAGAGTATCGCTTTTCGTTTTCTGGTAGCTGTTTATATGATGGAGCCTCCTCCTCTTCTAATGATCCAAAATTTTTGCCTTCAGGCCAGTTGCTGATGACTTCCAAGACCCTTAAGCAATTGGAATTTCCTATTTGCCCTCACTGTGTGATCAGAGAGATCCAATTGCTCCATATGGCATCATTGGCATGACACGCAGAGGGGATATTCCCTTTGAGCATTTAGCCCAGCACTGGCAGTCAGGGTGCCAGGAGGAGCTGTGCTTCAGTGCCAATCACCTGTGAGTCTCACCCTTTTCCAGTGGAGCTTAGATGAATCCATGGTAAATAGTGGTGTTGTGTTTCCACTCCTGGGGCAGCTGGGCACACCCCTCTGTGTACTCTGCTGCTAAAGGAATGGAGAAAAATGCATTGACAATGTCAATAGTGGCACCATTTCACTGTCTTGGACTCTGGTTTGTACTGAAGCGCCAGCATGTCCGGCACAGCAGCTCTTAGAGGTGATGTGATTTCATTCAGGCCACTGTCAGTCTCCATTCTCCCTTGGACTTTTGTACTGGCCATACAAGGCTCCTACAGGGTGAGCGAGTCTTGCTGACCACTCCCTGGCTCTCTAGTCCCCTAATCATGTCATGAATGGGGGTGATGGAATCCCAGCTGGTGCAGTATTGCTGATGGTGCCCTGTTGTGGTAGCAATCAGTATCTGTTGTTCTTCAAACCTCAGCAGTCCAACAGCAAAGGGGCCTCTGCGAGATCAGGCAAGGTATTTAGCTGTCTAATTTCCCATGTCTTCACAGCAGCTATCCCAAAAGTCCAACAATGCCCTTTTGAAATACCCTTTCCCAAGCTAATTTCCACCGAGGATACCTGGCACGTCTAGGCCAGTCACAATGAGGTTTTTTTGCCATTCATTCCCAGTCAGGCTCACTTCAGTTTTCAGTACAATCAGCTTTTGGGATCCTCCTGCCACCCCAGAATTCTGATGGATTCTGTCTCCACTTATCATGATGGCAGGATTTTTGGTTTTGTTAGTGTTTTAGCAAGCTAATGACACTGTGGCTAAATTGCTGCTTGTTATTGTGATATAACTCCACATTAGTGAATGATAATGCCCTCTAAAAACTTTGTTAAATGTCAGATGCTGTCAAAAAATTAGTTTGTGGTTTGTCCCATCACACTTATGTTTTTCCACAGGTCTTCTGTGATATTGAGCTGATGAACTCCTCTATCAAAGATGCCTGAAGAGCAGATACTGCATCTGGCAGCTGATTATCTGTTTTCAGAATTTGTTCCTTTTAAGTTACATTTTAAGGTGGGAATCTGGAGTGAGAAAATATTTTTCCTTTTTCTCAAGGTAAGTAGTTGTTTCTGTTTCAGATCAGACCTAGAGGTAAAAAAAAACCAAACAAACTTTTTTCATGGAACAAAATTATTTGACTTAGACATCTTCAGGTAGCATATTGATGCTTTTCTAAAAATCAAGTTAATAGTAAAGAATGTTAGCATTTCAGCTCTTCTCAAGTATGAATATAATGCATCACGAGTCTAAGGCTTCTAATCAGTACAAAAGCTGTTGTTTTTTTCAGAGCTTGTTACTTCAATTTTAGTCTTGTGATCCAGAATGAAGAGCGAACATGCACTTGTACAGAAAATCCTAAGTCCATTTGTTTATAGTTCTTTTAGACAGGTAACTATAATTAAGGTTTGAGGCTTTAAGTATTTATTCTGAACTCAGGAGTTTAAACTATCACAAGAGTCCTTCAAGACACATTTTTTTAACAAGCAAATATTTAAAAATGCCTACTGAAGTTAATGGAGCTGTCCATCAACTTTCTTCACCTTGGTCTTCTATGTAATTTTTAGGGAAGTACTTCTCTGACTGCAGAGGACTGTTCGTCCTGGCTTAAGATTTTATCTTCTCTCTCCTTTGGTTGTTGAAAGAATATAAACAATTAACTCAGATTGTTTTTAACTCTCAGATAGCTGAAAGCAGATGAATCCCATCCATTGCATCTGGAGATTCTGACAGCTCAGACACACACTATGGGTTTGAAAAGGGCAAATTGTGTTTGTGTTCTCAGGCATAATCCTTAATATTTACAGGACTGGTAGGTGTGCTTTTAATGACAAGCAAGTAGCATCATACTCTGCACTGCTTTCTGTAACAATGCTTTTTTGTATTTTAAACATATCAGGTATAATGAAAATAATTGAATAGAGAGATAAATCAATAGCAATTACATTATAAATAACACTCCACAGAAAAGATCTTCCACACAGTTCAGAAAGCAAATCTCACGGGGACAACTTGGAACATCTGGTCAACTGGCTTTAAATAGTTTTTTCTGTGTTTTTCATGCTGAGACTTCTTCAAAGTCTGCATTCATGGAGGTTAGGCTGCTAACTGTGCTGTTAAAAAATTTCATCATTAGCATTCCTGAAGAGATCATTTTGACTCACCAGAATGGATATGATGATTTATCAGCAATACAGAATGGAGTCTCTGAAAATTTGAATCTCTTTCCATTTACTTTTGGCATAGGTAAAGCATTATCCATTTACACAGCTGAATTTCCCATGTGAGCACTGCAACTTGAGCCTGGCAGAGATGTGCTTTGCATTGCCCACACATGCTTTCCTAGGGCACTGTAGAGCAATTGCCTGACTAGTAAAAACTACTATAGATAGGTAGTACCTGACTTCAATGATGTTTATAAAAAGGGCAGAAATGTAAGTTCAGAGGAAATAGTGGGTGCAGTCTCTTTTCTTCTATAAGGGTGGAGAGAAAAAAAATAGGATTTAAGAAACTCTTCCTGAAGGAAGTTTTCTTGAGAGTTTCTCAACCACATCCCCTTCTCTTTCTTTCCTTATATTACTCCTCACCCTTTCCCCACTCACTTTGTCTTCACCCATACATGGCTGCCTCTCTATGAGGTGACTGGATAGAATGCAAAGCTGTGATCTTCTCATTTGGTCCCAAGTTCTAAAAGCACATTTTGTACCTTTCAAACCTTTTAGGTCACTTAATGCATATTTTATGACTACTGTTGAGAGTCTGCATCTCCAAGGGTACCATCCAAAAGCTTCTAATCAAACATTCATGCCACCAAATGTTCTCTTTGATATAGCACTTTGAGACAGCAATATTATGTTCTGAAAATAAAATTGATAAGACCGTTTAAGAAATTTAAGGTTTTTAACTTTATCAGGAGGAAAATACTCTTGAATGCTGAAAATTAACAAATGTGAGTTTCTTGAAATTCAGTGGATGGCAGCAGTGTACAAACAGTGTAGATGTGATTCTTGGACTATTTGTACTCTTTTAAGTACATGTTCAGTGTACATTTTGATTTTTTTTCTTGGAACTATGTAAACTAACCTCTATCAGATTTGATTTGAAAATAAGAACTGCATTTTTACAACCTGAATATTTTTCACAATTTTCCCCAAATTTCTCACAATGCCAAATAAAATGCAGCATTTGCTCAGAAGAAAGCAGAATATCTTGCTCCTTACTCTCACTCCAATATGTTTTCAAAACACAGGTGAAATTACTTTAGGCTCCCAGTGTGTGTCCTACTTGTTTTATTGATTTAAATCACTTCATTATATTCCTGGGAAACAAGGGAGGCAAGATTTAATATCTAGAAATAAAAAGAGGCTGGTGACTTATTCTTACCAATTAGAATTGTTTCAAATTTGTACTGTTATAGTAATAACTACAGGTAGACAGACAGTGTTAATATGCAAGACTTCAGATTGCTCCAGCCATAGGGAATGCAAGGATTTTCTTGCCAGACTAAGTAGAGTAGAGTAGTGAAACAGCACATGTAATACATGGAATGAATATGAGCTTTACTTGAAGGATCCATTATTGTATCTAAATTTGTTTTTATGTATCTGCCTTACAGATGTAGTGTACTACAACCGCAACCTTCAGAATAATGCAAAAACTATACATTTTACCATTATATATCTGAAACCACATTATATTTTTTCTAGACATCAGTGTTGATATTTCAATAAACTTGGTCAAAAATCCAATATGGTGGGGGTTTTTTCCCTTTTGCACACCTACTTCAGAAGGGAGGAGAACACCTGTAAATTTCTACTTGCATTAAATTTAACAGTTGTTATTTCAGGAAAAAAGCCTAAAAATATGAATGGATAGATCCTAAAGATCTTATTGGACCATAAGAACTATTAAATTTACAGTTTTAAACCCATTCTGTTTCTGTGTTATGCAATGATTGCCCTGCATGTGATCATTCAGTGATGTCCACAATATTTCTACCACAATCTGGGTACCAAACCTATGATTGCTCTCTCTTGCACACCCTTTTGTCTGGCAGAACACTTTCACATGTGCTGTGGAGAGTTTGGTGCTTAGTTAAATTGGAAGTCTCTGGGTCCAGTTTAATTTAAATTCACTTTAATTTTTTTTTTTTTAATAATTCCCTTGGTTATTTTAAACTTCTCCAGGTTTAATTAAGTCATTTTCATATGCATTTGGATGAGTTAGCCTTCATGATGAAATCCAAGATTTAATCAAGAAATCCAAAGATAGGTGTATGCTAAAGCATCTAGATGATTCAGTTTTGTAACTGAGCATATTCCTTCTTGAATTCAAGAATTAATTAAAAAACTTTAAAAGTCTCTGGAAATTAGTCTGAAAAAAAAGTCTCTGGGATTTTAAAAATCAAGTCTACAAGTCAATTTCGGCATAGAGCAGCTTTATGTGTACCACTGAAGAGCAGTATTTGTTCATTAGTTATATACATTTAATCATCTACAGTCATCCATGGAAAGAGATTAGGCACTTCTAACCTTAAATTTGTCATTTCCTCAGGTGATTGCATAGGAAAGATGGGGTGAGTTAGCTTTTATAGATTCCTATATTGTGTTCTTCAGTTACAGTGGCGCCCTAAGTAAGTAGTTCAGTGTTAGTCAAGCACTAGTATCAGACGAAATTTCAGTCTAGAACAAGGATTTATTAGAATTGCTACACTGAAAATACCAGGGATGCTCTCTGGCACTGAGTTCAGCTGCTGCAATGTGGCTGGTATTTTTACTATTGAATACACTTTTATTCTAAAATAAAGTAATAGAAACATGATGATTAACCCCTAGACACATGAAAGAACTTAATGGAGAGCTCTGGCTGGCACTAACCTGATAAATGCTACTTCTGGGGTAATTAAATTATAGATTCCCTTCTGTAACAGAATTATTGAAAAAGAGATCTACTGGTGATATGAATACCCTTTGATATCAAGTAACTAGTAAAGGATAAGGGTAAAAATGGAAAAAAAAGTAGAAATAAGAACAGCAGGCAAGAGAAGGGGAGGCAATGGTACTGTAAAACGAGGGCTGGTGCCAAGGACATCATCTATTGTACTCCCACATGCAAGTCTGTTGTGTTCTGATGTTCAAACTCACTTTCTTTTTCTTCCTAGAGTAACTTTCAAGACAGTCTTTATACAATCAGCTGCATCAAATGTATTTTAGAAAGCTGTATGAATTCCTTACCTATTTCAATTATTTAAATCACAATATATTATTTAGAGGTCTGTGTGTTCATTTATTTTAGTACAATCAATATATGTGTATCAAAGAAATGTCATTCTGATTTGTGTGCTTTTGAATAAATAGTATTACATATTACTCTCAAAAAGAATGTTAAGAGCTTGTAACACTAGATGTATTTCAAGAATCTATAAATGGCTCTTTTCTGTTTTATATGATAACTTAATTTCACAGCTCTCAGGCAAATATATCCTGTGCAATAGAGCTGAATGATATAACCTCTGGGCAGTGTAAATTTAACCTAAGTGTTGTTTATCTACCTTTTTAAAGCAGTGACATCCATCCTCCTGAATACAAACTAAGGTTTCCATCCTTTTTGCTGGGTTTTACAAGCTCTCTGAGCAGCTACCTGAGCCTAGATACCGAAATGAGAAGGGACATTGCCATGGAGAAGGTCTTTGCATGGTCAGGAGGGAACTTTTCCTTCCTCTCAGTCTGATGGGGATTCTTTTCCTATCTTTTGATGCCAGTTTTTATTCATGTGCCAGAAGTGGCAGTTAAAGGAGATCAAGTGGACCAAAAGCAATGATAAGGATTTCCAGGCTTAAAGCCTTTAGGGAAATTTCTGTCCCAGTGTTGCTGTGGAAAATGGAGGACCTTTGATGAGTAGGAGAGGAAAAGGATTTTCTGGGCTAGTCAAACACACCAAAAGATACTGGAACTAGGAGCAAAAATGTCATGCTGGGAGGAAAGAGGGCAAAATCTCATTGGATAACTGATGGGGTATAGGTATACTTGTGGTCACCTTGACAATAAAGGAGTATTAACTTAGAGCAACATCAAACATTGCCCACTGTTCTTTCTTATGAGGGAGGATCTAGACCTAAGGCAAGCTCTTCTACTGTTACATCCTCTTACAGGCATTGTTAGTCCTGCCTTGAATAGCATTAATACATTTTAGAGTTGTCTATCCTGACAATTTTCCATTTTATATTGTCCACTGAAAGATTTTGTTGTCATTTGGAGAAAGTTATTTTAATTTCTAAAATTCCTGTAGCAGGGCAGCAATTTTTTCCCTAGTTTTACTGAAATAAATCAGCTGGACTTCTAATGAAGACAATAGTGGAAGGGCAAGTCAACTTCCTTCAGTTAGCCAGTTTTCCTGGAGTAGGGACACACTGTTAAGAACTCTGATGAAGCAGGAAGATTCCAAGTCCTGGAGCCCAACTCCAAGTGCATGTTCATGTACATCATGCTTTCCACCTGCCTTTGCAACAAGGACCCAGGATCCATGTCATGATGCAGCAGGTATTGCAGTGTCTCCTTGGTGTAATGTATTCTGTAAGCCATTTAGTCCTCCTGGTGAGTAGGAAGAGTATTTGATAAAAGTACGTAGAAAATATTTCTGAGAAGTGTTTAGACCTGTCATCTTTTTCATACTAGAGTGGTTTTATTAGGAATTTCCCAACCAGATCCACTATTTTTCACATGGGTAGTTCATTAAGTGTGCAAGTGTTTGGGGATTTTACCTTAAATTATAATTAAGTACACTGAAGGAAAACTAAAAGATCAAACCCTGTTTTCATCTCTTACTTATTTCCTGTCACTTGGATCTTTTTGATTATACTGAACCAAATAATTAGGGAAAGAAGAATATTTTCTGTGAATGAATTGCAGGACTTGGGTGTTCTTTTATATCTCCGTTTTCTAGTCTTGCTTTGTTTCCTTAGTCTTACTCATGTGACTTTAGTCACTTTGAATTGCAATGTCTCTTAAATTTTAATAATTTATAAAGCCAAATAATTTTCACAGTCATAGATATTTGTGAATAACAGTGATGCCTGGTGTTTTATACTGAAAAAATTCTTTCAAAAGTCAGCAGATAGATATTTATTGTGAGAAAGCTGAGAACTAGATGAAACAGGAAAGCTAAAGCTGTGATGGAATAAAACCTGACCAGGAACAACAAAGGCAGCAAGGAGAAGCTTCTAGAGGAATGTTGGTGATAAAAAGAAGACTTAAAGAAAATGTGCATCCTCTCTGGAAGGAAATGGGAAGCCTGATTACCTGGGATATGAAGGAGGCTGAGGTAATCAATTATTTTTTTCCCCTTGGTTTTCACCAACAAGTGCTCCAACCTCACCATCCAAATTGCAGAAGGCAAAGATGGGAACTGGGAGAGTGAAGAACCACACTTTGTAGGAGATCAAATTTGAGAACCTAAGGAACCTGAAGGTTCACAAATCCAAGGGACCTGCTGACATGCAGCTGCAAATTCTGAGGAATCTGACAGATAAAACTGCTAAACCATTATTCATTTTATTTGAGAAACTCTGTTCCTGGTAAGACCATGGAGCAGATCCTTCTGGAAATTATACTAAGGTATGTGGAAAATAAGGATGTGATTGGTGCTACATTCAGAGAAGGGAGAGATGCCTCTGACTGAACTCAGGTGTAAACAAGACCACGTGCTGAAGTTAATAACACAGATTTTGTTTAACAATAAATGTGAGGTGGAAAGATGGAAAGAAATAGGAAAGAGCGGGGATAGAGGGGTAGGGGAGAGAGAAATCAAGAAGACAGTTCCCACCCATGAATCCAGTGGCATCCTATTTGTGCTTCTTCATCCTGGGTTTCTCAAAGTAGGAGGTTGGAGTCATTATTCTTGGGGTACCACCTTTAAACAGTTCAAGTTCTGGGTATCCGTGGAGGCATTTTCCTGTTTTATATGTGAAGTGAGAATGGATGTCCCTTCATTTGCATGTGAAGCAAGGACGGACATGTCCTCCTTCTGTGTATTCCTCTAAGATTTTGGGGGCTTTCAGTGGTCATTGGTGGTTGCAGATGCTATCTGTCCTATAACTTCAGGTCATTTTTGACTAATGATAAATGTTTTATCTTCATGATAAAACATAAAGAGTTTCTTCCTGACGCGGTTGACCGGAACCCAGGCTAGCTTACGGCACACCAGCACCGCGCCAGGTGTGGGCAACAGCTGAGGCGTGGGGTTTGTGCCCTCAGCTGAACCTTAGGAGCAAAGGTTCCTAAGCACGGACAGTCTCATGACATCCAGGGCTCAGGTGAAGAAAAAAGAGAGAGGCTCCCCAAGGCTGAAGTTCCAACCGGGATGACTTATTAGGGTCGAAAGCAACAGGCACAAAGAGAGTCCTGTTCAGCTCTGTGCACAGGATTTTATACGGGTACAAAACAAGGGGCGGGTACAACACATTATCCAATGGGGTTAAGTCGGGATGGAGTTGAAGGGTTGGGTCACGGGTATTGGGATGAATCAGGGTAAGGGGGAGGAGGGAAGGGGGTCATGGGATTGGTTCTGGGGAGGATTGACATAGAAGGAGCTGGAACAGAGGTGGAACGAGGGGTTGGGTAACTGGGATTGACAGGGAAGGGACTGGAACATCGGCGGGAAAAGCCATAGAGGGAAATGGGAAGGACACAACTTCGGGAATAAATCAATTTGGGAATACACACCGGCGAGGCTCCGCCAGGCACACAGCCGGCTGGCAGCAGGGCACAGCCACCCGCACACAGCACAGCACAGCACTCTCCTGCCAGGAGCTGGAGGGGATGGGGCAGCACCGGCAGCGCGGGGGCGGCCGGCGGGGCCGGGCACGGGGCCGGCAGCGCTGCCCGCGCCCCTGCCCGCGCCTGGAGCCCCCGGAGCCGCCGGGGCCGCAGCAGCCGCGGGGGATGGCCCGGGGCAGCGCCAGAGCAAGAAATTAGGATAAACATAAGTTGCAAAATCTTCCTTTTCCACAGTTTGCCACAGTAGCAAGTTTTGTCCAGTTATATTAACCAGGATGTTCTAATCATCTCTCACCTCTTCCTGGCATGGAATCAGCGCCTTCCTGTTGCGAATTCCTCCCTTCTGTGCTTACCTCAAGCCCACCATTGTGGTCTGTCTTATGACAAGTTCCTTCTGTGGCCTTGACAACGTTTGTTATGAGCAACTGTGCTCCTTAAGTGCTTACAGATAGTGACAGTCAACATGGCTTCAATGAGAGCAAATAATGCCTGACAGATTTGGTTGACTTCTATGACATGGTCACAGTCTTGGTGGATGAGGGAAGATTGACTGACATCATCTACTTGAACTTGTGCAAAGCATTTGGCACTTTCCCCCTTGACATCCTTGTCTCTAAATTGGAGAGACGTATTTGATGGATGGACCACACAGCGAATAAGGAATTGGCAGGTTGGTCAAATACAGAATTGCAGTCAATGGCTTGATGATCAAGTGGAGACCAGTGAGGAGTGGCATTTCTCAGGGTCAGTCCTGGGGCTCACATTGTCATCTGTTTTGGTGGCATGGACGATGGGAATCATCCTCAGTTTTGCTGATGACAAACTGTGCTGCAGTTGACAGGCTGGAAGGACGGAGTGTCATACAAAGGGACCTGGACAAACTTGAGAGATGGAATCATGTGAACCTCATGAAGTTCAACAAGGCCAAGTGCAAAGTCCTGCAACTGGAATTGGGCAATCCCAAGCAATAATACAGGCTGGGTGGAGAAAACATCCAACAACAGGTCTGAGAAGGACATGGATGTGTTGTTGGTGGACAAAAATCTTGACATGAACTGTCAGTGTGTGATAGGAGCCCAGAAAGCCAAATGTATCCTGGGCTACATCAAGAGCAGCATGGCAAGCAGGGTGAGGGAGGAGCTTCTCCTCTTCTACTCTGCTCTGGTGAGACCCTACCTAGAGTTCTGTGTATACCTTTGGGGTCCCCAGAACAGAAACGTTATGGACTAGACAGTGCAAGTCCAGAGGAGGACCATGAAGATGATCAGAGGGCTGGAACAATTCTCCTATGAAGACAGATTGAGAAAGGTGGGACTGTTCAGTCTTAGGAAGTGAAGGATCTGGGGCCAGCTCAGAGCAGTTAGGGAGACCAAAAAGAAAACTGGAGAGGTACTTTTTCCAAGGACAAGTAGTCATAGCACAAAGGGTATTTAAACTGAAAGAAGGTTGATTAGATTAGATTTGATTAGATATTAGTAAGATATTTATTGTGGGGGTGGTAGATATCATACCAGGTTGCCCAGAGAAGTTGTGTATGCCCCATCCCTGGATTTGTTCAAAGCCAGGTTGGAGGTGGCTTTGAGTAACCTGGTCTAGTGGAAGATGTCCATGGAATAGGGGTTCATGGCACAGGGGTTGGAACTGGATGGGTCTTTAAAATCCCTTCCAACCAAAACCATTTTATGGCTCTATGTTTTAATTGTAAGTATAGTTCAACAAGGAGAAATCAGAGCAAGGTCAGCCTGTTTTGTTTCCAAAACTGTATTGCAGTTATAACTCTACTAAAATGCTTTTTTCTAAACAAGAACATATGTATTTTTCTGAAAAAATAACATGGAATTCTACGAAGCTGATGCTGCATGGTCTTAAAATAATCTATGATTTGGGCTGGCACACAAAGTGAAATTCCATTCCCTCCCATCTCTATAAGCAGTCTGTGGGAGTTGTTTTGCTGTTGGAATATGTATGCAATTATAGGACATACAGGAATTCACTATTTTGCTAGTTACTATGTTGAGTATTTTAACTGGGACAGGTTCACACCTTAGGCCAGTAGCTGACATAGCCAGCAGTATTATTTATTTATTTATTTATTTAAGACAGTGCAGTTACTCTCATGCAAACCTTCAGGCAAATCACTCAGCCTCTTGTCTTTAGTCCACTGTGTTGGCTTTGCCTTGTGCTATAAATGTTGTCCTGACTAAATCTTTTGATGTATTTTAAACCTTATTCTAAAAATATAAAAAGAAGGAGAAATAGTATTCTCTTAGATAAGCATGTTTTATATGGTGAAATATCAAGGGTTGAGACTCATCAAGGCTAAGGTAACAGCAGCAAAAGGACATTTTCTCATCCACCTCTTTTTTTTTCCTTTTGCAATGGGTCAACAGCTTTTCTTGGAGAAAAGATCTATTAGAGGAAAACTGACAGAATTTTTATTATTTTATGGCAAAAATATTAGCTTGAGAAAAACCTCTCAAAAAATCATGCTTCATAAATTTCTTGTTCAGTTGTGGGCCAATGGTAACTGGGTAACCATGTTTTATTAAAGATAAACAATAGAGGTATTTTTTAGTAGATCACGCTGTCCTTGTTGTATGGCAGCAAAATAACAAAGAATACTTCTTATGGAAGCAAGAAAACAGGGACATATGCACCTGCTCTTACTACTGCTTCAGAGGTAAAATATTCCTACTTTTGCCAACCATGATGGCATTAAGTAACAGTTTTGCCATGAAAAATCAGCATTTACTTTTTTATGGTTTAAATAAAAAGGGGGTGCTGCTCTGAAAGCCTGAGACAGTATCATTACAGAGTACAGAGACAGGGACCTCTATTTTCTTGTATAAAAAAAAAGCTTTTCTCTTAATTCTGTAGTATCTGGAGTATTCATGGGGGTTTCTTACTACAGAGTTTTGAGCATTAAACAAGCTGCAAGTTGAAGAGGTTCATATCATTAGAGCATCCCTACCTTTGATGGTAACTTTGAAAATAAAAATATGGAAAAGAGCTCTATGTTTTAACAGTGCAAAGCAGCAAAGCTACTCCTTTAATTCTGCCCGTTTTCCGTTTGGCTGAAATCTGACCCTGACTGCTCAGGCATGGTTCCCTGATCACAGACCACCTTGCTGCAGAAGCTGGCAGAGCTGTGTGCTGTCCTGGACACTTCTCCACGTCCACCCCAGCCGTGGCTCTGGTCCAGGGCTGGTCTCTCTGTCTCTGTCTCTGAGTTTTGCCTCTGAGGGTGTGTTCCATCATGTCCCTGCTCCAGAGGCCTGGTGCAGATGTGTGGGAGCCATCATGTACCTCTCAGAGCTTGTGCATCTGGCTCTGCAGCTCTGCACTTCATCTTGACACTTCAGGGTGTTTCACCACATTCTGCATGTTTGAGCTCTTGTGTCTGTTGAACATGTGGTATTTCACCATGGTAAGAGTGCACAGCTGTGCAAACTCCCAAGCACTGAGTTCAAGCTGAAAAACTGTCAGTATATCAAAAATGTCAGTATATCAAAAAGTATCAATCATGTTTCATGATGCTAAGTTCCTCTTGAAAAAAATGAATCAGAAAATTCTGCTTTCAGTAAACTTAGCAAGGTCCATAAATAAATCTCAAAGCAAAAAGTTTCACTGCAGATGCTCTTGCTGTAATAAAAAATACACATTTCAACTTGGGACTGAAAAGCAATGTGAGAATTGCTTTTCTAGGACATTCTGAATGAAAAAAACCCTGAACCCCAAGTAATTATTTGTGGGCATTTCTGCCATAAGATCGAGGTAGGTATTGTTGATAACACATCTGAACACAAATGCTGTGTGTAGAGGTCCAGAGAAGGTGACTTTAGCCTAAAGTAGTGGCAGTGCACCCCCACCACCCCAGGCTGCACCCTGATCTGAGATACACTCCTTAGGCCTTGGCCTTGATGAACTGCATTTTGATTAAACCCCTATGGTGTGTTACAATAAGGCTGATAAAAATCTAATACAAAAACCAGTTTTCAGATGCTGCTCAAACTGACCACATTTTGTTGGTATTGTTTATCAGACTTGAAAATGAGCAGTGGATTATTGCAATCTCTTTGAGCACAGTTTATGACAAATGGTTAGGGAGACTTAAAGTGTCAAAAATCAGACTCTTAGAGTGTTTAGATTGGTTTCATTAAGCGTATTAGAAAGCCTTTTCCATGGCAGGGCAGTGGGAGAAATTACTTCCTAAATTACTTTTTTAATGAAATATTCTCATGAAAGCTATTAATTTTGAACAATAAAGTTCCTGGTATTTCTGCAAATATTAGATTAACTCTGAAAAGCTTATTTATAAGCAGAAGTTCTTCTAATGTTTTATTTGTTTGGTACATACTATACAAACGATTAAGGAGAAAATGTTTTCTCTTGCCTTGAATGGCTGTATATGAGTCTGAATTGTAAATGGGAAAATTGTAAATCCAAATGCTTTTTAATGTCTGCTATAAAATCATCTCGGGGATTAACTAATAAGAGAAACAAGCAATCAATAGCGTTCAACTGGAATTCACTAATCTATTCCAATAGTTGAGCTTGCAGGAAACTTAATTGATTTTTTGAGATTGCTGTGTTTAAAACCCATTGAAAATTAAACTCCAAACAGGGTCTTTCCCTTTCCCCTGTCCCCTCCAGAGATAAATGGGAAAATGGCAGAGATTATGGGTAGAGACAACAATTTGCTAGAAAAACAGCAAAAAAACCCAATTGGTAACAGTAACAATGCTAATAACAATAGTGTATAAAAGAGGGTGGGTACATGCAAAAACTGATTACAGAAGACAGACCTGGCATTACATTCCTTGTCAAAAACCCCTTAGTCATGCCATTGTAAAGGTTGTAGACATAGCCAGCCTGTGGAAAACATCCCACATTTTGTGCAGTTTTGCTAAGAAAGCACAATATATGGTAGGTTAAACAAAGCACAAAAATTTTAAAAGGCAAATAAAATCCAGCTGTCGGTACTTGTGTTACTGAATTTGAAAAATTCTTAAAAGACTCATATGGAAATATGCCAGTTTTTGATGACACTTCCTTCAGCATCCCATACATGGAGTACAACCTAAGCAACACACATTTGCCACAGCTTAGGACGTTGACACTCTTGTCATTCACCTCTGTGTGACCAATCCAAGCTTCTCACCCTCACTTTTCAACTTTTTGATTTCTCTTTGAGTTTTCTGGTCAATATTTTGATTATCTGAATCCCCAGCATCTATTTTCTCTCAAGGCTTCTAAAATTCTTGTGCTTGATTAACCTCATATGTGCCTGAGGTTGATTTATATCAATTGCTGGTACCCTTAGTGCAGTAGAAGGAAGGTTCGGCACTTCACTTTTGCACCAGTGACTCCAAAGGGAAGTTTAAAAGCTCAAATCAGTGATGGAAAGACATCTGATAAGATCTATAAGGAATAAGTAGGTAATTTTATCTCTATTTTAGGATGCTATAGTTCATATTTCATCAGGAAAATATACAATGATGCCTCAGTAAAAACATACAAGGTTCTCTTGTCTGCTGTCAGTGATGGTGACTTATTGCAAACTAAGAAGCTTATTCCAGATAATTGAAGCCAGTAAAATGATTTCCAGAGTCACTGAAGTAGAATGGCTACAGAGCTCGCTTTTGAGTAATTTTACTTCAAATACAAGCCCATGATTTTTAGATTCTGTTAGCTTTAAATCTATGGTAAAGTCCTTACATTTAAAATAACCCAGATTAAAAACAACCTGATAAGACACGAAACAAGAAAAATAACTTTTGAAACAGTTGGAATAAATTAGTTTTGACTCAAAAATTCTGTGACATTGGTCTGTGGACCTGGGAATCATTCATTGCTGGCTGATCTGGAGTTGTCCTGTCCAGCCTAGGCCAGCTGCCTCATCAAGCTATCTGAGTCTCCAGGGGCAGGGGACGAAGGAAGGTTTCCAACATATGTTCTTTTAAATAAATATATTTCCACAGAACTTTATGCTTTATAAAAATCAAAAACTTTCTAGCAGAAAACCTTTCCACTGTAAAATATCCAGCCAGCCCTTTTTAGAGATGGCAGGTGTTGTCTGGAAAAAACCAAGAATGGTATCTCTAGAGTATGTTTGAGATCTTTACTCAGGTGATAGTATTCCAGGGTTCTGCCTGCTCAAGTGTTGGGGAAAAATCAATGCAAGAGTACTCCCAAGTGAGTATTAACGGCTCAGCACAGGACATAAAATTCAGTCTCTTTGATAAGAACTTTACTGTATTTGGATGATAATGTTCTTTGTATGGATAAATGACAGACTGTGTAGACACAATTTTAGAGTAATAAAAAGGACATTGTATCTGTCTGTCTTCTGGAAAGTGGCTGCAGATGTGCCTGTGACTGGACGTAAGCGAGGTTAATCAGTTGAACCACTGACATCTGTTAATAGGAAAAGTACAACTAGGGCATGGAAAACAAGCTGGAGTATAAAATCTAAAGTGCTTGCAAAGGGTCATAATTCATCGTCAAATCAGAAGCAAACAAAGATGTTCATACAGATTTGAACACGCAAAGAAAGAATAAAACAGAAGCAGACATGATGCATGCTAGAGGCACGAGCAGCTCAGTGCAAATAGGCACATTCCCTGCTTGTAGCGTTTCGTCTTGTATCTCCGTTTTCCCTTAATGGAGACATCGAAAACTAGAGGGTTACATTGTACTATTGACAGAATCATCCATTTCATTTCTTCAATTCCTTTATTTTTAATGTAAATAGATCAGATACCCTTTCAGCATCTTCTGTGACAAGTGTCCTAAAAATCAAATGAGGAAGCTGTTGCCTGCAGTCTGTCCAAAGAAAGCATTCACAAAACTGAAAAATGTGACCTTTTGCTGGTGTATATAAGATCTCTGCAAGATCTGTGCAAAAATGGCACAAATGGTGATGGGCGATGTCTCACCATACATAGCAGAATGATTTTTCTGCTGAGCTGATATGGCAAACTTGAGAAAGTTGTGCTTCTTTATAGATGTTACCCAAACCATAATGCATCCTGTTAAGTCATCTGTGCATACTGTGGAGACCTTTATTTGTATATATGAGAACAATTAGTCCCCTGTAATCCCAGTTCAAGTGTCCAGACCCCTGAGGCCTTTGAATACAATGAAAGCTGTAGGCCTTTGCAAGCAGCCACACAGAAGTGAGATTTTAGTCTTATCTTTCCTGCCAGTTGTCTGTGAAACTGATACAAGGTTCTTAAAGAGAGGATTTGGGGCTGCAGGTTTGCAGCCTGAAACTATACTTGTCAATAATTGCAATAATTCTGATTTCAAAGACAGGCTCATTAAGCAAATGACACAGAGTGACAGGTATCTGACAGCATATCTGACATCAGACCTCTTGGAAAGTACCCGTGTCTTCACGTTTAGCCTCAGACATTGAGCTTAAAGGTTTGGGACCAGAGGCACACACCACACATAAAAGTAGCTCTGCCTGAGTCCAGGAGTGCATCATCCAGGACCTGGCACAGTGGTTGTATTAGTCCCTAAAACATACCAGTGTTAAATATCCTTTCTCAACCTAGAAGAAAGCTGTGAAGCTTGGTGCGCTAAAAAGTTTATGAGGTTGTCTTAAATCCCTCCAGAAGCTATAAAGAAATTGAGGGAAATATTTTTGAGCAGTCACAATTTCACTCCTAATTCTTTGGAAAAATAACCAGGCAATTGTTGGTAAAGAATTGAGTCATACAAGGAAATTTCTTCTGCATTTGTAATCTCTCTGTGAGTATAAATCAGTTTCTTTTTGCAAGACAGATGGACAGCAAGACAGATGGATATGGTGCTTCACATAGTTATGCTCTTATAATTATCTTCATATATAAATATCCAGTAGCATAAAAGAAATGGTAAAATTATTATCACTAATTGAGAATTTGATATAGACCAGTATGTATACAAATGCACACAAGTGCACAAATGTATACACACAACAGAGTAGATATGTAGAAATACAAGAAAAAATTTCAGATTAGATTTTTTCAGGTAGTAATTTCTGTTGTTAACCAGAAATCCTTTGGCAAAGAATTACTAGACCAGAGAAGCTGTGGATGCCCCCTCCCTGGCAGTGTTTGAGGCCAGGCTGGATGGGACTTTGAGAAACCTGGTCTTGAAAAAGAAGTCCCTACCCATGGTGGGGGGATGGAACTTAATGATCTCTAAGATCCCTTTCAACCCTAGCTATTTTATGATGCTATGAACCCAACGTTAATAAATGCTTGATGAAGAAATAATGTATTCTTCTCAGCAGCAGGATATGCAAATTTATTAAATTGTGAGCTTCTTCAGAAGTTAATTTGAGATGCAAGTTATTGAAAGCTGATTTTGTTGCAATAGGTAATAATTCTCAAAATTTAATGGGCAATTAAAACATATTAATTTACATTTTGAAGGCACAGAAATATTTTTTTCCCTCTGAATAAGGTTTGTAAATATGTTTTTAAAAATAAATTTTCTAAATGAAGCAACCAAATGAATATTCAAAGGAGTGCATACTAACTAATAAATATTATTCAACAAATAATTGAAACAGCTGTAAGTGTGAAGGACTTATGTTTATGATGTAAGTTAACTTTTATTTTTAAGCTTATTTAAAGATCAAAGATTACAAGATAAAGATGTGAAAGTTAGTGAAACGTGCACATTTGACTTGCACCTGAACTTTCATGCATGTGAAATAATAAGTAGGAGCTTTGATTCATATTGACAGAGACATTTGAGAGAGAGATGAAACTTTGAGCGTAGTTGATCCCTTGTCTCTGACTTAGGTCAGCTGCAGAAAGGCATGGCCTAGAGATGCCAGGCAGTTTAATCTGTTTCAGTAAAGGATGTCCCTCTCGGATACGGCATGGAGGCTGTTGGGATGTTGCCTAAAGCAGGAGCTCAGGGACCATTTCAGCAATCAATTCCTTCAGCACACACCCTTTACTGGTGCTGCTTCTGCCCAGAGCCTGCTGTGGCGTGGGACTAGTGGCTTCTCTAAAACAAAATACTCAGATTGCAGAACCTTACTGCTGCATATCTCAGGACACAGAACTGCAGGTGACCCAGGGTAGCCACCTGGACATTTGCCTTCTACTTAATTGTAACCTCTACAAGGGCTTCCAGAGCTAACTCAGAGACTTGGTGCTTTCCTTTCTGTGCTTCAGTGGTCACCTACACATTCATGCTTCACCTGAATTCCCATTGTTTAATCATAAATTCCCAGGTTCATTCAATGCCTTTCCATACTTAGGGAGTCCTCTGGTATTCTGTCACTGTGAAAGCAGTGTTCCAGTTTAATCAAATTACAAATCAAAGCAGTGTTCCAGTTTAATCAAATTACAAATCAATTTTCCAATAAGTTTAGGAGCATGAACCTGAAGAAGAGAAAATGCCTGTTCATGGTGAAACAGCTAGGATTACAGTAGCCCTAAGCTTCATTGCAATTTGTAATCTCTGATATAAATTCTAGAGGCATTCATCATTCACTGAGTCAATAAAGAAAATCTTGTGATTTAAGAATTGCCTGCCCCCTTACTGTCACACAAACAAATAGATGGATATAATCCTATTACAGGATTACTCCTATATGGTTCCAGTGTGCTTCTCTGGACTCCTCAATCACAAAATTAGGTTTGTCTCTTTAACAACAAATTAGGTATTGTTGCATGCAAGATCATTCCCTTATTTCTTAAGGAAAAAGGAGACAGCAAAGGGGTGAGGGGTTTTTTAATTTTATGTTTATCAACATTTGTTATCATTCAAATAATCATTAGGGACATACATTGGTTTATGACTATAGCTGGTACTTCATAAGCAAAATCCTTCAGAGCTGTCGTCATCTAAAGAATCCTTTGGTCAGAACTCCAAACCCTGCTTTGATATAAAGAGTCTGGCCCTGTTGCAGAAAATTTGTCTGCTAATAACATTTCTGTTACTCTTTTAGCAAAATGCTGAAGGTCAAAAGCAGCATAAAATAGAAAGCATTTTGTAAAAAGCATGGAAGCTTTAATAATAAATTGCTAGAAGTGACCTGCTCTGGTATGAGGTTGTGAAGCACTGAAATACCAGTTCTGAAAGAAGCACCTTCTCAACATTCTCCTTTTGGAGTCTAATCTAAAATATCACAAATCAGCACTTTTCTGACCTGAATTTCCATTTTCAGCAGCAGAAAGTTTCAGAAACAGGATGTTTCAGAACATTACTATTTGAGATAACATACATACCACAGACTGAAAAGAATTTAATTGCTGGCTTTTAATAATATTTGATTACTTTTCAGTTATTAGATATGATATGGCACACCAATACACAATTTATTTTTTGACATCGGAGAGATGAAACATGGGGGAATAAAGGGATTATTATGTCTTCAGAACATGTAAAGCTGGCTTTAAGCTTCAGTGGAGTAATCTAATGGGAAAGCGCAGCTGGTTTTCCCTTAAAACAGCTATGTAAAGTAACAGGTAGGATGCAATATGTACAGAATCTTTAGGATTCTTAAAGTTCTGCTGGAAAAAATATTGAATGAGAAGTCCACTTTATATTCTGGAGACTTCTTTTGATGGGACACACATTCACAAGTCTCAGCTAACATTGGTGTTTCAGGCTCTTGTATGCAGATGTCTGTAACTTTATTTCCTCAAGAAAGCAGTTAGTAGTTTGGGGAACTCTTTGGAGAGAAGGAAGAGGAAGGGGAGGGGAAGGGAGGGAGGGGAGAAAGAGGAGAAGAGAAGAGAAGAGAAGAGAAAGAGAAGAGAAGAGAAGAGAAGAGAAGAGAAGAGAAGAGAAAGAGAAGAGAAGAGAAGAGAAGAGAAGAGAAGAGAAGAGAAGAGAGAGAAGATAGAAGAGCCTTGCTACCTGATTTTCTTCAGTCAAAATTACAAGCAAAATGAAGAAGACAAATAGGGTACAGAAAAAAAAATCTGCAACTTTTTCCTGCAGTCTTTACAGTCTATACAGTCTATATATTTTAATTACTTTACTATAATCATGAAGAGTCATTATTACTGGATTACAGTTGCCATGTCTTGCAGCCCTCTCCAGTCCAGTAATATATTCTTTTTGGAAAAAAACAACTAATCAATCAAAAAAAAAAAAAAAAAAAAAAAAAAAAAAAAACCAAAAAAAAAAAAAAAAACAAACCATAACTGGATCTATATTTTGGTTTATATGCTTCTCAGGAGAGATGCAAATCTGAGTCTGGTTGGAAGGGGGTTTTTCCCTCATGAGTGCTTATAAATTACAAAGTATCTTTTCATGTAAAGCCAGGACAACCTTTTTCTAGAATTTTTTAAGGAATAGAAACCCCTTGGTCTTTAGACCATCTTTAGAGGAATAAAACTCTCCCTAAACTTCAGTCTTCTCTCACTTTGAAAGTCTGAGTTTGCCTAATTTGGTAAGCCAGCTAGGGAAGGATGATTCAGAAACCCATTTTAGGCACTTTGATCCAGCGAATGCAGAGGACTGGACAACTAAAATGAAGTGCAGGGACCCCAGAGTCTGTGAGGGAGAGGACATGGGCATCTTCTGCAGTTCTCATTGCTGTGGATCAAGACAGAGCATACTCATGGCCCAAGGCCTCTCTCTAGACTGAGGGGTGTGGGGGAAGGGAATGTAAAGTCACCATTTGGGAATAGGCATGTGACTGTGTCTTATCCGTGCACAAGTGTTGCACACTGTCTGTTTAACCTGGAATGACAACCACTAAAGAGGAACAGACATTAGCAAGTGTCTGGAGAACACCTGGGCCCACAGCACATCCTTCCCTGCTCCATCTCTGCTGCAGGACATCTCCATTCCAGCCCCTGGGCTCTTTCTCAGCCTTTCAAAACAGAACTGACAAACACTGACAGAAAAAGAAAAACAAAACAAAACAAAACAAAAAACAAACAAACAACACACCCCCCAAAAAAACAAAAACCCCCCAAAAACCAAACAAATACAGATACTGTTTGATGTTGTCTATCTTTTCTCACAAAGTAGGAGCATTCTTATGAAGTTTAGAAGTTGGACTCCTCTCAGCTTCAAATGGATCTTCCTGTCCAAGGTAACAACTTCAACATCCAAACGAAGAAACTGGGGGATGTGGAGCAGGGTACTGTGCATATTTAGCCTTTTGGAAGTTGTTGGGAAGAAGCCTAGTTCTGGAGCTGGTGATACATATTTTCCCTCTGGAAAAGGAATGGAACTATCTAGAATTCCACTTTCTGCTATGCTTTTTTCTTTCATTTTCTGACCATTTCATGCAATTATATTAGTAGTCTCTGGGGCAAGGCCATGAAAAAAGGGTACTCCTCTGACACTGATTTTTAATAAGAAATTTGTTTTGTTCATCTTAATTCCTTCAAGGTATCACTACAGGGCAGAGTTTTTGGTAACTCCAATAAAATATCCTCATACTTGGCTAAAACTCATCTTTCTGTTCTTTTAAAATGTACAAGGAAATCCTAAATATAATACCAGGAGCAAATCATTGTCTACATGGATAGTCAATACATTCATCTCTACTTTTTATAATATCCTTGTTCCTATACTGGTTGATGATTTATTAACTATATCAGAGTTATTAAAAATTGAAAGGCTTTGATATTGCTTTTAGCTCATAGAAATTATACATCATCTATTTCAGATCCTCAGCCATGCTACAAAATTGGTCCACCATAAGTCCCAGTATTAAATTAGAATGAGGTGTAAATACTAGCCCAGTGAACATTGCCAGGTGACCTTCTGAAATATTTAATACAGCTTGACTTAAAATTTATTGCTTTAAACCTGAAACCTGTGTAATTTCACCCAGGCAGAAGAGTCTTGAGATAAAAACCTGATGACTTAGAAAAAGTAGCTTGATTTTGCACATAAATTTTGAGTGTGTCAGTTGCTTTTCCCGCAAGGGGCTGTGTGAAGCTTATTGTTTCCTCTTGTTATGCCCAAGTTAGGTGCCCTGAAGTTTCCTTTTGATCTGAGTGTTTCTAATAACTTTAGTGTAAGGACTGACTGGAAATGCCACATTTCTCCTTTAAATATATCAGATTTTCATGAATTTTAAGGAGAAATTTCTCTGATTCCCCACCTTTACTTAGTTTCTCTTACTGATTTTTTGTCCCCTGCCTTCCAGTGAACCCAAAACACTCTTGCAGCTTCAAGATGCCTTATAGTTCTAGGTGCTCCTATGGAAGGAGAGCTGTAACGAAACCTCCTCCAGCAACCTTTGGCATTCTTTTGATTACAGTAATGTGCATGAAGTTCTTTTATAAACAAAGCCCTTATATTGAATACAAAAATATAATGAAAATTATTTGCATTTTTTTTTTTTTTTTGCAACACTTTTATGTGGACAGAGTGGTGTAAATATTCTATCAGGTAACTAAAGTTATATATCTATAAAATATGGATATCTATACAAAAGTATAGATACACATACACAAAATTTTCTGGGGTTTCAAGAGATTTTTGTTAGCTCTCACTCTAATGTCTCCTTCCCTCTTCCCATGCTGCTGTCTGATTTCTGTCAGCACAGCTGCCAGGGCTGGCAGAGTGATCTGGCTGAAAAAGAGGGATTTTGCTTCGCTGGTTGTGATCTGACTGCCTGGGGACAGAAGCACCCTAGAGCAGCCCGTGTGATGAGCAGAGAGCAGCTGGTTGGAAATGCTGACTGTGGGGGAACATCTGAAACCAGAAGCTGAGCCCTAATCACTGTTTCAGGATGATGTTTCCTTCCTGTGATTTATAGCCTGGAAAGATCCTGCTGATCTTAAACAAAGACTGGCATACATTTTAGTGGTTTTTTGATCACAGTTTTGCTACTGGAGTCTATTTTTATGTACCTGAATACATTTTTTTTATTTGGCCCAGCTTAGCTTTAAGAAAATGTTTAAAGATGTCAGCACAGAGAAGAACAAATAACAAAGAAAGAATGGTTAAAGGCTTTTAGCTACTAAATATTTTAACAAGTATGATTTCACAAAAAAAAAAGTCATGTTTCCATTTTGGTAAAAAAATGCCTGAAAATAAAAGCCGGGTGGTGTGCTGAGAATGATATTCAAACTGAATTTTGCTTCTTTCATTATGATTGAAACACAAATATATCTATAGGTAAGCAAGTATAAAAAAATGTTATTTTAATCAGCAAGTGAAGTAATTTATATGAGAAGACACATGAATCACCAACTAGATAAATCTGGTGGACTCACTGTCATTCCCTCAAAGTATGATAAAGATTTTAAATATATATGCCTTATTGAATTAATATGAATAACCAGTTTTATCCTAACACACAGATAAAATATTTTAATATTCTATTAGATTTGCTAAGAAGATCAGAAAACGAGTTTGCCTATTGGACTGAAGCAGCTTCCATACACAACTATAATTTGAAATCAAACATTAATAAAGCTGAAGTTTTCAAGAATTTTGGGGGTCATATGTTCATAAAGACTCCTCATCTGGGATCTTATGTTCATGCCATGTTCAATCCATCATAAGAAGGACTAGTTGCTTATAATGATTAATATGAGGGTCCACAAAGTCCCCCGCTCCCTTGGGATTGATCTAAACACTCTTCTCTTTTACATATTCACACTGGTTTGAAAGCAGTTTCAGCCAGAGTGGAAAACTGCTGAAGTCAATGGACTGTCTTAATTGCCAGAATTTTCCCTCTCTGTTATTAATAATAACAGTAGCTGCATAAGTTTTCATGACTGTGAAGGACTCCCTTTCAAAGCACCTTTCAGAGCACACAGATGCAGCTGCAGCGAGCCCTTGCTGGGGCCGGGTCATCCTTGTCCAAGCAGAGGAAAGGGCTGCTCCCAGCACAAATCCATCGTTGCAAGGACCCCCAGGAGCCCACAGACAGCCCAGCTCTGGCCCCTGCTGCTGAGGCAGTCTTTATCTTGAGCCATGCACTTGACCACTGCGTGTTCCTCAGCTTGTCAAGGCCTGGCATGCCTGGCTCCACTGCTTTGTCCCTGGTGTTCCCTGCGCGGGGCTCTGAACCTTCTGCCTGGCCGTGCTCTGCCTTGTGCCCATGCACCCCACCAGGCTGTTCTGTGCTCCCTCTTTCTGGTGGCCCTAAACTCATGTCCTTCTCATACTCCTGGTGTTCAGGACAAAGGATGGTTGTCAATGTCCTAATCATAACATGGAATATTTCCTATATTCAGTAAAATACATTTCTTCCAACTTTGGCCTGGTGCCTAAGTGAAGCTACTGAAGCTAAAAGCAAGCTAAAGTTTAGGAGAATGTATTGAGAGCAGTTATGGTGATGGCAAAGAAGCAGGAAGGGCCTTTCTATGTGTCCTGCAGAGGTGTTTTATTACAGCCACGCACGCTGAGCATCCAGGGTGGAAAGGCGAGGCTTAAGGAGAGGGTCCAGGTTCAAGTAAGGGGAAGGTCGGGCAGAGTGGGTGTGAGGGGCCAATTGTCAGGGGACTGGGGGCAGTACAAAGGCAGGGTTAGGGTGTGGAGGCCAATGGGGAAATAGGGGGGGAGTAACTGAGAGACACAGTGGCAGAGAGGGGGCTAACAGGGTCGACTGAGGGAACAGGACAGGGGTAACAGAACAGGATATCCTTTGAGAGAAACCCCTTGCATCTCCCCAACTCTGGGAATGGCTCAAGGCCTTCACATGAATGGAAAAGGGCACCAGGAAATCAGAGCAGTCTGTTACTGTCTCATTACTTGCTCAGAACACCCTAAGACAGAGATGCAGTTACAGCAGAAAGTTCCCACATGCAGAAGCCGGGTGTTCTTTGCCAGCCTATAATGATCTTAATATAAATCTTCATATCTGCCCTCCCTTAGGTCTGTCTTGCAGAGCAAGCACTACTGACTACTTTGTACCCACATGGGAGCATCTCCAACAGATACCAATCTTTTATCAATTACCTCACTGGAATGTTTTCACATGAATACTTCAGTGTGAAATGCCATTGCCTCTGTAATTGTGCACTAAGGAGAAACTACTGTTCATCTGTCCTTTCCTGAAGCCAGCAGGAGATCAGTGCTCATTTCAGTGGAATTATATCAGCTGACCCTGCTGAAAACCTAGTGGAGTGATTATTTTATGTGGCCAGAATAAGCTGAATATGTAACTGTGGTATTAGAAAGATGTGAAGATGAATATTAAGAATTTAAAGGTTGAAGAATATGACTCCTGAGGATCCTTCAAAGCTGGTATTCTATGGTATTTTATAATAGTGGTAAATTTATCATTGTTCATGTCGTCATATTAATTGTAAGGAATTTAATAACTTTTGTGTTTTGCATGTGAAAGCCCTTCTGTGTTAAGGATGATTTATTTATTTCCCTTTAATGCTCCTGGGATTCCTGAACAGCTGTCAGCTGTACCTGAGCAGAAGAACATGTATATTAACGCATTGCCAAGCAGAAATTGCCTTATACATTGCTGCATCTGTTAAATTCTTTAGTCAGTATTTGCAATTCGAATAATATAAGCATTCAAAATGGTGTTGTTAATATGTGGTAAAATTTCATTTCTTCATTTACCATTTCAAAATATGCATTTGGTCTTGGTTTGGTTCAATGGCTGTAATGTTACCTAAATGATAAGCACCTACAATTCCAATTTAGTTTTATGATTTATATAAGAAAATAATACCAGTCAAATACAATGCTAAGATTACTCTTAAGCAGTTTTTACAGAACATATGGAATATAGTTGTGGATTAGAGTCCTATTTGAATAAACAGCTGCTTATAGCTCAGGTTTACCCTTGTGATCTGTCATTTCTGTTTCATTGAGGCTGGCTACAACAAATGGACTGAAAGTTGGTGAAGCTGTAACAAATAATATACAAACCATCATTTATGCTGTTATTTAATCAGTACAGATGCCTGTATATCCATGACAGATACAGTGATGCCACATGACTACTTTATAATTTTTCTTCTCAAACCATATGAATAGAGAAATATTTCTCTAGACTTTGTCCTTAACCTTCACCATAAATGAAGGAAGAGAAAAAACTTTGTTCTTCAGTGGACTAGCTGGTGCTTGAAGCTAGCAAAAAAAATTTTGGCTAAATTTGAAGAATGCAATCTTGAAAGTTGACATATTTCTAAAAGATCATGGACAATACACAGGCTTGCAGCCTGCAGCTCTGCGTTTCCTCTAGTGACTGAATTCTTTGGATGATCGGAAATCAAAAGTCTGTCTTGGGAGGTGACCAGACTCTCTCTGGTTAGTTTTTGTGCTGTGAAACTTAGATTTTTTTATTTTTAATAAAAGAAATTACATTATATGATGAGAAAAGGATCAATTAAATATTTTTAATTAAACTCTTGAGTTCAAAAGATTCTATGCTACTATTAATCTAATTTGAAGCTTCATATAATCATAGAACAGTCCAGGTTAGAAGGGAAGTTCAAGGATTACCTGGCCCAATGTTTTGTGGGAAAGGAAGCTTTGATGAGATTACCTAGCATCATGTCGAACTGCAATTTGGAATTGCATGCAAACAACATTTCTATCCAGTTTGGTTTTTAAAACCATGGAAAAAGATAAGTTCTCACTGATCTCACATCCCTCTGTTAATTTAAATGCAGTCAGGATTACCTCCTGACAACCAGCACTCCATCATGAGGTGTTTAGCAAATGGTAATAATTTCTTTGGGAGGTGGTGGAGTCAGTCTCTGGAAGTGTTCAAGAGGCATTGGAATGTAGCACTTGGAACTGGTTAAGGGGTGATTATGGTGTGCTGAGTTGAGGGTGGGACTAGATGATTTTAAAGTTCTTTTCCAACTTTCATGATTTTGTGATTCTTTTAATTCAACTTTACCATTAGAGGTTCTAATTAATCATGTTTTCATTAAGGAATGCATATCCCAGCTGACAGTCTTCTGAATGTCATTGCATACAAACCTCATTGTGATTTCAGAACAGCTCAAACTATAGACATGACTTAGGCCTGCTCTTGAAAATTCCCTATGGACAGCAAACTAACAATTTATCACTTTGGTAGATATCTTCCTGTGCACTTGAGTAAGAAATTTGTGCTGCCAATTAGTCAGTTTAATAATGTTTGTCAAGATCTACTTATGAGCAATTGTGCAATAAAGCCTCTTAATTATGTTTTATAAAGTTTCAGTGTGAGAATTGGATGAAAATCCTTTAGTTATAATTCAGGCTTGGGAGAGAGTGGATCACAGCCTGACCTATGTACATTGCAGACAAAGCTGTGCCACCAAGGAAGTACTCAAAAGGATTGTAAGTAACAAAAAAGAAGACAGGCTTAGCCCAGAAAGTGGTTAAGAAATGAGGCACTCCCTCCAAAAAAAAAGGAAAAAAATTTTAGGAAGCCAGACCCGTTTGACTCTGAGCCTCATTAGTGGTTGTAGACATAAAAGATGCTCCACTCCTAACTAAATCTGCACAGAGACAGGTGATGGGAGTTTTAACCAGTGCACCAATAAGAATTAGACCATGCACTGTGTGATGTTTAATTAAACTTAATATTTCATTTTATTGTGTAAAAAGCTATGTCAGGTTTCTTCAGCTTTTTTTTTCTTTTAAGTAACACTGAAAATGTTAAACTATGTGAAAATACCTGCAATAATGTATCCAGAGGTGTTGTAGATTAAGGATGTTTTCTTCACCTATTGTTAAACAGGAGAAATAGCACTTTTACCCAGGATTTGTCTAGTGGCTGTTGAGAGTCACCATATAACATCAGAAATTGTTGAGGCAGAGGTGGAAAGATCTTGCTGTTTCTTTCTCCACTGTGTATGTACTGTAGGCAGATACTAAAAGCTATTTTAGAAGCTGTAGAGATCTGAAGGGAGATTGACTGCCTTTCTATAATAGTTTCACTACTCTCCACTTCCAATGGTTGAAGTCACTAAAGATAAATTAATGGAATTTAATTTATTGCAGGACTACAGAAAGCTTTATAAGGACTGGAGATTTATTTGGTTTCAGAAACTGCATTGTTTTCAGATTATGCTATCCCTTTACACAGCCTGTGAGTGTAATTCGGAAGATTCTGGAACAGGAGAAACATAATTAAAAAATTTATAAAACTACTGTTTAAGTTACTATATTGAATCACCTGTGTGAGTACTGTTGCTTTGGTTCCCCAAATTTGAACTTGACATTTCTCTCTCTCCAAATAAATTTCATGGGGTTACTTTTCATTTTACAGCCTAAATTTTATCCAAGTGCTTTCACAAATGAAGGAGAGGAAGTGGTATATGGACATAAATGGAATTTAATCCATTTTAACATCTCTCAACTTATACAATGGACAAAATATTTCCAGCAATCCAAATTTTTTTTATTATAAATTTCCAGTAACAGTGGAAGAAACATAGTGACCACAAAAATTTTCTGTGGTAAAGAGAAGGGGTAGTGGATACTCACTTCCAGGTGGTCTTGAACTGAATACTTGGATCCCTTTTAACCCTTAGAAACAGCTGGCAGAAATTAAACCTTACCCTTATAGTTTGAGAAATTAAATTCTCTCTAGAAACTCCAGGTGAGGCAAGAGACTCCCAGTGCTTGGAAAAGTCTAACGTAAATATTATACAGACAGTTGAGAAAGCATATTTAAATGTTAGAATCTACTTGATTTTTTTTTTAAAGAAATATCTAAATGGACTTTTGAGAGGATAAGACCAATGTTAATAATGCTGCTTTTGTGTTGCAGTTTCAGGTAGGAAAAGCTGCTCTGTGAGTTGCAGAGAGAATGTTGAGATCTACTCATGTGTAGTTTACTATCTACAGTACTTAATCTGTGGGGGACAGGAGAATGACCATGAGGGTAACCTCAGGCTTTCCCTGAAATGATACCTGTAAAAGAGATGTAGCCTAATCTGTAAGTCACAAGGTAGGAGAGAATAAGTCTTTCTTATCACCATCATCAAAGTGCTTCAGCGGTAAACACACTCACCTGTTCCTTAGAGTGCCAGGTCAGGAACAGACTCCATCCTGCTAAAGTGACAGGCCTGGAAGCAGGGCCTGCCACCAGGGAGAGGAGAGAGCACAGCCCTGTGCAGGGTGGCTGGTGCTCTAGGATGAAAATCCCCTAGAATGAAAGCAACTCTCAGTAAACCATCTTGTGAGAACACAGACAATCAGAAAAATGCTGTTTGTCATTGCCTGCCTCTTCTTGGCAAGGGTTCTCTTCTTGGTGGGTCTTGATCAAAATTTGAGTGAAACTCTGGTTTTGGTACTCCCCACACATATTTTAAATCTAGTTAATCTATTTTTGTGGCAACTGGAAACAACTCATTTTTAGAGCTACGGGATATAAAAGAACGTGAGTCATATTTCTACGGAAATTGCACAGTCCTGTGCAGTTGAGTAACTATTATTGAGTCTATTATAAACTGTATAATAAACCATTACAAAATCTAGATGGAATAACTGTCTCCTGAGAATGAAATTTAATTAATTACCTGGAGACAATTTGAACTGGCAGAGCTTAAAATGAAATTAAAACTAATTATTAAATAGTCACATAGAGTTTTGGATAAATTGAAAAGAGAAAATGTAATTGACAAAAAGTAAATCAAGGGTATGTCCTGGGAACACATATTGTTAAATAGAAACCAAAGACAAGTAGAATCTTCTGAGGTAGAAGAGAATTAACATAACATTGACAATGTCATAATTATGGTAAAAACTGTAAGTGCCTGTAAAGTCTTTCAGTAATTGAAATATACAAGTTTTTTGAAATTGAAGATGTGTTGGGATGGCTTTAGCCAAATTCCAAAAGGAATTTTGACCTAATGCTATCTTTGCATTTTTCGAGTTCTGACTTGCAATGTCTTAAAGAAAGGGGTTTTCAGAACGTTTCAGAGAGCTTTGAACTGGCACCATTTCCAAGTGGTGCATCTCAGAAGTGTGCCAAAGCAGTTGTCACTCCTTACAGCGTTGATCTTCTAGAAGAATTTTGTGTTTATCTGTCTCCTCAATGTAGAAACGTTTTAATTTTTTTCTGGGAACAATAGTGCTTCTCTCTTCAGCTATGCCAAAGTAAAGTGGGTCTGGGCTGCAGTCCCAGATAGCCAAGATATTGTACTGTAAAATGTACTGCAGAGCAATGTGTCTCTGAGGGCTAACTCAAGAGGGAGAGTAGATTTCTTAGGATTTAGATGAAATTTGACACCTAAAGTAGTCTGAGCAAGGGAGGTTTAGTCAGAAAAGTCAAACCCATCATTTAGACCATCTTGACATAAACACCAAATGATTGGCTGTCCAAAAGTTCTTTAGATTAAATGACAGTAATAACTTGTGATTTGATTGTCTAAATATGGTGACCCATCATTAAGGTGTCCCACAGTATCCTGTCTAAACTCCTGCAGTGTTTGTTGCCAAAGTTCTTGAATCTCATGTAACTGCTCCAGTCACGTCTCCCAGTCCTGTACAGATATTCTAGAGACACCTTGGATAAACAAGAGCATCTCAAATGGAACCAGGTCCTTCTTATCAGGCAAATAATTCAACACCTACAAGGCTGCTGACAGCAATATTTTCAAACCTAACATTAAGGTGTGTGATATGCGTGTTTCGACATCTTTGTTTATTGACAAATCCCATACATTGGCTTAGCTCAGACATCTATGTGTAGGTGGCCATTAACATCTGAGGACCCACTGGGTACCTGAGATGTTAATGAAAAGCTGCAGATGTGACACACATCTGAGAGGCCACCACATTTCCCAGATGACAGCTAGCAGAGAATGGCCTCAAGAGCCCAGGTGCATTAATGACTCTTAGTGGTCTTCACTAGCCTCGCCTGAGACCTCCACCCTCACCCATGGGCCCAGAAGCATAATGTGGATGTGTAGATATGCAGATGTGAAATTTTGTTCTCTGCGTCAGCTAAACTGAAGGAGTGCTGTTTTCCAGCCCTGACATAGTTTTGCCCTGGCTGACCTTGCACCTGAGTCCTCCCCTAGAGAGGTACTGGATGCTGTGTCTGCTTTCTGCAATAACATAGCTCCTTTCAGCAGCAGGTCACATATGGCCTAAAAGGCTTTTTCAGGGGAAGCAAAAATATGAATCCAAGAAGAATGTTTCTGTGATGGTTCATGTAAGAGTGCCTTCTTCCCATTTCTTGGAGTTTTGTTTGTGTTCAAAGGCACCCTAGAGTCAGTGCAGCTCCATTATCAAGAGAGAGATTTTCTGATACAATTCCATAATGAAAAATCTGTGTTGTGAGTTGTGGCAGCTGTATCCATCTGTCTCTGGATCACTAGGGAATTTAAATGATAGCATTTTATCCAGATCTTACGTTTGAAAATATCCTGTTTTCTGTCTTCTCAGAAGGGAATACTAAGATGTGGTTAATTCAATTCAGTATCTTCTAAACATAGTCCATCACATGATATCTGAAATCCTTTTCTGCTATAGCTCAAGAGGACATTGACACGCTGATACACTTCTGGACCACATAAACATACCATCAGGAATAACACAGGAGACAGTGAATGGTCCTGTTTGTTACAAGGGAGAGACAACTATGGGCTATCTTACACTACTTTTTTTTTTTTTTTTTTTTTTCTTTAAGTAGTTCTGCAGCAGAGAAAAATGTGGAGGATTATTTACAAGACAGGCTGTTGCAGCCCGTTGACTCAGACCATGTGCTATTGGCAGCTGAGAAAAGATGTGCAGCCAGCATTGAATCATCTGGTTGCTATTCTCTCCATTTGTATCCTGTCCAGAATGCTTTTGAAGCATCTCTTTAGTACAGCTGGCAACGTGACTTCCACTGGGCGCCCTTTCACAACCACAAAGGTTGTAGAAGAACAAGCCTTTAGGCTCCAAAACTTAGAAATCTGTAGTAAAATCTTCTCTAAATAGCACTGCTTTCTCAGAGCAGGCCTGGCCTTGCTGCTGAGTGTCCTTGCCCATTTTCTGGGATTCAGTGGCCCACTCTGTGCTCTTTTAATATTTGGATGTGATTTTTAAGTGCTCCCTTCTGGTGTTTCCTGGAAAAGGTTGGAGGGGGCACATGCTCCTTCTAGCCTATCCATTTGGTTGTGCTTAGCTCCATTTTTCCATCTCAGCAAGGCAGTGCTTGGTGTATATCCTGCCACATAAAGGAGCGCATGTTTGGGAGCTGGGAACTGGGCATGGGTGAATAGGGACAAAAAACATTTCATAGACACCCTCAGAGATGTTCATAATCACTGGGTGATTCAGTCTTTCCTCCACAGCTGGGCCAGTTGCCTGGTGCCATATGAGACCCTTTTACCCAGGGCATTGGCTAGCAGTTAGCTGGCTGCCTCACCAGTACTGCCAAGGGCTTCCAGTTTACGGGGTTGCATCTGGACAAATGACAGGTCCTCAAAAGACAACTCCAGCCTTCTTTTTTCTACTTTTAAGCATTATTCTCTATAGTAGAGAGTGCTGTCAGTCCTTTTATAAATTTAAATTCCTTTTTATTTCTGCTGTATAAGAACGGGAGAATAAGTGACCACAATGTACCAATCTGTTTTAATTCAGTATCAGCCAAAATGCTTCCCACTGGTGGTGCTGGTGTTTGTTAGAGTACATGCTAAAGGCTCACTCCTTCCCAAGCAGAGGGGCATGGGGGCAGAGGGCAGTGGGGGAATCCCAGACAGAGATGTGAGTGCCAGCCCCAGCCCCCCAGTGCTGTCCCAGGAGCATCAACCCCACAAGCTGGGTGAGACCCAGCCCTGCACAGACTATTTGTGGGATTCCCTGTCCTGGAGGATGGAATTCATTATGGGATGCTGGGAGGGGCAGTCTGAGGTTGTGCAAGAGGATGTAAGGGGCCAGCTGCCTGTGAACTGTTTGCTGGTCAGTACATTTGTCTGGCCATGCCCTTAGCCCAGCCAGCATGGTCTGTCCTGTCATCACATTAAACTCCAATAGTCACTCCTTTCCTGGGTGTGTGCTCTCTGCTTTCTGTCCATGTGTGTGTTTGGGGTTTGAGTGCAGCACACTGGAGTTCAGACCACAGGCCAGAGGCACGTGTGTGTCTGTGGTGCCACAGCTGGGGAGACAAGAGCGTGGGTGCCTGTGTCAGCACGTGCCTGAGAGCAAATGTCAAACACTGAGCTACACGGTGCATTCCCTTTTGCCCACAGTGACGCTTAGAGTGTAAAACAGTGATGAACAAATGAATCAGGAGGAAATGTAGTGACTGCATTAGGTTCCTTGAGTTTGGAGATGTTTCTGAGGTTCATTCACAGCAGTGAGTGGGGATAAGTCTCTGACAGGGAAGATGAGCAGAGTGGTCAGTCAGGCTTTGTAAACAAAGCTTTCTCACTCATAGCATTTCTTTGTTGTTCTGATCCAGTTTAAGTCACTGAATCACAATTTAAAAAATAAATTTAAAATATGGACAATGTAACAGTTGACAGAGTCAAAACAATTCCTGAGTAGAGCAGGTGGTGTTTGTACCCCTTCATATCTTGGATGTGCTGCCAAGAAAGCTGATTCAGGTCTCCCTTCAAGGAGGGAGGCCTGCCATTGCACATACTGAATCAATGTGCTGCTTGAATGCCCTCAGAACTTCTCCTGGGGACCTCCCTAAATACCTTCTAAGTGGAAGCTGGTGATTTGACCCTGCAGATTCCCTTCCTTCAGATGCTCTCAGATCTATTAGGTCTTGCCTTCTTGAATTCCCCACTGAACACTCAGCTGCCTTCTCACCAGGTCCCCATGAGGCTCCTAGGGAATTGATAGGGGGATGTCGGGACCCAGGACATTCCTCTGACTGCCCTGGAAAATTTACAAGTCACAAGAGTTTAAGTAGAATCATAGTTAATTTGTCACAGGGTGAAAAAGTAGAATTTTGGGATTTTAGAATGCGTGTTCAAGAGACAAAGATGGAGGAATCTGGGCGGGGAGAATCCCTGCCCTTCTTCTTTGTCTTCTTGTCCTCCATCTTCTGCTGTGATGGTGGCACTTTTTGATTGGTTTAGAGTAGAGAGACACATAGCTGATAGGTATTGGAAAACAATTGCAAATAAAGTATACGTAGTTTTTAGTAAAAAAGATAAACATCACCCCAAGGGTGGTGAGTCTGCCTCATCCTGACCTGCAGAACAGATCTCAGCAGGTCAGAGAAATAATATATTAGATAAGAGTGAAATAAACAGCCTTGAAAAGCAGAGCAGATGAATCTCAACTTCTTCTGACACAGGGCTGGGAGACAAGAGACACTTTTAATACCTCAGGTCTGCAGAAATCTGAGAGGCAGAAAGTGGAGGAGACTCTGTGCAGAGGTGGAGTTTTGCTCTTCATAGAGAAGGAGCCTTGCCAGAGTGTACTTTCTTTAGCAATGACCTGTGTCCTGCTCCTGTCCTTTCCCCTGGGTGAGCTTGCAGGCTGAGCTCAGGCAGGCCCTGGGGTATTAGGCTGGGACCATCACTGTCCTACATCTGGAGGTGACCTGGGTAACCTGGGTGGGGCAAGCATGATCTGTGACTGAACCTTTTACTGATTTTTCTTTGGACCCTGTTTTCATGGGCACTAACCTTACCATTTAGAGCTCCAGAGAGTTCTGTATCTTTTTTCTGCCTGTATTTCCCAGAAGTTCTGAAGCCTGTGTCCCTGTGCTTGGCTAACACCAGTGCATGCTGTGTTAGGTGTACGGGACACCTGACAGGCTGAAAGGGATCTGAAGACTGCAGCTGGCTCACTCTTGCTTCATACTTCATTCTTGTTTTATTATGCAAAAGGAATGCCCTAAAAGTGAAAACCACTCAGCTCTCAATAAGGTGAATTAGAGGCTGCATATAAAAAGGAAATTTAAGATTAGCCCTTTTAAATCAGGTTTTAAGCTGAATGCTGATTTTGCAAAAAACTTGCACAATAGAGAAAGCAGGTAAAGAGGTAAAGACATGGCCAGGTTAAAAGCTTCAGAGCTGCCAGGTTTGGTTTTTTTTCTTGATTTCTGTGTCTTTTACCTTCTTTGCCTAGCAAAATAATGCTAAGATGCACATTAACATACAATTTATGAGACAATGGGTCACATGCATTAAGAAAAGCTCAAAGCTGCAGCTGTTTATTTATCTCTGACATTAATGTAAACAAGTGCACATAAATCATAATAGAAAGATAGAACACATTGCATTCTCATGTGAACAGTTCAATACCTAATTGTGATTTCCTTAAATACATTTGATCTATTTGTGATTTTTTTTTAAATATTTGATTAGTTCACAATGATCTCAAGATTTGTTTAATTTTACTCTTACTGATTTAAATTAAATTGTGAATAGAAGGATAAAGATAATTAAGAATCTCCTTTTCAAAATGTCTTTGAATATTTGCCTAATATTAATGATTCTAGGGGGGTTTTGTAGGATACTACAAAGAAATGCCATTGTAAAAAACTCAATAGGATCTATTTTAAGAAAAATAAGCAGCAAAGCCCTTCAAAACCCAATGATGAACATACATCAGTGATCCATTCAGATAAATAGCCATAACCCCTTTTTTTCAAAATTTAGATTATAGGATTTTGTACCTCTTTTCCATGAACAGAAGTCATAATTTCAGTATACTCACCTTTGGGATTATTGTTTTCTCTCTTAAATGGTTTCATCAGCAAATTCGATTATGGCTCCCATCTGGCATTTCTTACATAATGCTATGCCTTTGCTTTAGTGCACTCATTAAGGTAATTATAAATCAAAATAATTTCTGAAAATAAACCTGCATGAAACTACTATGTTCCTAAAACTTTATTACTGTTTGTATCTATGGCACTGAAAATCTCAGGACTAAAGGTTCTTCACTGCTTGGCTCTTTTTTCTGTTTGTTAAAATGCCCTTGCCACTTGTTATTTCAGGCTTGTGGCTGTGATTGTTTAGGAAGGAAAAATAACAAGGTCTCCTAAACAGATTGAAAGGCACTGAAAATGCTGTACAATCCTTTTAAAAGCAAAAAAGGCCTTGAAAATCAAAAAAGTGACTGCTTTTTAATCCAGATGTGAGCTCTCCTACAGCCAGCACCTAGAGAGCCCATGACAGACAAGATAGCTATGTCAATAGTTCAGAATTTCTTCAGTGGTTTTATCCAGTTGTACTCCCAGAGTTTCATGAGCAGCTTCACCCTTCATCTTATCCCACTTCCTGGTTGGTATTTTATTATTTTAAATCTGAAAAATCTTCAATCACCCATGTTGGTTTTTCCAGCTGAAGTGTCCTATAAAAGGATTGTGTGGTCTACCAGCTGTTGGATAGATGGCAAAGAGAAATCTAGAAAAAAAATTTCCCTCTGGAAAAAAGACCAAGTTTTGTCTCATTTTTTTCCAATCTGCCTTTCAAAGTGTGCCTTCACAATTTTCTCTATCCAATATTGCCGTACTTTCAGACATGAGACACCACCCTATTCTCTTCACCCTATTTCAATTGACTTCTCTTTATCTTTTTCCTTTTGCCTTATTTTGTTGTCTGTTGTCCCTGAAAATAAGCCTTCTGATTTGTTTTAGTGTAATAGAGTCAGTTCTCACAAATTGTAAGATAAACAAGAATCATGTTTGCATTCCTTTGTAAAAGATATCACCTTCTCAAATAACCAGTGGAAATGGAGAAGTGGTAACTTCTCAGTCCAGTCTCTGATCACTGTCCAGAAACTTATATATACGAGGTCAACAATAAACAAGAGACTTCTTTTCTTCTTCTCTACCTGAACACCTGTTATGTGTGTTACTGTGTGTTTCTATCTATGTCACAGTAACAGCTGTCTGCTTTTCTTCCATTCTAACTTCCCACACTTCTTTTATTCTTTCCAGTGAAGTAGCTCATTATTTTCAATTAAATCTTCCTTATATTCTTCCTCTATTTCCTTACCCTTTTCATTGCAGCCATCACTGTTTCCATGATCTTTCGCCTCATGTGCTAGACCCCCTAATTTTGGGACGCTCCTAATATTGGTTTCTAATTCTTATTAATCACAATGAGTTGCTGCTCAGACCTTTCCCCTGTAACTGTATTAGGGAACTTCGTGACACTCCTTGCCCTAGCCTCACTGGCAATCTGCTTTTAAGGTAAGTCTTTTGAGACAAGATGAGCTAAAAAGCCAACAGATTTTTATTTTATGGATAAACTTTGCCTCTAAAATCTATGACATATGACTAAAACCTGAGATATTATGCTAATGCTCCAAAGTCTACTTCAGAGACTTATTTGAGTCAACTTTTATTTTTGCTCTATGAATTCCTCAACTGCAGCTTTGTGGTATGATTTCTGAGACCTAGACCTCATGAAAAAACACATTAATAAGTAATTTTCTAGCTTCTTAGTGATATTATTTTTCCTTTGTTCCTCAGAATGGTATGCTAATGTCACAAAAGACCGAAACAGCAATTCCTCCACTAACAGTTTGTAGAAATACCTCCTTTCAAAAAATTCATTCCTCTGCCAAGTAAAGCAACTAAGTCAAAGGCAATTACTGTTACCCTCCAACAACAATATATTAATGGATGCCATCTTAAATGCATACAGGAGAATTTAATCATTGAAAGTTTAATCTTTTATAATGAGATTTGGACGTCAGAACCCATGAAGCTGGGAATATACACAGACATAAGTCATTCACCACTCTGGAGATATCAAATTGAATATATATTGGACAAAAGGGTGTTATCAACAAATTACACTGATGAAAGCTTTTGCACATAAGTTATTTACTTCTGAGACAATGCTATCTCACTCATTTGGATCAGTAATTGTAAGCAGTTTCTCTGTGAAATGCTGTTATGGTTGATGTATTTCACAGACAGAAAAGAATATTATATTTTAATAGTTCTTCTTTGTGTGGTACATTCTCATTTCCCTGTAGCTCTCATTAGCATTTTTATCTATTGTGTTTAATTTAATACTCTAATCTCTGAAGTCCTATTAAAAACAGTCCACATCACAAGTATGTATTGACATTTAAAAAGGGAGTTCTTGTTAGGTTATGCTGCTCCTATTGCTAGAACAACTTTTACTGTCAGAAGGAGGCATTTCTTTGGCCAACTCAGATTATATGGTCAGATGACCTTGTGGCAATATTTACCAGCTTTTAATAATCTGCTGTTTTATGAATGAAGGAAGAAAACAGACAAACACAAGGTGATGAAAGCTGTCATCAAAAGGTTTTTCTTTCAGTCAGCTCTTAATTTAGGAATTTTTCAGAGCAACTAGCTGTAATACTATGTTTAAAAGAACAACTTGTAATGCATAATTTCAATTGCTTCTTAATAAATTAAATTGAATATATTTGAAGAAAGTCAAATTTGTTTCAGCATGCTGAAGATCAGGCCCATTTAGCATTTTGAGAAGTGAAATTTGCTTGAAACTTCCCAGTTCATCAGAGATGCTCCACTAGTCTGTCTGCATTCTTATTTAAGAGTGGTCACTGAATTCCCTTGGAGGCAAATTCTTTAACTATCCAGACTGTTTCAATCCTGCAAAATGTTGATGATCTCTTATGTGTGGGCTAGGAAAGTTGGAAGCCCTGAGAAAGCTGCACAGAAAGTCTTTGCTTCTCACTGTGCCCTCTTGAATTGTGTAAACCAAAACTCCAGGCTTTGCAAGGTCCTCATCCCCTGTGGAATGTGGTGCATGGGCTAACACATCTCTTCATCAGCTACATCCTGGTAAACTTCCTAAAGCCTTTTTAGTTCATCAAAGGACCATCTCTTTTGCCAGTGAGTTGTAAGCTAGAAATATTGCTCTCTGGAATATAAAATGAATCTCACTGAAAGGCTTTAACAAGGGAGGACCACGTGCACAACTATAGCCTCAGCCAGAAACTGCCTTCCTCTTAAATGACTAGTGGACAGCCACTTGGGGGATAGGCATCATCGCTGCAGCACTCACACTTTTCAAGACCTTTGATTTATAGAGACAGTTTACCCTGCCAAGGGCTTCTGCTCTGCCACTGCTACTCAAATGATGAAATAAATGTTTTCAGAAGACAAATTTTTACATAACAAACTCCCACACCTTAAGAATATTAGAGTGACCATTTTAGGCTACACCTAAGGTCTCATCTCTGAGTGTAACCAAATGGATGTCTCGTGAAGAATGTGTTCCATAACAAGGCAATTGCACATACTGTTTTCTCTGTGTACTTCCCCAGCCTCTGTTTTGCAGTCTATGTTATATATATACATGCATATATGTATTTAACAATGTTTAATGTTTTTTTCTTTGACTAACTTGTTTAAACTTCTTGAATCCATCCTGCTAGAAGAAGCTTAAATGGTATTGGCCAGTGACAGACTATGTAGATGAGAAACTAGATTTCTGTTAAACTCTTTGGTCCCTTCCAGTGTGTGGCTGGACTGATTTACCCTCCATTTTTCCAGAAGGACCACTCAGTCCAGCTGCATCTTTTTTAACCATGTCACAGCAGCCTCCATGGTCAGTATATAAGAACACTGATACAGATTCAATCAATATAGAATGAACATAGGAATTGGTACAGAAGCACCAAATAGAAATATTATCTGGATACGGAATATCTCATGTTGTACGGGCCTTGATGCCTTTATTTGTTAATTTCTGTGCTGGCACTCAGTTACCCTTTCCTCTGTCTGGACTCGGGTTGCAGTGAGGAAGAACAGTACAAGGACAACGTGGACTCCATGCAACCCACACTGCTTTTCTCCCATGTCAGGTGACAAAGCACAGCAATGGTACAGTTCAGAGCAGTCTGCTAAGGAAGGCAGGAGCCTCCCTTGGAATGGAGAATATAAATCCCCTCTCTCCAAATTATTATAATTTTGAAATTAAGGGGCTCTCAGGCAAAGATATGGGAATAGGAATAACAGTTCTTTATTAGGAGAATTAAAATAAAAATGCAATAATACAAAAAAGCACACCCCACTGACAGAGTCAAAATACAACCTGACACCCTGTGGGTCAGCGTGTTGGTAGGAGGCCCATCAAATGGTGGCTGCAGTCTTCCTGGAGGGGCAGATGTGGTTCTGTTGAAGCGATGATCCTATAGAAAGGTGTAGATTTCCTCTGAAGATCCAGTGGTGCTGTAGATGGGCATGGTCTTCCTATGGGAATCCAGTGGAGAAAAGGTTGACTTTGGTAGTCCAAATTTCAGATTTTTATCCGGGTAGGAATGCTTGGCTCCTCCCCATGGTGAAGCATCTCCCAGTGGGATGATGTAAGTTTATCAGTCATGAAATGAGACTCAGTGGCCCATCAACAGAAGATATCTTCCCGAAGAGAGGATGGGTCGTGGAAGAGACAAGGAAAACTGCTTCACCTCGTTCTTAACAGCTGCCCCATTAACAGAGGACCACCACACCTCCACCCCCCACCCAAGTTTCAACTGATGGTGATAGAATACATGCTTCTCGTTAGATCTTGCACTGCAACCCAAGACAATATATCAGAATGACTGACCCTTTCTGGGTGACAACATGCTCCCACATCCACTTCTTCAAATAATTTCCCACTTACTTTTTAGTCCCAATATTTTCAGGCTCTGACGATGGTAGTTGAGCAAGTATTGCGTACAGGGGATGGGAGTTTTTGTGCCTTGCTTCTCAGGGGCAGACAGCAGGCAGTGGCTCATTGAGAGCTGGCCTTGGTGGTTGTGGGAAGGTGTTGCCCTGAATCTGTTGTGACGTTTTTCTGTTCTCTTTTGAGTGACTGCTGTGTGGCAACTGCTGGCCTGTAGCCACAACTCCATGAGGGTCCCCAGTGCAGGGACCTGCAGACAGCTCTGGGAATGTGGTAGGACTGTGCTCTGGACAGGGCCAAGTCCCTGTGAACAGGGGCAACTGTAACAAACATTTCGGTATTCCGAACTCAGAACTGAATATTCACAATATTCAGTATTGTGGAATTAAACTTGTATGAAACTTTAATCTCCCATGGATTTTGACAAATTTTCTTTTTGCTTATGCAAATAATGATAGCAGTCTGTGACTGTAAGCATCAATCAGTCAGAAGGCAACCCTTTTTATAAATACCACCTGCTTCCCTCTGTAAAGGATTTTCTTACAGATCTGTTTGGAGAAGGTATCTGTGCATTTGGAGAAGATTCCCACTGTTGATACCCAGCAGCAGGAAAACACAGGCTCCAGAAAGTGCTTTTTTTTCCTGGACCATGAAGATTTAACTCAGTTTTTGTTGGATGTGTTAACAAAAGAAACCTGAAACCCAATAAGCAGTTTATTGTGCTTTAGAGCCCTTAAATCCTTCATGTATTGAGTATGTGCAATATTGCATAAAGTGTAACATCTTTATATGTTAAGTTTAAAATGATATGTTTCTCATTACTATTTCACAATTTCTAATTTATGAGAATAGCTCCTCATCACTGCTGAATCACTGCTAGTAACTTAGTGCCATTTCCCACTGCTTTCCACTCACAAAAAGAAGAATAGCAAGATTTTTCCGTAGCCTCCAAGTGTACATGTTCTGTAGTCTTCATTGTTTGTCACCAGATGTCTGCTTGTGATGTGAGAATGAGAGCTGCATCCTCAGTTAAAGAAAACACGTTAAAGTTCAGCACTCTAGGCAAGTAAAAAAATCTTTTTCTTTTCCCATAAAACTGTTCTCATTTTAAGAATGTCTTGTTAAGAAACATGTTATTTAGATAAATCCTCTTCCCCATTTTAAACAACTTTGAACATAATTTGAAGCCATTGTCAAGAAATTCCAACTCACTTTACATGCATGTTTAAAATAACATTATATAGTAAAGCAGAAAGTGAAATCCATCTACTCATCATGTCTGTAGTATGAGTTAATCAATGCCATCTCTAACATGTGATTCACCACAAAATGATGTTGCAGCCATATCAATTGCCATTCCCTGGCTCATTATTCAGTGTGGTGCAGTGATGTGGTTTAGTGTCCCTGGAGAGGCAAATGGCTCCCCTCACGCAGTATGCATCAGTGTTCTATAACATCTCTGGTTTCCTTTTACGATATATTTAGTTCTGAAGGAATTTTTTTACTCTTCATAATTACCATTTTCTGGGATTCTATCTGATCACAACATAAACACCTTCATCCCTGAGATACATTTCTGAGGTGTTAAAAATCCCAGAGAAAGGACACTACATTTATATTTTTGAATGTACACTGAGAACTTTTTCTCCACAGTGAAATTTTTTTTTTTTTTTTTTCAAATTAGTGTTTAAGAAGTAATTATTTTGGTATAATTACTAAAAACAAGCAAACAAACCCTTGAAAAAACTAACTTGGGGTATACTTGTGTCACTAATTAGCCACTTGGCAGCCATCAGAAAACATAATTTTTATTTTTGTAAACAATGACTGGTATTTTAGGAGGCATCTGAGCATCCTAGTGATGAAATGGATGAACAGACACTAAAGCATAATGTGTTTTCTGAAGTATAACAAAATGCAAAGTTACAGAGAAACAGAATAATCGTTTGGTTAGTTACAATCCATTGCCCTTCAATTTCCATTCTCAAACTAGACAAATATATTATTTCTTTTATATGCTGTACACATATCTCAGGTCTATTTGCAATTAAATATTCTAGAAATTTTGACAAGTGTTTGAGAGAAACAGCTCTACTCTTCTTTCCATCTACTTTGTATAGTCCTGTTTTTATAATCAATGTCAAATACTTCATCACCTGCATAGTCAGATTTACTACCTGAATTCAGCATTATAAGGGAACAAGTAGTACTCAGATCAAGATTTGATTCAGGAACAGAATTCCAGGTACATACATATGCACATGAGAGTATTCAGTGTGTAAGCAACTGCTATGTCATAGACATGTCCTTAACATTACTTATAAGATTCAATTCACTCTAAGTCAACTGAGAGAACTCACTAATGGAAGAAGAAATAAATCCTTAAAAATATGACATAAACTATGTGAGATGCGTACATTTGCAGTACAATCAACTCACTTTCAACTGTCCTTTTTGATTTTAATAAAAAGATACTCATTAAAGTTGCTTGAGGTTTTATAGTGAAAATTTCTGGTACAGTCATAGAAGTGAAGTTGGGGACTGTGCTTTTGAGCTTCCCTTCTTTCAACTTATTTAAGAGGTGAACAATGATTTCTCACTGGTTTGACAGTTGATCTCCTTATCCAAGCTTCAGTATAGTGAAAATAATATGCTCTAATTCTTTAATATTCTGGTCATTATTGGCAGCTGAATTTCTGAGTAAAAATCTGTACATGCTTAAGAAATATTGCAAATTTTTAAAAACTATGAAAAAATGCAAATTAACAAAATAAACCCAAGTATAATTCAATCATAATTACCTCTTAATTGTTACTGAGCATGTCCAGAGCATGAAAGCTGTTTTCTACTCCAAGATTTTCTTTCTTTACATATACAATGATTGCAAGTTCCAATGCTTATTGAACTATTTAATAATCTCTTAGTATCAATATTCACCTTGTATCAGAACAAATGTTACCTTAAAACAGACTAGTTTTATTTGGCTTTTAGTTTATATAGATTGCTAATCAATATCATTTGTCTTCTGCCAAACATAGCAGGTTTGAAATGAAATAGTCAAATTAGTTTTCTTGCATACTCTTCAGGTTACCTTACATTGGAGTAAGAAATTATGTCTCTCTAATGTGCCATTCAAAAGCACAACAGATGCTCATGCAGACTACAGTTCTTTTCTGTATTAAAGAAGACTTTTGAAGGTAATTCTAAAACACATGTTGGACAACTGGCTTATAACACAAATAAAAATCCTCAATACAGCAAAGAAAAGCAGGACAGAAAATACAGAAGGGATTTTGAAACAACCATTGTTTTCAAGTTGTGAGGTGTAGCTAACTGGAAGGAGTGAAATTCATTCTCATCTCTTTGTCTGTCAACACATATACACAATATTTGCCAGATTCTTGGCTCTTACCATGAAGTAGGTAGTTGAGAAACTTTACCAAATGTATTCCATTTTGCGATGCTTCATTAAGCTCCTGATGCAAGGACAACCATGTTCTGTATTGAAGGCAATTTTCTAAGAGTGCCATCATTTAGAACAGGGAACTCAGGAAGGTTTGGGAGAAAACTCCTGACCAATGGGGCCTCAGAAAGCAGAACAGTGCTGGATGCTGATGGATAGGTCTGGGACTGTGCAGCTGTGGATAGATGGTGCAGCATGCTGGGGCTTGTGTAGTGAAATTAGTATCCCTCCTAAATTTAAAATATTAAGGTTTCACAACCTTTACTTTTGTTTACCATTAAAACATGAGTGAACTGGCTGAAAAGGAATGAAGGACACTAATCTAATCATGCTAATAGCTTCATGTTTTCCTTAGGACTTTTATACTGAGGGATGAAATGTAGACTACCAGACCGGCATTCTTGTAAAGCTACAGAGATCCTAGCATCCAAGGAGACTATGGAGCATCACAGAAGGAAGAGGAAGTAAACCATAAGCTTTCTTGCTTTGAGAAGTGTGAAGACACTGGAATTCTTATACAGGAAAAAGTCCTTTGAAGGTGAAACATCTGTGAAGGAGTCAAAGGAGGGAAAAGGCTGTGGAAAGAGTCTGTTTCCTAAACTGTCTGGCTTTAAGAGAAGATCCTAGATAGAGCAGACTGATCAATTTATCAGCTTCTAAAAAGAAATGTTCCTGGAGAGAAATCATCTCCATAGTATAGTATTTTGTGAAGAGTAATGACACACAGTTTCTTATATGAATACATCATACTGAGCATACAGAACAAAATAGTTGGCAGAAATGGTTAAAGTGTTCTGTGGAAAAAAACATTGAAAAATAAATCTGATCCATTTGAGCCTATTATAACACCCATATAATCACAGAACAGAACAGATTTGCACTCTCACTGCCATCTGGAATGGAATTATGTTAGCAGTCTCTAAAAAATACAAATTAACTATTTCCTGCATTTCTATAGTGTGATGCTTCCTTTTTCAGTTCATGTTTCCTGTTTGGTTAATCATGACAACTTTAAAGTCATTGTGTGAATGTCACATTTGCTTACTGTTCAGATCAGAAAGAGTAGTAATGTCTGTGGTAGAGATACATGAAACATGAAAGATTATTTAAAAGGAGTCTCTCTCCCATTAAGTCGATGGCCTTTACTAAGACATAACTGTAACAGATGCTGCTTAACCTAGCTAGATTATATAGTCTTAAAACTGAAATGAACATCAGGTATGCATGATCAGTCTTTTACAGGTGTTTAAGATAACATACTTAGCATGCAAACTAGGGAAAAACCCAGTTAAAATTTAAGAATATATTTTTTATTTAAGGAAGACATCATGTATTTGCTCAAATTTGTTATTACAATTATTGTTCCCTTTAAAAGCAGACATGCATTTGATGTGCAAATAAAACACCTGAGTTTTTCTCCTTCTTGACTATTTGCTATTTACAAGAAGTTGTGGAGCAGTTTTGCATAAATAAACTTCAGACTTAAAGTTGTTTGTGAAATGCTCACTTCAATGATTCAGTAATTGTGATTCATGTTTTGTAGCTAATCACTCAAAGCACCTGGCATTATTCCCCCTCTGCAGAGCAAGAAATAAAATGAGGAATGTATAATTTGCTTTCTGAATTGATGGAAGAAAGAGAACTAAAATTTATGAAAATATCAAGTTTTATAAACTTTTAAAGGTTATATGTTACCTGATATAATAATATGAAACAAGCAGGGCTGAAGAAGTAAGATCATAAATATTTAACCATTTGTCCCAAAAAAAGTCCAGAGATTTCTTTTTTTTTGCTCTGGATAGTCTTAAAATCTGCATTTGTGAATTCTCCTCATCCCTTAAGCCTTGCAGATTTTCATCTGGTTTATCCCATTAAAGTCTTCATCTGCAGGACACAAGCTACACGGAACAGGAGTTAAAATGACATCCTGTAAGACATCCAAAATAATTATACACAGATTAATTCTACCAAAAATTATGCATTTAATTCTTGGAACTACTTGTGCTGTGGAAGCATTCAGAAAGCTCAAGAAGAATTTTCAATTCAGTGAGCAAAACAAGAAAACAAATTAATTATTTCCAATTCAATAGATCTTCCCAGAAAGAACCATCATTGTCTTCCCAAAAAGGACCATAGCTCTCCGCTGCAGCCCAAATAGATTGATTCAAAGCAGTTCTAACTGGCTTCAGAGTGAAGAGTTTCTCTTAAATCTGTGTGTTGAATGGTTAGACAATAAACTTGTTGGTGCCAAGCTTGTTGTCTGTAAAGGAATGATTTGTCTCCTCATGACTTTGGGTTCTAAGATCTAAGTGTCTAAACCAGAAGTAGTCAATCTAAAGGTCTCTTCAGCCAATGGAGAATAACTGACAACTAGATTTTAGACATCCTATTTTAGATGAAATTGCTGCAAATAGTCATTAAGATGAGCTGTGTCAGTGTTTTCTACACTTTGCTTATCTAGGATTAGGGTTAGGTTAGACTCTCACTATAGTACTGCTCACCCATCCTGAGAGTTCTGATGTGAGTTTTAAGGCAGTAGATTAGACACTCACCTTTTTCATCAGTACTGTACAGCTGCCTCAGGCATATTAATGCCCTGCAGGAGTTAATGCCAAAATCACCCTTTGTTCTAAGTTATTAAGAACAGATAGGGACATTATTCCAAAGTAAGATGGTCATCTTACTCTTCAAAGATCATCTCTTCAGATTTACACAGTTTCCAGGTTGCAGATGAACAAAAATATTTCTGTAGAGCATTACATGCTACGGATTTTGGAGAATTCCGTAGATGTCTTTAATGAGGAACTCAAAAGCCTGATCCCACTCTGTAGATACCCTAATTAAATATTAGTTTTTTCTTATTTCGGAAAGAACCGGGCCCCTGTGTGTTAATAAATGTGTTGTCATTATGCTGGTAGGTATGCACCACTGATGCAGAAATAGCATGTCAAGTTCTAACCAGATGACCTGGTGCACCACTGCAGTTTAACCTCTTTCTCTCATCTTACGTCAGTCAAACACTAATGTACTTACACTCCAGAACAAAACATCCAAACAGCATTTCAATCAGGGAGCCTGCAATGGCAGGAAAGAAACACAGTCTGGCAAAGCTTTTGTTTCTAATCACGAAACCAAGTACTGGTGTGCTATCCATGATCACCAGCATTGTTTACAGGCTTGGTTGCTGTGGTGATGGCATCATATGAGTACTGCCATGGGGACTGAATCCTTCCACAGCACAAGTGGGTTTCAAGCAGCCTCTAATTGCTTGTTTACAAAATACTCCATAGTTTTCTGAGCACACAGCCCAACAAAATAGGAATAGACTTATAGAAAGTATCCAGCATTGCTCTTCTGTGTAGAGGAAACTGATTTCAAATCAGAGAAAAGGGAGGGGAGGGGAGGAAAAACATCAGCTCAATCAGGTGGTCACTGGCATCTCTGCAACCCACCCACAGCTGCACAGGTGGAAGCTGGAATTGTCTCCACAGCCAGGCCCCAGAACAGCCTGGAGATGCTGCATGAGAGGGCCCTCTACAAGTCTCAGACCTGCAGCCCCTCTTCTTGAGCCATGGTTTGGTGTGACTCCAAAAACATCAAGAAGTGTCAACACACTTATTGAATCAGAAACTGAGGTCCAGCAGCAATGGTACCTTCCCAAGTATCCTATCACTTTCTCGGACCTGGGTGGTAGCTTTGAAACTTTGCAGCATCTAGAAGAGATATAAACCTTGCTGCTGGGCACCCTGCTAGGCAGTGTAATCCATGGACTGAGGCCCCTTGCAGCAGTTAAGAACTGCTGGTCCTCCAAAGATATTTTGAGCACCAGTGCTGGCCAGTGCTAGCCTCCTTCCTGGAAAGACAGGATTATGCTTGTCATTTTAATGCTTGAATAAGCATGAGAAATGCATTTTGCATGCTATGACCCATGGCCTTAAATTGGTTTCTGGAGCTGGGGAATGGAACCAATAAATAAAGCTAATTGCCACTCTTGTGGTGTCCCTGCCCTTTCTGTCTGGACTACACTGCATTAAACCCATGTCAGAAACAACCAGCTGGTTCACTAATATAATACTTCAGGTTTTTTTTACTCTTGTTTCCTTATCATAATGTTTGGACTGCATGGCAGATACCAACACTTTTCAGGTATCTAAAGTAAACCTACTACTTAGCTTTTGCCCTGGTGTAAAACTTGTCCCAAAGCAAAAAAAAAACTTCTTTCTACAATGTTTTCCAGGAGCCTTTCAGTGCCTGTTCTATGTGCACTGAAGTGGGAACGGAGGAGGTGAACCTGGCAGAAGCTTAACGTGTTCCTGCAGTGTTCAGCTGTTTTGTGTTTTAAACAAATGCTTCAGATCTGCTTATTCAAGAAAGGGGGAAAAAAGACTTTTTAAAGTGTGAAGGATTGTTAACTATGCAGTTTTCAAAAGGAAAGCATACACTCAGCTACAGTGCTATTTCTCTCACACAAAGACAGATCTTGTCCAGATGTACCAAAATTTTATAGTGTTTGAATTTACACACCTAACATGGCAGACCAGAATCTGACATGATTAAATGTCTAAGGCTTGCCCAGAATACAGGATGAAATGAAACCAAAACTGTTAGTAGCTTGCGTGGGAGTTGTATGCTGGATAATTGGAAACATTTAGTACCTGAACCTGGATTTCATATTCTGGACTTGTCTTACCTCTTCTATAGTTTCTGACTTTTTTGTTTCCCTTAGCCTAGTCAGAAACTACACTTCAGTCTTTTAGGATTTTATTTTTTCTTTCAATTATTTTACCATTATCCAACTCTAATGTATTTTCATCTTGCCTGCCTTAGTGAGATTCATAAGTGTCTCTGCTAAAATCTTCCCTTTAATGAACAGATTATATTTTGCCTTGCTAATTGGACACCTCTTCATGGGAAGGTGAGGAAATGAAACAGTCTGGAAAAAGAAAGTACATTGCACGGTCTGGAATTGAATTTGCAGATAATACTTTATCACTTAACACATTCAAATTCTAGCATGTTTTTTCCCTGGGCTAGTTCAGTGGCATTGAATAGGTCCTCCCAGCTACGGCTAGCCAACTGGCTAAAATCTTCCACAGTTTTGGGGGGCTGGCTGGAAAAATGATGAATAGGCACACTGGAGATGAAGCTCTGATGTGCAGAGCAGCTCCTTCTGCCTGCAAGACCTGTAGGGCTGCATTTCACTGGTCTTATTTAATGACCACTTAGTTTTCTTTCACAGACTGGATTTGGATTGCAGATGCCACATCAAAAGCTGAGGCTGTCTGCTCTCCATAGAGCATCTTCTGCTTCTGAAACAGGCACTTGTGTCTTTCCTGTTATTACACCTGCACTGTGTTCTCCTGCTTACTACTCGTAGTCCTGCACCACAGACAACATCATTCTAGAGTGATTCTCTGAAGGAACATGTCTCCTTGTGGCTCTGATCTGAGATGTGAAAATGCAGGTAAGAAAAGCACATTTGATCTTCAGAAACTGCAAAGATAATGTGAACAGAAGCCTACCATGAATAAGTAAAACTGCCTCCACCCATCAGCTGGAAACAGGGCTGCAATTTGTGATGATGTTTGTGATAGGAAATGTAAGCAATGGCTACTGAAATACTGAAGTGTCATTGGAAAGTGACATTCTTAATACAGAAGGATACTGTGTGAATTACACCCATCAATTTTGCATTGAATATTTTGCTTACTCTAGTTTTGAATTCTAAGTACAATAAATAATTGACAATGAAAAGCACTAGCTCTGAACCAGACTGAAAACCTGATTATAGGTGAGCACAAGAGCTTTTCCATTCCCCTTTAAAAATTTTTTGGCTTGTGTATTGTCACATCTGCTGGACAGATGATGGGAGAATTTGCAGCATAAAGCAGCCTCTGTGTTGTAGTGCTGGCCAGTGGCATTTTGTTAGCTCAGCCTGCCAGTAATTTCATTGTGATGCTTGGCAGAAACGAACTGGATTAATCTCCATATTGAAAGAGAGAGTCTGTATAACAGAGGCCATAATTTGGATGTTGGTTTTGGTCCTTTTGTGGCTGAACCGCATATGCAATTTTCACACAACAAAGCCTCTTATAAGAGATTGTTGGCTGGGAAGTGGGCCAAATTCATCTTCTTGTAATTCCATGATATCAGGACACTTGCCAAGGGGAACATGTCACATTATTCCTACAATTAATCCTTATGAAGGCTTTCTGGACAAGCTTTTCTCCTTTACACTCTCAGTTTGAATACAGAGTTTGTTTTTGTGCAACACATTTGGGTGGAAGGGTCTTTAGGAAAAGGCTGTGTTTTGACTTAGTGCAATGCTTGCACAGTGAGATCAGGCCTCTTGGGTTTGTGGTACCAGTTCTATGAACTGTCTAAACTCAGGGGACAGGTATTTTCTCAGAATGTCTTCCTTCTTTTTTGTTACTGAAGTCTAATTTCCTAGTGATATAAATAGCTGTGTTAATGACAGGTCCGTTTTGATCAGCTGTAAGCACACATCTTCCAGTAGTTTGGAAAACTGTGGTTCTCTTGGCTTCTCATCAAGGCCATCCTTTTACGTGGGGAAGAAACACCATACTCACTTCTTTTGACTTGGATTTTGTTTCTGGTATAGGAAAACAACACAGGTCTGTGGGGCAGGTTTGTCTACATTTTGACAGTGAAAGGCTGTGATTGGCAATAGTTCCACCTGTTTTTTGTCAATTCCTGACAAGAAGAGAAGATGCTAAAGTTAAATGAGAACTGACAGCAGAAATAAAAAATAGCAACTGTAAATAGATTAAATCTGATCTTATTATTTTAACTTGGTGTTTACTTCTTACAAAAAGACAGGGTATTTTTATATTCATCTGCAGAAGAACAATGAAGGCATGTGCTTGCACATAGTTAAGGGCAGAGGTGTGTATGATGTACAGGGCTGAACAGTAGGATGAGGTATAAATTATTAGAATGTGATCTAATTTGTGGTATGGACCTGTGATGCACGTCAGTGAATGAGCTGTAAAGAATTTTTCCTCTGCAGTAAACCATATGTTCTTCACCTTTTATGAGAAGATAAGAGAAGTAAAACACATAAGGTCAGTCACAAAAAGACACCAGTAAAGATCAGCTGAAGAATGTCAACTTATTATTTTAAATTAGAATTAATTTAAATTTAAATTAATTTTCTCTTTCCTGTTCTACCTTCATTTTTTTCTTCTTGTATATTCAGCATTAATGGCTTAATCTCGCTGTTCAGGGTTTCAGTAGTAGTAACTTTTATCACTGCAGCTAATCAGAAAAGCTGTGGAGTGATTGCATGCAGCCTGTAACTCAGGCAGTTTACAAAGGCTGCAAGGATGTTGCTTGTTTAGGACAAAAAAACTACGAGTTCATGGATGTGGCTTCACTGGACAACAGTTCTTAAAGACATGTTCATCTTGGAATGCTTTTCCATAATTTGACATATGAATTGCATAATATATTTCATATCTCAGGCTGAGAGTTACAATTCAGAAATCTGTAACACAGAGCCAGCTGTAAAGAGTGAATTCATTAATTATCTTTTAACTATGTCCAAGCCACTTACCTTTTTTTGTTGTGTTGAAAAATGTGTTTAGGACAAGTCAATTCACTATGCTTGTTTTTATAGCAATTGCAAGAGGCCATTCTGAACTGCTTTTCAAGTTCTGTTGAGAATCTTGTTCATGCATTAGGTAGTGAAGAGTCATGCACACTTCATCCATTTCCCAGGATATATCTCTTCTGCAGAGTTGCAAATAGAACTGCCTTTCTGAGTAAGCCATTGGAAATGAAATGTCTGTCACAGCTTGCAGGACCACACATTAATGCTACGTGACTTACAAGCACTTTTCATTTTATTGAAAGCTGTACAGAATTGAGGATTATTAGAGAAAATCTTACATCTGCATGGTCTTTATTTTCTTGACAAGGAAGAGGATTTAATTTGCAGAAGCTGTTACAAAGGCCTAGTTTTTTCCACATCATAATAGGCATTTCACATAATCTTAGTTAGATTACGTATATGTTAGATTATTATATTAACTGTAGACTTCTTATAAGACCCTACCTAACTTCAGGCTATTCTAGGTCCTTTTATATGTTGTATATACATACAGTTCATCAGCTGTTTCTTGGGGGTCTGAGAAAGACTGTGAACAACTGAGGTTTACATTGACTAGTGTTGGGCCTGGTTTTAGGTGGGATTTCTTCCTTATCCTTACCCCAGCTTAAAGGGGCTCCTGGTGTCTGCAAAGCAGAAACATAACATAAAGAAAACATATAATAGTACCTGAAATACCTTTAAATAGGCCTTAGTGTAAGTTTAGATTTTTTTTGTCTCATGTAGAAATCCTATAATAGGGAAGCAGGCAAAAACCACCTGCACAAAATTTCCCTCCCATTTTCCTTTGGGAAGGGATGTGTCTGCTCAGGCTTTTTGACATGCAAGTGGGAGGCACATGCAAAATGGACTGTGCACCTGCTGACAGTGCCATTCTCTAGAAGTGCCAGAACATCAGGGTTATGTTTTTTTCAGAAAATATTCTATTTCATATATAACAAACAATAACAAAGTAATTATAACTAAATTGTTCTGCTTAGTATTTAATTAAAATATATTTTATAAAGGAATGACTGATCATAGGTCAACCTCACTATTTACCAAATTTAAATGCATCCAAACTGCTACAAACAGAGTCTGGCAGCTGTGCTTTTGTCTGGAGATGTGACTTCTAGTATTTGTGTTTATACAAAATTGGTTGTAATTGAATAAAGCATCTCAGTCTTAGAGACATAATTAACTCCAGCCCTACTCTTTGGTGAATGACCTTTTCAAGCATGCAGAGCCCTGAAGACCCCTGTCTGCAATCAGAGGTGTGACTCCAGCCTGCACGGCTCTTCCCCTTCTGCATGAGGCTCTGTGGGGAGAGCACAGACAGCTCAGCAACTGCTGCTCCAGCACAGTTTGGATGGTGAGCATCTCAACAGAGTGTGTCCTGCTAAAGCTGTGTTTATGCAGGGATACTTCAATGGAGCTTTGAGATGACAATGCTGTAGCAAATGAGAAAAACATGTCACTCATCAATCATAACAACATGAAAATACTTTGCTATGTCAGAAAACAAAAATTAACTTTACAAAAGACCTCTTAACTTTCTCCTTCCCTTTTTGCTCCTTTTTGTTCTCAGCCACATGTACAATACCACAAGCTCAGATTTGACCAGAAAAATTTCTCTCTGAAGGATAAGTTGCTCAATGTACATAGTTAATATAATATAAAGTTTGAAGTGGTTTATTAACTTACTAACAACACATGATTAAAGTGATCATTGAAGTATGCATTCAAGATCAAAATCATGACAAGAAGTAACATGAATATAGAAAACATGAATTTCTAAATTCCTTTCTAAAACACCCCAGAATTGATAAATCCCTCCTGCCAGTTACCAGCACACCTGCCCCTCCCAGACACAAGGGTTTCCCAATGTGCTGGTCTCTGCAACCTGGCCCTCCACTGTTTTGCTGGAGTACCCCCAGTACCCTGTCCCTGTTTTCTTGAGCTGAAGTGCCCAGCACTGGACACATCACCCAGATCTGCCTCATCAGGCTGAGGAGCAGGACAAACTCCATTGATCTCCTGGCAATGCTCTGTCTAATGTGACCCAGGGGGCTGCTGCCTTTCTTCACAGTAAAAATGACAACACTTCTAGTGATGTCCAAAAAAAACTGGTGGGTTCAGACTACACTGTCTCAAAGGAAAAGCTGTCCCTAAGCATCTATAAAAAAATATGAAAGATTTTTCAGACTGTTTGTCTACACTGTAGTTTGTGCCCGTACAAGAAGGCTGAGGAGGAACTTTTGCAAAAGGATGTAGTGACAGGACTAGAGGAATGGCTTTAAACTGAAAGAGTTCGGTTTAGACTAAATTTTAGGAAGAAATTCTTCACTATGAGGGTGGTAGTGTTGGAAAGTAAGGATTAAACTGTCAAGGAAGACTGTAAATCAGTCAAGTGACCTTGCAGCTTGAATGAACAGCAGGCCAGTGATTCTCTAGCATGGACCAAGTTTAAAGGTGCCTGCATCTTCTTTATGTACCTTTGGTGTTGCTTTCAGGGCCCCCCCCAACAGCAAGGGAACAGGAATAGATCGAATCTTTGCATTCTAACAGTGACTTTGTGGTTGTCCCACCTGCCTGCTTGTGTCAACACACACATCTAGAGAAGCTCAACCTGTGAGTGTTCAAGGCCAGACTGGATGGGACTTTGAGCAACTTGGTCAAGTGGAGGGTGTGCGTCCCTGCCTACACCAAGGGGGGTGGAGCTAGATAATCTTTAAGATCCTTTTCTACTAAAACTGTTCTATATGTTTCTGTAATTTTCACTATTACTGATTCTTGTACTAAGGAACCAAGAAAATTGCAGGGCTTCATTCTATGTGCTGCAGCTACAACCCTTGATGTTTCAGATTGTGAAAATACTTGGTGTTTAGAACTAAAACACTCAATTTTCAGCCAATGTTACCAATCATGTCTGCCAAGTCTGCTGTGGGATGGCAGAACAGAAGTGAGGACAAAAGGTAGCTTCTCATCTTTAGTGTGTCATTCTAAAGATAGCAAAGTTAAATTCTTAATTTGGTGCCTTAGTGGTGGCTGAGCTATTTCCCAAATCTGTGGTAGCATGTACATGGTGTAGCTTAATTTTTTTAGAGCTGTGATGTTCTGTACTGAGTGTTTCTCAGTATGAATGCTCTGGTCCTTCTGTCTGTAAGAGCTGAAAGAGGAACAGGCATTCCTCTGTAAAATGATTTGCTAGTCTCAGCCCATAACATGATTAAGATAACTGTTCTGTATAAACAACATGACTGACAATCACTGCTTGGGAGACTAAATTTAAAATCAAGAGGTCTGAAAACAAAGGCCAAAGCAACTACTTGATAAAGCTTGAGACATGTTTCCCCCATGGGCATTTCTAGGAAACTATCTCCAGAGATAGTAAAAGGAGTGAATCAACTAATACATGCCAGAATATTTCTCTCATTCTTTCAAGTCCATCATGAAAAGCACAGGATGCAATAAAGCAGCCTTTCCCTAAAGAGAATCAGTCAGCTATCTAACTGCATTTCCTTTCTCAAACACGGATCAGATGCTGTATAAGACAGCACAAAAGACATTACAAAACAGCCTTCCCACAATGAAAGCATCTTCTTAATTCTCTATAATTAGAATGACTTTTGAATGAGAAACAGCCTGTACAATTTGTGCAGCCTGAGAGACTTCCTGCTCCAAAGAGCTATGAAATAATAACCTAGAGTGGGCTGCACCAGACCTTCCCCTGCAGAATGAATTTTGTTGCTTGGACATCACTGGGAGTTTTGTGGTGGATTCATAGAGTATCTGGGGAGAGTGGAACACTGTGGTAACACAGTTGCTCTCTGTTTACCACAGACCATGAGCATGACCTACAGATTTTCATACCTAGACAATTTCTAGTGGTGTCCAGTATTTATCTTCCTTCTGACCCTAATGAAAGCTGTGTGTGCTGCATTGGTTCCATATCAAAATGCTGACTGATGCCAGCTGACAAATCAGAAGTAACATGTAAAATGCCACTCAGTTTGCATCAAGGTGCCTTGAAAAACTTGTGTTTTGTATTACTTTTACACTATGATTTACAGGGAACGACAGAAAACCACATTATTGTTTCAAAACAAGTATTATTCAATATTTATTCTAAGCAGGTTATTTCACCCATTTGTATATGCTCAAATGCAGTTTAAGCCTTCTATGTACATAAATACATAAAGCTTTATAATTCTCAGTTAAGAGATGTATCTTTTTAGTGTTTATATTGCCCAAAGAAATGTGAAATGTGAGAGGTTTGTAGATTTTTTAACTTAACCAGCTAGCTGAGTTATATGCATTCTATGGCAATGTCATAGTCTATATTAGTGAAGTTATATTAAAGACAAGTTTTATTTGCTAAGAATGGTATTGGGTCACTGGAGAGTTGGGTTGTAGGAAATTGGACAGAAAATACCTTTGATTATTTTAGGTTTTTACTTTGATGACTACATAAAATAAGCATTCAGTCCAACAAGTGCTCATTTTTCCTTTGAAACAAAATATTTAAATGAAACATTTTTCTACTAATGAATTAGTGAAGATAATTAACTTTTAAAAAGTCTGGTTCACTTGGAATACCTACAATTTTAATGAAAGACAGAGAAATCACTAGCTTGTTATCTTTTACAATTTCTGTTTCTCCTGCTATCCAATGGTGACCTTACTTGAGCACAAAAACTGCTTAACTACACAAGTAAGTCACGGGAATCAAAACACATAGAGAAGGCATAGTTCAAACCAAGTTTGTAAATTACTTCAGTATTGCAAAGGCTTTATTAACACATGCAACTTCTGAAGCAACTAGAGAGGATTCTCTATATTATGGCACTTATTTCATGACTGTTTTGTACTTTGCTATAGAGCTTGCATCTCCTTGATACTTCCACCTATCTCTTAATAACCATTATATATCTGGTTGCCCTTTGCTTCTCTGCAAATGAGGAAATTCTAACTCCCCCCTCCTCCCTCCACCCAACCCTCACGCTACCCCAGAAAATCTCTTTTTCATGCAAATAGGGTAGAAGATGGGGATAAGATAGGGGATCAAGATTAAGCTTGTTATAGGAATGTCATCCTAAATTTATTCAATCTGCCCTTCAGACTCCCCTTTTCAGTTTTCCTTAATGACTCTGACTTCTGTTCTTCAAGTGCAAATACAAAAACTAGATGCTTAAAATTCAAAACACTGTGGCAATTTTCATCAAGACTTTATTAAGATACATTAGTAGGGATTTAGATTAGACAAATGCTTGCACCATTTTACTTTCATGGATCCATTATTTCTGATCTCACCTACTATGATCCAGTTCTGAAAGAAGGTTTTAGAGTTCCTTGACAGATTCCATGTTATGAATTCTGCTTTTTGTATACAACAGATATTTCAGTCTGTCCAAGTAAGTAAAACTCCACTTAGAAAAGCAAATACACTGTGTGGCAAGTAATAAAAAAAGAGATACTTAATACTAGATTTCTGAAGTAGTCTATGTGCTACACAAGGTTTGACTTCAAAGTCAAAACCAAAAATCATCACACCAAAGTCAAAACCAAAAATCATCTGCACCACTGCTCCTTGTACTTGCTCTCTCTCTGCTTTTTAACCGCAACATGTCCATGACGCTGCGTGCGTATATGTCTCGCAAATTAACATTGATATTTGAATCGCTGGATGAGTTCTTCATCAGTTTCTTTAAAGCTTCACGCTGCCGAAGAGCAGCTTCTTTTATCTTCAGTGTAAAATAACAGGCAGAAAAACGGTCATTTATTATAGCTATTGGCAAAGCCAAAACCAGTATTCCTGATAGTATACACATAAAGGCTACTACCTTACCAATGGTAGTGTCTGGTCTAATGTCACCATAACCAACTGTTGTCATGGAAGTTGTTGCCCACCACCAAGCACCAGGTACACTTGTGAAAGTTGTGCCTGGCACACCTTGTTCAACAAAGTACTCCACAGTGGAAAATATAGAGATTCCTACAGAAAGGAAAAGAAGCAACAGGCCAACCTCCTCATAGCACTGAGCAATAGTCATCCCAAGAGACCGCAAGCCTGAAAGACAAAAAATGCTGTCAGTAGGCTGATTAATGTAGCTGTCATCATATCTTTGCAAAACATCTTTTACTCAAAGGCTGACTGCTTTATGTTTTCTCTGAATGCTGGTGAACATGTCATGAGAATCACAGACTCAGTAAGATTGGAAAGACCTCCTAGATCACCAAGTCCAACTTTTAACTGAACACCAGCTTGTCAACTAAACCATAGCACTGACACATCCAGTTGTTTCATGAACACTTCCAGGACTGTGACTTTACCATTTCCCTGGGCAGCCTATTTCAACGCTTAACCACCCCTTCCATGAAGAAATTCTTCCTGATGTCCAACCTGACCCCAGCACAGCTTGAGGCCGTTTGCTCTTTTCCTGTTGCTTGATGCCTGGGAGGAGAGGCTGACCCCACCTGGCTACACCCTCCTTTCAGGTACTTGTAGAGAGCAATAAGGTTCCTCCTGAGCCTCCTTTACTCCAGCTCCCTCAGCCACTCCTCCTATGATTCACTCTCTTGACTCTCCACCAGTTTCGCCGCCTTTTCTGGACATGATCCAGCACTTCAATGTATTTCTTGCAGTGAGGGGTCCAAAGCTGGACACAGGATTTGAGGTGTGGCCTCCCAGTGCTGAGTACAGGGTGATAAATAGCTTCCCTAGTCCATCTGGCCACGCTATCCAGGCCATGATGCCACTGGCCTTTGTGGACACTTGGGCACAGCTGGCTCATCACACCCAAATCCTTTCCACTGGGCAGATTTCCACTCTTCCCTCAGCCTGTTGTGCTGCAACAGGGGCTGTTGTGACACAAGTGCAGAACCCAGCATTTGGCTTTAACGAACTTCCTACTGTTGGTCTCAGCCCATCTATCCAGCCTGTCCATATCCTTTTGCAGAACCCTCCTATATCCTCCAGCATCCAACTCTTCCATCCAACTTAGTGTGGTCTACAAAGTGACTGAAGGTACAACCTGATTCCTTCATTCAGATCATCAATAAACAGAATATTAAAAAGTACTAGCCCCAGTATTTAGCCCACTAGTCACTGGACACCAACTGGATGTGGCACCACTCACTAACACTCCCCGGGGCCAGTTCTCTAGCCAGTTTTTACCCCAGCAAAGAGTGCATCTGTTCAAGCCATGGGCCTCCAGTTTCTCCAGGAGAATGCTGTAGGAGACAGTGTCAAAGACTTTACTGCAGTCCAGCCAGACAACATTCATAATCTTTCCCTCATCCACTAGGCAGTCATAAAAATAGTACGTAGTCATAAAAGATCAGGACGATTAAAAGCCTTGGCTGAACTGTCCTCTTCTAAACCCACAGAGGCTGGGCCTGATCCCGATTGTCCTGTACATGCCATGTGATCGCACTCAAGATCATCTGTTCTGTGATCTTCCCCAACACCAAGATGAGGGCTGTAGTTCCCTGGATTCTGCTTCTGACCCTTCTTGTAGATGAGCATTACATTTGCTAACTTCCAGTTACCTGGGGCCACCCTGGTTAAGGCAGGCTGATCGCAAATGATGGCAAGCAGCTTGACAAGCTTTTCTGCCAGCTCCCTCATCGCCCTAGGATGAAACCCATGTGGCCTCATAGACCTGTGAGTGTCTAAGTGGCACAGCAGGTGACTAACTACATCCTCTTGGATTGCAGGGGGTCTATTCTGCTTCCCATCCCTGTCTACCAGCTCAGGGGGTTGGTTGCCATGAGGATATCCATTCTCTCTGTTAAACAAGGAGGCAAGGAAGATCTTAAGTACCCCAGCCCTCTCCTCATTGGTGATAATGTTCCAATAAATGATAATGTTCCCTCCCACATCCATTAAAAGTCAGAGATTTTCCTTGGTCCTCCTTTTGTTGGTAATGTATTTATAAACCCTTTTTTTTCATCTTTCACAGTGGTGGCAGATTGAGTTCTAGCTGAGCTTTTGTTTTTCTGATTTTCTCCCTACATAACCTAATGAAATCCTTGTACTCGAGTTCCTGAGTTGCTCTCTTTCTTCCAAAGGTCATAAACTCTTTTCTTCTCTGAATTCTGGCAGAAGCTCCCTGTTCATCCAGGCTGCTCTTTTTCCTCCCTGGCCTGTCTTTATGCACAAAGTTACAGCCTGCTCACGAGCCTTTAAGATTTCTTTCTGAAAATATGTCCAGCCATTCTGGAGCCCTCTGTTTTTAAGGGCTGTTCCCCAAGGGACTCTCTGAACTAGTGGCCGGAACAGGCCAAATCCTGTCCTCTGGAAATCCATATGAAAGGTTTTGTTGACCTTGTTCCTCACTTCACTATGAATTGAAAACTCTCTCATTTCATGGTCATCATGCTCATGATGGCCTCTGACCACCCCATCTCTCACCAGCACTTCTGCTGATCTAATAAGGTACTGATCCTGATAGGCTAAAAACAGGTGCTGCTCTAAACAGCAGCTGGGAAAAAGTGATTTACAGAAATAAATCACAGTGTCAGACTGAACATCTGATATCATCTCTATTTTCTTAATACAGAGCATAGGAATTCTCCTCATTATTTATCATCTGAACTATGTACACATATCATTTAGAGAAACTAAATTGTCTTGATTTAGTAATTGGGTCAAAGAAAAGATCTATCACCACTCTAAACTACTTAAAAACACTAAAGGCACCTGCTTTATACTTGGAGACCAAATGTGCCAAGCCTCTGTTTTCCAGCCACTGTCCTATTTTTCTCTTGGACCAAGGAGCCCTTAGTTACCAAATTCGTGTTGCTATGTGAGTGCTTAGACCCCAGTTCAGTTCACTCCACTCGATAGCTTTTTCTTTAAGGACTGTTTTCAGTCTTTTCATAGTTGTCACAGACTGTCTTTGACCCTTCTTTCCCCACCTCCCCCCATCATTATCTTGTATCTGTAGACATCAAAACAAATAGTCTTCCAGTAACAGCTGCACTTGTGCCAAATTCGAGATAGCAAAGTCTCTCAGTGCAAGCATGGAATCCTGCTAGTTGACTGTGTAGTGCATCAGTCCTTTGGCCCATGAGCTGCACAGGGAGTTCAGGACCACTCTCTATAACCCCCTATATTCCTGTGAGAGCAACTGCTTCAAGGCTAGACTGCCCCACAAAAGCAAGCAGGAAAGTGAATTCAAAAATAGTGCAATAGATAAATATTGCACACATAAAAAAAGAAGGAAGATAACAGGGTACCAATTCAGCTGAGACACATAGGAAACTGAAATTCTCTTTTGAATCACTTTGGATTAGTTTTTAATACTGTTCTTTAAAAATGTGAGATGTTTTCTCAAATAAATGAGAGAAACAATGCTTATGAATTACCCTTCATGAGTATACTTCTAGTTTAGTACACTAAACTAGTGTTTGCAAAATAGCTTAATGATGCTTTGCTTCTGCTTGCAGACTTCACATGCTCGTTAGTTTTACAAGCAATTAGATTTTTCCACAGTCTCAAACTACAAGATGCTAGCATTTCTAGCTTTTGGCTTTCTTTTCCCCCACAGGTCTAATGGGTTTTAAAAGTTTTGTTTATGTACAGCAAACACTGGAAGTACAAAGTAGAGTTTGGAAGCAATGTTGGATTTTCTTCCCATGCCATCTGCTACCAACTCCAGTAAAGAACTCACCCATACTGAGGTCCTATATTACTACTATTACAATCTGTAGAGTGTTTACTACAATGATATAGATTAAATCTTTAACACAAAGGGAATAAGATATATTGGCACAATCTTTTCTCTGTCAATATGACTGCCTTCATATTTTGGAAAAACTAATATGAGCAGTGCAAAAGCTCTGTGAGATAACTGCAAGGACTTAGATCTAATTCTTATCTTCCAAGGAAACTGCTATGAGCCCTTGCCCTGTAAACTTCCAACTGAACAAGGCAGAAGAGTAAGTCCTTTCAGGTGAGCTAGGAAGAAGGTACAATTTAAAATTATTCCTGTAGCACTTCTTTTCAAAGCATAAATGAATACTATAAAAGCCAGGGTTTGTACCTTGTGATGAATCTTGAGAGTAATACAGCTAAAATAAAAAGCAACTTTCACATAAAATAGATTAAAGTAAGGAGGAACAGAACAGTAACTGCTGACTCTTTGTTCACAATGATGATATTCTCATTTCTCCTATGGTTAGTTATTCTAACTGTTTAGGGTCTGATTTTTTCTTTTTATTATTCTTAGTTCTAGCATACCCATCTAAAATTAAGATACAGTTCTTCATGTCTTTAGATGAAATCAGGAGACATTTCTATGAATCAGAGAATTCACTGGACTCCACAGCTCATTCTAAGGGGAATCGGTTGGTGTAATGACACGTATAAAGTATACTACTATATTACTTTGTACCTTTTAAAAATGTCTCTGAGTCCTGGCACATGGCCAAGCTAGGGCTGTTCCAGCATAGACACCTCAGCGAGTCTTACAGCTTCTCATGAGAACTCCTTGCCAGAAGCTGTGACAGCTTGGTTACTCATGCTTGGAAGGTGCTAAGGTGCTGTAACAGAGTTGGTGTGAGGCTGGCAAGCAGCCCCAACCCTGGTAGGAGAAGAGGAAGCATTTCTGCCATGCAGGTCAAGTTTTATCTCTCTTTTGTCCAAAGTGATTCGGCAATACAAGCTGATATTCAGGAGCTTAAATTTACAAAATGTTTAAATAGCCCTAAAGTTTTGACACGAGAAGTGCTGAAGTTTCAACTTTTCATGACTCTAGAGACATGACAGCCTTAAATATTCTATGGTCTTCTCTCAAATATACACTCATTGCCTTTGCAAGTAAGATGCTCATACCCTACTACTCCTCAAGAAGTCCCTCTGTATGTGCTTCCCAGAGGAGACCAGCAAGGCTTCTTTGAAAACATGGCCTCAGGAGGAAGGCAACAGCTGAGGAGCATCTGAGAACATGACAAATGCAGCTTCAGTTCTCATATATTCTTGAAGTTACTAAAGTACATAATTTTGCTATAATCGGAGGAGTAGTCTTGACTTCTAGCTACACATTTTAAGGACAGAGGTAATACTGATTTCTCAGTGTTTCCCTGATGAAAAATAGTACTTTATATAAGTAACTACACACTCACACCAGTCTAGCCTGAGTATTTTAAAGATCATATCCCTCCAATAAGCTGGCTTCATCTTCCAAAGGAGCAGAAATTACTTTTTTAATTTCTTATTTTCATTCTTGTCCTTGTCCCACAGAAAGCGTTAAGTTACTGTTTCTTGAAAGTGAATAAAAGAACTAATGTTTCTTCGGCTCACTCATTCCTGCCCCTGAGAGCAGGGCCAGGCTGCTGTTGTGATCCCAGCTTTGCTATGACTCTGCAAAGTACCAGAGATGTGACTGTGAACACCACTACTTGCTGAAAGAAAATCTGCTGCCTGCAGACGCAAATCTGCTTTTGTATTCATCCTGCCACATGAAACAACTGAGAAGTGCCTGAAGCTTTGTCTGGTCTGAGAGTGTAGGAGTTGGAGAGAAGCCTCACTGGAAGGCAGCTGTCAGATCCAAGGCAAGAGAGCGTAAGTTTCAAGAGCCACCCCTGAACACTGAGGTTTATCAGGACTGCCTAGGTTTCTATGCATGTTATATATGGGGCTCATCTTGTATTAGGAGCTGTGGTAAAGGATGTATTTAGAACCACATTAGCAAGCTTCTTTGGACAGGCGATTACGAGAGTGAGTTTCTACATTTAAATTATACAGATTTGATGTAGCATTCTGTACCTAAGTAGGCAGCAACTGACTCACCAAAGAAGAGACACAATGATGGTAACACTGCTCCCAGTGGTTTAAATTGATACATATATTTCTTCTTGTACCTTGAAACTGGCATTGTGATTACAGTAAAAAGAAGACAGCACATCTCCAGACCAGGATACTACATTTTTATGTAATAAATTCACTTTTACCTAACATGGTACTATTAAATTCAATGACACTCAATATAGTGACATAAACTGTGGTAAATACTGAATAATAAGTTTAAGAATAAATAGACCTAAGTGTTCAGACCATCCTTGAAAGTATGGTCCGATATTTGTATAAATGCTAACCTGAAGATAGCATTTATGCAAATATCTGAAACATCTGATTTCAAGTCAATAGAAAGAGCTGCAAAACTGAGTGACAGAATGAACACAATCACTCTGTAAGAGTAAAATGCAATAAAATGGAAACTTAACTTGAATCAACATACTTTGGGAAGACCATTTTGTTAGTCAGCACAGAAGTGCCCTGATGAGATAAAATCTTTTTCTTATTTTCAAAACACAGTTAGAGAGGATGGCATTCACATTACAACTACCATCAAAAGTGGGGAAAAGCCTTGCAAAAAAACCTCTACCAAACCCTGCAAAATATAATGAAGCAGAACTAACACACTGCCAGACTGAATCATTATAAGCTTCCTCTTGACTGCTTTCTAAGGGACTGTTATGCATCAGTATAGGCATAATCTAAGGTAGAGAGTAAGATTAAGATACTTTCCAAACCAATATGATTATGTTTATGATTATGAGCAGTATCAAAGCTACTCCCTGCCATTGGCAGGCAGGTTTGCTACCCTTCAGTGCTAACAAAAATATGACACATTCTGCTGCTACGAGCGCACTGTAACTCCTGCTGAATTTGGGCCAGTTCATAGAGAGGGCTCTTTAAAAATATGGACAGGCATCAAACCATTCCTGATTCATGGCTGGAAATCCTGAAGGGGTACATTGAGTGCATTTTAAGAATGATCTTCAATGTCTTCAGAACAGCTAATATTTCAGGACAGAGATCATTATTTACCATTAGGATTTAATTTTTCAAAGCTACGAGTGTTGGGAGAACATTTCTTCTGTCAAATTCAGCACCATATTCTCCACTGATCTAAGCGGGAACATAATTAAATCATTTTGAAAATGCCAAGACAGCTTTTATTCTTTCATACAGCCGGGCATGCATGTGCCATGAAGTAGTAATAAAATCAGGAAATGCAAGTGGAAATTCAACACTTTCCAATCATTTCCAGCTTCCTCCGACAAATTCCCACAGGAAAATGTTAACTTTTATGCCTTCCTTTCATCAGAGAGAGTGAGCAAGATGGTTCACACAAATGCATTTTGCCTTCTCCCCCACCCCTGACTGCTGTTCATTCATCTGTCAGGAGTGCTGGGGCACTAAAGGCCCCACACCAGTTGGTGAACGCTGGCTCAACCTGGCACTGCTGCTCTGTGCTGCACCTAAGTCCCACTGCCTAAGCAGCCCCTGATGGGCTGCACATACCACTGGAATATCAATGGGTTCAGTGGGTCCAGAGACCCCTTCAACCCACCACCTGCAGAGATTTTACAGTTTCCTTAAAACATTCTCCACTGTGGTTGTTGTCAGGACCTGTGACATGGATGAAATCATTATATAATTCTTCTGCATATACTTTTAAACAAACAAAATTGTGACAGCTGTCATTAGTGGGCCTTGGTTAACATAAAAAGTCTGGGCTGATGATCTCTGCTTCTTCCCGAATAAAATCAACCCATATATACGTTTTAAAGCATATCACACTACGTATGACTGGTGGATGGCTTACAGCACACAACATTGCAGTCTGTTTTCGTAAATGTTCAATGCAAACAATAGAAAAGGCTTTACGAAGAGCTAAAATTTTTCAGAGAAGGCCCTTGTCACTCAATTATAATGTTCAAAAGTAAGCTTTTCACAAGCCACTATTGCTAACAGATTGTGTAAAAAAGCTTTGGCAGAAATGCACACAAAATGGAGGACTGTGCCCAGGGACAACTGTTGCAGGCAGTGAAACTGAGAAGTATCATAGACATGGCCAAATATACCTGTTGAATGTCTTCCCAGCTTCAACATCCGCAGGGCTCTGAGAAGTCTCAGCACTTGAACAATACGCCCCACATTCTCCAGTTCTTGGGAGCTCTCACCACCACAAAGGCTTTCCACAAGCAGGGTGATGTAGAAAGGCAAAATAGCAAGGAGGTCTATGATGTTTGCCACACTCCTTAGGAAGCGACACCGATCTCGTGCACACAGGAGCCTCAGAAGAAACTCTGCTGTGAACCACGCAATGCACAGGTACTCTAGGACATCCAGCAGTGGTGGGGCCAGCCAGCTGAGCTCTACTGAAATCAAGGCCATGTTGGCAATTGACACAACAACAAAAACCATAGACAAGGTGCCAAAAGTCCTGGCTGCTGCAGAGGAGCCAGGCTTTTCCAAAACTTCCCAAAGTTTCTGTCTGACACTGGGACAGAGGCTACCAGAAAAATCCTCTTCTTCATCTTGTGCATCCAATTCTTCTGCATCTTTCTTGATGTCTAAGGCTTCACTCAGCTCCTTCCTCCTGAAGTACCTGCCCAGGAACACCCCCCAAAGATATTTTGAATACCAGCAGGCAGATGCTAGTCTTATTGTTTACCATGCAAGCCGTAAGAATACACATTAAACTTTACATTATATGAGCTCAGAAAACCCTAATATCAAGCATATGACTTTTATTAATTGAGTCCCTGAAGCATATTTCCACTGACTGATATACTTCTATTACTCCATTTCACATCAGTGACACATTCTATTTGCAGAGTAATTTTACTGATAGCAATTTATTTATATGGATCATGTTGACCACAGTATGATTTGCTGCACGACTAATATGAGTTCTTAGAAGCAATCCTAGCACAACCAGACCCTCTGTTTTTATAAACAGTTCTCAATTTGTTTAATTGTATGGCATTTTTATTACACTGATCCATATTTGCAATAGTAAAACTGAAGGCATAATAAAAGCCATGCAGTTTATAGATGAACTTCTGACCAATAGGCACTAAGATGACATGGTATCTTCCATTCTTTCTTTAGATATATGGGCTCTCACACAAAGTGGATTAGCATTTGTACAGAGTAAAACTTACAGACTGTAAATACATAGTGTTTTGTCAGATTAAGAGTATATTTAAAGTGGACATACTCAAAACATAAACATATTCAAAGTACACAAAATATATATATATTTTTCTTTCATATTCATATGCTGCAAAGCTCAAGCCTAAGACAAAGGTGTTGTGCAATTTTGCCTTCAATATAGTTAATCCTGCATATGCTGAAGAGGTCTGCAGCTCCATGTATCGCTAAAGTAGTAGGAGCATTCAGTTACACCTACCAGAGAAGGAAGAAAGGGATGAAAACTAGGCTCCAATTTTCTCAGCTGAAGAACTGAACCATACTAGAGTAGGATAACACTAATATCCTCTTGGGATGGTACTACTTCTTTCTTTCTAATAATTTTGACATAACCACTACCACCAAATAGCAGTTACACTCTTTAGAAAATTCATTTCTTCAATATGAAAAAACCCAAACCAGTAACATTGAATATGGTGGGAAAAATTAACTGCAAATAGAATTAACAGAAACATCCTGGGGGTGGTTCAGTCAAAACCCACCTTGTTCCAAAACTGCCTGTTATAATTTGTCTCGAGTGAGCCATGTTCCCGCTGTTGCTGCCCCCTCCCTGTAAGCTGCTACATCCACGTGCAATGCTTCCTTTCATGGCTCCTCCTGGAGCCATGCCACCCACACTCAGCCTGGCAGGTGACCAACCCCCTTTTCTGCCTCTCCTGCTTGGATCTGGAAATCCTTCAAAATTAAAGTACAAGTGGGCAGGATCCAAACCCTTCCAGCATTGTGCCGGACTCCATATCTAATCCCTCTATGATAACTTCAAACTGAGTGATTTAAGGGGTATCTCTCCTTTCACAACCCTTTTCATCTCTGGCATTGTCCTTTTAGACATCTTGTGCTTCCAGAGCCAATCTGAAGCCACCATAGGTCATCCCAGACCCTGTTCCTGTCTCACTAGCTTGACCTCGCCAACGACCTTTCCCACAGCAAACGGTAACTGTGACCTCACCCAACACATTTCCTCCCATTTCTGACACCCATCCACTGCTAGACAGAGCAGCACTGGGGATTCAGCTAACACAACTTTTCCTGCTACCCCACCTATCGCCAGTGCTGGAGGTCTCTCTCACCTCAGTGTCCCAGAATGCAAGTCAATGCTGAACTCATCTAGCCCACAATCCACAAGATGAGGAAGCCTCATCTTCCCATAACTCACCGGTCTCTGCAGCAGGAATCAATGCTGAGCTCATCCAAACCCCAGTACTGGATCTCTTGAAGGAAAGAGAGTGCACAAAGCTGCTCCATCACATGCAGCCTCCCTGTCTGGTAGTAATTCAGGATGTAGTGAAATGCCTGTGAGCTCCGGTCAAAGAAATATTCATTCTCCACAAGGTTGGCATCATCACAAAGTTCAAGGAGGCCAGAAGCCACGTCCCGGGCAGCAGAGACCACTACTGCCAGTTTGCCGAGACGGGTGTCAGGGTAGCAAGACAAAGTTTGCTGGGACATCACAAAGCGGCTGCCTCCTACATTGATAGTAAAGCAGTCCAGAGAGGGAATGACCTTCTGGAGCAGGGGCCCCTGCTCTTCCTCACTGGAGAAAACACTGGACTCCAGCGAACCCAGGGATGTGCTACTCCCCGGTTCTTCCAAGGATGCTTGGGAAGAAAGAGACATGCAGCAGGGAGGCGACTTCATCCTGTAGCTGCCAGCAGCAGCCCACACTCTCCAGGATCAGAATCACAACACGGTTGCAGAGAAGACTGCCCCGCCTGCGGGGCGGCCGGGCCAGGCTCGGAAGGTTGCCTCTGGCTACCGTCCCAGGAACACCGCGCCGTCCCCGCGGTCCCCGGGCGGTGCCTCCAGCCGGGCGGAGGTCAGGCGGCCGCGGCACAGCCCAGCGCCGCCCGCACCGCCAGGACGCCCAAGGGGCCACGGTACCTGAGGCGGCGTCACCTCGTGCTGTCCGCGCCGGCACCATCCGCCCGCGACGGCCCCTCCGCTTCAGCGCTCATCGCCAGCCGCTGGGTCGGGCTAGGGGAAACCCACCGGGACGACACAACACGGAACACCGGCTTCAGCGGCGACTCCGGGCAGCGCCCCGACAGTAGCCCGAGGGGCCGCTCCGCTGGCCAGCCCATCCCCTCCCGCCCCGCGCTCGAACTTCGGCCGGAGCCGAGCCCCGCGCCGCTCGCCCCCCGCCGGGGCAGCCGCCGCGAACCGGGCGCTGGGCAGGGCCACCGCCCCCGGCCCGCCCGGCCGCTGCCCGCCCCCGGCCCGCCTCACCTGCCCGCCGCCCGGCTGCCTTCGCTCGCTCCCCCGGCTCCACACCTCCGGGCAGCGCCAGCGCCTCTCCATGGCGGGTCGTGTGCTGCGGGGGGCAGGCGGCAGCAGAGGGCGCGGGCTGGGCCGGGCGGGGCTGAGCCGCCCCCGCCCCGCCCCGGAGCCGCAGGTGCGGCCGAGTGCGGGCCGCCCCCCGCGGGCCGCCCCTCTTGCAGAGTGCCCCGGGCCGGTTCGCAGGACGGTTCGGAAACCCGGCCCTCCGCAGTGCATGTAACCCCAAACGTGTCCCTAAGCAGATAACGTGCTCTCACTTAGACTGCTCGCACGGCTCAAGCCAGAAGTCACTCGCATAAAGAAGTCACTGTAAAGGCCAATCGATGGGCTGAGCGAGCCTGTATGAACTGAACTGCACTCAGCCTGTTTTCAAAAATACTCTGGAGTATCTTTGTTACTGTCCTGTGCTGACTTTGCAGGTCCGCCGTTCAACAATGCAAAAATTTAGTTCACCCTCCTCATTATATTTCCTTTTCTTCTATGAAACAGTTATTTCTAACAAACACTTGCTTTGGAAATTCGTGTATTCTGCTGCCTCTGACTCCTCGCGAGGGTGGGCAGCTGCCGATATTGCAGTGGAGCCTCCCAGGAGGCGAAATCGTGGAGCATGCAAAATGTGGCATTGTGTTCATGCCACCAGCATCATGTGATGTCCTACCAGTTTTTCATCCCACATTGATTGTTGCATACAACTGGTGTCCAGTTATGCACATTTCTAACATTTACTTCTGAGAGGTCTCATAGAGTTTTGTGTTTTGGGTACTGGCAATCCATATTTCAAGTGAAGCTGAGCTGAACATTTACCATATTGCAGAATTGCAACACCCACAGCAACCTCTCTACTCAGCACTTGCTGGCATAGAAATCTGCTTAAGTGACTGTTGGCAAAAAAATACACTGATCAGAGAGAATCCAATGGAGAATAGCAAGGGTGGGGTTTGGAAGTCATGGCCCAGGAACAAAACACAGAATGGGACAGCTGCAGTGGAAGGGAGTGAGCATTGTGAGAGTCTTCAGACATGTAAAATGCTGCTCACAAGGATGATATACTCTGTTGTCCTTGGATGACTTGGACGTGTTGAAGTAAAGGAGTTGAATAACAGGAAGGATATTTAGGGTAGCCTAGGAAAGCTTTGGTGAAGCAGTGGAAGAGGTACATTTGTGCCTGTCATGGGTCATCAATGAGCTGGCTGGACAAGAATCTGTCAGGAATAGCAGATGTGCAGTGCTGCTTTTCCTGACTGTAGTTTGGAAGAGTTAGATGAACTCGTGATGTCCCTTTCCAGCTCTATAAGGCTGTATTTGAAGTGTGTCATAAAGAAAAATACTTATTTTCATAGATATTTCCCTTTTTATTGTTTAAAACAATCACATTTGAATATTATTTAAATGAACAAACACAAACCTATGAATTAATTTTCTTCAAAACTATCAACAACTGCTGTTATACAGCAGGCTTTAAGGCATTGCTCATTTTTTGTCCAGGATTGCCACTCAGGAGTGCAGTCCCTCTGACGGATAGCACTTAAGCCAGCACTTAATTAAAAACAATAATAAAAAGAATAATTAAAACCACTGTTACGATCAATTTAACAGCATCAGTGAGAAGTACCTCAGAACAGCAATGTGCCTTATTGACTATAATAGATCCCTAATTTTTCAGTCATTAAACTGCTCACTCAGCCTCTTTTCAGTAGTCATTCTTTCCATTAGCCAGAAAGACTTTTTCAGGAATTTTCTCCATTAGAAGGGGGACCTGAAAACACTCACCTGCCATCATGATGATTCAAGATATTACTTCAGATTCACTGGTGTTTCTAAGAACCTGGGTACCAGTTTTGACTTTGTCTAGTCAAAGCGAATATCTAATGTGCAGCCTCATTAAACCTGTAGATCATTTGTTTGTAAAATACTCTGATATATCATTTTCAGCACATGTATGAGACCTTTGAGTCCAGGTTCATTTTTCTATTTACTTATGTCCTTTATGGAATTATAACTGTATACAAGTATATTTATTTCACTTCAAACTTATTTTTTTTGTCTGATTATCAACTGTTTACACCAGAGTGTTTTGTTCAAAACACTAGCGGAAAGCCATATGTTAAGGATATGCTTTCCCTTAGTTTTTTGCATTCTTCTACGCACGTCTCTCTGCAGGAAAGTGACATCACCAACAGAATTCCAGAGTGTCTGCAACTTCCTAGCTGTGAACTCACATAATCACAATTAGGCAGGAGATATGCGTATGCTATAGCATCTTATTTCTGAGTGCTGTTTCTCTGCTAGTTGCAAATTTAGATTTTTATTTAAAAAAAGGACTTTTAGAAAATTGTTCTGAAAATTATTTTCAAATGTAACAATACATAAAGCTGGGGCATTTGAAAGAAATGAGAAAAATATTTTATGAGTAGAAAGGCTCGAAAATAGAGGATTTATTTTTCTACTACTAGACAAGAAACAGGAAGTACTGGTGCATATTTAATTTTCAGGGGAACTCTTAAAGGATCTGCTATTCATCATTCCTGTTCATCTGTACATGAGAAAGTAAAGGAACAACTTTCATAATTTTATCATTCCCTTGGCAAACACTCTCAAGCAACCTTATTTATATACCCTAGATTAGTAGCAAAAGCTGCTATAAGATGTCAAGGAGTCATTTGGTTTTAATGACTCTGCCAGTGAAATGCTGCAGCTTAAGTGAACTACAGACATTTCCAAGGTGGTTTGGCTCATGGACTTAGTAGTGTTGGACCAAACCATGTCTGCCTGGTTTAGACCAAAGGAACTAGACTGCTTTGTCGCGTCAGAGTATCTGAAACAACTGAATGCTAATGACATCTGTCTGAACTACTGTCTTTACCAGTGCTCCTGCTGATATTTCCCTGATGAGATATCACTGACTGAAAAAACAGATTTCATTATTTCAAGACATAGTAAAAAAAAATAAATTGATGGAATGCTGAAATATGAGTTGCAACCCAGTATGTCTGTTGTGGGAGCTGAAAAACAGCAAAAGAGCCAGCTGTTACAAAAACCTCTTTTATAATATGTTTTCCTGATTTTCTCTATTCATGTTGAAAGCTATGATTTTATGGCAATCGTGTAGTCACTTTTTTCAGCTGGTATATTGTGATATACATGAAAAAGTCAGGATGTGCAGATCCCAACATTTGTCATTATCTTTTCAAATAGGCTTGATTCTCTTCTTACAGAAGTAGTGCTTCACCGTCAACTGATTGTTAATTACTGTAATTTCTGGCATATTATATTTCTAATTTTTAAAAAATATTTTGATCTCATACATTAGTCTGTTTTGGAACTTAAAATCTAAATGGCTCCCCTGGACCTTATGTAGTAGAACAGAGGGAAAGCATTAGGAAAAAGTATGACAGGCAGGGTATTTCTAGGCAAACTCCCTCCAGGAACACCTTCATAGTTTTCAGTGGCACAGGAATTTGATAAGAAAGAGGCTGCATGGAGCCTAACATGTTTAATAACTTTTAATGGTGTCGTAAATTCTTTTTTGAATTATTTGTGTTTCAATGTTGATAATGCTTTGTTCAATGTTCTCCACAATTTAACTGTATACAGGGTGAAAGATACCACTGAATTGTGTTTAACTGTCCTCTGTTCTGTGTGTTGTGATTGCTGAATAATGGTGTCCTGCTCACGTTGCCAGGACCATTCATGTTACAACAGTATACAACAGTCTCTGGAGAAGTGGTGAGTTACAATAATATAAATTTAGTTTTTATATGGATTCAAGATTTGTGAGTAATAAATCCTAACAATGGTTAAGATTAATGAATGTTAGCAGTATCGCTGTTTGTCTGTGATAAATTTTGTACAAGACGCAAGTTTTGAGCCTTGAATTTGACAGCATTTAGCATGAGACATAATCTGTATGTCTCATGGAGACATACATCTCCATTTCCTTCATGGAGATCAAGAGTCACTCCTGCAAATGACAGTGGTACTGGCTAGATCCTCTGCTGAATATTGCCCTTTGGTTAGTGTGAAGCAGAGCTCTTCAGGACCAGTTGTGTTTCTTTTACAACCTTAGGTGTCTGAAGCCTGTCTTTCTTTTATATAATCTGAGAGCTGCTGTAATGTCACTCTTGAAATAACAGGTGAGAAAAGATTAAACCTAGAAATTCTCTAGACAACTCTCTGCTATTTCCTTTGCCAAGTGAAATAAGAGTTTATTAACACAGCTTTATTCCCCCCAGGGATATTCTACTTTTCTTGTGGAAATGGTCCAGCTGAAACCAGCCAGATCTCACTTCCTTTGAGCTTGCTGCATGGAACAGACAGATCAGAAGAAGACACACGGTTTGGTTCACATTGTGTGAAAACAGTTTAAGAGAGTATGGAATCAGGGCTATGTTAAGAAAGCTGTTTTCGTTATCTCTGAACACTACCCACTTTCAACCCTATTTATTTTCTTGTCTTTTACAATGTGGTAGGAAGTAAAAAAAGTGTATCTGGGGAGGTAGATCTGTAGAGCAACTTACACATATGAGCAGTTCTTTTTTTCGAAGTAAGGGCTAGCTTTACATCCACCAACTACATAGCAAAGAAAGTGGCTGATATTTTCTGATGAAACTGTAATGGAAATGGGCATTAATACATAAAACTGAGTTTGGTAAGCACTACATCTAATGCTGGGTGGATGTTACTTTCACTCTTTCTAGATTAGTGAAAGAGATTAATAAGAATTTTCAAATTTTAATTTTAGCTGCATTATTCCAAATCCCCAAAGTCCTCTGAGATGAATAAAATATATGCAATTAGAACTGACTGTTTACCTACCTAATGCATTTTTTAGGAGCTATTACTCCATCCTCTTATCACTGAACAGGCATATCCCAGCAATGCCAAGGAAGATTACATATATATATCTAGAGGAAAAATACTTCCCTTTAAACAAGCCCATGCTTTTACTCTTTAAAAAAAAATCCAATGATTTACTTTGCAAAATGCCTTATTCAAAATAAATTTTAAAATAGATCAAGGAGAGTGAAGTCATTCAACACTTGGAATGGATGAAATTTTTAATCAATCGATCTGAGACTTAAATTGATATTATAAGAGACAGAATAAACATTAAATGCATGCAACAATCTATATACTGCTCTTGATACTGTCCCTGCCCAGAATTACTTATTTTATTCAGCAGCTGAACTTACTGCTCCATCAGCCAGTTAGCAAAGCTTTCATTCTTCTCCTTAAGTAAACTTGAAATTACTTAACCTTGCAGCGGAAATATTTTAATTTGGCAGATGTCAGTTCCTTTCTGCTAGCAGTTCAGGTAAACTGCAGCTCTTAAATCAATTTTGTATTCATTCTGTCCTGTGCTCTGTTCCAATGATTATATTTTACTGTTTGTGTTTCTTCATTAGTTTCTCCTGTGCTAATTTACTGAACAGACTTGCTTTCCTTCGAGACCAATCACACCTTATTACCTGAGTTTTTTATATACTGAGCTGCAAGTGCTTACCTCAACACACTCTATACTGCTGGGCTCCTATCATCAGTGCAAGAACCTGGCTGGGCCATTTTCTGGGAATTTTTACCAACATCAATTCTCACTGTTCTTCATAGGCACTTGCTACATTCCCATGTATAGCTTGGCATTGTTAAAGTTAACAAAACATCCACACGTCCATTTATAAGTGGAATTCTTTTTAGGATTCTCAAAAGTGAAGGCTTTTGGAGGAATTTCTGTTATTTATTGCTTTCTCATTATCACTTTAGCAGAGATGGAAGACAATGATCTTTTAAAATTTAAACTTCTCTCAGGCAATAAAGTCTCTACCCTTCAAAGAAACTGGCTTCTAAATCTGTGAATATTCACTATGTACCACATCATGATCTTCCAGTAGCGCACTGGGTAACAACTATTTTTTCCACTTATAAAAGTATAGGAAGTGTAACAGCCAACAGCAAGGATATCTTCTTTAAGAGCGATATGATGAATTCCAGCTTATAAAAATATTACTTGCTGTGGCAGGATGCTCTGCCCTGGAATGTGGTCAAGCTACTTGGACAATGCCCTGTTTGAAAGGCTCTCAGTATTAGATTGTGAGGGGCCTTATGTGCTGATTATGGTGTTGAATTATGCTAAAACCAGTATGCTCACCAGCCCCCAAATTAACATTCTGATAGTGAGGCAACTGGAGACGTGTCTGGCAGTCAACAGCTTTATACATTGTGGTCCAGTCCCCTCTCGTATGGTTAGATTAAATTAGATGACACAAAATCCTCCTTGTGTGTGGAGATTCCTCCCTTGGGTAGGTGTTACTCCTAAAGATGCTCGAGGCTGAGTGAAAGAGATCTGCCCTTGAACACTGGTATGGTGAATTACATCAGTCTCTACTTAATAGTTTTCTTTTGCTAGCTTAAATACAGTTGCTTTAATATAATTGCTCTGATATAGTGCACTATCATATGCAATACCATACACAACTATTAGTTCTAGCTTTCAGACTGTCTAGCAAGTAATTCTGATTAAGACTTTTATCTTGTCATATGGCATAATAAGTAATTAATTTTATCAAAATAAATCTGGTTTGCCATCATTAATCCTGTGAGTCAAAGTTACTTAAAGTGTTGGTAAACTCTGAGGCTAAGATTGAGGAGTTTAGAAAGCCAAAGATATGACATCTGCACCTCAGGACTCAGCAGAAGGGCTTCTCTAATAAACTTTGTCTGAAGCTCCCACTCCCACCTGTGGCACTTATAAATTAGTAGCAATCTCTAAGCAATTTGGTTTAGGCAAAACTAAGCATTATTTAAGAATTTGTATACATAATCAAGTTATCAACCTAAGGAAACTTTAAAATATTGAGTAATTCATTAAAAAATTTATTGTAATAACTTATACATCTGAACTAATGAAAAAACATCCAATCCATCTGTCTATGAAATTAGCAATTTAATTTGCACCAGTGAACAGGCAGAATAGCTGAGCATCTGAAAACAAACAGAAAAACCAGTACAGGCATGTCTTCATGCAGAAGGAAACATCATTATGTTAACAACTTGAGATAATTTAATTCAGTGCAAAAGAGATATGTGTTCAGGCAAATTCATCTCTGCTGAGTTTGACTGGTGTTTCTTTCCTCCACAGTATTTCAGTTTACATTTTACATATTGAATAATTTCCTTCAGCTAATAATGCAAAACCCCATACTTGGCCTAGTGTGCTAGATGATTGTTCACCGTCTTTTCAGTCATCCAAATTATCTTAAGAGCCTTTAAATCTACAAAATTAATTTTGGTAAGTTGGCTAAACTCAAATATATCCTTTAGCTAGATTAATTAATTTTGTAAGAGGAATTGTGGTTCTTAAGTGGTGATTATATGTAAATTGACTTCCTGTGTGACTGACTGTGTAATTGACCAGCTTTGTCTGCCTATGAGAAGCAGAGATTTCTTTGCCCTGCCAGACTCCTTTAGCCTCTTCAGTCAATGAAGAGAAAAAGAAGATTCAAATAAGCAATTCATTATTTGTTGTACACACATCTGCTTTAGGATGGGATGACCCACATCTCACAAAGGTCCATTTGTTTCCCCTGAGGGAAAGGGAAGGCTAGACAACAGTTCAGATAAAGTATTAACACTGTAGGTTTCTATGGTTTGTCAGATGAATCTGACCTTAGAGTTTTTTACTATTTTTATTATTTGTTTTGTGAAAAAAATTAAATGCTCTGCTACTTATATAAGTGTAGTTACTAGTTCTTACCAACACAAACATTTATTATATTTTATTATTTATAATTATCTAATTATTAACAATTATCATCCATTTGTTTAAATAGCTATGCAAATGCTTTGTATTTTTGAAATAACATAATTTGTTCTGCATGTCACAAATAATTTTAGAGGTACAGTATTTGGCAACATTACTGTGAAATATGTGACTACCATTATAAATAATTACAATTAATGCTGCCATGTGCAGTTAAGTTGTACTTCCCCAGAACACTTCATGCTTCCAGGTGACTGAACATTTAGAGGGATCTGGGTCCTACAGGACTGCATGAAAAGTGCTGAACTTTGTGGGGGAGATGATCCTTACTGCTTCTGGGTGCATGGAAGAAGGGAAAGTGTGTTCTTCTCAGCTCATGCACTGGAGTTTATTTGTGCTCTACAAGGACTCTGTGTCCTCTGGAGAGCTTTTGAAATGCAATTTGGAGAAAACTTTCATGGATGGAAGTAGTCCTTATTCCTCAATTTCAACCTGTCACATTTGCATAAATAGTGTCTCATTAATTAGTCAGACTAAATTTTCCAGGCTTTTCTACTACTCCAACAAAGTGATCTGAACACTCACTGAAACAGTTCTTTGACATGCACATCTGACTATGGGTCAGGAACTAATGATGTTTTGTAACTATTGTAGTTTAACCCCAGCCAGCAGCCAAGACTCACTAAATCCCCCCACCAGCAGGATCAGGGAGAGAATTGGAAGAGTAAAAGCTGGAAAACTCAGGGATTGAGATACCAACAGGTTTATGAGGACAGCAAAAGCCACTCACACAGGCAACACAAAAGAAGGAATTAATTCATTGCTTCCCAGGCCAAGCAGGTGTTCAGCCATCTCCAGGAGAGCAGGACTCCATCACAGTAATGGTGACTTGAGAAGACAAACTTCATCACTCTGAGCATTCCCCCGTACTTCTTCCAACTTTATATACTATGCATGTTACATGATCTGAAATATCCCTTTGGTCAGTCTGGGTCACCTGTCCTGGCTGTGTCTCCTCCCAATCTTCCATGCACCCACAACTTCCTCACCAGTTTGTCAGTACAAAATTCAGAAAAGGCCTTGGCTCTGGGTAAGTGGTGCTCAACAATAACAAAAACATCTCTGTATTATCACCCTGTGTTCAACACAAACCCAAAGCACAGCCCCACACCAGCAACAGTGAAGAAAGTTAACTCCACCCCAGCCAAAGCCAGTGCAATATGTTTTTTTTTTAAAGGAGGAGACTGGTTTCTGAATATTCCAGTAACTTTTTGTTACATCTGCACAGTAATAAGTAATCATGGTAATTTCCTTTCAATAGCTAAATCCCACCTTCTTTATTGTAGGCTTTACTGTGATGATAAATCATCTGACAGGCAATTCCCACACAGCATTAGTAACTTTTTCTTGATTTTGTTGGGTGTGATTAAGAAGAGAAACAATGGAGTATAAGCAAATGTGTGAAAGTAGTGACCTCAAACATGCATAAAACTAGATATCATGAAGGTATGTTAGTTGATTCTCCTCACTCATAGTACAGTTGTTTAGTGTAAATGTCCTTGTTATTCACTTATTAAAACTCCGAGAGGCAGTGTTTTTATAGATGTCAGTAGGTGTATGTTTATAGGTATGAGCCAATCAAAAACATCTGTTTAATGTCTCTGAATTTTGTAAACCTTTCATTGTTGTCAGACAGATTTTCCTAGGGGTGATGAGCTGGTCGATTTCATTCCTTTTTCAGGCTGCATGAGATTTTGTATAGCTTGGATCAAGCTTGTAGTGTCCACAAATAAGAAAGGATTTGTAATCTATCAGACTGCAGGAAGTGTCCATAGGTAGTGCTATTAATGAATTCTCAGACAGACTAATTCACTGTTCAAAGTAGCTAAACTCAGGTTTTGTGTTCCACAAATGGTTTCTGAAGGAATTTTGCAACTCTGACTAATTCTTCTCTGCTTTAGAGAGGAAATCCTCTCTATTTCCCTTGGTCTTTTGCTTCTGTCTTGAACTAAGGTTCGTATTTAGAGTATAACCATGTTCTCAGCTTGCCTGGGAGCAAATACATTTCAATTCCCCTCTAGACACTTCTGTACATCAAGGTATTATTAATAATGTATATTATAGCAGTAATTACCTTAAGTGTCAGTAAAACCACGAACAAGCTTGAGTAAGCCTAAAATATTACAGTCATTTTGGCAAATGCAAAGGAATTAGAATTCAGAAGAATGAGGATATTCTATTGTAATATCCAAATCTCCTCTTCTGTAACCCTGTTTGTGCTGTACCAAGACTTTGCCTAAATGGAATGGTAGAAAGCCTGAAAGACTCGTGGCCATGTCTCCCCCTTCTCTTTCCCATACAACTATTTTGTTTTTATAATTTGTTTCCTTTCCACTCCAATTTGATTTCCATTGGCCTTAATCATGCTGTTGTGCTTGATAGTTCTCAACTTCTGACTCAGTGGAATAATTCTTGTGAAAAGCACTGTCATCTAAGAATGCTGTAAAACTTGTCATCAAGAAGAAAATGTGTAACTTTATCATGCAAATAAACTGAGTTATTTCAGTAAGAACCCATGGAGTCAAGCACACATGTATGCTTTTCTTTAACTGAACATCTATAATCCTAATAGAAGAGATTGTGTGTTTGATAAATATTTGGGATGTGTTTCTGAAAAATAATCAATTTTGATTTGTCTTTGAAAGCATAGTTTGATTTATGTGCCTTTGTTAGTATTTTACTTGATCATTTATAGTAGGAATAATATTTACTTAATGAATAAAAATGTTTTAAAAGTAAATGGCAGAAATATTGACCAAGGCTACTAGGCTATGAATTTTCTGTGAATTCACAGATACGAGTTGTCATTCTCTGTACATCATCATTGCTTGCCACAAAACAACTTCAGTGATCTTGACTAAATTTTGTTTGTTTTAAATTCTGCTTATAAAACTAAAAAGTTTTTCTAATTGAATTCATCAATTTTAACTGGATATCTTGGATTTTTGGAACAAGTATCGTCTTTCAGGTTTAATTTTTATTTTCACTTGAATTTCCCTCCGCATGAAAAATTTAAAACCAGCCAGTGTCTGCACCTTATGTCAGTTTTGTCCCCTTCCCAGTGTTGGCTTTCATTTTCTTTCTTAGCCTTGTCTTGCCTTGCCTTACCTTCCTTTCACAGAATCACAGATTTGCCAAGGTTGGAGGAGACCTCTGGAGATCATCCAGTCCCACTCCCATGCCAAGTCAGGGTCACCTAGAGCAGGTTACACAGAACATGTTCAGGTGGGTTTGGAATGTCTCTACACAGGGAGACTCCATGCCCTCTCTGGACAGCCTGTTCCAGTGCTCTGCTACCCTCAATGGAAAGAAGTTCTTATTCTTGTTGAGCTGAAACTTCTTGTGTGTTATTTTAGGGCCATTACTCCTCATTCTGTCACTGGACTCCAAAGAAGAGTCTGGTGCCACCCTCTTGACACCTGCCTTTGAGATATTTATATGTATTAACGAGATCCCCTCAGTCTTCTCCAGACTAAACAGACACTGCCCTTCCTAAATTTCTATCTGAGATCATCAGGTTAAATAACTATATTGACTCCTTCTTGCTGCTGTTTTAATGACTTCCAGAGTAATTCCAGTGACTCGGGGTTGAATTCATTCATCAAAAATGACTGCTTTTAAATACTTTATCAACACAACATGATTGCCAGCCCCTTTGCTTCTCTTTGTGTGAGGGAAATTTCTGCTAATTATTTGCTTCCCAACAATTCCCTTTTCATGACTCCAATTAAGTTCTACGGCTAAGTTCTAGCTGCCAGGCTGGAGTGTCTAGACTAGATTTCATTAACTAAATCAAGACAATTAATTTTTCTAAAATGTGGTTCACAGCAAATTTTGTCTCTGGCTGTGCCTAATGATAATTTATATTATTTTTAAAAAGTGAGCCTTTCTTCCTGTTTTCTAAATCAGTTTTTAAATTGTCAAGATGAACGTTTTTGATCTGGATAGATAGGAGAAGGATCATTCTAAAATTATTCTTCCATGCTGTTTCACTGCACTTTACATATTCAGCTCAGCTGCATCTTCCCATAATGTTACTTGCCTGTGTTCATCTCAAACTACACAACATGTACAGACAGGCTTCTCCTTGGTCTCCACTTGTTTCCTTGGGGAAGTGTGAGTATTTTACTTGTTTGGCCTCACATCTACTAGTTCTAAGCAGATATGTCAGATATCCTTAGAAATATTAAATGTCACTTGCATTTAAAAAGTGAGTTAAGCAAAAAATATATTTGATAAAAGAACTTAAATACTTTATAGTGAATGAGTAAAATTTCATATATAGGAAGTCAAGCCTCAAAAAACTCTCATCTAAAGTTAATTATTAATTTTACCCTACCCAACAGATTTCCTTGAAATAAAAGTATTACTTTGACTGAAGCAATTCTTTTCCAGCTTTTTCAGTCTTTTTAAAATTTTTTTGCTTGTAAGTTATAAGCTTCACCTAGAAAATGATCAATGAATTCTTGAAGTACAATACACCAGAAGACTTTAAAGAAAATACTAATTTTTTCATGGCCTGTGTCTTCTGTTTATCATCCTAAAGATCTTAGTGATTTTTGATTGCACTGAAGTATGTAAAGTATACTTGTGGAAATAAAATCCCAAAGTCTTGCCCTCATATGTCACAAGATTAGTAGTTTTAGCATTGTGGCATGATTCAGAATATCAGCACCAAAATAGTAAAAACATCGGAGCACAGAAGACAGAAAGAACATTCCTGTACTTTCCAAAGTTCTCAAAGAGAATGTCCTAGTTTGACCAACTTAGGGAAGTGAGCTGGCTAGGTTTGAGATTGGCATTTTATTGGATGAATGGAAAAGCATTTTCAAGTTCTTGTTACCTTTGAAAGCAGCCCAGGCAGGTCTCTTTCCCCCCGGCTGTCAGAGCACACACCTCTGCCCTCTCTGCCCTGGGATAGTGGGGGGAGGCGGCGGCGGGCCGGGTGCGGGCTGGGCCCGCTCGGCCTGGCCGGGATTCTCCGCTCCTGGAGGGGCGGGAGCGGCTGCCGAGCCCTCACCGAGGAACCCACCGGGACCCGTCCTGGTAAGAGTAAAGGAGCCGGCAGAGCCTGCAGATCCTTTGTTCCAGTTGAACCACCAAACGACACCAGCCGGAGGCTGTGTCGGCATCGGAGCGCTGTGCATGGGGACAGCACCTGTATGGCACCAAAGGAGCTGAGCATGGGGACAGCACCTGTATGGGCACCAAAGGAGCTGAGCATGGGGACAGCACCTGTATGGGCACCAAAGGAGCTGAGCATGGGGACAGCACCTGTATGGACACCAAAGGAGCTGAGCATGGGGACAGCACCTGTATGGGCACCAAAGGAGCTGAGCATGGGGACAGCACCTGTATGGGCACCAAAGGAGCTGAGCATGGGGACAGCACCTGTATGGACACCAAAGGAGCTGAGCATGGGGACAGCACCTGTAGCCTCCGTAGTTTGTGCTAAAGGCAGCCCCGAAGCCAGGAGCTGCCCTGACCCCTGTTCCAGACTGAGAGCAGCTGGCACATTTTTTTTTTTATTATTTTTTTTTTCAGCATTACAAGACTTTGTACTCAAAGAACACTAATTCTCTCTTAGGCTAAGAAAATAAAAGGGGAGGTGAAACTTTGTAAGAACAACCACATGAAATTGAAGTCACTAAGAAAAGATTGAAGGGATTTTGAAAAGTTTGTCTTAAGCTTAAGCTGTAAAATTCTTTTGTGAAGCTATGGTACAGATATACTTGATATATCAGACTTCGAGTTTTCCCCAGTAAGTTCATAGAATGCTTTGGGGGGGGGTGGTAGCATTCTAGCCACAATCATGAGCAGAGGCACCAATGTTAGAAGCTTGATGAGAAACCTTGGCCCCAGGGATAAAAGGGGAAGACCTCTGTTCCAGAGATAAGTGAAAGGATGCTAGAAGGACTCATCCTTAAAAAATGCACCCCAGTAAGCTAGTACGGACCAAAAGCACAGTTGTAAGGAAAAACTGTGAAAAATAGGAAAGACTTCACAAAGGCAGATCTCGGGCACCTGCAGTTTTTGAGAAAATGAAGCCACAAAAGTTTTTTTTTTTCTAGTGAGGAGCTTTCCATAGCATTAGCAAAGAATACTTTTCTCTCTAAATGAACTAAAGAAAAAGTATTTGTAGAAGTGAAAAACTGACTGAGATTTCTAAGTGTTGTTGTCTTTACATTGTTAGTCAATAGAAAAAAAGGGTTGTAGGGAGAGAAGGAGAGTGTTTTGAAGGTTCCATCCTCATTCTTGTTGTTTTTTCTTTCTTTTAGTGTTAGTTAATGAAGTCTTATTACTTTTAAGCTTAAGCCTACTTTGCTCTTAATTAGAAACTTTGAAATTGGCAAAATTAAACCAGAACAAAAATCGGTGTTTCTGCCTGGTTTCAAATTGAAACCACAACAGAGAAAAATGTGCTAACATATTAAATACACCACCTAACTAGGTAGCTGTGCTGTAATCAGCACTGAAATATAATTGGGAGACAAAGCTGCATGAACAAGTTTAAAGGTATTGGGCCAGATTATTGGTTGGAATAAATTGGAACAAGATGAAATAAAGTAGGATAAACTTCTTTGTCTTGAGGTACTAGTTTTATGCATTTTGGAAGTTGGCTTGCTAATACCTGAAGGGAAGGTCTTGCTGATAGCAAATATTTGTTTCTGCTCTTTCACCCTAACAGTTTATATGCCCTTTGACAAATTTAAAACAGCCTGGGCTTGGATTTAATTTAGCTTAAATTTAAATTGTACAATTGATTTCTTTTTACTTTAATTCGATTGTGTATGGCAGCAGAATAGCATAGAACATCAAACTCCTGAAACTGCATGAACTGGCTTTTAAGGGTCCTAGCTTTATAGATTGAAGTCCTTGGGTTGCTTGCTTTCTTGGATTTTCTATGTAGTCCTTAACGTCCTACTTCTGAGAGGAGTTTTGGTACAAAAATCAAAACTTCAAAGCACTAGAAAGAGTGACGACCCTCAGTAAAGAATTTGAAGAACTGGTCTCAGCAGCATTGGTGAGATTTGGCCTTCCCGTGGGAGATCCAATGATTTGCTTGTGCACCACTTACACAAGGATGCATGCACTGCTAATGGCATGTACAGTCTACATCCTACAAAAAGGGGGAGTTTGCCTGGCTTTTTCCACGGGCAGCATATTCATATGGGATGCTGAATAGCCCAGAAGTGAAGCAACAGACAAGAATTTCACATCCTTACACCCTCCCTGCTGGCTTGAACAGCATCTCCATAGATTTCCTACAGTAGATGAGGGCAGGGATAACACATTAACAACAGAGAGAGCCTGGGGAAATTAATCTAACTGAACTCCTTAACAAATGCACAAAAATTTACTTACTGTTATATGGAAACCATGACTATTTGGTAATTTAATTTAGCAAATCTTGATTAGAAAATATTTGGGATGACAGAATCATGGTGATTGAAGTTGGAAGACACATCTGGAAGTCATGTGGTCCAACCCACCTGCTCAGCTTCTGTTTGTTGCACTTCATTCCATGTTCTGGATGCCAGCAGAAATAGGATAAGGAACACATAGAGGCTGCTGAAGAGACTTAGCTCTATTTTGGAGACATCTAGCAATGGTGGAAGAAAGTCACACATTTTATTTAAATGATAGTCCCTACCTTCCCCTCTGTGCTGTGCACTGGGTCCCTGTTTTGGTATCCTGAGGCACAAAGCCAATGCTGTTGCCCAGGGGTCCAGATCAAGGGGGCTGGATCTTCTCTTTTGTAATGTGATGCCTGTGATATAACTGTAAGATATTAAACCAAAAAGCCAAAATGTCACAAACTGGGCTCTTCAGTTACACCTCAAATATATTTTAATATTAGCAGATTAAAATATTTCTATAAGACTCTTGCAGTATTAAAAAATTTAAATTTTACTTTTAATAATCTATATTTTCCAGTGCAGCAAAAAATAATGTCTGTATATCAAATTTTCCTCTGGGATGAAATTCTCTCTAACTCTATTGTGGATAATTATTCATATATTACAAATTCTTACTTCAAGTAGTATGATTTTTTTTAAAAAATCTGATATTATTTTTCTGTTTTCCATCTTGGCTCCATAATTTCCATTATATTAGTCAATAATCTCTTTTTTAAAAATTGCAATATGAAGTAAAATATGTCTTGTAGATATCAAATATAGGACCTGTGGTTTGGGGCCTTTTCCATAGATGGTTACAAATGATACTTTTACACAGAACTGTTATGGCTGTAGGTATTGGTGTTTCAAAATAGCTAGACTGCTCCTGCTCCTCTTTTATGAAGTGTTTGAGTACTTCCAACCATTTGGTAAATCTTTCAGTAAAAACCTTTTGTTTTCAAGAAACAGTCAAAGTTGATTTTTCTTTGTCATTACAGCTTTCATACATTGTACTGTGTATGAAAAGAGAGTAACTTTCAGTCTTGTGTCTTATTAGCTAAGCAGTTTTGAAGAAATAGTTATGTATGCTTCAGCTTATTTCTTCTGGGAATGCAGAACTGCAAGGATGGCTAAACAGAACAAAGGGGATCCTTGCAAGTGTATTGGCAAATGTAAGAGCCCAACTCAAAGGATTAAAACATTGCAAGACTCAAATGGTTAATCAGAAATCAAGAAGAATATTTAGGAAATGGTATTTAATTATAATGTGCAAATTGGCTTGTCACTCACTTTTCAGTGCCATTATCTAGGAGTAAAATCTAATTCATACTGAAGATGAAATGATTGTAGAAGTTTTGATGTGACAGTGCCACCTGCTGTTACATTATGCAATTTGAAAAGAATTTTTTGAGTAGTTTAGATGCTAATTCCCACTATCAAAATACACACAGGAAAGTTTAGGACCTGTGGTGCTGAGCTGGTAGCTTCAGATTCTAGTTGGTACTATATTAAAATTATTCTTTTTTATATTTAGCTAATTTGAGAGAATAGACTCATTCCTTTGGGAGGGATCCACATATACTCATTCCTCTGAGACATGAACATCTATACCTTCAAGGCCTGTAGAAGGAGGAGTTCATGGGGAGAATTAGTGAAAGCTACACCTTATCCCCTGATTCAGGACCTCAGCCTGGTGCATATGCTCATTGAGTGCCCACAGCATTTGGCACGTGTGCAAAGTCTGCAGAAGCCTGACTGCAGCTCCTGTGGAGCTCAGGAGCCTTCATACCTTGGATTCTTTTGTACAGCAGTTCTGGATGGACCAAGAGCAGATCTGTTGGTACTCAGGATGCCAGGATAAAACTTAGGCATGTGTAGAACATAGGCATCTCTAGAAAGCAAAATTCTTTAGAAAGAAAGATAGTTTGGATTACAGCACCTGCAGCTGCAGTTGAAAATCTCATTCTCCTTCCTTCAATGTCCTTTTCAACCTTTTCTAATTATTAGGAAACCAAATAACTTAAGCATTTTCATTTTCCACATCATTCTTGAGCATGTTGAAGTACAAAGCTTCACACATATATCTGGAGGCTCCTGTTGTTTCTCTCCTTCCACTGAGGAAAATAAGGTTCACTTGTTCTTACTGTTACCTTATTTTTGTTTTATAGCTTTAAAGGAGATCTTTATCCCTGTGGAGACTTCCCTCTTACTTCACAACAGCTTGCTGCCTGTAGCTGGATTTGGTGGACAACCCTGCTGAGTGCTCTTGAGGATCCTGGAGGATTATACCAGTTAGATTTTTCTACCATTTTTTTGTGAGGTATGGTTACTCTTTACAAAGCTATGTTGATTCTTCCACAAGATATTTTTATCAGCTTTTTAATTCTATGGTTTATTATACTTTCTAATAATTTGCTTGATACAACTTCAGATTTAATTCACTGGGTTTACCCAGTTATTTTAAAAATTTTTCATCATGTTTACTACTTTCTATGCTTGATACTGAGACAGTTTTCACTGCATAGTTACATGTGGCAGGAATTGATTTCCTTTAGAACTTGTGGGGAATGGTATTGCTTGTCTTTGGCTGTCTTCTCATCCTAGCTTCTATATTTACAGTGTCCAAAAATATAGTCTCAGAATTGTCTGTGAAGTTATGTCTCATAATTATATACTTGAGCAATCCCACATATCCTACCTCCTAGACTTGCAGCTTTTTAGATCTATCTGAGCATGTCAAAAGCAATGCATCTGATGCTGTCTTGGTCAGGTAGTGACGTATGTAGTGATATTACTGCCTGTGTCAGATATTTTGTGTTATGAGCTGATATGGCAAATTCATTAGTCTGCTTTGACTCTAAGTATTCTTTTATAAACCTCTTCTCTGTTACTAAAACAACAGCACCTGTCTGTCCTCTGTACATCTTGGAATTGCAAAATTTCTGCAATAGTAACATGCCATTAATAAAGAGATCTTTTGAATCAGTGGATAATAGTGATAAGTATTTCTGAATATGCTGTTAGCCCTTATCTGCATTTTCAGACACCTATCTAGATTAATTTAAAATTAAAAATGTTAAAAGTAATTTTCTTTCATTACATAAAATTTTTTGTATTCATAACCAAATCTACTGTTATTAAAACCATACTTATGGACAGTAGCATATTTTCTTAATGCATGTCCAGTCAAATAGCTCTAAAACTAATTAAGGGATCAATGATACGCATTGAGTAAACCTCAGAGAGCTTCATGTGTTAAGTTTCCCTGAGATGTTTTCTTCAGCTGTGGGCTGCTCCATGCACAAATTGGCTGGTTTTCTTCCTTTTCACTGTCTGTACTTTCAAACTAAGGTAGTTGTCTTACTGTTTAATGCTTACGTTCCTCTATTTCTAGGATTTTTTTGACAAAATTTCTTGCCAATAGTCCTTTGTTTATCAGTATGAAAAATCTTCCAAATTCCTTGTGCTTCTTACTCACATGTCTGTGTCACTTATGGTGCTAAATAATCTCAGGCTAATGGAGTTTATGCATACCTACCTTAGACTTAGTCCTCACAGATTTTGTACAATTTTAAGTTTCATTAGCAACATTTTAATTCTCCTTAAGAGCTTTAGATGACTTTGGGTAAAATTTGTACACAAAAGTACACAGAGCATGTGACATCTCAGTTTAAAGTGGTTCCATTTATGTGCATTCTGTTTACAGAATATAACAGGAGTTTCTAGATCATAACATGTAACAGGGTCTTGAAAAGATTTACTGTTTTCTTTCTAGGTTTCCAGAATATTAGGTGCTAAGGACACTGATGAAAATGGAAATTAATTTTATAATCTTTTATTCTTTTTGTTCATGTGGACCTGTTGGAACAGTTCAGAGGAGGGCCATGAAGATGGTCAGAGGGCTGGAGCAACTCTCCTTTGAAGACAGGATTAGAGAGTTGAATGATGAACAGGCTCCAAGGATACCTTGAAGCAGCCTTCCAGTGCCTGAAGCAGGCCTATAAGAGACGTGGAAGGCATCTTTTTCCAAGGGACTGTAGTGACAGAACAAGGGCAATGGCTTTAAACTTAAAGATAAGATACTAGGAAGAAATTCTTGAGGGTAGTGAGGCACTGGAACAGGTTGTTCAGGGAAGTTGTGGATGTTCCATCGCTGGAAGTGTTCAAGGCCAGGCTGGATGGAACTTAGAGTAACGGGTCTAGTGAAAGGCATTCAAGTCCATGGCCAGGTGTTTGGAACAGGGTGATTTTAACAGTCCCTTTTAATCATAATCATTTCAAGATTTGTGATTTCCACTCATGACTGTTTGTAGGCAATTTTCAAATAGTGGTTGGAAAAGCTGCATTTGTGTAGATCTCTTCCTGATTCACGTGTGTAGGCCTAACATAAATTGCAGTTTCCATGTGAATAAATTAAAAATTCTTGTGATATTCCTTTGCATGGGCACAATGAAGCTGACCTTTTTCAAAACTGGTGAAAAACTCAGAATTCAAGTGCATTAAGTTATAAGAATTTTTTTAATTCCATCTTTGCTACAAACACGTATGCATTATAAAAAGCCCACCCTGGACAATAATTCTAATAGCTCTTATTCAAATCATGGAAGAGTGAGCAAATTAAAAATCATGTTAGTTAAACCATGCCAGATATTTAATGCATGACATGCATGACACATTAAAAAAACCCCAACAAACTGAGACAATTAATTCAGATGGGTTTCCAGACTACTACAATGGAAGTATATAAGCACATCATGCACCCTTTCTGCAGCTCTTTGTCAAAACCACATACCACTGAGAATGTGAAATGTGGCCAGAGCCGATAAGAAAACAAATATATCTTTCAGTAATTTAAGTAACTGATTCTTCACAGATAAGCACTGTTCCAGGCAATTTCCCTGTTGTTGTAAATGTATAAATGAGGTTAAAATTGGTGACCTAATAAAATAAAACTTAAGTAAGATGTAATTTTCTCAGTGTCTGGGTGGAAATCTTGATATATGTCAGTGTAACATATTTACAATAAACATTTGACAGTGGTGGACTGCCAGTGTTTTTAAAAGGGACCTGAGATCTTCAGTTACAATCAAGGAAATTACAGGAACCCCATTAGTGGAGGCTCAGCCCAGAGAAGATGCTAAAGGAAGCCACACCTAGTGAATGTTTAGTCTCAGGGGAGTTCTCCTGTCCTGTGCAGACACACACACACACATCACACATATCTGGCTGCAGAGATCAGTACAGAAAGCAGTGCTGTTCCAGGCTCACACACTAACACCACCAGCACTCACAGACATCCCCACCACCGCAGCAAGTGCTCTTCCTTCTCTTGAGACCACCAGGGCAGGGGTTTCCAGGCAGACATCCTCCCTGCCAAGCTGCACCCTCCTTGTCCACCACAACACACACATCCATGGGTTGCTCATACACCAAAGCAGTCTGTTCCCATCATGTCTGTCCAGAGTCCCTGCACAGGTCCTGGACCCCATTTGTCCATCCTCCGGCCCTGACCTGGCTGGTCTAGGTTGAAGTTCTGTAGCAGTTGTCTCTCAACTCATCACGAGACACAGAGAAAGGGTGCTACCACAATTCACTTACATGTAAGCCACTGCTTTTATCCCTCCTCCTCTCCAGTTTCCCATGCTTCCTCCTCAAGTGAGCTTACAGGCACAGCCTCTCAGTGTCCATATAGTGTGATGAGGATGCCTTCCAGCTGATTAAGATATATTTTGAATGATTACTATATAGGAAGGTGGTCACTTAGCAAAAGAGAATAAACAAAACTATAGAATAGTATGGATTATATTTTCATCTTCCCCTACAGAAAACAAAAATCCTATTGCTGCTTTTGCTATTTGGATGAAAGAGTCAAATGAAACTGGACATGTACTGGCATGATAGCACAGAGCATTCAACTCCAGGCATCAGTACAGGATGGAGGATGAAGAGATTGAGAGCAGCCTGGCCAAGGACTTGGGGCTGCTGACAAAAAAGCTTTCTTTTTTTTCCAAAAGCTGTACATGTGCTGGCAATATGTGCTTGCAGTTGAGAAAGCCTAACGTGTCCTGCATTGCAACAAAAGAAGTGTCACCAGCAGGTCAAGGGAGGTGATTCTTCCCCTCTACTTCTCTCTTGTGAGACACTAACTGGAGTACTGTGTGCAGCTCTGACGTCCTCAGCAAAGGAATGACATTGGAGTAAGTCTAGAGGAGGGCCATGAAACGGTCAAGGGCTGGAGCACCTCTCCTATGAGGAAAGGCTGAGAACTGGGCTGTTCAGTCTGGAGAAGTCTACAGGGAAATCCTAAAGGAGTCTTTCAGTAATTAAAGGGGGCTTATAAGAAATCTGGGAAACATAGATTTTAACAGGCCCTGTTGTGATAGGACTAGGGGTGATGGCTTTGAGCTAAAAGAGGGTGGATTTAGACATGAGGAAGAATTTTTATGTCAGTGTGGTGAAACACTGGAACAGGTTGCCCAGAGAGGTTGTGGATGCCCCATCTGTGGAAACATTCAAGGTTAGATTGAACAGGGCTCTGAGTAACATGATCTACTTTAAAATGTCCCCACTGACTGCAGAGGGAGTGGTCTAGATGAGCTTTAAGGGTTCCTTCCTACCCAAACCAGCCTATGATGTTATCATTCTATGATTGTCTTAAAGTTCAGATATCTGGAAGAATGAACTGAAGGTAATATGAAATTAATTTAGTTTGCATGTTTTCTTCCTGTCCATTTCTTTCTATTCTTTGACTACAGATAAATGTAATTGTCTCCATAAAATGATCCAGTCTACTTAAAACTTGTTTCTGTTACATCCATTGGGAGTGTAGGGAACCAATACTTAATGCCAAATGCCTCCAACCATATGGGAAACAATGTACTCAATTTTCCCCTTAGAATGGAAAAGGCATGATATATATGGCTTTCCGATTTTTCACAATAGTCTACAAACTAACGAAATTCTCCAGGTTCAGGTGATTAGGCTGCCCAGCTCATATTTTGTTCCCCCGAAAAGTAATAACTAAGTCAGGACTGAACAATGATTTATGGTAAGCTCAAGTCAGCTTCCAGCCTATCTGTGTCTTTTGAGTACTTGTCCACTAAAAACTGACAAAATTAACTTTCTTGTGAATAAATTTCCAACAAAAAAATTATTATATTAAAGGCAAATATCACCACTATGTTAAATGAAATTAGTGGTAGTCCTGACAAATCTAAACTTTTGGCTATTATCTGGAATGTAAATGAAGCTTCTGTGCTTTTCACCCCAAGCCTGGGTTGTGATTAACATTCTTATCTTGTCAGAGAAGGTCTCTCTATAAACACTGGGTGGTGCATGCAGATTGTCTCAAGGGATGTCAAGGCAAGAAGGTGGCTTAGTAAAGTAGGTATGTAAAGAAAATATTGTCCTGGCAAGAAGGTAGACTAGTCTGCAGCTTCAAATAATTAGTGGATTTTGCATGTATAAATCCAAATCTAAACAGAATGTAGGTTGGTGGGAATCTCATTTTTTATTAACTTCTTAAGAAATTCAATTGTTGTTTTTTCACCAGTGACACTGACATTAATTTTATTTTGCTAGCTGTAGTCTGTGACATTCCAAAAAGATTATTCTTTCCTGAAGATTTTTGCCTCATTTAATTTAAAACTGAATTTAATTTCTACCAAATAATTCATTAGCTCTGTCTCTGATGTGTCTGGGTTAGAAAATAACAAGCATTATATTAGAGGATGAAGAGGAAAGAAAAGGATTATTTTTCTTTGACTTCACTGCTTGTTTTGTATTCTGAAAGCTTTCTGAAAGTTGCCAGGAAGTTACCTTCTCTCTGCTTCACAGAAAACTACTTTATGATTGATTAAATGTTTCATCTTTGGTTTAGCATTTAATCTGTCTCAGCTGTCAGTAGTTCTGAGTGAAGTTGAAAGAAATGTTCTCACTTAATTTAACAAGTTTCTATGTAGTAACTGACATCACCTGAAAAGAGATATTCTTTCACTTGATTGAATATGAAGATACTGTTAATCAGGATACCCTGTACATATGGTGTTTCTTAAGAGGCAAGGAAGAGCAGCATTAGGTAAATACTTTTTAAAGCCGATCTTAGGAAGCAACATTAACAGTGAAACTTCAGAGACCCATGGTACACTCCTCAAGCATCCAAAGCCCAACACATGCCTTCAGTTTAAGATCCAGGAAGAATTTCTCATGTCTTAAAAGTAGTATTCAGATATCTTCAGAGATACCTTATAGGTATCCTAAATATGTTTACACATGAAAGAATGCAAGTTAAGTCACAATCTCTGCAAGAGGTTCTGCTTGTGCAATTGCAGCTGCTGAAGAGGTACCTAGTATTAGCTGAGTGCCCTCATATTCTCTGGAGATCAATGGTAACCACCTAGATTAAGCAGTCCTCTTAACGAGGTAATCTACAAGCATTTACCTCCCTCTGTTACCTTTAGAAGGAGTCTAAAAGATAGTAATTAATTAGGTGCCTTACTTTCCAGAGCTAAGTAAAATGGAAGAATTAAGTGCTAAATGTTGATTTACTTTATAAGCTTTTGAAAATAATGGTCTTCAAATGTGCAATGCCAGACTGCTTTAGCAATGTTAGAAACATTATGTGTGATTCATCTTTAATCTACTCTTCACATTCGTTACACTCTTGATTTCATCATGTGGAGGCTTTTTGTCCCAGTAGACAAGTGATTTCCTGAAGGACAGTCTTATTTTGCTCTTGCTCTTCAAGAAAGTTTAGGCTTGTAATCGCTGTAAGTGTTTTGCATCATATAAATAAATGAAAAATGAGGCTCTTGTATGACCTGGAATCACAGTTTCACACCAATAGGTGTGTCTTTTACTTGTACTGAAAATGCAGCTATGAGAACTATATGTTGCTCTTAAGGAATACATCCAATTGTTTCTTTTTCTGTGTTAAAAAGCCGTGCCCAAATGCATAACTCAACGTTGTTGTTTCAATAGTTAATTTCATGTTTAGACATGTAGACACACTTGTTTCCTTCCTCTATGCTGTCTCCTACTTATCAAGAATAGTATCAAATATGGAAAAAATTACTAATCAAAATATATTATCTGGCTTACTGTATCCAACCTACAGAGAACATTTTTTTTCAATGCCTTTTTCAGTTAGTTTCCATAGTTGCATCATGGGTACTGTTGTGAAACATAGGCATCTGTCAGGAAAATCAGTTTTATTTTAGGAAGGAAAATTCTGCTCGATGCTTTTCATGTGTCAGTGTGAAATTTCACTCATACAACACCTAAATTAAATTACGTTAATAACAGCGGCTATTTCAGTTTATTCTGGCTGGTAAGGGAGGTCCAAGTGCCCTTCAGAAAAACCATCGTCAACATATTCCCACAGCAAATTAATATCAGCTCTTGAATATTAAATATAAACTTGAATTCATGAACTCTTCACATCCCTCTTGTTCAAGAGCACGCATTTTTGACTAATATATTTTGTATGTGTCATTTGCTAAATGGCACAGTGCTATATTCTATATATATCCAAAGGTAGTTGAAGAAAACTTAGCCCCTTAAAAATACCTAATTTGCTTCCATGTGTTCCAATGCCAAGAAGTGTGTAAGCTGTAGTCATGAGGCTGGAAGATACTCATCCATATTAAAAAGCCATTATTATATTTGGCATAATTTTTGGCAGCTTCATCAGGAAAAGGTCTGAACACAGTAGGTCTATCCCCAGAGCCCCCTCAAAGCAGTTAACCTCAGTCTATCATTAGCCCTTCTCCAGAACCTTTTCAGGAGCTGGAGACTCCATGAGGAGGGCACTTTTCTCACCCTGACACTCCCTCTTTCTCCTCTTGCAGGCATAGTAGTCATTCCATTCCTGAAAAGAATTTAAGTATGAAACATAACAAGAATTCAAGACTTTTCTCTATTCTCACCAGTTTTCCTTTTAACTAGGGTGGCTCAAACATCTTTCCTTTGGCACATGGGGAGCTTTCTGCCTATGACAGTTTGATGCTAATGAGTCAAAGTCTCTTCCTCTAAGATGTTTGTCTTGTCAGAACTCAGCAGAAATCTTCCACAGGTACCCATGGTCCCAGTCAGGCATTCCAAGTGTTGAGTTGGTCTAGACTGTTGGCCAGATATTCAGTCTTTAGCTTCAAGATTCCGACAGTCTCTCTAGCCTACTCTCTGTTTTGGTGCCTAAGGAGGCACTCCTGTGTAGACACTGTGGTAGTGATAGCACATGAATTGGCTAAATATTACTAATAGTTGTATGTTTGTACAGATCCCTGACATTTATGATAAAAAAGTAAACAGGGTTCTTAAGCTTTTATTTACACTGACTCCTGATTTATTTTTTATTAGGCAATGAAAAAATTAACTACAGCCTTCAGTTGTCGGTGATACTTGATTTTAGTGCACTTAACTTGACATACTCTAATACTGATATACGGCTCCCTAAGAAATAAATTACCTTTAACATGTCTCAGTAATGAAACAGGTATAGAGAAAAGAATAGAAGAAATAAACTTCTTTCAATGCATCAGCTGAACCTAGACATAACTGAACCAGTGAACCAAGGACACTTGGGGAAACAACCAAGATAATGCCAGATTATGAGGAATAAAGCAAAGCTATCTCATCCAACTGGGCAAAGGGTAGGATAAGAACCACTGTCTTAGGAAAGGCACCAGCTCAAAAGAAGAGGTTTTAGAATGTGGACTAATCAGCAGAATTAAGACAATCATTTAACCAGTATAAGATAGAATACTATTTAATAAGAGAACAATGTGATTTGTAGCCAATGAACATTATTGCCTTTGTTTGCTAAAATGCATAATGCTGAACAATTTTTATAGTTAGTGTGCTGACTTTGCAAAATTGCCATCCAGATGCCCTTTCTGCACAGAACTACATATAAATCAAATGCCTCGACTCTGTGTGTGGATTAGCCTCTTGCACACAGAGTGAGAGAACCTATCCTGGGACAAGAGGATTTTTTTTTCGTGAGAACAGCACAAAAATTCTTCAAAGGGTATTGATTCTGACTTCTGATGTTGTTATGAAGCTTCATTTCTAGTGAAGGGAAACAAAAGGAGGGGCCAGGAGTGTGATCAGCCTGCAGCTGTAGCATGGGTGGGCACAGTGGACTGTTCCTGCTGGTGACTCCAGTGTCACCCCATGGGATGTGCTCCAAGTTTTCCTCACTGAACATCGCTGCTCTTCCACTATTTGTCACGTGTTTGGGAGCCAAGTGAATGTGATTTTTGTTCCATTTCTAATAAAAAGCCTTGCATTGACAGTGCATGCTCATGTATTGCCCTGTTTCAGTAATTGTCTAGTGGTAAAGTGTTTATTGTCTGAGTTGTTTGAGCTTAACCTCTGGAAATACTGCATGTGGTATGGACCTGACAAACATACATAGTGTGTAGAAAACAAAACCTTCATGCCATTTGGGGCTGGAATGATATTGTGCAGTTTTCATATTAGATAGCAAAGAGTAAGAAGGAAGCAGGCTGTAAAAAGAAAACAAAAACTAGCTTTCCATGTGGACTCTCAGACTTGAATATCATGAATATCATGAATACCGTGAATATTGTCCTGCTAACAAAGGAATCAACGTGCTGCTGAGATACTACATTCACATTCCCCCCAGCCCTTCCTTAATTTGCTGGAGGAACGCTGGCAATATTACAGTCCAAGAAGCACAGGAAGGGTAAACATAACACCGGACAAAAGAAACAAGAAATTTTTTTTTTGTTAAAAAAATCTGGGGTGTCTTAGATGATTTGGCATAGTCAGCAGATATTCATGATTTGTAAATCAGCCCTGACTGTTCTGACTGCTTTGTATGACAAAATACTTGGATTTTCAGATTACAGGACGGTAGTAGATATGATTTTCTTTATCAAGGCTTTCAACATTGTCAGCCACAATATTCTCATATCCAAGTACAGATATTGCAGAGTGGATGGTGGGCAACTAAATTGTAAAAAGACAAGTTGGAAGATCAAGCTCAGAGAGTGGTCGTTAGTGGGGTGGACTTTTGCTACATGATAAGGATCAGACAAGTTCTTGCGAGGGTACTGCAGGGATCTGTTTGGTACACATCCCATTTATTATGTAGCAATGACTTGGAGGAGATTATGAAATGTGCCCTCATCAAGCCTGTAGATGATACGAAACAAAAGGGTCAACCAGTATGCTCAGTGTCCAGGTTTCCCTTCAGACTAGCCTGGACAGGTTGGAGGATGGAACCAACAGGGAACATTTTGAAAGTCAACAGTGACAAATGCAAAGTCTTGCACCTGGGAGAGAGGAGTTCCTGGAATCAGCAAAGACGGGGGACTGTGGGAAACTTGATCAGGGAGCAGATTTGCAGAAAAAGAGCTGAGAGGCAGCAAGGTGAACAAGAACCTGTGTGCAGCAAGGAAAGGCAACGACGCCCTGGGCTGTATTCCCTTCTAGTCGGCACTCTTTGGATCTAGATCACTACATCCAGGATTGGGTACCCCAAATACAGAAAAGGTATTAAAGAACTGAAGCAGGTTTATCAGAGGACCACCAAGCTTCAGGGCTCGAGCACTTGCCATATGAAGAGGCACTGAGGGAAGTGGGCTTGTTCAGGGAGGGAAGAGGTGGCTAGGGGGGAAACCTAAAACCAGTTGCTCAGTACCTAGATGGAAGCTATGAAGAAAATGGAGTCAAGCTCCTCACAGCATTGCTGGTTGGAGGAAGAGATGTGTCAGAAATGTATTTATGCAGGAGAGGCTCCATCTGGAAATTAAAACCTTTTTGCCTATGAGGGAAATCGGTGGAACAGGGTGCCAGGGAGGTAGAACAGTCTCCATCCTTAGCAATTTGTGGGGGAGTTCTTCATTTGAGAACTTTCCATCAAGTCAAAGGGACCAGTTTTGCCACTCTTAATTCTTTAAGAAACTTACAGAATACCCTTCTGAAATTTCTAAAGCAATTATTGGAAGAAACTGATGAAAGTAGTGGAATACAATATTCTTGGTAGTTTTTATTGACGATCAGTTTTATTACAGTATTTGTGATTTTGATTTTGTATTTCTAGTTTGGTGTCCTTTCTTGCTGAAAGTCCCTAGATAGACATACAATTGGTTATTAGGTGATTTCAGTGCCTTAATTAACTATTATATTTAATTCTTTAATTCAAGACAAACAAACCATCTCTAATAGGTATGGGGATGTTGACATAACTGTGCATTAATAATGTTGTTAATTATGTTGTGCACAAGAGCATCATCTCTAGACACCAATCAGGATAAGGGATTATATTTTGCTAGGCAGCAAGCAGACAGAAAGGCTCTCATGCAGCACTAATTTGGCACTCTGGAAGATGTAGTTTTGCTGAAGGACAATGGCGGTTTAAAATATGGGGGTTTTATGTTCCTAGTCCTCAAATACCATCAGGGCATGTCAAAAACTTTCAAAGGATGACCTAATGGTTTACGAGGGTGTTAACATCTAGCAAAAACATCATGCCATTTCAGTAGAGGAAGATGGTTTCATATAGATTGATTTTTTTGGTGGTGTTTTTATTTTATTTTTCATTTTTCCAGTAAGAATTGAAGAATTTCAACAAATGGGAATTTGTCAAAGAAGAAAATTTGCCACAGAAAAAAACTGTTTTGAAAAGAGTTGTTCACTTGTGTCTTATAAACAAATTCTAGAAGGTGGAATAGGAGAGATGAGCTGTAAAAACTGTTCTAATCCTCAATGTAAAGCTCCTGATGTTTGCGTGCACAAGAAAAGAGAAGCACTAGCAAATAAAAAGAAAAAACATTTAGACTAAATTTAGAGTTGCAATAAAATCACATGTGACTGATATCTTCCCTTTCTGCATAGAACTAAGAGTCAGATCCTACTTATGTGGATGCTAATATGCAATTTATTCTGCTAGCAGTGAATTTTGAAAAATTTTTGAAATTTTGAAATTCAAGCCGATACAGCTTGAGAACAAATGACCCAATGAACACTAATTCTCTTCTAATATTCTTCCAGGAAGAAGGAAAAGATAAAGCTACATAGAGACAACAACTTGGGACTCTGAGGTCAGAAAAGGAGTCAAATTCTAAATAAAAGGGATCAAAAAGTTGCCTTAGTGCTTGGGCTAAAATTCTTTTGTGAAGATATGGTAAAGATATACTTGATATATCAGACTTTGGTTTTCCCCCTATAAATTCATGGAATGCCTTCAGGGATGTAGAGTTCTAACCACAATTATGAGCAGAGGCACCAGTGTTAGAAGCTTGATGAGAAACCTTGCCTCAGGGATAAAAGGGGAGGTCCTCTGTTCCCAGAGATGGATGAAAGGAACTTTTTTTTTATCCTAGAACAGCTCATCCTTAAAATAGCACCCCAGTGAGTTGACATGGACCAGAAGTACAGTTGTGAGAAGAACTGTGAATGATGGGAAGACCTTCACAAATATAGATTTCAGGTGGCTGTTATTTGTGAAAATTGAAGCCACAAGAACTTCTTTTCTTGTGGTGAGTTTTCCATAGCATAGCAAAAGACACTTTTCTCCCTAAGTGAGCTGAAGAAAGACTGTTTTAGAGGTGGAAAACTGACTCAGATTTCTGGGTGTTTGTTCTCTGTAGATTGTTGGTTGGAAGGAAAGAAGGTGTGGGGTGGGGAAGGAAGAAGAAAGGTGTTCTGAAGGTTTTATTCTGATTTCTTGTTATTTGTTATTTTGTTTTGTTAATAACGTTTTCCTTATTCCTTTCAAGTTTAGGTCTGCTTTGCTTTTGCTCCTAATCCTATATCACAGCAGATAATAAACCCACCATGTTATTTGGTGCATTGGCCGGAAATCTAAAATTGGCAAACCTAAACCACTGTACATAATTAATATTTCTACCTGGTTTCAATCTGAAACCATGGCACTCATTTAGTCATACTTATCCTCATTAGTCACAGGACCATAGAATGGTTTGGGTTGGTAGGGACATCAGTGATCATCTGGTTCAAACTCACCTGCCATGGGCAGGGACACTTCCACTAGACCAGGCTGCTCAGAGCTCCATCCAGCCTGGCATTGAGCACTGCCAGTGGATAGGGCATCCACAGCTTCTCTGGGCAACCTGTTATGGTGTCTTACCACCTTCAGAACAAAGAATTTCTTCCTAAAATTTAATCTAAATTTACCCTTATTCATTTTAAAGCCATTCCCTCTTTTCCTGTCACTTTCTCTCCTTGTAAAACACATTGCAAAGATTTCCCAGCTATCCTCAAATTACATGCTTCAAAATCAGAAGCTAAGCAGCTACTGTCACAGTATCCCTATGCTCAATTCTAGAATCTCTTCAGACATGCAAGGAATTTACTTTAGGAATAGTAATAAGAATCCAGATATTTTGCTTGTAGGATGTGAGATGCTAATTTCTTGATGCCATTTCATGCTGTCGAGTATATGTATCTTTAATGTCCTATTAAGCTTCTTAAATAAATTTGAATTTTATTCTAGATCATCGATCACTGGGTCTACAACCATCAAATTGAAAATTTATGTAGGAAAATAATATTTGAAAATTATTCCCCCACATGAAAATGATAGTCAGTTCTTAAGACATAATTAAAAAGAATATTTTTATTTCTCATCTTTTAAACCATCAGTAGTACAATTCACTAAGTTCTCCAGTTCATTGGCTAGTGAATATTGTTTACTGAAACAGTTTAACTTAGTTTTAAATCACATGGATATAGATATCATTTATATAATCTCTATTTTAAAGATAGAGGGCCTTGAAAGTAACATGAGTAAAATTAATAATTAAAAAATTTAATTGGATACTATCTAATTGTTTGAAAAATTAAAGTCAAGCAAAGATTGTATAACTGATTTACAAATAAATAGAAATAGATATGTGAGTACATATTCATGTGCATTTACTATATTAGTGCATGTTGCTGTGCAGTAACTTTACATATGACCTTGAAATTTGCTGCAATTAATGGACAAAGGGAAAAAACACCCCCGAACTTGGGACAACAAACCATTTGTGCTTGTTTTTATAAGAGCAGCACTAAATTCTTACGAATATGTGTAAAATCCATAGTTTTCAAGTCCACTTTATGTGTTTATAAATTAAGTAGTATTTTTGCCTTAAAGGAACATTTACATTTAATTGTGTCTCATAACAGCAGGATCTAGTACTGTTTCCCTGGGCAAATACTGCTAGATATTTTTCCATTTCGTAGTATGGATTGAGATCATTATGCTTCTGCCTTTTTCAAAATTTATAACTAAGGCAGATAACAAGGAGATTATAAGGTACTGAGAAAATAACAGTTTTTTATTCCTAGATACACCAAAATGTTTTATAGTGTTTTCAAAAGGTGCAGAAAATTGGACCAGATGAACTGCTCTTTCTAGAGCTGAATCAGGCTAGGAAGTAATTGCCTCCAGCTTCTTGCTGCTTTCCCACCACAAAATATTGCTCATTGATGTCAGTCATCATGACTTGACTTCTCCTTAATCTCCTGTTCGTGTCTTTGCAGATTTATCAACTTGGGCTCAAATCACTCTGAGAATGTCTGATGAATTTCTGATTTTGAAGCAAGTCATTCATTGCTTGCTGATGAATCCTTGCACCGTATTCAGCTCTACAACATAAACATATCTCATTGTTGAACAGTGGCAGGTGTTGATGAGGATGGAGGAGTTGTACACAGTGAGGAACTTCTGGTTACTTGATACACCTTTTCTCAGTACAGTATTTTGAAAGAACCAAGGTACAAACCAAGCCACACACAGAGATGTGCTATGTATTCCAGGAGATAGGAGCATTGGATTGTGCAGTAGCAAATAGATGGGGCAGAAATATGTTAACTCATACCGCTTATGATCAGAACAGTATGTCCGTAAACATGCCATGTCGGTACCATGATCCATTTCTTTCTACCCTTGTGCTAGTGTAGTTAACTAGAACACTGATAATCTGGTAGCAGTTATTTCAGTAAAAACCCTTTTTTTGCTAGTTTCAAAGATCAAAATCATTAATAAGAAGTACAGATATATTGATGCAGTTACATAGACATTAAGGCATTTATGGAGCTGGTTATGTTCTGTAAAATATAGTATTTCTACAGATAGAGCTATATGGATAGAAATGTTGATAAAATATATAAATATATATGTAAGGTATATAGGGAAATTACCTACTAAGTAAAATTCACCTTTGGTAAAAAAAAACTGCAGAAGATTCTGCATGTCTAAAGCTCCAGTCGAAAGTAAATGAGTCTTTAGTAGAAGCTGCATTGTGAAAGTTTTGTGAATTTTCTCTGAAATTCACTTATTTTAAACATAACAGAAAGAAACAATTTTATTCTTATGCTGGAGAACAAGAATATGTGAAGGACAAGAATAAGATTTCGTGTCAATATAGAAATCAGTTGTGGGATATTTGATGGACTTCTTGTCTGTAAGCAAACACAAGATGACAAGTCAATTATTTAAAGCTCTTGCCAAAACATCAATATATGAAGCAAGGACATGTAAAAAATCCTATAAGAGATGGCAATAAAACACTTTTCTACATTGGTAAGTCATCAAGGGGAATTCTTAAGCATTTTTGGGCCTGGTGCATCTGTCACCCTATGAGGCATACTTATAGGAAAGTGATCCCATAGAAAGCAGCAGAACAGAAAAGAACTCAGATGAACTGCAATTTTTTAGTCCTGAGAAGATTGAGAAGGTCTAGCCAAAAACTTGGAAACAGACAAAGAATAAATAGTAGGTCAGACAAGTACTTGCCCAATATTACAGCCATACAACTTCTGCCTCAGAGTGGAGGGGTGAACCAGAGGATTTGTTGAAGAGTCTTTTATTCTTCTACTGAAATTACCACTGTTGTATACAATTATTATGATCTTTTGATCCATATGTCTTACAGATCCCCATTTGTCTGCGCTTCTTTCGTTTCTGATCTGTAGATTTTGCACAGTACACTGCACTGAGATCCATGGATACAACAGGAGCCAGGATCCCCAGATAAACCAGGCTCAGCCCTTCTTTGGCAGGGTGATCATCAGAACATGCCCCCTGGACTCCCTCTCCCCACACACATCAGCAAAGCTGGGATGTTAAATCTAAGAAAGGAAAAGAGCTGAGGTGGGAAAAAGTTAGACAAACTCAAATTAAATGATTTCCTGTGTACCTATACACAGGACATCTTATGCAAGTCGCATTGCAATAAGTAGAAATGGAGTTCAGTAAGGGTGGGTCAAATCCGCAATAACTTTTTTGGGTGAGGAAAGAAGGAAGTTGTCCTTTGCTTTGTTTTGATGAGGCACTTTTCAGCACAAACAATGTTTTTTTGATACTGTATTTCTAGAATGCGAAAAGCACAAAACCATGCCTTTCTTATCCTTATCCAAAACTCACTTCATATGTGCCAGGAAATCTCAGTACTATTATTTCATTGTTGTTATTGTTGCTGGTTTTTTGTGGGTACCTTTTACCCTAACAACAAAAACTAGGCCTGGTTTGATGCTAAGCTGTAATTAAATAGACTCCCTGCTACTCACTTTCTTTCAATGAGCCTGACTGTTACCAATAGCATAACAAATAATTTCAGATTCAGTTTCCAAAGCAGCAGCCTGGAGGGATCATAGCTAACATATCTTTGCATATTGAGCAAACAAGCATACACCACTTGGGACAGAAAGTATCTTTTTTGGCTACATGAAACAGTCTAAACAGTGGTGTTCTGGATCAAATAGTCTGGGAAGTAATCTTATAAGATGTTTTTTAATGTTTTCAATGTGCAAATAAATATAAAATACCTTTAGACATAGATATGCTCTGTAGCTCTTGTCAGGATAACACTGATTTTAAATGCACCTTCTTGATCAGTTCAGAAAGGAAATACTCCTATTTAGGAATAAAAAGTTATCTATATTTTTCCTTAAGATGCTGTGCCTCTGTTTTAAGCTATCATGACTCACCAAGTATAGCAATTTCACAATGATTTGATAGAATACAGTTGATATTACCCCCTTATTCCCTCTTCATTCCATCATTTATTCTCTTAATAGTTTCAGCTCTCTGAGTTTTTACCTCTGCAATTTTATATGAATGCCATTCATAATAACTTAGCAAGTGGATTATATTACATAGCAAGTGGATGACAGTGGAACTTAAGAGATTAATTTATTCTTCTGTGTGCACAATTGTGAGATGATACCCAATGGGATTAAATAGAAAACTGTATATTAAAGTGTCTAACATAAAACATAAAGTGTCTAAAAGAGTGTCAAACAAATGGTATCTGGTTGCATGGCTTGCTGTGTATCACATGCCAGTTGTGTCTTGTCTATTACACACATGCACAGAGCTTAACAAAGCCTTTTTCTTTTTCTTTTTTCTGTAGAATTCATAATAATTTCAATGAGTACTGATAATTTCTGTCTTTTTTATGTGAAGTTAGGGAAGCCTGTCATTCCATAAAAGTAAATGCAAATTTCACCCAACTAATATTAAAGCAACAAAAGGTATAATTTGTTTCTCAGATGGAAGAAATTATGATTAATCTCATGGTACTTCTGAACTTAGTGAGTACTTTGGCAATGAGGAACACAGCTTTGTTTAAAATACTAAAGTTTGTTTCTAGATACAGGATCAAATTTGTAAAGATACAAGCTGGCTGAGGTCTGCACAATGCAGATCTGAACTTGATCTGCTCATTATTTATATGTGCAGAAATATTCAGTTAACTGTACAAAAAATGGTGCTTTGAAATGTACATACATTGTGAAGTTTTGGCCAGTGACATCTGCGTTCTACAGACAATATTAAGAAACCTGAATGTCCCATTTGTGTCTGATGTTACACAGCTTAACTATTCAGAAGGATTCTATTTATTTCTTTTGAGTCTATAAATATGGTGCTCGTAGTTCAGATAAGCAGCCAGCAATATTTAAAAGAGGATTGACAGTGGTTGGGCATCTGAACCCAGCTTGTCACTCTGACCAGGCTTTTCTCATCGTTGCTGAACTCCTGCCTCTGCTTATCTTCCCCAAGAAACTACTGGGACACATGCAAATTTCACAAAGGACAATTCAGAGATGAATCCAAACATGAAATGCCTACATTGATTTTCCTGAGAATTAGGCAATTCATGGAGATTTTAGATATACCTTACATGGCTCCAGGTATTTCTATTCTATGCCTCTATCCTTTGTGTTTCTTTTTCTTCCTCTCACATTATTCACTTCAGAAATTTAGGTGGACTTGTTTCCTTGCTTTTTTTATTCTTTTAACTCATGTTTGGATTCCTGTCCACACATCTAGTCTTCTGCATGCTATAAGAATACACATGTCATAAAAACTCCAAGAAGATAACGGTCATGGGACTTGTGAGGTCCATGAGGAAGATTGTAAGTAGTCACAGACTGTCAAAGAGATATTTGGATATAATGTTCTGTCATACTTAATTTTTATCATCCACCCCCAGGTGTGTGCTCACTTGCCCTGAATAAGTTCTGAAGACTAAACACTAGGCATAGAATACTGTAGGATTTTTCCTGTTTGGTCACATCTACAGACTATCTTCTCCAGTGCCTGAAGCTGGCAGTAGTGCCCAGTATTCCATGATGGAGAAAATGTCTAGAACAGGAAACTGTAGTTTTAATTGTAGTCCTGAATGTGTATATTAAGTAGAGACTGAGTGGTTTGTTGTGCCAAAAACAAGCTGTGTAGTGTAGGTCTGCTTAGAGGAACAGTGGACATACACAGTGGAGTTTGGATTGATGGAATAGCAACTGTGAAGGGTTGCCTTGAAATGACAACTAAAGATGAGTCAACAGTGTTACGCTCTCGCAAAAAATTGTGTCTCTTCTGGTAAGTCCTGACAGGAGATCTGATGTGTAACAGGTAAGATAACTAGTAAAATGTCACCAGAATTACTGTCTCCATTTTCTGCATACCAAGCTTTAATTTCCAAGAAACTATTTCAACAGGCTGAAATACTTAAGATAAAATCACCAGCAAAAGCATGACCTGTGAATAAATCTTGAAGCATTTGAATGGGTTTAATCTAGGCAAGAGAAAACATGAAAAATTAAACTATTATTTTAATGCATAGAGCAGAGAGACCTCGACAAATCAGAGTACTGGGAAATCACCAGCTATGTGAAGTCAAACAAGGGAAAGAGTTGGATTCTTGTACCTGGGATGGAGCAACCATAGATGCATGGACAGACTGAGTAATGAGATCCCGGAGAGCAGTGCCATGGAATGGGACCTGGCGATCCTGGTCACTGGCAAGTTGACCATGAGCCAGCAGTGCCCTGGCAGCCAGGAGGGCCAGCCCTGTCCTGGGGGGCATCAGGCACAGCATTGGCCAGCCAGGCAAGGCAGGGGATTGTCCTGCTCTGCTCTGCACTGGGGCAGCCTCACAGCGAGTGCTGGGGGCAGCTTTGGGTGCCACAATATAAAAGTGTAAGTTATTAGGAAGCTCCTAAAGGAAAGCAACGAGCATGCTGAAGGGCCTTGAGAGGAAACTTTTTGAGGAGTGCTTGCAGTCATTTGGTCTGTTCAACCTGGAGAAGAGGTGATATCTCATTGCAGTTACAAGTTCCTCATGAGGGAAGAGGAGGGGCAGGCACTGATCCCTGCTCTGTGGTGACCAGGGACAGGACCCGAGGGAATGGCCTGAAGCTGTGTCAGGGGATGTTTAGGTTGGATATTAGGAAAAGGCTCTTCACCCAGAGGGTGCTGGGGAACTGGAACAGTACCAAGCCTGACAGAGTTCAAGAACAGTCTGGACAATACTCTTGGGCACATGGTGATTCTTGGGGGTGGTTCTGTGCAGGGCCAGGAGCTGGACTTCAGGATCCTTCTGGATCCTTTCCAAATCAGCTTATTCTGTGATTCTGTGATTTTGTTAATATATCAAAGATGTCTAAGTTTTCATGATTGCCAGAGACAAGAGAAGCAGTTATCTTAATCATCAGTCTGCTCCTGGTTTTGAGCGATTTCTTGAAATGTCTCTGAGTCTGGCTTTTCTGCATCTCCATGCTATTGTACAGGGACTGGATGCTGGACAGATGACAGGAAATTGTAAACAGGTTATTAATCATAAGAAGTTGTCCTTGCTAGGTACTTATATTGTGTTTATTTCCCATTAGTCTTTCCATGGAACAATGAAGAAAAAACTTCTAATACATGGTTTGGGTTTCTAAGTCCACTGGAAGATTAGTCATAATTAAAGAATTTAATTACTACCATGTTTTTATCTTAGATATTGAAAATGTTTAATGATTATTTTTTCCATTAAGTTTACATGAGAAGGGTGGCAAACATTTTGCTTGGTACTTGACAGAAACTGTTTTGGGGGAAGATTTAATTGTGTGATGCAAACCTTTTATTTAAATTTTCTAGGTTAACAAATATATTGGATGTAGTGACAGATAGATTAGGGTTATAGTAAGTACAGATATATCTGGGTTTATGGAATAATAGTCCTCTCTGTCTAGATTTATGGATTAACAGCCCAAAAACTATATACTAAACAAATCCCATCATCAATAGGGCTATATATTAAGGGGGACATCAGTAACTGTGTGATAACCAGATACTGAGGCTGTGATTTTAGTGACTAGTGAAAAAAGCTAGTGGAGAGACATGATATTAGAGGACAAGATGTGTGGAAGACCAACAGAAAATGGAGCAGCACAAGAATGAGAGGAAGTGTCCAGAATGCATGTGGTCCATAAGGTGAGAAAAGTGCTTGGATTCCCAAAGAAACATCCACTACCCCAATGCCCCTGTGTCTCAACCTGTGGCATTGGGGTAGTGGATGTTTCTTTGGGAATCCAAGCACTTTTCTCACCTGAGAACCTAGTGGGAACACATGGACTTGCCTCATTGTTCTCACCTTCAACAGAATATTAACCCAACATTTAGGTAAACAGATAACTGAGAGTGAGCACCTTCATGCTCTTTTTTAAATATACAGCCTTTTAAATATGCTGGTAATGTTCAGAGTTTTCTTGAAACTGATTTGATGCTTAAAATCATAAAGGAATCCAGAGAATATTTTAAGCACTTGATTATTTGTTTTAGGTGTTTAAGTTTAGCCTTTTAGCAAAGACTGTAAGATAGCAATCCTCTTGAGCTAAGCTTCTGTTCCTCATGAATTGCACAGTTATATTTGCATTTTATTTAATGCACATCTTGAATGTCTGAAGCTAGGAAAATGTGATCTATCTTGAATCTGAAACACCTCAGGTGATCTGCCAAGCACTCTGATGTTGAAAAAGCATGAAAGTTAGTGAAAAAGCTTTCACTAAATTCCTCCAGAACCAGGTCAAGATGACTCAGCATTACAAGCAAACCTGGTTTGAGATACTGTAGCACAGAGGAGCAAGCAGACGCTGGGCTGTCAGTCCTGTCACGGGTAATGAATCTTTAGGATGTTTGGATAAGAAGTAGAAGATGGCTTTAGAGAGATAAGCTGTTACTGTGACACAGATAGAAACACACAGTAACACACACAATAGGTGTTCAGGTAGAGAAGAAGAAAATAAGTCTTTAGTTTATTGTTGACCTCGTATGCATAAGTTTTTGGACAGTGATCAGAGATTGGACAGAGAAGTTAACACCTCTCCATCTCCACTGGTCACTTGAGAATTCCATCAGGTGATATCTTTTTACAAAGGAATGCAAACATGATTCTTGTTTATCTTACAATTCATGAGAACTGACTCCACTATACTAAAACAAATCAGAAAGTTTATTTTCAAGGACAACAATAAGCTCGTTCTTGATACTACTCTAAGGAGATGTTAGGAACTGGTAATTATCAGAGAGAAGCCTCTGCCCAAATCAAGGTGAAAACAAGCCCATATGCCAAAGCCAGTAGTATGGATTTTATTTAACAATAAATATGAGTGTGAGAGAGAGACAGAAAGAGAAATAAATAGAAAAGTGGGTAACGGGAAAAAGAGAGTGAGAGAGACAGATTAAGAAGAAAATATCACTACTCTGTGGATCCTGATGGTGTCCTGTTGATCCTCTTCTGGTCTTCTTGGTGGTGAGGATTCCCCAAAACAGAGTTCAGTGGATTAATATAGAGGTGTGAATGCCCACGTAGTTCCCCTTGGAGGGGACAGAGACTGTTGCATCACTTTGTATTATGTGCAGTTGTCTGGTGCAAGGCTCATAGATATTTCAGTGAAGAAACTTACAGGAAACAAAATATGTACCCTCCAAAATGCTCCATACATTTCTATTAAAATCTGGATTAAAAAAAATCACTCAGTTGAACCCGGGTTTTATACCTCTCTACTATTTAAAAATATTTAAAAATTCACTGTTAAAGGCAAGTTTTAGAATAGATTTAATCTGGTGCATTTTGTTAAGGATGTGCCACAAATTTATGTTACTTCATGTGTATTCTATTAATTATTTTTTGAGTCCTTAGGGCTACCTATATGCTGCTAATTACCAGAGTGTGCATTTCTGCAGTCTAGGCAGAAGTTAGGAAGCTGGGAAAATTGAGTGCACAGAGAGTGCTACTGTAGGCAACAGTCGTATCAAATAATAACGCGTTTTCACTGGAATACCTCAAAGCACTTTGCAGTGATAGCTGTTTTCATGTTCAGTTTTTCTATCTCCAATGGCTGCAGTGAGTGCAACCTCCACTTTGAAACATGAGGACTTAGCTGAATGATAAACATTGTGAGCATAACATCAAAGATAAATTCTCTTGAACTTAGACAGGAATTGATTTTTTTTTCCCCCCTCTGGCTAGAGAAATGCAAGGCTGTTAAATACAAGGTGGTTAAATGGAAAAGAGTTATCCATTCTGGCTTCTAGGACTATTTTCTCGTGAATTTGAAACTTATTACGGATAAGAGTCCTTTTTTTTTTCTATCAGTGATCGTTCTTGTTTTCACAGCATGGTGAGATAACTCACTCTTGTTTCTCAAATATTTTAGATGGAAATTTAAACTCTCCAACAGATAATTATAGAAAGAGCTAGCTTCTGAAGAGTGCTGCAATATCGTCTGTGTTCTTAAATAACTCTAGGCTGATCTACTTTTGTACTTGCTTAGTCCCCTTCATTTCTGAAAGCAGCTTTTATTCTACTTTTCCTTGTCATGGGAATAAAGTGATTTCCACTATCTAAGTAAGTATCCTTCATTAAAAGAACTCTTCAGCCTAAATCTGTTGTATCTATGAAAATAAATTGTGTCCCCCTAGAGAATTTTTCCAGCTTTCTTACTATCAGTTTAAAATTGTTGTGTTTACCCTGTCACAATTGATAGGGCTCTTTCACCATGAGTTTCTGTTTCTGACTCAGATCTAAATTACAGCATTTTCTGCCTTTACATTTTCCTGTAAATTAATCTGACAGCCAATGGAACTCAGAATTTTCATAATTTAAGTTAAACCAAAGAAATGGTTTATTTATCAGGGATGCCCTGCAGAACACTCCGGTCGTTACAGCTGTGTTGTAACTTTAACATATCTTTCTCAAAAAATTACATTTTGTCTATGATATTAGAGGACTACTTAGTGTCATTGTGATCTAGGATTGCATCCCACCAAATTGATTGTCCTGGAGTGATTACAGCTGCAAGATGCTCTGCAGCTCCAGGTTATGAGCTCTAAACACCCTTGACTTTATCAGCAGAGGGACATCTACCTGGCTTCTTACAGGTGCTTCTACATATGCAGACTACTCAGAGCAGTCTAACTTGCAGAATACTCCAAAACTGGTGATCCATACTCAACCCCCCAAGTAGGAGATGGCTGCCTGTCCTTATGGAGGCAGGGCTGAGAGGGAGAAAAGCAATTTCCTGAGGTGTTCACTGCATGTCACTTCTAATCATTAATGATTGTTTCAGGGTTTCATTGAAGTAATCTAAGGATCAGCCTCATTGGATCAATCCACGAACACATCAGATTAATGACTTCAAATGTACAATTTTTTTGGTCTTTCAGACTTAGAAATATATTGTAAACCTGTTTTATGACTCTTGTTACATGTTGAATTTTTCTTTCTTTTATGACATATTTTTCAGAAAATTATGTCAGGGCCCGTGTGCACCTACAAGCTCTGCAACACCCCTCTTTCTGTCTATGCTCAAAGTGCAGCTGTAACCCATATCATCCTGTTGGGAGATAAGAAGGGAGCTACAGATAAATTTGGCTGTCACTGTGTTGCTGGATGACTTTGGTGTCTGTCACGAGTCTGGTCTTCTCTTCTTGTTTGAGTGTTGTAAAACTGACCTTGTGTTGGAGGGGACAGTGCCCTGCCTCCTCACTGTCACCTTCCCTTGGGGAGCAATACACACTAACAGCTATTTATTAATTTATTTTCATTAATATGATTCCACTAAGGGCAATAGAGATATACAGGCTATCAGAAGCAGTTCAGAGTAGCTCAAGGTTAAATCTGGATGTGTTTGTCCATCTACAGTGATGTAAATTAGGGCACTATTCCAAAATACTAGATAAGATAGCACATGGTGAATTGAAAATAAAAAATGAACATTGGATTGGGTAGACTGAACTCTCCTTTGTGTAGTGAGTATGGACAACAATTTCTTTTGTCCTGAAATGGAAAATCATTGTCAAAGATTCTGCAATTCATTCTTGTTATGTGTCTTTCTGACTTTAAAGTCGCCAATTGATAGCTTAAAATCTAATTTTTTTATATTTTATTGCATTCTGTAAAACATGAAAGTGGCATTACCTTCAATTATATGCAAATGGTAAGTGATCATTCCTACTTGGTATTCCTGATGAATAGGAAATTATACTATTCTGTTCATTTATTGCTGGGGAATAATTAGAAATTAATGACTATAAAAGTTGTTTTCTTTTGCAAAAAAAAGGACATTGTCTTTTGTCCCTTTTTGGCACATCTATTTTAAACAGTATCTGTCTTTGTAGCTTTATTTTACATTAAAACTTTCCTTCTACCACTAATGACACTGGAGTTTGAATACTAAAATTTTAAGTAAGAAAAGTCTTTCCAAATTATTCCTGTTCATTGTTTAGTGCCTTTATGTTACCATATTCTCCAACTGAGATCTGAAGCTGGAAGAAAGGGGAAAAAACCCAGATTTTGTTAAAAGTATAAAGCATAATTTTGCCTCCATATTGGGTTCTGTGACTTTCAAGTTGGTCAATAGGATGCTGAAAGTCAACTACATGACACATTTTTCCATGGGGCCATTTATATGGTCTGTTTAGTTTATGTTCATAGAAATCAGGAGTTATGGGAAAATACGTGCATTTTTATGCAGTTGATAGGTATTCTTGGCTCCCATTTACTCATCCAGATAGACAAGATGTCTTCCAGAAGTCTACTGCCATTTGTGCCAGTTCTGTGGAATATCTTGGCTATTTTGTGCTTATTGTCATATTTTCACATGACAATAAGCATGTTTGGACGTGTGAATTGAACTCAGTTCCTTACTGACAATAATTTGATATCAACTCCTATGACTCCATGTAGACACATAAATGGAAATGTAATTTGGAACTCAAAAATTCTCAGTTTTTCTTATAGACCTCTTGCAAGATCTCTCCATTCTTACTTTTACTACAGAAATCCTAATTTTTCCTTAGTGCTGTGTAACTGAGATGTAGACTTGTTTTACAAATATTCATACCTAGTTCTTGGGCCGGAGGACACTTATACCCCACCTGGATTTCAAGGGGAACAACAATCACTCATCTACCTGACTTCTCAGGTATATTGCAAGGTATCTCCATGTATGATAGCTGTGTCAACTAAAATTGAGTCTACCACATGTGTAAATGATACCTGTCTGGGATTGTTAGACACATATGTTGACAAATTACTTATTACTGTTTTTTACTATTACACTATGTACTAAAATGATCACTTGATCTTAAAGGGGCATTTAGCTCTGATTCTGAGACCAGGTGGTAAAATCTGGTTATATCCTTGCTATTAAACTGTCTTTGCTTCCAGTTCAGAGCAGCTACATTCAGGCTATACTGAAAATGTACATTGTGTTGGCCAATTCACAAACAGTGCCTGTGAGTTGTTTGGAAAGAGTGCTAATTTAGTTAGGCTAACAGTGTGCTAGAAACTAGTGCAATAGCAATACTACAAATGATATCTAGCCTTTCAGTGCCCAGTTCTTCCTTGGTGTTGTTCATTTAGTGTAGATGCCTCATGATTACTGAGAAGAATATTGGAGGGCCTGTATGGACTATATAAGCATGTCTCATAAGGAAGATCTGGCAACCAGAAGTTAAGGTGTTCATCAGAGAAAATTACCAAAGCTATTTTCAGGTGAAAATATTCCATTTGATGTTATGTGACTATATAGCTCATTTCACCCTGGAGAATAATATAACAGCGAGCAAACTTCATTTGGAAATAGCACCATGCCCATCAAAGAGGAGCAGTTTGTTCTAGAGTGGAATGTGACAGCTATTTGCCAGGGAAAATAGCATTGCAGATCTGTGTAGGAGTGAGGCCAGGGAAGAATCCTGCATGCAGGGGAAAATTCAGAGAGACTGTAAGGAGGTGAAAAGAGATCAACAGCCCTGAGGTTATTTATGTTGTGGAAAGTCAGGTAAAAAAAAAAATCTCACTTAGTATCCTTTGCTAATATATCTTGTCTTTAATAAAACCTGGTTATCTGAGTGCAGCATATTCAAGAATACCATACTCTGAAACACCATTTTAGCTGATGTGGAAAGCTACTCAGTGAATCAGTCCCTGATGTAAGTGCAATCAGTGTTCGCTCGCACATCCTATCCAAGCACTGATCAGGCCAAATCTTTGCATATGCTTCCATCTGGAGAAGGATTTTTGTGGGCACAGTAGTTTTCCTGAATAGAGTAATTACCAAGATTTCAAATTGTGAGCTGCAGGTCTTCTACTCATAAGATATTGCACTGACTTAAATAAAGGGATTATTACTAAGTGATTTAATTATATACCTATGTGAGCACTTTTGATGTAGTAGTTTATTTCAAATTTTGTAGGGGTGAAAGGGAGCATTCAGACAGGATAATCTTAATTACACTTTGGTGGGAGTGGAGAGTGCTTTCAGTAGGGTAGCAGATTGTTGATCTGAAAAGGAGATCAATAGACTGACAATCCTTGAGAGCTGACTGTCAGATAAAATGACAAATGCATTTTCAGTGTAAAGTCATGCAGGGTGCAAGAGTTACCACAAGACAGAAGGCAGCAAATTACTCAGGCTGCTGCTTCTCAACTACATAAGGGCAATGCTGTATTAGTGCTTTACACTGCTACTTAATTTCTATTCCATAAAGATGTATCTGCTATAGCTATCCCTGATTCAACTTAAAAAGAATTTTATCCACATTTTTAAACACTTTTTTGTTCTTTCTACTGAGAGAAATAATATGGGCATTAAGATAAACAGGGCTGTAAGCAGGACTCTGCCTGCACTCCTGTGTTAATGCACTCCCCAAAAACCAGTTGCCAAGCCACAACCAATGTACCACAAATGTATGTTAAAATAAGTGTTTTCTCCTATAGTGCCCCTTGCATGGGATTCTGAATTTCAAGCTTTCAAAAAGTGAATAACCTTTCTAGCATGATGCCATATTTTACTTGACTTTAAATATCAATGTACATGATATTCCATGGTGGTTTTAGTTACTCCTCTGGAAAACAAGTTTCCTTTAGGAATCCCTGGAAGCCTGAATTCACATCAAAATATTTTCTTTTTGACTGAGGATGATAGAGAAATGGCATGTTTGGAGACCAGTGTAGAATACTTTTGAGACATAAGGTAGGTGAGAATGGAGAAGGAATGGGAAAGCTTTTGCTTTCCCTAGAAAGTATCACTATATTTCTCTGCTAGGGGAAATTGACTTTTTCTGTATTCCATATGCAAAGGAGATGTGAACATGGAGGAAGAGTCCAGACTCGACTCAACTGAAACTTTTCTACTAGTTAGAAACACTTCTTGACAAACTGAATAGAAAAAGTACATAAAATAGCTTTACATGAGGAGTACAAACGTCTCAGCTATTACGTGACTGTGACCACGTTATTGCATGACTGTGGGGTCTAATGGTATGTTATGGATCCCTCCAGACTAGGCTTGTACTGTCAGACTTCCCTGGTAGCTGGTCCCAGATGCCCTGGCCGCATTCACTTCATGCTCACAAATGGGTATCTCAGCTGACCCCATCTCAATGGCCTCCCCAACAGCTGCCTGGGACCCCATGGCTCATCCAGTAGCCAACACAACGACCCTCCTGGTCTCTAGGTTTGACACTGGCTACCTAGCTCTTATCTTACTTGCGGGGTAATCCTGCTTTTATTAAAAAAATGTTGTCGTTTTTGACTTACCCACACATTTTGCCATTTTTATATACAGTAAGGCTAAACTTCAACAAAGATCTTCTGCAGAACCACACAAACTTAGATGGGGGATTGGCAAATATCTCCCACTATACAGGCTAACAGACTGGACTATTTCTCCTGACATAACAGTTGTAACAAAATCTAGCTGAAAATCGTCCTCTGAATAAAGCTTCTTTCTGAAGAGACTTGTGCTGGAGAAATTTTATGGTACCCCTCAAGGAGTGTTAAACACATTTGTGCTTAAATCTAACAGAAACAATTAATGAACAATACTTGCTTGAAGTCCCATCACAATACATGGTGCTACACGGAGTCTGCAAATATGGGTCACAAGGACATTCCTTGTATACACTTGCACCAGCACCAGTCCCAAGAGCAGCTCCATGAGCATCTCAGCCCAGCTGGGGCTGCATCCCCCAGGCCAGCTCTGTTGCACAGAGGTGGCCACTGAGCTAGAGCCCCTGCGTGCTCCCATTCCTGGATGTCTACAAGGCAGTGTTGAGGCTGCATCTTACCTCTTTGCCAAGGCATGAAAATTCACTCCCTTGCAAGGCATGTTGTGTCTCTGGTACTCCTGCTTCCAACCTTCTAACCTCTTCTTGTAGCTTGACCTTCTTTCCCTCTGTGCCAGATCATTTCTTTATACCAAATTACCATTGCTGAGCAGTTACAGCTAGGATTCCTGCTTCACTTGCTTTTTGTCAACAGACCAAGAAGAGGAAGCTCCAAATAGTCTGTTATATCTTTGTTTTTTCAAATTTTAAATGTTAACACAGAGGCTTCTGGGAGCTGTACCTTCAGCTTCCTGCTTGGAAATGCACATAATAAATGATTGATTTTGTGTTACTTGGAATGGAAAAAATATAAATAAAACATACGAAGGGCTTCTAGGTAAAAGAACAGAAAAAATCCAAACATATTCTGGTATTGTTTTATTGCTCTGTTGGCGGAAAAAATATCACACTTTGGGAACTGTGAGTGAATAACTTATTCTGGAGTACAGGAATAAATAGAGGAGAGAAATAAAGCACATACTGGAAGAGATTCAAGTTTTTGATAATTTTTCTTTTTGTTTGCTTGTTTTTAAAGCTATAACTCTATAGATAAACTTAATGTGCATCCCCCATTGAAACAGGACTCCAACATGCAATTTGCTACATTTTATACCATGTTTGTACTCAGAGGAATTCCTGATAATCATTACTATGAATGGAAAACTTAGCATCTTTTTCCTGATGAAATTAATTTGAAGTTTATTCCACTAAGTTTGTATGTCAGTCCCTTCTCGATAATTTTGAAATATGTTGGGCAATTTTAATGTCACTGAAAGCTGTGTAGAATTCTTGAAGATAATTAATGATGTCCCTACAAATTTATGTAAATGAATGTAAGTGTTATTGACTAAAGGAAGAAAGGGCCAAAATAGGAGAGTGAAGTCAGTCATTAGACATTCCCTTTAGTAACAAGCAGCCATTTCATATGCATGTAGTTCAACTAATGCATGCTTTTCTCATCTTCTATGTGTAATTTATAAAGGATCATCTGCTGCAGAACAGGGGTAATTTTACCAGGGTGATGTGGCTGACATAAATGAAATAGGACTCAAATATGAATGAAATCATGTTTCATTATCTTTATTGTCTATAGGACAACCCGATACTTCTGTCTTCAGGAATCTAACCAGTAGTAATATTTCTTCTTCTAATTGCATAGTGGACTGTAGCAGTGTGTTTTTAAGTTCTTGGAATTATTATATTGTTATATGGTTCGTTCCATGTACCCCTATGTTCTTCCCCTATTCGATTCATCCCCTGGTTACTGTTGTCTGTCAATCTTTAGTTCTGTAAGCCCCAGACCCTGTCTGTCACTCTGAGACCTCGCCTTCAGCCTAGAAAATTTTAACAGGATCACAGAGTGATTGGACAGAATTCCTGTTTCCCTCCCCCTTACTGTATTCGGGTTTGTTCCCCTACATGTCACTAAGTTAGGGAGCCGTCTCCCGCTTATCCCTAATTGGTCCCAGGTCAGACCCTACCCGAGTTCCTCCCCCCTTTATCAGCTGCTGTACTCAGGTGCTCAGGGGGCTTTGCCTGAGCTGCCACCTTGACTGGGGCTGTTCCCACAGTGGGACAAATAAAGTCAGTGGTTTAACTTCAAGCGAAGTCTCCCTCTTTCTGTTCTGCCATCGTCGCTCACTGCCCGCAGACAAACCAAGACCCACGGATTGGCAAAGTTCGTTCTGCTACTGAGCCGTGCCCTCGCTGCCATGGTGCCAGGGCTGGCTGAGGCAGAAATCACGTTGCCACACGACAGTGGACTTTTAAAACATTAGAAGTACAGTATAGCACTGTATGCATGGCTATGAGTAGGATTCAAGTGCTGTAGAAATCAAACATTTTTCATCTGTGAATGTCATTCTGTGTGAAAATTATGTGTGAACAAAGAGAATTGCTCCTGTCAAAGGACAATCAGCTCTCAACTCTTTGAAAACATTGTCTCTTAACTGTGAGAAATATTTGTGACGGATGTAGTTTTAAGTTGATTTGACCATGGCACCTATTGCAATCGTTTAAATTTGAAGAATTATCTGTACTTCAGGCTGTGTTGTAATCACAAAAATCATAGAATGGTTTTGGGAAGAGACCTTAACAATCATCTAGTTCCACTCCCCATGGTCAGAGACACATTCCAGTAGATTCTAATGGACTCTACCAAGAAGAGTACTTCAAGAGGAAAAAATCTACTCTCCTGAACTCTAGAGTAGTGAGTTTGTTGTGTGACCTCCCTCCCCACTGCCCTCAGGATCTCTAATTTCACCATTTCATGATCACTGCAGCCCAGGATGCTTCACATTCCCTGTCAGCTCCTTCTTGTTTATGAGAACAAGGTCCAGCATAACATCTCTCTTTGCTGGCTTCTCTATTTCTTGGAGAAGGAAGTTACATCAATGCATTCCAGGAACCTTCTGGACTGCTTATGGCCTGCTTTGTTGTCCTTCCAATAGGTATTGGGATGTTTACACATCCCCATAAAGGATAGGGCTTGTGAAAAATTAGGCTGCTTTTATCTGTCTATAGACAACCTCATCATCTGTCCTTCCTGGTTGGGTGGCCTGTATCAGACCCTCACTGTAATGCCATCTTTCCATTTCCTCCTTTAGTCCTGACCCATAAGCTCTCTCTTTACTCCTCATCCATCCCCAAAGGACGCATGATAGACTTCAGCTGAGTGACAGCTGAGGGTGACATCCCCTCCTTGTCTCCTTTCCCGTTCTTTCTAAAATGCCTGTGTCCTTCCATTTCAGTGTTCCAGTCATAGGAGCCATCCCACCGTGTCTCCTTGCTGCCCACAAGGTTGTGGCCCTGCAGGTGCATGCATGTCTCTAACTCCTGTTTATTCCCCATGTGCTGTGCATTTTCATAGTGGCATCTGAGTTAGGGCTCCAATGAAGTTGCCTTACTGACTAGAGTGGCTGGAATTCCTTTGTGCTGCCTTTCAGGTGCTCTCCTGCTGACCTGCAATCATTCTCCAGGCTCTTGGCATCTTGGTATGGTCCTGGCATCAAACTGGTAGGAGTGGGATGGATTGAGATTTCCCTCCCCCAGTATAAAATTAAATGTATAAACAGTTAAATCGTAGCATCACACTGGTCTGCAAAGAGTGGTTTAGGAGATGGGGAATTAATGAGCCTTGGTGGATCTCTGTGCAACTTTTGGGGCATGAACATTCATCTACATCTACATGTTCATCTGCAGTACAGACATTCACTAAGTGACTCTGGAGCCTATGATGCATTTTTAAATCTGCTGCAGGCACTTTAGCAACTTGGTGTAATTTCAAGACAGTGGGATTTGATAGTGCAAGTGCTGAAGTACTTTAAAAACAGAATCTGATACATATTTCAATTTTACCCTTTATAAAGCCTCCTCAGAATACTTGAAAATATAAAAACTTTCTCCAATAGTTCTGGCTTGCTGTTAAAATATTTTAACTTCAGAGAATTTTTTATTCTTTGGCACAAAATATGAACATTAATATCAAAACTGAAAATCAAAATAAAGACAAACAACTGTAATTGAACTAGTCAGAATAAAGAGAACTAAATGAAAATATACAAACCCTAGATAGTATAGAGAGCAGATGTGCAACAAATAGTGAATATAAATTAGTAATCACAAGAAAATGTAAAGCTCAGTACACTCCATGTGGTTTTTAGTACACAGAGTAACCTAAGCAATAAAATTTGTGTAACATCTGGGTATAAGATTAGAAACAGAATTTTCAAAATGCTATTGGTTTTTAAATTTGCCTAATATAATCAGTAATAGTTTTTGGGATACAGACAGAAAACTCTTAGAATATCCATAAAAAGAGGACTTTGCTGTTATTACCAATATAAGTGAATGGAAAAAAAAAAAAAAAAACAGTAGTAGGAAAATTCTCTGCATTCTGAGACACTATGAAACATAAATAATTCTCAATAACTTCAAAAATATTGTGCCACTCATAGCTACCAGTAGCTGTCAAGTACTATAAATTTTGAACATTAAGACATTGCAGTCAGGAGTTACTGTACGGGCAGAAAACTGAAACAGAAAATGTATGAAGGAGTAAAGGAGTGGTGTAAGGAGACTGTGTGAGTAAAGATTCATGGAATTTTAAACCCGGATTAAGCTAAGGACAAACGGACCACTTAGAAATACCAGTATGGAGTGTGAATACCGCCAAAAGGGAGAATTATTATCTGCAAACCCTTTAAGAACTTGGGAAATCATTGCAAAGTTGGTTCTGAAACTGAGCTCTTACCTGTGAGATGTCAGCCCGTGGTGATGACGGAAACAAGCTCACCTCTAGACATGAATCAGATAGCTGACTGAGTTGTTTTTAGGAAGGAATGAGGAAAACTGGAAATTCTGAGGTTGTGACTTTACAAAAATTGCTGCCTAAGCACTGCTCACTGGGCAGTGGGAGGTCAATGGTCACTTGCTAGTGAGCTCTAACAACACCAAAAAAAGAGCAAGTACCAAGAAATATTCCTGGTCACTGCAAGAAGCCATTTTAAATTGAGAAACAACTTTTAGGGTAAGGAACTAAATTTGCCATGGTTAGATCATCCATCTTCCACAAAAATGACTAAAGGGGAATAAAGAGTATCAGCCTTGATGCTTACTGATTTTATTAGATTATTTTTATAACTTATATTTAAGTAGGAGCACAGATATTTGTAAACAGGAATCCTGACCCAAACACTAATTGTCCAAATCAGTTATTATATTTTCAAAGGCAAGATGGTCAATATACTTCTTTTATTAACAAAACCAGTGCAAAACATTTGAAAATATATAATTCCTCTTAAGATGAAAGGACATCTTTTATATCATCACAGTATCAGAAAATGAGAAAATAACCTTCAGCTGTCTTTCTTTAATTCAACATATGTGAATACCTTAGATAGGAGCAAGTTAGTTGTTCTGCAACATTTTTAGATCAGAAATTGCTTCTGACAGGCAACTAGATTCGTATGTCTTCAACAAGAAAAAAAAAAAAAAGACTAATGCTGAATATAAATAGGTCTCCAGAAGAGACCTGATTTTGTGCTATACTTCACTTTTGGATCAGCTAATATCTTATTGGAATTAAGGATTAAGATTTCTGAACTCTCAGTAGAGATCCTTGAAATTTCTTTTTAGAGTGGCTTTCTTCAAAGGAACTGTCTTCATTGTTCAGAGAATAAGACCCACAAGGAAAATCCAAGTCTGAATTCTTGTCTCTTTTTCTTTTTCTTCTTTTTCTCATTACTTGCTTTTAAGATACTGTTAAATGATACATAAGTGTGGAGGTTTGAAAAGGAAATGAGGTTTTTTTTTTTTTGGTTTTTTTTTTTTTTGGAATTTAGTAGTCAAACCAATGAGTGTTCAGGTTTGAATATTGGCACCTGGTGTGGCCACTGAGGACAAGGATCCGCCTCTGAGAACACAGGGGGTTAAAAGCAGAGGGCTCCCAGGAGAATCTCTCTTGGTTCCGGTCCCTGAGGACGGGCGGATCTCCCCTGCCCAGCTGGGCGGGGAGGGGAAGCCATGCGGGCTGGGCGAGGTAGGCTGGAGCCTTGGGCAGAGAGGGGGGGGAGAGAAAAAATTCTGCAGAATGGAAGGGTGGAGAGAATACAAAAACTTTGAGAGGTATCAGGCAGCCTCCTTCCCCCTCTGGAGAGAGAGAGACTGTGCCACCTTGATCGGCAGCCAGGCAGCACGGCCGAAGAAGAAGAGGCACGAGAGGTGCTGGCAACTTGCTGTGGGAGTTTGGGCAGGCACAGTCCAAGGTTTTAACCCTTTTCATAGATGATGGAAACTTTATAAATGCTAATCCTCCTGAATCTGAGGAAGGAAGATAGAACTAAGCAGAGATGATGAAAGTTCATGCAACTAGAAGATTGACAAAGAATACTGAAAAGAATCCTAGGTGGGAGGAGATGATGGAGTGGCCTTTGGCTGGACTTTTCTTGTAAAGCCATGGACGGACTTATTTTTGTTTGTGACATAGAGACTGCATCTGGAGAGAGGCATTGGCTTGGAGCCAAAATTGGACAGTAAAAAAAGTAGTATGAACAGAGATGAGAGGAAGAGCTCTGTTCTCAAGGCCCCTCGGCCCCAGAGGGTGAAAATTTGGGGGGGGACTGGTGTCCCAGAATTTAAGAAACTGTCGTTTTTTGGAACTGACCAAAGCATCTTTAAAAAGAGAAACCCTAGAAACAGTTCTGGTCCATGCACAGTGGTGAGAGCACTGGACATGAAAGAAGAAGTCACGATATGGTGCAAGAAGGACCCCTATCTCTCCTTGATGAACTGAATACTGATTATCAAAAAAGTGGTAATGGATTGAAGATTAATTATCTGAAAGGTGGTAACTTGATTGGGAATTTTTAGTTTGTTTTATTGTGTTAAAAACTAGGGTGGGGGGAGGAGAAAGAGTGTTTTTTAAAGTTTTCATCTTCTTCTGTATGTGTCTTCTTTACATATTATAAGTAATAAAGTTCTTCTTTTCTTTTGCTTTCTAAATTAGAAACTGTTTTGCTCTGTTTTTGGTCACATCTCACAGCAAACACCAAGGACAGTATATCTTCATGGGGGCACTGGCCTTGTGCCAGCGTCAAACCATGACAATAAGTTATCCCAAAGTCATAAAGTGATATTCTTGCTATTCTACTTTGTCGCTATTTCAGATAACATGACACAGACTCTGTGATCAGAAGGCTAAAAATTACTCCCTTTATTAGAGACGGTTCTCCCTTATATCCAATTTTACACAGATCAATATGATTGGTGAAACAAAGGCACATTGGTCAAACCAGAGGGACATCAAGAAGTCCCTCCTGTCAGAATGAATGAATAATATAAATATTATTACAAAAGCATTTCATCATGTTTATCTCACTTCCCTGGGAAAGAACATCAGAAAACCAAAACATCAGGCCTGAAACCAGACTACACTACTTCTTTGTGAATAAGAAAGATATTTCTCTTTTTTGATGCTGAAATCACTATTTAGAGAAAAACATTTTGTACACACATATCACCAATCTTTAGTGATGAAGTGAGGTAACTCCCACAAAAGCAATGAAGGCAAGAATGAAGAAGACTGAATAAAACTCACTAGAATATTCACAGAAGGAAGAGAAGAAGAGGAAGAATGAGAAGGAGTGAGGGAGGATGAGAGGAGCTTTGAGAGAAACAGTCTCTGAATCACTTTCCCAGCTTGTTTTTCTATAGTTTTCAACTACATGAATATTCAGGAAAAAACTCCTCAGTTGAAGATATTTATTTGATTAAATCGTAGAATCATCACAGGATATCCTGAGTTGGAAGACACCCACAAAGATTACTGAAGTCCAACTCCCGTGGTCCTGCACAGGACCACCCCAAAAGTCACACCACGCTCCTGAGAGCATTATCCAAACATTTCTTGAACTCTGAAAGACTTGGTGCTGTGACCACTTTCCTTGAGCTAATAATGAAATTATGATATTTATTCAAGATTTTTTTTTTTTTTTAAAGAGAATGCCTATTGCTATAAAACTATGGAGATGACAGAAACAGCATGTACCCCTGAAACAATGCATTTGTGTTCCAAAGTGGCTTTCCATGTATATAAATATTGGACCTTGACTAAAATTAATATGCAGGATTAAAACTTTGGTAGCGCTGTGAAGATAAGTCTCTAATAATAACACTACTAAAATAATAATACTCAAAAATTAAACTGGGTTGGATGTGCACGTGGCTTTTGCCACACAATTGCATTTTCTATTAAGTGTTTAGAAAGGGCCCTGGAACATTTTTGGACAGGAACCCATGATCATTTTCCTAAACAATACCTACTTACAACATGGAAGTTTGCTGGGGCTTAGGATTTTTCTCAAAGAAAAGATTGATTGTGTCCACAGTTCTGGCTGGAAAAAGCATGAATGTGGCTAGAATTGTGCCTGTTTGTCTGGGACAAAAAGTAGGTGTAAGCAGCATAAGTATAGGTATTATGGTAGTATTTATTGCCTCTTACTACCTTATACCACCCCATAAATCTTGATTCTCTTTTGTCCTTAGAACATCATGGTTAAAAGAACTATATTTTTCTAAATGTTGTCTTTGTGTTATCTAGCAGCAATAGCTTGACTTTGAAGTTAAAAGATATTTCTCATAATAGGTTAGGAGCAAGATATAATTTTGCTAGTGCTACAAGATCTTTTCTAGGTCTGCAGGTTAATCACACAAAACCTTTTTACTAAAGTAAACACAAATATACAGTAAACACATGTTTACAGTAAATACACATTATTGTGTATAGGAAGACATTTGAAATACTGTACTACCAACTAAAACAATCTAAGAGTTTTAAAGCAGTTGTCACTGTTTTAAAATATTTCAAATAATCTTTCAAAAGTAAAGCTGGAAAAGTAACAAATATGTTAGATTTTAACTTCAACTTTTATAGAAATATTCTCTATAAAGCAAAGGTATTGTATAATGTGCAAAAATGGTTGTGGATGAAATTTTTTTATTTTAGAGGTGCTTTTACAAACTAAGAGGAGCACCATCACTTTGTAAACTTTAAGGGCTTCCAAATGTCCTATCAGCATTTTAAAGATAAAATACTCATGCAACATCAAGTGTCTCCAATTTATATGTTCTGATTCATGTAGTCTGTATCAGGAAAATACCTCCTAATAATTCCCTTTTGTTTCACTTTGGTTTGCATTGTAGTGTGGTTTACAATAGTGAGTTTGCAGTGGGATACTCAAACTGGATTAATTTTGGTTGAAGCCAGGTTTGAGGAAGTGTGTCAGTAGCACAGCTAATGCAATCTGGTCATTCAGTCTGTAGGGCCAGACAGGAACTTGACTGAGGTAAAACTTTCAGAAGTGCATAAGATGAGGACTTTGAGGCCTCAACATCAATTGTTTCATCCTTCAGATCCGCCCTAGTGCAGTTTGCTGTACTAATCCAGAAATGGCATCTGGGTTCTGATCCTAAGAAACATGAAAATGATGTAGACATTGCTGTTTAGAATACAACCACTACTCTCAAGTAGATATTTGTGCTTTCAAGAGACTGAAAATTCAAAAGGAAATGGCTCCATAGCTCAGTGAAAATCACCAGAAGAAAATTTCTGCAGGGAACAGTGTTGTCCTGTTATTGAGGAACTACCTGGCTGTAGGTCGTACAGTTGTGCCATTATTTGAAACTGCATCTTAGCATTTTCATACTGATGAGACTGTCTGCATGAAAATAGAGGCAACTAAAAGAAGAGTATAACAATGAATCTATTCTATTTCAGCGTTTAAAATATATTTTACAAAATATGGCTTTGGATTCTGGTTTTAGTGAGGATTTTTCCTCAATTTACGGGTTATTTTCTTGGTCCAGGATCTAGTACCTTGAATTGTATTTACCAGCATAATGTACATTCACCTCAATTAGTCATCATCATATCTACAGATGGACATTTGCACTAGTACTCTAGGTTCATTCTGTCGTCACTAAGTTAACTCTGGAAGATGGCTCATCTCACACCTCTTAAAAAGGGATGGTGAATCTATTTATCTCTTTTGAGCTTACCAGCTATCTGACTAATGGATGGATAAAATGTCAAGATGAATCTAGTTCCTTTTCTTTACTGGCTTAATTGTACTGATATAAAGCACGCGTATTTCACATAAAGTGAAGATTTAACATGTTCTTAATATTTTTCTCTTAGAAAGAGACAAGGTGTTATGGTTTGATGCTGGCACAAAGCCAGTGCCCCCATGAAGATATACTGTCCCTGGTGCTTGCTTTGAGATGTGACTAAAAACAGAGCAAAACAGCTTCTAATTTAGGAACAAAAGGAAAGAAGAACTTTATTCACTTACAGTATGTAAAAGAGACACACACAGAAGGGGATGAAAACTTTAAAAACACTCCTCCTCCCCCCACCCAAGTTCTCAACACAGTGAAACAAAACTAAAAAATTCCCTGTTAAATTACCACTTCTCAAATAATCAATCTTCAATCCATTATCATCCTTTTGATAATTAGTACTCAGTTCATCAAGGAGAGATAGGAGTCCTTCTTGCACCATATCGTGACCTCTTCTTCCATGTCCAGTGCTCTCACCACTGTGCATGGACCAGAACTGTTTCTAGGGTTTCTCTTTTTAAAGATGCTTTGGTCAGTTCCAAAAACGACAGCCTCTCAAATCTTGGGACACCAGTCCCCCCCAGTTTCACCCCCTGGGGCCGAGGGGCCTTGAGAACAGAGCTCTTCCTCTCATCTCTATTCACACTACTCTTCTACTGTCCACTTTTGGCTCCAAGCCAATGCCTCTCCCCAGATGCAGTCTCTGTGTTACAGAAAAGAAATGAGTCCGTCCATGGCTTTACAAGAAAAGTCCAGCCAAAGGCCACTCCATCATCTCCTCCCACCTAGGATTCTTTTCAGCATCCTCTGACAATCTTCTACTTGCACAAACTTTCATCACCTTTGCTCAGTTCTCTATCTTCCTTCTTCAGATTCAGGAGGATTAGTATTTATAAAGTTTCCATCATCTATGAAAAGGGTTAAAACCTTGGACTGTGCCTGCCCGGGACTCCCATGGCATCTTCTCGCACCACCCTCTCCTTATTCCTTGGGCCGTGCTGCCCTACTGCCGATATCAAATTTCAAAGTGGCACAGACACAGTCTCTCTCTCTCTCCTCTCTCTCTCTCTCTCTCTCTCTCTCTCTCTCTCTCTCTCTCTCTCTCTCTCTCTGGGGGGAGGAAGAAGGCTGCCTGATACCTCTCAAGGTTCTTGCACTCTCTCCACCCTTCCATCCTGCAGGATCTTCCTCTCCCCTCTCTGCCCAAGGCTCCTGCCTACCTCGCCCAGCCCGCATGGCTTCCCCTCCCCGCCCAGCTGGGCAGGGGAGATCCGCCCATCCTCAGGGACCGGAACCAAGAGAGAGTTCTCCTGGGAGCCCTCTGCTTTTAACCCCCTGTGTTCTCAGAGGTGGATCCTTGTCCTCAGTGGCCACACCAGGTGCCAATATTCAAACCTGAACACTCATTGGTTTGACCACCGAATCCCAAAAAACTCACTTCCTTTTCAAACCACCACACAAGGATAACAGGAAAACAAAGATTTATCCCTTCTTCTTTTCCCTTAGGCTTTAAGAGCATGAGATTAGCAAAACTTTGTCTAAGTTTCTCTGTAGTTCTTTAGCTGAAAATTATGCAGGAATTTATTTCTCAATAAAATGTAAACCAAACTACTTGGAATTGAACACTTCCAATAAGTTTCTTGATTAATTATTCATAAGTTTATTATTTTCATGAACAAAAATGATTACTAGTTTTGTAAACAAAACTTTGCCAATACTCCTGTGATTTAGCAGAGAAATGCTTTAAATTCTTAGAAGTGTGAGAAGCTGTGGGAATTTCAAGGAGAACTAAGTGTATAAAACAATTAGCCTCGCAAGATATATTAAGAAAAGGGAAGAAAAAATCCTGGAAGTGAAAATGTGAATATTTATGTAGAAGTTAATCCTACCAATCACTGTGGAAAAAAAAGAAAGGAAAGCTTAGAAAATAAAGGAGATTGGCATTACCTGCTTTATGACTAAAACTGTTCCCTTCTTTGATCACTGGAGAGCACTGTTCCCCTATGAAACAATTTGCTTTAAGGACACAGCTGGGCATTCTGCTGCAGAAGTAATTTTTTGCAGCAAATTATATAACACATATTATGAATTCAGAGTTACAGAAGGAGAAATTTTATTTTCCTGAAAAAAAATAATATTTTATGGGATTATATTCTTCTATCACCCAATTTATACAGATAATACCATACTGTTTATTACTTCTACAGTAAGAAAGTCTTCATCAAGTCCAGAGATCTATCATGCATGTAATAGAACATGTGCCAATCTGAAATATGAGTGTTGTTTCTTCTATAAATCTGTTTATTATAAAAGTAACACAAATTATATGAAATCCAGAGTAAACACACATAAGCAGTTAGCTCTGGAGAGATGATAGTAAAATCACCTCCATCATTTGTTGCCTGAATTGGAAGGACTAACATCGTATCTATTCAGGTCATGAGTAATTTCTGTTTATTATAAGATTAGAATTCCAGAAAAAGATGAAAAACCAGTTACCATAAGTTTAGAATTATGATTATCTGGTGATTAGCACAGAGACTTAATCAGTAATTCTGAGTTGGTAATACTTTCTGGTTTGAGTATCTGTATATAAACAAAGCCTTGCAAATCCTGGGATATTTTTGTATTTCTCAGGTTTCAAACTCTAACCATGGACTAATATTAATGCCTTCCATCTCTACTTTGGCACTTCTGCCTTGAGATTCAGCCCCTTGTGCTTTGTTTCTTATTGTACAGTTGAATTTGACTTTGCAGAGTGGGATCAGAATTCTCTGCCTCGCTTGTATAAAAACAAGGGTGGTAGCATTCTGTTCAACTGTTAAAGAATAGCACATTTAATTGGAATGCAAATAATGGACTTTTTAAAAATAATTATTTAATGAAATTATCTCTGTTGTATCAAAGCCGAAACAAGGAGTGAAAATAGTACCTTGTTATCAGCTTTACCCGTTTTCTGTTGTACTAAATGCGTTGTTTATTTGTTAGGAAGTCATATGTTTAAAAGGGGAGCTGTTAATCATGCAAGTTATTCTGTTACATATAGAACATATTAATTATGAACACAGAGGGAGGGCTTTCAGCATCTTGATGGAAGGAGAGCTGTGAGGTCTGCTGGATGTCATAATCCACAATGAGAGCTGGATCTTTATGCACTGAGGAGGATCTGAGCCTGTAGGTCACCTACCAAATCTCATCTGCAGCTCTATGACCATGTCAAACATCTTGTTCACTGGCTATGTATTATTCATTGTATTGTATTAATTGAATTGCACACAGAAAAGACCTGATTTGTCGAGATAGCCTTTCCATTTCAGAGCAGTAAAGCTCCATTGATTTCCAGTCAGAGGAGAGGATGACACGAATAGATTGTTTAATATTTAAATCAAATCAGCATAGTACTGACCTCTCTCAGCTTCACATCTTGCATAAGAACCTCTGCTAATAAGAGCAGACACTTGCATGTCAGGAGCCCACCCTGCAAAGGACCACTGACCACATAAATTCAAAATCGATTATGGGACCATATGCAAAAGGTGGTTATGACTGACGACATGGAGGACATAAAGCTGAGATGAAGTGGTTTTCAAAGTGTGATAGCAGGAATTAGTGCAGTATCTACCCGTACTAGCTCTACTGTGGCTCAGTGAGTACCTTAAGCAAAGCCATAGCTTTTAAATAATTAGCTGAGAACATCTCTGACTCGCATATCTGAACAGCAAAGGGAAAGCAGATATAGTTAGAACCTGATTTAGCTAATTAGCATTATGGTATGCCTTGATTTTCTCTTTGCCTGACTTTGTAATGAGATTTGGGATAGCTATCACAGATCTGAGATGATTAAGTATGCAGTGGCACAGATGGGGAAATGGGAAGAGAGGAATAAAACGTAGAGACTTCAGACATTAAAGTGGTATCCAGTGAACCTAAAACTGATCCCAGGGCAGAGAGCTAATGTGAGTAGAACCCAAACTGTACATGGAACTTAGGTGAATATAAGAAAACATTTGTTTTAGAAGGTTTGGAGTTGTCCATGTCTACATGTAAACGTACCAAAATATCTCTTCAATATCATTTGAATCCTCAGAGAAGCATTTTACAAGTTTGATGAGTTCAGTCATGTCATACAGTTGTTGGCTTCTACCTGCAGGACTTATCAAATTCACGAGGGTATCCAGGAAGTTGCAGAGTATCACCGAAGCCCTTGAAGGTGCCTGATTCTTGATTAATTATTATTCTGAACTTAGACAAACAGACCACCTGGGTTTTGGATTAAGGTTGCCAAACCAATGTCAAATGCTATGACCTAGCAAATGACATCTGATATCATCAATAATGACATGAACGACACCAAATTTTATCATCCTTGATTTGTTGCTGATTGAAACATCACCCTAGTTTTGATATGCTCAGAAATGTGATTTTTCTGATGAATGATGCTAGTCTTTTTCATGCTGGTAACTTTTTAAAGGGCCACAATAAATCAAAAAGTTCATTCTCCAGACTCTCACTCATCTTACTGTCTGGCAACTTTGATCCCAACAACCTCCACTCCTCCCCAATTTCTCGCCATTTTCCACCCTGTTTGTAGTTCCAAAGCCCCCCATGCTAGGATACTGTTTAAATAACTCAAGTCATTATTACATCTTTAATTGAAAATAAGAAGAATGTCTTGTTTTCTTTTTCCCTATAAAGTTTTTTTTTACTTTTAGAATATTCCCCTCTGCTTTGTTCTAACAATAGGCTAGTATACAAAACAGTAGGATGATAAATTAGAATTTTTTACCGGACAGTAGTCTCACCTCATTCTTTCTTATCCAATCTTTTCATTTATTGTCTGATGAGAATAAGAAAGTAATTTCTGGATTATATTTCTAACAATAAAGGTAAAATTAAATAAAACGTCTATATTTAAAATCATTAAATATTTACTGATTGCAGTCTGAATTTATTAGACTATTGATATGAAGATGGCACAAATTCAGATCTTGCAGAATGTAAGAAACAATTGCTCCAAAAGGGAGAATAGTAAAAAATATTAGAAGATAAATTTCCATAAAGATTTTTTTATAAGATGAAAATTTCACTTATGTATGACTTGGAGCAGGGGAAAATCTCAGTATGTTTAGGTGGCAACTTTTCAATAAAAACTATGGCATTTTTTAGTGCAAAATATTAGGAATATAAATTTTTTCTCTTCCTAGAAATCTCCCTGATGTTATAAAAATGTCAGTGACAGCTTCATTTTTGACCTCTAAAATAACAGGATATATCTTTAATATACACGGTTTTTCTACCAAATAGATGGAAGATGTAAGTCAGGCAGTAAACAAATAAATTAAAAAAAAAATTACTATGAATTTTGTGTTGAATAATTTTGACCTGTAATCTCAATTATTTTTTTGTGTATAGTCTCAATCATTCTATGTTTCAGGAAGAGAAATTATGTAGGCAGAGTATCTATACATATAGTGGAAAAACAAAACTAAAAAACCTCATTTGTATAAAATTCTCCAAAATAATCAACCTAACATTTATCAATAACTAATGCAAAACTCTGTATGTGAAAGACTTTGCATTCATCATTAAGATGTATATATATACACATCAAAGCTTATATTATGTATTCTAATCCTCATTGAAAACATTCTTAGTTCAATATTTTTTTGCTAGAAAGGCTCTTCGTGGATTACATTTTTTCTCTCCCTCATGGTTTTTTTCATATACTTTAATTCCTGGAAAAAACACTGAATCATACCATTAAAGAGTCTATTTTTGACAAAACCCAGATTTTTGTGAAAGAGCTAGTTCAGCATAAGCTTTTTGTCTGAAAAGTTTTCTATTGGGAAAAATCATATTGTGTCCTCCAATGATCTAAATATAGGAGTTTACAAATGTTTTCCAAATGGACACATATTATCAGACAGATAGTTCTTTGAATCACTTCACCTTTTCCTCTAGATGCCCCTGTCACTTGTAACTCATCCATGAGGGGCAATATTTTCTTTTCCTTTTACTGCTGTGTAATAACCTGGTGTCAATAACAGCAACAGTTAACATGAGAAAGTACCATGAATCACAAACATATTGCTTTTATAAAGAAAAAGAAAAAGCTGCTTTTCCCCTACATTTTATTTTACTATTTGTCAGGTCTGTTAATCTCCTGGAAAAAAAAAAAAAAAACATTGGGCATTTTACTGTATTCTGTCTGTATACCTAATAATTTCACTGGGAAACACTAATGAGGCTGGGATCTCTAACCACTAGGTCAACACTATCTGTAAACTAAATAATCATCCCTAAGTATACTTGGGATTAATACAAAATCAGCTAAGGTCACCAGGTGTCTTTCAATATACTTTGGATCAGACACAGGAAATTCAGAAATTCATGGTCCATTTTGAAATGAAGAAGCTCATTAGAAAAATAATCCCCTGGCAGTCACATTGCTATTTTATTGAGCAGAACAGTGTTAAAAATGACCTTCCAGTGTTTTTCAAAACTTTAGAGCAATACACAACTTTGAGGTAATCTTAGAATTAGGAATTTCTCTTCTGTGGTTGCTCATTTGGTTTTTAGCCTCTTAAGGTGCCTTAAGTTTACGGATACTGCACCTCTGCACTTCTGCCTTTCTAGAGTATAAGTGGATTATTTGAAAAGGCTTAAGGCCTAAAAGGGAATTTGTTCAACCTAAGTGTCATCACCTTTGCCAGTACAAAATGTTAGGGGAAAATAGAATCATGTTGAAAATTGTAGTTTAAAAAATCATTTAGTATCCAGTTGCCACTGGACCATGGCTAACTATTAATTGGTCCCTTTAGATGCTTCTTTAGTTTATTTTTCACTTCAGCTCTTATTCCAAAATTTTTCCCCAAATCCAACAATCTAAAAATCTTGTGATAAAGCTCTTGCTAATTTACATAGCAGAAGGTTGCTATAGCAACCTGGCAGAACATTTCTAGCAGCAAGATACTAGAGGCAATCTTTATCATTATGTGAGAAATATGCTTTAAAGGTGTGTGATAGTCTGTATAACTCTGTTTTTTCCTCAAGACATTTGTTTGATCATGCAGTGAAGGCAAAGTATTTCATCTTTGATATCATGGTCCTAAGCTTGGTGAGCACAGTTGCCATAAACACATATTATGAGTTCATTGCATATCAAAGCCTGTAGAACTAGAGAACTGCAGAGTTTAAGGCTGCAAGATGTGTTGCCATGTTGGACATACCCAGCTGAGGCTTTTGAACATTGTCAAAATGGTGTCCAAGCATAGTGTGGCACGTTGATCCATTGAGAATTCCTCTTTTTCTGTCGTGGTTTCAATTTGAAACTGGGGGAAACACTAATTTTTGTTTTGGTTTGATTTTTTTTTGCTAGTTTTAAAGTTTTTAATTAAGAGCAAAGCAGGCTTAAGCTTAAAAGTAATAAGACTTTATTAACTAAAACTAAAGAAAGAAAAACAACAAGAACGAGGATGGAACTTCATAACACTCTTCCTCCCTCCCCTCACCTTCTTTTCTCTCAGCCGACAATGTAAAGAAAACAACACTCAGAAATCTCAATCAGTTTTCTACTTCTAAAACAATCTTTTTCAGTTCATTTAGGGAGGGAAGCACTTCTCGTTTGCTATGGTAAATTTTTCCACAAGAAAACAGTTTTCTTGTAAATCCATTCTTCATGAACATGCAACTGCTTGGATCTTTTTGCATTCATGAAATTCCTCCCATGTTTACAATTGTGTTTTTGGGCCACATCGATGTATGAGGTCTTAGTTTAAAGATAAACATGTTCAAAACAAAGGTTCTTTTTGTCTTTGGGACCACTTTTACCTCTAAGGAACAGGATTTACTTCTTTTTTGAGGGCAAAGAGTCTTTATCACTTCATCTTTGTTCAACTTCTCATGAAATCAACAGTCTTCTCAACATTTCACTGTTTTGCTCAGATCTACAATTTGAACTCATTTATCTCCCCCATACTTCTTTATGGTTTAAAGGAAACATTTCAATATGTTATAATTAACTACCATAGCTTACAAGAGTATTTTATAGCTCAAAGGCAACTTCCCACACTCCTTTCACTTGGACTTGCACTCTTTCTTGACTGACTTTGATACTTTATGTGGTCTTTACACATCTGCATTCTAATTTCTCTCACTGGAGAGAGGATGGAGGCTTTCTAAGTTCCATCTGTGGTCTGATGCACTGAAAGAGTTACAAGAAACAGCATGTGGCCACAGTAGTCTATAGTGTCATGTTTCAGAGCCATGCTGGGGAGCACTCTCAGAGGGTTCAGGCCCAAAAGACAGTCACAGGAAAGTTCGGACAGATTTCTGAAATTCTTTTCTACCTCTCTGTCTCATAAGGTGCTCAGGCCTGCCTTATCATGCCTCCCCTTCCCCCCCCCCCCCCCCCCCCCGACGCAGCAAAGGTAAAATTCAGCTCAGACCAAAGGCAGAGCAAATTCCATGCCAGTAGATGTTTCCCAAATCAGCAGGGGCCTGCCCAGGTTCCAGAGAGGGGAGAGGTGTGCTCACTCCAACGGCTGGAAGGAAAGAGAGCTTCCCGGGCTTCCTTTCAAAGGTAATAAGAGCTAGAAAATGCTTTCCCATTAGTCCAATAAAACACCAATCTCTTACTTAGCCAGCTCACTTCCCTAGGCTAGTCAAACTAAGACACCTTCTTACACACAAGCAGTGCTGTGTGTCACCTCATAGCCGGCTGCCTCACTGCACTGGATTTCTCATACTGGGAAACACAGGGCTTGCACAGAGCAAAGGGTTTGACAAAAATGTGGCCAAAATTCAAAATTCTGGTATTATGATGGCATCAACCAGCAGATCTGTCATCCACCTGTGATGAGAAAAAGGATCCCTAATGGATCCATTGAGAAATCTACAGTGCTGTGTTTTTGATTCATTATGAGAATAATGTTGATAACACACATTTTGGTCATGGCTCAACAGTTTTTACTCTGACTAAAGGGCTTCTCAGTTACCTACGTTCTAACAGTGAGGAGGCAAAGCAAATGTGTGAGAGAGCACAGAACAGCTGACCTGAACTGCCCAAAGGAATATTCTATACTATAGAATATCATACCAAATAAATAAACTGGGGTAGATACTTGGAAGGGGGTCAGCTGAAGTTTGAGAACAGATTTGGCATTGCTCAGCAGGTGTTAAACCATTTTATTATTCATCACCTCTTTTTCTTCGGTTTTGACTCACTCTCCTTTTTTTTTATTATTATGATTATTTTAAAAATATTATATTTTATTTCATTTCAATTATAAAACTGACCTTCAACACACAAGTTTCTTTTTTCTTTTTTTCTTTATTTTTCTCGGAATCAGGCTCAATGCCTAATCAGCCTCCTATCTGAATCTTCTGTCTCATCTCTATTAATAAGAGACTTCAGGGTATGCCACTTTTTTCATTATCAGAATTTACAGCCAGGCAATAACCATTCTGTCTAGCAGGCAGCAGACTTCTTCTTGGGAGTGCAAAAGTTCATATTCAAGCACTGACTTGCAGTCAGATGTACACCCAATTATCTGATGCCTCTTAACATTCACAGTTTAAGGTATTTTTTTTGCCTTTGTCAGCTGGGTAAACTCTAAATACAATACTAAACTTGCAGCAGCCAAAGCAGTTAAAAATTCTGCTGATTTCCTTCCTTCTGACAAAGAGGAATGGCTTTGTGAGTGACGTATATTTCAAGATGCATCTAAAGCATGAAGAGAGTTTTTACACCAAGCAGCTCACCTGTATAAATGAGCTCCTATCAGAGCCTGCAATCACACCATCAGATAGATTTAGAGTCTGCATTACCCTTTCTCCTCAGAAGCTATTTATTCCTTCCTGAGCGGAAAGGCTGTCAGACCTCACTGATGTTTAGACTGAGAGATTTTTTCCCAAATGAACTGGTTAGAGAACAATTAATTTTTTTAAAAGATAGAGTCTCCTTTGCCATGTGCTTTAGTTTCTCTTTGTCTTGGATCATTGTGCAATACATCTTCTAGTGGGCCTTATATTTTTAGTTGAAAGTTAAAAGCACACCTGAAAAAATGTATATGCTAACTCAACGAAGATCATTATTGGTTCGTGAATGAGAGGGACTCTTGAAAGGTAGGAATGAGTTTGGGGTGACTGATCTCTAACCCTTCCTTCCTGAGTTTATGTTAAAAATTAGAGAAGCCTATGAAAAAGGAAAATAATCTAATCCTAAGAATAGAAAATATTGTCAGTCAGAATGGAAATCCAAGATAAATTCAGTTTAAGATATGTGAGTCTAAGCTAAGACAATGTAAAAAGCTGCATAGGATGGAGAGCTTCATCAGATTTCTGGGCACTACATTAAAGTTAGCACCAGTAGGGCAGTATTCACAAAGGTGTTTACCTGCATACTGGTCTGCTTTTGTCTCCCAGCCCTGTGTGTTGTCACACAGCTGCTGTGCCTCACCACAAGGTAACACAAGGCAGCTGTGACTAGAGCTAGTCAAGCTAGCACAGATCTCTAGCCCAAATTCCTATTTTCAAGAAGACTTGCTGTTGTAAACCCATCAGCTTTTCAGACTGAATTTTCCAGGTCTGAATGTTTCTCAGAAGTGATATATGGCTTGCCTTGGCATGGGGCAGAGAGGACATTGCTGAGGTAGAACAGTGAAGCTGCTGCTGGATTTGTGCATGAAGTAGTGGCTGACTATCAAAGGATTTTGACCAATGCTCACTGTCCTGATCATTCTTCACTGCTTCAGAGGTCTCCAAGAATTTGGTCTCTCTATTCTGGAGGCTGTACCATATCCCTCAGGTCTGTATTGAATTCAGTGACTCGCCCTTGGCCAATGTCTAACTCCTTCCTGGGTGCATCTTCTGAAACCATCCCGTCTTACTTTGAGATATCAGATTAACAATGCATGTTTTATGTTAGACAGCTGTTGGACAAACTCACTCTAAAAGACATGGGCATAGACTTATCAGACTCATTCTAGGAAACATAATTGGTGTGCCAAAACTGGGAGCTCAGTAATCAACAGAAAGACAGAGAGCCTCAGTGGGTAACTCAGCTTATTGAATATCCACATCACTCTCTGGAGAGACCTGACTTCTGACATTGCCTATGTAAAGACTCAGAGATAAACTTTACATTTCGGCAATGCAGAAAAAAGGTCTCAAGTTACAATGGATTAATCTGGGCTTAAAATAAACCCCTTTGTCAGAACACCATCCCAAAAGTCCATATTCTGATGGTTTTTTTTTAATTTAGATGCTAACACCTCTCTGGATTTGCTTATTCCAGGATGAACTTGCTAATTTTGTAGGTATTCCTTGCTTCCAAGTGTGTGAATTTGCATTTTAAAACCATTTTGTTTGAAAAACCCCAGCTTACTAAGGGATCAGTTCCTTCTACTTTCCAGAGAATAGCCTTTGTTTGGGTTATGTGGCTGCAATCTTCCAATGTAAATTACAGTTTTTTCTTTATACATTATTTCAACGGATTCTTGACTTCAACAGAGCATATTGAAAATTATTGCACAAGGAAAAACTTAATTAAAACCTGAAGTTTGGGGCTACATAATTCAAGTAAAGGTTATAGCTAATTTAACAGCTGTAAATTCCTAGGGGCTGTTATTTACATAAAGCACATACAATTTTATTGCACCCATAGTGTGGCATTTAATTAATTAATTTGACATTTCCATAGCACATGTGCTGATACTCTCTGACAGGTAGATGCTTCATATTTCATCTAAAAGCAGACAAAAGGTTTGTGGTTATCCAAATGGAGCCACTCCAAAATTTACAAAAAAGACCCTCTGTGTTTGGATGTGAAGAGAGAGGATAAGTGGGTGTTGAATTAAGCCATGTTGAAGTTAGAGACAGCATTATTTGCAATATCTGAACAATTGATTACCTCCATAAATATTTCTCCTTGTTTGTCAGTGCTTTGTATGCCCCTCCCATGATGTTTCCAGACAGAGTGCTTTCTGCTGTTGGAAGAAGTCTCATAGAAAAGCCTGTAAAGTAACAACAAAATAAGTTAATTTTCAGATTTTTATGATAATTTTCAGGATATAATTAATATGAGGATTAATAAACAAAAATACAGCATGATCTACAGAAGCCAGAAGAATTATATCTACAAACAGATTTGAATTGTGAAATGTACAGCTTTCAAAATGCTGGTGAAGGGAAGAATGGAGCACCAAGATCAATAGATGCCCATGGTGGAAAGAGAATGGGAAAAGCCATGGAAATTGGTATATATTTTGCTTCTATCTTATCATCATTAAGATCATCATCATCAAATAATAAAAATAAAGAAGGAAGAAAGAAAAATGAAAGGGAAATGAGGTAGAGAGGACCCAGCACCAGGTCCCAGCATTGATCCAGCTGAGAGGGTATCCAGGGTGCTGGGGTCACCACACAGGCTTTGTGGGGATACCTTTTCATGGGTGAGTTTAACCTATAAACCTGGGATTAGGTTTATTGCACTTCATTTAAATGAGATATCATGTGCAGTCCATTCTTCATGACATTTCTGGAAATGGGCTGAGGGGCTTTGAGGGTCCTATTGTGGTCTTGTTCTGCCCCTATTGGTCCTGCCTGCCCCTTGAGCCCACTTCTGTGCTTGTGCTGCATACTCTGCCATCCTTGTGGACCTGAACAGGTAAATTGGTTCCAGAAAGGTGATGCCATACCTTCATATGCTCCCCTCTTTCCCCTTCCAGGAAAATGCTGTTCTGACTTGCCTGCTTGAATGGTCATTGGTGTTTAAGGCAAAGCAATGCATTAACTCTATCCTGCTCAGGCTTCTACAAGGTAAAAAATCTACCCAGTCTATCCCTTTTATAGTTTTAATGCTGAACAATATACGGTTGGGAAGATCACCAAGCAAAATGTATGAGAAAAAAGTTTCCTTTCTGATTAACTCATAGGGTTATTTTTTGTGCATGAAACTCAGAGAAGAAAGACTTATAACCATTCCTCATTACAAAAAGTATGTATAAATTTCTTTCAATGTAAACTGAACTTTCACTGTCAGCACAAAATTTTTTACTTATTTGCCTGAAGCCACGTTTTTTAATTATTGTTATATACATTTTTTTTAATAAGAGACTGCATAAAGTATTAACAGTGTAAATTCTTTCCATCTAAGCAATTTGGGTTTATTTATTTTATTGCTAATTTTCAATTGTGTTATATTAAATCTGTGACACTAAGGCTGACACATAAAACTTTGTCAATGAATATTCAAATATGGTGGGTTTTATACCCATATTTTTCAGAAGAGCTGCTTTTTGTTTTTAAACTGTTTTTCTTGTGTTAAATTTACATGAGTAGGAACCCAACAATTTCTCCTAATAAAGCTGGAAGTAAATATTCTTCAAATTGTGGCTAACATTCAGAAATTGGGACTAGTCCTGGGGAGAGAGATATTTGACCTTTATCTGCAAAAATATATCATAAATCTTCCTTTCTCATGTAGAAATTAGACTGAGAGGTTTTATTTTATTTTTTTTTTAATTGGGTTTGGACTTTGATTTTATTTTTGCTGCTGCTGACATGAGAACAATGTAAGAGTTAAGAACACAACTTCTAGAACAGCCAGTGGCATCATGCTTGCTTCACTTCTGCATATCCAGGCAGGAGTATCCAGCTCTGATTCGAATTTCCAAATGGCTTCTAGATGCTATAATCATTGAGATGGATGTCTCCTTAACTTAGTGCATTCCCAGGTAAAGGAATCTAATGCTGTCAAAGGTTCCCTGAGATCATGTGTGTGGCCTAAAAGTACTGCTGTAGAAGAAGGCTTATTATCTTCAGGTGTTTTGCTTGCCTGATGCAAGTATTGGAGAGTCTAGGGCATCTCAGCAGAGTGCTGACATTCAGGCAAGCTAATGACATGTACTCTGACTCATCTGATTCTTCAAGTGGCAATATTACTATTATGCGTTGATTGTTCTGTTGCAAAACAGGAGTGATTAGCTTTCTAAGACTGAAATGAAATTTTAAAAAAAATCTCTAAAATTGTATTTTTGCTTGAGGTTGTTTATTTTCACTATGTTTATCTTTAAGCTGAGGACTTTTGATCCTCTGAAAATTTGAAAACCAGAATTTTTTAATAGGAAAAACCCCAACAATTAAAACAAAATAAAAAGAGCATTATGAACATAAACAATAAGCTCAGTTTCAGAAGCAAATGCATTCCCTAAACAAAATGTATCTTAGGAATTCAGATTGCCATATAAACAACAGATTAATCCCCCATTCAAATATAACTGTTCCAGTGAGATATAATACTGAATGATGAAGCTGACCACTTTAATGTACTTCATAAATTTTTTAGCCTCTACAGGTATTGGAAGAAAAACAGGCACATTATTATACAAAAACAGTGGTTATATAAGGACATCTCAATACTTACGTTTTCATTTTAGTAACAAAGAAAAGTTAGAAAAATAGGGCAGTAAAACCCACATTTTTCTTGTTCCCCAGGGGAAGATATATTTCAAATTCACTGTACAGCTCTGCAATGCAGTGAAGCAAGCTGCTAAGCAGTGTAGGTACTATGTGGATGACTGGGTGTCAGAATGGAGTTTTAGACAAACTTTATCAGAGAAACCCTCCTGTTGAGTCACGAGGTGCAGAATGGACCCTCTTGCTCAGAGAGGAGTCTGGACGCAACTGGATCCAAATGTAATATGTCAATGCTTTTTGTGTAAAAGATTATATAGGTGTGACTGAATCTTCATGTAAATTTGTTGTCCTGCATGATTAAGGATGGCAAACAAAACTAATTTCTATAAAAAGAAATGATTTATTATGACAATTATTGCACTAAAAGATTTTAATCAGAATTATTTACTACACAGTATAGGGAGCTGTGACTACTAGTATGGTGTACTGCACTACTTTTGAAGCAATATTGAAACAACTATATTAAAGCTAGCAAAACCAGTTAATAAGAATAGACTGAGCTTACTCAGCAACTACAATGAGCAAATGTCCTTTACTCTGCGTTGAGGAGTAATCCTGAAGGATGTCCACACTCAAGGGAGGGATGTCCACAAATTCTCCAAGAAAGGATATATTGGAAGACCCTGCTGTTAAAAGGTGGTACTGGGCTTTTGTAGTATAAAGTGATAGACTGTCAGTCACATGTCTCCAGGCCAGCTGTGTCAGCTCAGCATCTTTAGATAAGTTAGTAGTGGTATAGTCTTGTTGCTTCCTTGATCTGGTGCCTTATCAAGTCTGCCACAGTTTCACCTCACTAGGAAGATGTTTAACTTCCAGACTGATGAGTCAGGCTGGTTTCAGCATTTTTCAACACCAAACACAGCATGATACCCAATTCTCTATTCACCACTGAGAGTTTTGCAAAAAGAGTATTATTTGAGCTGTTTTACCCCCACTTCAGGAGTAGCATCCTGCTACACTGTGCACTACTACCTTTCGCCTGGGCCTGAGGATCTGGAAAATCCTCCTAGCCTTCTGCTTCTAAAATATGAATAGTATTTTGGCCTCTGGCCTGCTTAAACTCCTGTCTGATTTCCCCCTTTTCCTCTCTTTCTTCCTGTTTTTTTTTTTTCTTGCTTTCTCCTGCCTTCTCCCCATAACTGCACAGCTAGCTAGCTACTCTGGGGCAAGACTGCATATCTGTGGCACTGCAGTGCTTGACTTTTTGTTGTGGGAATGAGCCATTTACTGTTCTCAACCAGCACTCTGAAGGTACAGGATCTGTCTAATTCTGAGCCTATTAGTGTGAAGCAAAATGCATAGGTACAATGTTCCACTTGAGAATTTAAAAATTAATGTTTCATCACTATCACTTGGATAGCTGGCTTTTATTCAAAGGCAAGATTAATAGTTTACAAGTGATTGCTCTGATATGAAAAGGTGTAGAAGGAAAGAGGAAGAAGTGAAATTAATCTAAAACTAAAACTCACTTATTAACATAAGACTATAATCCAGTAAAATATCAGATTTTCAATGTCACCTAATATGAATAGATACAGTGTCTAATACTAATGCTTTAATGAGTTATGTTTTATCATAACCCATGCTTTTTTTTTTTTTTTTTTTTTTTTGTATATTAGATCACCTTTTATGATTTGGAAATTCAGATAAAACCTGAGAATTTAGGCTCACGTAGGTTGTCCTTTTCCAGGTCTCTCTTTTAACAACTTAAGGTTTCAGAGACAACTCACATTTCTGTGCCCTAGTTAAAACTATAGAAAGAATATTTTGAGATGGACCATATATTTTTCAGAACATTTGCAAAGCTAGAAAATATGATACCTAAGATAATACTTCATACAGATACATAGTAACCTTTTCCACCTTCTAACCTATTCATATCTTTCTCAAAATTGTGCACCCTTTCTGCCTGCTTTTCCAGGTACGCCACCACTCTCAGATTTTATGATTGTCTTATTTAACTGATTTAAGATAAAATGCATAGTTTACCCATCTCTGTCCAAAACTGTAACATTTTCTGTTCTGATAATGTGCAACTGGAGCAGCAAAACATGAAGCTTCAGGCTTCATGGGGAGCAACACATACTAGAAGGTAAATGCCATAGAGGTTCTATGCTCAGCTAATGATTGTAGCAGTTTAAGTGTATCCCACAAAGGCATTAAATGATGTCTGCAGTCAAAAAGCATTAGTAAGATTTTCAGTCACATTAATACTTGGTCAATCCCTATTTGAATAAGTATAACTGTGGAATTTTCCTTCCATTAATCTTGAAATGGATAACAGCTGTATGATCTTGCATAGCTCAGTGGACTCCAAACCTGAAAATAAAAACTCGGGGAGAGAAGAAAGATTTTATTTCCATGTGTAGGGGATTAACTTTTGTTGCCAATGGCACAAATCGTACTCTCTCCAGTATAAGACTGTAGCAACTTGCCTATGGGCAAAGACAATGCATAATTCTCTATACAGAGCAGGATCTGAAGCACAGACATCATCAGGGAATTTTTGATTGCTAGGCTGTGGGAATCAGATGAAGCACTTTTTCCAGACTTACAGCATCGCTCTAATCACATAGGTCTGTTGCTTAGAAAGTGAGGCTGATGAAATGTGGCTTCCCACATTTTGGTGCCCCCTTTCAGGGAGAGTGCTCCCAGCCAGAGTCAGTTGTCTTCCATTGGTGTTTAAATGTGAATAAGATGAGGGTTAAGAAACAGAAAAAAAAAAAAAAATGCATTCATACTCTAGCAAATTATGTTTTCCTGAAGTTAGTTTAGTGGAGGAAAGTATAAATCAGTTTTGTTCTTGTCTTAAAAGCTGAAGGTTTTAGAGGGACTTTCTTCCTTCTGCCTGAGATGTCTTCACCTTGTGACTTTCCTGACAAGAGTTCAGAGCCACACAGAGAGCTGAAGTGAACTGGAGGATGCCTGGTACAATAAAATGGTCCTCTGGGAAGAAGGCACTGGGGTGCCAGAGGCTAATTTTGTGACATATCTGAAGTACAGCAAGGGTGAGAGGATAAATGGAACTAGGAAAATTATGCAAGTGGGTGTAGAAGTCCAAAAGATAAAGGTTAATGTGTCTGTCTCAAACACTGACAGCCAGATAGATGTGGAGCCAACCAAAGATTGTTGGTAATAACAGACAAAAATTGTTGGTAATAAAATGCTTTGTAAAATAACTGGATGTATCTGAAGAAGGGGACCATGAAGAGATAGGACAGAACTTTTCTGGGATAAATATCCTTGCTCTGGCTTCTGGAGATAAGTACAAAAAAGTACAGTGCAACGATAGGACTGAGGTGAAGAAGCAGGCATGGACTGTTGACCAAAGACTGACCCAGTAAAAGGGATCATGACCACCGGACACTCCAAAGTCCCTCAACCCATTTCCAGAAACATCTGTAAGAATGAGCTGTGCACGATAAGTGATTTGCATAGTCCTGGAGAAGTTTATCTCCAGGACAGAAAAACTTAGTTATAAAAAGGTACCCCCCATAAAGCCTGAGCATTGGCCTCAGGACTCTGGGTACTCCAGCAGGTGTATCAGTGTTAAAGCCAGGACTGGTGATCCCTTCCTTTCCCTTTCCTTCCCTTGCCCCTCTCCTCCCCCCCTTCCTTCCTCTTCTTTATTACTCTACCCCTTATTCAAAATACACTGCTGAGTGCTTATACCAGAAGAGGGGACCAACATATGAATTTCCAGGCCAAGTGTGTAATTTACTATGTGGGATTTTGCAGAAGCTTTAACTTCTGTTGTTTCTTTTTGACCACAAGCAGCTGCACAGCTTCCATGTTCTGTGCACCTTTTGGAGTGGGACTTCACAATGAGTATGTATATTTTTGTAATGAAAGAACAAGGTAAAAAAATAATCAGAACTTGAACAAATGCTGAAGAGAGTGCTATTTCTGAATAGGCTGGAGAACATATTAGACATGCAAGGAGGATCAAGTAAGGGTACCAAGATTTCTGATGTTTGTTTCTAATACATCCCATTTCTTATTTTAGGTGAGTCACATGAACTAAGGAAATACTAATAAAATACTAAGGAAATACTAATAAAGGTATAGAAAACTGCAATCATTGAAGGAAAAAATAACAAAAATCAGAAAAAAGTCATTATCTCAAGTTTTAAAAGGAGGAAAATAAGAACAGAAAAAAAGTTGTGGAGCAGAAGACTTTAAAGGAAAAGAATATTTTAAATATTTATTTGCTCTTGTGACTCATGACCTTGACTCCATGACACAAAAGTAATTGTTTTTTAAAATCTGAATTATAAACTTTCTTCACCAGAGAATATTTACACATTCTGCCGTTAGTCTCCAGAAACTGTTCATTATAATCTAAAGGAGGAGAAAAAACTCTTTGCAAAGTTCAAAGCAGCTCTGGGTGTCAAAGGCAAGTAACCTGAAGGGTGCTTCCTTTTAAATGGCAGCTGCTGTGAATTTAGGATGCCTCATTTCTGCCATACAGTAGGAAGGAGGGTGCAAAGGAGAAGACAGGTATTTGTGGTTTTCTTCTTGCAGAAGGATCAAGGATTTGCACTTCATATGGCAATTCTTCTAACAAGTGTGATTATAACCCCATTTCAAGTTATTTAAAGAGAGAATTAAAATAATTTTTTGTCATATTGAACACTAATAGATTGTGATAATTTTGGAATATGTGTAGTACACTTTTAAATTTATTTTACTTGTGTCTAAATGTAGTTGCTATGGTTACAGTTTCAATTTTGCCTTAAAGACATAATGGTTTTTCATATCAAAACAAAAAGAAGGCAAAAGCAGATTACCAGGAAGAGCAATTTCACGTAACTTTTTTTTTGTTATAGTTCTCCTAATTTCTGTACCTGCTAGTATTGGTTAAAAAAGTTTTTGTTGGAAGCGTTTTGTTGTCTTAAAAATGCAGATGGATTGAAATTTTCCTAGAATTATTGAATGGTTTGAGTTGGAAGAGACCTTAAAAATTATCTAGTCCCAAATCCCTGTCATGGGCAGGGACACCTTTCACTAAACTCATTTGCTCAAAGCCCCATCCAACCTGGCTTTGAGCAGTTCCAGGGCAGCCACAACTTCCCTGTTGTCTTGGTTTGAATGACAGGTGTCTGCTAAGGAAGGCAGGAGCCCCCCTTGGAATGGAGAATATAACTCACCTCCCTCAGAATTATTATAACTTTGAAATTAAGGGGCTCTCAGGCCTTTAAATATATGGGAATAGGAATAACAGTTCTTTATTAGGAGAATTAAAATCAAAATGCAGTAATACAAAAAGCAAACCCCAGTGACAGAGTCAGAATACAACCTGACACTCTGTCAGTATGTTGGTAGCAGTCTGATCAAATGGTGGCTGCAGCCCTCCTGGAGTGGCAGGTTCTGTTGAAGCAGTCATCCTGTAGAAAGGTGCAGATTTCCTCTGTAGGTCTAGAGGTGCTGTAGATGGGCTTGGCCTTCCTCTTGGAATGCAGTGCAGAAAAGGCTACTTTGGTGTTCCAAATCTCAGATTTTTATCCAGGTAGGAATGCTTGTCTTGTCTCCTCCCCCTGGATAAAGCATCTCCCAAAGGGCTGATGTAAATTTATCAATCATGCAGTGAGACTCAATGGCCCATTAGCAGATGATACCTCCCTGGAGGGAGGATGGGTTGTGGAAAACATAAAGAAAACTGCCCCACCTGTTTTTTTAACAGCTTCCCCATTAACAGAGGATTATCACCACCCACCCCCACCACCTCCCCCCCTCCCAGTTTCAACAGATGGTGATAGAATACATTCTTCTGGTTACATCTTGCAACCCAAGACACCTGTACAACCTGTTCCAGTGCTTTGAGACTCCCATAGTCAAGAATTTCTTTTAAATACCTGATCTAAACCTGTGTTCTTTCAGTCTGAAGCAATTACCCCTTGTCCTGTCACTACATGCTCTTGCAAAAAGTCTCTTTTCTTGCAGGCTGCCTTTAGATATCCAGGTTTCTGATTTGCCAGGTCTCTGCAGGTCCTCCCTGCCTTCAAGGGAGTCAACAGCTCCTCCCAGTTTTCTATTGTCTGTCAGTCTGCTCCGATGTCCCTTCCAGTCCTGCATCCAAGTAATTTTTGAAGATGTTGAAGAGCACAGGGCCAAGGATGGAGCCCTGCAGAACTCCACTAGCAGTCTGAGGGCGACACCAGGCTAGGATGTTTCCTGGTCAATTTTGAACAATATTGTAATTTTTCATATAGGTTTAATTTTCTGAAGAGAAAAAATAATTTAGAAATAATTATTTACATATTTATCTATTCCCCTTCTGATAACTTTAAAATTTAAGCAACCACTATACTGCGACTATGGGCACACATAGGAAGTTGTTATACTGCAACCCATTAAACAAAAGGTCACACTTTGCCTTCAGCTGTCATTTGGGGTGTCAGCTTTCACCATGAAGCTATGGCAGGGCATCACATTGGGGTATTACTGGAGCTGCAAATTTCCTGCCTCTTTTCCTCTGTGGATTATTGCCCTCAAGTGAAGAGGAATTAAAGAACAAATTACTGCCAAGTTTATATTCCCATAAAAGTTGTTTCACATGTCCTTTCTCATCTGCCACCTTCCTGAAGTTTGTGACCAGCAACAAAGAATTAAACCAAAGGTGCTGAAACTAATGAAGATGAAATTTCAGGTATGATTACAAATACAAGATTTTGAAAGAATTGCTATTAATACTACACATTTAATAATTTCTTTGAAGAGAGAGAGAAATCAGAAAGTGGATACAAAGTGCTAAAGGAGTGTATTTGATGAACATGGGCAACTCCTGCTGCAGGAGAAGGAGTACACTCCTGTTGCTGGAGATGGTGTGAGAAGGAAAGAATTATTGTTCTCAACATCTATAGTCTCACACACTTTCATTGCTAAAATTGTGAAAATCAGAATTCCATGCTCTGATACAAGCTACAGGCACTTAAAGTTTGTTGTGAAACAAGGCTTCATTTCATGTTTGCTGCTTTTCCCAGGCTCAGAATATATTTTTGATCACTTGGCTTCTTTAGTTGATATTGCTGTGGGCTGTGAGCAAAAATGAACAGTCAATATTCACTTTAATAAGTAAATCTCCCAGGAGCAAGCAAATCATATTATAAACTCACTTGAACTAATGTTTGCTCTCAAAGCCCTTTTGGCAACAGTTGTTTATCCATAAATTCTTTGACCTTTCAGTGCTGCACAAATATATGGATCACCTGTAAGTACACTCAAATGTTGTGCTGAGATTTAACCAGCCCAAAATTTATGTTCGGAGCCCAGTGGTTTGGATCTATTGTAAAAACATTAAGAATAATTATCGTCTATGTGATGTACACACTGCAGTGACAATTGTGGGACACTGAATATTTTCAGCTGACATGAGCATTGTTGTTTTTGATGCCATTGCAGCGAGAGTGTCAGCTGAGGACCTGTGAATTTTATATATAAGCACACTTATCAAGTTATAAAGAATTGTCCTCTGTGCAGTGCAACTGTAATGCATATGGTGCATTCTGAATAACCTCTTCAGGTGGTGGATGTTAAATTAGTTTTTTCCCAAGGGGTCTGTTCCTGTTACCCCACCAATGGCTTTGGTCTGTCCCTGGCGAGCCGCTCCCTGTCCCATTGTACCTATCCCCGCGATGGGAACACTCCCGGACTGATTCATTTTAAAATCAGGGAAATCGGGGTGCTGGGCTCTCTTTTGCACCCCATTGAGAAGAATAAACATCTCTGCAAAAGTGCCTTTTCGTACCTTTGCTTCAAGCCTCGGCTCTGGGTGTCGGGAGCCCAGAGAGCAGAGCGCCTCTCTGCTTTCTGCCGCTCAGGGGCCGATTGCAGCCTGCGAGCGGCTGCGCCCGGCTGTGCCGCGGGGGACGAGGCCAGCCGGGCACACGGACCAGTAGCCACAACCTGTGTGATATTATCCAGGTTTTTTTTTGGACATTGCTCTACTAAAAAAAAAAAAAAAAAAAAAAAAAAAGTGAAAGTAAAAAAATCCATGTCAACAGAACAGCAAAGTTTTAAATTCTTGGAGCAAAATTGTGATAGCAATGAAAGCTATTATTATACTCAATATTAAATAGGATAAAATTAAAAGATGGTTTTCCCTCTTGCTCTGTTTGTTTAACACAGCATAATATTTTAGCTTATAAACCTTGAAGATTTTATGTGTTTCCAGTATAATATTGAGTAATCGGCAGTCATAAAGAAACATAGAATATGACATAGGAAGACATTCTTTCTAAGATTATTTACTACTGAAATATATTGTACTGTAAAAGGTAATGTAGTATATTACGTTAAAATATATATGCCTTATACTTATTTAAGTACACAAAACATATATACTATTGGACATATAGAATAGGTGCTTACAGTGTAATCACTTTGACCTAGTTTTTAACCTTATGGTTCTAAGTCCCACTTTGTTACACTGCCTGTCCTAACTGATGTTATTTCTGGAAAGCTCTGCCTAAGGGTCTCTTAAAGCAATTTTACTTATCAGCTCAATATAGATTTTACAGTAATGAGGACAAGAGATTTCTGAATCTGTGTAAATGGATATGTATTGAAATCTGTGACAAGTCTGGTGTTATTTAGAATGTATTCACCAAGAATTTTGATTTTGCAGCAATTCTTCTAATTAGTGCAATGTCAGCATGGCAGATGAGAGTGTTATGCCATGTTTGGCCTATCCACATCTCGTTAACTTTTACAGATATTTGACAATCTTTTTTCAATATCCAAGAAATCAAATAAATGTTAAAGTTTATATTAATGAGAAACACCCCTCTCCTTCAACTCCTCCTTTACATTGAGAGCATTTAAATTACTCAAAAATCTCAAACTGAGAGATAATATGCATCCAAACATGACAAAGGAAAGCAAGGATGGAGTATATGCTGATGTTTCATATATATATATATGGAAGATCTTCAGGCACAGAAAACATTTCCTCTGCTGAAATTAATACTATTTTTGTCTCTAAAAAAGTAGAATTTGCACATATTCCAGGGTTTCAACCTAACTTTTGACACATCACTTGAGGAGGCTAAATCAAGAGTCTAACTGATGCAGGACTATCTGCAGACAGTGTCAAGTTGGAGAGTCAGCGAGTTCCCAGCATCATTTCAGACCCAAATTGTCCTTGGCATTTCCCCTGTCTCCCCACTTCAGCAATGTACAGCAAACAGAGTCTGAACCCAGACCTCAGGATCCATCCTCTTCCTCTAAACAACCTGTTACAATTTTCATTTTGATAGGAGTTTATGGGGCTCATTTACTTCATGCAATTTTTTACAGATGTCAAGCTAGTCAATAAATGAGTGAAATAGCATCAGAGAAATAAAGCTCAGTCTCCCAATTAAAAAGAAAAACTATTCTTGCTGTTGAATAACTGTGCTGACAGCTGACCAGTTATACAACCCTACACTTGTATCTGACTTCATTTAAAAAAAAAAAATAAAAAAAACAAACACAATCCAAACCCCCTATTTATTATTTGATGCTTACTTAAACTGTAAGGAAAAAAAATCTGAAGTAACTGCTCAATATATAGTCTTTCTTTGCACTTTGGTAAAAGATTTGATTTTCAGCAAATTTTGATTACTCACCTCAAGTTAAAGGTTTTTTCCGAGGCATCTGCTGTAAGTGGCCCTAAATATATATATATATTTGTTCCAATAAAACTTTTTCTACTCTCTTGTTTACTCCTTTTCTAATTTTATCTCTTTTTTTGTTTGTTTGTTTAGAATTTCTGTTTCCTTCCTACAGCTTTCAATTTCAGACAGCTCTTCTCTTTGCTAGGTTCTTCTGTTCCTGCTCTCAGGCTGACTATGGGAAACAAGCAGATCTTTGTGACTTTAGTCTCCAACCACTCTCAGTCCTCAGGCCAAAAACTTGTAGATCCGTTAATATCTTTTGCTCCTGCAATCACAGCGTGTTTGTCCTTAGCTCTGATGCACTACATACTTGGGGCTATCTTGTCTCACTGAGAAAAAAACCCACTGGAAATCTTTTGACAAATGGACAGATTTCAGAGGCTCTGTCAATTTGGATTATGGATTTATATTTTTGTTGGTTTAATTTTCAGGGTCTGCAACAAGACTCAGATTTCTACATTTTCTTGGTAATCTCATTTAGACAATAACCACCTCAATATTTACCTAAGGAAAGGTAATCAGAATCCTATACTGTGCCTTGCTCCTGGATTATAGTGAGTGAAATAAACAAGTTCTATATCATACGGCAAAATTATAAAATACATTTCTATGTCATCTCCCATCCCTTCCCAAACTGCTACTTACTCAGATACTTAAAATTAAATCACTTGAGAAAAAAAGACTTTCTAAGATCATTCATTATATGTTGATATTTTCTCCCTAGTCAAGTCTAAACCAAGTAATTATTTCTTTTCTTCCCATCATTTCTATTGTTCCTTGCATTCCAAAGCTCGTACCAGGCCTATTGCCAAGATCATCATATGTGTTACATCTTTTTTTTTTTCCCTTCAGTCTTTCTTCATCTTTTGTGAAGTTCACAGAATGGGTAAGTTTGGAAGGGTCCACAGTAGGTTATCTTGTTCAGCCTCCCTGCACAAACATGCTCTTCCCACAGCACATGGCCCAGGATTGTGTTGAGATGTTTCTTGAAGGTCTCCAGTGAGGGACACTCCACACCCTCTCTGGGGAGCTTGTTCCAGTGCATGGTCACTGCACAGTACAGAAGTTTTTCCTCATGTTCAGGGGGAACTTCCTACACATCAGTTCTTGCCCATTGCCCCTTGTTCTGCTGCTTGGCACCACCATGAAGAGCCTGGATCCCTCCTCTGACACCCTCCCTGCAGTTACTGACAGTGATGGAGTCCCCTCTCAGTGACCTCTTCTCAAGGCTGAACAGGCCCAGCTCCCTCAGCCTGTGCTGGTAAGAGAGATGCTCCAGTCCCTTTACAGTCTTTGTTTCCTCCTCTGGTCCTTCACCAGGAGCTCCACATACCTCTTCTACTGAGGAGTCCAGAACTGGACACAGCATTCCAGATCCCTCTCTCTGCTCAGCTGTATTTGCTGAGCAAGCAGCTCTCTTGGCACCAAAATTCACACTTTTTCTTTAAATATTTCTGTCTATCTTTATCTTTAAATCTTTTTCTCTTTAATTTACCTAATGATTAGGAAAAAGGCTAAGAACTTGTCTCTTATTATTGGTCACATTCTTCAGAGCCAGGAGTCCAGAAAAATGCATTTTATCCCAGTCTCTGGGATCCTACCACAAGTCTGAGGAGAAGAAAGTGTTCTAGATCTGAGGACTGCATTGCAAGATGGATAGAGTCTCTTTCTGCATCCAGTAAATATTGTGAACTAAGAAAAAATATTTCTTTATTAGATATGAGTTTTTATATTTTTGCCTAAAGAATAAAAGAATCTTTTTATTTGTTTGTTTCTGGCTCAAAAAATAGTGTTTATTTCTGCAATAAATTACTTATTGTGAATCATGTATTGTCCACTTCTTTCTGCATGTTAGGTAGAGGGCTTTCACAGGCCTTGAAATCTGCTTTTGACTTCAAGAAGGTAGAACACACTTGCAGTGGTACCAGTGTCTGAAAAAAATTCCTTGGTATTCTTCTTCCTTCAGAATGCAGAGAGATCTTTATTTTTCCTTAAGACATTTTTGAGATATCTATAATTGATCTAATTTTTAGATGGAATAAACAAAATAATTACCAGCACCTTGGAATTTTTACCTGAGATTTTGAATGAGACTGGATGCAATGAGTTAATGAAAAGCAAGACTTCCAAACTTTCTTAATGTAACCTATGATACTGATTATTACAGGAATTATTTTTCCAAGCAAAGACTATTCTAACAAAGAAGAATCACAGAATTATAGAATATTTTAAGATGGAAAAGTATTCTAAGATTATTGAGTCCAACCATTAACCTATCAGCACCAGGTCCACCACTGAACCATGTTTCATGTAGTGCCATGCCTACACAAGTTTTTAATTACCTCCAGGGATGCTGACTCAACCACTTTCCTGGACAGCATGTTCCCAATGCTTGACAACACTTTCTGTGTTGAAAGGTTCCTAAAATCCAATGTAACCTCCCCTCGACTTGAGGCCATTTTCTCTTGTTGTTTTGCTTGATACTTTGGAAAAGAAAGTGGCCTTCACCTGGCTGCACCCTCCTTTCAGGGAGTTGTAGAGAGTGATAAGGTCCCCCTGAGCCTCATTTTAACCTCCAGGTTAAACAACCCCAAGTCCCTCAGCTGGTCCAGGCCCTTCACCAGCTCCATTGCTCTTCTCTGGACTTGCTCCTCAATGTCCTTCCTGACCTGAGGGGCCCAGAACTGAACACAGCATTTGAGGTGTGGCCTCCCCAGTGCTGAGTACAGGGGGCAACCCCTGCCCTGGTCCTGCTGGCCACACGATTGCTGACACAGGCCAGGTGTCACTGGTTTTCCTGGCCACCTGGGCACACACTGGCTCACGTTCAGCTGCTGTCACCAGCACACACAGATCAAGTTTTCAGGGTCTGACTGGATGTTAGCAAACTTCAGACTACTGCAATTTCCTGAAGAGTGTTACTCTTGACAAATATGCTTAAACTGAATAATGAAATGCTGCCCTTTTGGACCCTGTGGTTATTTTAGAATAAAAGATGTCCCAATCACAGACATTAAATACCCACTGCCAGAAATGTACTATTGTTGAAGAAGAAAAAATTCTGTTCCATCTCAGGTCCAGCAGTGTTAATAATGCTCTAAAACTCTGTTTAAAAAAACCCCAAACTTTTAGAAAGTTTTTTTTTTTTTTTTTTCAGAGTGGTTATCTGACTAAATTGAAAAATAATGAGATGCTGGTATCTAATTATCTAAATAGATAACAAAGTTGAAGTTAAGGTCACTTTGCCCTATTGTGTAGATAAAACTCAAAAAGCCAAGTCATTTTAGAATAATAATCCATCACTTAAATAAGAATAAGTGGTGGTTTGTGTTTAATTTGGTTTTTTCATTTTTTATAGTCTGGAATTCTAATAAGTGACTAGTTAATACAGAACTTTTAGTTTAGAAAGAAAAGAAAGAGCAATTTTTGGGACATTTCTTCATGCACTGAGAAGTTGTGTTTTAATACAATTTCACCTTTTATGTTCCTCAAGTAGGATGGGACCACTCAGCAAATGGACATGGCTCTGCTGTCTCTGAATAATCAAGATCATTTCAAAAACTAAAATGAACAAATTCATAACTCAAAGATGAAAAAATAATGTAAAAGGAACAGAAGACTATTTAATTTTTAATAACAGCAACAGTAAGAATATTCATGGCAATAATAATATGCAATTCAATATCTTTAATAAATGTTCTTCATTCAAAGACTGTGAATGAGAGAAAGTCAATTTGTCTAAGAAATGGAACACACGTTATTAGAATATTGTGGAATTTAAGAGTATTTCACAGAGTGGAACTGGTTGTGGTTTCAATATTGCAGGGTTACAATCCCGTGAACTATCTTCTAGTGACAAGTAATAATCATCTTCCAAAAGTTAACACATCAAAATTAAAGCAAAAGAGAAAAATTGTATTTTCACTACATTTTTTCATGATGTATCAATCACTTTCATGAAGTTTTCAGTTTTCAATGTCCAAATTTTGTGCAGCTGAAATTGTAGAAATCTGCATAAGGACTTTGGAAGTATTCTGGGTCAGTGGTGAGATTCTTTTAGCCTGATATTCTGTCTCTGGTGGGGCATAAAAAGATGCTGTTTAGGTAACACTCAGAAGCTTGGCTGCTTCCTATGGCCTGCCTCCTCCTGCTGACCCTGCAACCAGAAGGGATGTGGCTGGGCTGCTGGTGGGTACAGCCCTCATCCAGACCTTCCATCCTGAGCTTAGGGATAGGCCATATGTTCACTTAAGCTTTTTGGAAGTGGCTGCTGTTGTTTATGACTCCTGGCAGCAAGTTACAGAAGTTATCTATTAACAGGTCAAGGAAGTGACATTTGATATCTTAAAATTGCTTCATTCTTATTTTCTCAAGTGGCTCCAGTTCCCATACTGTGAGATTTGATAAATAACACTAGTGTCTATTTCAGCTTTTAAAAAGAGTCTTAACTGTGTGTCCCCACAGCTGTGTCCTTTTTAACTGAATCACTCAACTCCTGGCTGGTTCTCTCCTTGCCCCTTTTGGTCCCTTCTATAAACCTTTAGGACTATTTTGAGGTGTAGGGATGAGAATTGTACACAGCACCTAAAATATGGGAACAGCAAGTTTTCTATAGTGGAAAAACTGTACCCTCTGTCTTAGTCTCAGCACCTTCCTTGATAACTCCCTGTTTTTATGCTGTTTTATCAGGGATGGAAGCCAATGTCATTGTGCTGTAGTTCTCAGTCTCCCTAACATTCCTCTGTCTAAATGGGAATTATATAGGACCCTCTAAGTAATCCAGCAAAGCAATTGTTTGCAATGGCAAGTTACACACTTTGCATCTCATTAAAAGGATTTAAGACATTTTGCTTTGTTTGATAATTCCTGTATATTTTCTTTGAGTTGCCTAGTCCCTATTACCTATCTGCTATAAAAACATTCAGTGCATGGAGGAATCTGTCCAAAAAATCAGTTAAGAACCAACACAAAGGAATTCTGGAACTTCTGTGCTAAAGCCTTATCACATCTGAGCTAACCTTTGAAATGTTTGCAATAAGGTATTATATTTAATACGATTTTTGGTTTTGACATATTCACGTAATTTTTTATTTAGTTTATTTTCAATATGTTAATCCATTTTTTAGCCTGCCTAATTTCCTTGCATTTTGACTATCCATGTTTTTAGACTTTGCTTTTCTTGTTCTTAGCAATAAGGTATGCTTTTACTTTGTCTCATGTATCTATTTAATTATTGCTCAAAATAAAGCACTTATGTTCCTGTCCAGAGGTTCACTGGCATTGCTTTGTCTTTCTTCAGAGAATATACTGTCAGTTGTTTGAGTTTTTTTTATCCTTTCTCATAAATGAATATTTGATTCAGGATCTTCTACAAACACTGAATCTAAATTTTGATTTCTACAGAACATTTCCTTAGCCCTATTTACTGCTGAATGTATTTTGAAGTTTCTAGATTAGGGTCTTCAGGTATCTAAGGTCAAGTTTGGATGTGAAGACACTATACTGGATCTCAACACAGTATTTCTCATTTCATCACTTTAAACACCCACTTAACACTTCCTCTGAAGAAAGCAGTTTCTGGATTGTTAGTTCAGTGGCAAGTACAAAATGTGTTTGTAGGTTTTTTGCCTTCAAAAGCTAGAAAAAATTATGTACATAATTTAAATTTTAATTCTTTTTGACTATGGATTTGACTATTGAAGATGCTCTTATCAGCCCTGTGATGGAGTTCTCATGCTTTCTTTGTACCTGCTGATACATCAGCTCCCTGCTTGGCTGCCCACCGACAGTCATTAGAGGAGTAAGTCTAGTCATAAAGAGAATGACTCTGTGAAGGGAAAGGAGGCTGGAGCCTTTGGGAAGTGCACCTGAGGCTACCAGTGGGAATCACAGAGCTGTGAGAAAGACTAGCAAATGAAATGTAAATTAATTATTTTTCCTGTAGTCATGAATTAAACCAGTCAAAGCAGAGGGTTTTCATCTTACTAGAGCTAAGAGGAAGTTTAAATCTGATTTGATTTTAATGTGAAGTATATTTAATTCAGATTTACATCTATACAAACAGCTGTGGGTTTTCTTCCTGGTGCCAGTCCAACCTTTGACCTTTGGAGAGTTACAGCCAGAGGCTTGTCTTCCTTACAAGTAAATTCTTTGTGCTTTTAATTGTGAAGCAATATGGCCCTAGAGGTTTGAGTAGATAACAAAAGTGGGGTTAAATGTACAGCTAAGTATCCCTTGGAAAGGAAAGGTGAATGCACTGCCTTAAACCTATCTCCATCTTGAGAAAACATGAACTTGATTGTCTTCAGGGTGAACTCTGAATACCTTGCAGAGCATTCAGCTCTCAGTGTCAGCCATAAAGGGAGCTGCAAAGCCGATGTGTCCCAACAGTGGAGGATGGCACCTTTCAGTCTCTGCAGCTCAGGAGGGTCAGCTGAGGATCTGTAGTTGAAAAGAACTGATCTGCTTGGCTCTAAGAGATATTTAAATGCCAAAGGACTGCCAGAGGTCCACTGGGCACAGTGGCGCAAGCATACAGAATCCTTCTGGACATTTCATCTTCTGTGATACTTTAAGGAGTGGTGCTTGGTATCACACACTCAAAATGTATTTTTTCACATAAAACTCTGTTGATTGATGTTTGTTTAGTAGGCATGAAATATTATTTAAGAGCAACATCCAAAGAATCAATCAGTGAAGAAAAGCAATCTTTTAATACTTTCCATATCTTTAATTATGGGCCTTTCCATGTGACTGGTGGGATAAATGCCCAAAGTAGAGAGGGTAATGACTTCTGCCACTGACTGTTTTTGATGCTGCTTAAAGAGGCTGGACAGCATTAATGAGCAATGCCTTGGGGGAAGAATTGGCAAGAGAATTATTAGTCTTTTATTTTCTGGGTAAGCAGGAAGACAATTCTTAGTTTAAGGAGATCAATATTGATGAATGCTGATTTCACACTGAAGTAGTTTCAGAGCATGGAGATTAAAGACAAGACAAAATATATTCATTAAAAATATGCATGGAATCATATGAAATACTGAAATAGAAAACAGAACAACATACTAAATGCAGGACAAGTAGGTAGATATCTATGTGAAATATAGGGGTTTATTTGTTTTTTCCCGCCATTATTACATTCTCAATGGTTTAGATTTCTTCAAAGGTTAATGTGTATAATATTTCAGTTTTGAAAATAAAATTGCTTTCTATCTCCTTTTTGCAAACCAGGCTTGTGAAATACAACATGAAAAAAGGCAATGCTTCTTAATAATTTCTGTAAATGATTCAAATTTATTTTGTGCTCTGAGATTTGTTTACATACACAGTAGACTTTATATAAAGTACCAAGACTGTTTTAAATGTTTTGAACTTTATGACTTATATTTTTTGGACCCTTGACTAAATTCTGCTTTCATTTATGTTCAAGCTTCTTCTTTTTTTTTTTTTTTTTTTTTTTTTTTTTTTTTTTTTTTTTTTTTTTTAATGGGGCCTGATCTAAGCTTAGTGGAATTAAATACCTCATAAAATATGACTAAATGCCTCTATCAACAACTAAAATCAATTGATTCAGTGTTCAACATATGGTATTAATTGAAAAGGCATGTTTTTTGTTAATTTTGTTTCAATTTCCTGCTTAAATTTCCTGATAAAATTTGTGTCAAATTAGAACAGGAAAACCAACATTTATTTCATAGATATCTAGAAAATTCTTTCCTAGGTTAACTGCTAATAAAACTGATGAGAACTGATATTGATAGAAAAGCACATGCTACAATACCAAAATTCTCCATCTTTATAGGAATTTGAATTTACAATTTTAGATTGAGCCAATATCTGGTTTGGGGACATTATAAAATGTATCTTTGTGGACCATGAAACAATTTTGGTGTTTTGGGGATAGAGAGAGAAACAGCTAGAAGATACTGATTGCTTCTTCAGAAGCTCTATATTTTGTGGCACAGCAGAAGCCAATATATAGATGCTATATTTTAATGATGAATTCAAAACTCATGCAGTAACATGAATAGTTGTCAGAAATAAGCTTAGGTAACTTAAATGGAAGCACTGGAACAGGTATATTTTGACAGGGTACTTGATAAAGAATGTTGACATTAAAATGAGAGACAAGGTTCAATAGTTATTGAATTTGCAATCATTGGTGTTCAATTAATTTTAGAAAGCTCAGCTACAACAAAGGAATATAAATGTAGGCCAAAACTTGTATTAATCCTAAAATATCATAAATTTCTTAATGTACAAGAAATTTAAATAGTTAAATTGGAATTTCATTATTACCCTAAAGTATGATGCAAGACCAGACAATCTGTGTACAGCATCATTACAAAAGTAATTTTGAAGCGACTGCACGTTTAATAACTATTGTATCTAGCTGAAAAATCAGATCCATTACATACATGATTTTTTTTTCCTATAAGGAGGATGCAATTTGCTTATCATATAGTGATATTGCCCCTAAGGCCCGTATTTCAAGTGTCACTTGGTATAGCATCATATTACATAGTTGTGAACTATAAGTGGTGTAGAAAACATTAAAATGTTATCCCACATTAAGCAGCTCTCTTAAGATGAGTTTTAATATGTAATGATTGTTGAAAACAAATACTTGTGTCCTCTCTCCCTCTTAAGAGAGATACAAAAAAAAGCCCAATAATATTATTTGGATTCTGTCTTTTTACTTTTTTTCTCCTCCCTCCAGGGGAAGAGCTTTTCTGGGACCTGATAGATAACATGCTTTTTTTTTTTTTTTTTTTTTTTTTTTTTTTTTTTTTTTTTTGCTTAAAAGTCACTCAAAAAATACAGTAAAGAGAAGAGAATGATAAAATGTTTCTCTTTGTAAATTTGTATCTGATAGATCACTGTAGAGATCAATGGATGGGTAATGTGTCTACTCTGTCTACTCATGCATGACTTAATGATCGAAAGCAGACTACATAAGGCAAAATGCTGGGTAAGCTGGCTTGGCTAAACTACTTTTTTCTCACCTTGATTTTTCAGTTCTTGACGTAGCTGCAATATGTCTTGGAGGCAATGCATCTACTGCATTGCTGTACAGAAAAAAAATCTTGTTACAGGCTGCAAGTTACTCATCTGAACTTCTCTAATTTTCAGGCGTTTGGAAAATTTGCTAGGACAGTGGATTCTTGATTCACTATATGGCAATGACAGCTTAAAGACGCTTGCTTTTTTACATGAACACACAACTTGAGAATGCATCACTCATTCAGAGTGATGCATTCATTTCAGAACTTCCTTTCTTGCTCTGAAATATGGTCCTTGATGATGACAAGGCAGCATTTTGGTGGGACAACAAAAATAACTTTCACTGATGATGCCTAATTTGTATATTCTGTAGGAAATTACACTCCTTTGACTTCCATGTTAAATATCATCTATATGTCACCTTCGTTTCTAAAGGAAGGAGCAGTTTTAAAAACAGTCAGTATGGCTCATGACCTTTAAATGTCTCAACTAACTGCTGTACAAGTACTAGAAAATTTTATTACATTTATTTCACAAGAAAGATATTTAAATACAATTAGATGTAACAAGGCATTTACAAATGTAAAACTCAGTTTTCTAAATCACGATGAGCTCTATCTGCATATATTAGAAATGTATTTTATTTAGAACCACAGGCTAATAAACAGAAGAACAAAAATTTCATTATATGAAGGTCATTGGAATGAGCTTTATATAGTCTTGGAGCTGAATGGAGGGTGAAATCTAAATGTAGTTGTCAAAAATATATAATATTTTTCTACTACATATAATTGTGTTTATTTTCAGTTTACATAAACAGGCTGAAGATAACGTGATGGACTGTTTATAATAGCACAGTAGTTTAATCAGTGCCATATTTAATAAATATAGTTTAGCAATTTGCAGCATGTGAATTTAAAAGGACTTTGCTCTGTAGAAGAACACAGGGACTTAAGCCTTCATAGTCATTAATATATCTGGAACATTCATCTTCTGAAGACAGTCTATACAAGAAAAATGAAAAATAGTATTTAATTTTAGTACTATCTGTCAATCTTCCTCTTTTTAAGTTAATAGCCTTTTTTGCCATCTTTGAAGATGGTTTATTTCTGATTTTCTTCTTGGTATGCTTTTGCTAAAATTGTATTATAATTGTTCTCTTTTCAAAGGTACCAAGTCTTCTTTTCTAAAAAAGTAGAACTTAGATCTGAGCTGGTTTGTATTTATCTGTCTTATTCTCTGACCTTAAACAAATATTGGAGAAACCTGTTTTCTTCTCAGATGTGTTCTTTCTATAGCTGCCTGCAGAGCTGTTGCAAGGTGGGTAGTAATTTGAAGAGTTGCCTGAATGGACGGACGTTCACAATTTCTGCCCTGCAAGTATTTTAACCAATGGATGTGATTTCTTCAGGATATTTTTAAGGACAGTACTGACACCAATATGTGGAGACATCTGCTATCCATATGTTCACATGGCCACCAGACCTGCAGTAAGGGTCCAAAGATTGCTGTCCTGGTGGTTAATTAATTAATGAAATAAGGGTCCCTTGCACTGCTTTTTTATATCCTGCCAATATATTTGGTAAAGGTATCATGGACATGCTAAATGATTAAACTTTGTGATCTGTCAAGATACAATATCCTTGAACAGTTGACATCTGTCTGCACTCCTGGTCACCTGCACACCAGGTCATTTCATTCCCCATTAGTACCAAGAAAAATTTATTTCTTTATTTCAAATGTACTGAAATTTAAATAAAATTTAATGTCATATATTTGCACTGCAACAGCAGGTTGGAGCCCCACTCATGGTAAAATACTTTTTCTATAAACTCAGAACAAAAAGAATTAATGTGTTACAGATGTGGAATTCTACAGAAATAGTTTTGGATTTTTAAGCATACACATGAGGTTAATGTTTCAGTTTTCAAGTATAAATATACTGTGTCTGACTGGGATGGATTTAATTTTCTTCATAGCATCCTGTATCATAGTGTGACTTGTATGTTTGTGAGAAAAATAGCATTAATAGCACATGAGTGTTGTGTCTGTTGTACTGCTTGCAGAGTGTCAAGGCTTTCTCTCTTTCCTCCCTGCACCAGGGAATATGCTGGGGGTGAGTAAGAAGATGGGAAGTGTTGCAGTCAGGACAGCAGACCCCAGTGATCAAAAGGAATATCCCAATCCATATGATACTGTGTTCAGCAATAAAAATTCAGGGAAAGAAGAATAAAGCAGGGACACCGAAGGAGGAAGGTCTTTAATTTCCCAAGCAAAAATTACGGATGCTGTAGCCCTTCTTTTTGTACTTGATTAAGCATGTGGCTTGATGGGAAGCAGACAGTGAATTTCTTCTTCTTTTCTTGTGGAAAAAGCTTCCCTTCACCTGCTAAACTGTCTTTGTTTCAACCCATGGGTTCTCTTGTTTTGCCCTTACGTTCTCTCTCTGATTCTGCTGTAGAGAGTGAACAAGCAGCTTGGTGAGGGTCTTAGCTGTCAGCAATCATCAGTCCACCACAACAGCCTACTAAATTTTGATCAATGAAGCTTTAATGCTCATGTACCTAAATCAGATGATTCCATGGATTATGGTAATTATTAATTCTGTCATGAACCAGGCAGAACTTAACTTCTGTCTTCCCTGATGACACAAAACTACATCACCACTGATTGATGGAGATAACCTGCAATGACAATTATAGTATCTGCTAGAAAGTTTGAAAAAGTCACTCTCATTTTCACATATTTAAATATATTGCTTGTTGAATTTTATTTTGTTTTTCTTTGATGCTTACTAATTTTAGCCAAGATTGTGCTACCCTGAAACAGAAATATACTGAAGTAGGCAATAGAAAGGTACCTTCTTGATATAATTCTGCCAGCTATAAAGGAAGAAAAACAACATTCATTTGCCTAAAGCGTTCTTGTGCAAGTGTTTCTTATATGGCAGCTGGAATAAAAATTATGTTTTTTGACATTGCAGGGTTGGTTGAATTGTAATTACAAAGCTTTCTGTAACAGGCTGCTGGAACTAATGGATGGATAGATATCATAAAGAACTAATACTGAGGTTTTAGAAGGGATTTGAGAATCCCATCAAAAGCAATAGCCTTAATCATTCACAATAACATTGCATTAATTATTTATAGAGATAATCGGTAGTCAAAATTGCTCACATTAAATATTAATCATAAGCGTACATGAAATCCTGTTGTTTGTGACAGGCACACTAACCCTGTTTCTCAAAACATTTATGGTGTTTTTATTTATCTGCCAAAATAAATAAGAAACATTTCAACTGTATTTTGTTAAAAGATACTGGAAAATATTAACTTCGGAGGTTGTGTTTTATTTACAAACACTATTATTAGAAATAGGACAATATTATGGGAAAGGCAGAAAACTGTTGGGAGGATATAAAAAAATTCTTATTTTAATATAAGGATTTCTGATGCTCCAAATTCAGGCTCCATACAAGCTGAAAGACACAACTACCTTCCTGACATTCAACACAGGTTTGACACCGATATTTTCTGTTCAGCAGAGTTTGGTCTTGTGTTACTTTGTGTGTGCATGGTACTTTTGCTTTATCTGATAAACTAGAAGTGTTCAGCTGTCTGAAGTTTTCCATTCTGGCAGCAGTTTTCTTGTAAGTCTAAGAAAGAAAAGCTTTCCAGCTTTCATGTGGCTGCCCATGTAATGCAGGGCAATGCCATGGTACCACCTTGAAGTCACATCTTTCCAAACTCCCACCTGAGTTATCACTGGTGAGGCAAAGTCATAAACACCAGAAAACACAATCAGAAATTTTTATTTTTGCATATTTTTTGTGAGAGGTAGGATTGGAGAAGGACTATATCTTGATATCCACATAAGAATTAGTATATTTTTTTTCTCATTCTAATGACATTTGAGAGAATTTTCTGAGGCTGAAAAATAATAAATATGCTAACAGAAGATAGCAATTTTCTCAGTGGGTATTAAACATACATAAACTTTAATATTTAAACATACAAAAAATATCCTTATGGCGTGCCTGTAATAGCAATTAAAGTATAATTTTATTTCTAAATTGTAAACATGGCACGTATGAAATTGCAATTGATCATATGTATTATGAGCAACAGCTTTAGTTGTTGCTTTGTAGCTTAATTCAACAGAAGACAAATATTATAGTAATTACTGTGAGCATAACCTAATGGTCGATGGGATGAACAGGAGTGTTTCAATCATTTTCAGTGACTTCTGGACCCTGTAGGAATTCTGCAACTAAATATGCCTGTCCTGTGTTTGATGGCACTATGCGCCTGTGCAGGTATTTAAATTAGTGGATTTTAAACACATGGACACACACAAAAATAGTTGGAGAGTAATTTTTAGTGCAAGAACAGTTTCCAAAGTTTTTCAGACAGCTAAAGGTTTTAAGTGTTTTTGATCAACATCATATACACTTGAAAAACTAAGTAATTGAACACAGATGAAAGTTACAAGTCTCTAAAATACATAATTTTGGTTGTTGTGTAATTCTACATCAAGAAAAAAAGCAATGAACAACTCATGTATATTATTGGAGTTCTAAATGTGTAAAGTTTTTCATCAATTCTATGGTCTTTTAAAAACACATGGCTGGATTTATTTCAGAAATAAAATTAGTAGTCTTGGCCTACTCAACCAAAATATGTAAGATTTGTTGTTGTGATGTGTTTGTTTCAGTTTCCTAGTTTTTGTATTTGTATGTTATTTACAGTTCAATTGTTAATGGCTCATTCCAATGTACGCCCATGTTTTTCCCAAGTTAGTCTATCCCTACTGTTGTATCCACACCCAAAGTTTCCTTAACTGGTAAACCCGCCCTATGTTCCAGCTCCTTCCTGTCAGTCAGTGTTTCCCTGCCCAGCTCCTTCCCATCCATCACAGTTGTCCCATCCCCTGTTCCAGACCCTTCCTTGTCAATCCTCCCTCCAGCCTATCCCTGCACAGTTCCTCCCCTTGGGTGTCACCCAAACCTCGATGCCCCATTGGCCCACGTGACCCCAGTCCTCCCTCATTAGTTCAGGATGTTGTCAATATCACCTTGTATTCCTCCCCTCTCCCTACCTTATTGGTTTTAAGTTTGTGTCCACCCCTGGGATCCTCCCCCTATAAAACCCCCTGCACACCCAGTTCTGGGTCTCTTCATCCCTGACCCTCTCCGAGGAAATAAACCTTTGGGAATCATACGAAGGATCCCTCTCTGGTTTTTGCTCTAATCCTCGACATGTCTCTCACTTTTGTGCTACAGAGAGCAGTCTTGCTGCCAGGGGATCCAGCAGCCACTGCCTTATCTCTACCTGGGGCTATTCCAGACCAGGAGAGACCACTCTGGGCACAGTCCGAGACCAGGGCTAGCTGGGGAACACTCTCGAGCACTGTGTCAATTTGTGTTTAAATGGAATTTAAAATTTTAAGAATCTTCATATGAATCACATTTGAATTACAGAATTTTGTCAATAGCATGGTGTTTTGTTATACATATTTTTAAAAGATCTCTTCATCGTAATCCTGACTGGGTAGGCTACAGTAATTTTTTAAAAAATTATATATATATGTACATATATTATGAAGTAAATGTTCTCAGTTTATCTATGCTGATCTACCAGGAAAGGATAACAATCCTCAAATTAAAGCACATTCTTACACCAATTATAAGATAGTTCTGAGTCTAAAGAGGTCTGAAGCACCAAGGCATGTGCTTTTTGTGACCCCTGCATGGACTATGGTGTGGTTCATACATCAAGGGACAAAAACTGAGGTGCAGAAGTTTGGAATTAGCAAGGAGACATTGAAAAACACCTGGAAAAAAATCAGAAGCTGAAAGAAATGGAGGAGTATTTTTTATGTACTTCTACTGTTTTCCTCTGCTTTTGTTTACATGCATGTTCCTAAATAAAACACAGCAGAGACTGACATGAATAATTCATACAAGGTGATCTGGGTACCAATGTGTTTGTGTAGCAAGTAATCACAGAAAAATATGAGTGAACATCTACAGTTGTTATCTCTGTGTTGTATCTGCAGAATAAAATTCCATAATCAAAGAAAAATTGAAACAATTACATAAAACATGCTGAGAAAAATGAGGGTAGAAATTAAAAAAAAAAAATCACAATAGCAACAGGGCCTCTGAGGTAGGAATAAGAATGCAGTTGTCAAATCACTCATGGGAAACTATTGTAGAATATTGGAAATGTTTTGTCAACTTTCAGACAACACTGAAACACATCAAGTAGAAGCTGCAAAAATAACTTTCTCTCTAGAACTGCAAAAGTGAAAATTTTCATTTTTTAGGGCAGAGGCAGCAATTCACATTAGCATCTAATGTGTTTGCTAACTAGGGTTTAGTGTATCATTGCCAACAGCTAGCAAAAAAAGTCTTGTTGATTCTTCCTTTCATGAGAAATGTCAGTTCCATCACTGACTGGTCTGTTGAAGTTTTTGACTTTTCAAAGTCATAACTGAACAGAAAAGAAGGACTGATACAGCCTGGGTCTACAGAGATCCTGCTCTGTAACCACCACAGTAACAACTGTGTGCCTTTTCTTCATACTTTTCTGTTATGGGGAAAGCATAAATCTACCACTGGTGTCTTTGTCACACATCTGAAGAAGTATCCCTAGAGAAGAGTAGAACATTTTCCATATAGTATTGAATACTATGAATGAAGGAGTTTTTATAGATGGTTTAACAGCTGAACTGAATACAAATTTAGAACCAAAGCTTAATATTTGAATGAATTCTTTTTATGTGAGCTTTATAAAAATACTAAATTTGAAACAGAAGTTTTGTAAAATCTTCAAGTTACATCCATAAAATGTGTACTTGAAAGCCTTAAACACTGTAAGAATATTATTTATCTCATGCAATAAGAATTTTTTCAAATGTTAGAAACTCAAATTAATTTTAAGTTGGTAAAATTTAAAGCACAAATAAATTACTACTGTGTACCTTGTGAATTTTCAGAATGAGCTCCAGAAAACCAGTCTAACTGGTGGAGAAGCATAATCGCAGTCCCAGAGGAGTTGCTAAGTTTAGAGTGAAATTTTACTCAAGTTCCAGACCTGTTCCAATACAAGTAACAAGTGATTGACAGATGCTTATTAGAAAAAAAGATATAAACATTAAATGAAATAAAGAATTATTCAAAGAAATGTTTCTGTCTAATGCAAACATTTTAAATGGTCCTATGTTAAACCAGTGATGTTCTCCTATTAGTTCTGGGCACTTCTTATCAGCTTTAAATAGATAGTACAATACTGCGTAAAAGTAAGATAAACAAAATACTTCTAATGCTAAGACTGCAGTATTTCCTAGAGGACTTCCAAATTGCTGCAGTAGACAGTCTGCAACATGCTTGATCTCCTTGCTGTTTAAGTCCCTGTCCACTGAATGCAAGTGTTTGTAAAAGTTGAAAACCAGCTGTCTGAACTGAACACAGCTCTCCAATTTCATCACAAACTGAACACAGCTGTCTGATTTCATCACCTAGTCCCAGGCTGGATGTAGGCTTTTGTGGCACTCCAATAATTGTGTTGTTTCTAGGCTGCCTTCCTTTTCCTGCTGTTGGTCAGCTTCCCTGGCTCCTGGCTCTGGGAGCCCTAGCATTTTGCCAGGATGGTCTGCAGCCCGTTCCAGACAGGGCAGGGGGCTGGGCAGCTGAAAGGTACCCAGCTCTGGGGGTACTTAGTACTCTGTCTTTAGACTTAGTTCAGAAAAGACAAGTCTATGCCTGCTAGAGAAGTAACTAGAATCTGCAGGCAGATCTAAGTACCTGCTCTGCATCTCGATTGCTCTCTTAAGCTTTCTACATCCTATATGGATGGTTATCCATTGTAAATGATATCCCAAAAGAGGAAGAACTGCCAAGACAGTGAAATATCTCCTCTATACTCAAAAAGCAGAGGATTTTCAATGATGAATTATGACCAGGCATTTTACATTAATAGAGAGTAGTCTAAGCATCAGGCTGTAGAAATGTTTTTCCATTATTCCTCTGACCATAAGAAACATTTGTATAATTTATGGAAACTAGAATAGATTCAGAAGGTCTGACTGACGGACATCCTGCATAAATATTCTGGATTCTGAAGGTAGAGTGTTATTCTGGGATTTGCAGTCCTTATTCCCTAAATCTTGCCTTTGGGGAAAAAGCAAACAAACAAAAAAAGACATCAAGAAAGCAAAATAAAACAAACTAAACAAATCTTCCTCCCACCTCCCCACAACAAAAAAACCCAGCAAACCCCGAACAATAGAGAAGATTTGATACCATAAGAGAGTGCTATAAGCACTGCACAGTCATTAGTTCCTCTTGACGTTCCTTTTGTAAGTATCTTTTTTAGTCAGGAAAACAACACTTTTTAAACTCAAAACGTCTTAGCTTTTAAAATTCTGGCTAAATATTTTTATGTGGCGTAATAACAGAAATTTAATAACAGCAAAGTATTTTAGCTTCCCCAAATATTGGAGGATTTGTGTTTCATTGTTTTTTTTTTTGTTTGTTTTTTTTTAAAATTTGACAGTATAATAAAAATCAGTTCTTCCTAGATTTTAATGTCTGTGTCTTCAAGGACTAGTGTTGCTAGAAATAAATAGTTTTTCCTTTCATAATCTGATATCTTAACTTTCTATATTGGTAACTATATGGTGTTCTCAGCCTATCACCCTTGTTCTCTGTTACACAAGTCACAGGACTAAATACTCAGTTAATTCAGAAATTATTCCTATCTGACTCATTGCATAACTTCATTAATTTTCTGCTAGGATAATTAATCCATTCTTCAATGGCTTGTCTACTGATCAGAGTAATTGCTGGGCTAATTTTGAGTCAGTTTGCCTAATGGTCTAATTTCTTCCTATTAGAAGTATTCTTGATTCATTTTCTAACCATGTAACATTTGTAGTTCATTCCGAAATGATTTCTGTGCTTCCCTGAGTTTTGCCCCAGAAAACAAAGGTTTAAATTCATTGGAATACTAAAGAAAAAAAAAAAAAAAACAAAAAACTAAGGCAATTTTCTTATACTTCTTGTCACACACAGAACATAGAAATTGAGACAAGTAGGACAATAAAGAAACCTTGGTGAAGAACATTTTTCTTTTTCAACAACCAAATGAAACTCCTGTGATCACTTGCTGGGCTCTGTACAAGCACCATTGATCACCATCCAGTACGGGCTGCCCTGCAGATGTGGACTGCATGTACTGAAGTCAGAGCCCTGCCCAGGCTTTAGGGGCACCACTGCCCCTACTTTAGCCTCCATATGCAGGTAGGATCAAATTCTCACAGTTAAATTTTGAGACATTGTCAAAGATTTGACGTTGGCACAAGGCCAGTGCCCCTATAACGATATACTGTCCCTGGTATCTCTTGTGAGATGTGACCAAAAACAGAGCAAAACAGTGTCTAATTTAGAAAGCAAAAGGAAAAAAACTTTATTACTTATAATAGGCAAAGAAGACACATACAGAAGAACATGGAAACTTTAAAATAAACACTCTTCCCCCCCCCCCCCCACCAGTTCTCAACTTAACAAAACAAACTGAAAATTCCCCATCACGTTACCACCTTTTAGATAATTAATCTTCAGTCTATTACCACCCTTCCGATAATCAGTACTCAGTTCGCTGAGGAGAGATAGGAGTCTTCCTTGCACCACATCGTGGCCTCTTCCTCCATGTCCAGTGCTCTCACCACTGTGCATGGACCAGAGCTGCTTCTAGGGTTTCTCTCTTTAAAGATGCTTTGGTTAGTTCCAAGAAACGACAGCTTTTCAAGTTTGGGACACTAGTCTCCCCCAATATTACCCCTGGGGCCGAGGGGCCTTGAGAACAGAGCTCTTCCTCTCATCTCTGTTCACACTACTGTCCACTCTTGGCTCCAAGCCAATGCCTCTCCCTAGATACAGCTTCTATGTTATAGGGAAAAAAATGAGTCCATCCATGGTTATACAAAAGAGTCCAGCCAAAGCCACTCCATCATCTCCTCCCACCTAGGATTCTTTTCAGCGTTCTCTGACAATCTTCTACTTACACAAACTTTCATCATCTTTGCTCAGTTCTTTCTATCTGTCTTCTTCAAATTCAGGAGGATTAGCATTTATAAAGTTTCCATCATTTACAAAAAGGGTTAAAATCTTGGGCTTTGTTTTCCCAGAACTCTCACGGTATTTTTGCTGCTGGGCACTCTTCTCGCGCCACCCCCCCATACTCCTTCGGCTGTACTGTTTAGTTGTTGATATCAAATTTCAAGGTGACGAAGATCACAGACCCAGTTTTCTCAGTCTCTCTCTCTCCGGGGGAAGGGGGGGGGGAAAGGGAAAAGAAGGCTGTCTGCCACCCTTCCATCCTGCAGGATTTTCCTCTCCCCCTCTGTGCCCAAGGTTCCAGGCCTACCTCACCCAGGCCGCATGGCTTCCCCTCCCCCGCCCAGCCAGCCGCTGGGCAGGGGAGATCCCTCCGTCCTCAGGGACCGGAACCAAGAGAGAGCTTTCCGGGGAGCCCTCTGCTTTTAACCCCTTGTGTTCTCAGAGGCGGATCCTTGTCCTCAGTGGCCACACCAGGTGCCAGTCTTTAAACCTGAGCACTCATTGGTTTGACCACTGAAGTTCAGAAAAAACTCATCTTTTCCAAACTACGACAGACATCTATTTCATTTTTAAATCCAAAAGGGAATGGCAATTCATAAAATTCTTACAAAGTCTGTCTCTGAATTTCAGCAGTGTGGCATTTTTACATTTTTGCTTAGTATCCAACCTACAGATATCTGCAGATTAGATTAACAACTCATTGTTTTTTTAGCTTTGTTAGTAGAGAAAAAATTATTATCATCTACTTTCTACTGGCTTTTTACATTGTCTATTGCTTCTCATATCTACACTCAACTTTCTATTTTCTAAGACTAAAAGAAACCAGCAGCTTTAATCTTTCTTTTCAGGCAGGCAGGTCATAGTTTTTAATATTTAAACACTTTCTTATTTCCAGCAGATTCCTTCCAGCTCACTATTATCATTTGTAACACTTGTTCTGAAAACTTAGTTACTTCAGCCAAGGCCTCAATAGCAGTAAATAAACCAGAAAAGGTCTTTCCGGAGTGAAAGTTATACTTTTGAGAAAGAAAATGCATCATACTACTACGTATAGTTTGCGATTCAATAGAATCTCCTGAACATCTTATACTGCTACCTAGCCATTTATTTTACCCTTTTTTCCCCTATTTTTTTGTGCACCCTTCAACTGTGACTGACATATCAGTTCAGCTGGACTTATATTTGCCTTTACTGAGTTTTGTCTATCTGAGTTCAGTCCAGTTTTTCAGCTTATTATGATAATTTTGATCATATTCTCTGGATTCCTTGCACTCTGCCCCTGCAGAATTAACAACCCTCCTGCTCTTTCATCATGCAAATCATTAATGAAATACTAATGGGACAAAGGCAGACCTCTGTGGGATGCCATGTTCCGTTAATTCACAGTTTGATGATGTATAATTAAAAAGCTTTATTTGACGGTAGTTTTCAGAGGTACACCTACTACATCTAATTCAAATTTCTTAGTTTTCTGATTAGATTATTGCACAGCAGTCATCAAAGTTCTAAATTTATTAAATCTACATCTTTTCACTTTATCTACTGTTCAGTTGTTTTGGTTCAAGGAAAAAAACTCAGTCATTAATAAAGTTTTGAATAAGTCCAGGTTGCTTTATATGGCTAATTTTTTTTCAACCTGTTTTCAAATTTATGATATTTACATGTTTTCCAATACCTTCCTACATATTTTCTTGAATCGCTCAGATTCTCATCCCATTATGTGATTCTTAAACAAAAGTTACTACAATTTTTATTCTCTCAGTTCTAAATTCCTAGTGCTTGAATATTATTGGCATTAGTATTTAAAATATTCTATCTAGTTTCATTAATGCTTCAGGTTGAAAGATGCAAGCCTGGATTTCATTTGCACAGAAACATTGCAGAGACATAATTTAGATGAGAGCTGTCCTCCAGAACTTGCCCTGCCAAAATCCCCACTCAGGGCAGTTCCAAATTATTTGTATCTTGTTCGTGGCCTTGCACAGTGGATTTTTGGTTATCTCCATGGTTGGCCTATTCTTGTTTTGGACTGCCTGGATAGTGAGAGTAATTTTCTGATGGAGTTTCCCATGAAAGTTGAATCTGTTGTCTCTCACCTTGTTGTGTATCGCTTAAAGAGTCTGCTTCCATCTTTACTTAATTCTCCCATGAGGTAGTTGAAGGAATGGTCTCTTGTGCCTCTCTTCTTCCCTAGGCTAAACAGATCCAAACCTTTCAACTTCTCACCGTATGCTCTGTGCTTCTGTCACCAAAGCTTCCTCACTGAACTTGCCTGCAATGTTAAAGTCTCTCTTGTAGTGGGATGGCCCAAGATGGACACAGCCCTCCAGATGTGGTGCCACAGAGCTTAGAGGAGGAGAATAATCCTGGAGCAGTGGAGTGTCATCTTGCTAATTCAAACCAGGACACTGTTAGATGTGTTTTAGGTGAAGAGCACACTGCTCCATTTCTATTTGGAACATTTTTTCCACACTATTAATGTTTAGCCACATGGATAAACAGGATCTTTCAGTGATTATTTACCCCACAGTCTTTAACTAATATTATGGAGCAATGAGTGGCGGATTGTCTCCTCAATAGTGTTTAAAAAGAAGACATTACACAACCACTCTATCTACCAGCGAGCATTACAGCTTCCCACTCAAAACCCTTTTCTGGTTCAAAACTCCATAAATAATAGATTTTGGTGCCCTGAAGATCTTTCATACCTAAAGCCAGAAGAGGAAAACTTCAGGGAATGAAAGTCACTTGGCTGTGAAGATACAATTCAAGTGTTCTTCATGCTTCAGTCTTAAGCACTATAACATGGGGAACCCTGAGAAGGGTTTGGTGAGTTCCAAACTCTATACATATCTTCTTGTTGAATTAATTTGTTTGTGTCCTAAAATATTATTTGTTGACTTCTATTTTAATAAGTAAATAATTATTTTAATCATTCATTTTGTAATTAACATTCCCATTGATATTGATACTACCTGAGGTGTTGTCCGTAGCATGTAGCTTATACAAATCTTTATTCCTCATTTTCATCTAATAAGGAGCTACTGTGCATCTCTTCCTCTCTGTATCTCCTATTTTCAGCAAATGTGTTTTATTTTTTACTTTTTTCTTTCATTATTTTTCCTGAAAAAATGTCTTCCACCTCTTTACTCTTCTCCCAAGTTTTGCTAAAATACAACCCATTATTTTCTTCTCATGCACTTTTTTTTCAGTATCATCGTGCCCTGATCAGTAGTCCTGTATTTCACACTTCTGTGTTGAACAAGACTCTCACCAAATAAGTTTAAGTCCTTTCTTAATACCATGTGTTCCTTGAGGATCTTTCAAACAACTTCCACCTTATTCTGTAAATTTCTAGGCCTGTTAACAGTGAAACATTTTATTGCTCAGGGACTGTCACTGAAAACAAACTATTAATCTCTGGTGGACTTTTCCATCTTGTTTTTGTTAGCCATGAAAATGAACTCAGTGCAACTGGTCTGTAAGTGTAGTCACTATAAACAGGAATGATAGAATCTTGACCTGTTAATGGCAATAAACCCTTTAGCAGGCATAATAGCACTATAAAAACACTTTGACATCTCATTTGAAGACACATTTGAGTGGTGGAAGCCTAAGACTTTGGATATTTATTCCCTGATGTGACAGATTGTGTTTGACATGTTGAAATCTCTGCTATCATCTCTTACTAATTCACTTGCTTTCAACTATTTAGAAGCTTCCAATATACATTTTTTTTTATTTTATGTAGCACTAAACCCAAAATATTTTGGAATATGACAATTTCTAGACATTGTGCAATGCAAGACATAAGTAAAAATGAATTAAAGGCGTTCTCCGTCCTGTAATGGTACCTGAAAGATGCGCATTCTTTATCATATGTTATAAAAAAACAATACAAGTTGAAAATGCATCCAGCAAGGCGATAAAATATATTTTTTGTATATTTTCAGAGAAAGATGTCAGACCTTAGGCTCTTTTACGTAGTCTTAGATTTCTTAGATTTAATTAACTTCAACAAAACTAAGTTCTGCCTTTAGTAAACTGGTGTCTTGTGGAATATGACATTTATAATACATAATGGTTTATATTTTAATATATAGTCACAGAACTTCTTAAAATAATGAAATTATTTCTCCTTACAATGCAATTCATTTTCCAGAGTAGGTAATTATAGTGTCTTTCTTCTAGGCCTGTAATAAAAAATTACAAGGGCCTCATTTTCCATCCTATTAAATGCCTAAATGAATGGACAGCTCTCTGATTTTATCAAGCAGAATATGTTTCATCTGCTTTCTGTGAAAAATGTTTGAATTCTTTTACTGACTGACAGGTCTCAGCCAGTCCTTCTCAGTCTGTAGTTTCATTCTGATCCTGTAATGGGTTATGACTGGGCAGATGTCATGTGCAGCCCATGCATTTGATTTGCAGGATCAAAGCTTAATGAGAGAGATAAGTGGGAATGATTCCTCTGTCTAACATAAATTGCCAATATTTCTCATGTTCCTCACATACCTTTCTGGGTAGATCATCTGAAATTGTTAGGGAGGAATACAAAGCAGAGAAAGATCAGAAAGATCAGAACAGATAAAATGACACTGTCAAAGCCACTCTGTTGGGGTCTGAGAGCATGCATTCAAATCACAAATTGCTATGAAATGAAAAGAAAACTCCAGGCAAGAAAACCCCAGGCAACCCTCCCGAAACAATAACAATCCCCCTAAACTGCACACATACGCAATCCAAAAGCTAACCTTTCCAAATCCCTTATTTTTTTTCCCACAATTTTGTATGAAATTAAAAGTTCACTCCAGCAACACATAGATAATTTATCTTATTATACATTATTTACAGGTCAATAACTAGAACTTCCATAATGACTCTAAATAGCATATTGCATAAATGCAAGAATGTAATAGGAAGAAACTACAAATGGTTTATATTAAAAATTATATCCAAAATATTTTTTTTTAAACTGTAATCAGAGACAGATGTCTGAGCTGGCATAACTCCACAGGTTTGATTTCTGTGGAGCAGCTGAACACAGGCACAGTTGAATTTCCTCTTTCAAAGTTCTTGAACATTTTCTGTATTTTCATGTTAAAACAGAGAAGGGAGCTACGAGTAATAGTTGCTGAATTTCTCCTGTCAGAAAAAGTAACTCATATATAAATGTTAAAGTTTGCTAAGCTACTTGGATCTAATTATCTGTTGAGACTGAAATGTGAAGCTGGGAAAGGTTATAAAGTAATGGTAATTACTGTGCAAGGCAGTTCCCTTTATGAGGAATCATTCAGCTTGCTTCAGACCATAAGAGAGACAGAAAGAGAGAGAGCCAAGAGTGACAGAGCAGAAAGAATTGGATAGATTAGAGAAGTAAATGCATAGACAAAAACTGAAGAAACACTCAAGATAATAAGACATTTGGAAATAAACACCCTTATGGAAATTGAATTGCCATACATTATAGCATGATCCTAAATTAGAAATTATAATAACTGTTATTATTACATAGGAATTGAGAATCTTTAGCCAACCTGCTTACTGATGATGACATTCTCCTTCCCTAATACTTGCCATCTAGTCTAAGGCTAGCTATAGAAGTTCCCCAAACCTATAAGCCAAAGAAGAGACAGAACAATCTCCAGAGGCTGATTCCCTCTACCAGGCTTCAAACTGAACCTTGGCATTAGATGAAGGTAAGAATAATTGCTTATATTTCAGGCATAGACTAGACTAGACTAGACTAGTTCAGTTGGCAGGGACCTGCAGGGAACATCAGCTGCCTGACCACTTCATGGCTGACCAAAATCTATGAAAAAAGAATGTTTTTAACGGCACTGTCCAAATGTTTCTTAAACACGGATAGGTTTGGGGATTTAACCACCTTTATAGAAAATCTGTTTGAGTGTTTGATCACCCTCTTAGTAAAGAAATGTTTCTTAATGTCCAGTCTGTGTGGTGGTGGATGTTAAATTAGTTTTTTCCCAAGGGGTCTGTTCCTGTTACCCCACCAATGGCTTTGGTCTGTCCCTGGCGAGCCGCTCCCTGTCCCATTGTACCTATCCCCGCGATGGGAACACTCCCGGACTGATTCATTTTAAAATCGGGGAAATCGGGGTGCTGGGCTCTCTTTTGCACCCCGTTGAGAAGAATAAACATCTCTGCAAAAGTGCCTTTTCGTACCTTTGCTTCAAGCCCCGGCTCTGGGTGTCGGGAGCCCAGAGAGCAGAGCGCCTCTCTGCTTTCTGCCGCTCAGGGGCCGATTGCAGCCTGCGAGCGGCTGCGCCCGGCTGTGCCGCGGGGGACGAGGCCAGCCGGGCACACGGACCAGTAGCCACAAGTCAGAACCTCCTCTGAGATTCAGAATGGATCATCTTTGAACATTCCCACTCATCCTGGAGCATATATCCACTGCACTGGATACTAGAGAGAATGGCTTAGCACTTCCCTCTTCATGTTCCTGTCTCCTTTGCTGCAAACTAGGTGAGATAAAAGTCCTCAGCTGCGCCTCGCAGGACATTTCTTCCAGCCCACTCACTGGCTTTGCTGTCCTTCTCTGGATGCATTCAAGGACTTCGACATATCTCTTAATTGTGGGGCCCAGAACTGCACAAGGTGAGGCTGCACCAACTCTGAGTACAGAGAGATAATCCCCTCTTCAGCCCAGCTGGTCATGCTGTGTTTGATGCGCCCCAGGATGCAGTTTGCCTCTGGGCTGCCAGTGCACACTGCTGACTCCCACTGACATGCTGTCCCAGACCCAGCACCCCCAGATTCCTTTCTACAGGGCGGCTCTCCAGACACTCCTCTCTGAATTTATACGTGCTTGATGCTATTCCATCCTAGGAGCAGAATCCACCATTTTTTCTTGCTGCTGCTGATTACTAAATGCTCCTATCCATCTAGATACCTCTGCAAGCCATCTTGTCCAAAGAAAAATCCAACTCCACCGTAATATATAAAGAGAGAGACAGCCTTACCCTTATGGGTTTGCAATCTAAATGAACAAGATAAATAACAAGTGAATTAAGAATGGAATGTTGCCCTCCCTGCATGCACATTAGCAACTGATTGATAACAAGAGTTCTGTGTCCTGGGATCAGTGTTATGAGTCTTGTGTAACCACTTAGTAGACCCACCGATATTGATTTTGTGACATATATTCAATTTACATCTAATCTACCTGAAAACACAGCCAGGCATATATTTGAAAAACATTTTATTCTTGTATTAGCATTACTTAAAAAAGTATAAATTTACTATATGAAAGAGAATACTGCAAGCTGAACAAAGTGGCTAAGTGGACATCTTTGGAAAAATTGGTTTGGCATTTCATGTCCATAATATTCAGAAGTGTTTTTCTGAGGGAAAAAAAAAAATCCAGATTTTAATAATTACTAAAGAGAGTTAGTGAAATTGGTGGCTATAGTCAATGTCGTTAACTACATGCAAGAATGTGGTAATAATAGCACCTCAGAGAGGAAAAGATGTTGTTAAGATGTGTGTAATGCAGATTGGGTAGGAGATCTTTATGGGTTATATTCTACTGGTTTCCCACTTAACAAGTACTTACAAGGCTTAAGGGAGAAACAGATAAAGTAACCTTAGGGTCTTGTATTATATTACTCTCCTGCTGGCTAATTTAAAGCTGTCCTTGTTCATGTCTGTGTGTCTCTACTGTGCCTGCAGGGAGGAATACCCTAAACAGGCACGAGAACGATGCCATGTTACAATATTCTCCTCTAGCCAGGAGACCGTACTATAAATGAGCACCTTTTGATTGACTTAAAGAATTGTAGAGAATTGCATATGCTATTAAATGAAATTAAATGAACAAGCCTAAAGGTTAAACCCATTATGCCTTAGTACAGACTGCTAAGTACTACTACACTAGACTTGATTGCATATAATGAGTAGATATATGAGCATTTTTTTCCAGAATGGTTTCTAGAAAAGTCTACCTGCAAAGTGACCAGGGAGTGATTTCTGTGGTAGAGAGACAAATAACAGCTGAATGATGCAGCATATTCTAAGAAATATGCATCTGTGCAGTCTGTGCTATGTGAAGTTAATTCCTTCCTAAAGGTAGGATATGAACTTAGTATTTCTGATGATTTTATATAGTTTCAGAGCTGGATGATTCAAGTATTACCCTTCAGAATAACTATAAACCATCATTGCTATTTTATCAGTGGCTTCTTAATGCAAGTTTCCTTTAGACTGACGGACACGTTCATATAATTAGAAATATACCTAAGGTGAATATTTTCTTTATTTGTCTTGGAGCACAGTCTCAGAGTCTACAGGCTGTTAGTAAATAGGCTACATTTAAAACTCAGTTCATTGTCCAAATGCCACTTATGACGTGGTAGGGACCTATGTTTTGGGTTTATCCTCAGAACAGCACAACTTAAGTATAGATGTATTTTTGTTATTGCTGAGAAGCTCCTGCACAGTGCCAAGGCCTTTCCTGCTTATTGTACCACCATGCTTGCAAGGAGGCTTGGGGTGCAAGGGAAATTGGGGGAAGTACAATTGGGACAGCTGACCCTAAATGACCCAAGGATGTTTCATACCATATGAAGCCATGGTCAGCACATAAGGCTGGGGCAGAAGGAAGAAGGAGGTGACATTTGGAGTGGTGGGGTTTCCAAAGTAAGCGCCGCATGTGATGGAGCCTTGTTTTTTTGAGATGGCTGAACACCTGCCTGCTCATGGGAATGAATTCCTTGTCTTGTTTTGCTTGTGTGAGTGTCTTTTGCTATACCTATTAAACTGTCTTTATCTTAACATACAAGTTCCCTCACTTTTTTCCTTACGATTCTCTCCCATCCCACTGGTGTGGGAATGAGTGGCTGTATTGTACTTGGTTACTGGCTGGGCTTAAACCATGACCCACCCAGGTCAGCACTGCAGCTCCCTTTGGCTTTAAACTCTGTCATTCATGCCCACAGCAAGAGTGTTCATTCATTTTATATTTGTAGCCCTTTAACCTGGCTTCCAGAAGTATCTTACACTTTTCTGCAAATATAAAAACCTGAAGAGTTTCTTACTGCCTCTCTTTACTTTCATGAGACCAGACTCAGATTTTAATGCCTGAGACATGGTGCCAATAAAGGATTTCTACAGTTTTTATCAGGTTAATTAATTAGTATATCTAACATCCAATAGCAGATCAGTTGTCCCAGGAACCTACCCTTGAGTCAGCCCTTTGGAGCTGGTCCAGGGGCTTCTTTGCCCCATTTCTTGTTATATCTCTTAAGTTCTAGTGGACAACAAGATGTTCTTGACAGAATTTTTCATCTATAATAAGACCAAACAGAAGACTAAAAATGTAACATTAGATTATTGTGAGAAAGGGCAGGAAAATTACTAGAAACCATACATCTATATATTAAAAATCAACAAGGCTAAAAATATACTAAAAATATATATATTAAAAAAAAAAAAAAAAACACTTGCAAAAACTTTAGGTATCATCAGATTATACTCAAGCTGCAAAATGTCTTTATACTTCAGGATGTGCCTTCTCCACTCATGGAGCCTTTTTCCTCTGACCTTAGTGTTCTCCCTGTTGTTTCTCATTTCCGTTGTTCTTTCCTCCTCCCACATGGGGTTTTCTACCATTTCTTAAATACGTTTCCCTGGATGTGCCCTGGCTTTGCTGATGGGCACAGCTGCGTCCTGAGATGGGCATTGAAGAGCCAGCTGGAACTGGATGTGTCTGGCAAGGGGCAGTCCCTGACTTCTTAGAGACACCATTCCTACCATCCCCCCATTACTAAAAAAAATGCGCAAGTCAAAAGGACACACTCTTATGATTTGCCAATCAAGTGATTTGACCAGTACTTTTATACAAAGAGATGCTCTGTACATTGAATTTAATAATGGTGCCTAATGTGGCAACAAGTGTGCCAGGAGTAAAGTAAGGAAATAAAGTTTTATGAGGATTGCTGTACCATCAACAAATATTTCTAACTGGAAAGCAGATTATTCACATAAATAGGATGGAGAAATAAAGTTTATTTGATTTAGTAGACAATACTGTGATATTAAGTTATTCTATAACTTCATACATCTGTGATGTTTTGCAATTTTTAAGCAAAATTTGAGTATTTTTTACATATAATATACTAACATAATTACAGGAAATACACAAATTGGTATTTGTGAAAACTTTATCGGGTTTTGTGGGGGTTTTTTTCATGGTTAATCACGCCTACTCTATATAAAATTTTGCCCTTTTTTGTGGCATCATTATCGTTGCAATCTAGGGACATGAAATTTGTCCATTTTGACTTCCAATCACCCAACCAGGGTAAGAATTCTACCCCTCACTTCCATTTCAAAGAGAGATAATAAGGACAGAAGGTTTAGGCTTTAAAAAAAAACTGAGCTGAAGTGTTACCTCTAAAAAAACTCCAATTACAATGAATATATGATGGTCTTAAGTTTATTAAAACTTTAACACAATTTTGAGGGAATTGTATGAAGCATGTGAGGAAGAATGCTTCTAAATAACAATTCATTGATACATCTTTATTTCCCTCTCCTGAGTTTTAATTCTTCCTCACAATATCCATCTCCCCAGATCATTACCCTCATCTATTGTTACCTGCTCAAAGGACTCTATCTCACTGGGCACCATAAGAAAATAATAAATTAAAGTTTGTAAGGTCAGTTTGTTTCCTGGATAAAAGCTTGGTGAACAAAGGGTGGTGCTACAAAATGTGTATAAGCTGTTCTGTGTTTGAGTGTGGGTTGTTGAAGGTAAATGAAGCATTATGCTGAAATTCAACAGCACAGAGGTAAGTCACTCACCTACCTGCACAGACAGTGAGTATTGGAGAAAACAGATATTTTTAAATGAAATTATTTAATTAGTGAAGCAGTAACCTGTAGATAAATGGGGTACAAGAAAGCTGTACAAGACTTCTCAATTTACAATAATTCTTCATTACAAAGCCATCTTGCTCCTAAATAATAAAACCAAAATTGGATGACCAGAATATTTTTAAAAGTTTTATAATAGTCTTTATTTTCTTTTTGGTACAAGAGTATAGTTTTTGTGAAATTATGGAGCCACATATATAGTTTTAAAGGCTTCAATGTGTAGAACTATAAGGAAACCTTCAAAAACATATAATCTGAGTCACCCTGTGGCCTCTCTTCTAAATCACCATTTCTGTTCACTGCAGTGTAAATGTTAACATGCAATTCATGCACACGAGCAGCACACAGATTTTACTCACTCAACACTTCTGGTAACTGCTATTGATCCCAAACTCAATGACACCAGTGGAGTTACATTTACTTCAAGGGACACTTGGTCAGCTCCTGACCTGCTGACTGCTGCATTCCAAGCCAGAAAGGTTTAGGTGCTGATGGCATCCCACGAGTTAGGGCAGATTCCTGTAAATTTAAAGAGGAGGTTGCGCTCCTGTGTCCTGGATTGAAGCGTGTGATCAGGCCAGAAAAGGGTGTGATCTATCTGGAACACATAAGGCAAAAATGTTTGTGCCCCTGACATGTTACCTGCCTCTTCTCTTACACCAACCAGGATGCGTAGTAGTAAAGCACCCTAGTGAAAGATATCAGTCTAGATGCAAACATTTTTTGTTCTTTCAACACCTTTTTTTGGTTCTTGAGACAATACTTCTGCTGAAATATCTGAAGCTTGACAAATTTTATTTGGGATACCACACAGACTCAATAATTTCTGTATGCCATGACAAATACTGTGTGGCTTGGGCACCCAAGGATTTGTCTTGTTATCTCTTTATCCTCCAGAGCTATCTTGTTTTAGTTAATGTTCAAGACAAGATAGTGCATCAGTCTGGGTTCCTGGGGAATCTAATTATTTGTGCCTAAAGATTCTACATGGAATAGTAAATCTTTGTGCCCTACTCAGAACACTGAGGCCCATCCCCAGAACACTGTGTAGATGTACCACTCACATTGGTGCTGGAAGAGTTTAAGCACTAATGCATCTTTGTTGACCAAGTCATAAATTAGAATGAACATTTTGTTTCTCATTGAAATCAGAAAACAGTACCATAAGAATTTAATTCTAATAATTATTTCAAGAAAATTTCATCTTTCCTGTGACATCACAATAGTAGAGATGAAGCTAATCTTCTGTAGACATTCCACCCTAAATGCCAGCAGACTTAAATCTGGATTCTTTGTGGTGAGGTGTGAGTAATTACAGCAAGATATTAGGTATGTACCATGCAGAACATTTCAGTAAATAACACATAAAGAATAAACTGTAAACTCAGAAAATATTACAGGCAATGAAACCATCTATGAAAGCTGATTCAGGTAAAAATGTTTAATTATCCTCTAGGATCTTTCTATTAGGTCTTTCCTCCCACAGCTCTCAACCATTTAGAGTCTGCTGGGGGTGATTTTAGGCTCTTTGCTACATTTCAAATATCAGCTTCAGTTGTGTTCTCAACAGGGGCCTTCATAGAGATCTGGATAAAGCTCTTACTTGTACAAGCAAATGCGTGAAAAAAAAAATAGCGTAACTTAAAAATTTAATGGAAACAAAACAATAAACAATATAGGAAAAGCAATGACCTGATTGTCCCCTATGATTAATTGATATTTAGAACTGGCAAAAGGAAAAAAAAAAAAAAAAAAAAAAAAAAAGAATCCTAATGTCTTTTAAGTAGGACACTTCTGTCTGTGATATGGTAAAATTATTAACCTACTAGAGCCTTTCTTGACATGGATACTAATTTCTAGTTGTACTAATGCTGCTTTAGTGATAGGGTTTGAGTCTTGTGTTGGTAGAAAAATGCCATCTATTATCTAAAGGATTTAAACCAATTTAATTGAGGGATTATTTTTTTCTCATCCTTAAAATAGCTAAATAAAAAGCTGAACATTTTTAATAATTTTGATTATTAAATTGATTATAAAACTTTTGATAAAAGAAAACCCCAACCCACACCTTCAAAAATTACATCATGTTTAAAAGATATATATATATATATATATATATATAATTTATTTGCCATTTTAATTTAAAATATAAAAGTAAGGAGATTTTCAGTTAACTCTTCCTGGCTTACTTCCTCAGTGTTCCATATTATATTCAATAAAGAAAGGGGAGGATGGGATTTTGCAGAGCATTTGACTTATGTGTCTTCAGGTGAGGGAAATTATAACCTCATTCCTCTTTCTCCCCTCATAATGCCTTAGAGTGTCATCCCCCTGAACTCAGGGAGAACCATTCTACTGGATCTCCTTCAAGCTACTAAAAATGTAGCCTGCACTGGCTTCCCAATGCTCGCCCAAAGTCTGAAGAAGTAATGATATAGTAGACAGAGGAAGTGAAAGGTGAGTGCCCTACAGAAGAACCATACAGAATTTCACTGGGATTATATGAATTATATGGAAAACAAATATTAATTTTTTGTTCCATTTGATTGGGAAAAACCCCAGCTATTTTAATTTAATTCTGCATTTATATCCTTTGTATATCTGGATATGTTTTCTGGCACTGAGGCCAAGTGGTGAGGAACTGCTGTGTATGTGATATTTAATTTTTTAATACAAATTTCTACAGTGTGCCCAATGAAGACTCTTCCTGATTCATGCTGAATACCACACCTTGCCTGAGATCTTTCTTTACGAGATTGAGAGTTAAGTTGGGTCAAAGTGTGTCAAGGATTGTTCCAGAAGTTTCAGAGTACAGAGCAAAGTCCGCAGTCTGGAAACATTCTTAGACATTGTTTAAGACAATAGGCACATCCTGTCGGGCCTTGTCAAAATATTTTCTTTCCTCTGTTTAATAAACATTATTAGGTGAAATACTAACTTTTCATGTTTCTGTTAAGTAGCAATGTGCCATTAAAACAATAGGGTTATTGCAACATTGATTTTAATGAAATTTTGGATAATAAGAATACTATGTGGAAAAAATTTGCATAACTTTTTAAGAAAAAATTTTCTAAAAACATTATACAATTTTTTTTATATATTGAATATTTGTTACTGTGTTTTAGGTAATAAGAATATAGTGTTCTGATTAATTCTTTAAAATTTAAAGTAAAGCTAATGACATGACAGTATTTTACAGAATAGTAGTGTTACACTGCTGTCATGTGTAAATAACCATGCTGCAGCATATAAGAAGAGTGTCTTTGCAGGTATAATTTAAGCAAAATTAATCTTTTTCTACAGGCAATTACACAAAAGCTTAAGGAAGACATATTAGTCCAGCTGAAAAAGTTGAAAAAGTGTCCTTTTAGACTAACTCCAGTGCTACAACTGGACAATTTGAACAGAAAAGCCCACTGGACATGGAATGAAACACAAGAACAGAGACCAGTAGTACCTTCAATTGAAGTTTCTTTTATATGAAGACAGGAAGACACTAAGTAAAAAGTAGTGGGTATAGGAATTCAGAGTTCTTATGGAAGTTAGGCTGGGGTTGATAGCACAACTCTCTCCACAGTATGGCCTCACTAGGGCATCTCACTGCAATTAGCCTGTAATTAGGAATGATGGTGCAAGACGGAAAATCAGAAATAACCATATTCTTTGCAGTTATTTTCTATGTTTTCTCAGTGTAAGAAATGAAATTTCCAATCACTGTCAAATGAAACTGATATATTTACAAGGATTTTAAACCTGATCCTTGTCTGTTATATTATTGTTCTATCTATTTGTGTTCTAACTTTAACACTGATCACTCAGACATAAGGCCGTACAGTTGAGTAGGAAAGGAAAAGTTTAGAAGTTTATTATTTTAAAAAGGAAATATTCTCTATTCATCCTGCTATAGCTCTGCTCAGTGCCTTCTTATTCAGTGAATAGAAAAATCAGACACCTTAGCCACATTTTCCATTTTTTAATTATAAAATAATACTTCTCAGAGTTCTGCTCTCTGCATATCTGCACTGCTCAGTACCTGTAAAATTGCCTGCACAGCTTGGTTCTGGTTTGCAGCACTAGCTGAAAATTTAACTGTATTTGGTCAACCTGCAGCAGAGACAAATAAAACCTGAGTTTAATCATGTCACACCAAAGACAGGTGACATAATGATGGTTATTAGCTGGCCATGCTGGTTTTAATGTAACTGTAGATCAGCAATTAGGTAGTAAAAGAACTCCTGAGAGAGCTGAGTTTCCCTCATAATCAACTTCTCTTCATGCTGAGGTTGTCACACTCTGGTTCTGTTTAAGGAGCAGTTCAGATTAGATTTCTCTCAAAAACTGTTAAATAGAAATCACAGAATTTACACAGAATTTATGGATTATTTTCTTTCTGTTAAATTTACACATACTGCAGCAAGTACATTTGTCATATATATGGCATTTAATTTTCTGAATATATTTTCTGCCCCCTTCATCCAGAATTTTTAGTTAGGTTTTTAGATAAGTACATGGTTGTTTGGGGCAAAATGCTTGTTCCACAGCTCAAAGTTGTTGCAATGCTTATGGACATGATAAAAATGGGAATAAGACTACTTCCCAATAATATTGTCTTATTAGTACCTGATATAATACAGGGCGCTCTGCAGGCTATTGTAATTTTGGCCAGTGCAGTGCCCCTCCAGCTTCTTAAGGACAATGAAAGTTGCTCCTCTAGCATGTTAAGGACAATGAAAAGCTGAGTAATTAACACAGTTGCTCTGTATGGGAGCTCTAGAAGTGCAGAGCACTTTCACTTACTGAATTCATATACTGGCCACTTAAGACAATATTTTTTTTGCTACTCAAGCCTTAGAGCATACTCAGTGAAACCACAATTTAGCACTGGAGATACTTTCCTGTAATATTCACAGTCAAGAATTTCTTTCAGCTTGCTTAAAAAAAGTAGTTTTTTTTGTGTGAGTTATAAAAGATTGTTCTCCAAGCCACCTACTTCAATTATAATCCAAGTGTTTGTAAGTGAAATTAGTCATCCATGGCATTGTAGTATTCCTGCACAGAGATCGCTCAGGGATGTCTCGATGCCTAGAAATAGTTGCTAAATTAATAAATTAATCATGTCTTCAGTTAGCTACTGCATTATATCATTATGAATTTGTGAAGTTTGTATTCCTCTTTCCCTTAATTGAAACACGTTAATTTTTCCCCATGGGCCAAAATAAGAAAACAAATACCAAATCATAGAATCATAATTATCCTATAAATGAAGTAAATGAAAGTTAATTGGAACTTGTTTTCACAAAATATAATGCAGTATATTCTTAGAAGACACATGATGAGATTCAGAGTGCCTGCTGTGTTAGTTAAAATGGGACTTGAAGAAACTGGATCTGTAAGAGCAGAAAGTGATGAGAAAATCTACCTCATATTCACTAAATATTCTCCTTCCAGAGTGAAATTTCTCTTGCCATCTGCATGCATAAAGGAAGTGTTTCAGAGTGAAAACCTGGGTGCCAGCTTCCCAACTAAGGTATGGTAAGACTGCCAGAAGAGGCATGAGGATGTTTAAGATGTGCCTAATGTCCTCTAGCTTCTGCTACTGCTTATCTTGTTTTTCCTTAGGTAAACCACTGGTTTATCTACATTATATTTATATGAAGTATATAGAATCCCACTAGGTCTTAATCTCTCTTCTGGAGTGATTCCAGGTGATTCAAGCCTGGAATGTCCTACTCAAAAGACCATGCAATACTGAAGAAGAAGGACAGACTAGGAGAGAGTAGAGTAGAGGACTTATTAGTTTATGCCAGAGGAAAACTAGGGAAGCAAGAATTTGTTTATGCTATCTAGTGATCAGAATATTCATCTTAAAATAGGAACCAGACCCGGGAGTCTGTGGGTGAGTCAATTGGGTTTCTTATTTGGTTGGCTTTGTTTGGTTTTAATTTTCCTGGTCCGTTTTTTTTTTTTTCTGAATTAAAATGCAGGCAGTCCTATCAGCCACCTTGCTCATGGGATGAAGTGAGAAGCAGAAATTACCTTAATTCTGTGAAAACACTGTTCAGCAATAATTAAAGCATTGGTGCATTGTCATCAGTGTTTTCAGCATCACATGTGACAGCAGAAGTCCTACTTAAGAGTAAATATAATTACATTATATTTATAATGTAATTTCTAATGATTTATAATTATATATCTGGTATTGTTTCTATTTTTCCATTTTTAAGGTGATCTAAGTTTTAGTGTCTCAGGCTCATCTATATTGGCTATGTTATCTATTGTCCTTTTAAATGGTCAAAGTTAATCAGTATATGCCCACTCTAAGCCAATTAAGTTTAGTGAATTATTAATGTTTTTTAATTTATGATTTATCAGGGAATAAAGTCATGTGGGCATTTTTTTATGGCTTTGGTTGGTTGCTTGCTTGCTTTCTTGCTTTGGAGAGTCTTCTTCCCTACCACAAAACCCAACACTACTTAGACTGGGATCAGGAACATGAATCTTAGAATAAACCTCTAATGGATAATTAAAATATCCAGATTACAAATATTTGTCAAGCTTTTAGCAGTTGTTTTTAGGGTTAAACAGTGTTTCTGTTAAAATGTTACAGCTTGTATTCAGTTATGAGATCTCTGGAAAACTATTAATATTCCCTAATTAATAAACAAATACAACTTACATATATTTCAGGAAAAAAATTAGATTGGCACTACAAAGGCCTTTACAGACCCTCTGTAAGAATTCTGAAATAGAAGTATGAGATCAAGAAAGAATTTTATCTCACATAGCATTTTAGTTTCATCCTTTGTTTTATTTGCCTCTGTAGACTGACTATAACTTTGTATTTCTGTGAGTTTTATTAAACATTATTTGGCATTGTCAATTTCCTGTAACTTTACAGAGAAAACTTCCTTTTTACTATGATTTTTGTTGAAATGTTTATTTGCTGTGGAGTTGTGTAAAGTATCTCACTTTTATTTGTCTGTCTAAAAAAAAGTATGACTACACTTTGTCAGTGGAGTAAAAAAATAACCCAAACAAATAATGTCCATCTGGTCCAAGTGACTTTAAATATTATAGAATTATAGAATGATTTTGTTTGGAAGGGATCTTAAAGATCATCTAGTTCAACACCTCTGCCACAGACAGTGACAATTATCCCTAGCTTCATGCAGCCCAGCCTTGAACTCTTCCAGTGATTGAGCATTCACAGGTTCTCTGTGCAACCTGTTCCAATGTCTCACCAACCTCGTAAAAAAATTTCTTCCGTGTTTCTCATTGTTGTGGAATTGTTTTGGAATGGTATCCCCGTAATTCAGTGTTCCCACTGAAACTCCAAACCATGCTGTCTCTTGCTTCATTTCTCCTCTTCCTGTTCCCCTTGTGGAGGGCTGGAGGAGAGCATGGGAGGCACAAAAGGGGAGGATCAGGGGTGAGATAAGAACTAAAAACAACAGTGAGATTAGAAAAGAAACAGTAACACCAGAAAAACTCATGAGAGATGGTACAAGAAGAAAGAAACATTACTGATCATTGCGGAACCCCAACAACAGACGATACCCGAGCACAGCCACGCTGCTCTGAGCAGCATTCCCTCCAGCCCGAACCGGCAGCACCCAAGCACTGTCTGCCATACCTACTGGACAGGAAGGAACCTGTGCTCCCTGGAAGACAGTCCCTTCCCCCATCCCTGGCAACGTTGTGAGGTGGTATAGAATAACCTCTGCATCCTGGATATGCTCCCTCCCAGCTACTACAAAAAATTAGGTTCCCAGCTGGAAACTTGTCTAAACCTAGCCTCTTTCAGTTTTAAACCATTTCCCCTTGCCCTGTCACTACAGACTCTGGTAAAATAAAATCTTACTCTATCTCTTTTAAAAGCAGTCATTACACAAAATTTCTTTCTTCATCTCTCCTCTAAAGCCCCTCTATAAGCAATAAGGTCTCCCCAGAGCCTCTCTTCTCCATGTTGAATAACCTTACCTCTCAACCTTTCTTCATTGGAGAGTTGTTTCATCTCTATGAATATTTCTGTAGCCCTTCTCTGGACCTAACCTAACAGGTTACTGTCCTTGTTTTGATGACCTCATAGCTGGATGCAGTACTCCAGGTGGGGTTTCACAAGAACAGAGTAGAGGGCAAGAATCTCCTGGTCATTCTGCTTTTTGCCATCCAGGATACAGTTGTATAGTTATCTCTCTGGGCTGCTACTGCACATTGCCATCTCATGTTCAAGTTTTCATCCATCGAGATCAGATTTAAAATTCATTAACTCAAGTGTAATCTTAAATTTGCCTTACAGATTTTTTTATTTATTTGTTTTTGTTTTTTTAGAGGGAAAGCTAAAAATACTTGTGGCAAAGGAAGGCATCAAAACTGTGGTGAGTGAGAATTGCAGGAGTGAATATTCTTACTTGAACTTCCTTTCAGATAATTGCATTTTATATCAGAGAAAAAGGTTGACTTGGAGAGAACTGAAGAGAAGGAGCTGTGTGATGCCAGTGCCACTTTGGGGATTGTGTAACAGTACTGGTAAAAAAAATAATAGCAGAACACTTTTATTTTTGTACACATAAGGTGAAGCTGCATTTCAGATCAATAATTTTGAGCCAAGATGATTGTAGCTCACAGACTTGAAAGGCAACCTTTGTGTGTTTTTGTTATGCTTATTCTAACCCAAGCCTATTAAATAAGAAACATATGAAATCAAAGACAGATGAAGATTTGCTGCTAAATATAAATGAAAAAAGCAAGCATTTGTTTAACCACTATCCATTTCTCTTTCCAGATTCTCTAGAAGATTGTGTATGTAGCATATTTCTCATACTGAGAAGAGCTATTGCAGTGAGGTTGTGTAATACTCAAATAATAAGATTTTATGAGGTATCTCCAGATGTTTGAAACCTTTATCAGACACTGCTAATGTATGTCTCAGGTTTTTATTTTTGATTGGTGTGTTTCTCTCGTGTGCTATAATCATGTACTCTTATGTGCTAATTACAATGGCATTAGCAGGCTTGATTTTTTCTTCTTTTTTAAGTAGGCACATGTAGCATTTTAGTGGCTGTATCATTGTAGCTAAGTAAGATGCAGATAAGTCAAGATTTATGCTTCATTTAATGTAGAAAGGCATTTTGCTGTTAAGTGCCATAAAAAAAAATCTCTCACTATTTTAATTTTCCTCCTGTATGGTAACAGTTGTATATTTTATTTCAGGTCCATATATCCAGTATCCTTGTTTCCCACCTCTTTCGGTTTCAGCTTCAGGCACATTCTAACACCTCTGCCTTGGTGTTGTCTAAAGAACATGCACAAAAGCCCTTATTTGCCTCAGGCATCTTGAATTCATCAGTGAGTAGAACTGTGCTGCTTCTTGACTCTACATATGCCTTTCAACAGTACCAACCATGGCTTATACACATCAACAGAAGCAAAACTAATTCTGTCATTGCTCTCATGTTAAATCAGAAAGCTTTAAAGAGCGTCTTATGTTGCAATATCTCCTGGGCTAAATCAGAGAGATATTTTGGATTCACTTCTGTACTTTTAAGCACCATGTTGCTAAGTTATTTCAAATATGAAGTGATACCCCCAGTTAAATACAGTCTAGGGGAGGAAGCTGTTGAGAGCAGCCCTGAGGAAAAGGACTTGGGGGTACTGGTGGATAAAAGACTGGGAATGGTCCAGCAGTGTACACTCACATCTCCGAAAACCAGCCATAACTTGGGTGATATCAAAAGCAGCGTGGCCAGCTGGTGAAGGGAGGTGAATCTACCAGTCTGCTCTGCTCTCATCAGAGCCCACCTGGTGTTCAGCTGTGAAGCATTCAGCACAGAAAAGACAGACTTGTTGAAGTGCATCCATGCAGGGGCCACAAAAGAGGATCCTCTCCAGTGAGGAGATAGGATTGTTCAGTCTGGAGCAGAAAATGCTCTGTGGAGACTTTATTACAGCCTTTGAATACTTGAAGGTGTCTTACCTTCAGAAAGATGGGGACGAGCTTTTTAGCAGGGCCTCTTGTGATAGGACAAGGAAGAATGGTTTTAGAAGAAATTTAGAAAAGATGGTAGTTTTAGATATAACGACAAAATGTTTTACAATGAGACTGGTGAAACACTGTACAAGTTGAACAGAATGGGGGTAGATGTTCTATCCCTGGAAACATTCAAGACTGGCTTGATTGGAGCAACTTGATCTAGTTGAAGATGTCACTCTCTTTGCAGGGGATTTGGCCTAGATGATCTTTAAAGGTCCTAAATCAGTGCCTCCTTAGAGCAAGTATGACATTTATCCAGACAGAACCATCTAGCTATCCATGATAATTTTGCTCTAGAGTTTGAATGGTCTTTGTTCATGTCTTTTGTTTGGAAAAAAAATCACTGGCCCCTTGTAAGGATGAAATTTTGTATGTTATTCATATTTATTGTGAACTATTGAGACTGGGTTATTTTTAACTTCTACTTTAACTTCTTATTATTTTAACTTCTACTGGTTAAAAAATCACTGGCATCCAACCAGTATCTGCACAAAAATTTTAGATTAAGCATGAATGATGATAGGAGAACTTGTCATTTTCCTACTTCCCTCCACTGAAGGTGTTTGGCAAATTCTTAATACAGTTTGCAACCCTAGCAGCACTGTTGATTCCTCGCTACTTCTTGTTACCTATTGGTGAAGTGACAGAAATTAAGCAGACCATTTTGGAAATCAAATGACTTCATGAACTCATGTCAGATCTCTCATTTAAATGGTATTTGTAATTTCTGTCTTGAACATTGTAATTTCCTTTATGTCAGTAAACCTCTGCTGAGTTTAATTCAACCAACATTCTTTAACTTTTGATGAACTCACCACCCTACCTGCTCTCCTAAAGCCTCCAAATTCAATGTATCCATTTTTTCCTCTAGTAACTTATTAAATAGTTAGTAGAAATTTAAATGCTGTTTTTCTCATTTTTAAAGTTTCACAGTTCACTCTCTAAAGTTATTAAAATAAAAACCATGCTGTGGGACTGAGATCTTCTTTGGCTTTCTGTAACATCACTGCTGTCCATCTTCAGAAGAGCTGTTTTCTCAATGTCTGGACAGATAGATTTTGAGAAATGGGTACTTCCCTAGACTTTGTAGCTTGGTCATACAGACACAGAGGTCTGTGGTAGATGACAGAACTGAATCTGTATTTTTCATCATCGGATAGGTAGGTTTTTTTCATGTGTTTTTAAGATCTAAGCTTCACAAATATGTTATTTACTGTTCATAAACTTTTACCATGTAGAATAACTGGAGAACAGGACTTCAGTAAGGTAAGAACAGATAAAATTTGGGAAGATCCTGTCCCATGAGTGTATTGTTGGTGGACTTGGCAGTATTATTTTTATGGTTGGAATTATAGGCCTCTACCAATGTTAATGAATCTATGATCCTATGATCTAAACAATGAAACAAGTACAAAAGTTGAAAAAGATATAAAATATAACAAAACCATAAACTGAGTGACATCCTACTAATGTCACATTAATTCCTCAAGGAATTTTGCTGAGGTAATGGTGAAAGAGGGAAATAAGAGGAGGTTATTTTAGATAAACAAAAAGGGACAGACATCAAATCTGGGAAAAAAGACAAAAATTAAGTTAGTCTGACAAATTAATGACAGAGAAAGTTTGGAAAAAGATAGAAAAGAGTCTGGAAAGATTGGAAGGTAGAAGGGAATTAAACAAGATAAGTGACTTTTAATGTAAAATCTAGAAAAAAAAATTATGTCCTGCTTACTGGAACTGAAATGCTCCCATGGGACTCTGAGACTGTACTGTGATGATTGATTGTTAGTTATTCTGAAGAGTGTCAGATCAAGTAGACCCACAAGCTCATCCTTAAGCTGATCATGTGCCAGGGCCTTTATGCTCTGTCTGTATTGAACACGGTAGATACCCACCATGGCAGGAGAGCTATCCCACAGCCCTTGGCATCTCAACAGCACAAGGCCCCCTAGTACAGACCTTGCACTAACTCATTCTCCTATTGCATGCTTTATGGCCCAAACAGAAAAATATTCATTAAAAAGTAGGTAAGAACATTATGTGTGTCTGCAGCTTTTAGGGTCCAGCACTGTCACTTGTCCTGGCTGGAGCATGGACAAAGCCACAGGATCATTCACCTGCTATGACATGGTGTCTTAGTTTGGAAGACAGGTATCACTAAGGACGAACAGGACTTTCTCCTGAAATGGAGAACATAAAAAATCTCCTCTCTCCGAACTGTTATGATTTTAGAATTAAGGGGCTCTCAGGCGAAGATGTGAGGATATGGATAACAGTTCTTTACTTGTGTTTAGCAAGGCAAAACAGAACAACAATAACTATGAGATGAACAACAGACAGAACCAGGGAAACAGTCCCAGTTTCCTCTGCCGCTGGCACCCTTTCCCCGTTGGTGCAGTTCCCGACACAGGCAGCTGTGGTGCAGAGTCCTGGGATGCTGGAGATGGATCAGGAGCTCCCCGGCGGTGGCTGGAGCTGCAGCACGAGTCCCGGCAGGCAGGGGGTGCGGGCTGAGGCGTGGAGAACACTCGGAGCAGGAGCGAAGGAACAGCGAGGGGGGCAGGAACTGCAGCAGCTCCCGGCCAGGCAGAGAGGGGCAGGGTCAGGATTGCCGGGGCACACACAGAGAGACCGTGGCAGGAAACCCCGAACTCATCTCCAGTGGTGACAGTGTAAGAAAAAATCTCCCCCTGAAGTCTGAACACCACAGCGTACTGAGTCTTCTCCCAACAAGCACACTCTCCAGAAAAAAAAAGTGAAGTCCACGTGTTCCTCCCCTCCCTCCACCCCAGGCCACTTCTTCTTTCTTTCTTAACTATCCATAAGTACCCAGAGATCAGTTCCCTGGCAACTTATGGGAAAAAATTCTACAAGAGGACCCAACCCCCAAGACAGGGGTTAAAGTCACCATGTTGCACTAGGTGCATCTCAGAATCAAGTCTACATTCTTAACCTAATGTTGAGGTCCTGAAAGATGACTTTATTCAGATTGTGTCTTACTACTTTTCTTCTGAGATATTGGCCAGGATCATGACTGTGCCAGTCTTTGGTAGTGTCAAGTGCAATTAAACTCAGAAGGGTTCAGACATAGCTTGCTGGTATACACATCTTTCTGAGGCACATTTGTATTATATCAATTCCTTGGGGAAGACATGGAGGCCCTTTGACAGTGTGACACAGTAGCTCCAAGAAAATCCCAGAGAGCTTAGATGAGTTGTTAAGGCCCTGTAATCAAATTCTGCAGAGGATTTCAAGATAAAAAGCAGGAAAATGGGGTCTTGCCAATACTGCTAGGAAATCAAATGAAAGGAAGATCATTTTCCTGTTGTCGTAGTATGTTATGAGCAGTTAATAGTTTAAGTAGTTCAAATATTTGCTATTCAAGTAATCCTCTAGCAAGTGGATAGGCACTTGTTTACAGAGAACCTATTTTGTACTATTCTGACCACATCTTAATCTAAAAGTTGACCATTGTAGAATGCCCTGCAGGATGTTTCAATAGGCATCAGATGAGGGGTGTCCAGAATACTTCTGTGTAAGAAAACAGATTATTAAAGAGTTCTCCCATGGGACATGCCACAAATAGCACCTTGAGGTAAATGGTTTAGTGGGTTGGGTTGACCTTGGCAGAATGTCAGGTCTCCACCAAGCCACTCATCATTCCCTCCCTCAGGGAAGTAAACAGGGGAAGTAAACACAAAAAAAAGTTTGTGAATCAAGGTAAGAACAGGGAGATCACTCAGCATTTTCCATCTTGGGAAGAACAAGCTTGACTGGAGGGAATTATTTTCACTTATTGCCAGTCAAATCAAGGTAGAATAATGAGAAATAAGAAATCTTAAATATTTTTCCTTTGCCTCTATTTTTCCTGGGCTCATCCTAACTCCTGACTTGTCCGCCTCCTTCTACCAAGCAGTACAGGGGGATGGGAAATGGCAGTCACCCAGACATATACAGCCTCATTTTTTTTTCCATATCTTAGGCATGTTTACTAGCATAAACATATATAGTTTAAACTAGTTATATATATATATATATATAAAATATATATATAATATATACACACGCACACATATATATACACACACACATAAATATACATAAACTAGAATATACTAGCATATATGGACTTGGGTCAAACCATATTTTTTGCTGTTTCTTCTTTATTGCTGCTTCTAAATTTGAGAAAATAGTGGTTGTCCTTTCAGTTGTTGACCAGGTCATTGTTCTGTCAGTTTTTCTGACACTGTTTTGAGAGTGTAATCAGACAGGATAGAGGTAAAGAAAACTTGTTAACCCAGCAGAGGTGATCCAACAGCATGTGATCCTACCTGCATGTTGTGAGAACAATGAGAGTGAAATGATGGTGGGAAAAACTGAAAGCATCAGTAGGAGCAGCTGTGTCTGTTCTGTTCACCAAGGCTCTTTGCCATTGATTCAGTGCTGCTTCAGGGCTTTTGACAGCTTGGTTTTGCAAAAGTCAGTGCCAAGTACAGAAAGATTGACATACTGCATTGTACTACTGAAAGAATTCAATTCTGTGAAGTCTGCAAAAAACTTACTGATCTGTTGAATATTCAAAAGTGTAGGGGGAATCTCTGCTGAGATAATTTTGATGTTTGCTGCTCCCTAAGCAGCAGAACTATTGCAATAGTTATTTTACAGATATTTTTTTGCTTTGTATTTATATCTATATCTTAGCATGGTAATTAGATGTTCCTATTACTGGTGTTTCTCAACTGTTACTCTCCTAACACTTTAGAAGCCACTCCTCATATTTCTCTTCAATCTTGTTCCTGACAGATTACTCTTGGGCTCTCTCTGCAAGAGAAGAAAAGAGAAGCAAAAAAAAAACAAAACCAAAAAACCCAAAAACGAACAAACAAACAAAACAACCAAAAAACAGCCCTCTGCTCGAATCATAAGAAAACACTTACTTTGGGCAATTATCTAGCATTCTCAGAAATCTCTGACTGGAGACAGACATGCCTATTTTTTTAGTGAGAAACCTGTTTCTCTGTATTGACTCTAAAGGCACTCTAGGTCACCATCTTACATTTGAATGTATAGCTTCAGATTTCTAAATTTGGTGAGATGAAACCTACTGCAGGTTGAGAATGTACATATTGTTTGCTAAATGCATTTTCTTTCATTAATTTTGAACATCCTGCTGTCTCTGGTGGAATCTTTTGAAGCTCTACAAAGTAGCTATCTCATGTTTTAGAAATTGCTGTGGGCCTGTGTATGACTAAGCTTAGGAGGTGAAGCTGGACCATCCAGGCAGAGATTTTTAAGGAGATGAGGAAAGTGACCAAGAATTTCAGTTCTGTCAAGTGGCATTTTTATAGTTTGGAATAATAGCTAGGATAATTTTAATAAAGTCCCTTTAACAAAGGAATAAAAAGAACTCAAAACAAGTATTCCTTAATGGGATTTTGAAATTAGAAGCATAGAAATATCACAGTATGTGAAAGAATGTTCTAAACTACATGAAACAAGTAAAAAATTACTGTGTGTTTCAGATGAATAATCTCTAATGAAGGGACTATTTCTATTTGTCTGACCGGATGAATAAGGTGGTAGATGTCTAGTTTCCACATATAATTTTACCTGACACTTGTGTTTTGTTATAAAATTTCCACTGTGGAGACCAGCTCCCAGTCTGCCAGCCAGATTTTTTTAAAGTTAAATTGAAGTGACTGACTCTGTTGCAGATAGCTGTAGGCTGCATTTCTACTTCCTGCTAAAGGACTGAGAAGAAGAACTCTACCATGGCAAAGCAGCAGATTGATTACGTTGGCAAAGGAGTAAATAGATTTCCATTTGTATTTGGGCCATTCTTTCTCAAGTGAATTGGAAGAGTTCATCCGAATTTCAACTTTATTTGATATTGTAGTTTCTCCAGCTGAAATTGCTGGCTGGAATGAGCAACACTTGATAATTTTTCAATATGTAAATCAGGTAATCACTTTTTTCCCCCTGCATTTTTGAACTGGAGATGAAAGAACAACAACCTACAAATAACAACAAGTTGTCTACATCTGCATTAACGGAAAGTAAAGTGGAGTGAAGGAAGATTTGTGCTCATTCTGTCTGTTACTATTACTGACAACAAATTCTAATGCACCTATAATCAAATATATTTTTAATGGTAAGATTTGTTTGTAATTTTGGCTCTGAGTGTAATGTACTCATTAACTATGGTATTGATCTATTGATCTATTGCAGTAGGAAGTGGAATATTTTCATTGGAATGATATATTTCTGGTATTGGCTGCCATGGCTACACTGAAGTGAGGATGACTGATCCAGCTGAGGATGTGCACATTGACTTTCACAGGCACTGATAAAGGACAGACTGCTGCTGATAATAACCAAGTGGCCTCATGTGGACAATATTAACTGTGAGATGTCATGATGGTACTTAGTGAATCAAAATGCTCACATTCTTTGTCACAACTATTCCAAATTTCAGATGCATGCTGTGAAGAATCTTTTCACAAAGTTTTTATATCAGAGTAGGCCTAATAATGTGTAAAAATACTCAACTCTATCCATAAATTCAGAACAACTGTGTTAGCAAGCAGATCATCTAATCTGCATGAATTGCTGTGCAATTCAATATTTCTTGACGCTTTTCCTACTGCAGTGTAGTAAAAAATTATGGATTTTCATTTTATTATTCCATGGTATATCAATTATAGAATAATAATTATGCTTAGCATAATAGAAATATATTTTCTGGAAATACTATTAACTCAAAATCATTTCTTGTACTTGCATTGTTCCTGAATGACTGAGTACTGGTAAATACTTATTTCACCACAGCCCCCTGAAACCTCAAAGCTAATTCTATGTACCAAGAGAACCTGGATATAGCATGTGGTCGACTGTTGGCATTGTTGGAAGTGTTGCTGCTCTCCCAACAGACATCCCACTACCTAGCTCCTGAAAAATAGTTTTTCTATATTGAATAAACAATATGGTTTTTTCAAAAGAGGAACTGGAGAAAAAATGTACTTGGCTTTTTACAGTACCAATTGAAGAGAAAGAAGTATATAAACAAAAGGAAATAGATGCAATAAATAATCAAAATAATGTATTTTGTAGATTTTGCTACCTTAGACAGAATTCAAATTAAATGAAATGTAAGTGGACTCTTGCAGGGTAAATACTGCAAAATCACACTACATAATTTCCCTGATAGGGAAGATAGAGACCACTGTGGGAATGGTAGAAGCTATATCATTATGAAATAACAGATAAAGGAAAAATTATAAGTATGTTGTTTGGCTTGGCATTGTAAACATAAATAGCAACAGAAAATGTAAATGATCAGTATGCATTAAAAGTAGGGAGGCTCAAATTAATAACTTTGGGAGATAATATAGTCCAGGATGCAGAGGGGAGATACCTGGGAACTGTAGTGTCAGGAAAACCCCAGAGGCAATTGGGGCATAGGTCCAAGGAAAAGTGATCTTTATAGGCAGAAAAATATTATCAGAATATGATGAAAATTTCCTTTCTTTAGGACTTCTAGTAAGTATTGTAATATATTCATATAGTGCAATATTTGTATTACTGGATACTTCTCAAGGCACCAAATTACCATAAAATACAGATGGACTCAGGAATGTTCAGAATGGGCAATAGCAGTAGTGAGGAACCAGTTTATGGGAAAGGCTAAGTTCTATAACTTGGGTAGGAGTGGACAGCAGGGAACATGGTGACAGACTGTTACTGAAGGGTGCAGTCAACCAGGAGCACAGGCAAATTTTATAACTTAATAAAAGGGAGAGTAAAAGGAAGCCAAAGGATGAAATTATGAAAGGAAAAATCAAAAAGATTTCTTGACAGAGATTTATCTTCTTTGAGTATAATCTCACAAAAGAAGCAATAGAAGCTCTATAACAAAGAAAATTTAAATGAAAGAAAAACACCTGCTAGTGTATAGACAATGGAGAACAGTCTGGCAAAGATGTAGACCGAATTGAGTCCCATAATTCATGTTTATATTCTAAATTACACTGGCATAAACAAGTGACTGTTGTGTGTCAGTCTACAAAATTACCTCTGTGAAACAAGCTCATCAGATACTATCAAAATGAAGCTGTTGTTTAAATTAAAGTGGTTTTAGGATTTTGACAGCTTTCTATTACCTTCTGTGTTTTTACTGTCATAAAAACAACTCTGAGTTCCTGGAGCAGAAACATGTCTACCACAAAAATTCTGTTTCTGCACATGAAATATCCTCACCTTTCCCTTCTTGCAGATAGTCCATACTTTTTTTTTTTTTTTTTTTTTTTTTTATGATTGTCTAATCTGTAAGAAATATAGCTCAGAGTTTACAAAATCTATACAGTGATAATTTAAACGAAATTTTTTTCATCACTTTTCCACAACAGTCACAAAAATGTCATGTGCAAAGCATCTGATTCTGAGTCATAAAGAAGTACTGTGCAAAATAAAAACATGGTTTTGAAGGAGGACTTGCTGAGCCATCAACTCTAGTCACTTTAAAAAAGATAGTTTGCTCAGGAAAATTCACAAAAGATCTCTTCCAGACTCTCCACTTACCACTCACAAAATGCTTTCCAAAAATCTAAGATGGAATTCTGCTCTGTGTAACACCTGGATAGGAAAAATAGTGGCAGGAATGGAGAAACCACCAGCAGGGCTCACCCAGTGTGATGCAGTATCTGAGGTAAGGAAGGATACACAAAACATTTGCTGTCTGCTACATTTGATCTGTGGACAGAGAACTGTAATATTCCAGGCTGCCTGTGGATTCTCAACTGAGTGGCAGAATCAAGGAGGAAACACATGAAGCAAATTCTACTTCCTTTAGTATTTTAAAAAATAATTGTGATACTACACAGCAGCCAGAATGTTCCAGCATGAATGTTAATTGGCTGAAATATTCAAAACAGATATTGACCTTGAAAACATCCCACTTTCCCCATTATGAATGTTAAAGCATTTGTTAAGTAGGAAGACAGATGTTAATTGGTTATGAAAAACTCTTAGCAACTTGTCTGGGTCTGCGTTTGACTGTTGCTTGAAGAAATATAGACCAACTTGCTTTTCTTGCTGCAGCTAATTACAGAACAAAGTTCTTAAGCAAACTCTAGGAAGCAAACAAATCTTATCACTCAGTCTTATTTTACTTCCTAAGAACATGAAATCTTTCCGGAGACATTTATTTTTGAGTTCTAGACAATCCCTTAATAAAACATACAAAAAGATATGCAAAGTCATATTTTCAGAATAAAATTACACCTTCTTTGGAATGATGAATCTATAATAATTCAAAAGTAAATACAAATATAGACTACTTTTAAGATAGTAAAATATCATAAATTTTGTTTTGATTACTCAACAGTATACATGTGGCAGATTGTAATTTTTCATAGCAGTAATAATAAAAAAAATTAGTCAAAACCAAAGAGGACAATGGAAAAAAACCGTATCACCCAGCACATCACCTGCAGAGACATGCCTTGATTTTACTAGAGTTCTTGACACTGAAATATATGGCATACTCCAGGGTATGATCTCTATCAAGAATTTTTATGTTAGTAAAATAGAAATATTTCAAATTAGAACTATGAGACACTTTTTCCCCTATACTATGACAACCTTCCCATTATAGTTATCTGCACTAAATCCTAAAAGTGAATGGTACTGCTGTAGGAAAACAATTTATCCAGTGATAATGTCCCATCAAGCACAATTGGTTGGCAGCTCTTACGCTATTATTTCAAGGACAGCAAGTTGCCTTATTCCTGAAGTGAATGGCATCCAGCCAGGTGCTGTCTGAGACCGACAAACTACAAATTGGTGTGCTGTTTTCTTTCTCTCTCTTTTCTGACCTAGTTAGGAAGAGATGTGGGGAGCAGGCACAGCAGGAACATGAAGTGATAGGAGTGAGCATCTGAGTGAGCATGGGACTCAACTCAGCAGAAATGGGGTGGGACTGGGTGACCCAAGGGATAAGAAAATGGGGCATGAAACCATTTAGGCTGATTAATTGGGTCTGTAGGCATTAATGAATTGCCGAGTGATGGCTGTTCCTTGACTTATGTGAAATAATCTGTTGGACTTGATAACACTTTTCTTTGTACAATTAACTACCAGGAGTTTTAAAAACAATGGTGGAATTGGTACTAACATTGGATAAAAATAAAAATGGTTTTGGAGAGTGACATAATTATCAGAATTGGGTTAGTACAAATTGCCTTTAAGGTGAGTGGCTCATACTGGCGCTAGGGAAAGTGCAAAACTGAGTAGAAGGAATGCAGTGAGACAGGTCCTTTGCTATCTTAATTTTCATTAGGAAATTAATGAACGGACATTGACTATACATTTTCCCAGTGTTCTAGGTCATGCAGGAATATCAATACCACAAAACAAACATATAAACAAAAAAGGTAGGAATCAAGTATACCTAAGAATTGTTCAAACATTCCCCCAAATACTTTGTATTTTTAATTGAAGCCATCTTCTGCCTATAGCATAGCACTGTAGGGGTGATTTAGAGGGCATAAATGAATCTCTGCCTGAAATGTTAGAAAGCTGCTCTGTTGGACAACATGTACCACTTTTCAAGAAGACTAGCTGTGTGTCTTGCTCCCATTTTCAATGGCTGCTGCACATGAAAAGCTAGGCTGTCTGACCCCAAAACAAGAAAAGTTTATTCTTTCCCTCCTCATGACATTTATAACATATATTAAAAATCTATCCAAATAACTCTGCAGAAGACTTTCTGTTTGCTGTCATGGAGATTTAATGGGTTATTCTGGTGTGGACAGCTAAATATCAAAATTTATCTTGGGATCTGTTGGTAGCTGAGAACTTTTGACAGAAGTGTCTCTAATCATGGCACCAGTTCAAACGAACAAATCCAAAATGTGTGTTAAATATACTCAGCTTTGAGATCCTCAATGTCCAGCATTCCAGCTTTTGTAAACATATCTGTACTGTCTGTTAGTAAAAATATCCTAAACAATGCACCTCTCCACTAATGTCACTTTTCAAGTTTTAATCTTATTTCTGTTGTTTCATAAGTTCAACTAATTTCCAATATACTTTAAAAAATCCATCATATTAGCCAGTTTCATAGTGTCAAAATAAAAAAATCAATTCATATATAATAATTTGTTCCATTTGACCACCATTAATTAATAAAATGATTAACTTATAGGTAAATTGTGTATCTATGTATAATTCTATTCATGTATGTATATTGTGAAATATGATAACTATATATTTAAATTAAGTCACAAAAACATCTAGGATACTAGAATACCTCTAAATAGAAAATTTTTAAAAGCACAGTCTGTTAGGATATCTTACTTCTGCAGTGAATTTAAGTTCACTCACCAGAAGGTGCCAGTCTTGGTCCATAAACCAAAGAATCTAGTAATTGCATTTCAGTAAATTCTATTATAAGGGTTTCAGTGAAAATGAAAAGCACAGAGTTCTAGTGTCAAAGAAGGCAGCAGCTGATGAACTCTGAAGGTAGAACACAAAACAAATTCCAGACCAAATGTAATACATTATGTAAATGTAAACGTAATAACAAATGTATGAAAAAGATGAATCATTCTTCGCCGATTTTCACACTGATGTAAAAAAATATGGTCCTCTTGAAGGAAGGGACAGGGGAAATTGAAGATTGTAGGTTGTACTTATAGAGGTACTTTCCTTCTTCAGATGATGTGCATTTGCTTTCAATTTTTATATTTTTTATTTCTGTTTTGATTTTTGGGGAATAAATATGGATAATTATAGCTAAGAGGTTTTAGACTGTGAATTTTTGAGTTTTATTTGTTGAAATTGATTTTGTTCTTTGAATGTGTCACAAGAAACTTCCAACTACCCTCAGCAATGTGTGCAAAGTGACTTTTCTTCCAAATTCCAAAAGATCCTTCTCTTATTTGACATAACATCAACGAATAAGCCTAAAGCCAGAAAGGTCATAATGTGGCACTCCTGCGCACTACTTTTACTTAGTTCATGCCAATACAGTAATCATAACATTTTATATAAGCACAGCTTTGAGAGCAATTGTTTACTTTGCCACAACCTGCTTTTGCAGGATTCAGACTTCTTCCTTGTTCAAATTTTTTCCCCTCTCAGTGCATCACAAGAGAGAAATCTGCTCAATGCATGCATCCCTGGTCTGCTTCTTGCCCTGTTGCTGCAGTCTAACTGCTGTACTACCCTAGTGAGGCATATAGTGAAAGCATCTAGATACAGAGATAGATGCCTGGGATTTCTTGTGGTTTGGAGTCTATCATATAGGCTGTCACAGAGTCTGACAGAGGCTGAGAGTTGCAGCGTGGAGCAACAGCTTCATCCTGATTTTATGCCAGCAATTTGCGTGTCACAAATACAATTGTGTCACACATATCATTTCTCTGATGAAGAAACGGGAGAACAAGGAGCTGTGAAGAGGAGAAAAAAATTACATTCAGCCTGTTTTCTCAGAAACACTGAATAAACCATGACAAAATGGATCCATTTCTGTTCTCCAGCAGTTAAGGAAATGAGATGTTGTGAAAATACCTTATAAATATTAAAAAACCCCAAATACATATCTGAATTCTCAAAAGCAGAAGCAATGGAAGTTGGGTTAGAAAATTAGTTAATTTTAGAACAGTATAATTATGAAAGACATTTTCTCATATACCTTTGTGCAGTCAGGTAGTTAAATATTTTCCAGATAAATATCTTGGGTCAGGTAATTTCACAACTTTGATATAAGATATCTAAAGAGCATCAGGTGGCACTTTGCTTTGTAATGCTGAACTATTCACCTTAGAATGTTTTTAAGGGGCATAAAATAACTGAAGGGGACCTCCCAAATAAGATGCAAAACCTGAAGTCCTCAGCATTTAGATTTCTGAAAGGATCTTTATAATGGCCTAAACAAATTACATCCTATTATTTTCCCTTTATTTCCTTTGTAAATGCACAGGTGCATCAGTGCTAAACCCTTTCTGTTAGTGTATCCCAATTACTTTTGATGAACATCCCCTGGCAAATTTTAGTTAAACTTGATAGAGCAGAAAAGGTCTCAAAATCCCAGACACTTCATGTTAGTAGCTGTCTTGGTAAGGAAGAGAGATCACTTAACAAAGCCAAAGTACATGTATGTCTTGCTAGGCACCAGAGAATCAATTTTTAGGCACGAGTTCTTTCCTACATGGCAGCACCAGAGTCAATAATGCCTGTTTTCTCACTGGAGGTTTTTCTCTGGTTGAGGCAGTCAGGATGGTTCTTGCCTCTGAAGAATCTTGGAAGTCTAATAAGAAGTGAGTTTCAATGGCAGCTGTATTAAAATTCACTTACAAAATAAATCAAGCATGAAACACAAATCCATAGGAACCTAAGCTTCATTAATTCCACTTTCAATAGAACTATTTGTTTACTTACCATGATTTCCCTAGTTTCCCTGAAACTGCACGCAGGGGGGTGCAGTTTTTCCCCTGCTTCCTGAAGCTTTAGTACATTTATTCAAAATTTTTAGAGATCCTGCAAATTTTGCAGAAATAAAGCATCTGCAAAATAGTACTTTCATTTTATTCTTTACCAATGATTTTAATAGGACAATTCAGGAAGGAAGATACTCCTCATTACCGGACTAGAGGTGGGCGTCATCACTTCAAATTTAGTGCATTTACAGTGGAGACATCCACATTTGAGCTAATTGTAGAAATTCCCTTTATAGTCTCTGGAAAAAATAAGTATTTCCAAACTGTGATTCATCTCCTCCCAAGGTTGACATCTAAAACAGGCCAGATGAATCACTCTAGAAGTGCTCTTACACTCCTCTAACTATGAAGGGAGTTTGGACAACTGTCTCACATACAGATCTCTGCTGTTACTGAAGTCTAAAGTTAGGTGGTGTGATGCAATTTTACACATCTAATGCTGATCTACTGTGTGCCAATATTAGGTGTCCCTAATCTGGAAATAATGGCATAATTAGTTCTCATAGGTACCTTTTTACAGAGAATTTTAACTAGAAACACTTGCAAGTAAAGAAACAGCACTTTTTGTGTTGAGATGGTAATTATTTCTCCTACATGAAATGCATGGGGTATAATGGTATTGCTGACATGAAGGAGTAATTCTTTAATTGGGTATTGGAATTTTTGTATTTTTCTTATAAATCAAAGTTCATTGTTTAGAGAGGAATAGAGATTCCTGTATAAACCACCACCTAAGCATAATTTTTAGTCCATCTAGAAAAGTGCTAAAAATACATTAAATGCCACTGGAACTCAGGGAAACAGCCCGATTTAAAGTTCTTAAGGACCAGCGAAAATTGTAAACTGTTATATTCCATTTAACTAAGTGCCTATTTCACATCAGTAAGCATGCAGATGGCTCTGTTCTCTTTCTACCACACATTTCATTTTCTGTTTTTATCTACCATGCTTTTTGACTTAAGCTTAAAAATCTTAATGCAAAGCATTGCATATATTTTAAAGCCTACTCATCAGTACATTTTAATACATATTGGCTTTATTTTCAGTGGTTATTTTTCATTTACCCATCTTTTATATATTTAGACTAATTTTTCTTTTTATTTCTGAGAAGTGACAGAGTATGCCCTGGCTTTAAAGACATTCTAATATGATGAGGATTATAAAATGGCAAGTATTTGAGATAATATTCATGTAGGTATTTCTTGCTTCTCTTTGCCAACTGTAGCTTGGAGAAGGGGATGTGACAGCATCCTACACAATAACTCCATGTCACAATAATGCATCAGCACACCTTTGGTCTTCTAAGACTAATGAAACAGACATATTTCACAGAAATCTTCATTCGACCTGAATATACAAATCCCTGAATCTCCCTCTTTTATCCTGCCAGATTCGCATGGAATTAGAGTGTGTTTGCAGACAGGAAACAAAATCTGTCTTATGTGAAGAATAAAGTACAACACTAAGCATGATTCTGTAACAAAATACATATGAGCAGACAGAAAAAAAGGCAGATGCATGAACAATACATTAGGATACCATCCTTCTAACACCCTGGCTAAACATATTAACTTGCATAACATTATGCATAATCTTATTGACAGGCATATACCTCTTGCATTGTTAAAATTTTGAATAATTCCACGGCAAAAACAAAGTAACTTACTCTAGCAACGTGTAGCAATAAAACCTGATCTGCAGTAGCTTTACCCCATTTAGTCTCAGTACAGAGAATGACACTCTCATGTTCACACATTCTAAGAGTATAATGGGGCCAAGGTCAGGGTTCCTGTGAGACTTTGGAATTCCTGCTGATTGCAGTCAGGTCCAGATTCTGTCACTGGGCTTGCTAGAGGTGCACCCTATGCTGTGGCAGGCAATCACATGAGGCATATTCACTGATTAGGACTAGAGATTCCACAAAGGTTATACTCTGATTCTTTCAGGTCGAGAATATCAGATTTATTGCTTGTGCCTAATGTACAGGTACAGGAAAAAGAAAAGCCTGAAATTTTCCTACTGACATATTCATCCTTTTTCACTGCATATGTCAGATTTATTTAATGTTAGTTGCTGCCAAATCCAATAGCCTGGCAGAAGTGAAGCTTCTGCTGCTTGTCCCCAGGTCCACCCAGTAGCAAGGCTGAGCATGTTTCCAGCAGGCACACATGCACACTGTGCACACACACACACACACACACACACACACACACACACACACACACACACACTGCTGGCAGCGCGGACCAACACAGACAAAACGCAACTATCAATGATCACACACATTGACAATGGACTGATCCCTCTTACTCTGGCTTAGCAAGATGGGGGCTTATTATTGGGAAAATGTCTATAAATATGTACAGTGTGGATCCCTCCAACACTAGACTCAGACACTGCCCAGTGTCAGCCCCTGGATCCCAGTTTTCCCAGTGGTGCACTTCACATAGAAGCCCTCAATGCTGCAACCCCACTTTGGCTGCTGGGAAAGACCTCTGCACACAGCAGCACAGGCACAGACACACACATGGATCCCCCAAGCAGCTGCGCTTAAAAACTGGCACTTGCCCAGCAGGAATGCCCTAGCCACCCCTGCCTCATGCATGCATGCACAAATGGTCTCACAATCAATCCCCAGACTGTACAAACTCTCTGGAAGCTGGCTGAAATCTCCTGACTCTGCAATAGACAGCCCACAGACCCTCTGGTCTCTCCAGGATCCATCTTAGATATCTGACTCTAAAACTCTTACTCTACTCACTAGCTTTATATCCACTGCCCTGCTCATGAGGACTCCAGTTTGTTGCACTCAGACCTCCAACACATATGCACACAGAAGAGATTTAGAAATGTAATTTAATTAATGAATTAATGAAATTTAATGAGGAGACAGGACAGACCATGCTGCTCAGGCACAGGACATGGACAGACCAGCATGCTGACCAGCAACCTGTTTACAGACAGCTGACATCTTTTACATACTTTTTCTTCTGTTGTCTCACTCTTTCTCTTCCCCCATTTGATTTTAATGTCTCCCTTTCCCTACCTTTGATATCTTCCATAATAATCTTCCTGTTTGTCTTGCACAACCCAGCTTGCTCTTCTCCTGCATCTAGTTGGCAGATATAGCAATGACATGAAAGCTGTGAGAAGCATTTCAAAGCGTAAAGCACACCAAAATGCTGGAAACTAAGGTACTCTAGCCACCCAAAGAAAAGTTCCATATATGTTTCAATACTTGATGTGGAAGGTGCCACTACTTGCCATGGTTCACATGCTTCCAGTCATGCAGAATATGTTGCATGGCTGTTGGTTTCACTTCACTCACATTTCTTGTAAGGGCTGGGTTCACATCACATAAAAGGTAAAGTGTTAGACACAGATGGACACTTACTGAAGCACAGAACAGTCTTTGCCAGTAACAGTAGCATTCCTGAAAGTTGTGTGACGTCCAAAGCCATGTTTACAGATTGACAAACCCTCAGAAAAAAGAATAAGAGTCTCAGTTGTCTATCTTTATCTAAGGCCAGGTTGCAGACTGGGAGAAAAATGACCAGTACGGTTTGTCTGATAGATAAATAGGAGAACAAAGAATTACAGAAGGAAAAGGTCAGCTTTGCATGAAGCAAAAAACTGAAAGTCTGTGTCAATCTCCATTCAGCCTGCACTCTGACCTTGCAGAAGGTTAAACCAAACATTTTTTACGTTCAGGTTTCACAGTTCAGTGTTGAATATTTGGGATCAAAGAAACACACCATAAAATTAAGCTAATCAAAGTAAAACACATTTAGAATTTTAAAAATGCAATCAGAAGAGAAAGAGCTAACCTATATGTGAATATCCATGACTATTGCAATTTTTCTTAGAAACTGCTCTGGATGCCATCACATGCTGGCACTTATAAAATAATTGATTCTCTATTTTTGTAATTAAAATCAATCCAATAATTAAGAATGAGTAGTGATAGTCTGCTGGCATGCATTCTAAGACAGGTCAGCAGATATATCTGTTTTGATGATGGTGGCTTAACTTCTAATTTGAAAAGTAGTTTAAGCTGTTAAAAAATAATAACTTGTTAAGAATAATTACCTCGAAAAATTACAATGTTTCTGTAAGACCAGATGCACCAAGATCATCACTGCAAAGGGGACTACTTAAATCAGTGAATGTTTTCAAATTTGTAATAGCTAAGGTAAAATTGTTTAAACATTAAACTTTTATCCATAACAGCTTAAAAATAGCAATATAAATTAAGCTGATTATAAGATACAGACCTTTGAGTTAACAGAAGCATAACATGAGAAATTCATGCCTTGAAGGGCATTATGCAGATAGGAATTGATGGATGGGACTGTGCACAGAGTGTTCTGATGGCTGAGCCTGGGGCATGCTATGTCACTCACACGTGTGTACAGTACTAAGTTGATGCCAGAGATTCTGTTTCTGCTGGCTGCTTTCCTTTTCCTCTGCTGAAAATGACATGTTGCAGGCTGCCTTTCACTCCAGGTACTACATGAAGAAACAGGAGGTAGAGGCTCAGAAAACATCTTTAGTTTGTGGCTTGACAAGTCAGTAAATTGTGAGAACAGAGACAGACATTTAATTACATCTTCCACTCTGTAAACCCCCCAAATTTACAAGTGTACACTGCTTTTACATGTTTGCTGTTAAAATCAACTTGATGCTCAGTGCTGAGAAACTAGTGAAGGCTTGTTGCTCTCATGCCTGCCCTTACAGTCTTGGCATAATTGTATCTTTCCAAAAACTACGTCTATTGCATTTGGCTGAGCATACTGGCACTTCAGAGTACCTTTTATGTATGCCGAGCCCCTACTTAACTCTGCTTGTACTCTTCTCTTTCAATTTATTTAGGTACCTGAAAATCTCTGCAGAAATGACTGAATAATTATGTGATTGTAATCCTTTTGGAGGACAAAAAGCTGCTCAAACCAGCTAATTCTCACATTTATGCAACCATATTAATTACAGGAGACTCATTTAGCATTGAAGGTGCAATTGTTCACACTTCAAAAATGTTCTTTTACATATATATGCTTATTAAATTTTTGCATTATATTGTGTATTACTAATTATGTATTACTAATTATGTATTACTATTGGATTTGTGGTTAGTTTTCTACATCTGCTATCATAAAAATAAGCTTTGGGAATGAGTGAAAAATGTCTTTTGGTAACACCAAAGATAGATGGGGATGAATTATTTGGGGATGAATTATTTGCTTCTGAACTCATCTGGACTGCCTTGATTAGGTCAAATCAGAGCATTGCATACACAAGACATGTAAGACAGGGGCTAGGTAGCATTTAGCAGTAAATTAAGGCCAGAAACTGTGGTCAGTTACAGTGCTTTTTGGTCATTGACTGAGTGTCTTTACCAGTGATTTTCCAATATGATTTTGTGCATGTAGCTGGGATAATGGGTAAAAGCAATTTTTCTGTGTGCCATGTAGCATTTGTTCAAATGTGTCTCAGTCTACTTTGCAGAGCAATGATATCTCAACCAGGTTGATATTTTTAAAGCTAATGAGCCACTGATTGCTATCTGAGCGAATGAAGCTAACAAGACATGCTCTCTTCCAGTGATTTATAGTGATGAATTAATTAATATGATCCCAATTTCAACTCCAGTGAAATACGTACTTTTCCTGCCAGCTTCATAACACTGAGAAAATACTGAATATGTAGATGAATATGAAAGAAGCTTTGGTAATAGTATGTCAATGTTCAAATGACACCCTTTGAATGTGTTCATACATATACTTTAAATATAACGGAAAATAAAAATAGCAGAAACTGAATACTGGTAACAGATAACAGAACTCTGTTTGGATGAAATGAGGAAGGACTGGAGAAATAATCTATTTTTCTCAAGGTATCTCTAAAGAAATAGTATATGTCTTCCAACAATAGTGAATGGAGACCATTTCTAACTTCCTCTTCCCTTCAGAAATGCTGTTTTAGAAGTTGCAGCTTTTGAACCATTAGAACTTTAAAGACTGGTGGTAAGCTTTTCTCATGATTGGACAAAACATGTCATATCCTTTTAATGCTGCTCTGTACAAGACAGCTCTGAAGCCTGTCTCCATGATGACACAGGATTGGGTGCATCTCAGCACTGATGCCTGTGCATCACCCATGGCATGTTGCTTTTCTGTGCACACCTCTTTTGGAAATCATAAGGCTCTACCATCAGTGTGTGTTCAAATGCAGAAGGTGAAAAAGGAAGTTTCTTTATTTTAAAAGTGTAGATTTAGATTGAAACCTCCTCTTCCCTTCCCTTCCCTTTACAAATTACAAAAATGTACACATTCATTATTTTCAGATCTTTACAAATTGCTGAATGAAATGTAACATGAAACTAAGTACATGCAGATGGAGAACAAGTCAAAAATACTCAAGACACTAATAATATAATGCCTATCACTGGGAATACTTTTAAAAAATATTTCCATGAGGGAGGGATACTGTAATATTTATCTTTTGTGATAATTTCTGCTTTTTTTTTTCTTTTTTTCAGGAAAGGAACACCTTTCCTGAAAGGTCACGGATAAAAATAAGTCAGATAAGTCACAGATAAAGTTTTATATTTCCAATATAGTTCTGAAAGATTTGGGTTTTCTAAGCTGATATTTATATTGTATTACTAATCTGATAGAATAATTCTTTTTTGTATGTCACTCAGGAATGCCAAAATATCACAGAAAATAATAAACAACATTCATTAGTTTTTTAGGGTTTTGCATTAGTTATCCACTTTTTTGCAATATTTTCAATTCCTCTGATTTAATATTATTTTATTGCAATTTAGTATTGCAATATTTAATCTAGCTATAATACTGAAAAATATGTTGCCATGAGTTACTCAGTATTAAGCATCTGATTAAGGTTGTTCTATCTCTGTCTCCTCTGATTCTAAGATTAACTGGAACATTATGGATGATTGATTGTGGTATTTTTCAAAGAGAACTTGACAGCCCCTGGATGAGATTGGGTGTCCTTTATTGAAGCCATTTCGAGGAAAAAATCCCCAGGAACCAATATAAGGAATCACTTCATCAAAATCCTCTTTCATAATTTTATTATGAGTTCTCTGGTTAAGAGTATTTTCTTGTTTTAGCTATTTTGTATTTTGATTCTGGAAACCTAGATACAAATCTAAGCTTTCACTAAAGAGTAATCTAATTGCTCTGGTTTTAGAAAAAAGTTCTTAAAGAGATGTATTTTAAACAAATACAGAAATGATGACAAATTTAGCATATGGTGGACATTTTCAACAGTTCCATTTAATAACTGAGATCCGTATATCAAATTTCCTGTTCCTAGGAGTATAATTTTTGAATGTTTGAATTTTCAAAGAACTTTAAGCTTTTTCTTTCACTCTTTCATTAAAATACTTTTTAGGAGAAACTGAATTTTTGTAGAAAGATACATTAACCACACACATTTCTATATTTAAGAGATAACTGCCTCAGAACAAAACTTTAAAACAAGTGGTCATGTACACAAGAACATCCATACAATCCCTTGTTTCAGAAAATACAAAATCAATCTGAGCCATTGCTACTCTACACTGGGAATAGAGAGTGAAACAAAGGTCTGTTGTCACGTGTTGCATTCAATAAGGCAAGAAGCAAAAAATCACTTGGTAGATTTGTCTCTTGACCTTGAACACTACTGAGGCTGAAAAAATGCCTCAGCCAGCGCAGTGTCTTCTCAAGAATCAGCCACTTAAACATTGTAACAGAGGCCTGTTTTCACTCCATCTTTTCAATGAAGAAAGAAAAAAATCAAGTACACTGAATATAGACACAGCCACCAAGTGGCAAATAGCTAGTTGTTTCTTAATGTGTACTAATTAAATATTAATCTTATTATTTAGCTCACTGAAAAGCCAGTAAACATACAATACTAAACCTTTTGTAATATAGTTTAGCCTAATTTCTTCCCTTCTGTGTCTTTTAAGCACCATCATTAGAATATTTTGTTTCATGTAAAATGCTGCACTTCAAATGGGATTACAATGATTAAATTAAAATGCAAAATCCAATAAATAAATAAAACTGCCAGAAAGGAGACAGTAAGTTGTGGTTTTGTTTTTTTTTTCTTCCACCCTCCTTGTATCCCTTTAATGTTTTTCATTTTCTCCCTAATAAGTTCTCCTCTGAATTGTTTCCAAGATCTTTGGTATTTTGTTTGCATGATGAAAATTAGCAAAATAACCCCTATTGCTTTTTTACCAAAAGCCTGATCATTATTGCATCTAATTAAGTAAAGCTTAATATTTTACTGTGCAAATTTATCCCCCGAAGCTTTTTCAGTTCCGCAACCTCAGTCTGAAATTCATCTGAACTTGAAAGAATCGAGGACGTCTCACAAAGGTCAGGGATATGAATGCAATACATGAATAATATGTATCAACATTCCTTGGTGTGCTGAGTCTGGTTGGCATGGAGTTCAATTTCCTACACAGTGCTGTGCTTTGCCTTTGTGGCTAAACCAGAGCTGATACCACACCAGTGTTTTGGCTGTTGCTGAGCTGGGCTCTCAGCACCAAGGCCTTCCCTGCAACCCCCACCCTGATAGCCAGTAGGCTGGAGGTGTGGAGGGGACACAGCTGGGACCCAAACTGGCCGAAAGGATGTCCCAAATCATACGATGCCTCACTCAGCAGTAAAAGTTGGAAGAAATGAGGAGTGTGAGCATTTGAGGTAATGGCATTTGTCATCCAAAGCGTACCCAGAACCTGCTTCCCTAGGACATGTCTGGGCACCTATCCCTCAATAGGGCTTAGGGAACAAAATTTTCTCTTTTAGCTTCGCTTTTGCACACAAATTTTACTTTACATAGTAAAGTGCCTTTATCTAAAGCCATGAGTTTTTTCCAAGTTATTTGCTCCCCGTCCTGCTAATGAGAGCAAATGAGAAAGCAGTTGGGTAGGGGTCTGATAAATTGCCAAGGTCAACCCATGAACCTTGGAAAGAAGGAGTTGCCTGAGAAGATAACCTCTGGACTTAAATATTCAGACAAATATATGGACTGAATGGATTTATTCTGAGATCATCCCATGAGTTCTATGCAAAGTCTGCCCCATGGATATCACTAACCTTTTGCACCAATCTCTGTCTGGATAGAATACCAGATTCCAAATAAAAGAAACATAAAGCAAAACTAGCGAGTTGCAAGTTTCTTGTCTTAAGGAGTAAAATCTAATCTTTGCACAAATTAGAAAAAAGAAATTTCACTGGAGATTTCAATAGATGCATCTGCTCAGAACTAGTTATTAAATCAAAATAAGATGGATTTTTATCACGTAGTGGTTAAGCAAAATAAAGAAATTCACTGGCATCAAAATTTCATGGGATTTAAACTGAGCATATAAGGAGATACAAAGAGCACTGAATGAGATTAGTTTTGTGATCTTTCCAAGTGTCAACTTAATTTTAAACAAAACTATATGGGAAAAATTTGTCTCTACCTAATAGGAATGCAAAGAGACTTTTTATGGGTATCTATTCTTTGAATTAATGTACCACATCAGGTTTTAGTTCAGATTTTCAATTTAGAAGAGACGAACTGCATTTATTTGTTAAGAGATAAATCTATATAAACATAACATATTTGTTATGCAACCTGGTTAAATCAAGAATGCTAGTAGCACTGCAAAAAGATGGATTTTTGCTGAAAAGAAGGAATAATTGTAATCAGTGTATTTTTTAAACTACAACTCCTGAATCCTTAAAGGATATGCACATGTTGAAAGTGTGATCAGAATATAAAGAGAGACTTGCTCTTTTTTTGTCCCCCTACTCTATTATAATATGGGAAGCAATGTTAGCCAAAAGGTGTTCTTTACCACCTGCAGTGTTGAATGAGCTCATTAGTGTCTTAGGTACAATGAAGTAATATGTCAGTTATGAGACAGAGCAGTTTTTGCATAAAACTGCTAAGGTGCTTTCAGTCTTATTCAAAAAACAACAAAACAGCAACAAAGCAAAAAAATATTGAAAAACGTTGCTAGTTCATATTAAAATGATCAGCCACTTTATGATATAGAGTACTATAAGCCAGAGAGATAACCTAATTATCTTCTATTGAAAATCTTTTAACACATTATAAACATATTGTCATAAATAAAATGCAAGAACTACTGGGAATCTGAATTAAACAATCTAAAAAAAAAAATATTTTCAGTTTATTTAAATACTGGGCACTATTTTTGTAGGGGAAAGGATTGTTTTGTTGGATTTTTCCAGACAATACACCTGGATACTTTATAAAAACAAAAAGAGACAGAAATGCATCTCTTTTATGAAGACTTTATTAAACTTTCAAACATAGATAAATGCAATACCATGAGCACAAACAAAAAAAGTAGTAATCCTAAACAACTTTGGTGCTGCTGTAGAATAATGCTGTATACAAAAGCCTATCTATCTTTACTGTCATCACCTGTTCTGAGCATTTTGCTATCACAAAGCAACATAAATTTTGCAACAAATAACCACTTAGAGTACTTCATGCCCTATGTTATGTTTCACTGCAATAATGCATTGTGTGATTTTTGGTAGACTAATTGACAATACGTGGTAGTCCAAAAGGCAGATAACTGTATTGGGGAGGGTGACTGAAATGCATTAATTTCTTAGATACTAAGCTTTTACAGGCAAGAAAAAGAAGATATTTCAGCAGCCTTTGTGTCACTTTGTGCCTTCTCACTCCCTGGCAAAGTGAAGGCAGAGAGATGGGTAAGTTTTTCTGAACTATGCCTGATGTATTCAGGTCTCCTAAAGACTGAAGACACCAAACTCTTTCCAGGACAAATTATCAAGTAACTCTTTATATTTAGGAAAATGAAACTGAAAAGTACTTCTAGTCAATTCCTGTGTTTGTGCAGGCATTACCACAGGTAGACTGAAAAATTGCCAACTGATAACTTCCTAGAACATTTTCTCCTTCTGCCTTTGGGCTAGAAGTGTTTCGATATTTTTCACATGCAGCTAAGTACCCTCCTGCAGCAATTCTGAATTAATATGTTGAATTTAGGTCTTTTATGACTCCCTAGTATAATCACAACCTCTTCCCATTATGCACCACCTATTAGCTCAAGGATTTAAAATTCAGTGTTTTCACTAGGTTTGAGGCAAAACAGAAAAATCTTCTGGAAAAATCGAAGGGACTAGGAATGTGAAAATCACTAGTCTGAACTCTAAGCAGGCCTAAGCTTGTGTTTCAGTCTCTGTCATCCCATTAGTGTTTTTGAGATCCCCATAAAACAGGTTTAGCTGACTTTGTTTTTATACATTTAGTGAATCAGAAGCTGTATCACTTTATGTCATCATTTAATTCTTTCCACACTTCATTCTAAAGGACTGAACTTGAAACTTTGCATTCTGACACCACCATTACTAATTTCTGTTCTGTTCTCCACCTCTAAACACTAAGCAACTTCAATTTTAATTTTGAGCTCTAGCTGAATTTTGATTTTCAAAAATCTTAAGAAATGTTATCTTGAAAGAATAACGTATTCCAGTATTCTTTATTTGTGTTGACATGTTTTGGGTTTTTATTTTGTTTTGTTTTGGCTTGGTTTTTGGTTTTTTATTTTTTTGAGGTGTTTCCTAATTTGGCACAGCAGGAAGACAGTGAAAGAATTCCATTCTCAAACAATTCCATGATTCATTACTTTTCTTCTGGTTTCCTTTAGCACAGAGTCTTCCCCTGGGTACAGCATAAATAAACAATATTATTGCAGGGATGGCCTATATCAGCTATCATGGGACCACAAGACACACATATAAAATATATTTATAAGTTTTGTATTTTAATTTATGGATGACAAAAAGGCTATGACCCACAAAATCAACAGGGCTGGAAATGGTACTCTTGAGTTTTGGAAAAATCAATGAATCTTAAATATGTGAGAAAGTGTTTTGTAATAAATGACATCACAGTGGCTCACACTTATGCTATATTTCTTTACTATGTAATGTGATAATAAAAGTTCTCCAATGAGATTTATAATCTCAGAAAAATACAATTTATTAAAATAACAATGTGGTTTAGTACTGCAAGTACTTGAAAAAATAGAGAAATTTATAAATAGCGTAAGACTTTTGTAAGCTAATTTTGATTGAGACAATAACAATTAAAATAAAGGTACATACAGGAAAGTAAAGTAAGCAATAATGGAAACTCTACATATTTACTGTCAGAGGGAAGATAATATGCCCTGCAAATGAAGACACTGTGATCCAATATCCAGAACCTGGATTTTATTAATTAAAACACAGCTCTGTATTTTATAAGAATATATATATTTTGAGCTTGTTTGCTTTTTTCAGTCTTAGTCTTTTCCAAGATGAAAAGGACCAACTAACTAGCAAGTTGCCATCTTGAGACTCTGGTTGGCTGAATAGCAATATTTTTATAATGAAGTGGTCCACTTGGAAAATAAATTAAATAAAATCAAAAGCCCGACATCTACTAATTAAGTTATGTATTAAGCTATGTTAAGTATTGTTACAAGAATAACAGTACCTTACAGAACCTGAGGCAGAGTTTCTCTAAACAAGGGAGTGAAATTTCATCTTTGGTAAGTGGAAAAAGCATGCAGTACAACATGTGTCTTTTTTAGATATTGCTATTTTCTATCAGTTCTTAGGAAACACACCCACATTTTGAGGCTACAGAGATCAGGTGGCAAAATGACCTATTAGAATTTATACGATCTTTGTTTACAGAACACGTAGTTCTGAGTTCAAATGCCATCAATATCCTATTAACTTATGTCCTGAAGGAAAATGAACTAAAATGTAGATTTAAATAACAATCATTAATCTGCCACATATTCTGTCACTAGAAAAAAATTGCTATTGCTACTTTTTGTCTATCCTTGGGTAATAATCTTAAAAAAGTGTGATGCTTCTATGAGCTTTTGGGTTTTCTTATTTCCTTTTTTGAATACCTCATTTTTATGCATATGTCAAAATGATAAAATGCGAACTTTCAATTTAATAAGCAAAGGAAGTGCATCACAGTGCAATTGATCTTCTTAAGCAAATCTTTAATGCCTTTCCTCTCTAGTTGTTTTATATTTCCAGCAGGAAGGGAAAAAAAAGAAATGCAAGATGAATGAACAGGTTAAACCATAAATGCCAAATTGGATTGTGCCAAAACAAATCATGGACTGTCCTATAGAAAACCTCCATATCTTTCCAGAATACCTAGTATAAAATTGAACACATTAAGCAGCTTCACATTATAATGGAAGCACTATTTTTTCACATCCTGGAATTTCAGCCTTTTCTACTGAATACTTTGGTAATTTTTAAAATGGAGACTGGAACAGGAACTGGAAGCTAAGCACACCTACCTTCTTTCAGGTGCCCGAGGAGCAGGAAGCCCTCTGAGGAACGGCGCTTGTGTGTGAGGTCACTTGGTTTGTTCGGCTAGAGAAGAGACACTGAAGGAAGGGAGACTCCATCATTGTCTAGAGATTCCAGGGGAAGGGGCAGGGAAGGCATAAATCTCTCTGGTGGACAGAGACATGACACAAGGGAATGGCAGGGAACTCTGCTGGGGAAATTTAGGTCAAATATTAAGGAAAAATTTTTTGTCTGGAGGGTGGTCGAGCATCACAACAGGCTTCCCATGGAAGTGGTCACAGCACCAAGCCTGACATGTTCATGCAGCATTTGGACAACACTCTCAGGCACATTATGTAATTCTTGGGATTGTTCAGTGCAGGGCCAGCAGCTGGACTTTGATGATCCCTGAGAGTTCCTTTCAAATCAGAATATTCTGTAATTCTACAAAATAATTATGGGGCAAATACATGAAGCAGGTATGACAATTGTTTCTGGGAGCATTTTATGAAAATTTAAAGATGATGCAATCACTGCTAAGTGACATATATTTAGGAAGGGACAAAATCATATACACATTCTTTAGATACCTTAACCAATCTTCTTTTCATCAAGGATTGCTATGCAGGCATAGCAGACAATGTAAAATTGGAAAGTATTAAACAAAGAATACCACTTGTAATTCTGGAAGTCTCAGGGCCACAGATCGCTAGTGACTGGAAAGGTATTTGAGGGAAGTGAGCAACCAGCACCCATTTGCCTTATTCTTCTCCTTTCTCAAGTGCTTTCTGCTGTCCTATTGAAGACAGGCTTTGGGACAGACAGACCACTGATCTGATATGACAACTCTAATCTTGAAGTTTGTTATTAAAACTTTTAAAGGTTTCAAGCAGTATTTTATTCTTTGATACTGTCAAAAATATTCTCCACTAAAGTGATTTTTCTAGACCAAGACAAACAAATGAGCACACACTTGTACTGCTGTGGCACCTCTCTGCTCTTTTTGAGGTTATTGGAGCCTTTAGCTAATATTACACACTGCATTCTTTCTTTCCTTTGATATTATTAATTTATTTGCTGCTTTCCCAGTGATCAAAATGTACACTTGCATTTAAAATCTGACCCTGCATTTTCTACATTGAGAAGAATATTTCAGGCTCTCAGAAATATACCATTATCTCAGAGTTTATCTGTCTCAACATTCATTCCAATTCTTGAGCCATCCTGCTCAAGAGAGACGAAATTCAGATTGCTTCACAATATAGCTGGCTGCTACCTGCAATGGCTGGAAATTGCACTGTGAAAATAGCTGTGTCTCACTGATCAGCATCAAAAGCAGATCAGAAAGGTTTGAGCACACCTATATAAGAGTGGCCTAAATATGCCTTTTCTATTTTACTGTTACATTGACCCTCTGCAGAGTTGTTACTTTTACTGCAGTTAAGGATTTCTCTCATCTTTGCTATTCCAAGCAATTGGAACATACTTAGGGTGCTGTAGCTCTACACAAAGGATGCATCTGTGCAAAGAAACAGTACCAGGATTGAGAGAATATCACCTTTGAATGTGAAATTCTATTTTTCAAGGGAAATGGCTTTGACCTCAGGATTTGGCTGACAGATTATATCTAGTTTTTTGTCATCGTATTTTAACTAATCTGGACATCTGGAAATCTGTTGGCAGGCTCTATTTGACTCTTTCAGTTAATGTTTCTGTCCAAGTTGTTGCTTTTTGTGAATGCAAGTGTTTTTCTCTCTCCAAAGAGTTTTAATGGTTTGAAGTAATTGTCTATTCATCAAGGTCATCTAAGCAAGAATACACCAGTAGTGCTGCAAACAGCTGTACACAGCTCAGGAGTTTATATATTTAAAATGTTTATGCATATCTCAGTGTCATTTTTATAGGACTATTCCATTTATGTTAAATAAGTATATTCACAAATATATTAAAGACTGTATTCTTTCAGTGGTGATCACATATCATACAATGCATTATTGCAGTGAAACATAACATAGGGCATGAAGTACTCTAAGTGGTTATTTGTTGAAAAATTTATGTTGCTTTGTGATAGCAAAATACTCAGAACAGGTGATGACAGTAAAGATAGATAGGCTTTTGTATACAGCATTATTCTACAGCAGCACCAAATGCGTTTAGGATTACTGCTTTTTTTGTTTGTGCTCATGGTATTGCATTTATCTATGTTTGAAAGTTTAATAAAGTCTTCATAAAAGAGATGCATTTCTGTCTCTTTTTGTTATTATAAAGTATCCAGGAAAAATCCAAGAAAAATTGCTTGGAATCTAATTTGTTAGATATAGAGCAATAATATGTGAATTAAATTCTTGGATATTGGTGGGAATGAGTTGCAGTATTGCTGTAAACCTGGGCCTTTTCTAATAAACACAGTTTTCTACTTTTTCATGTATCTGGGATAAGCAATTTACTGACCATTATATGTCAGAAATGCATATTATATGTTATTTCTTTGTTCTGCTACCCATAAAATCAACTGTCACCAACTCCAGGTTTACATTTCTTTAAATGACCATGTCATGGTTTAAGTTGAGCTGGAAATTAAGCTCCATATAGCCGCTTAACGCCCCTCCCTCCCTGCCACCGTGGCAGAATGGAGAGGAGAATCAAGGTAAAACCTGTAGACTGAGATAAGAACATTTGAATAATAAATATATAGTGAAAATACAGCAATAATGGTAAATGAAAATGATAGTGAAAAGGGAAAATCACGTGATGCACAATGCAGTTGCTCACCACCTGCTGAATAATATTAAATGCCTCTCTAAAGAGAAAAAAAAGGAAAATCCAAAGCTCATTAAAATCATAGGAGCATGGCCACAAACCCACTTTCAGTTACATCCAAAACCAGTTTGCAAAACAGTTATTTAGAGTGCTTCAATTTTGGTAGCCCCAGGTTATTTGAAAGCCAACCCAACAAGTACACTATATTTCTCCTGAACAGTTTAAACTGTGTACTATTGGAGTAATCTGTCAGATAACTGCTGGTTAGCCTCTATTCTGCAGTGTGCATGCCCCATAAGCTAAGAGAAAATTTCAGAAGAGTTCTTCAGGATTGATTTTTTTTTTTTAAAAACAAGGGTATCAATTTTCAGAATTTGTTTTACATCTGTAATATATTTGGAGTCAAGAAAGTTAAAGAAAATTACTTGTAGACAAAGAAACATCTGGATGAAATTTCAGTAGAAGGAAAGGTAAACCATCTGGAAAATCAAACAAGTCATTCCTTGTATAAGTACAGTTGTGATTCTGGCTTTCAGTGACTCCCATATCTAATAACTAACTAGGACATTAATATCTCCTTAAGGCATAAGCTGGTTCTTTTCTGACATCATTCATTTCATCTCACTTTTAAAAACTTGCAAGGAACATTTATCTCTTAACTTATACCACTGGATCTCATTTTGCAAAAGACTATAAAAATTTAGTTAACAAGAGCATAGTCACAAAAATGCAAATGCAGGTGAGGATGGTATAAACAAAGCACTATTAATAAAAACTACTAAAAAATATTGACAAAGTCTGGCAGAAGTAGACTATCTGGAGTGACTAAGAAAGTTAAAATTCCCATTTTTAAGCCACCATGTGTGTAATGTTCTCTCAGTCTTGGCTGACACACACCAGAGAATGTGAAGAGGGTCTCTGCAACAATAGTTACCTTCAGGACCAGTCTTTTAACAGAGTATTATTATTACCCTGTCAATTAAAACTTCTGCTTTGACACAGATCTCATTGTGTAGCTCTGGTGTAAGTGGTCTGCAACTTTTCTAAAAAATATTAATATTTTGGAAAACTAGATTTTTTTAAACATTGTATATGAACTTCCAAGAAGTTAAAATATTTGTGTAAAGAGGAGCACGATGTGATAGGATCTTTCCAGCAACAAACCATTTTAGAAAGAGAAGATAACTTGAGAGAAGAAGAGAGAAATGCAAAATTTTTACTCAATAAAGTATCTCTCTTGACTCCAAAAGTAGCGTAGATACAATGTTTAGACCTAAGCATATATCAGATAGAATGTATTCAAAGAAAAATCATGTTTTTATTGTTGGGGTTTAAAGAGTGTTTAAAAGAAAGGGTACATCATATTTTTAAACCATGAGGCTACTTTTTCTCTCAGAACGTAACATTTGATAACATTTGAGGCTTGCTTGATACTAAATGCTCATTATATTTGGTCAAATCTAGTTTAAACCACAGAACCCTAGAGTTGCCTAGCTTTAATTGCCTCTAAAAGTTAACATAATTTATTATGTCTGCTGTGAAATGGCTAACTTACACATAAGAGTGCTCTATTAAATGCACTTCTATTGTCAAAGTCAACTGCTTCTGGCAGTGCCATTCTAGAAATGCTACTGATTGAAAGGTAATGAGAACTGACAGGCCACATCACAAACATTCTATGGTAAACAGTTTGTCAGATGTGGAATTAAGGGAGTGCTACCGATTGATTGTTTCTACATTAGTGAAAGCTACCAGAAAGAATAAGGGTTTCTTGACATTCACTTGCACAATGGGATGAATAAGCCTGTACATTAAGGTACATTGGAAATAACCAGCAACTCTGAAATGGAGGTGTGTTTATATATGACTTTGAAAATTAGTCTTAGTATCATGACACAGGAAACCACAGATTTCTGATGTTTTCCTTTGCTGCACAGTTTTTGTTGTATCTGTATGTGTTAGAGAACCCCAAAAGAGTAAAACAAGGGAAATGATCTCTCAGATGAGATAATATCCCAGTTCAGTGCAACTCTTTCCAACTTTCAGTACAGTAGTGTGACTAATGGTTACAGACCCAATTTATAGCGCTATATTCCTCAATTAGTGGGAAAAATATAGAGCTCTAAATTCTGGCTGTGTATGTCTGTAACAGCAGGGATCAATATAATCATTTGAAGTATATGTGCTTGGATTGGTCTGTGATCATTACTTTTTGTCCTATGTCTTGTGGACACAGCAGTGTAATTTCTTCCTACTGACAGCCTTTAACATACCATTATCATGTCATCCTCTCAGTTTTCTGCCTTAAACAATCCCAATTATTTTTTGAACAGCTCTGTTACTCTCCACTGGACTGTTTCTAAGGAATTTAATGTATTCAAATGCTCAGTGCTTTTCTTCGAATTTTCACATACTTTACAAACTGGTTAACGTTTTTCTCATAGAGTGTCTAAATGTTTAATTACAAAACTCAGTAGTAGGAAAACTGGAACAGACTTTTTGAATGCCTTGCTCGATAAAACTTTCAATTTAGGAACTATACAACATTGTTTAACTGTCTGTGCACCCTTCTATTATCGTTCCATCTAGACAATGTTTGCCTGACTTCCATATGAAAATTTTAGAGGTTTTCTAATCTCTTAATTCTGACACTTCCTACTCTTCTCTCACACAAAAGAACTTTTGTCCTGTCAAAAAAAGACATTAAGCTGTTTTGATTTGTTTTGCTCTTGACAGATGAATGTTGACTGTTAAAAATAACTGGCTTATGTTTTTGTTCCAGATTTCTGAACATTTTTTGAACACTGAAGCTAGGCTGAATTAGCTAAAAATCCCTATTTTATTTTTTTTCTTTTTTTTTTTTTCAAAGACAACATATACATTTATAATTTTTAATCCTCTGTAACCCTTCCCTTTCTTCACAATTTCTAGGGGTTTTTTTTTTTTTTTTTTTTTTTTTTTTTTAATGTGCAAGAACACACAGTTCCTTATGTTGTTTATATGAATAGCAACAGGTCCACTTTATCTGGGACTTTTAACAAATCCAAACATTCCTGTCCTGACATTAGATTCCACAATTATACATGTTGTTAGTGGTACTGAGTTTCTGATATTAATGTTAATATAAGCTGAGAAAAAAAGCTTCAAAAACTTGTGACACCTGCCATCTGTCATCAACCTTCTGTTTTCACTGAACACCTCACAAAGGCATTTTTTGGTTGTGTTCCACTAATTTATTTATGTCTTTTTTATTCATTCCTGTCACTTTTCCCAGTGGTTTATTCCATTCCTTATCCCTTCTGATTTTTTTCCTGTCATGCTATAGCAATTTGTCTTAATCCTTAGTAATATCATAATTTCCCAATTGATTGATTCCTTCTTGAGTTTCAGACCATTGTAAAGCTGAATTTAGTCAGATTAAGCTATAAATATAATTTATTCCCTATTGCCTTATTCTTTGATTTTGATCCACCCCAATTCCTTCCTCTTCAGTGTGTTTCTCAGAACTTGGAAATCCTTTATCAGAAATCCCCTTCATAATTCACTTGTAAAATGCCCAATTAGATGTATAAGAGCAACTCTACTATGGCATTTCTAGCTTCTGAGCTTTTATATTCTGAATATTATATTGTAGAACCATTTGGAAGAAAACAGAAAAGACATTTTTGCCTTTACATACCATTTCTCTGCCCTTCACAAATTCAAAAATTGTACCTTTCACACACAGCAACAGATAAATTTTTACTGTTAGAAATTCTACTCCTGCCTCCTGTGACAGGTTTATTAAATCATGGTAAGAAAATTCACACAAAAAAATTTAAATAAAAGTCAATCAAATCAAAACTTTTTCAAGATAATAGCTTTAGTGCAGGTGAAGTTTTCAAAGCAAAACGTTCGCATTTTATCTGATTTCACAGAACTGTTCAGAATTAGTACAGAGGTAAAAAAATCCTTGTACATTGTTAGCTATAGATATGGAAATACAGATTATTTGGGAAGGTTAAATCACATGTGGTTGTTTAGTTTGTCTTTTTTGTTAGTAAATTCAGAAAGAACAGTAGCAACTTTTATAACTCAGGTTCCCTCACAGTGAAGATGCACTAATGTTGATCAACTCAACCTGACTGAAAAATAAGGTATTTTTTCAGTATTCAGTTAAATAAAAAACAACCAAAACACACATATGCAAGCATACACACACACACAAAGTTGTGCACAAACATTCATACTCACAGAAGATGAGCTGTTTTTCCAAAGCCATCTGTTTACCTCTGATTGTTTAATAATACAGGCAGCGCACACTGAGAAAGATCAGAGAATTCTGTGCTCCTCTAGGCTATTACTTTACCTAATTTATAAAGCCAGCCAAAATATTTCCATCCTCTTTGCATTTCTTAGTATCAATTCATCACATTGTAAAGCATAACATTCCAAAAGCAACTGACCTCTGAATGTTCTCTGCCTATCCTCTGAATATTCTTTGCCTACACCAATAGAAAACTTAAATTCATTCTTACAACTCACAGTTCATACCTAGAAAACACAGATTATGAAGTTGGACATGCACCTTTAAACTGAACTGCTCCTGTAAATAACTCAGTTTAGCCAAGACTACTTCAGGAATGGACATTTACTTCTTGAGTCATTGGAAGTGACTTAATTGCACAACAAGTTACAGGTGATTAAATATAACAATCCTACCTTGAGTATGAAGCTAGAGAAATAGTGGTTTTCATACCATCTCGTCATGATAAAGTAATATATTTCCTAGTCTTTTCAAATTAGAAGAAAAAATCCAGATAAAGAGCACAAGTGTGTGCTAAGTGAAGACTGAGAAGATTGGTATATAATAAAAATAAATAAAAGTATCAATCATTATTTGGTATAGACTGAGAAAGCAGGGATAGAGATTTTTATGAATAAGCTGAACAAGAGTGCAGATATAGAAAACAGCAATCTAGCTGATTTCTTAACTGTACCCCGATACGGGAAAATCCAAATGGACTACCACAAAGGATTTGCATTTACCGTGCTGGGGTATTATATAAAGATGGTATATTTAAGAATTCATGCCTTCCTTCCAGATTTTTTTCCCCTGTAATTCTGCTTTAAGGCTTTTTAATAAAGAATTTTTTGCATAATTATTTTTTTCAAATGTCCTTTTCTAAATTATCATTAAACATTTCCTTTAAAACTTGACTTAATATCAATAGGACTATCTCTAATACGCTCAAAGGAATAACAACAGAGTTATTTATACAATACAGAGGCAATATTCTCTTAAACTCTTAAATTGCTCTCCCTTGTGGTTCTACGTATCATTTGGAGATGATAAGAGAAGGATCAAGCGATATTTGCAGATGAGAAAAGATTCTCTGCTTTGTTTTGAACATCATTAATTCCTAGTTAATAACTACAGGAGTATATATCAAATTACTGTCCACTTACTTCAACTTTAGTCTGATAGGAATTCATATAGATGTTGCTTTTCACATCATCATACAAAATACCTACTACTTTATGACAAGTATTTAAGATTCATAGAATCACAGCATGGTCTGGATGGAAGGGACTTTAGTGATGCTTTAGTTTCAGCCCCCTGCCATGGAGAGGGGCACCTTCCACTGGACCAGGCTGCCACAAGGCCCAGCCAGCCAGCCTTGAGCACGGATGGGGCAGACAGGATTTTTCTGGGCAATCTGTTGCAGTGCCTCACCAACTTTCTGTTCCTGTCAGTTTTTCTAATACAAGAAAATAAATTACTAAATTCCATAACTAAATACAAGGAAAAGCAACTCCCTTTCAGAATGTTAATTACCATAACTCCTAAGTCTTTTCCACTGTCTGTACACTGACAATATGATTAACCATCGCAAAAAATACTTACAGAATTTTTCTTCATGTGTGATCTTTCAGCTTTAGTGAAAGAAACCTCTGCTGTCTTAAACCAAAGATTACTAAGAAAAAATTATTTTAATGAGCAGTTCAGAATAATTTCTGACTATCATTTATTAACCAAACAATCATGATTTTCTATTTTCTCCAGCTTTTCATCAGCTTTATGTTGTTTACAAGTCGTGATAATTATAACATGGGATTAGGAGATTTATCATGACTTCTCAATTAAAAGTTTTTAATAATCTGGCATAGTGCTTTCTTTCTTTTAAATTTTTAATATGGGGTAAATAAAACAAAAATAGATGATTATGATCTTTGCCACCATCACGGCTATTATATGCATAAATTCTACATGCTAAACACATATCAATATTTTTCTAATATAAGAAAGATGCTGATTGTTGGATACTAAATGCAAAGAAATTTAATAAGACTAAACATACAGTAAAAGAAGACTGAAATGAAATCTAGGAAAAAATAGATAACATACTGGAGATAAAAGTAATATGAAACTATCAATTAAAAATTAGATTGGATGAAGATACTATTTTTTTCCTTCCTCTTCAGTAATATTATTTTGCTTCTTAATTTCCTTTCATTAATATTAGATTTTGTTGATGCACTAAGAAAAAATCTATAAAATCTATATATTGAAATATAAACAAATGCAGTGAGTCTAAGGCAGATTATTGGAGATGGGGAAAAAAGAATAAAAATGCAACACTTTCCCTAAAGGTCTTTCTATAATGAAACAGAATAAGATTACTTTTGAATTGGGGTTTTGCAGAAATGTTCATATAAAGGTTGCTTCTGGAAGGCAAATGATTCATGAACTAAACAGACATAATAACTCACAAATAGCATATTATCATGTTCAAGACTAAAGACAAAAATATACAGGATGACAATTGTATAAAGTGAGTAGTTGTTGAGGTTAGAATGTAGGAAGACCATTATGAAAGTTTTCCTCAAAACTTCATCATTTTCTGGTGTTTGTTGGCTGTAAGGTAGGAAAACACCCAAACCCTCACCCTATGAGGTGTAATACATATTGTATCGAAATATCAAATGATATTTTGATATGTGGTTTTTTACCTATTTCCTTGCTTAGTGACTGACTAAAAGAAGTTTTTTGACATTCAGCAAATATAACATTTTTAATTGCGAAATTTAAGTCAACCTCTTTTATAGTTTTTTAAAGATTTAAGGTATTTCTATAAAAGTCTAGTCTAAGCTAGTCTTATGTGTGAGTTCAAAGCTTTACAAATTTAACTGTTTAAATATTGATTCATATTGATCGATGTGCTTGTGATTTGTGGATATTTTTACACCTACATAAAACATAAATTCTCTGAATGTGTATATATATGTATATAAAATGTAGGCTGAAAGAGTTTAGACATGCTGCAGAATAGTTTCCTAGTTCGACAATCTAAGGATATCTCTGAGGAAGCTGCAGAAAAGAAATTTGGAATAGAACATCCTCAGCAAAAATAATGACATTTTTGTTACTAGCTAGAAGAGCCTGGCCTCTCCAGTCAGGACCTCAGGTTTAACAGTGATTGTCACTCTGGCATGCAGAATATTACTGGGGCATTTCTAGATAAACTACCAGAAGATGTATTTTCCAGCTGCAAGATTATGAGTTATGATTTTCAGCATGTAACCTGTCAAAATCTATTAATCTCCTCTCCTCTTCATACACATTTCTCTTGGATATGTACTGATCAGGCTGGTGATGTGTTGAGACAAGACCGTGAGTGTACACAACTCTAAGATACAACAGCCTGCACATTTATTTCAGAACAAGATATAGAAAATTCCAAAGCTGTGTTTTATTGGAACTTTATCTTCAAAATGAATTAACTTACATGGAGAAAACCGAGAGTGTATGAACAAAATAGAAGCCAGAGTTATGCAAGCAAATATCTTCTCTCTCCAGCAGTCTTTCAGAGTGTATTTTTCCTCAAGTTTAGTTTCAAGCCAGCAACTGTCAGTGGGTTTTTGGGTTGCACTAAATGTTAGGGAACACCTAAAAGAAATCTTTTTTTCTTTTTATTTGTTCTGTATCATGACTGTCTTTTACCTGTTCTTCTTACTCCTCTCAGTCTCTGCTCTTGCAATCCTCTAATGGATGAGTATCTTCCCCCTTTCTCCTTCCTTCCTGCCTGCCTGTTATCCTATGAGTGTGATTGTACAGTATACCACACACAACATAGCTTTCCAGCAAATAGAAGAAAAGTGAATCATAGATGACAACCACTTCCAGAACTGTTCTCACCATTCAGAAAGATTGAGTTAGTTTTCCTACAAACAGCTGGAGTTGGCTACTCACAGCCTTTATAATTCAATCCTAACTCTATTATAAATGTCAGCATACTTCATTTATCAGGTCTGTGTAATTGACTAAACTGATTAATTTTCTGTTTTAAGTTTTCTGGCTGATATATCCGTGCTGGCAAAATTAACAGAACCCATACATGCTTTGGGTTCAGAACCCATTTCCTAGTGTGGTAGTTGCGTAACAAAGGTGTGAAAACTTCACTCAGTGCTGAACACGCACACTAGAAAAAATTCTAAAAACCTGCATGTTGTAGTTGCAAAGAAATATTATCTGAGCTACTGACTGGAAGGTATGAACCAAGTGGGGCAGGGATGACTGAGCCTGCAGTGTGCATGCTGAGAAAATCAGCTGTCTTGTCAAGTAAGGAAACATACTAACCCGTGATAAAGTAAGTCACTGATTAATAAAAGTACACTGAGCTACAGAAAATAAGCTCTCCACCTCACAGTAGAAATAATACCATTTTTTTAATTATGGACACACTAGTTGTTCAAAGTAATATGAGTTAAAAAGTAAATATAGCTGCATAAAAATATTGTCAGTGGGTGCAGTAGACTTTGAAGGAAATTAAAATAATTATGTTAAAAATAATTCCTTCTCTGATTTGACTCTTTCTGCATGGCTTAAAATTCTATTACTTTTAATGTCATTGTTGTTTATTCTCTTTTGTAAAAATAATTCTTCTAGCAGTACTCATCTGGCTTTCAAATGTAAATCAAACTTTTATCAAGGTATTCCATGCCAAATATATTATTTCTACTTTTAGAGTTTTGCTTATAACCCCTCTTCAGTAGCTTGTACCAGATTGTATAATAAGGAGCCTTTTCCTGCATTTTATTTTAATCCTCAGTACTATCAGTGAACTTAAGCAGTGGAAGCCCCAGTTCACACATAGCAGTTTAAAAAAAAAACAACACCAAAATCAAACCACCAAGTCTCTTAAGTATATCTGGAATCTATAGCCATCTTAAGACCACTTTCAGATTGATTTTCCTGCTCTAATGGAATTATAAACATCAGTGAAAAAATATATTTTAGATTTACAAGAGAGGCCTGGCTCTGAGGTATGTGAGTGTGAAATTCAGAGTTTCTCTCATTTGGGTCATCTCAGGCTAACGTAGTTGGTACAAGTCTCCCTTAAACAACTAATAGATGATTTCTGATCTATTTGGGATTCCCTGGACAGATGGATAAAAACACAGTAAGATCAGAAAGGTCCTAGAACTACCTCTTTCCATTTTGGTAAATTAAATTCACACCAAATAATACATTCAATTATTAAAATCATCCTAACAAACCCGTTGAACTTAGTAGGGTATACCTGTCTAGACCCTGCTGATTTTTACAGCCACATGTTCTTGTCAGGCATTTTTTCTGCTTTCCTGGATATAAATATATGTATTTGAAATATTTATTCCACTTTAGAAAAAAGTTTTCTCACTCCCCCTCTTCACTATTAGCAATTAAACAGATGGTACCTCCAAAGAATGCATTTTTCTGCACAGTAACATGACTATGTACCTCTACTTCTTGTGGAGTGGTTTAATAATTGTATTGATAAGGAGCTTACAAAAGTAATGCCTTTCTAAAACAATTTAAATAGCAGCAGTTTAGAATGCTAACATTTCCCAATATTTTTTATAATTTCAGTTTGTGGAAGCCTTTCTCAAGAGTGTTGTGAATACAACTCACGTTAAAACTAGCTATGCAATAACTAGTTTATATAAATATGCATAGAAATATGGAAACCTATGCAACCACAGGTTTTTGGTTTTTTTTTGTTTTTTTTGGGTTTTTTTTGTTTTTTTTTTGTTTTTTTTGTTTTGTTTTGTTTTGTTTTGGTTTGTTTTTTTTATTTTATTTTATTTTCTCACTGATAGAGACTTGGCAAAGATTCTACTGTTAAATCATGACGTTTTAGCTAGACAAGATAACTGGTACTCCTCAGTATGCTCAACTAGTTAACCAAAATACTCAGGGCATATTCTTCCACCCGATCAGTAAATATAATTTTATATTTGTGTAAAACATCAACTTAAAATTGACTTACAGTTTCCTCTAAAATTTCCTAATGAACACCAGTAACTGAAACAGGTACCTGCTATCTTGTATCATGCTTTGTCATTAACACCTGCTTTTGGAGATACAGCCACTTGGTCAAGTAGAAATAGTTGTGATGTCTACATTTTCTGGGGACTTTCATGTCATTAGATGACAATATGGACTTCTGCAGACTAAGGAATTAATTGTTGACTTCACTGGAAATTTATAGATGGAATGCAGTGCTATATCCAGTGTGTGGTGTTGCTGCAGGTTGACTTGTCTATTTGTCAAAATGTAGATGCAGGAGAGAGACTTGGATGACATGAAGTCAGGCTGTGGAGAATGTACCTCTCCAGCTCCAAGAGAGAGAGGAACTTTGCATTCGAGCTCAGACTGCATTCAATATTTGACAAATGAAAAGAAGTGTTATCAGTCCTTCAGATAGTTCTGAAGTAATAATCTTGCATCATGACTGAAATGTTAGAATAACTTTCTTTTCATATTTGACAGAAAGTCATGGTAGATCAAGTTCATGATTGCACATGTAAGATAAGACCACTACTGATTCTTTAATTATTTTTTTTGTGACTACAGACAGTCTGTAGCATAGACTTCACAATTACTTAAAACTTTCATCTCTACTCTGAAGACAATCTTGTTGCAAAGCTGTTTACCAGGGGAAAACAAGCAATCCTTTCCCCTTTCATTTTCCTCACCAGATTGGATTTTCAAGGTATCCAGGGCCATTGTACTTTTACAATCATAGAATAGGTTGGAAAATACCTTTAAGATCATCAAGTCAAACAATTAACCCAGCCCTGCCAAGTCCACCATGAAACTCTGGGCTGGGTTTGCTCAGCTAATGTCTACAACAAGGAAAAAGTATATCCTGTTCAGAATGACTGGCATGTGTTTCCATGGAAACTATAACGCTTAAGCTGAAATAAATTTGGAGAGGAGCTAAGGATTGCATTCCAGCTGAAGAACAGAATGGTCCAAATAACTTGTTTTTTTCAAATGCATATCTAAACACATAATCCTCTCTCTCTTAGGAAAGAATGCAAACATGATTTAAATCCTGTCCCTGATGAAATTAGTAAAATATAGCCTATGATGTTATAACTCAGAATCATATTTCATATCCTTAAAATATGGGTAAGCAAAATAAGTAATTTATCAGAGTTATGAGTACACCAAACATAAAGAAACAGAAATAGCAGTCTGTGAAAGGCCTAAAAGATAAACGTTATTCAGGAAAAAACTGAGACATCTACAAAAATATTGAGCAAGTATATAAGGACATGTAATCATGGCAGGAGAGGAAAAAGAGAATAATATCTATCTAGTAAGGAGAAACGGGAGCTGTGGGGAAAGAAGAGAGTGATATAGGCATGCACAGTGGGGAAGTAATTTTCAAGGATATTAGATATTGACATCTGTTTTCCTTCCTCAACTAAAATAATAACACCTTAGTGAGTGTATGGAGAAGAAATAGAAATCTCTGTGTCTTACAAAAACAGTGTTCACTGTTTGAAACCTGTTTTTTTTTTCCCCAACATTTTTTTCTTGTGCAGATTATTGTTACATGGACAATTTCATACAGATCTAAACCAAAAAAATAAATTTTGATCCACAGTACACCAGTGGAATACTGGGGCTTGTTTGAGGTTGTATATACATATTTTCTACAAGGTCACCTCCTACTGTAAAAAGCAAGTCTTTATTTTGGATACCTAGATCTTTCTTGGATATGGTCAAAGGTTATAATAAAGGTATTTGAACAAAAAAATCATTGCTCTTACAGCACAGGAATCAAATGCAGGGGGAAAGTCCGAAGACAAAGAGAGCTGAAAAAATAAATATTTACATCATTCAGAAGGCTGATATTCTCAGCACAAATAGATTTTTTCTTCTGCTACCTTTTAATTGGTTTTTAAGAAAAAAAAATTGGATTTTTTTTAGTAGCGTATTTATTTGTCTTTCAATTCTACCACTGTATGAGAGGACATGTGGTTTGAAGAGAAACACTGACTGGGTTGTAAAAAATGTTTTAGGAATAATTTTCAATCACAAAACCCCTCTATTATAATAAAAATAGTCAAGAATTATTGAAGTCCTCAAAGCCAAAAATTCAAAATAAACTTCCTTTATACATCTTAAATTAAAATCAAAACTGTACATTTTCTTAACTTAGATACTTAGTTTTCTTAGGTGAATTTTCTTTCTTCTGGTTTAAGTCATTAAAAATGGAATATTTATTAACATAATGAGCAATTAAAAGCTAAGTTAGTCTATATCCAAACTGAATGGCCTAATGCACTCTTTTTAGCATAGTGGCAATGTCTCTCTTATTCCCCACCCATGTAAAGTGCCAATAAATTTATTGCTTTACCTGTTATACTATTTCCTCACCATCCTAATTTTCATTGGTATGTGTATTTTCATCTTTGCTGTTTTATCATTTTTGTGCAGTGACATGTTTCTGTGGGTAATTATGCAATTATTCAGTAATGAAGTTGCTCTGAGAAATCACTTTAACCTAGATGTCTGAGGAAGGTCTGTTGCCCGTCCCACATCTCAAAGATATGTAGCTGGCAAATACAGAAAAAAAATACCGAAAGATGTCTGAAGGAAAAAAGATATGAATGAGATCTTTGTAGGAAAATTGATTTCTAGGACAACAAAAATATTTCTAGGCCAGGGAAATAAGGCATGAGACTTAATTGGGGAGCTGGAGGTCTTGGGAAGGCAACCTGAGTGTTACTCATCTCAAAGCAAATGCAACAATTCCAACAGAAAGGGAATGTCTCTGCATAGACTGTTTAGTGATCATAGAATGCTGCCAAAAAAAAAAAAAGCATGAAAATTAAAATAAACAGAACATGGCCTTTCAGAAAGAAAGTGTGAAGGCTCTTCTTTGAATACTAATATAGTAAAAGAAATATATGTAAAAAAAAGAATATATTTGAGAAATTACAGAATTAGCAAAGATTTTTCATCTGTGTACCAAGTGATTTCTTTATTCAGCCAGGGCTCTAAACACTACTCAGTCCCTGTAGACATGAAAGAATGGAGTAACTGCTAAGTGAACTGCTGAGTGTAACAATGCACTACAACCAAAGAAAAAATGGAAATATTTTGTGCACAAAAATTGCTCTTGCCAGGAAAACACAAAATGAATAATGTAAAACTGGAAAACAGTTAGGTTTTCTATGGGAAGCTGATGTCTCTATTACATCTGAGATAGTGTATGAGAAAATTCACAGACAATACATCTTAAAATATTGTGGTTTAAAAACAAAATATTCATTGTAATAAAGAACACTACCTTAAGGTGGGAAAGCAAAAATTCATAGGAAAATAAGCTTTTAAAATGAAAATGTAAGTTCTGTGCAAATTACTAAAAACTGGGCCTGAATCTTCATTTTGCTTTTCCAACATTTAAGAAATTTAAGAGCATACCTTCATACAGATAATTAAGTCAAAAACATCTAGCTCTTTCTCTTGAGCATTCCACAAACACTCCATACACAGAAAGAAATAAAAATGCAAGGATTTAAATATTTTGATAAAAATGACAATACTTTTCTTCTCCCAGCCTGAAAAAAGTGGAGAATATGTGTAAGAGAAATCTCAAATTTATGAGAACTCTTCTTTCACTCTCTTCTCCTTAGTTATTTTAATAATGTCCTGAACATGCATTCTCATCTCTTTCTAGGTTAAAACATTAGCATATAAAACCATTAGAAGACTGAAGGCTCTGAGACCATTCAGAGTTTAGTTTCTGCAGAAAATTTTTTCCCCCTCTCCCCCTGCCTCCCTTCTTATTTACAAGAGGGAGGAGCAGAACAAAAGAGATGTGGGAATCAAGAACGCTACCACTGTCCCCACTGTTCTAACACCTGGATATTTTAAGGCAGATACTTTAAAAAAATGCGTAAAACCACTACGCATAAGAAATAACTGATTTTTTTTGTTTGTTTTAAAGTCTAGAACCTTTAAAAAATCATATATAAGAAGGTATTTGGAAGATGGTAGTTCTCCATTATCCTATTTCATCCCATTGCTAAACAAAATCCCAACCAACCAAACACAAAAATGGATAGAACCATAACTTTATCAGTGATTTTGTTCAAGTCTTTTTCTTAAGCAGAAAAGGATTAAAGCAATTTTCCTACCTAGAGCCTCACCTTTAAAGATAAAACCTACATTTTACAACTGATTTTCCTAACTTCTGAAGCTTTCACATGTGTATTTCTTTCTTCCATACATATATTCCCCAGAAGCCTTCAGTAGTACAAAATGGAAGTCTCACTGCCCCAAAGCATTTACAGAAATTTGGAGTATTTAACAGCTTTGCTTTATTCTTCGTTCTTCAGCAATTTACAGTGACCTTGAATGAAAATGAAAAAGATGGTCCCATGGGACATGGTGCTGCAATTGCCACTCTGATGTAGCGGGGGAAGGTTCATGGTGTGGAGCATCCCACACCCCAAGGTGCAGAGGGTTGATAAAGCAGGAGTTGCTCTGGCCTTTCTCTTGCTGAATCCATCCATTCTCCATGAGAAGAGTTTTTGCCCTTCTGACAGCATCTGAAATGCAGCAGTAAATTTGTGTCTGTTCAATGATGAATGGAGGTCAAAGACTCTTTGTTTCAATAAGGTTTGTTTCAACAAGCCTAGTTTATAAATATCAAAATTTACATAAGTGGCAACTCATCTGACATTATTTCACTTACTCAAAAGAAGAATTTTCTCATTCTCTTTCTGGATCACTCATAATTTTTGCAACTGACACAATGGGAACATGTACTGATTTTGTTTGAAGATATGAGGGAAACTCATACTATGACTCATTTACTGAGGAGCCTGCTAACTGTTTCTAGCCCAGTGCCCCTTTATCTCTTCAGAGTTAAACCTCAAAATAATACAGTCCATTCTGTCAAACAATCCTCCTTGTCGAACAATTTAAAACATATCCTTGTAACCAGACAGATGCAGAACAGCAGTAGAAAAATAAATCATTTCAATTATGCTCAAGACATTCAAGTCAGTGGTGAATAATGCAATAGCTGAATATTTCCTCCTGTTTGATTACATGGAAAATATCTTTTCAGTATTTCTGCCTTGCTTTAATGATTCAGCTGGAGTCGAAAATATGCCAACACGACACCTGCTATGTCTACTGCTCAAACACTCTCCAATTTTCAGGAGTTAGCAAAACAAACCACCCAATTCATGCCATGTTTTCAGCAACAGTATAAACCACAGTATTTAGGGTTTTTTTTACCTTTACAACCTCATGTGCCATCTGTTCGATGTGCAAAATAGTGTGTTGGAGTGGGGACCTTATAGTTAAAGGGAAATTCACACCTGAGTCTAGTGCTGCTTGAAAAGGGATTTCCCCTGAATTTAGAAGGAAATTACAGTCTCAGTGGCCAAGGTACCTCCCAGTCTTCAGAGGTAAGGGTGAAAAAGGACACTGTGTCATCCTTCGGTTTTTTTAGAAAGAAAACATTTAGTGAAGAAAGGTGGAGATGAAAGGCAACCTCAAGGAAACTTAATAAAGCAGGAAACAGTAGTACATATGAGATGCTGACTGGAAAAGGAATAAGGTTACTATAAAGTGGAAGTCTCCCCTGTCTGAATTATGTAACCAAGAAAACAGGATTTGGACAACAATTTTTGATTGTTGGTTTTGTCTTAATGGTTTTGGCTTTTCTTTGAATGAGAATATATAGACCAAAAAGTGACTTTTTCACTCAAAATTTTGGTATCAAGACCAAGCCTGTGTTTTAGGCACAAGCTTCAGTGAAGAAACTCTGAGTTTATGTTGCCATTGAAAGATGAGACAAGTTTTGGAAAAACACCAGAGATTTCATAGTCTGGAAAAAAAATAGTTGGAAAAAAAAGTGCAACACAAAACCTGATTATTTTATGGGTGTTAGTGGAACAGAGTTTAGGACTAGAAGCTCTGCTAGAAGTAGAAGCTAGAAGTTTCCTGAAATGTACTTAGAGCTGGATATGATCAATTATAGCTTTGTTGGACCAGAAGCTAAAACATGTTCATTTTACAGAGCTACTTTGTAAAACTCCTATATTCCCATGTTAAAAGATGTCAAAGAGACAAAAGGCTCAATGATAAACCAAAGATTTTCACAAAACAGGCAAGAGACACAGGAAACAGCACAATGTTAAGCCTTCTAACAGAGAGGATTTGTACCAAAGATTAAAAGAACTTTGAAAGATTATAAGGTGACAAACCCTGTTGTGAAGCAAATAATCAAGATGAAGAACAGATTAAAAATTGGAATTTTAGTATTTTATCAGAATTTTCCATCCATGACAATTTTATTAAATATATTCTCCAAAAAGATTTTGTAACAAGACTCGTGCAGTACTCATAGTAGGGATTCTGGGAAAACCTGAAGAAGAATCTTTCTGTTGTCAATTTCTTCTCACAAATGGAACACCACCAGAATAAACAAGTAGTGTCTATACATTCAGGTTAACATGTGGCAATACATTAATTGTTACATAATTAATACATTATTTCTAAATCTGCATAAAAAGCACATTACTGAATTTGATTTTCTAGCAGGTGTTGAACTGAAAAAAAAAAAGATTAAACTAAGAGCATGTTTAAGCTATAAACATCTGAAGACAGGTAAGACTCGAGAGAAACTCATAAAGGCTCAAAGTTTACAAACAGGCACACAAATGTAGTCACAAAAAGTGAACAAACCCAACCCCCCTGTAAAGTGAATAGAAGTCTACACAGTACATAAGCCATGGAAACTCTGTGTAGAGTTAAGGTATTATATTAAAGCTACAAGAGGTTTTATTAGAGCCATAATAACTGCTATTTTAGTTTGGTACTTTAAATACATTTTCATTTTGTTTTAAGTACACAACAAAACATCTAATTCAATATTTATTGAGAGTGTCAGAAATAATATACGAGACAACCGTTCCTAAGGATTTGTGCAATGTTTAGTGACGACTATAGATTGCATTCAAGGTCATATGCCTACCTTTCTTGTTTTTTCTTGTTCTCATTCATTGTTTCAACAATCTTTTTCCCTTCAACAACATTCAAATTAGCCTGTAATTGGAAGTACCAGGAACACTTTCTATTCCATTCACTTTTATGCACAACATTTGGAAAATTTAGACAGAATTAGGCAGCTTCTTGCAGCAACAAGGGCTTTTATTATATTTTTGTAAATATCAGAAACAACAAAATATATTTGCACTTGAATAGAAAATAAATTAAATTTGAGGTGCAATCTCCCAACTATTCTGAGACACTTGAACCTGTGGTTTGACTCTGCTTTCCAGAAGAATCATGTAAGAAGATGTTGGTAATTTTGTTCTACGATGTGCCTTTGGACTGATTTTAAAACATAAAAAAAGTGATATAAAAAAGTTCAAAGGGGCCCTTTTGTCCTGTGGAAAGGATAAAAACGATAAAAGAATGTGGTTGTGTCAGCACAATCTCTGCCTCGGCCTGCCCTGGCACCACAGCAGCAGCAGGGGCATGGCTCGGTGACAGGACGAACCCTGCCGATCCCGTGAGGCTCGGTTAGTCTGCAGGCAATAGATGACAACGGCTGGAACACAGAGAGGGAGGCTCCGCTTGGGGTTAAACCATGGACTTTATTTGTCCCACTGTGGGAACAAACCCCAGCCACAGGAATCACCGCGAGCAAAGCCCTCAAGCACCAGAGTGCAGCACCTTAAAAAGGGGGGAGGAATCAGGGGTGGGGTTTGACTTGGGACCAATTAGGGACAAGCGGGGGATGGCTCTCTAACTTAGTGACATGAAGGGAAACAAACCGGGATACAGCAGGGGGGAGGGACCCGAGACTCTGTCCAATGACTCTGTGATCCTGTCAGAACTTTCCAGGCTGGAGGCGAGGCCACAGAGTGACAGACAGGGTCTGGGAGTGAACCAGGATGGACCGAACAGGGAAAGAACATGGGGAGTACATGGAACGAACCATTTAGCAGTATAAAAATTTTAGAAACTCAAAAACACACTGCCACAAAAGAACAAGAGAGAAGGTACCTTAGGAACCATTGCAGATAATTAATGCCCTCTGAAGCACCAAAAAATTACAGTGGTTATCAGAGCAGAAAGACCATTGTCCTGGTCCAGAACACACTGACAGGTTGTTTTCAACAAAGCACCATGTGCAACATACAGTAATGGTAAATACAAATCAAAAATGAGGGCCCTTCTGCTTCGTGCCAGGCACCAAAGAGCTCCTACATATCCAGCATAAATGAATTAATGTGTTGCTTTTGTTGTTTAGGGATTTTTTTTCAGTCTCTACAATTCAAGTGATGTCTCCATAATAACACGGCACCCTTTTGTCCTTGTGGGATAAGAGTGTACCTCTTCTTTGCTGGAAATTTCTGGCTTCTTTTATATTTCCTCTATGCACAGAAAGTGGCTAAGACTTGTGGAAAAAATAAAAGTATACTCTTATGTAATTGAAGTGAATTCTATAATTATTCTCTTTACTGCACCATACTAAGCATTGGTAAATTTGAGTCAAATGAGTTAACAATATTATGACAGTGCTGTGAGCTGGGCCTCAGTACAGTAAGGTTCCTGCAATGTCTGCTAAGTTTTTCACTGGAAATATCAGTTGCAATACAGAATATTCATTCTCATAAATTTGCATTTTACCAGAGAGTAGATTTTCTTTTATATAATGAAATAAAAAAAGAAAAAAATGCTCCTTAAGTATTGAATTTATGTGTTAATGTTATTTATATTTTTTTAAAGCACATTGTTTCATGTGATATTTAAAAAAAATAAGGAAAATACAGCACTACCTAATTATTAAAGGTAAGATAGGCTTTGTTATGCCACTTGACATAACATGACATATTAATAATTTTAACCTCTGATTGCACTCCTTGCATGATCAAATTGCAAATTAGAATTCGTTGTGACTGTATAAAATTTATATTGCTTGCATGCAAGTTTTGCATATGATTTTACTAGAACACTTAGCTACATTGATAAAATTTGAATCATGACTTCAAAGGGGCTAAGTACTTTTAGAAACAAGAAAAAAATGTAGACCTTTGATTTTCTAAAAAATTGCTTTTACAAAAACCACTATGAAGAATTATTGACTCACAGGCTTCATAATTCAAGTCTTCACAGTCTTTATTTATACATTCTTTTCAATATTGTATTTTTTCCAAAAGCATTTAATTATTCTGGCTAACACAAATATTAGTTAGGAAGTGTGATAATAATTTCTTCTTTACAATATTTTTTGTATTGCAATTTTTCATTTATGAATATGCAATACTTATTTGCAAATTGAAGACCAATATAGCAAAGTAAGAGACTGAGGTTCAACTAAGAAGTTGAACTGTTCTCAGTTAAAATTCTCGTTTACAATTCATTAATTTCTTTTGAATTATTCTCTTCACTGTTTTTTCCTACTTAGACTTTCCTTAGAGGTTTTCTATGGACCTAAGCATTGTAATAATTACATATCTACAAACTCATTGCAAGGACAATGCATTCTGTTGCTTGCTGTCAAAACCTACCGTTCATGTAGCCAGTTGTTATCTAAGTAATTTTATCTATTGGTTGACAGGATGGCCTTTCTTATATATAATTCACTGCTGAAATATAATTTAATCAGCTAAACTTGTTTCATGAAAAGATTTAAAAGTACTATTAGCCTAAAACTGATTTTCTATGAACATAGCAAGACTTAGGCCTCATAAATTATTGATGAGAAACAAACTGATGACATAAAAGGCCACCTGAAATATTTGTGAAAAAGTTTTTACACCTCTAGTAATTTTAATTGAAAGAAAACTGGAAAATGTATAGAGATAATAATAATAATAAAAAAGCAATGGAAGGCTTTTCTATTCTCCAGTGAAAGTATTTAAATTCTATATTGAATATGCTTTTTTCATGAAAAATATTTTAATTTTTCATCAGTTTGAAATTATTTTATAAGGGTCATGTAATTCAACAAAGCCACAAAATATTAAAAAGTCAAACACATTCTTTATCCTATGATAGTTGTCCCTCACACAGCCTTTCTACTTAACCCCTTCGAAGCATATTTGCTTTTTCTCAAATTCTGCCTTTGTACAGCAACATTTCTCTTCCCAGTTGCAAAATCCTCTGACTCATCCTTTTCTTCATCAAATTGGAAACGAATAAAAAATGTGCCCAGTATATGGCACAGATGCAATTTCCTTGCACTGCTCTGTGAAACAAAAGTAGAGTGGCTGAGGCATTCTCCCAGGGGCTGGGAAGCAGGGTTAACCCACCAGCTGTAGCACGTTGCCTGGTACAGTTTGGAGGGGCTGGCTGATACAGTGAAATTCATCCCTTACCCAAAGCCACTTTGCTCACCTTGTTGAGAACATTGCCTTTCAGTCCTTTAGGAAGTCAGGTATTTTCCTATATTTCAGATAATAGCTAAAGAAAATGGCTTTGATGAGTATGTTATTTTAGCACAATCTAGAAAATGCAAGACAGAAATAATAAAATAAACCAGACATTTTTAGTATTGTCTCCTTGTGTACCTGGTTTCAGATATTTTTGGTATTTTCCACTTTCCATAAATTCACAGCTTTTGAAGAAAGAAATTTTAAATTTACCAGATCAGCATCTTCATTCAGCAATTTTAGCTGAGATAAATGGCCCTTCATGGATTTTTCTTCCATTAATTTTTCTGATTGCTTTTAAATTGCTGATAATCTTCAAATTTTCAGAGACTTCAGTGGCATAATTCCCAGTATGCAAAAAAGTATTTAATTTTTCTTGCTTTGAACTTGTCACGTCTCAGTGATATTTGATTGCTCACTTATTGTTTTGTCTCCATGTCACACAATGTTTTATACATACCAGCATGTCACTATGCAATGAGGAAGAGTCATAGTTTGCTCAGCTGTTTCTGAGAAAAAGCTGTGTATTTGACCATCTTGTCTTTATTTTTCAAATTTGGATATTTTATTTTTTTCTGATAAGACAGTTATATGAGTAGACAGTATTCAGGAAATGGACTCTGATTTTCATTATGTTCTACTGGTCTTCATAATTTTATTATCCAGAATTAAAACAACTTGTGCAACTAGCTGCCTCCATATTTTCTATAAGAATACTTCTTGTACAGATAATAAACAGTACAGAAACTGGTGAAGAGCTTAGAAAATAGAGATGAGAATTTGAGTGGAGTCTGCATTACTAATAACAAGAAGAAACTGAACAAATCTGAATTCTATACAAATTACACCAATCTTGAAAGAGCAGAATCTGAGATCAGAGAAATGGCTGATGCATTTTTGACAGGTCTTAGTGAACACGTAAAGTATTAACATATCAATACTAATTAAAAAATACAAACTTTTAAAGCAGAGGCTTAAATTAATGTTACATGATACTTTATTTAATAGTGAACAGGTGGGTTCAGCAACTACTTATACCTACTTGAAATAACTAAAATGAGAAAGAAATATAACTGTTATTTGCAGAAAGAGAAACTTTTGTTTCTTTTCTTATTTGACAAATTATAGCCTCTGATGAATGCATGGTTGCTTTATTGCTGCCACTGTCCATCCAGCATTTAAATTACTGCATGACCTTCTGTGTTATCTATAGAGGGAGCTAAATGCAAGGCTTCTCCTAGTGTGGCTTGGCTTGGACCTTCATTCTAGCAATTGCAGTATCCCAGACTGTGCTTATTATCCATCCATTTCATCAATTGAACAGCTAAGGAGAGCAGTTCCATATAATACTTCCTCAATATTTGGCTTAGGCTGAATCTTCACAGATTCTTCTCTTAAAGTATCTATTTTCCTTTTTGTCCTTCTAGGTTCCAAGTTCTAAACACAGGTGGGTTTTTTTCCCTAAATCACATTTGGAAAAGATAATGAAACTTCTTCCTTCTCTCTTCATGTGACAGACTCTTAACTATGCCTATTTCTTTTGACATCCAACATCAGGAGGAGAGTATAATCCTGGGATGTGGAGATTAGCATAAAATATCTCTTTGAACTGTGGCAGTGGCACCAGTAAATGTATCTCTGACCCCTACAGTGTTCTGGTGGGTTTTTTTAGTGTTACCTTTTTAGAATAAATACAGGAAATTATATTTGAGATCATTTACACTGAGAGTTATGAGGGGAAATAGAGAGCTGAACAGAGAAAGGTATCAGAAAATCTATCAGGATGTCACTCTTGACAAACTCATTTGCTGGAGAATACAGTTTGGATTCAGCTTGTAATTAATTTTATGCTTCTGTCCTCTGTGGTAGAATCCCAAAATTCAGAAAAATATGTAAAAGCAAGGGACCATGCAGTGCTTTGTACAGGTGAGACATAGATCAGTGCATCCTTAGTTTAGAAAATGACAGCTATTTCTTTTTTATCTGTTACAAAATCAAAGACCAAGTCTGTGCAGCAGCTGATCTTGGTGCAATTTTCTAGTCTATGTCAGGCTTTAATTCTACCAGTACAAATTGAAATGAAGTTTGGGGATTCAGTTTGCTGTATTTCTTCCCATTCATGCCTGTGTTTTTCCAAACTTCCATCAGGGATGCAAATTTGTGTTAATTGATGCGGTATTTTTTCTCATGTTCATGATAACACTCATTGTGAATCTGCTTGCCAATCAAAAAGATCATAATAGACCACAATGGAAAAGTTACTAAGAATAACCAGCCACTTCTGCAACTAATATCAGTAACATTTTCCTATTGCAAATGCTTCGTCATGGTGAAATAAAATCTACAGGAAAAAATTGTCAGGAGCATCAATTAACACCATGAGAGATTTTTACAAGTTCAGAGAAAAAGAAGGAGCATATTGTCAATGTATAGAATATGGTGCTGAAATGGAATGGAATGAAAATCAAACCAAACCAAAAGAGATTATTTGTAAACGTGAACCGCACTATATAAAAAAATAGAGTAATTGAAATTTTTCAAGTGACTGGGTAGCACACTAAAACCTAAGTTCACACCTTACCTAGAAATAAGAGGGCTGATAAGACTAGGTAGCTTTTAAAGCTTGCTTTTTTTTCCACCTCTTTCCTATATATTTTAATGCTGTATGCTGGAAAAAACACACACTTCACTCATTTTGTGGTAACTTCTTTGCCATGAAATGGTAATTTTGAGAAGACTATTGCCTCCCAAGAAATTTTTTAATGAACTGATGATACATGTGTATCCTGACTAAATAACATTGGCATGGAAGCTGGTGTTACATTGAAAAGCAGTTTTAAAAATTTTACTTCCACTACAAAGGTGCAAGATACTGTTCTGTATCCTCCTGTGCATGATATCAAATTTTTGATTCTGTTCTAGTATATGGTGAGTTGAAGCAAAAAATATATTCACCTGAGAGAAGATTTCTTTCCCCTTTTCCTAAGTGCTACAGATCTATCGATTTATCTCCTGACAACTGTTCTTAGAGACAGCCCTTAATCACAAATCCACATTTATGATCCCACTCCAAAATCTACAGCATGACCACACAACTTTGAGTATGTTTGGCCTGCCTAATCCAAGTTTTCAGTTAAAAATTATACCCTTTACCGAAATAAGAATGCCATCGTTAAAAAAAAAATCTATTTCAATGATTCCTGTAAGTGCCAATGGTTTTTCACAACTAAATTAACCCTTAGGCCAGGGATTTAGAATTAACATTACATTCTTCTGGGCTAGCAGTCAAAAGGAAATTGAGATGCATCTTGGAGAACCTAAAACATAATTCTTCAGTGAATACGAGTATCTCTAAAACATGCTACCCTGTCCAGAAACAGAGGTTGAGGTTAAAAGATAGGATGTAAGCGATTGCTCCTCATCCATTCAACAGAGAAATGAAGAGGTCATAATGGAAGAATGCAGGTCAGTAAGAGAACAAAATACTGTGTTCCAGCCACTGATCTATAGCCCCTCTAAAAATTGAAGACAACTTGTAGAACCAACCAAACAAAACATCAAAACAGATAAAAAAATCCAACAAAGCTGAAGCAAGACAAGTCTGAGATAGTTTTTTATCTACCAAAACTACAGGGATTTGGAAATCTTTTGGTATTTTTTGGCCTTGACCTGTGTAAAATCTGGACTAACACATAACACATACATCAAATGGTCCCAATTAATGATCTGACAATAGCAGTCAGGGTTTTTTAATTTGTTTTTGTTTTTTTTGGCTTTTGTTTTTTTATTAATTTTTTTTAAGTTGTTTATCCACATGTAAACAGTTTTCTCTGAAAATAATTGAAGGTGCACAAACAACAAAGTCCTGTTGGAACATCTGTTATAACAGGAGAAAACATTTTGAACTCTGCAACTCATTAATTTACACGGTTAGAGGAGGAGCATGTCAAGCAGTAGGGAGCATGAGAGAAGAACAGAGGACTGAATGAGGTCAAAGAAACAGCCAGATCTCTGCCCTTATTGTTGGAAACTTTTTCAGCTGCTAGGAGCTGGGAAAATAACTAATCAACTGTCTACCCCCTTCACAAGTCCCAGAACAACCTCTAAGGCTACCATCTGTCCAAAAGAGATGATAGCTTGACCACCCTCTCATTAACCATCTAAAAGTTGTGAAGAAGAAGTGGTTGAAAGCCTTCCACTGCAGTACCTTTCTGTTAAAAGCACCTGATCTGAAAATATTCTGTTTTAGTGGAACAGATACATTTGGAAAAAAAATTACCTATGTCAATAGGAATATTCCATCAATGTTGATTCTTATTTTCCTGCCTTGGGCTTTGGGCAGTACTGTGAGGCAAGTGTTCAAAAGTTCTCAGATAACTGTTCTGTGTGATGAGTGGCTCTCAGTGAAGTGTGTTGACCTGTCAATGCAAAGACTTGTACACAAGCCACAAGAGCACCTTTCATAGGATTACAGTTTAATGCCAAGTGCCTGACAAACAGAAGATAACTGCTATTAACACCAAAAAACATGGTAAATATGGTATGTCTAAGAAACCAGTATATGCAAAATTGTTCATTTAATGCAAATAAGCAAAATTACATGATACAAATAGAGTTAAAATACTTGAATAGAAAACCACTTATATATAAAAAAAGACTAAAATAAAAAACTGGTTTGCAAGCTGTCATTTAAATGCATTTGCCCTTTCAATAGACTGGGACACTGGGATGTCTATAGAAATACTGTGGATGGTGTTGAGGTGCTCTTTTGTGATTCTTGCTTGCAGCTGTCAGCAACTGTAAAAGAAAATCACAGAAGGCAGTTTTTTACTGAACTGGTTGTATCTAAGACTTCAGATAGTCTAGAGGATGTACTAAATTGAAGTTTATATCCTCCAAAGGAATCTACAAGTCAATTCATGCTTCAGTTGTCAGTCTTTGTAGTGGCAGCTTTTAACTTTGTATGGGAAGTGCAGGGATTTTGAGTGTGCACTGTCCAAAAGTATAGCCAGCTGTAGCAGTCCAGTGGATTTTGAAAAGGCTGGAGAGTCTAATGTAGAAATCTGAAGTGGGGAAATAGGAAGGTGAGTGCAGGTGTTTTTCTGGATAAAGGAGCCTTATATGTGTTCAGGTTGTCCATATGTCATTAAAGATCTCTTGATCAGCATACACCAAGATGCTGATCTGCTTTCTCCTTTTACAGGCTATTAGAAACCTTTATGAAGAAAAATAAGTTGTTGGGTTTTTTTCTGTCTCAGGGTTGACAACATTTCTCAAGTGATGTAGAACAATGAGAAGTAGGAAAGAGTAAACTAAAGAGTATTCAGTTTAGGAAACTAAATACTAAACTTTAAATTTCATATAAAATATGCCAGTAAGTCAATAAAATTCGTAGGTTGATTTTGGCCCATCAGTCCAGGAATATGGGTAAGCACTTTAAAGGGCACATCCATACATTAAAAGAAGTCAGAAGAGGAGACGAGAAAAGAAGAAAAATACTGCATGTTTGGAATGGAGTAATATATTCAAAGTGTAAAGTGAAGTTTATTAACAAGTGATGTTCTTCAAAGCCTCCTAAATAGCAACAGTATGAAATAAAGAGTAATTATGTCCAAATCTAATACCAGCAAGGTAGCATAATTTCTTACACAAGAGAGTAAACAAAGCTAAATTTGGAGGACCCATCAGCTCTCTTCAGCCAGGATAAAATAGTTAAACCAAGAACTGAAGCAGATAAATTGCACATATGTATAAACATGTCAGTCCTTGATCTGCCATCCTTTGAGATAAAGCATCACAAACACAGAAATTAATTTGTCAATCTTCTACATCCCAAGACAGATTTACTATGCATAATGTCAAGTTTTCTTGCAGAACATGAGTATGATCAACTCAGAGCAGAGTAATGAGAAGTAAATCCAGATCTTAGGAATATCTTTCCCAACTCTTCCCTTCTTCCCAGTGTAATGTTATTTCCAATTCTCTATCTCCTTCTCCCAGCAGTACAGAATGACAGGAAATGGGGGCTATCACACATTGTCTCTGCTTCTTGCTCCTGACTGTAGTCCCTGAACCAGTGTGGGACCCCTCCCACAGGAGACAGCTCTGCATAAACTTTTCCAAAGTGAGTCCTTCCCATGGGCTGCAGTATTTCATGAACTGCTCCAGTTTGCAGTTGTTGGACTCTGGACTGGTGATCCCTTTTTCTCTTCTATCTAATTTCCTAAATACCTTCTCTTTCTTCCCTCTTTTCTTTTATTCTTTTATTCCTTTTACTATTAGAAAATAGTGGCAAAGCATGCAGAAATTTCCATGTTGAGTGTGTAGCATGCCAATAAAATTTTGTGAGATTTTTTTGGGCTCTTTTTACTTTTGCCATTCTTTTTTACCCATGAGAACCTACAAATTTTGGGTGCTCCCTTCAGTGTAGGAGTGAGAGGTGACAGCTCCACACAAGCATGACAACAAAATGAATGTAGTATGTAGTCTTCAGTGACAGATTCAGAGTTTTACCCAGAGATAAAAAAAGTATTTTCCTAAAGTGGATTTGACTTCTCTGTGAATTAGCAGAGATAGAAGTGAAATTTAGATTTCTCTAATTCATAGACAGTTTAGTTGATTATTAGGACAGCAGTGATTAGTTTCTACATTATTTTAGATAAAAAAAAGAACAGTTTTGAGAAGACTCTCTGCAGAGTTGATGAGAACCCATTTGAACATGAATTTTCAGGACACTGTATGGCAAATTGAAAGCCTAATGATCTGTCTCCATTTTCAAACAAGGTCAGAAAAGAAAGAATTGTAACCTAAGAGTGGAATCAGTGGAATGGACAGTGTACTAGTCAAATAGTTGAAGACCAGAAAGAACATCAGTTCTGAGAGAATATGACAGGTAACTAAAGAAAGGGTTATCATTACTGAAACACAAAATATCAAAATCAGTCCAGATAAAATCTGATTAATGATTAAAGAAAAATGAAAAGAATATACACTTGTTTCATGGATTCAATCCAGATGACAGAAGTCTTTACTATCAGTGTAAGCACCACAGGGCAAGATGTATTACAGAGGGTTACAAAGAAAATTAATTTAATTTTGTCACAGCACATGTTTTTTTAAACACTTTTTATTGATATATTGGGACAACTGCTATTTAAGAACATTACTTGGCAATGTTCATGACATGGCACTGAAGCACTACTCTGTAAAGCATCAGTGCTTAGACTCTCTGACACCACCATGGCAGTCACAACTTGAGTACATGCACCTGGAGAAATTTTTAGAGCTTATCTGAGAACAGTCATCATCTCATATTCAAGACAATTTCTGAATAAATTATGCTCAGATTGAGATGTAATTACCATGTTGTCCATCACAAAAGGCATGTAAACTGAGAACACCGTAGTAAGGTTACATCATTATCTATGGAAACAATGCAATCTAGAAAAATCTAAGCTGCAACATATTTTAATATAGCTGCAAAAATATTTAAAATTTTATGTTCTCTCAAGTACAAAAATGTGGTTTTTTAGATGTTACATAGAACTTCAGTGAAACTCGTCAAAGTCAGGGAATGAAATTTTACCTCTAATGTGATCTAACTCTGTACCTGAAATAATTTTATTAAACAGAGAGAGATAATGTAATTTCACCTTCACATAAAGTTTTTTAAGGATTGGCTTCACAGGATAGGATGGGCCATGGAGCATAGTGGGCTACAGAAGACGCTATGGTATTCTGTTAGTGTAGAAGCTTTGTTGATGGTAAAAGACAGAAAACATAGTCTGAGAATATAGAAAAAAGAACCATCAATATAAAATTTGAATGTTTGCTTTTCTCGACTGAAGATATTCAGAAAGAACTAGACTGGTATGCGAAGAAGAAGCTGGGTCTGAAATTACAAAAATCAAATAAAAATCCAATAACCAAAAGGAAGTGTAATTGTCTAGGAAGACTGATAAAGTATATGAAAGTTACTGGAATTTTAGTGAGCACTTATATGCTTATTTTTTTCCAAAATGCATTGTATCTCTGAGACAACTCAGTATAATGGGCCATTCTTGAACTAGAGGCTTTTTTTGCATAATGGTATGTTTAAATAATCATGAATTAGGCAAAAAGGAAGGTTCTGCTACCACATACTAAATCTGCCAATTGGGACCATTAAAAAGGGCAATAATTTTGATACTCCCCTTTCTAAAGAGATTTATGGTCTGTTGACAAGTGTCATGTTACACCAAGGACTAGTCAGTGTTCGAATAACTGGAAATTTATTATCCATGATATGGAATGAATTGATTTTTAATGGGTAAATCGGCCATATTTTTTTTATTTTTGTATTTTTTTGGTTGGATAACTTAGAAGAATTGCATCCTTTCAATATAGCCATTAGAGAATATAAGGTTGCATTTAGTTGGCAAAAGCCAGCACAAATAAAGGCAATAGAAGCATACTAAGAATTACATTAAAAACAAATACAAAGCCAAAGTGAGTAGGAGAGTCATAACAGCTGTAGAAAAGAAATAGAACCAGAAAGAAACTGACTGAAGACAATTTTTCCCCATTTTGTGATGTATAAGATTATCATGGGGATATTACTGTGGTCCCATATTGCCTAATAAAACAAAACAAAACAAAACAAAACACCTGGGCACTGATATGGGACTTAAATTCCTAAATAATGCTTAAACAGAAGTATACAGGAACTATTTAGAGATGTAATTTTATACAGGTATATGATATCCTTATCTCTATATAATAAAAACAAAATTGGGAACAAGCTTTGTTTCAGTTGACAAAAAAATCATACTTGTGCTTTGTTTTGTTATGTGGTGCCAAGGGAGCAAATGGAGCAGCACAAGAATAACTGAATCAAGATCAAGATATTTGTGTCAATTAAACACATTTATTGAATAGCTCAGCCTACTGAATGTTTACTTGGTGTATCCAATGATGAAACAGTTTTCATTGCAAGCTGTTTTTCTCCCAGATTTTGGAACACCTCTTTAAAGTTTATGCAGCTCTGTTCACCCTAGTTCTACCTTCAGAAGCACATAACTAATAATGAAACCAATTTTAAATAGGCTAACAACAACTTTTTTTCTCCTATCTAGTATTTTCCCTTTTGCATGTACTGTTCTGGAATGCAAGAGACTGAAAACAAAACATGCTTCTAGAATTTTTACTTAACATACACAAGGAAAAGTAGATTTATTTGTTTACTTTTGTAAAGAGGAAGCTTTATACTTGTTTGAAAACTACCTCTGTTAATTATTCATTGACTGTCAGAACACTGCTTGAATTTGAATTGCACTATCACAGAATAATTTAGATTGGAAGGCACCTCCAAGTCACCTATTTTCCAATGTTCTGCTCAAAGCAAGTTCAGTTGTACTAAGGTGTGTGAACATGATGTTTGGTTGGACTATGAGACATAATGACCATCAGCTGGCACCAACTGGCTTGTGGGAAAAAGGGTGAATCCCTGCACATTCCCAGTGCCAGTATTGTCACATACATTGTATAGGCTTTTGTAACTCAGCTTTTATGTGTATTTCAATATGCAACAGCAACACCGAAAACATCTGGAGCCCCAACAATGCCATATAAAACCCCAGATGAAGAATCTTGTTTTCTGCTGCACATTCATATTGGTAAAAAAATTTAATCAGGTTTGCTGACATTGTTTTTGTCATTACAGGGTCTACATTAATATTTATGTTTAAGAGGACAGAAGAGAGAAACTGAGGAATGATTATATGAAAAATCAAAATACAAATATCAAAACGAGGAAAAATTATGGGTAAGATAACTAATACATGATGTTGCTAGTGCTGCAAGTACTCAGGAAAACGTCTATCTATCTGATAACAAAATTATCAGGGAAATAACTAAATTACTTATCAGACAGGAAAACAGATTAACAGGAGGTAAGAAAGCATTTATGTAAATAGCAACACATCAAGTAAACAAAACAAATCACATGCAGACAGGCACATAACTTGCTACCTTTGACAAATAAATAAATAAAAATAAATAAAGTATTCTTACTCTGGACAAGGACAGAATTCTAGAAATAGGGTACTCATATTCCCCAGCTTTATAGGAAAACAGAAGAAAAAGTTGAGAAACCATGCAATCACAGTAAAGAAAAAAATCTGCAGATTTATGTCCCTGATAGTAAACATTGTTAAGCACTAGCAGTAATCAGAACAGGCATATTTGCCTAATAAAATTACAGAATATGTTTTGATTGTTTTTTGGTTTACTTTTTATACTCTAATTTATTTGTATCACTCCAGCTGGCAAGAACAGTGTTGCCAGACTCTTTTGTGTTTATGACCCTGGAAACGTGCCTGAGAGTGCAAAACAGGAAAAAAAAGTAGTAAGTTATTTAAAGAAATCCTCCATGATATCTTAGTGTGAAAAATAAAGTCTCAAATTAGATAAGCCATAGTTGTTTAAATTATTAAAATCATATTAATGAACAGATTAATTTTCAACAATTTATGAATAGAGTTTTCTTATACTGATTATATTTTGATAGATCACAGAGGTATAGTTCTATCAGCCTCTTCTTCCTTCTTCCATTGATTGATTCAGCAGGAAGCTCCTTGTCTCTTCTCCTTCTCTTCCATAGATACAGCTACAATGTTTTTGTCCAGATTATCTCCCTGACCAGGAAAACTGCACATTCCCACATGTCCTAGCACAAATTAGTGAAGTAAATTCACACAAACCCATGTTAGGATTGGTTTAAACTATCAGGAAACCTCATCCTAAAAGCTTAATACTGCACGCAGAATCAACATTGAAGTACTAGTATTGCCAAGCCCCTCTTTATTGCTTGGTGTAAGACATTTTCTCATTAGCTTAGTCTACTTTGAGTACTTCCATCTGCATTCAAGAAGCTGGTTAAGCATTTCTGTCAGCCCATCTTGATATAGAATTTGTATTACATCTCTGAAAATGACTTATGACCTGGAAAATTCTAATCCAAAGTATTCCCTTTTATATGGTCATGCAACCCTACAGATACCTCAATTCTTTTACTTCTATAGTTCAATCTTAAAATATTTTATGGTGCCTCAGCAGATCACTAGAGACATCCCAGCTTTGACATGTCTGGTGTTTAAATTAGCACTTCAGCTAATTATCTCCTAATTCCTCCTTGTGCATCTCAGACCACATTTTAATAAAAAATTGGATTTTTCACAGCATGTCTTTGAAAATGTGGAGTTAAATTTAGCTGTATAATATTCTCATACATATATAACAGAGCTAAGATGATGAGCTTCTTTATATTCTTCCTTAAGGGACCTATTCTTATTTTTCTACTAATGACCCCCATCATATAATTCCTGACTGTGTATTTACCTTCCTCACAGTTTTCTCAGAAGTCTTTACTAGTGTTGCAAAGTTTGGCCATGTAAGAGATGGGCCTTAAATCCTTGCTGGGCAGGAATTAAGCTTCTCAAGAGTTGTGAAAGACCCTACAGATGGAGTTGGAAAAAGAAGGACTTAAATTGTCAAATGAAAGACTAAGTCACCCAGAGCTTCAAGGTGGAGCTACTAATGGACTGGTGTGCCATTTTCATGGTGCTGTTGCAGGACTCATGACTGTTCATGTGGTCTCTACAAGTCTTCACCCTAATTTTCTCTCACTTGAGACAAGATGGAGGTTTTTTCAGGTCCCATCTGTGCACTGATGCACTGAAGAGTTAACAAAGAGTGTCTGGGCCAAGGCATTCACCTGAGGGATTGCTGCTGTGCTGGAGCTGTGCCAGGATCTCTGCCAGGCTGTGGTCCATGGTGTCACATTACAAAGCCATGCTCTGGGGGCAGATCTCAAAGGGCCGGTGCCAAAGGCAGCCGCTGCTGGTCTTTTGCGGCTGTGGGGGGAAGTTGGACAGATCTCCAGATCCCCTTTTCCACCCCTCAGTCTTATCAGGATGTCCCAGCCCACAGCATCAATTCTCTCCTCTCTGCTCAGAGTTAAACAGAGGCAGAGCCAGCCCGGCCAGCAGCAGAGCAGAACTTTGTGCTGCAGATGTTCCCAAAAGCAGCTGAGCCCTACCTGGCCCCTGTGGCCTTTCCCCCCTGCCCACTCGTCCCAAGGCCCAGGGGGGAAGGTGTTCTCTCTCCAACAGCTGGAACAAAAAGGAACTTCCCAAGCTTCCTTCCTTTGAAATGTAACAACACCCAGACACAAAATGCTTTCCCATTGGTCCAATAAAATGCCAGTCTCAAAACCAGCCAGCTCACTTCTGTGGGTGTGTCAAACTAACACACTTATATATTTTCTTAGATCATATTTTATACTTTTATATTGATTTTTTCTATAGATACTATAGATAACATAGATAATATATATATAATATAGATAATATATGTATATGCACCAGTCATTCAGGGTTGTTTCACTCTTATCTACCCTAAGGGATGTCTTATCTAGACCCTCAGTTACTTTGCCTCAGAGGTGGGGCATAACACCATGATGGTCTCAATCAACTGGTGGAATTATCACACCCCCATTCTTGAAAGGAAATGATAACAAGAATATCTCCAAATCCCAAGGTTTCACTTTAAAATAGAAGTGCACAGATAATTAAATGGAGAAAAGAATTTTCAAGCAGAACCAGAAAACAAATCTACTGTCTTCATCTCTACATGTTCAGTCCTTTTCTCTAGTGAAGAGTTACTGGTACAACCCAAAATGAATTCCATATATTTTTATCCTGTGCCTAAGGCTTTAGAATGAATTATCTCAGTCTTTATAGATCCTGTAGATGGTAAACTTCCTCCACTGAGCATGCTCACTTGTTGCAAAATACTCCTTTCATAAGCCTACCTTAAACTTTTTTGAAAGGATACCTAATATTTATACAAAAACTGAAAATAAAATCCACAGTTTTATTATTGATCATGTCATATTTCAAAGGCAAATAATGAATTTTTATCAGATACTTAGAAAATGAAGTTTTAAAATCTTGCTTTCAAGTCAGATTTAGACTTGGATAGAAGGACTGTATTTAACCTTGGAAAATTCTCCTCTCCTCAAAGTCCAAGCATTATCCTCAGTGTGTATTATCAACTGCCTGTAACTGTGTTGCTGTCTTGTAGATCTTAGTGCAGGTGCTACTGCTCCCCTGCACTACAGAGAGGTTTTGGAGAATAAAACTGTTTTCCGAATGGCACTATTGCTAATTAGCGGACATTTTAACTAAATCTTACAATGCTCAGTTTAGTCTGGGGCCCAGATTTAAATCCTGCCTGGATTGTTAAATTTCATTCAGCTGCAAGTACTACTGATAAAGCTGTTCCTGGGATCACTTCTCTTAAAATTTGAAATTACCCATATATTCTTAGTGAAATACAAAATCACTCCACCGAAGCTCAACTTCTATTTCTTGGTTTGACTTTTGGTTTTGACTATGGATATGTCAGTCTATGCTTTTCTACCTTTATATTTAAATTTTCTGCAGCTTCATCAGCCCATATCACATTAAAAATATATACTTACTTATTTCGTTGTTCTTCATACTCCTCCCTTCCTTTTTTCCTCTCTCTCACCTTTTTATTTTTTAATAGAAATATTTCTACTATCATAACCATACTATCATAGGTCAGACAGATTTTAAAAAAAAAGCTTTTACTTGTACCATTTTAGGAACTTCTTTATTGGTTTAGAGAGGCAATAATTCTTTTGTGGCATAGCATGACAAGCCAGGGAAATAAAAAAGAACTTTGGCATGTACTCAAATTTTTTATGAAGTTGCACCTGACTTTAAAAAGATTTTTGCTTGATTGCTTTTTATTGTCTCCTCCTTAATATTAGTGATATCTGTTTGAAGGTAACTGTATGTTAACCCATAAGACTGATGGATTAGAAATCATGGAAAAGTACAGTCAATACAAAGGAGTTGGACGGTGACTCTGAGAATCTGAATTGATCTTGTAAATTGGGAAAAAGAGAATTATCCTATGTACTGACAAATTTTCCTCTGATAAGCTGCATGCTGCCTGTTAAAACTTGGTTGTATTACTTACCAGAGTACAATATAGGATGCCTATAAACCTTTCTAGCATATGACAGCTGAATGGGAAAAGTAAATGAAATTCAAGATTTTAACACATGAATTATTTCCAGCAGAGCTGAGAATGTTATTGCACAGGACTGAGCTGAAATTTGTTGGGATATTGCACTGAAAAAAAAATCCTCCAGCAGATAAAGGGAAGGACAGCTAAAAGGAAAGTAAAAATAAAAATGTAGAACTTGTCCTATTGAAATAAAAAAATGCTTTGTCTTACTTAAGTAGAAGGAAGTAAGATAGAATATCAATAATCTTTGTTTAGACACTGAAAAATCAGGCAAGAGGAGACCTGTTAAAGCTAAAGGATAAAGTTGTCAAAAGAAAAAAAATATAATGTGAGCATGAATAAATTTATGTTGCTAATTAGTAATTTCAAACCATGACAAGTATCAAGTATTGGAAGAACATTTTATTCAGAGCAGTGAAGGACAAAAAAATTCAAAACCTTCTAACATAAAGATTAAGAAATGTAAAAGAAGGCTTATACACTATGTCTGCCTTCAATAACAGGAGCTCAACTCACTGACCCAGAAATCTTACAGCCTAGAGTTCATAAGTACACATGTATTTTTTAAATTTTGAAGTTAATATAAAAGAAATTGCATTTTAGTTCAGGTTCTATAAATAAAATTTTAATATTTGGCTGTTTTATAACTAAATACATTTCTTGTATGTTACTTTAGAAGATAGCCAGATGCTCTTCAAACAACTAGTGATAATATTAACTTCCTTTGATTGATACACCGAATGTGACCAGTTGGTATACACTGGCTGGAACCATTTCCATGTAATTATTGCTGTGACATTTTTTGGAATAGCACTACTTGACATTTACAGTGAAATGTAGTGCTATTCTGAAAAATGTTTCCTTATATTCACTTTTTTTGTGGACATTTTAGTCTGTCATCACAGTAGGACACACACTGTATAGGAACTGTCACTTGTACAGTGATTTTCTTTAAATTGAATAACTTATGCAGTAATATTTGGTATAAGGACAGAAATTTTATTAAATTTAGCCCTCGGTTGAGTACTGTTTCAATTTCTCAGTTTGTTACTACTGCTTTGAAAATGCTTTACTGAAAGGGTAATAAGAAGTATTTTTGCATTCTACTGAGTGCTGCAAATAGAAAACTAGAACTCATATTAAAATTTAAAACTTATATGACCTCCAAATTAATTTTTCTTCCTAGAATGTACGTAATTTAATTTGTTCTCCCTCCATTTTAAAGACAGAAAAATAGAGATTCTCTGTATGTAGTACTTTGAGGGACTGCAGAAATATGACTAGTACTTTATTGGGCTTTTTTGTTGCTTTGGGTTTTTTTTTTTTATTTACTTGGCGAAGAGCTTCATTTTGCATTTTAGGAAAGAATAAGTATTTATCAATACAAAAGTGAGACACAATTCTTCTTCAAGCAATCACTTCTATACAATTTGAAAATATCCGTTACACTGCATATTTTTATGTGCAACCTAAAGACTTCCTAACCTTAGGAAAACAGGGACTTAGATGGCGCTTGGTATCTTAGCTGCATTTCTATCCCAGTTTTATTGTAAAATTTGTCCAGAAGTTATACATCTACCTGTACTAATCTTTTTTTTATTGAAGAGAAATACAACACTGAGTTATACACAATTTGCAACAAAGCCTATTAGTGTGCAATGATTAGCATTTTGTCAGCAAAGCTCTTGGCTATCCTGTCTCATGCCAAGGTGCCCAGTATAAAAAGCTGGGTGCAGTATCTGTCAAAGGAACAGTAACTGGCCCCAAGTTTTCCAGCATAAGAATAATATATTACAGGCTGTTTCTTGCTGCTGTGTCTTTCCTTTGGGATGTGGTGAGATATTTTCAGTCATCATACATCACTGGTAATTGCTGTCCCTTTCCAGATGGGTGATTATAAGGAATATTGTAGGAATTTGTAGACTATGCAAAACACTCTGCTAGGACAACTCTGCCAGTTACAGCCTCAACAAAAACTTTCTCATTTTTCACAACGATTTATTATACATCTTTGAAAGTCCCAGAAGCCTTTGCATCTTTTCATATTGCTAGATTGTGGAACCCAAAAAATTAACTTATATGAAAATTCCTTGGTCATTATATATAACATTTTCTTAGGCACCATTATTTTATTTAAATAAAGAAAAGTCTTCAACATTTCCTTGGAAATAGCTTGTGATTTTCCAGGTTCTTCTCTTTAATTGCTTTGTAGTCCAGCCTATTGATCAAGTTTTTAATCATTCTAATTGGCAGATTTTAGCTGTGAGTTTGTAGAATTCAGATGCAAATTGTAGAGTATAAATACTCTTTAGCCATTCTGACATATTAATTTACTGGGTATTTGAAGGAATGAATTCTTTTGATATTGAAATAAGTTACTATTTCAACAGATGTTTTTGGACAAATTTCTGTTACTCTAGGTTTTTTGTTTGCTTGTTTGTTCCCATTTTTTCTCCCTAGGAGAGATCATGAATAGTTTCATTTATTGATTTAAGTCTTAGGAAAGAAACCCCACTGCTTTAAATGATGCTTTTGTTTCATTACTTAGAAATTCAGATGTACAGACTAATACTCTCATAAATTCTTTCTTTAGATTATTAGTGCTATTCTATAAAAAGACCAAATTTCTGACAATATCTAACTTTATAGTCATGCCTTGCTCCATTTTAGCTCACTGCCACATCACAGCCATTTCCCAGCTCTTCTGTGGTAGTTTTATTCTTAGCTTAAAATCTTCTCTTTGTAATTAAGGCTATCCTATTCCAGGATTTAAATTTTACTGATTAGTAAAACTTATCTTTCTCTTACTTTTCCTACTTCAATACAACTTCTTCTGCTAAGCTCTCACTGCGTTATTTTTTTTTTTTTTTATGTTGCAATGTCTTTTGAGTCCAGGATTTGTCCTGAGCTGTCCAAATAACAGTTGTTTGTCCCCCCAAAAAAATCTACTAGTATCTACTTCTAGCTCTTCAAAATGTTTCTCTTTTATCTCCAAATAAATGTTAAGTAAGTCCTGTAAGTCTTACCTTCAAATGCATGAAGGGGGAAAGTGTGGTAGTTTTGTGAGCAGGAACTTTTAGGGGTTGCCAAATCAGTTGGTTCATCAGAGGTCAGCCTGCTGCAGTACAATTCCCTCAAGCCCAGCTGGCAGCGAGGGTGAGCATGTGCCCATCCACACACACAATGCCTATGCAAGTATGCGCATGGACGGCCCCACAGAGAAACACAGACAAAATAAAAGCAGAAAAATCTTGATCCTGCTCTAGCTGATCAAGATGAAAATCAGACATGGAAAATACAGAAGTATAGATAATATGTTTTCATCCAGTAGCTGGCCTTAGGCTTTTGCCCAGAAGCTGGCCCCTAGATCCAGCAGGTCTCCCCAGCTGTCTCATGTAATAACATGCAGATGGACCTTTCCAGAAGGTGGTACAGAGCTATGGACACACCCAGAGCTGACTGGCAGAGTCCTGGCTTCCCCAGTCACTCCTCCTGAAGCCAACTCTCTCATTCTTTGGTCCTTCAGAAACCTTTGAGCTCTCTGATGCCTGGATCCCAAACTTACTCTCCTCTCTGGCTAGTCTGGTCTGATGCTCACTGTATAAGTAACTGCACATAGACACACAAACTACATACACATTCTGCTCTCTCCAGGTGCTGCACCATGGACATGTGGGCTCTGATCCATGGCCTGACTCCAAGAGCTGCACTCAGGCCTCAAATAAACAAATGAGCAGACAACAGATAGCCCTCAGCCAGCTAAAAAAGGAATTTTATAAGAAGGCAAGACAGATTTCCTTCTATTCCCTCCATTTTACCAGGCTTCCTCCTCCTCAAACCCTTCGCTTTCCCCATCTTAGTTTCTCCTTCAAGCATTACATAACAAACTTTGCATAATCCCAGAATTATCTCCCCAGCATTTCATAGCAAGCCACATCCACCAAGACTCTTTTCACATGTATCAAGTAAAAGCAAATTTAATCAAATTTTCACTAGCAAATTCTCCATCACCCAACTAGCAGATTTAAGCTCAGTAAAGACAAAGAGCTATCATTATGACTTTTTGGGCAAGGCTAGGTCTAAGTTCAGTACTATTGTGAGATCTTTCATGGGACAAATTTCACATGCTGAGAGTGATATTTAGATTTTAATTTCTGGAGATAGCTTTCTCTTTATTGAACATATTTTGCATATTCTACATACTGTGTCTGTAATATGATTTAAAACTGAATATACCACAAACTTATCCCCAGCTAGGTTCTTTTTCTGATTAGCTTCTATTTTTAAAAAATCCCAGATGAATATATAGATGCCATCCTTTTGATGTTGAGTGTGTTTTTAATCCATCGCAAATGTAACAGAAGGTTGAATGAACACAAAATGTATTTGCAAATACCTTTGTACATTTTGTGCTATGTCACTGTGGTAACAACAGCAATGGTCTTTTACTAATGTATATATCTTTATCAGTGAATTGTTTCTCCTTGCAGTAAAAGGCTCTGCAAAAAATTTTGAACATATGTATTGTTGAACTACAACTGTTAGCCTTTATTTTTTCTGATTTGTATTAAATTTAGATAGTAGATAAATGCAATATCCAATGTACACTTATGACAAAAATTACATATTTTTAAATCATCTGAGCAAAAACTTACAGAACTGTACTGCGAAATATTTAGAGCTAAATTGACTTAAATTACACTCACATTAGGTATGTATACTTTAATTTACTTATTTTATATTCTCCAATGGATAATAAAATGATTGTAGTGGTACATACAAAAACCAATTTTAAGCTAACACATTGAAGCAGGAAAATGTTATGTGCTATCAGTATTCATAAAATCTGGTCAGAATAACTTTGTTGGTAGAGGTTTACTAGCAAAAACCACCTACATAATATGACTAGAACCCAGTCATCTCTGAGGATTTTGTCTCTCTCATTTCACTAACTTCCACATGGGGTTTGCTTCTTGAGCCAACAGACTACAGCATAGACATTCAAAAAAATAATTAAAATATGAATAGAATTGAAAAAAATAATTGAATAATGAAAAGGTGGTAAACATTGTTGCTAAAATACTTATGCAGTGTATAAGAGGCTTAATCCAACCATTGGAAAAACTTTTTCAGGAGTGAGTTAGTGATTAAAATTTCTAAAATTTAAGCAGAGAAACTAAAAAGAACTTGAAAAATGCATCTTCTATCCTTAGGAAGTTATAACAGTATGTTCACACAAAATTATTTCAGGGATATTCCAGCAAATAATTTCTGTGTGCATTGAGGGTTTTTTTTGTTTGTTTTCTGTAATTTGAAATTCTACTCATGGGACCATCTGTAATCACACCATCTAATGGTTTTATAGATAATTCCCAATAACTGTGTTCTGGTGTGAGTGGACTATAAAGTTTTCTGCAACAATGGAATTAGAATTTCTGTTGGAGAAAGGGTGCATATTTTGTAAAGGACTTTTCAAAAGTAGGAGAAAGACATTTGAACACAATATCTATGGAATTCAATATTTTTCATTCATTATCCTTGAAAAAGTTTCAGGGCTGTGAAAATGTTTCATTTTACAGGACACAATTCAATTACTTAGATTTCTATTTTATCAAAATATACACAGTGTTTTACTTCACTTACTTACATGAGTATGGTTTTACCTTTCTATTATATAAAAGTTTTGATATTGTTCCAGTGGTGTTTATGAAATTGATAGTAGTCGTAGTTGTAAAAGACTAAGTCAACAACCACCTATCTTCTCATGATGGCTAAATATAATCCTATCATGGATTTAATTCATGCCTTTTTATTCCATGCTTACACAAGGTTAATTCAATTGGTACTGATCAAACTAGCTTCAGGGTGCTGCTGATAGGCTGATTGCACATGACCTGGGAGAGTTTGAGTATCCTCCTGAAGGTGATGAGCTCGTTATAGGATCAAGATGCAGCATCGATAGCACAGGGAGGTTTTTGTTATTGTTGAGCAGTGCTTGCACAGAGCTAAGGTCTTTTCTGCTTCTCACTCCTCTATACCAGGGAGGAGGCTGAGGAAGCACAAGTTGTGAGGAGACACAGCCAGGACAGGAGACTCCAGCATACAGAGAGATCCAGATGTCTTTTGTGGTGCTGTGTGTGTTACCTGTCATGTCCACTTGTCTTCTATATCCTGCTGACTAAGCACACCCTCAGCCAGTACCTTGGCAGTATGCTTATAGCCTAACATTGTAACCCCATGATCTTCTATATGAGATACATTAAATATTACTGTACTCCTAGTTTTATTGCAAATAGAATGACTCCTGATGTAGTTTTTAAGTACTGGCTGAAAAAAAACTGCCATGCTTTCCTTTTCTCTGGTAGTTTTCTTTCATATTGTTGATCAGAAATTGTCATTTATTTCTTTGTTGGTTTTTTTTAGTAAGATAATACTTTCTGGAAGGGATGTGTTGCACTATATTTCCACCGTGTTCCCACACGTGGTACAAAAAATTACTGTCTGGCATTCTTTGTTGAAATGCCACCTCTCTCCTGAGCATGGTCATGTGCTGCATGGCTATGTATCTTTGAAAATGAGACTCCAGAAGCCTCTCCTGAGATGTGTATTTCTAAGCAGGATTATTTTCTTTTAAAACAGGCAGTAAAGTTATTACTTTTTAGATAATGGCCACTGGAACAAATCCTCAGCAGACAGGAGTTTCATTCAGCATGAGGGAGTTAAAATCCACATATATTGCCAGCAAAATGCAAGTTTTGTTCTCAAAGGCTTTAAATTATGCTGGGGTTGCAGTCTGCTTATTTGCTGAAGTTTTGCAGATAACAAGTCAAGGTTTACAGGGCAAGGATAGGTTGTTAGATCGATTGACTCTTTAGTCTAGTGTTCTAGACACTGATTGTTCAAAGCTCATAGGCTTAATTCTCTAGTTGTGTTGAAAAGCATCAGGATGACATGAAGAAACAGTGCAGAGAGGCAGTTGTCTTTCTCATCTCACTCTCCTACAGAGTGGTTTTCCTTTAATTTGTTTTCTCAATCCCAGTTTGGAAAATGTGTGTTTTGGAAATATAAGTGTAGAAGGATTTGGAAATTACTGTGTCATTTCATGGGAAAGGCTAATAATCACTAGGTTACCACTTCAGAAAGATGAATGACAGCTCTCTCCCTCTAGTAATTTCAAAACAAACAGAAGTCATAGCTATATTTTGTAATTAATGTTTATCATTTGTAGGTGAGTTTTGAGCACGTTCTGAGAAATGCCTGAGTTACTCTGGAACCAGTGAAACTTAGAAAGGCAAAAATCACCAGGCTGCTCAGGCTGGAGTAACTCTGAGACAATCCACAGTTAAAACACCAGGGAGCAATGATTTCAAGCAGGGAGGCATCCGTCTACTTAGACACATCCTGTATTATACAACACAGTTAAGTAGGAGCTTTTGATATTGAAGAAATTAGTTTGAGGACCTCAGTGCTACCTAATCCATGCTTGGAAACTTAATTCATGTATTTAAGTTCGCCCAGTATTTCTATTAAAATGTCAGATTTGCTGACATTTCTGAGATTTTGTCAAGATGGCTACAGCCCACAATAAATACAGGATATGAAAATGTACAGAAGCTGCTGTTAGTAACTGAAAAATAGTGCATGAGACACTGGAATAGAAAAATAACTTGTAATTAGAACAGTTAAAATGTTTTATCTTATATTCAATGAATGATTGACTAAAGTGCATTTACAAGATAAAGCCAGCTGCAGAGTATACATCATAGCTGGGAAAGAGTATTGGGGGAGCACAACGTTTTGCTTTGTGCACTAATTAGTAATGTTAAAGAATGAGGAAAGCAAGCTTATATCACATTAATCAGGGGACTGAGTTAATCAGAAACACATGCAATTGTGTGGCACAAACTACTATTAATCAATAAAATATTCTGGAATAATGGCAGACATTAGAAAATGAGGGCATTGCAGGACAATATATCAAGTTTTGCAATCCTCAATGAACCTGTAATGGGAACTCTTTTACCAGCTGAAGCCCTGAGAGGAGTAACCAACCTTAGAACATTCACTGGAATACCTTATTGCAATGTATTTTATAGTACATGAATTCACACATTACCACAGTAGAGCAAAATAGTTTATCAATTTATTTACTGAAATCAGCGAGGATATCAGTATGCAGTTCCTACAGCGCACAAGAAATCTTACTTTCCATACCCAATCCTCAGGTAGTTTATTGATCAGTTCATCAAGAAATAGGAGAGAGAGAGAGAGAGCACATAGTTTGCTTAAAGAATGATGAATTTCTTCATCCCTTTGCCTAAAGGGCTTTTCCTAGTGAAGCCCATTTTATTACCTCAGTAGAATAAGTAGTTCATGACTGAAGCTTTTTTGTATAGCTGCAGAATATATCCATGCTGGACAATATCAACCCTGTAAATGAATTAAGCTTAAAAGTTTTAATGTTCTTACTCTTGCAACTCAAATGGCTTCATTATGTTTGGAGACTGCTTTGATGACGACAACCCAAAATCACTGTATGCTGTAATATAAAAAATTACAGGTCTTGAAAATTTTTGGGTTTTATACAAAGTTTGCCAAGTAACCCTCAGTTATCTTGCATGTCTCAAGACAATTTTTTCTCTAGAGTAAAAAGACTTCAGGGACTTTAGGGTATTGTTTATGTCCAGGTGGTATTTTAGTACAAGAAAATTTTCTAATCACTGGTTGTTGGTTGAATGGCTCTTGTCACAAGATGTCCTGACTAGGCTTTTTCACTGGGCAAGACAGCTATTCTGCAATATATAAAGTAAGGCCAATGTGATAGAAGACGAATATCTTAGAATAACTCCTCACATATTTTTTAAAGTAAGCTATAAATTTTTCAAGATTTTATTCTCTCCCTCTTTTTCCTTATATTGTTTTCGACTTAATATTTTTATTTTCTGATTTTCATTTTCTATTTCTAGGCTTCTCTAAGAGAAAATCTCTTCAGTGAGAATTATTATTGTTGAAGTTACTACAAAAGTGAATGCACTAAATTGGAAAGCTATTAATCAAACTCCAAAATTTTTAAGCATAAATTTTCATTAATTTAAGAATTAAGAGTTACAGCTGAGGTGCTTTATTTTATCATTGCTGTCTTAGGGACAGATTATAACCCAATGAACCCATGACTCCAGTCCTTCAAGGGTGGCGATCAGCAATGGTGTTTCCTGGCCTCAGAGGAGCTAAAATTTTATCTGTCCTGAATCCTGACCTGCTGAACTGCTGGCTCAGGGTGACAGACTCCTGACAGTTCTTCATGTTATGTCAAAGCATAGTACGTCACTTCCACCACTACAAATGAAACGTTTCAGTTCAAAGATATCAAAAAGTTTCAGCTGAAAATGATGTTGAATCTACTTAACATCTCACAAAACCAAACCTGATTCATGCTCAGCTCTCGCTATGACAAGCCTGTAGTTCCACAGTAAAGGAAAACAAACATTTAAGATACTATTATAAGCAGAGGTTAGTAAAGATGAAAATTTATAAATAAATGCTAGCACTTGTAATTTTATTTTGTGACTCATAAAATATACAGGAATCTGAACCAAAGAGTTAAATTACTCTGCTCGTTTGTGTTATTTTTGATAGTATTTTTTTTTTTAATTGAAATATAGCTAAAAAAGAAATGAAGGGTTCGAAGAAGCATCTCTGAGTTTGCAAAAGAGCCTGGATGGAAACTGTTCAATACTTCTGAGTTTGTGTCACTCCTGCCAGATAAGTGAAACCTTTTTTGAGACCTTTTATTTACTGGAAAAGTGAGAACCTGGAGTACCTGTGCCTTGAGGGAACCCTTTGAACCAGGTAATTTTTTACATTGACAGTGTTCTGCATTGCACAGATTAGATAAATAATCATCCCTCCAGGCCAGGATATTTCCATTTAGGGAAGAAAAAGCATAATTTTTTTCATGTTTCTTTCTAGATTTCATAAATTATAAAACTCTTCATTATTGCTAACAGTAATAAAAAACCCCTTTGAACACTTTTCATAATGTTACCATTTTCATTTCAGTGAAAACTGCTCATCAATTTAAATCATATTTGGTTTATGCAAAGACTGAAAAAAGTTCATTTAGTTTTAAAGTCAAATACTAGTTCTAAAATATGTTTTAAATATACGCAATCAGATGTCTGTGCAGGTGTGCAGGCAGTCAATATCAGTGTGAAATCAGTTGTGCAGTAAGAAGCTGCATTGGAGGGACACAGTAACACCATCCAGGAAGCTGTTGTACTTCAGACTGCACATCTAAAGATGCTGAGCTAAACCTAAAACTGAGAAGATTTAGGAGTCACCAACTTTTTTTCTCCTGCAACTTTGTAGCTCTTCATAAGTCCAAGTTATGCATGAGAGACTTTGGGCCTTCCTATGCCAGTGCATTCTTCTGTGATACTATCATCATAATTTTATATTTTGAAGATAAGAGAAAAATGCTTATGTCTCTGGTGTTTCTGTATTTAGCTTCCTATATTGCAGAAACTGAGAAATTAATGAGATTTTCAAAATATCAGGTACCCTTGTACTGTCTTAATATCAGAGCAATAGAAAATATTTCTTTTGATTAAAATTTATGAAACAGTTTTTATATGCAAGTAGAGCTGTAGTTCTGTTGTGAGAGTCAGAGAGACTTAACTACAACTTTTAAAAGAGCATTTACAACACTGTATGGCAGATTTCCCTAATATACATGTTTCTTATGGCCTTGTCTTCTTTGTGATGTGAATGCCACACAATCTTGAAATCTGAATGGCCTTTGATTTGAGCTGCATATTAACATAGAAAGTATATGAACAATATCAGGAGTGCCTTGCTGTTAAGACTCCTGTTGTTATTTTAGTCTAACATGTCCCCCGTAAACGACACAAAAAAAAGTTAGAGTTTCTGCTAAACATTCATTTATAGAATCCAAAGGGTTATAAATCATTTCTTTTGCATCCTTGAAATTTTTTGGACTGAAATTAATTATAAAAATATTATGGCGAAATGTGCTCAGGGAAATTAAATTGTATTTAGGTTTTTTTTTTAGGCAGCTTAAGAAAAGAGGTCACTATTTATTCCAGTCTTTGACCCCAAATAGATTCTTTTGTTTTGTGTTTGGTTTGTGGAGTTATTTTGTTTGTTTGTTGGGTTTGGGTTTTTGTTTGTTTTTAACAGAGAGGAGGTATTTTCACTTTAACTGGGAACATGGATAGGAGTGAAGCTATTATACATTCACTATGCAACAGAGCAGATTTTCCTCTAAGACATGTACAAGCATTTAACATTTGCTTTGATTATCTATCTATAAAGACAACTATTAAGGAAACAAATCTATTTCTGCTTTTGTGAGTCAAGCTATTAGATTAAATTTTTGAAGGGACCAAATTTCTTTGTCCATTTTAAGAAAAAAATTTCTCTATCTTGATGATACAAAATGTATAATTTTCATGGAATATCTAAAAAGAAAGAAAAAAAAAAAACCTCCCACAAAATGAAACAGGAGCTTTATGTTTCTTTGAAGAACTGTAGGAGGAAGGTAAATCAGAAATTATATGAATCATCATGAACAAGGAACGTAACAGTCAATCCAATCTAAAAGAACAATGAGAGAATACACTGAATGTGTAATGTGCATTCAGTATAGAGAGATAAAAAGGCCTGGCTGTATCTTATTTCTCCTACATGACACAACTTTTTTTTTTTAATGTCCATTATGGGAAACCATAACTGTGAAAAACTCTTTGAGACCTGATGTTGCCTACTGAGTCTAAAAAATCACCACTACCTCTCAAATCAAAGAAATTTTTTTAGTAAAATGTTGGACATTTCAACCTCTAGACTTGAATATGGGCACTTTGGGGAGTTACCTGTAAAATGGTATTTTAAAGAATTATTTTATTATGTACAAAATTCAAAATTCAAACACACTTGAATTTCTGAGCCTTAAAACTTCTTTTCCAGAAATTTTTATGTAATATCCTTTCAATGACCTAAGCTTTACTTCATTTCACCTTCATTTTTCTCTTGCATTGTTATTCTATATGGTAAAAAATCTGCATGTCTTTTCAGCTTAAACATTCAGTTTCATTTTACAACTGGATTTTATATGAATTTATAATTTGTATGTTTTCAAAATGTGTATCTTAAACCTAAAAAAATGCCTAAAAACTAAAAAGAACCATCTGCTATGTGGGTGTGCCACATTCTTGTAAGAATCAGTGGAATTATATGACTCTGCTTATGTTGCATGGGTGTAATTTTGTCAAATTTATCACAAATAAAATTTATAAAGGGGATGGTGAGAATTATGGGGGTTGTTGCTTGTGCATATGTGACTAAAATATGACAGTTTGTGTTGAGCTTGTTGAACTGAAAATTGGAACTTATGTTTTTAGCTAAACAAGGACAAAATATTGCTAATAATTGAGGTTGAGGGAAGAAACGTATATACAATTGCTTTTTCATTGTATTGAAGTCATAAACTTCATGGGTTTGTCTTGCAATTGCCTTATGTCACAAAAAGCATTTGCAGGATAGGTTTGAATGGTAAACACTGTTTTGTGATTGCAGAAATAGTTCTTTCTGATAGTGTGAAGTTTTTATGAAGATTACCAATAAAAATAGTACCATAAAGTTGATGTATTGTTTTTTATTGGTAATCTTTATAAAGTTGATGTAATAATTTCAATCAACCCCCAGATCTCTCATTTACTGAATTTTCTCTTACTTCCTGTGAATCACCTTCCCTAGAGGGTTCCCATACTAATAATGGGACCCTTTCATTAATATTTGTGGGTCATAAGGTACTTAATATATACCTGGACTACAGTCATTTCTAATTCTAAAGTCTGCATTTACAAACCTTTTACTTTAATTGAAAAAGACAGCATATAATACAGCAGAAAATTGTGTTTTTGTCAGTATCTGGAAGTTAAAAATAACCATGGAGAGAGAAACACAGACAAAAAATTTTGTGGATTTTTAGGCATCTTAAAAATGTGGTTAAGATGGGAAAGCTGAGAAGGAGAGGGTCTTCTTTCCAATTCAGATACTCACATATTGATTTTTTTTCCGTTTTCCTCTTCTTGCTTAATTTTTTTCCTTTCCCATTTGTCAAGTGCACATTCTGAATGTCAGTTGAAAATCTGCAGTGTTTGAGATTAGTCTGTGCTAAGAAATGTGAATACTGAATTATCTTGTAAGTACATTGGAATTTGAAGTTTAGAAAAAGTGATATAATACTCATGTACTGTCCATCATGCTAAGTAAACCTAACACATAATCTTTCTCATCAAATACTCCTTTTTATGCAGGAGCATGTTCAGTGACTGCTGGAGAGCCATCTTTGTTTTAACAGTGTGGGCTGTTTTCCTGTCCAATGGGAACAATTTGTTCTAGCAGGTTCTAAATTTCTTTTCATAAATATAAAGCAAAGCAACTGATTTCCTAACATACTTCTCAAGGTATACTGTGACTTTAGAAATAGTTTTTAAGTGTTCAGTCCGTCTCCTTTCCTTGTTTGTCTGCTCCTTTATTTTTGCTTAGGATCCTGAATGTTTCTAAGGGTCACTTAGAAACGTGCAACGGAAATATTGTCTCGCCTCCTTTCTACTGTTTCTGGATACTTAATGAAAGTTTACTATCACGGTGTCATAGGAGAGTTCAAGCTGGAAGGGACCCCAGAAGGTTCAAATTCCTACACAAGCTGAGAGATCAGATCAAATTACTTAAAACTTTATCCAGTAGTGTCTTGAAGATTTCCAAAGAAGGAGACTGCACAGCTTCTCAGGGCAACCTGTTCCAGTGTTTGACTGCTCCCATACTGAAGAAAAGCTCTCCTTACACTCAGTCTAAACCTTTCTTGTTTCTACTTCTATTTCTTTTCTTCATCCCACTATGAAGATTCTGCTTCTACCTTCTAAGTGGCCTCCTCATAGATGCTGGCACATGCTACCAGTTGGCTCTAAAGCTGCTTCTTCTTCAGGTGAAACAAACCCTCTCCATCCTCTCTACACAGGGTGCTACTTTTGAATCCTTAGGAATTTACTCTTATATCCACAAGTTTCTAAAAACGAGAGGATGGTCTTGCAAACCCATTAGCCCTAAGCACCATTGGAAGCAGCCTATCTGGATTTGCGTTCAACCTACACTAAACAAGTGCAGTGGTAGAAGGTTTATCTCTTGCCCTTGAAAGACAGTTTGTCGTGCTTTGGCCCCGAGTGGCCAATTTCTGACATTCACACAGGGAGGCCCGGGAGTAGCTCTTCTTGGCTCCCAGTCTTGGAAGAAAGGGCGGGCTTGGCCCACGGCCGTGCCCCGCTCGGCCTGGCCGGCATTCCCCGGCCCCGGAGGGCAGAGCGGCTGCCGAGCCCTGCCCGGGGAGCCCGCGGGGCTCTGTCCCGGCGGGGCCGGTCTTTTGTTCCAGCAGAGCTACCGGGCCATACTAGCCAGAAGCTGTATCGGCACCGGGAGCAGCTGTGCAGCGAAGATCAGCACCCGGTGGCCTCCATAGCTCGTGCTAAAGGCAGCCCCAAAACCAGGAGCAGCCGCGCCCCCGCTCCAGACCGGGAGCAGCCGGCACGGCTCGCATGGCGCCGGCGGAGTGCCCGTGAACAGCAGAGAGAAGCAGAACGAGCCGTGTTCCTGATCCAAAGCTTTGACTAAATTAACTATTCAGCAGTGCAGGACTCTGTAACTGTTACTATTAATACAACTTGAAAAAAATAAGCAAATGAACAGTAATTCTCTCCTGAACCAGGAAGAAGGAAAAGGTGAAACTATGTAGAGACAACATGAAATTTTGAGGTCATTAAGGAAAGAGTTAAATTTTAGATCGAAGCGATTTGAACAGTTTTGCCCTAACTTTGGGCTGTGAAATTCTTTTGTGCGGCTATAGTAAAGATATACTTAATATCTCAAACTTTGGTTTTTCTCTTGTAAATTCATAGAATGCTTTGGGTGTGTGTGTGTAAAGTTCTAACCACAGTATGAGCAGAGGCACCAGTGTTAGAAGCTTAATGAGAAAACCTTGCCCTAAGATAGAAGGGGAAGACCTTTGTTCTCAGAAATAGATGAAAGGAACTTTTATTTTATGCTAGAATGGCTCATCCTTAAAAAAAATTACACGTCAATGTGTTGAAATAGACCAAAAGCACAGTTGTGAGAAGATGAGATGGAAATAACTTCACAAATACAAATTTCGTGTGGCTGCCATTTGTGAAAATTAAAGCCACAGGAACTTCTTTTCTTGTGGGGAGTTTTCCATAGCAGTAGCAAAAGATGCTTTTCTCCCTAAGTGAACTGAAGAGACACTATTTTTGAGGTGAAGAATTGACTGAAATTTCTGAGTGGGGTTTTTTTTGTGTATTGTTGGCTGAAGGGAGAGAAAGTGTGGGGAGGGAAGAGGAAAAGTGTTCTGAAGGTTTTATTCTGATTTCTTGTTATTTGACTTTTTAATTTTTTTTTTCTTTTATGTTCTTTTAATAAAGTTTTCTTTATATCCTTTCAAGTTTAAGCCTGCTTTGGTTTTTTCTCTTAATCCTATCTCACAGCAAAAAATAAACCCACCACACTTATTTGGTGCATTTGCCAAGAAAAATCTAAAATTGGCAAACCTAAATCACTATATATAATTGGTATTTCTGCCTAGTTTCAAACTGAAACCATGACATGGTTACATCAAAATTATTTTCAAACAGCTTCATATTCTTCATCTGAGTAATGACTTCTGATTTTTCCCATTAAGATAATAATACACCTGCTTTTCATGTATGTCTAGAAATGTGTACAAGACATAGTCGTTACTGAAAACTGTCCCTTTTCCTTGTTAGATATATGCTTTATACTCAGAAAAAGATTTGATTGTTAAGGAAAAGATTAATAGAAAAATATTTTTACTTTCTTTAGTTTTAGGTACACAGTTGTGTTTCATTACTTTAAAAATTCATGCTTTCATGCTGCTCACTGATGCACTAACTACTCACCCTCTTTTTAAAAAAATGTAATAATGAAATTCCAAAGTACTTTAACAGAATTGGAATGAGGACAATAAAAAGACTGAAAAAATATTTACTCAGTTGTGACTTACTTTCTCTCCTTTGGTTAGATATAAAATGCAAATTATTACAACAATGCAATTGTTAATTATTAAGTATTTCCAGACTTGGATTGTGTTTAGATACAAAATCGCCAATTCTGAAAAGGAAAACAGAATATTAGCTACATTTTTTTTTTAATTGAAGCATTTGGGGTCCTTGTGTTGAAACTAGGTAAGGTACTTTGTGCTACTTATTTATTTAAGAGAAAACTTTCAGTAGAAATGGATTGGACAGAGTTTAAATATTTCTTACTAAGACTGAAATCTCTAGTGAAACATGGTAAGTGCTCTTGAACATGATATCTCCTCTGTGGATGAGAAGACCTTGGCTTCCCTCTTTTAGAACTCTTCATGCTTCCAATCTATTTCTTTAATAAATTTAGACAAGTTAAGGGAGCAACATGGACTGAAGTGCATCAGAACAATGATAACATGCAAGCAACATCTTTAATTGGCCTCTTGTGGTCCACTTATTTTTTGGAATAGACATAGGTGGTAGAAATTAAGTATATGCTGAGACATTACTTCAACTGTAAAGAAACATTTTCAAGAGTACTGATTAGTGAAACACAGATGGTTTCTTTGTGTGGATGTGCCACTGGTGCAAGAGGAAGCCTGTATAGCTCTCTCCTGTATGACCACCTGCTGAATTTCTGCAATCACCCCAATAATGTTATAAAATGTGTCTCAGCCTTTGGAGCTGTCACTGTCCAGAAACCACCCCAGATGGATGTGTTGGGGGCGTGTGGTTTAGTGGTGTACACACAGTTTTGTCTGATTACAGGAAGGGCATTCTTCTCTTGGCTTCTACAATATCTCTTACACATTAGGCTTTGATGATCTCATTAATACAAGGCCTTACTATACTTTCTCTTTGGATGGACAGCTTCAGCAGACATTTAACAAATCTCCTTTGTTCAACCTTGGAAGTAGTTTGGGGCATAATTCACCTTCAGAAGTTTGTCTTTTGGCTTCTTATAAGTTCTACAGTTAAGTGAGATGTTGATGAATGATTTCCTTAGTTTGTGAGACAGATGACATTTGATTCAGGAACTAGAGGAGTCTCTTTCTGTTGACCTTTGATACTCTCACTATTTCATTGCCCTACAAGTATTTGTAGTCCTGTATTTATAGGAAACTATGCTGACTTGGTACTGTAATGCATTTTTTTGTGTCAGATTTCAGCTGAGCACATTAGTATTGCCATCTTAGCAGTAATATTAATCATTACATAAACTTCTTCATAATTTTCTTCAATAAATCTTGTTAGTAATTAATGTGGTTCTTTTGATACCGCCAAGATAAGCCAGGAAAGATTTAATAACTTTTCTCCAAATGACCTACCAAGGTCTCAAAATCTATTATAATAATTAATGTTTAACTGTGAAGTTGAGCATATTTCACATAATTTTTAAGGTGTGCTTCTGATAAATATTGTTTACAATACCAGTGATTAATCAGTGTTATAACTACATGTCCATATGCACAAAGGAGAAACACCCCAAGTGAATTTTGGTATTATTGGAGCTAGACAAGAGAAACTGTAAGTTGTATAGGAGGTAAAGGGCAAGAATGCTTGGTAGAACTGCCTCTGAAGTAAATCTGACACATTCACAGTGATACATTTGTACCTTTAGGGCTTCAGTTTCACCATTATGATGATATAGGATGCACTTTAGGGCTGAGTTCATGGAAATATATGGATGCGATGTGGTTTTCCAAACAGAGCTTCTTTTAGTCATACTGCTCATGATATTGCTAATGTAATTGTCTATTGAGATGGACTCCTAACCTAGTGTTATATAGTTGTGCCACACCAAAAAAAGGTAATTCCTTAACCTAATCTTCATTTTAGACTCAAAAATATTTAGGTAAAAATATGTCACCCTTCATATTGTAGGTAAAATTAGTTATATCACTTACGTAGTTTCTCATTCAGGAAAATAACTAATTATATAACAAATACCATTAAATACTGTTCTCTGTTCATTCCAGCATGAAAATTTTGAATGTAACTAGCCTGAAATTTATATGAATAATTATTCTTTTGTAAAAGAACTTTGATTTCCTTTAGATATTTTGCACTATGTTATTCTTCCACATACAGAGGTAAGAACTGCATTTTTGATAGAATATTCCTCATAATTTTCCTGTTGAGCTTCCATTACTAATTTTGAATCTTTGCTCTTTATTTTATAAAAAAAAAAAAAAAATTAGACTAGACTAGACTAGACTAGACTAGACTAGACTAGACTAGAAAAATAAAATAAAATAAAATAAAATAAAATAAAATAAAATAAAATATATGCATGTAGAAAGATTTCTTATACACATCTCTCCTCTTCTGAGGAAAGTGAATGCCTCTGGGAGTATTACTACATCCAGCTGGAAGGTATAACATGACTTAGAAACAAGCCTAGTGCCATTGTGTAGCAGTTTTTCTTTATCAGATCTCTAAATTACTTGTCAGTCTGCAAGAAAAAGCTTGTCTAAAACATTAATTTTAGTATTGTGATTATTTGCCAATAGAATCTCTCTCTGGGAATTCTTAACCTGAGAAGATGAAGCAGCCACTTACAAAGCATGTGCTATGCATTAAAATGGTCAAAATCAAATGCCTCTGTGGTCTTATTCTAAAGCATAAACATTTGAAAAATTTTAAGTATTCTTTAACATTTTCTTTTTTGGCATGTTATTCTGAGGGATTGGGAATTTCATGAATGGTTTTCATAGTGCCCGTTAACCCTTTGAAAACCTCTAACACAGATGAATAATCGTACTATTAAGATCCACGCTACTCAAATTAGGTGAAACAGCTAAAAGAAAAAGAAACTTAAGTGCTCAATTTTTTTCCTTTAATTTCTAAAAGCAAGCACTATTTTAGAAGAACTGTAATTATTAATATATTCTTTGATATTTTTTATTTCCATACTTTCCTAATGTGTCCTTCCTTTGTTTCATGTGCTCTTACTGTGATACTGTCTGACCATAATGGTGCTTTTAATGTCTGATAGTTGCTAACCAAAACCTGAAAATTATTTTCACCATGGTGCTACCTATAGATCTCACAAATGTTCCTGGTCCTGTAGCCAGAATATGTAGCATGCATGCAATTAAAATGCAGTTAATTTCTTTCTCCAAAAGAAGATAAAAATGTATAGGCGCCATTGATTTTCATTATGGGCAAAGTGATATTAGTTGGCAAACATTCTAATGTTATGTCTCAAAAAAATGTGATTGTGTTTCCAGTAGTTTCTTTATAGTAGTCGTAGTTTGTGATTACAAAATCTGTAATTCTGAGAGAAATTAAAGCCTTGTATTCAACCACTACTGTATTCAAAAATACCCATGTTTGAATGCTGTCCAGAGTTTTAGGTACAACCTAAATTCAGAGATTTTCCTGAATCCCGTGACTGTTCCAGCAATTTTTAGGAAGACACCAAACTAATCTATCATGCTGTGTGCCTTGAGGTGTGTACAGCCTTGGTAAATCTCACCAGAAAGTGGGAAACAAGGTGTCTGTAAATCTCTGCAAGTCCTAAGTAATCATATTCAGTATTCTTTAACTTGAAGTTTAAATTCTAAAAGCAACACATTTCAAAGTGATGAGTATATGCTAAGGATATATTTCTGATGATGTTTGGATAAGTTTGTATTATCTTTTCTTTTCAAGAAATAAAGCAAATTATTTATGCTTAAATTATAACTGGTGGCATAAGACTTACCAAAGACTTATTTTCCTCCTTTCATCCTGAAAGGGCAATGTGGCTGGAGAGAAGGTCTTATTTCTGTCTTCTTTATTTTGGAACAAGAAAATATTCCTTGTTCAAGAGCTATGTAACATTGCATGTTATTAAATTTCTTTTTGTGAAATTAGAATATTCTTAGCAAGAAATCGGTTTCTATTTTTATTTGTTTGGTTGTTTGTTTATTTTATGTAATCTATTTATCTACTTTATCATAACTTTTTTTTCTTTATAACTCAGAAGTCCTAAGTAAAGTTAATCAGATACAAAATCAAATGAGAGTACCATTTCATTTGGGACTGTAAATTTTCTCTTACTGCAATGGTTCTGTGTCGGTTTAAAAAGTGTCTCATTTGAAAGTAATTCACCAGGGATATTTGGAAAAATATTGTACAGAATTAAAAGATTTTGTGGCAAATACAGAAGTACCAGTATCCTTTTGGGGAAAAGCTTAGTATCTTTTCTAGTTTTCTGAAAAACATAACTTCCAGCAGTGAATCGTACTATCAGGCACAGAATATAGAAATACGGTTTCACTTTATATGGAGCACACAATGTAAGTCAGCTATATCATGTATGAACATGTAGAAGAGAAAGATATAGTAAAAAAAAGCATAATTTTTCATCTTATTTAAGTAATACTGGAACCTGAAATTCTGCTTTCTCTTTAGGGTCAAATACAGATTATTGTGAATCTGAGTCATGCTAACTGTTAACTCATGTTTCATTCATCCTACTCATATCCCTTTGCTTCCTGAAATATTCTCTTCTTTTGCGGTGTTAAGGTTTGTTGTGTGACATTTTATCTTTTCTTCCACTCTACTGATATGTCATGGCATTACAAAAATAAAGACAGAACTGCCTGCTGAAACCTTTTCTACATTCAGGGTATTCCAGCAATCTTCTGATCAAAGTTCTGGGTAAGGAAAGAATCAGAGTAATTTATAACAATAGTTCATTTTATGGATTGATGAAGGATGTGTAACATCTGTTGGAGTGCAACTACCCTGAAGTCAGAAAATGTGTTGTCTCCTACCAGCAGAAGGAAAAGGACAAAGCATGGTAGTTTTAAGAGTATATCCTAAGTTTAGCAGAAAGCACTCAGGCAGTCAGGGTCTGAGAAGCCACTAACTTAGTTACTTGGGGCTTATCCAACATGTTTGCACATTGCATTTCTTGGTGGTTTACACCCTCTATATTTTCTGGATTAGTTTCCCTGAGTCTTTTTTGTTGGGCTATCCTGAATCAAGACACAGAAGCCTACTGAGCTTCTGTGTGGCAAGGCAATGCCATGTGTCTCCAAGTCAATAAAGAGGGTGCTGGGGCATGACTTTTTTGCTGGTAACTTCATTATATTCTTATGTTTACTTTCAGATGAAATTAAATATTAAAATATGTCTTCAGAATTATGTTTCCTGCTATACTAGAGTGGAAAGTGTACTGTGAATATAAAATATTAAATCCGTACTGTTCATTTGTGGGTAGGAGGTCAGAAAAAAATTAGTATAGTATTTAAGAAACTTTTCTGTTTCTTAAATACACATTTGCAAAGGCAGGAGATAGTAAAGTGGCATTTATCTTTCCTTATAGAAAGAGGATTTATATGATAAACAATTTTTTTCTTCCCATTTCTCATTGGAAATTAGTGTGAGACTAATGGGATTTACAATTATTTAAATTAATCCATTCTCAATGTACTGACCTGAACATTGAAATAGACATAACACATGGTATAGAGGAATAGATAATCTCCATAGCTTTCTGAGATTTGCATATCTGTCGAGGTAAGCTGATTTTAAATTCTTATTTCTCTGTAAAAAGATGAAATTGGGATTTCTTTTAAGGTACCTGAGTATTTTGACTTGCAGAAAACTTGTTTCATCTTATGTGTGAATAAGAAATAAAATATTGTTTACTTTTATCATTGTATTATAGTCTTATAATTTAATAAAGTTATCAAATGCTAATTCATCATTACAATAAGCAACACTGTTTTCAAAGTACTTCTAGACCATTGTTAAAATAAAGCAATTCTAACTTTTTGTAATTACCTGTAGTAGAAATTAATATTTTCTTAAATTTCATATCAGAATTTACTACCATACTATTATTTTTTTATGCCTAAATTTCGAACACTGCTCTTACAGATTTTGAAATACTTAATTCCTTCAGAGATGAGAATGACATAAAGGAAATGTTATAAAGAAATAAAATTCTGAACTCACTCTGAAAATAACTATATGTTAAAGTTATTTTAAAACTTACTTTAAAAAGGGAAAACAGTGATATTAATTACTAGCACTGTAGTTTCACTTCAGCTTTTATATTGGGGTGATCAATGTTAGTAATTTTGTTGTGAACTCAAATAGTAGAGAAATTTCATTATGGCAATAGAAGCCCAGTTCTGGGAAGTGAGCACTATGGGAATATGATTTGGAAGTAGATTATTTGTGCTGCAATAAATTTCCTAAGCTCCATCACTCCTAGAATGTTTTTGTCTCTTAAGTACTGTGCACTTGTAGTATTCTTGGAAAAACTCACCCATTTTAGAAGACCTCTGATCTTTGTTGGGAGTCACATCTCTTGTGATACACTGACTTGTGCAACTAAATGAGGCAAGATTTTAATGTGTAATTCACGATGAAATATTTTGTTTTTCTGTTGTGGTTTTCATGAGCTGTAATTAGTTCTGTCATTAATCAAATTGTAAATTAAAAAAAGAAAGATATTTTCCCACTATTTTATGGAAAGGAATGGAGAGATTGTGTTGTCCAATTGGTTGGGTCTTGTGGCATTGGTTAAGGAAATGTAGACTCGAGTTCAGACTGATATTCAGGGTATGGAGTAGGGATCAAAAACATTTCTTCTCTAAAGGACTATCACAGTCATTTACTAAGCATAGTTGCTCCCTTATTCCTTGTCTTTCTTTTCCTTAAGCCAAAATTGCTGAATTTGAAAAATCTCTCAGATAAATGTTATAACTGAAAACAAGTTAAAAGTGAAACAGCTGTAACTGCAAAAACACCTGGAGTTCAAAAAGTACTCAGGTCTAATTTTTCAATGACACTGCTATAGGTTCTGCAACATATCATTTAACCATATATGATAAAGGTCTACCAATATTAAGCAGTCTACTCATTAACTATATTATTAATTCAGGGTGGTTTTTTAATTATTTTAAAAAGTTACATAATTTGAGCTGTGCTACCACCATTAACACTGGATAAATTTTAACTAATCTTTGCATTTGAACTCTTCTGTGAAGAACTTAGTTGGTCAAATACTGGACTCTTGGCTTAACGTAAGGTATGTTCTCATCTTGGCCATGAGATTTTAGGTGTAACATTGAAATTTTTTGTTCACCTGTTAAAGTCACTTATTTCAGCTTAGATATGTGCGTTTCTTCTGTGTTTACCTAATTGAGTTTATTTGACATTTGATGAAATTTTTCATTCAAGCAGGTGGTAAGCTTTTACTTTCTGCCTTGCACTGTTTAACAGGACAATTGCATGGAAGAGAAGTCAAAATGCTAATTTGGATGAAACAGTCTAGTTAACTGTCTGCCATGTCTACAGGCAGACATGCTGCCATGTCTACAGGAATCATATGTAGGTACTTTAGAAATTACATCAAAAGCTAATAATTTTATCTCTATTATCAGGATTTATTCCTAAGAGAGCTAGAACCAATGCTTTTGAAGTTCTTAAGTTACTATTAGCTTGAGATAAATTGTTCAGTAGAATCCATTAACTTTTAGGCACAAAATGCTTTACTCAGGTTGAATTTTTTATTTTTGGACAGAAGTACATTTTCTGCATGGATAGGAAGCCATGGTATAAAGTTGGTCAGAGCGGGTAGACTAAATCTGAAATATTTGGAATGGGTGCACAGACCAGAACAGAAGAGTTACTTTTATAAAATGCTGTATCTACAGTGTAGGCTTGCAGTGCAGGCTCACAGTGCCTGTTGGGTGCCTATATTTAGTTAAGGTTTCTTGATTCTCTGTGATACGTGACCGGCACTTCCTACTCTATTGATTTAAAGTCTTCTTTTAACACTGTCTTAGGCAGTGATTTCTCAAAAGCAGCAGTAGCCAACATAGCCGACAATAGCCTTCAAAAACAAATGTTCTGATTATTTGGTGGTTTTAGATAAGATGAATAGAGACTAGTAAAATACTGTGGTTTGCTGTTCTTTGTAGGGCTTTATCTTTCTAAAAAGGGTAATTTTTTCTAAAACTGCTCTAAATTTGGATCACATAGAGTAAACAGTTTCCCCTGCTCTCTGAGGATTTTAAAGCAATACATGTGATTTAGAAAAGCAGTTGGTTTTGGAAGGAGGTGTTTCACAAAATATCAGTACTATGTGCTGCTGTTGGACTAGTGTCTGCTATCAGATGTTTATGTGCATATACCCTTCTGATGAGCTGGTTTAAAACCAGCTTGAGTACATGACACAGTAGAAATGCAGTATGGTGTGGAAAAAAATTAGATCTAAAAGTATTAAAAGCTTCCTATGTTGCGAAAAAAAAGTTGCAGGGCTTGACAATTTCCCACACAATTCCATAAGTAATGCACACTACAAGATAAAAGACTAAAAGAGATACTTTTGAGTTGGAATAGATTGATTGTGTTTTTCTTGCTGTTCAACAAGTCAGTGCTGGTTCAGTAGGACCAGTACCTGCTTGGTAACCTGGCCCACTGCTCTCTTCCTTTGAAGGAACCTGAAAGCAGGAAGAGATGTGAGGGTTGGAGTATGATTGCCCAAGAGGAGCAAAGGAGCTTTTAGGTATGGACAATTTGGAGGACAGAACTGATATATATTTTGCAAGAGTTTATTTTTCTTTTGAAAGAGATATGAAAAAGAAAGAAAAAGTTCTTTCTGGCTATTGCCCTAGGCTCTTTCTAAATCTCAAGGGAGAGAGTGGCAGAATGAAGAAAAAAATTCAAATGTGTAACAGATGTGAACTTTTGATGGAAAGAAGTTCACTGCGTAGTACGTGACTGCTACTCAATGCAACTGAGGGTAGGGATTGTCCTGTGTTGCACTGCTACAGAACAAGACATTTTTAAGTATGCAAGTAAGTTAAGGTCTGCAACACAGATAGATATTGATATGATCTCTTGAAGTATTAATGTACATGTGGTAAGCTACTGTAATGAACTGCTTTAATTTTTGTATCGTCAACGTTGCAACGAATTATACATAGGAATTCAAATCTATTGATTTCTTGCATCAATAACTCTACATATTGAAGAATGTTTCACATAGATGGAGCTTCCATTCCTTATTTTGGCATAGATGAGACATTCTAAAAAAATATCATTTTAGGATCTCAATCCTTGAAAGAACTTTCCTTAGTGCACTGCACACCTTTTTAAAAGATGATCAGTTCAATGACGCTGACAGTTCAATTACAAATGGTTGAGCACTTCTGCCATTTAACTGGCAAGGGAAAATGAGACTCATTTTAGGGGTTTGGGAGATTTGGAATATATTAACCTTCTTTCTAAGAAGTTTGTGTGGTGTTGCCTTTATCCCTACTTACTTTTGTATAGTTTTCAGTACCTTGTGCTAACACAGAAACATGTTTAATTCATTGTTAGGTCTTTGAAGTAAATTTCCTTGGGTTTATGGAAACTAAGGAAAAACACAGGATTTTGATGAAAATCTGAGAACTTTGTTTACTACTCTGATATTTTTTCTCTATTCTTCCTCTATCAATGCATCATAAAACAACAGCTGGTTTCTTTAAAGAGAGCAAATTAAGAAAAAAATAGCAAAAGAAGAACATTTCTTTAAGGAAGTTGCATGCAGTTTTGTGTCAGGATCTGACCCTTTTACCAGTCCTAGACAGCTAAATTCTTCTTTTCAATGAAATGACTACATTCACTGTTTTCTTACTTGATACTTGGTTCTAGGTGGTGTAGTTTTGTTTTGTTAGGTTTTTTTATGTTGCTTGGTTTTGGTTTTGGTTTTGGTTGTTTTGTGAGGGGAGGTTGTTTTGTTTGTTTAATCCTCCCTCCCTCCCTCCCTCCCTCCCTCCCCCCCTTCCTTCCTTCCCCCCTTCCTTCCTTCCTTCCCCCTTCCCTTCCTTCCCCCCTTCCTTCCTTCCTTCCCCCCCTTCCTTCCCTTCCCTTCCTTTCCTTCCTTTCCTTCCCTTCCTTCCCTTCCTCCCTCTCTTCCATCCATACATTTATCCATCTTTTTTTTTTTCATCAAAAAAGGAAAGTGCAGAACAAAAATTAGCCTTGAGAGAAGCAATGACACAAGCTTCCTCACCTGCATGCCCAGTTAAGGGCCATCTTTTTCCTGTTTAAATGTAGTATCTCTTGCATGGTTTTTCAAAAACCCCTCTTGCATTAATCAACACAATCCAAATAAGAGAAACATCAAATCTTTGGAAAGCTAAGGAAATGTAATTAAAATTACTCTGTATCTAAGGTAGGAAAATTGATAATAAAATTCTTCTAGTATAGAACTCAGTCTTAGAAATGCTAGAGCTTTTCAGGGACAATAGTCTGCTACTCATTTTGAATCAAGTTAGTATAGCAGGCATGCAATGTTATGTCATGATCTAAGTCAGTTTTGAGTTTGCCTTGTCCTGGTTCCAGCCAGGAGGGGCTTTGCCAGGCCTTGGAGGTATTCTGTACCACCTGGCATCATTGCTGGGGGCAGAGGGAAGGGATTCACTTCTGGGCAATGGGGATCCCTTCCATTTGAGTAAGCACGACAAAAGGAGTGGTAGGGTAACACCAGTGCTGAGCATTTTGCATGCGAATCATTCGCCTCTCTTGTATACTTTTGTTATTAATGTTGTTGCTGTTATTGATAGATTTCATATTTAATTGTGGTTTCCAGTAAATTGTTCTTTTCTTAGCCTTTGAGCTTTAACTTATGTGTCTCTAGCACTCCTGTGCAGCCTGCCACAGGGGAAAGGGGGAGAGAGGGGGAGAAAAATGTCTTGAAGGGTCTCAGTAAGGGCACTAAACTGGGGAGTGCCATTCCCAAACCATTACATGCTTTTTAAGCAGTTGGTGGAGAGAACAGCTGAAGACATTGAGAAGTTTCTTTCAGCCTGGCAATTTTTAAAGTAGCATAGTAGATATTAAATCCACTAAGCTAATAAATTTGAATATTCTTAACAGAATATATGAAGGTACAGTATCTCCTCCAGGGGAGCAAAACAGGGTTCATAAAATGTTGGTATTACTTAAGCAGAACTTTAGCACAATTTTCCGTGAGGCTGTATCAGGCTTGTCTCAGGCTCATGCTGGGATCTCAAATGAGGTCTGAGTTATTGAACCCCTGTGACCATCAAAGATAGCATGCTGGTTTTTCATTATCATAATATAAGTTACTGCTAAATTCTCAGTTAGGAGTTGTCTTTAAACCAAATCCTAGAATTTCTAGGCAGTTGCAATATATGTAGTCACTTTCATCTACTGATAAACTCTAGATGATGAAATTGATGGTTTGCAATTACTTCTCAACTCCCATGAAAATTGCTGCATATATTGCTTTGATCAGTCAAGACATGTTAATAAGAAGTAGTATTGAGATAGCAAAACACCATGTGATTCCTTCTCTTACACTCAGGAGTTGCTGCTATGTTCATTGTCTTGGTCTGTACCTGGAACTGTCATGCTGCTCCTGAATTTTGGTTTCTTGTTTATGATAAATAGCTGCAGCAGACATTATATCTGATCTCAAAAATAAAATGTTATGGCTTTTAATAATGTCAGTATAGTGGTGGCTATGACAGAAAAAATTGCAATAATATGACTGATTCCCTGCAGCATTCAGCACAAGTACTGCAATTGGACTAAGGTATTTACAATATTCACCCTTTTTGCTTTCACTTTGCTACACTGCATAGAAATATCTGACCCTTGACTGCCCTTGCACCTGGCATGCTTCTGTTTAGAGCCACACACCTCTTCTTTCATCTCCGTCTTTTCCATTGCTGATTGCTAAATGAATAAAACTCCACTGTAGTTCCTACTTGTCTTTATATTATCATATTATTCTTAGTATATTACCAGAGCAGAAATGCCATACATGGGAATCAGTAAAAGCAGAACACTGTCATTTTGATTCAAAATCATTTTACACCTGCTGCACACTCAAGCAGTACTTTGTCTGGAATGGATGTTTCTGACACCTTATTCCAGGCCACTAAATCTGAGTTACACTCTTTCCTTTTCAAGTGGTAAGACCACGTCTCTGCGACTCCTGTGGGTATGACACTGTGATCTAATCTGACTTCAGCCAGACTCATGCATGCACTGCAGTTCTTGTTCCCTGACTGCCAACCAAAAAAACAGATTTGACATGTACAGAGTTTTGCTTTTGCAGCTTATAGGCAGTAAGAATGTGCAGTGAAAGGGGAATGATTTATGATTTATTTGTTTGAAGGAGAACAGAATTCAGCATGTTTATGACACACTGTAATAACCATATCTGGCATTTCAGTGAAGCCTGTAGGTAGATATGATGTAGACTTGCTAAATCCTGCAATTTGCGATGTCTCTTTGGGAACAAAGTGTGTCCTAATTCAAATTACCCTCACTCTTTCAATATGTCAGATTCTAGATGCTGTGAGGCAGATGACTCAGATGATAAGTATATAATCTCTATTTAAAATCTCTGTTCCTGTTTACATCCATGGTACTGAAGAATTATATCTTCACAGCTTCAGAATAGAAGGAAATGTTGAAAAGAGTTTTGTAAGCAACTGTCTTGGGTCTAGCCCTGTTCAGTATTCAGTTACACAACAGGACACCACATAAGTATGCTACTTAAAATTTATTTCAAAGAAAAAACTGGGAAGGTCTACAGTTACAGGAATGAAACAAAAGAATGAAAAAAAAAAATTAAAAAAAAGCCCAAGACTTTAAACAGTCCTGAATAAATGTCCCAAAGATGAAATAGTCAATAACCATAACTGCACATGTGGCATATTTAAAATATTTAGTTACACCAATGCAGAGAAATAATTACCATATATGTAAGTCTGCAGAAAAGTGTTGAAATTGATCATAAAATGAAGCAGGAATCAATGTTGTGTTGTACACATTGTGTTAGCAACAGTAAATGCAAAAAAAAAAAAAAAAAAAAAAGAAAAAGAAAAGGTAATGCTTCGGTGGTGCTTGGGAGCTGTAAGATTCCAGCAAGAGAAATCTGTGTTATTAAGGGAATTCCAGTTAAAGAATTATATAAACCAGTTAGGAAAAGTAGGAAAAGTAATAATGGACATTAACAAGAATGCCTAAAGCTAGGAAAAATGAGGTTCATGAAGAAAGGCAGAATGAACCGTATATAGATATGAATATGTATATGTGTGTGAGACAGAGAGATAAAAGGAGATAATGGTCTTCAAGTCCACAAAAAATTTCCTACAACAAGAAATACTCTGCATATTCTTGGTGACCACAATAAGATGCAATGGGAAAATATTGTAGAGATGAGAGAACAGTGAGATGAGTGAACAAATGCAGAGAGGTTGTGGAGCCTCCAGATGTGGCATCCTTTGAAAACAAATTGGCTAAATGTCTTTCAGGAGTGGTACAAATAAAATTCTATCCTAAGAGGAAGACATTATATTTTTTTCTTATTATTGTGTCATAAATATTAATACTTCTTTATTTCTCTGTGTGAATAGCCCAAGTATTTTGCAAGCCTTGAAAACAGTCCCTTTTTTAGACAAGTAAAATCTGGTGAGCCTTGCATCATAGTGTAAGTGTGAGAGAATTATATATAACTAGATGTAAATAACTTGATTGAAATAGATGAGAGGAGAAAAATTTGATGTAGGTATAAAAGAGCTATTGGTAGGTATATTCCATCATATGTTAAATCACTTCATATAATGTTTAACTGTCAGAGGAGTTACAGACTATCTGTTTTTATCATGATAGTCTTCTATCATTGAAGACATTGACAGTTTTCTCATGAAAGTTTCTTATTTAAGGCCAAAGGATTTATTTTATGCCACAGAAGGATAAAAGACCTGCAGTGAAGATTTTGGAAGATGGACAAATGCTTTAAAGGCTAGTACCAGGTGATGGCTGGACTGCAGGTAAATGAGATTGTGCTGTTTGTGCCATCACCATCATCATGGAATCTTTTTTTCCCAGAAAGTCAATGCTTTGGTTTACACAGTCCATAGCTGAATAATGGGATGGAAATTACACTGCAAGAAACACTAAAACAACATGTATTAGCAATGTGTCAAATAGCTCCTTTCAAAATGGTTATTTTCTACAACCTGCAAATATCATGACATTTTTTGTTGAGTTAAAGGGCAGATTTTCCATGCATTTTCTTGAAGAATTATGACAGTTTTTATATTTACACATACAATCCAACATTTTTCCCTGTGTTTTAAGAGTAACACCAAGTTTAATGTTTTCTTTAGTTTACGTTCTCTTGTCTGCAAAACTATCTGAAGTTTTACATTATGATAAAAGAACATATTTCTTCTTACAGATGTCAGGTCTACTTAAAATACAACATATCCTTTATAAAACTCAGGATATAAAAACTGAGTCTGTGTACAGATATTCAGGTGTTTAGCTTTTACTATGAGCCTGAAGACTCATTAATATGTCAGAGTTTTTTCATCATTTTGGCTTTTTTTCTATAAAAGGTGATCACTTCTAAGTAAGATCAATTTGTTGATCAGTAAGATTCACTTAAGCAAATAATTCCTTGTTATAATTACAGTATATATTCTGTACTGCTTACTTCAAACATTACTTATTATTCCCCTATTATTATTAATATTTAGTATATGATTGGACATTTGAAAATAAATAGACTGCATCTAATGATCCAGAAAATATTAAGTTATGAACTGAAATTGAGATTTTGAGAGCCTTTCAGGTCCCATGAACTGCAGCTGTGATTTCCTTACTTGTGTTTCCATGATGTATTTATATGGTAGATTGCAAAAAAATATTGGAAGACTGAAGGATAAAGTAACTGTAGATTTAGATAATCATAATAATTTTCTGGTTTACTGAAATCAGTTTTCAAGAGTGCTCTATTATGATGGGTGTGATTTCATTAGAAATGTTTTTAAGATCACAACAGTTTTGATTTGGAGAAAGACATTTACAAACCTTTTAAAATAAGCATTCCTTTTTGCATTTCTTTAGGCTAAATGAAGCCTTGTTTTCTACCAAACATTTTCATTACTAGGAGTAGTATCAAAGGGAATGTGTTCTTCATACTAGCAGGCAAGAAGCATGAAGAGTATTGGGTTTTAAGCTGGCTCTATATTAAAAAATGTTGTGGACTAAAGTGATTTTGCTTCATAGACACTGAGAAAATAATGTGTAATATTTAGATAGAACTATGCAGTAGCCATTAGAGACTGATGGTTCACAGAATCACAGAGTTAGAACTACTTCTTTGTTTTTGTACGCTGACAGAAAAATAGAAGAATCCACAAATTCTGGTTGTGCACAGAACTAGAACATGCAGCTAATACTGCTTTTCAAATTAAAATTTTTAATTTCATGAGAAAAAAGCAGGAAAAACAGAGACCTCGAAAGACTACTTTAAAAAAGTATAACAGTATTTCAGGACATTATATACTACCTGATGATACTTCCTAAAAACTTCATCATGTTTTTGTTGAGTGACACAAGCAACAAGCTTTGACTCAAAAGTATGAAATGAATCTCTAATATATTATAATATAATATATATAATATTATATATATAATATTATATATATATTATATATATAATAATAATGGTATAAGCATTATAACAGCACAATATACAATAATGAAATTTGATACCTATTTGTGTCTCTGCAGAGATTACAATAAATTATAAATCAAACACATTTAGGGATATTTATAAAAAAAATATTAGATCATGGAAGTATGACATAAAAACTGGTTTTGGATCTCTTGGAGCTCTTTCCCCATCTGATTCTTGTGTGCTTGTCATTACAACAATTTATCCTTTCTAACCCTTGCAAATGAGGCTGTAAATTAAATACAGTAAATATATTTGCCCAGTAGCTTTTGTCCTGTTTTCTATGAGGTGTATCATAGAAGGTAGTTTCTCATGTATGGCAATATATATCAATGACTAGAACTAATCATGTAACTAAATAATTTGGTCTGATGGAATGATCCCTTTACATCAATTTTTTCATTTTAGTAGGTATGTTCCAGAAAGTATCAAAGAGAAGAAACATGTAAACCATAATTTTACCAAGGTGAACAATACATCAAAGACTTTTAAAAGGTCTGTTATTCTGATTTCCATTAATCCTCTTTAAAAAAGAAATCCAAGATGGAAGTGATATTCTCAAATAATTAAAGTAATCCTATTAATTTATGTTTCCTTCTTCTAGCAAAGTTTCAAATTGTGTCATTGGAAAAAGTTCAGATCTTTTCACTAAACAGAAACAAAAACAATCAAAGATTTTATGGAACACCTTCATTTTCTTCCCAGTGGTTCAGATACAAAATTCTTCAATCTACAGAGTCCTCACTCTGGATATTTATTATATACTAAATTTTAAAAGTATTTTTCTCAAGAGTGAATAATACATAAATATAAAGGAAGCATTTAATATCTATATATAGGTGTAGTAATGGATAACTTCTCTCTAGTTAGCTTCCATAAAAATTTCTCTTGCAAACATGTTGTTAATCATGCAAGACCTAAAACATCAGTGGATTTAAAAACTCTTCAATTGTAATTGATCACTAGCCTTTGAGAGCATGAATATCATATCTTAAAAATGTTTCCAGTCCATGAAGTGACATGGTTTCTCATAAGAGCTTTTACCACTGAGTACATGCAAAAATGTCTTTTAAGTCAATGATTGTGACTTAATTGTCCTTGATATGCATCTTTTCCCCCTCATCGACACTTATCTTTAAATAACTTACAAGAACATTGCAAGAAAAGCATTTAAACCTTCAGAAGGTCCACGATGCTGATCTAGAGTTCACCAAAATCCTTAGGAATTTGCAGAAGATTTTATTTGGTCTATATTCCTCCATTGCAGTTCTGAGTGGACTGATTCTCTGATCTTCAGAAACTGAGGAGCAGGAAATAAGAATCACACTGATCTTCTACAATGAATATTATTCTTCATGTCACCTTCAGTCCTTAATATAACCTTGCTATTTTAAGGATTGCTTTCACCAAAAATTCTAGGTGCCACACTGTAGACCTAACAGTCTGATGGAACCACGTGTGGCAAAACAAATCTCTTTCAAATGTGCATTGGGCATTAAGCTATCAATAAATATCACATCTGTGCATGCTGTTGCATGGTCCATTTGTACAGCTGTGGCCATGGAGTGCCAAGGAACTGTGTCTGATGTTTTGTGCCTGTGTAACAACAGCTCTACAACATAGGTCTGCAGCACTTCTGTGATGAGAGATAAGGTTCTTAAGAGGCATAATACATGAATGCCTATGTTATTCAGCTTCACTTCTAAAATAATTTACTGCTTGCTCAGTCAGCTTGTGGCAGTGTAGACATTCCACTTCTAAAGAAAGATTTTTGCTCTTGGGAAAAATGGAATTGACTGTAAGCCAGACTTTGCAGACATCTGAAAGATAGTTTGAGGCTCGATTATTCCTTTCAAGATCTGAACACAGTTGCAGACAGAAAGTGTTTATAGTTTTTCCCTTTAGCTGTCCATTACTCATGGGAGTGATTCTCACTTCCCTGTTCTCCCTTTGAAAATTTGTTGGCTTTGGTGCAGCTGTAGGCAGCACTGCAAATCATAGCATTATGTGGCTTTTTTTCTTTCATGTAAAAGGTGAATATTTACAGGGATTTATACAATAAAATCAGTTAAGCAATTCACTGTTACCTTTTTTTTTTTTTTTTTTTTTTTTTGGAAAGTCACATTGAGTATAAATTTCTCTGTTCCTTTGCCTATTTGGGCTTCATATATTTTAAAGCAAACAAGATAAAAGAGACAATACCGTCGTATAAATAATATCTAATAGTGCATAATACTATGCTGAATTTTAATATATATGTCATAGAATTTAATTTATAAAAGACAGTACACTCATGTTTTGTCCATTCTTAGATTTTGGGATTCACAAATAAATTTTGCAACAGATTTTTCTAATTATTTTCTTTCTTAAAAAGATGTAAAAGCTCTTATTGTTTTGGTGGTTGTTATTGCCATTTTATAATTATTAATGCCTTAAAAATTTAAAAAAAAGGTAGAATAAAAAAGGCAAATCATACAGAAAAATGAAAGAGAAGGCATTTTTGTTAAAAACAAGAAGGAAATTTTTTATACTTTTTTTTTCTTGTAAATATAGCCAGCCCACAACAGCATAGAGAATAAAAAAGCCCCCAGGGGTTAAATTTTGAAAAAGACAAGGACATTAAAAGATAGAATAATTCAAAATACTGATGATAATTTACAAATAATAGATTCTCTTTTCTTTAAGAAAGGATGTAAAGTTCAAAACTTATGACATCTTTTTTTAATGGCAGAAATCTTAATTTCTACTATCAATATTCATTAGTAAATGTGCCCCCCGCCCTTGCATAGAGTTCCAGCTACATTTGCCAAGCTGGTAATTGTGCCTGTGATGCTTCTTTGCTTGTCTGTTATGGGACTTGCATTAATGTTCATTTGAAAATAATTTAAGAAGGACAATATTGACTGTGCAGATGATATGAATAGATTACATTAGCACAAACCTCCTAGAACCGGAAATCCCATTGAACACTAGGACTCTCATTCTTGTTGTGGGAGGTCCTTGCCAGGCAAGAACTGTGAAAAGTGTAAGTTTTAATGATCTACATAGATTCTACTAATGCAATCTATTTCATTTTCCTTACTGTAGTCAAGTGTAACCCAACCAAGAGGATTTCTGCCACATTATAGTTAAATGCCAACAGGTGCCTAGCTGGGCAAGGCTTAGTGCTCGGGAGGGCTTGCCTGAGCCTGAGCTGGTGCCAGACTTCTCTAACAATGATCTGGTGGCCATGAGAGCATTGCTTGACCTGAGTCAAATTTCTGTGACAGCCCGAGGTGAATGAAGCTGGTCAAACCAGATATTCACTGTGGGACATGCAGTTGCCTGTGATGTCTTCCAGGGCTGGGGGAGGTTGTGATACAGCATCCAAATGGGGCTGGAGGCCAGTCAGAGGCAGTCAGGTGTGAGAACATTGGAAAAACAGCTCTGATCATAAAAAGAAAGAAATGTCCCCATTCCACCTTGAATAGCACTCCCCACCCAGCACTGAGCTTCGGATGCTAACTCACTTTGACACCTCATTGTGTCTCTGTGTGAAGAAGTCTGGTGCCATTGAGCAGAGGGATATTGGGAGTGCAAGAACAACATCAGAGTAACAAGGCATCTCAGAATATGCTCCAGGAGTAACAGTTTGCAAGCATATTATTACCAATTAAGCCTTTATGTATTTGGACTACATGTATAATTCTAACAGGACTAAAGATAGATGTTTGCTAGATTTTGATCAGATCAAGATTTTAATTTGGCTAACAATAAATTCTTATCTCCCTACATAAAATATGTTCCCTTTGGTTATTTTACACTTTGTTTTAAACCTGGTTAGAACCCAAATAAACACTTCATACTGCACACCATATGCACCTAGCACATTATTAGGGAAGAACTTTGCAAGTCCCCTAATTTGTAGGAGAAAAAATTGTTTTCACAGATTTTGCAGGCTCAATGTGACCTGTTAATCTACTGCTAGCAATTATTTTTATCTTAAATGTATGTGTTCATGAACAGTCCTAAGTCAATATAAAGTGTTAGACATTGGTAATAGCCATGCTGATTAATACTTACTTGTTTAGTACTAGACTTCTGTCAGGTTTCACAATCACATTAATAAGAAATTTAGTTTTGTTACTATGTTTATTTTTACTCACAGTGGTTATCTGTTTTTATTTTTTCTGCTTCCTCTCTTTGTTTAAAGATAACTTGGGCCTTGCTCTCATCCCAGTGGATCCAATTCCCACAAGTATGCCTTTTGTTGGAAAGCTGCTCAAGGGAAAGCTAATGAGTAATACAATGGAACAAATGGCCTTTTAGTAGTATAGCACCAGGTCTGAGAGCAAGAGAGTACTGTCCCATTTTTTACACTTGTTCTTCACTTCATTAACTGGTGAATTAAAAAATGCATTGTGTAGTACTGTTTCTATTTCAGTGGTTGAGTCAATAGTAAAAATATTACCATTTGCTTTCACTGTTTTGCTTTTATAAATTTTTGCACCTTAGAGGAAAAAAAAGACCAATGCTGTATTTTAAAACTCCAAACTGCATTTCATTTTAGGTTTGGTCATTAGAAGCTAGAGGGACAAGAAACATACAACTTTCTGGAAACTCAGACTGAAAAGTGGTGAAGAAAAGGACATTGATAAGAGAAGATAACTTACTGGAAGACCAAAATGGCAATACCTAGAGAAATTATGTGAATGTTTAAATAGGGAAACTTTTCAAACCACAGCTTCAAATGATTAAATGCTTGAAATAAAGTATGATTTAATAGAACCCTTAAGAAATTCAACTGGGTACTTCCTTTTTTGATGTTGCTTCTACTGAGATAGAGGAGAAACTAGCACTGAATAAACATTAGCAAACACTCCTACTTTTTCAGCATTAAAAGCTAAAATTGAAACAGGATCTGTAGAGGTTCTTAATAAGTAACCCATTAAACGTACTACTTCTAACTGTTAAGATTGGGTGTTAATAAGTCAGCTTTGAGAAATCTTGATTTCAAGATTTTTCTGAGTGTACTTAATTTATTTTATACTTGACATTTTTAAACTAGACAATTCCAGTTGAATATTCTTTTGCTCCTTTTGTACTGGCTTCTTTTTTATGGATGTGTAATACTTAGTGTAATCCTGATGCTACAGGCTTTATTCGGGAATAGTTCCATTCACTCAGTCAAATTGTTCCTTTTTAGAGTAAATGTTTACAGAATGCTGAGAGATATTGATATCTATGATAATATTTTATTTCCGTATTTCATGAGAACATTTAAGTTTGCAAAAAACTGTTACAAAATGTTAATGCTTACTGTTTCAGGAAAAAGAGAGTCTGTGTTTAGCAACCAGGGTGTCTAAAAGTGTAGCTATTCCTGGTCATGACGCCAAGAAATCTAAGCACAGAAGTTACCTTTTCAAGTACTCTGAGACCCCAGACTTACCAACACCCATTTTATTCCATAACATATTCCCTGCCTCGCCCTCCCCCACCAAGATATCCTGGTTTAGGGCTAGGAAATACTGGATTACCACTGCAGGTTCTGGCCCTAAATCCAGCAGGGTAAGGTCTACCACACACTGTGCTATTAGAGATATAAGACTGGAGTCCCTCCTAGACAAACTAGAATGCTAATTTTTAAGTCACTTTTCCAATTGCAAGCAAAATAATATTATTCATTTGCAAAACTATGCTGATATTTGTTGGATATGGGAGTTCAAACTTTGGCCCTGCCACTGGTTTTGATTGCTGTGTTGCAGATGCACAATCAATGCCATTTACACCAAACATATAAAGTTCAAAAAGCACAAGTGTCCAATTCTGCACCTGGGATGGGGCAACCCTGGATAGATGGACTGGGGAACAAAAGGCTGTAGAGTAGTGCTGTGGAAAGGGGCCTGGGTGTCCTGAATATGAGTCAGCAGTGCCCTGGCAGCCAGGAGGGCCATCCCTGTCCTGGGGAACATCAGGCATAGCACAGCCAGCCAGGCAATGGAGGGGATTGTCCTGCTCCACTCTGCACTGGGATACCCTCACCTCGAATATTGTAAGCAGTTTTGAACACTGCAATATGGGATATGAAACTATTAGGGACATCCCAAGGAGGTCTGTGAAGACAGTGAAATGTCTGCAAGGGTAGCCATAAGAGGAGTGGTGGAGGTAACTTGGTTGGTTCAGCTTAGAAAGTAGGAGACTGTGGGAAGACCTTGTTGTGGACTTCCTTAGGAGAGGAAGAGGAAGGGCAGACACTGATCTCTTCTCTGTGGTGACCAGTGGCAGGACTAAATAGAATGGACTGAAGTTGTGTCAGGAGAGGTTTAGCCTGGATTTCAGGAAAAGGTTCTTCACCCAGAGAATTGTTGGGTAATGGAACAGCTCCTCAGGGAAGGATCACAGCACCAACTGAGAAGAGTCCAAGCTTTGTTTGGACGATGTCCTCACATACATGGTGTGACTCTTGGCTGTCCAGTGAACGACCAGGAGTTGGACTCAATAATCCTTGTGGGTCCCTTCCAGCTCAGGACATTATATGATCTATGCTTACCTATTTACTCCAGGACAAGGAATCTGTTGTGTTATTCTGAGGACTGGATAAGACAGTGCAGTTCTTCAGTTTGAGCTCTGTCACACAAGCTCAGTTGTGTCAGTGCACCAGACAACAAGTCAGGCAAACCTAGATGCTAGTCTACAAATGCTGAGGAACATGGAGATGAATAGACATACTGAGACAGAGGACCAACTTTGTTTCTAATATTAAGGTACTCATCTTCTGCTTCAGATTTATATCTGCAACATCAGAATGTCTGATGTGGAAACAGGAAAATAGGCAGCAGATTCCTCCTAAATCACTTTATAACTTGGCAAATATAAGCCTCATCAATTATGAAAATTGATATATTTAATTGCAGCTCCAGTAATCTGATGTTGAAAATAAAAGTATTTAGATTCTATTGTATTTTCTTCTATAAATAAGTTAAATAACTCTTGCTGATTTTATTGTGTTTAAGTGGTAAGGTGTGTTATTCAAATATATTAAGGAAGAGCTTACATGCATTTTGATTCAGAAACAGTGTACAAAAGACAATAAATTTAGGGTATTAAATCCTGCTTTTAATAATAGGAATTTTTAAATGAAGCATACAGAGGAATCTAGCTAAGCCTGTTAAAGACATGAACTGAAGACATACAGGGACATTCAGAGAATGATCCATTCTCATTTAATTTAAATATATATCTAAAAGTGGGATGCATTATCTTTTGGACATATTACATTTCTTCTGTTGACTATAAAGCAATACTGGAACATAAACTGAGAACCTAACTTTTTACTTGGGTCTGTTTAGGTGTGATGAATCTTACACTTTATCAGTTATCAGTTACCAGTTTTGAAGGTTCTGACTGTGGGCTATATAGACTAGCTGAAAACACCGCTATATAAACCTCTTTTTACTATGATGGAATTTGTGGGCATGAATCATCAAATGATTCCACTTGGAAGTGATCTAAGGAGGTCTTTAGCTGAACCTCCTGATGAAAGTAGTTACAACATGCAATTCGGAGCAGGATAAACAAGGCTGCAGCCTGATGGGTCCTGAAACCCCCAAGCATGGAGACAGTGTAACATCTTTATGCAGCCTGACCATCGCATTACCTGTTATCATTGTAAAAAAAGATTTTTCCCAAGTCATCCTTTTAATGTGCTATTTCTTCTTAATAACTACTGGCTCTTATCCAAATTTACCTCAGTAAAGAACCTGTCTCTGCTTTCTTGGCTTCTCATAGGTAGAAGGTTGTTATGGTTTGGACGCTGGAATAAGGTTAGTGCTTCTATGAAGATATATTGTTTTTGGTGTTTGTTGTGAGATGTGACTAAAACCAGAGCAAAACAGGTTTTAACTTAGGAACAAAAGGAAAGAAAAACTTTATTTACTTACAATATGTAAAGGAGACACACACAGAAGGGGATGAAAACTTTAGAAACACTCCTCCTCCCCCTCACTTAAGTTCAGTGAGACAAAACTAAAAATTTTTAGTTAAGTTACTACTTTTTAGATAATTAATTTTTAGTTTATTACTACTTTTTTTGATAACTAGTATTTAGTTTATTAAGGAGATATAGGAGGGTTTTTTTGTACTATATTGTGACTGTTTTTTATGTTTAGTGCTCTTATTATTTTGCATGGACCAGAACTGCTTCTAGAGTTATTTTTTTAAAAGATGCTTTGGTCAGTTTTAAAAAACAACAGTCTCTTAAATCTTGTGACACTAGTCCCCTCCCAGATTTCACCCCCTGGGGCCGAGGGGCTTTGAGAACAGAGATCTTTTTTTTTTATTTTTGTTTACACTGCTTTTTTACTGTTTACTTTTGGCTCTAAGCCAATGCCTTTTCTTAGATGTAGTCTTTGCGTTACAGAAAAAAAAATGGGTTTGTCTTTGGTCATAGAAGAAAAGTTTAGCTAAAGGCCACTCTATTATCTCCTCCCACCTAGCATTCTTTTTAACATTTTTTGACAATTTTTTACTTGCACTAACTTTTTTTATTTTTGCCCAGTTTTTTTTATTGTACTTTTATTTTCCTTCTTCAGATTTGTGAGGATCAGTATTTATAAAGTTTCCATCATCTACGAAAAGGGTTAAAACTTTGGGTTGTGCTTGCCCAGAACTCTCACAACTTGACTTGTCAGGAACTTTTTCGCGCAACCACCTCCTTACTCTTTCGGCCGTGTTGCCCAGCTGCCGATATCACATTTCAAGGTGGCACAGGTACAGTTTTGCTCTCTCCATGGGGGGGGAAAGGGGGGCTGCCTGATACTTCTTAAGGTTTCTGTACTTTCTCTACTCTTTTATTTTGTAGGAGCTTTTTCTCTTCCTCTGTGCCCAAGGTTCCAGCCTACCTCGCCCAGCCCGCATGGCTTCCCCTCCCCGCCCAGCTGGGCAGGGGAGATCCGCCCGTCCTCAGGGACCGGAACCAAGAGAGAGTTCTCCTGGGAGCCCTCTGCTTTTAACCCCTGTGTTCTCAGAGGCGGATCCTTGTCCTCAGTGGCCACACCAGGTGCCAATATTCAAACTTGAGTACTTATTAGTTTAACCACCGAATCTTAAAAAACTCACTTCCTGTTCAAACCACCACAAAGGTATACATTGTCCTAAAGCCATCCCTTCTTTAGGATGAACCAGTATGACGCCCTCACTGTCTCCTCACAGAAGTGATCCAGTGCTGACTGTTCTTGTGGCTCCTCAATGAACTTAATTGCATTAATACTCAACTCTGTAGCACTGCAAGGCCCAAGCCTATATGATGAGTATCAAACACAGTTTATACCGTGCTGAGTCAAGAGGGGTGGGTCACTCCCCTTGAGCTCCTTGCTGTGCTGCTCATTGATACAGCATGTTGCTGTTACCATTGTCAGGTCACACTGCTGACTTTTGGTTAACCTCCTGCAGCTCCAGAATCTTTTCAGCAGATCTACTCTCCCACCAATTAGTGCCTGACCTGTATTGTTGGGGTTTTTATGTAGTTGCAGGACTATACCTATACCCCTGCTGAATTTCCTGTCTGATCCTCCTGGATGGGACTGCATGGGTTCTTTTGAATAGCAGCCCATTCTCTGAATTTGGCAGCTGGTACCATTATCCCATGTTTGGTGTAATAGTCAGATTATATGAGGGTGTATTAAATCTTTTCTTCCAAATCACTCTTTAGAGATATTAAACAGGACAGATACCAGGATAGACCCCCCTGGGAAACTCCCCTTAACTGTTTTCCAGCTATAGTACAAAACAATAACTGCTACCTAGAACTTGATAATTTAGACAGAGTTTTACTCTCCTGGTTGTCCAGACATTCAGACATCTTTGCTTGAATACAAGAATATTGTGGGAGACCATGTCAAAGGTCTTACTAAAGTCAAGGTAAAAAATTTCCACTGCTTTCCATTAATGCCTGGATTCAATAATTTTGTCATAGCTCATTTCACCTTACTCTGATAGCTTTATGATCTTTTTCTTGATAAACCCATGATGGTTGGTCCTATTAACGTACCACTCCATTATGTGACTAGGATAGACTGAACTAGAATTTTCTATGGACTGAAGTTCAGCTAATCAATCTTGTTGTAACCTTATTCCTCACTAATACTTCTTGTTCTATTTTGAAGATAGGTAAAATATTTTATTCTGTTATTACAGACCTCTCCTTCTCTCCACAATGTCTTAAGTGTGACAGAAAGAAGTGTCACAATGACATCTGTTGTGTCTCAGCACTTTATTACCCATTCTGTCTAGTCCCACAGGCTAGAGAATACCACTCTTATTTAAAAAACGATAAACCTGAACTTAATAGTTCAAATATAAACTTATAAAGGAATACAACCTTTAGATATAATTTAATTTGAAAGTGGTGTATCTTGATTTGCTAGAGAGTTCCACAGGAGTTCTCAGAGCAGTGGGTCTTCCCAGGTATCATAAGAAACACAATGACCAGACATAATGAGACCTTATAAGGATAGTATTTTCACCTTATTTCTGATTGCTTGACTTTAAGCAGCCTAGGAGCTATCATTTGTATCTTTCAAGAATGTGTATACTTTAAAGGGGAAATATAGATTATTGTTTTTCTAGATAGATAGATAATGAGGGCAACATGGAGAAGTGAAAGCGTTTCTGCTTTAACTAAATATCTTCTCATCTATTTAATTTTTTTTTTTTTTTTTTTACCATGTGTGGAGTGAAATGTACTATTATAATTTTTCCATAATAAGTTGTGAATTTGGTCTGGCTGAGATGAAGCTAATTTTCCCCACAGCTGTGCCCTTGGAGCTGTGCTTTGGTAGCTAGAAAGGTGCTGATAACACACCAATGTTTTGGGTACTGCTGAGTAGTGCTCACAGAGCACAAAGATTGGTTTTCCAACATTCCCCCTTGCCAGTAGGTTGGGGGTGGGCAACATTTGGGAAGGAGACATAGCCAGGACACGACCCAAACTGACCAAAGGGTTATTCCATACCATATGACATCTGATCAGCAATAAAAGCTAAGAAAAAGGAGAAGACAGGGAGATGGGCATTATTATTGCCTTTCAAAGCCCCCATTATGCATATTAAAGCCCTACTTCCCAAAAATGTGCCTGGACATTGCCTGCTTATAGGAATTAGAGAATAATTATTTGCTTTTTCTTTCCTTCCACATGTGACTTGCTTTTGCTACTGTTTTATTTAACTGATTTTATCTTCACACATGAATTTTCTTCAAACTTATTTTCTACCTGTTCCATCCTTCTGAGGAGGGAAGGGATAGAATGGCTTCGTGAGCATCTGGCATCTAACCAAGGTCAATACACCAAAATTCTTAGATAATGGATTTAGTTTGCTTAATATAACTTTGCTAATTGATGTAATAAAGCTTTCATAAACACAATCAAAATTTGAGTTACTGCATTTTTGCAAATATTGTGTTTGTTAATGCCAGCTCATTTGAAACGATTCATGTGATCACGAGAGAGTGACTCAGATGTTCATACTGTGAATGAAATAGCTGTTTATATTCAGAGTTACTAAATCTATGGTTGCATTGTATTCAAAGCAGACCCCAAGGATAGTTCAGTTACTTCACATTGATGCTAAGTTACACATAAATTTTCTCCTCAAAGTATCTATAATCTCTAATTTTTAATACACATAGATACCAGGGAGACAAATCAACACATGCTAAATAAATAGATGCAGCAAAAATGTTTTCCAGTCCTCAATCTCTAGTATTCTTAATTTTATAAAAATACTCGTAGTCTCAGAAAGAAACTGCAAAGATATAAGGAGGGGGTAACACTGGCAGTATTATAAAATTGGAGCTCTTTGTCACAGTCTGTCCATAGTTCCTGGTTTATCATTCCACATCCTGGAGCCCTGGGGAGCTACTTATTACACAGAGGCAGACCTGTGAATAGTAGCTAAGGAAACCTGTTGTGTGCTGCAATTTATCTGAAGGCCACCCCTGGACTGACTCTATCTGGACCAGGAACCAAAGACCTTTGAGGAGCTTGGAGCACAGGGTAGGTTATCTGGCCTGATTCACTCCACTCCTCTGCCATCTGCCTATTATTGGCCCAGCTAAGACTACTGTACAGAAATATTGCTTCCAGTACCCAAACTAGTAATTTAAACTTTATTATGCTATCTTGCAGTCCAATCTATCCTGTGGATTTCGCAAATGCAAGTTTAGTTTTCTTTTCTTAGTGGGATAAAGACATTCAAGACATTCAACATGACTTTTTTTTTTAACAGTATTTAATTTGGTTTTTTTGTTCCCCTAAATATAATTTGAACAATTCTATTGAATGAAGTTGTTCAAGGCTGTAGTTTATTCATTTATAATCCACAATTAGCACAAATGACTCTTGAAATATTAAATGTTGATTTCTTAATTGTATTTGCATTCTTATTTGCTGAAATATTAATGTTCTGTCAAGGATTCAGCATTAATAGATCTGATGTTTTTTGTCTCATAAGCTATCTGTGCCCTTTGTGACACCCTGTGACAAATAACATCAGGCACATAACAGCCTGCAATCGATATATGCTGAACAACATGAACATAAACACAGCACAGGTAATGTGTGCCTTCTGCTGGGGAAGTATCTGCCAGGAGAGAGTGATATGAGGACGGAAATATTAAATATTTGAAGTTGGGCAGAAAAGAATAATTAGTGCAGAGCAGTTGTAATTGCTTTATTTAAGAGATGATGGATAACTAAGTATTGCTTTTGTTGTCAGGTGAGCTCTGAGTGATTTCTCAGCAGTTGGCAGCTTAATGGTTCCAGTGTCCAAGAGATCAGGCATATCATCCCCACTCATGTCAGAGCACGGAATGGAGCTCTCTCCATGAGCTTCAGGTATTCAGTGAGTCAGACAAGTGGTTTCCTTTATAGCACCTGAGCAAAGTAGGTGAACTCAAGGTTGACTGCTAATTAACAGTGGAGATGGCATAAATTTTGTCACTTACAATACAATTAAGCTGTGTTACAGTGGCTTTTAAATCTTTCACATTAGCAAAGGACTTTCAAATTCCAGAAGAAAAGTCAGCTAGTTTTGCCTATACCAATATGGAGTACAGGTTGTGGGGTTTATTCAAAAATGTGTTTTTGCTGAACATAAATCTATTTAATCCCTTTTAAAAAGAAATACTTAAGATCATTTTAGGAAGCAAGCTAGAAAACTTGCCTCAAATATCTAAAATAAACTGTTCTGTAGAAATACAGATTTCTAATTCTGGAAGACTGAATAGAGCTTTATTTCATTCTCAACACCAAATACTTGTGCAAAGATATTTCTATACTTAATCAATGATATTAGTTACACATAATTGCAAATATGTGATCAAAAGTATTGGAAATGAACAATTTCTAGAAGCAGTTTTCTCTGATTGTTTCCTTCCAAAAAAAAAAAAAAAAGAAAAGAACATCAACAATAATAATTATACAAAAGAAATCTTATTTTTTGAATTTTTTATTAATGTGAAATATTCTGTAGTAATGAGATTCTACTAGAACACTGTATTAGCCAAGAGATGACTTTAAATGTAGGAAAATGAGATTAGATAAAACTCATAAAGCATTTTTAAAAATAGATTTGATTCTAAATCAAATTATTACCTAATTAAAAATTATATCACAAGTAATTATATCAGTATTATCAATACTTGTTGCCTCTGATAATAATGTGTTTTTCAGAAATGCATCAAACTGCACACTAATAAAGAGCTGCTGTTAAGTCAAAAATTAATCCCATGTTTGCACCCTCACAGTGTCTTCAGAGTATACTCTAGGCGGAAGCCTTCAAATCATATCAAGGATATCAGCAAAATCCCAAGTCACTAGCAGTTGCCTATCTCCCAGAATAATAAGACAAAGCCCTTTCCTTTGAATAACCGATTTTCTACTTTTATTCCTAGGCAAAAGCTAATTTGGTTAGAGCTGATAAAAGTATGTTATTACTAGGGCATTGTGCAGGATGAGATATTAAAAAATACGCCAAGGAGAGACAATGCATAATCATGATTTTGTGCATATTTTTGTACTGAATGAATGTTCTTGGCACTGTAACAGTTATAAGCTGGCAAACTTGTAACTCTTTGATGCAACAGCCACAGGAAAGAATTCACTATTCATTAATGTAACTGGTGGACATTCACTAATCAAGAAAGAGTACAGCACCACACTTTTCTGATGCAATAGTGATGACATCAGATTGCATTACTTCGAGGGTCTCCAAAGTGGACAAGACTAGCTCTTGCTAGTGCATCTCTATTTTTGTGGCTAATTAAATGCTCTAGCCATCAGTATAGCAATCCTGTCACATCCATTTCATTAATTAAGTGGAGCTGCAACGACTGAAAATGGCTGAGGATTTACCCCTGCATGTTGCTATAGGAATAACAGTGTATATGAGATACAGTCTTAGGACAAAATTGCTGTTTTTTTGGTGGATCAGAAAGGATTAAGCAGTAACACTGTAATTTTTTTTCAGTCCAAGTTACTTTACAGATGTCAGCACAATATCCTGTACAGTGGAGTAAGGTCAGATGTACTTCATGAAGCAGTTGCTGTATTTAGTTTTATTATTCTTGTTCCCAAGCCTCAGAAACTGTGCTGTTTCTCATTTCTTTTTCTTAATTTTCTTGGAAGGCATTGTCTGCCAAATAAAAGGTCACTTAAAATGGGTTTATTTAATAGTGATCCTGTAACAAGTATCTTCTGTGGTAGGATTCTGCATAATTTCATAAATAACTATGTTGTTGTATTGGCCTCATAATGAACACTTATTTCAAATGAGAAATATAAGGCAGTGCAGCATAAGAAAATTCTAGAAGACAAGCATTGTAAAGTACTCTGTAGACTTTTGCTTGCTTCTGTTTTAATTAAATATGTACAGCAAAATTGAAATATAGATGGTATTTGTGCAATCAACAAAATTTCCTTTATGCTTTTTTTTCTCTATAACAGAATCTAAAAATAATGTATGCAAAAACCCCTAATGGTTGTAATGTGATTTGAATCAAAACTTTATCTAAAAGAAAAAATAAGTTTTTATCAAATAAGGTTATAAACTGGGGCACAATGCTACTTACAGTATTTGAAACTAACACTACCTTAGAGAAAATTGAGGAAAGCTGAATTACAACATATAAGAGAAGGTCCAGAATGACTTCAATGCCCTAAATTTAGAAGGTACATATCTTCATTTATTAATATCCATAACGCAACTTTTGTCCTCCTATCTCTTTAGATCTCCACTGCATTTGCAAAGCTCGATTTACTTTGTGTGCCACCATGGCATTGTGCAAGATACTTTTGGAATTTTCCAAACTAAGAGAATTGTTAGATCTGTAGGTGCACCTACAATAATAATTAAACTTCTCAGCACCACCTCATTGAGACACTTGAACAAAACAAAATTTCCAAGAATCAAATTGTGCTAACTACTTATTCTTCTCTAGAGGTGCACTGGATGTATCCATCCTTACATTGTATCTGTACTACCCAGTAGCATTTCCCACCTCAAGCGAAATTCCAGTTCAGATGAACAAAATTGAATTATATTTCAGTTTTGTATATATATTTATAGTCATCAGGGTTTCATATAGAAAAAAACCAAACCCTTCTAATAGAAAGGATCCCCTAAATTGTATTTATGTTTATGCTGTGAATTTCAAATAAAGATTAAACTTAGTCTCCTTAAATGATGAGAAAAATCCATGTCCTTTACATGGTGTATTAATACACCCTTCTATAGGCAAAATTTTCTTATGATGATGTATGATGAGTTACATATGATGACATATGAAACCTATAAAGGCTTAGAATAATATAGATGTGAATAATCCTAACATTTAACATTCTTGGTTATATTTTTTTAAAAGATAAGAATGATCAAGGAAAGTATATACAACATTTAATTATTATTTTAAAATTTTCCTTATCATGTACCAGAATGTTTTCATGAGGGAATTTCTTTTAATTTTAGATATTTTTTGAGCTTAAAAGGCCTAAATCTCAACTTCTTTCCTCTTTTCTGCAGTTTCTCTCACTTGAAAACTCATCAAGAATAATATCTATCATGTTATTTCTTTAATAAGCTTTTATCTAGAATAACTTTAAATTTTTTGTGGGGGAGAGAAAAATGAAAGAACTATAACTCAATTGTTTTACTTTATTATTTAGAACATTTTTTTCCAGTGGATTAAAGGTATGCATCTTAAAAATTTTTTGCATGATTCTCCACTTCCTGAGCTGTGTGAAAATGTTTTCAATATTATTTAAAAATTCTACATAAAATGAGAACTCATGTTTCATTTTGATGGGTTTAATATAGGTACCAGGACGAAATAAAGTAGAAATGAAACAGACGAAGATTTTGTCAGAGGATGGTCTAGAAACTAAAAATATGAATAGGCTTGAAGAGCAATTAATTATGTGCCAGCACGATAGTCTAAATATAATCTTTGGCTCAGAAAATCTGCAATTGCCAAGGACTGGGCACTCACGGGACATCCATCAGATAATTCTAGATTTTCTATGGGTTTTGTTTTGGTTTCTTTCGTTCAACACCATTTTCTACATATGACCAATCACCATTGCCATTCTGTAAATAAAAATTTTTTAAGAAGTACTTTAACAGGAAAAAAATGTCTGATATTCATAATTTCCTTAATTTTTCAGCAAACTTTTTGTTGTTTTCCAACAATCCTTTTATTATCATTCTTTAAAAAGTCAGATAGCCTTAATACAGGTGTTACTGCTGATATAAAAGTTTTTAAATACTCACTTCTTGGTGAAAGGAATTTTAAATGCAAAGAATTCTATAATGATTTTCTATTTAATAATTCAATTTCTTTTTGAGTGTAAGTACCTAGCAAAAGAGAAAATGAGAAAATTTTAACTATTACTGAAATGGTTTATTTATGACCTATTGAATCTCATAAAATTGGTACATTTCATTTAGCTGAATTATCTGAGTTCTCTAATATGATCTGGTTCCACATATTGAGTCATAATGTGGCCTTAAACCCACATCCAGTATAAAAGAATGCTCCTTCCACAGGAAGGGAGGTGACTGAGAGCAAAGATCACCCTAAATTCTTAAGCAAAATATATTTTTTATGTAATCTGAAATGTTCCATTAGAAACATCAGCAGTTCTCCAGTTTTTTTAATTTGAAAGTTTAAGATTTCATTCATGTAGGAGTGATTGTATGTAAATCATTAGCTCAAAAATAATCCAATCCTTAATTAAATGAATAGACATAGCTCTTAGTTGTGCCATCACATCTTCCATAGTCATGTTCCCTTTATCTGTTTTAATGTAGAAGTGCTTGTTAGCAGAATTAGATCTTTTGATACTCATAAGGTATTAGACATACGTATTGAGGATTTTTTCTTTTAACCTGTAGGACAAAATTCTCTATATATGTTTTCAGCAAGTACAGATTAATATGTCTTAATTGCATTACACCAGTTCTAACCAACCCCTTTGTATTGAAAGGTAAAGTCCTGTTTTGTTTCATGTTAAAGAAAACAAAGCAGAAATAATGAATGGAGGCTTCTAAACAACATCATTTTATGAAATGAAGAAATATTCCTGATTTCACAAAATTAGCTAACAGAGCAAATAGATAACAAAGGTCTCAGACACACAAATAAACCATGCATGAGAGATGCAGAAGTAAATTAAAGACAGTAGTGAAAGTGGCTGATATTGCTGTGTTGCCACCAGGGACTGGATCAGGTAAAACTTCTTCATAAAAAAGTAAATAACATGAATGTATCTTACCAGATTTCTGGTGTCTTGAAGAATTCAGTTTTGGAGTGAGAGGGAACTAATTGTTATAAAACATGGTTTGATTTGGTCTGATTTGGTTAGAATTTCTTTAATTTACTTTGTTTCTTCTATATTGATTTGTAGTTCCTAGAAGTTTAAAAACACAATTCTCCTTGGTATTTCACAAAAGTTGGTTCTGTAAATCACTTATACTGTTTCATAGGTGTCTGCATTGCTTCACATACCTCCAGTGAATTGTAGGATATATCAGAGAGAAAAGAGAAATAATACTAAAGGCCGCAACACCTCTTGTACAACTACTCAGGTACACAATACAAATTGTGGCTATGTCCCAGATATCCTGCCTTTTCTTCTTTTAGTCTTGGCACCAGCTGAGACCACTTATGAATCAAATAATTCTGCAGCTAGGTGTCTGTTTCATCAAATATGGAACCACTACCAGTCTCTGCTTTAACAATTATGTAACTGAGTGGTCCAAGGGAGATGCAATACAAAGAACCATAATAATGTTCAAGTGATAACTACTTGGGGTTAGTCTTCATAACAAAATAGGATTATTTTCCAGGGGAAGAGGATAAAGAATTTATTTTAATTTTAAAAAATAATTAGTAGGACATTTTAATGGAGTCTTTTGGTACTTCAGATGGTTGAGTTCTGCTGGCCAGCATGTCCCAAGTAAACAAATTTAACTTCAAAACCCTTATAAAGGCAAGAGTTTTACTCAGGAAATATACTTGCTATTGGCATTAACCTTGATAGAAAACTTAGGAAACCTTGTGTACATTTTTTTAAATATCTTGAAAAATTGGAAGATATTTGTTTCCCTTTATTTCTAGACATAAATTTAAACCATATAGAATTAGAAGTAAATATAAATATGTCTTAAGGTGTTAGTTAATAAGAAAATCTTGTTCCATATTAGAAAATAAATACAGAAAACCAGAATGCACTGCTCTAACTAGATAATTCTTTTTATCTCCCTGTGAGGAAAAGATGTCACATAAAATCTTTCAAATATTTTTTAAGGTCCAAAATTCAAGAAAGAATATAATTTATCCTGACCTCTTCCCGCTGGTAAATTGAGATCCTAACCACTAGGCTAAACAGCTATGAACATATTATATTCCTGAAAATCATGTTTCAATGGCATGCAGTAATACTAACAGTGTACTTGAGGCCATGTAATTACAGGCAAAAAAACAAATACAGAGATAGATCAAACAAGAAGTTGAGCTTAAAATTCAGGAGTTAAATAGAGAAGTAGAAATGTTTTACTTCTGGATAAAAATGTGCAAAGCTCTCAAGTATATAAAATAATGCCCCAAATTTCTAGCCATTACAAATTAACATCATATTGCAATGTGAAATCATATATCAAATATGCAGTTTAATACAGTCAATAGTACCTCTAAGTTGCAGGTCTATATTAAATTATGACACAAAAGCCTTCAGTGTTGAGATCACAACTGCAGTGAATTTGAAACCTTCTCTTATGAAAGGCTAAAATATTTATATCAAACAATCCCATCTTAAAGCAGTGGTAAACACATAGCAATGTGTGATTTTGCTCTTTTTTACCCCTTTCACAATTGAAAGCATCTCACCAAACTCAGTAGTTAATCTCCTCTTGCAGAAAGAAGTATGAGATTCTTTACATCTCATTTTTGACACCAGATGGAAAAGGTATAGGAAAAAAGAAACAAATTGCAGTACCCTACTTAATAAAGTTCCCGACACCTCTGTATTTATTCACTAACATTAGGATTTCCATCATCTAAACAAATGGTAAACCAGAATACACTGGTTATTGTATGACTTTTATCACCTTGTTTGGCAGTCCTTAAAGTTGCTTTTAAGGTTGCCACCAGTATAGATAAAAAAACCCTGAAAAAAATTAATGAATCAAGTGGTTCTTTTTATTGAGATGAAAGCAAATTTTTTTGCCTTCTTTTCATTTTCTGAAGTGTATCTCAAGTATTTAGAGAGCTGAAGCTTCTGCTATTCCATATGGATTTTAGAATTTTCAATGACCTCTGTCAGTCAGAGATAGAAGACAGACATGATTGTGTTGTATAAGCACCATGGGAATATAGTACATGGAGTTCACAGAATGCAGTATCACAGAGAACAAAGCGTCCCTGCTTCGTTCTGGCTGTAACCAACAAGGCAACATGCCTTGTAGTAACTTTTTCTCAATTTACTATGTATCAAGCATGATCTGCAAATGGATCACTAACATAAAATAAATCTCTCTGTATCTTTATCTATCAAAATATCTATGTGTTGTTTTTAGCCTTTTCCTCCATTTGATGCACTGACAGATTTGTCTGTATACTTTAGTTTCAATCTGTCCTAGGAAAAATACTCAAAACCCAAGCCAGATCAGCTGCTAACATCTCTCTCATTCTTTTTCCCTCCTCCCACTTACAAAAGGACTCCTATTATTCTCTGCAGAACAATTGCATGTGAGTTTGATTAACAGCTCAATGTTGGCAGGATTGTTCCATCATTTTTTATGATGATTTGCAGCTGCAGAATCAGCTCATCACCCTTGTAGCTGATGAGGAACTGCCAAGCAGCAACCCTGGTGGCTGAGTCTGAGCCACTCAGGACCACGGAAAGCAACTGGTGTGTGGTGGTGGCAGCAAGAGAGCCACTATGCAGGGAGCAGAGGCCCTCACCTGCTGACCAGACTTGTCCCCTGGAGAGGTTTGCTTCTTGCTGGGGGCTTGCATTCATGACTTCCCTGAAAGGTGACCACTACCTCATCCAGCTTAGTGGTTCCACAGTTAGTCCACGTACAGTTAGTACAGTTAGTGACCACTACCTCATCCAGCTTAGTGGTTCTACAGTTAGTCCACGTAGGCATTAATAATATAGACAGGGATGACCTGGGAATGCCAAAATGTGTGTAAAGGGCTATGTGGGCAGTGTTCAACAGCATATGCATAATATTTTCCCCCTGCCAGTGAGGAGAAAGGGCATTAGGAGGACTAAGCAGACTTTATGGCTCAATAGTTTTCATAGATGGTGTTTGAGTAGAGCTTCAGGATCTACAACCATGGGGCTCTTTTAAAGGATCAAAACCTTCTTGCAAGAGACTGGATCCATCCTCACTTGGTCCACAGTCTGAACAAACAGGTGGAGACAGTCTCCTCAAAAGTCAAGTGTTGAAGTTTTAGGTGGGATACATAAAGTAAACACTCAGGATGAGGAGAAAAAAGGAGACAGTGATCAACTGTGACCACCCATCTGGGCACTCCAGACACAGGGCTCATCCATCACTTTTGCCAATTATATCAAATCTCTGGGACTGGGCCAAAACTTTAATCTCCTCTTGTTTCTTCCTCATGGTGTGTGAAACATTTCTGGTGGGGTGCTTTGTAGACAACACCTCATGAAGCAGGTGAAAAATGATAAATATGTAAACTTGTGATTATTTTTTTTTTTTTTTGTGGTTTCACAAGAGGATTTTGTAACTCCTTGTGAGGTCATTGAGGGAGAACCTCCTTCCTAACTGGTTATGGAACCTCTGAGAACTCTTATATCATATGTATGAGAGAGTCACATGCATATCTTTTTCCATATGAACAAAGACATCATAATGATTATAGAAGTCAAGATCTTAACTGCAGCCTCTGAGCTACTGGACTCTTGAGTATGCTGTTTCTGTTGTTTAATTTTCTCCATTTGGTATAAAACAGTATTACAGAAGATATAATTTCAGTGCTCTGGTCACTAAGCTGAAAAGTTATTGTCTCTCTTTCAAAGTTTGTTCTAGTATATACTCACATTATTAATATATTCATTTGATTTTATTAAACTGCTCAGAAAAGAGGCTACACAAAAATTATTATAGTCAAGAAAAATATTATATTTAATGAAAGTCTTTCTTAAAAAAAAAGATTCAGTTCAGTCTCTCCTCTTTGCTCATTTTATGCAATACAAATCAGATTTTTGGTGATGGCAAATTTATCCTAAGAGCTGAAAGAAATTAGCCTATTCCTCCAGTTAAAAGGTACAGACTTTAATTTTATTACTGATTAAATAAAAAACCTCAGTGTTAGAAATTTCAAAAAAAAAAATATATATATATATAGTTTTGCATTTATTTGAGATTTCTAGTTTTTGTCTTGGTTATTATGTTTAGTATCTTAGTAGACTGTAGGTATAAGGATTCCCTCCTGGACTGGTATTTTAATTCAATTTCATGTTCACACACTGATTCATGGCTTGATAAATCACACCTTCTTTTTTGATACTTTGTCCTCACAGACTTTCCTCATTTTTTGATACTTCTGTCTGTATTTGAGACATATCCAGCATAGCTCTTAGTGGATTTCAGTGGATTTATCTCTTCCCATTTATGAGGTCTGAAAAACATCGGTTCTAGTATAACATGATGTCCTTTATAGAAGGCTATCCTGTCCTCAACTACTGTCTTTACTGTCTAGTATACCTTTGCAATAGTCCTTTTCCCAAATTTCTCAGTACTAGCTACTTAAATCATCATTAAATACAACAGCCGAGTCTGTTATACATCTATTCTTAGAAGTATGATCAAAACAGAGCTTTGAAAAAGCTGCCAGGTCTTTCATCTAGTTCTTAACTCACAAAAGTGTGAAGTCTCTGTCCACTGCTTGTAATAGCAGAATAAAAAAGTTCCTTTTAGTTTCACATGATCATCAACTCAAGGCAAAATTGTGTTGTGCAGAATTGACAAAGAAAACAAGGCTGTGAACAAAATGACTACAATCCATCCCAAATCCAGCTCTTCTTAATACTCCTTGAATATTCTTCCTTTAAAAAAAAACTTTTGCCAAAAATTTCTGTCATGGTTAAAAGATGCAAAATTTTAAAATTTCATCATTTCCTAGTGCTAAAATTTTGTCAAAGGCCAGAAGACTGCACAGTACTGTGCCAAAAATATTTTTTTCTGCAGTGGGATGAAATAGTTTCTGGAATGTCATATGCAAGTGACCTTCATAGTTTGTCTTCCTCATTGGAGCAAAGTAAAATTGATGTTATCTCTCTCTTGTAATCAATGACAACATAATCGAAATGAGGAGTAGCTTCTTCATCACCTTATAGATACTGTAGGTTTTTTCAAAAATGTCAATAGTCTTTTATATAAATAGACATAGAATTTAATTGAAATGTGCATTTAGATGAACTTTTGTTAGCGTAAAATCATAAAAAAAAGTTTCTTAGTCATCTTGGGAATCTGGGAAGTGGAGTTGAGGATGATGAAAATACACTATTCTCTTTGTGACAAAAATTCTTCAGTTCATTACTACAAAGCTGGCACTGAATTCAGAAAACGTTTCCACTTCAATCAGTTAATGTAATATTCTCTTATACCTAAAGACTACTTTCAGGCAAAATGTTGGCCCTTAAATCTTTAGGGCAGATTATATGGTACCTGGATAATAAAATTGTGTATGTCAGAATTGTTTTATAGATATTTCATAATTTACAATATGAAAATGAAAATCCTGAAATTCTTATTCCAAAGCTATATTTTTCTCTTTCAATATAATAATATTGTCTATAACATTTTCAACTGTTATAGATAATTGATATATGTAATTTATTTATTGCACAGATACGAGTATTTTTTTTTGCAGTTAGAACAATTTGGTGCTGTTATGGTCAAATAAACATTTTTTTCTTTTGCAGCTGTGATGTTCTGAATCATAGAGTAAAAGGGCAGTGAACAAAGAAAGATAAATTTCCAGTTGGCTTCATTGCCATCTTTCTTTATCAGGGTACCTATAAATATACAAGCTTCATAGAAAATGGTTCAGGATGTGAAACTCAATGTTAGGTAGCCTATGACACACGTACCGAAAATAGACAAACCATTCTACAAAGTGCCAAAAGAAATCTCAAAAGAGAGGCATGTGAATAAAATTCCAGCCATGTGTTTTAAGTACCAAACACATGACAAGTACTTAATAGAAAATTCCTTTAAGATCTCCACCTCTGATGAATACAAAATGATAAATGATAAATATAAATACAATGATAGATACAATGATAAACCCAGAAAAAGCCAAATAACTTGTGAAGTGCTTAGGAACTTCTACAGAAGAAAGTGCCATCAAAGATTTTTTACAGATCATTTTTCCTTTAAAGAGAGCTTCTTGCCAAGATAGAGGGGGAAGTGCCTCAAAATCCTTTGTAAAAATTGATCACAATCTCTTTTTTTAAGAAAATATTGTCCCAGTATGTCATGTGTCTGGCTCTAAGGGGACAGTTTCTAATACTGACACAAGATTTAACCAATGAAAAGAGTGGGTTCGCCTTTGCCAATACACCTTTAAGGTCAGGGAGGGTCGGCAGTCGCTCTCTTTGTCTTCTGACCTGCGGGGGAGGCGGCGGCGGGCCGGGTGCGGGCGGGCCCGCTCGGCCCGGCCGGGATTCTCCGCTCCTGGAGGGGCGGGAGCGGCTGCCGAGCCCTCACCGAGGAACCCACCGGGACCCGTCCCGGGAGGGGCAAAGGAGCCGGCAGAGCCTGCAGATCCTTTGTTCCAGTCAAAGCACCAAACCACGCCAACCGGAGGCTGTGTCGGCATCGGGAGCGGCTGTGCATGGGGACAGCACCTGTATGGGCACCAAAGGAGCTGAGCATGGGGACAGCACCTGTAGGGGACACCAAAGGAGCTGAGCATGGGGACAGCACCTGTATGGGCACCAAAGGAGCTGAGCATGGAGACAGCACCTGTATGGGCACCAAAGGAGCTGTGCATGGGGACAGCACCTGTATGGGCACCAAAGGAGCTGAGCATGGAGACAGCACCTGTATGGACACCAAAGGAGCTGAGCATGGGGACAGCACCTGTATGGGCACCAAAGGAGCTGAGCATGGGGACAGCACCTGGATGGGCACCAAAGGAGCTGTGCATGGGCACCAGCACCTGGATGGGCACCAAAGGAGCTGTGCATGGGCACCAGCACCTGTGGCTCCCGTGGTTTGTGCTAAAGGCGGCCCCGAAGCCAGGAGCAGCCCTGACCCCTGTTCCAGACTGAGAGCAGCTGGCACAGCTCACATGGAGTCGGCAAAAAAGCACGTGGCCAACAGAAAGACGGAGAGAGAGCTTGTTTCTAATACAAGACTTGGACGAAATTGACTTTTTTTCAGCGTTACAAGACTTTGTACTCAAAGTACACTAATTCTCTCTTAGGCTAAGAAGGAGTAAAAGAGGAGGTGAAACTTTGTAAGAACAACCACATGAAATTGAATTCGGTAAGAAAAGAGTTAGATTTTAGATTGATGGGATTTTGAAAAGTTTGTCTTAAGCTTAGGCTGTAAAATTCTTTTGCGAAGCTATGTTAAAGAAATACTTGATATATCAGACTTTGGGTTTTCCCCAGTAAGTTCATGGAATGCTTTGGGGGGGTGGTAGCGTTCTATCCACAATCATGAGCAGAGGCACCAGTGTTAGAAGTTTGATGAGAAACCTTGGCCCTGGGGATAAAAGGGGAAGACCTCTGTTCCCAGGGATGGTGAAAGGATGCTAGAATGGCTCATCCTTAAAATAGCACCCAATAAGCTGACATGGACCAAAAGCACAGTTGTGAAGAAAAACTGTGAAAGATGGGAAAGACTTCACAAAGGCAGATCTCGGGCACCTACGGTTTGTGAGAAATGAAGCCACAAGAGTTCTTTTCTTGTGGGGAGTTTTCCATAGCTTTAGCAAAGAATACTTTTCTCTCTAAATGAACTAGAGAAAGACTATTTGTAGAGGTGAAGAACTGACTAAGATTTTTCTGAGTTGTTGTTCTGTACATCGTTGGAAAGAGAAAAAGGTGTGGGGGAGGGAAGAAAAAGGGTGTTCTAATTTCTGATTATTTTTTTTGTTGTCCTGTTAATAAAGTTTTTCTTTGTATCCTCTCAAGTTTAAGTCTGCTTTGTTATTTTCTCCTATTCCTATCTCACAACAGAGAACAGACCCACCACATATTTTGGCAAGCCAGGCAGAAGGAGTCTAAAATTTGCAAACCTAAATTGCCTATACAAAATTAATATTTCTGCTTAGTTTCAAACTAAAACTGCAACACAGTATTATGAGGAAAATTTTTATTTCCAGTACAGAAGTCTTTTAACTGTGAATTATTTACTTGTGAATTCTTGTGTAGAAGCAATTTATTTAGTTTAGATCTGTAGCTTAAAAGACTATTCTACATATTTTTGATCTACTCAGAAGAAACGAGCTCAAGTATTTAAAAATCAGTACTGTTCCTTAAAAAGATTTTTGTCCTCTTATTTTATTGCTTTCCCAAAAAAAGTAATTACATTTATTGAAACTTATGTCCAAGCAATATTTTCCATTTTGATCATAAGATATTTTTATTGCCTTATTTTGTATAGCTTGTAATGGATAACAACCATGTGATACAGAATGCACTCAGATAATCTCTAATTGCCAGCTGTGTTTGGATAATGTTTTAATAGCACAGACAGGTATGGAAGATTATGCAGAATAGTACTATCACAAAAACATGGCTGTATTCCCTGAGCAGTGAGGTATCAAGAATATATCATTAAAACACACATGGATGCATTCAAAAGCTGTTCAAAGTTAATAACTCCTGCTCAGCAGCAAACAGAGAATGTAGTTGTCCTCAAGTCATTTATAAGGGTTTAGTGGAAAGTTCATAGTTGTCTCCAAACAGTCTTGCACTGTAAGGACAAGGAAATATTTCCACGACAAACTGTTTTGTCCTAGATCACACCTCTGCACAGCTCCACAAGCACTTTGTAGATGAAGATGCAGACGAAGATGCTTGTTCACAGCTGAGGTGATCATTGTCTCTCTGTGTGTCCATCTCTATGTGCATTTGTGCAGACAAGAAATCTTCTAAGACAAATTTTCTGAGAAGCTAATCAATAACTTTGATTTTAAATCATATTTTTGTAGATAAAAAGTCAAGTATTTCCAAAACAGGTTTTCATGCATATGTCCTCATTTCACACAGTACAATTAAATCGGTATGAACTATTACCTTTATTTAGGATCAATATTTTTACTCCCTTCTTTCCAGAAACTACTGAATAATTCACAAATAATATATTTAAAAAATCAGTGCAGTCAAGAACTCCCAAAAGTTAATCGTTATTGCAAATTATGTTGCATAACAAAAACATATTGCAAATTATTAATGGCAGCCTGTCCAGATCTCTCCGCAGAGCCTTCCTACTCTCCAGGAGAGCAATGCTGTCCAACTTAGTGTCCTCTGCAAACTTAGTGAGGATGTACTCCATCCCCTCATCCAAATAATTGATAAAGTTATTAAACAGCATTGACCTCAGTACTGAGCCTTGGGGACCCCACTAATGACTGGTTACCAACTGCATGTGTCACCTCTCACCAGCACTCTCAGGGCCCAGCCCTTACAGCAAAGAGTGCATCAACCAGCAAGTGGGCTGCAAGTTTTTCCAGGAGAGTGCTGTGGGAACAGTATCAAAGGCTTTACTGAAGTCCAGGTGGACTAAATTCATAACATTTCCCTCATCCACTAGAAAAATTACCTGGTCATAAAAGGAAATCAGGTTGGTTTAAAAAAAAAAATGATGGTTAAGCAGCACCTGCTTTTCCTAAACCCATACTGGCTGTGCCTGATCCCCTGATTGTCCTGAAAATATAAGGTATGTGAAATTCAAGAAATTTCCATTACTAGCAGATTCCTCATAGATGCATCAGAGTTATTTTAATGACTCCCATCCATGAGTCTTAACACTTTACTAAGCACAAAAGCATAGGTCCCTGAAGTACCAAGAAGTTATTCTGAGAGCAGTCAAGCTAGACTTTCTTTCACACATTATTATTATGCATTTGCGAGCAGTCTTTTCTCACAAATATTGTAGTTCACTCCAAGATTTATAGTGGGAAACACACAAATATTAAACCAGAATTTGCCCTGAAAATACACTTGACCACAAACTCAGGCCCCTGCTGCCCTGACCAGTACTGTGGTTCAGAATGCTTCCTTTGATCCAGTGTGTGTGTTCCAGCCCTGGCTAGTGGCCTAGCAGACTCTCCTGGGACTCAACCTTCCTCAGTGATGGACACACATGGATGTGTTCCCACTAAGGTGTTAGCATTTTCATTATTTGTCACTTTCTCACTCACATGGGTGGCCCCAGTTGCCAATAGCTTCACTGGTCATGTAGTGCCAGATCAGCCTCTTTTATTTTGTCTATATCTAAAGGCAATTAGTGTTCTTTTGGGTGGATGCAGCTAAGGATTCATTTTCTCTCAGTGGTGCATCTGAATAGGTGTCAGCCTGTGACACACATAAACATGTTCATTACTGAGTAGATGAGTGGCTGTAATCTGCACTTCTTAAAGCTGTTGGTCATTATGGCTTAAAAGGAACTGAGCAATTTTAACCATATCAGCAGTATCAAGTATGTTTTCAGAAAGGAAGTTGAATGCTGTTTTACAAAACACTATTTCCAGCAATGTCCAGAGAATTTCCAAGGAAAGTACACAGGGCTTGTACTTTTGCACTTTGATTTTTCATGTTCTGCATAGGACATCAGCCTTTCCACTCACCCAAGAAGCAAAAAACATACCTTTTCTTAGTGCTACCAGTAAATAATTTTCATTCAGTTCCTAGAGTATAGTATAGCTGGTAATTTTATTAGAATATATTGATCATGAAAAATTTTAGTTGTGGGATACAATCTCTGCAGAAATGGCTTCTTTCTTCCTATCACCTTCCTCCGGGAAAAAAAGAAAAAAATGTAAAAAAACTCATCTATTTAAAACACAACCTTTCCAACTTAGGGAAGTAGGAAAACTCACACACTGCATTTATACTCTCAAATGGATTTTACTAAACCTTTCACTTTCAGGAACATAATTCCATTCTGCAAATATTTTTTGTAGAAAAGGGGAAAGAAACCTTATGGCAATATAAAATTCAGATTTTCCTTCATGGATTTTGTCTGAAAGCAGATTAATAGTATGCAATTTGAAAACTTTGTCTTTACAGGTAAGACACTGCATTATCTAGTTAATATACATAATTAACAGAAGGAAAGAAAATTGGAATGGAGGAAATTCTTTGTTTGAAAGGGAGATGTATTAAACTGTATTAGCTGCATTGCTCTTGCTCTTAAGGAAATCTTGAGAAAGGTATCACCATTAATTCAGGCTTTTGCTTAATTGAATATATTTTCAAAATATGAAAAGCATAAAAAACCTCCTGCTTTAAGTCATATTCATATTTGCATTCTTTCAAAGATTTTCCACTATAAAAACTATCCATCTAAGTAATTAAAAAACAAATAGACTGGATTTAAACTAATTTAAAAGAAAACATTTTCTACAAAAGAAAACTTGAAAGGGGAAAAAAAAGAGAACATACTTATTGCTATTCTCTCTGTATGTAAAGTAACATAACTTCTGAAATCTCATTCTGTTGGACAAAATTAATTAAATGAAAAACTCTTAATAGCATGCTGACAAATGATAATACCACCCTGCAATGCATGAGCCCTTGTCTTTTATAGCTTTAGATTTCTTGATTTAATCAACTATGATTGTTGTATTTTTTTAAAGAAACATTATAAATTTATGTCTGAAGAGATCTGTGGATTTATTTGGAATAAAACAGTGAATAACTTTATCTTATTTCAAAATCGACCTTATGAAACTGCTTTTCTTTTTTTCTGTCATTTTGTTTACTCACTGTTTCTCAAAATCAGATTTCAGTTTTTCTAAGTCATGAGCTGAACCTATAAATATTTCTGAATGTTGGATCAATGAAAATCTTTTTATTTTCTGCCAGATGCCCACTGATATTTAGAAAGGCTTTAAATTTTTTTCTGTATTTCCTTAGTTCATTGATTTTTAAATGCAGAAGTTTTTAATTATCAGCTTTAGTGTAGTTTTGTTAAAAATAATATCACTTTCATCTGTAAGCCATTATTTTATTTATTTTCTGTTTGGAAGGTATCTCTCTTAATGGAACATGAAAGTCCTTGTTTAGAAATGAAAACTTAGGTTTTCTTTGAAAAAAAAACCCAAAAACCAACCAACCAAACAAAATCACAACCAACCAACAACAACCATCCAAAATAACCCCAAACCCAACAAAATGAAACCAAACATAAAAAACTCAGTGTTATCAAAAGTGAAAAAGGAAAATTTTTAAGAAGGATAGCAAAATACTAGGCATCAATGAAAATAAAGGGGAAAAATACTCCTTTTGGGGTCCCACTCATCCAGGGCGGTGTAGTTTCCTCGCAGTCTGTAATATCGTGCTGATAACTTTTTGGGTTCTTTTTTTTTTCCTGTTTATAAAGTTCCTCTCTTGTAGTAATTTTCCCCTCCCTAATCTCAAATCAGAAATGCTTCTAGCTCTATGGAATGTGTAAGAGCTTCAATCTTCTCTCTTATCAGCTGACTGTATCATAGCCTGGAACTTAGGAAACTACTTTTAAGATAATAAGAGACTAAGAGAATATGCTGCTTGCTCTGACGCATTCTGAGTAGTCTGGTAATGTGACCTCTTATCTTGGAAGCATTCAAAGAGAAAATGAGAGAACAGATTTCAGTAACAGAAGGCTCTGGTAAAAATGAGACCTTTCTCTTAAGGCATGAGGTCTTGAGGACATAGTATGAAAATGTTTTCTGTTAGAACTAGGCTTGGAGTAAAATGAAACTGAGTATCATGCAGAGACAGCAGTCAGAGTGCCCAAGCATAGGAGCCAATCCCTTGCTCACAGCCTTATCTGACTCACACTAATCACTTGCCACCTGGTTGTATTGGAACGCTGCAGCAGAAGAGCACAATTCCGTGCTGCTGGCTGCAGAGGGACAGCTGAACAGTATGTGCCCATTAGAGGGGAGACAGAACTGATTGCTTATTCAAAAGAGAGGAGAAAAGCACTAGAATCTTGCAGTCACATTTCCGTATGTAAGCATTAATATTTGTGACCCAGTCTGGAAATCCGATTCTGCAAATGTATGTTATGATGAATTAGGTTTGAGATTGCAATGAAATAATTGCTATCAGGGAAAGCTAATGTGTATAGGAGAGATCAAGCCATAATTTCTTGCTTTGTGGCAGAATCAAGACTGGAAATCTGTAACATATCTACAGACAATGTAGAAAATATATATGGAAACTATAGATTTTTTTTTTTTAAAGTTTACCTTAAGGTAAACATCTCTGGTGACATAAAAAACATAGCAGAATCTATGGATTGCTATGAACTATTGTGGACCTGACTCTGTTATGATTAAACTGTGTAATAAAATTATGATCTTTAAAAAAAAAATACCACTTATTAAAATTAGACTATAAATTAAGGCTAGAAGCCAGAATAAAATTTGGAGTTAGGAGACAAGATCTTGGCTGGTGCCAAGAAGTCTGTCTATGGTTTGGTTCCTCAGGAAACAAGCTCATGGAGTTGCTGGGTCTCTGTTCATTTATCTGTGGGGTGATCATTAGCAGAAGAAAACAGATCTTGAAATATGAAGGTTTTGTTAGTTTTTTGAAAATTACTGGGCCATTTAGTACATGCATAGTTTGGAAACAGGCATAAAATTGTCACTCTCTCACTCGGTAATTAGGGAGCAGGAGAAGAAATTGGCATTACTCAAGGAATGACATAGGAGAGATGCCAATTAAAGACTGAGAGAGGGAACCAAATTAAGAATTGTATGGAAGTGTCTTAATGGACTTAAAACAGCAGAATGTAAAAGTCTGTAGGAAGTAGGCTTTCTTAGTCCTAATTAAGAAACAACTTCTCTAAAAAAATATTTTGTTGCAGATGTCAAATAATCTTAAATTCCTTTGAGTTCATTGTTTTCAATAGTGGGTTGTAACATACAGTACTAATTTTGCCAACAAGTACTGTGAGATAACATGCTACTTGCTTGCACTTTGCATTTTATAAATGCACCCTGCGATGTTCCTTGAACCATACTTGGGGGGCAGAGAGGGAAATTAAAGGAGGTATTGTCCTTCAGGAATTTTGATATTTGGATAAATCCACTAATTCTTAATATATGGAGTTAAAAACAAATGTAATTTGTGGTATCCCACACATGCAATAATCAAAATAGATTATTTGATACTGGATTGCATGGCACCTAGCTAGCACACTGTGACTGGTGAAAAAAGGAAATATCATACCTGTATCAATTGCCTGTCCTTAAAAAATTATATAAAACACAGTACATATATTCTGTGAACTCAAAGTATTTTATCTGAAGTGGTCTTTCTTTTTGCACTAAAATATGATTCGTACAGAGACCATGCAAGTAACTTATTTTATTATGTGTTAAATGCTCTTAGGAAGTGTTGTTGATAATTATTTTTATATGAAACACTAACAATAACTTTTATTGTGTTTAATTTTTAATTTAGAGGGTTTGATTCTTGGTCTTATAATATGACTTTTGAAAAGATGTATTTGAGGTCATTTCTCCAGATCCATGTTTTAACCTTTTTGTGAGAGTCTGCTTCATAACAAGGATCTATGTTTGGTGAAAACAACACAAAAACTTAAATGATGAAGCTTTCTCCTATTGCTGATTTGGATCTGGTGTCATAGATAAAGTGCTGGTTTAATTTGGGCCAAATATGTTTCTCTGTCTTATCCATATGGAGTTGTCTAAAGCTTTTTATTTTCAAGTTTGCCATTGAGAGTCTACTACTGTGAATAGAATTTATAGCATCTTCATATAGTTATGACTGCTTAGAATAGCTATAAAAATATTGCATGTATTCCTAAATTTTTTTTAATATGTTATCCTTTTCTATCAGTTAAAGATATGATCTTGATTCCTTCTTCTCTATTCCTCTTTCTTCTTCAGTAATGCAATCTGTAAAGAATATATCAGAAAGGAAATTGCTCCTAAGAGGACTCTAATAAACATGTCATCTGCTCTATATGGAAACTTTTTATCTGGAGTTGAAACAAAATATTAGCATAAGGGAAAATCTGAACACATCTTTGGTATTTTTAACTTTTAATTTTGGTAGGAAAAACATTTCATATTGTTGTTTAAACTTTTTTTTTATCAAGATAAAAAAGAAATCTATCAGCATTTCCTGTTAAAAATGTGTTGGTTGCCAGAAGTTTTTGAGAGACCTGTTCTGTATATATGTACAATCAGGACATTTGTACTTTGCATATTTTTGGCCATGAATTATAATAGGTCAAAAGAAGATCATACCATTTTTACACTTAATTGCTTCCAAGCATATTAAACTGGTCTTAAACTGTGAAATGAGAGGTGTCTTGCTTCAGTGCTACTACATTTTTTATGACTCTTGTCCCTTTAAGGAACTTATTTAAAAGCTACATTTTAAAAGATTCATGCTGGGACATTATACCTATGAAATGCCACCTACTTACTATTTTCTGACTGTGTGACAGGTTAAACCTGCTGAAAAAGTGACTTTCGGCAGATGACAGAGTGCAGGGAAAAAATAACCAACCAATATCACATATGCAGTGACACAATACATTCAATATAAAAACTTCCACTTCCTAGAGAAAGAAAAGTTGGTGAAGCAAAGTCTGAGGAGAGACAGTAGAAGATGACAAATGAGGTTAAGTCTGACAGGTTTTTGAAAAAAAAAAAAAAGGCTTCAGAAGTAGGCAAGAATAAAAATAAAACAATAAGTAATAAAAAAAGAACACATAACAAAACATCTAATCACTGAAATCAGAATCTGGTCAGAAGGAGTCAGGGATAGTAAAATGGATCACAGACTGTAGTAAATAAATTAGTCTGGGAGTACTGGTCTCCTGGGATTGTCTTTTGGTGCCTAGTAAGTTTTTTTTTTTTAATTAGACACACTTAATGCTGGTCCTACTCTCTAATATTTTCATTAAGAAAATACCACATTAACTAAGGAAAGGTATGAATAGCCTTTTGCAATATTTTGTTTTCACTTGATTACCTTCTGTTAACCACATGCATTCGGTCTCTTACCACTGACAGAAATCTAGACTGATTCATATGGGATTGTTAGGTATAGATGCATTTTCTATTTTCATCTGTAGTTCATATATGCTTCAGCTTTTTAAATGTCTTTGTCATTAGACCTATCCATAAAACAACTGAATGTTATACTAACTTTTGAGGTTTCAAAATGTATTACCTTAATGCCTTGAAATGAAACAAAATCTTCCCAAATAATTTTCCGTGTACTGTGTCAGAAGCTTTCACTAGAAATGGTGAATTTTGGTGCTTCTTCCTCCTCGTCTGCTCACTTCTTTCTGACATTTTGCATGAATCCCCAGCTTGGACTAAAGAAAACTTTGTGAGAAAACACTGTTAAAATAGCAGTACTTTTGTAGAATGATTCTGCTCTGATAAAGCACTCATCACTCTCATAAATAGTGTTCCATCCTCCCCTCATTGTCAGAGTCAGCAATAGAGTTGACAGTTCCCCTACATGTCTAAGGGCTCCTGACTTACCATGCATATTTCTTCTTGCTTCTTCTCTAACCCTTGTTAGAAGCTTCCTGTCAAATATTTGGATATCCTTTAATCCCAGTCCCCATTTTTTTGATGAAGTTAGTGTTCATGTAGAAGTTAGGTCAATCAAAAATCCACTGATGATTTATTCACCTTGGTAAAAATAAAATGGATATGAGTTAATTTTAAAAGTGGATTGGATTTTGGATAAGGAACTCAGCTTAACTTAGAATCTTAGGGGTTTTTTGGATCTGAAGATGGACTTGTTGTTTTTATATTTTATTTTATTTTTTGCTGTGATACATTAATACGGGAACAGAATTTTTTTCCTTGACCTGAGGTTATCTATCTGTAACGCATCTACAAATGCAGTTTTATGATCTGGTTTGTGTGATCCTAGGATGCAGGATCATATGCAGATCGTATATTTTTTGCACTTTGTCAGACACTATGTCTTTTTTTGGTGTATCCTCTTATCTTGAGCACTGAAATTCCACCAAACATATTTCTGCATCTGTAAATTGTGACCTCAGGAATGTTTTGACAGGCTTGGTTCCCTTTGGTTTCCTTCATACCTTGATGCAGACCAAGCTGCATATGAGGAACTTTTCTGCCGTTGATGTCTGTGGAGCACACATCATGCAATATATTTACTCCCATTATAAAAAATGGAAGTTCCCCACACTGGCTGTGATATATGATAAAAGCTTCAAGACTTAAGGCAGTGTAGTAAGATTCTAGGAAAAGAAAAAAATTTCCTATGCCTTACTGTAGAAATGGGGTGTGATTCATTAAGTCCCTGCAGCACACATCCAAGGTTTGAGGGTATTTGGAAAAGTATCACTCCATAATTGCCTTGTGTTTAGCTTTTTCTTCAGATATGTGTTTTCATCCACTCTTGTAGATATGATACTGGTCTAGAGACATCTTTGGTCTCACTGTAGTTAGTCCCACTCCTCCTATTGATATGAGCAGAAGAACATGACAAACGTTTTGTATTTTGAATGCAGTCATTTACATTTTCCGGTAACATGTTGATAGCCTTTTACAAAAATGTTCCCAGATCGTGTTGCTTTCTTCCTTCTCAAGTTCCCACATATATTCCTTTGCAGGCACAATGGGGTGAATTATATGTGTTGTTCCCATCTATGACAGTGGTGAGATGCATGAAATTCTATTTATTTATTTTATTTATTATAGCTAAATCAGAGATGTGAAAGTCAGTCCACAATACCTTTGCTTATTATTTAGTTATGTCCTCTCTCTTGCATGATCAGCTCTCCACTCCTCTTATTTACCTCCTGCTACTCACTTAAAAATGACTGCCAGATTTTAATTGATTCTTTTTTTACATTAAGCATGACATTTATTCATGTATTCTCTACTCCCATCATTGCTCCTGAGAGTTGGAGCTAGTTCTTAGTGGTTTTCAACGTGGTGGAATTGTCCCTAAAGAATGTGTTTTGTACTTCACACACTATAATTTTTCACTAATTTAACTCCTATGTTCTCCACACCTTTGCATCTATTTGCAATTTCTTTACTCCAGGAAAAAAGAAAAACAACACAGACTACAATTTTTCTCAGAAGGGAAAGCTGTGCAGATAATTGATAGTCTTGTGGCACATATTTTCCTACAAAAAAGTAATTAAAAAATTTAAATCTTCCTTATGATAACAAATAAGTTATTTCCTTTATATTGATGTATGTAGTTATTTTTACTTTTAAATTGTTACTTAAATAACATATATAAAAATTATTATAATTTTTAAAAAATGTTCTTATTTTTATCTTGTCCATTAAATGACACTTTTCTGACATTTGCTTGTAGACAGCAGTAACACTAGCCACTTACTTAATATATGACATTACAACTCTCTTAAGTAGGAAAAAAAATGTGCGACTCTGTAGAAAAATGCCGGTAATGAGAGCTCATCCAGTCTAGAAAAATACAGATATTACAGTGTCAGAAATAATTCAGATAAGAGCCACATGAAAAGCTCTGCTTGCTAAAACCAGCAGTCTTTGAAAGACAACCTGGAATAGTTCACAAATCTGAAATGTAAAAAGTCTGCAAATAGGAGATTAAAATCCAGTGTATACTGGGAAATACAGAAAAATAGTTTGACAATGTAGTCCCTCTGTAAAAAACCACTAAGATTTAACAACCCCAAAATGAATAAGAAGTAGCATTAAGGGCTAGAAAGCAGAATACAAAATTAAATACTAAAACTCACACTATATTTATAAACAAAGAAACTCTGATTTACTGTTTTTTCATTTTGCAGCTGCTTTTACTTTCTTTAACTTCAATAGAAACACCCTTCTGCCTTTCAATATTGGCAAATTTATTTTATTAATCTTTTAATATAAGTGTTCTTTGTATGGGTTAGCTAGTTAATTGCCAGGTTAAGTATTCTTCTATGGATGATTCCTGTTACTTCAGAATCAATACAATACTGTGTGCAAATATTTTTCATAATAGCCTTTAAAACAGCATAGTTATATAAAGAATTCTGCACTATATTTTTGAAAATATATTTGTGCAAGTTAAATAGAATGAGTTGAATGCCCAGATGAAGACTGAATATAGCAAAAATATTAAAAACTGGAATAATCAAGATCCCTGTGCTCTATGCCTGAAAGAAATATTGTTAAATTAGCATTATAACTAGTGAAGGTTTTCCTCTAAAATATAAAATTTGAAACAGAGTAAAAAGCCAACCTGAGTATGTTTATCTCAACTTAAGGTTATGGCTGGCAGGATGGAACCATACAAATGCAAATGAAATTGATCTATATGGTAATGCTAGACTTAATGCTACATTAATTCAATAATAAAGTGTCTTATCTGATTTTGTTCATGTTTGACACTCATTTAGTAGAACTAACTATTCTGCAAATAAATGTTTTGCATTAAAAATCTTAATTTATATTTATCCTTTATCTGATTCTTCTGTAGGTCTGGACATTACACTACTCCATAGTGCAGATATGTGCTAGAGAAATCAATTTATGAAATCTTGGAACCTAATGCTAAATGTGGATTTTATAGATAAATATTATACTTTTCTTAAAAGGAAAATTACATATTTTGTAGATAAACTCCTGACTTGTATCAAGGGGAAGGGCCTAGTTTCATAGCCAACATTTGGTTTTCCTGATTTTTCAAATCTATTAGTTCTGTAGATATATCAGAGGACATATTACATCAAATACTATTTTTATTACAGCAGTCAGAACTGAAATAGTTATTGAAAAAAAGCCAACATATTTTCTTATGGCCAATGTAGAGGACTGTGTCTCAGGATTTTGCTCCAGCCTGGAAGAATAATTCCTAGAAGCTGTATGTTCCAATTCCTATTTGAGGGCCAGAATCATCTGCTTATTCTTCTTCTGCTTTCAAATTTTCAATAAAGAAGTTGGAATTTATTTCCCATTGGGAGTTTACATCATAATTATAGATAACACTTTAAAAAAAACCCCAACACAATCTCATCCCCTTTGTTTTGTATCATTTACCATTGAATTTATTACAATGTCCTGCTACAATATGCAGTAACATTTTGAATTTAATGGATATTTAGCATAATATTTCTTTTTGAAGTTGCTTAAGGATTGTCTCTAGTCTCTGGGTGATGAAGAAATGCTGTCATCACAAAAAGCAATTAATCTCATTTTTCGTAAACATTTCCTTTAAATGAAAGAATAGTCAAGCTTACAGGAACATCACCTTTCTTCAGCTGACATGTATATTCATTATGAGCAGATTCATTTGTAAATTGGAGTACAGTAGTATTTTATGCCAAAGTCATGTTACAAGGCTTAGTTAATTAATTAATTATTACAAAGCACTTTGAGAACCCTGGAGAGAAGACATTATAAAAGTAGGTGATGTTATTTTAGTAATTTTCCATTTAGCTGAGTGGAATGAATTACCTTGGAGCCCTCAGGGTTCTGGGCCTGATTAAGGACTGTTGACTGCATTACAGAAAGAACAGTTTCCACTTCCTTTCTGCTTGGCAACCTCCCAGTTTCTAGTTGGCAGCTAGTAAAAAAGAGGACTCTGTAGATTTTTATGTATGAGTTTTGAAATGCTAGAAAAGGTTTTAGAAGAGCAGACATTAGCTAATTTCATGTAATCAGAATACCTGGGAAGTTGCTATGGAGAGAAAAAGCTGTTGGAGTTTTAATGAAAACAGAGAGAACTGCAGCAAAACAGTCTCTTGGTGGAAAACATTGAATTTCTGGAAGGGGTTCGTGACAACAAGAAAAAAGTTAATGCAATGCGTGTTTCTTTAAAAAGAGCAGGCAGGGAAATTGTGACCAGTAAGCCTCACCTCTGTCCCTAGACAGATTTTTGAGTAATGGAATCAATCTATTTCTTTAGATGTAAAAGAAATCAGGAGCAGTTAATATGAATTTTTCAAGGATGATGCTTATTCAGTCTTCTCGCTTTCTGCAAAGAAATTGCTGTCTTTATGGATGACAACAGAGTGGTGACTGTGACAATCCTGCATGCTGGTAGATCTTGTGACACCATTTCTCACTGTGTATTCTTAGTTGGGAGTTGAGGTTTTGACCAGAATACTGGTGATAAAAAATTGGATAGACTGCTAAGCTCAAAGGGTGTGAACCAATGAGCTGGTGTCCTGCTGGTAACTGTAATAGTATCAGGGGACACTGAAATCCATTTTGTCCATTATTTTCATCAGTGATGTGGACAATGACAGAGAGCACCCATAGGAAATCTGCAGAAACAATGAAGCAAAATAACTAATCGACCCTATGAAAGAATAATCTGCAGTTCTGAGGGACCTTGATAAACTTGATTAAGCAAGCATAAAACTTATGAAACCTTTCAAGAACAAAACTGTATGCTGTACTGGAGTCCACATTTCAAACCACACACTGGACTTCCTTTCGGAGAAACAGCAATATGGTTTTCCACCTCTACCCTGTGCTAATAAGGTTACATCTGGGATACTTGTGTCCATTTCTGGAGGAGTGTTAAGGAACTGCAGTGAATCCAAAAGATTGATACTGTGCTGGTAAGGGGCCTTGAGCAGAGGACCTGTAGGAGGGCTTATTTCTTTTGAATAAGAGATGGTAAGTAAATAAGTGATGGTCTAAAAGCAGCATCCAACTGCTTAAAAGCACTTAAAGAGCTACATACTTTCTGGGATAAACTTTTGAGAGTGGTAGAAGATAAAGTAAGGGGCAATAACAGTATGTCATTGCCTCTTAATAAAGTCTTTCACTATGAAATACTGGTGAACATCCAATCTAAAGGATCAAACCAGAGTTGGTCTAAAGTAATCATCTTAAAACATATATAGTGTAGATGTAGTACCTCCAATGCCCACTCTTTGTCTTTGCACATTCACTCTTACCAAATATTTTTTTCTAATATAGCTGAAGTGCAAATCATGCTCAGTCTATCTAGATTTCATCTTAGCTGTACAAATCACATCTTACCACCCTTATCACAACTTCTGCATTGTTACGCCACTGTAGCCTTTTTTACAGCTGAATATCCAGCACTGAGGACAGAATTGACTCAGGAGAAGGCATGAAGAAGAATGAGAAGCATGATACTGCAGCATGGGTGGTTAGATGCACAGCTCTGTCCACCTCCAAGATCTTCACAAGGTAATACTAAAAACCTGTCCTCTTCCCACTCCTATGTTTCTGTGTTTTTGTAAAAACAGTTTCTACACCAAGGAAGATTCCCCACCTATGTCAACGAATTGTAATCTTTGCAGGCATGGATTTCCCTCTGGGAGTGGACTGAAAAGCTGAATCTGTTTTCCTTGTTTTTCTGTTGCTGATCAGTGAGCTGTTAGATTTCAATATCCTTCTGACAGGTCTGACTCTGCATGAACTGAAATGGATCCTAGATGATTGATTTTGGAGAAAAGGCCCCAAGTGTTTTATTTAGATATGGCCCATTGCCTCCTTCACTAAAACTGCAGTTTGAAAAGCATCTAAATCCATGGTTCTAAGATTTTTAAAAGCTCATTCATGAATCAATGCCAAGTAAATTGAGAAAATGCAGCAAACAGCAATGAAAAAAGATAAATAATTAAAAAAAGGGAACACTTCAGAGTCTCCTTCAGAGATGCTCATTCCTTATGCTGAATGCTATAAGAAATATCAAATTAAATAAAAGTTATTGTTAAAGCCTCAAATGTGATGAAAACTCCTACAGTACTTTATCATTATGAAACCATGCAATTTTATCTCATTAAGTAGTCAGGGGAGTAAAAATGTCCAGTTAAAATTTTCCAGATCAAACCTACAATGAGGTGTTTCATAATATAAAAAGAAACCTAAAACCTACACCAATATTTCTCCCTTCCTACTTAAGTTATTTCTCCCTTCCTACTTAAGCAAAATCTGTTATGTATTTTGGATTTGTCAATTTGCAAGTCAAAATAAACTCTAGTCCAGTAGGAATACAAGAACTGAGAACTCCTTCTAAACTATTTGTATCCAGAAATTGATATATGATGATATGATATAATGACACCTGCACTTTTGCTCAGACTGATATGGACCCTTGACCTGTTTTTCTGAATTTCATATTGTTCTGTTTAGTATTTTTTTATATGTGAAGACATTAAATTTTTAAATCAGAATTATCAATACACATACTTTCTAATTAATGTAACCAATTTATTTTTTGTTTAAGAATTTTATGAGTACATATAGACATTAAAATATACACAAACAATATATGTATTACTTAAAACTTTTCTATGAGCAACTGTTAGCATGTTAGAAATGGGAAATAGGTTGCATATTTATTTCATCTAAAAAGCAGTCTTTATATTTTTTCTGTTTCCTGGGATTGTCTCTTCAAAAAGCTTCTAACAATTTGAGTAAAATTAATGAAAATTAATGATTATTTGATGAAAAATCTTCTAAGTAAATTGTCTTAATTTCTAATTTCTGCTTCAGTTTTGCATTTTTTACACAGTGGCAGTAAATTGTTGACTTCCCTGAAGTTCCTCTTTTACTCCTCACCTCACAGATTTTTTCACCATTATTCCCTGTGTAATCTCTATAGGTGTGTAGAGGAAAAGGGTCATTTCCTTTTGTATCTTTGGTTTAAGCCACATTGATACTGTGTTTTCAAAAAAATTTCCAGATAAGAAGGAATGGTTCTTTTATGAACTGTTGTCTCCAAGCAGGGCCTTTTAGCATTGCACTGTCAGAACAAAACAAAACAAAACAAATTAAAATCTCATTAAGAAAAAGAATCTGAGAATAAAGTTATTGTTAGTAGGCCCCATTATGAAAAATAAAAACATTCTTAAAGCAGGCCCATTCTTCATTTCTTTCATTTAAAAGCTTATTAATAAGAAAAGTTATTATTTTCATTCAGAATTTGTTTCTGAAGTTGATCAGCTCAGGGATGCAGTAAAGTACCTTTAACATGCAGTTTACAGAATCAAAAATCATGATAATATTTTTTTAATCTATTTGCTATGAAAATTATTTCATATTCACTTTAAAATCACTGAAGATGAACACTCCTTCCACTTCAAATACATGCTAGAAAATGCAGGAAATTTTTATACAAAATCCTGAATTGAATTGAATTGGATTGAATTGAAAAAGTAGCTTGAATTGAAATCTAAGAAATTAATATTAAAAATTCATATTTGAAATTCATTAAAAAATGCCTCATGAGTCTTATACCAGTAGTTTGGTTTTACAAAGTACATATTCCTCTCTTCTCCTTGATGATTTCAACCTTTTCTCACTTGCTTGTGCAAGGGAACCACAGTTAACCACAATCAGCAATTTCTAGGGAAAGCCATTACTTTCACCACAGCAAAGCAGTGGTAGCTGTAATATAATGATGTTCACTGCTATGATTCTCACATATTTTCTTTACACATTGAAGTTAGAATGTCAGTACATATTACTTCAGCACTTTACTCTGCATCCTGACAGGATTTTACTTGGAATAGCACTTCTATTTGAGACACAATAAAAAAGGCATTCCAATAAATTGAAAGCACTCTTAAACTTTTTGTAATAAGTGGACTGTATATTTGTTCTTCATGGTAATCTTGAAGAGCTTTACAATCAGCTGTCTTTTTGCAGCTGCCATCTGCATGTTCCGGAACTCATTCAGGATGTCATACATCTCTGAATAGAAAGCCTCATAAGGTCATTTTCTGCCTTAGAGCTTTACACTTAAAAGATTTGGCATATCTGCAGTTGCAAAATGCAAAGCATTTCACCCAGAATAAATTTCCTGTCAAATGACAATTTATATCCATGCTAAGCACAGCTTTTGTTTATGTGTCACACATCTGATTATGTGTAGATTAGCTGAACCCTAGAGAGGTGTCTTAACTTTTCCTAGCAGAGACCAGGTCTAGACAGTTTGGATCAAGAAAGCAGCTGGAAACCTGTGTGACAGAATATTTTTTTAAATTGACCCAGGAGCTGAATTTTATATATGTTTTCCTTACTTTATTGTCTCAAACTCTGAGACAGTGGTACAGATTTAGAATATTTTTATGTTAAATGAGAACTTTGGATGGAGCTGGGCTCACTAGGGATGCATTGTGTTTGGCTTTTAATCTTAATTTCTCTGAGAGTGTGCTACTTTTTCTGAGTAGATTTTATCATTAATTTTTATTTCTACAGTGGAGAGCTTTGGACCAGTACCAGACAATGAAGAAATATGGCATGAAAATCAAGGCATGCCTCAAAGATCTTTCCAGATGAGACCCTTAGGATAGCAGAAATATAGATGCACAAAGAAAATGAATCCAAGTCTCTGTGAAGAAAAACAGTGAAGTTCCTTCCTTAGTCATAAATATGTTTTATGTTAAAAGGCCACTTTATATAGAAATATATGTATTAGAAAATTAAAAGATAAAGCTATTAGTGCATAAGAAAAGCAGTTGTATTGGAATGCTTGACTGGAAGCACTCTGGAAACTTAAGTTTATTGAGTGTATCTGGGCATTTCTAAATATATATTACCTTATCCTTTGGTGGAAAGGAACAATTTCTGCATTTACCCAGCTTTCAACATCAAAATAATGTTTTTCAAATACAAAAAGTTTTAAAGATTGATATTTAATCTTTAAATATGAAATAAGAGAATTTTAAAAAAAGATCTTTATGTGCACAAAGTGAAAAGAATATGAACAAATGTGAAAAATATCACAAGGTTGCAGAGCTTACTGTTGTTTGCCATAAATATATGTAAAAAGACAAGCCATGTTCTGCACTTGGTTTTCAACTATGGCATAACAGAGAAGTGATTGTAAAAGCCATATGTGTAATATATTCATCCATTTGCTTAAACTAATAATGCCTACCACATACACATGAATCTAATTTCATGACTGAAGACTTATTCAGAGTCAAAGTTTTTGAAAGAAAATTATGACTTTTGAGTCACCAAAACTTTTACTGATTCCCAATTTTAAACCAAGACTGATTCCTGATTTCAAAGCAAACTGGGTTTTCATATTTTTGGAAGTAGACCTGGACGATCATAATACGAAGTATAAAGAAGAATACTAAGAAGTGAGGTTGCATTTGGTATGGGATACTTTCTCTTTATTTAACAAAAATATCTTCCACCAGTTTCTGAAAGAGGTATAATTAAGGAGCTGTAGGAAAAGTTTTTGTGATGTCTGCTTTCTGTGGGAGGCTAATATCACCATAGACCAGTGAGCCGTTGACAAAACCCATCTATAGTTTCTGTTTAGTACAACATCAACATAGTTTGCAAAGTTTTAAAATACAGCATAGCAAAATAAATCAATCAAGCATGCAGAGAAGGTAATTTTTCTTGTCAACAGTATATGGATTCAGGAAAGAGAGATGAAGACTTACAGTAGAGCATTAGCAAGTGGACTGGAGAGATAACACTGTTAGCTGAAAAAATAGGGACCTAAACAAATTTTATATATATATATATATATATATATATATATATATATATATGAATATATGATTATACCCCACTATTTTGGGGGTGGGAAGATAATTTTAATCCTGATAATTTTCTACATAATGCAATGAACAAAATATTCAAATTAAGTTTCCTGTCATCTATCTAACCACAGTTAGCTATTGAAATGTGTTCAAACATCTTAAACTATTGGGAAAGACTTATTAGAAAATAGCTAGAAAAAAAGAAACCTAATTTTAGTTTGTTTTTTTTTTTCCTGAATACAACAAAAGAAATACGGAAAGTAGCACACATAATTTCATGTTTTTAAGTCACTAATTTGTTTTCCATTGTCTTCAGTGATGCTCCCTCCTCATTGACCTGCTTTGAAAAGGAGTATTTGTAGGCTGAGCAATGTGTGAGAAAATAATGTCTTGCAGAACAAGGCTGGAGTTCTGGCCTTGCATACGAAGTGAGATTTTTGTCAATCTCCTTCCAAGATTTAAAAGACTACTTTTTTTCATTCAGAAAAAAAACGTAATTTATGTTCTTAAGTATAAAAAACCCAAAAACATTTGGATTGGATTCGCAAGGTTCTTCCAAATGAGCCTGTTTTTTCTTGTTTTTTCTTCTAAATGGTGCTAGTGGAAGCCTATCGAATGACATGGTGATTGGGGTGAATGTGTTTCATTTGCATCAACATTGTTCATGTCTGAAATAAAGCTTACTGAGCTGAGAAAGAAAATTTGTGTAGTACAAAATGCTTGATTTTCAATATTACTGATTTGGAAGGACATGGAACAAAGAAATAAAACTACATGAAACAAAAGATTCTTTATTTCCAGGGTTTTAGAATAATTGTCTAAATTTCCATTTCCCTTGTGGTTCACTGAATGGCACAGAAAGTAGATAAAAATAATAATGCACTTTTTAATACTATATAGAAGAATACTTCTCTTTCTGGCTGAATTCAGACTTAGTGTTTCTAATTCTAAGAAAAAAATGCAGGTAGAATTTACAGGCAAAACAGATTTTTTTTTTTTTTTTTTTTTTTTTAATTCTTAAAATCCTAAGTTTTTTCATCTCCTTTCATGGTTAATAGTTAGCTGACAGTCCTGCAAGTCGATGTGTCATTTCAAATTTATTGTCATGTATATTAATCTTTCTATGAAAATTAGTCAATTATTGCCTGCACTTTGCCAATAGCTTTGCTACAATTTAGTGATAGTCATCAGATTTCCAATCATACATTTTCCCTAACACAGGTTTGCTTGGGGTTGGTTGATAGCTACCTGAGCTCTACTTTTATGGGTTATGGGGATTTTCTTCAGTATGTAAAATAAAGATCTTGAGATGGAAATGTGGCTTTCTGTTTTAATTTACAGAAGTGAACTTCTATGAAATTATTCCAGTATTCCGGTTTCTACTGTGAATTTAAAGTTTAAGGTGCTTTAAAGTTATTGTTTTTCTTTCAATTTGTATATATTGTTTAATGTAGAATATATCTGTTCCAGTGTCTTTTCTGTGCTCTTGAAAGAAAATATGTTTTCAAATAATATTCTGATTTTTGAAAAGTACATATATGCTATTTTATAAGTGGCAAAATTATGTCAACTTATGTTGATCTGATAGCTGAAACCTTGTTTTGATAGATTTCTGTTATGTAATTATAATTGTATATTTATTTTGATTCTTCTAATTCTTTATTCCTTTTTAAATGAAATAGTTTATATTAGTGGTATTTGTAGACTTTTAGTGATGCCGAATTGGGATCAATACCTAGCATTCCCATATTCAGATATTCAATCTCGTCATTTAATAAAGTTGTTTACATTTGAGCAATTGTATCAAAATCTTAAAAGCCAGAACTACTTATATTTATTTAAGAAATTGGAAATGTTTTCACTGACTTTGGACTATATGTCTTCACTGTAGACTTGAATGTTGCTGGAGATCAGTTGACAGCTTGACCAAATACATATTATACTGTGTTTAAGACTAGTCGAACTTGACTTTGGTACTTATCAAAAAGGGTAGGTTTAAGACAGGTATTTGTTACATTTCTGTGGTTTCTCTGGATTGTATGACACACTGAATGACATTCAGGTTTTAAGGGTTTTCTCACCTATCACAGTCTTCAGTCAACAGAATAGAATAAAGCAATTACAAAGAGAACCTAAGCTGAAACTTTAACCTTGACAGCAAACAATATACAAACACACAGTAATTTCATGACAATGTACACTTCATTGCTTAAATTTGAACAGCCTTGGGGATGTTTTCTTCATTTTAACAAGATCATTGTGAATTTTAAATTCAGTTGCAATCTGGAACAAATATTTTTTTAGGGTAAATCTGACTACTTTAGCTATTAAATGAAAAATAACATTATGAATAAACTCAAATTCAAACTGAAATGTCTTATAGATTAAGTATCTGAAACATACATGATCAAGGGAGGCCAGCTGATGTCATCTTTTCTGGATTTCAGTAAACCTTTCAATACTGTTGCTCTCAGTGTCCTGGGCAAAGTATCCAACACATAGCTGGATAAACGTGATAAGTGAGTAGCTGGCTCAAATGACAGGAACAAAGGGTTATGGTGAATGTGATGACATCAGACTGGTGATCTGTAACTAGTGGGGTTCTGTAAGGCTTCATCTTGGGCCCTGTGATCTTCAACATCTTCATAAATGACTGGGGACTGGAAGGGATACTGAGCAAGTTCTCAGATGGTACAATGCTGGGAGGAGCTGTTGGCTCCCTCGAATGCAGAGGCCCTGTAGAGAGACAAGTTAGAGAACTGGGCAATCACCAACGTGGAATTCAACAAGGGAAAGTGCTGGGATGGACTGAACCTGGGATGGGGCAACCCTGGATGCATGGACAGAGCGGGAAATGAGAGGCTGGAGAGCAGTGCCATGGAAAGGGTCCTGGGGTCCTGGCTGATGGCAAGTTGACCATGAGCCAGCATTGCCCTGGCTGCCAGGAGGGCCAACCCTGTCCTGGGGAGCATCAGGCACAGCATGGCCAGCCGGGCAAGGCAGGGGATTGTCCTGCTCTGCTCTGCATTGGGGCAGCCTCACAGCAAGTGCTGGGTGCCACAATATAAGAAAAAAATTAGACTTTTACAGGGCATGTAAAGGAGGGAAACAAAGGTGATGAAGTGCCTTGAGGGGAAGCTGTGTGATAAGTATCTGAGAACACTTGATCTGTTCAGCCTGGAGGAGACTGAGGAAAGACCTCATTACAGTCTAAAACTTCCTCATGAGGGGTCAAGGAGGTGCAGACACTGATCTCTTCTCTGTGGTGACCAGTGGCAGGATCCAAAGAAAAAGCCTGAGGTTATTTCAGGGGAGGTTTATGTTGGATATTAGGTAAAGGTTCTTCACTCAGAGGCTGTTTGGGCCCTGGAACAGGCTTTCCAGGAAAATGATCTCATCCTGAGATGAGATCAAGCACGACATAATTCAAAAAGCATTTGGATAGTGCTCTTGGGCACGTAGTGTGGTTCTTGGGGATGGTCCTGCGCAGGGCCAGGAGTTGGATTCAGTGATCCTTGTAGGTGGCTTCCCACATTCTATGAATATTCTGTGAATACTGCATACAGTTCTTGTTTCCCCAACATAAAAATTACATAGAACTGTTGGAGCAAGTCCAGAGTAGGACCATGAAGATGATCAGAGGACTGGAGTACCTAGCTTAGGAAGACAGGCTGAGAAAGCTGGGGAACTCAGCCTGGAGAAGAAAAGGTTGTGTGGAGACCTCAGAGCAGCTTTCCAGCATCTGAAGGGGGCCTACAGGGGAGCTTGAGAGGGACTTTTTGTTAGGAACTGTAGTGATAGGACAAGGATTAATGGGCAAAAAGTGAAAGAGAGAAAATTTATGTTATATAATACGAAGAGGGCTAGGCACTGTAACAGGATGCCATGGAAGGGTGTGAATGTCCCAACCCTAGAAATGTTCAGAGCCAGGTTGAATAAGACTTTTGAGCAACCTGGTTTAGTGGGAGGTGTTCCTGCCCATGGCAGGGAGGTTTTGGACTAGATGATACTTAAAGTGCATTTCAACCCTTTAATATTCTATGATTCTATGATTTTGTGACTCTATCTAAGCTTGACCAAGAACAAAACAAAACAAAACAAACAAAAAACAATAAAAAGAAAAAAAAAAAAGAAAAGAATTAATGATTGGTCTTTTAAAAAATTTAACATGAGGTGTTGAGTCAAAATACATGAAAAATCTAGTGTATATATTCTAAATTCTTTCACCTTACTATCAACAGCTGTAGCATATGTTAAAGAAAGCAGTAAGTTTTTAGATCCTTAGGAGTTTTGGGTACATATTTGCTTCAGCTAAGAGAAGAAAGCGATAATCGGTTATATTTTTCTTTGATGCAGTTGACTAGATGTAAAGGAAAATGCAACATCCTGTTTATCTATGCTCTGGAGAAATGAACCACAAAATAATTTGTCTGAATATAATAAAAGTGCTTTCAATAGCTGTCACTTCCAAGATCCATTTCTCCAAACTTTTTCTGATGTTCATGTTGTTGGGATATATTCTCACAGTACCAGCTATGTTTCTTTGTTTTTCCTGTGATGGCTGTGTTGGAATTTCTTTCTGTTTCATTCATTTCTGTGGTTTCTCATTATGCCTTATGTAAACTAGATGTGGATCTCTGACAGATGCTGGCTGGCTCATTTCCCCACCTCCTGGGCTTTCTTGTTTGCTTCCCTGCATTCAACTCATTGTAAAAGCACTTGTGAAAAGACCAGTCTCAAGAGTTTGCTAAAAGATGTGGTGAAAGGAAGGCAGAGCAGAAATCTGCCTTCCTACATTTAGATACAGCAGATTAGGTCCAAAGGCAGAACTACATCCTTGGATACCTTTAGCCAAAGGGCATTCCTCTGCCCACATCGGTCAGGTGCATGAGTGAATTTGCATGCTTGCAGTAGCACATATTCTCTTGGAGACCTTGATTGCTGCCGTGACATACTTGTACAAAGAAAATTTCATACAACCAACATATGTAGCAGTTTAATTTAGATTTAATTGCCTAATGATTTGATACTTTATGTACAGTTCATATAGAAAATTCATACTTAAGCTTTATATTTAAATCTTGGGGAAGTTTTAAGCAGAACAAAATGAAGGCAGGAGCAGATAATCCAGGATATTTGATCAAATTTCAAATATTTAGAGGATTAGATGCCAAACAAGAATTCAGCATTTCAGGAGCATTGGGATGAGGCTCTTAGTCATGTGGTTTAGATATTCAGTCTTTTGAGAAGCAGAAATTTGGACTTGATTATCCTTATGGGTCTCTTTCAACTCAGGATATTCTATCATTCTAAGATTTATCATTCTGTATCTCATAATCAATGGAATAAATTGTTTTCTTATGAATTGTTTTCTCTTGAACTGGGTGAAATCAAAAGCAATATTTTTTGTAACACTTAGCCAAAGAACAAAAGCCCAAAGAACAAGAACAAACATTTTCAGTTTTATACATTGAGATGCTGTGAGGCTAAAAATAAAATGTACTATATTGTCATAAAAGCAATCAAACCTGTTTTTTACACTATCATAGGCTTAAAAAGTAGAACGTATGTACAAAGTCTTCTTATAAAAAATAATCAGTTATAATCCCCTAGAATAAATCTTTAATTTTGAATATGTATCTTAACACTACACTCATTCATCTGCTCTTGCAAATATTTTTAATCTTTCCTGAATTAAAAGAAGGGGAGCTTGCGCTGAAGATTTCCATCAGCTGAAGCTAACCTGCATTTCACTTCAAGTTAGCAAATGAATTCCTAATTTACAATGAAAATGACTTATCAATGTCTTGGATGAAGGGGCAGATGCCTACTCAGCAAGTTAACTGATGACACAAAGTTGTGAGGAGTGGCCAATACCCCAGGGGACTGTGCAGCCTTTGATAAGCTGGAGAGATCACAGAGGAAAACTGTCTGAAATTCAACAAAGGCAAGTGCAGGGTCCTGCACCTGGGAAGGAACAACCCTAGCTGGAGCAGGGACCAGTACAGGCTGGGAGCTGACCTGCTGGGAAGCAGCTCTGTTGAGAAGGACCTGGGGATCCTGGTGGAAAACAAACTGTCCACAAGCCCAGCACTGTGCCTGTGTGGCCAAGAAGGTCAGAGCAGGTTGAAGCAGGTGATCCTGCCCCTCTACTCAGCCGTGGTGTGGCACATCTGGAGTGCTGTGTCCAATTCTGGGCTTCTTGTACAAGAGAGACCTGGAACTCCTAGACCAGGTCCAGAAGAGACTACAGTCCAACTACTAAGTTGATCAAGGGTCCAGAGAATCTCTCTTATGAGGACAGGCTTAGTGAGCTGGTTGTGTCCAGTCCCGAGGCTTTGGAGACCGGATCTCATCAATGTCTACAAGTATCTGAAGGGAGGGTGTCAGAGGATGGATCCAGGCTCTTCTCAGTGTTGCCAAGCAATAGAACAAGAGAAAACGAGCAAGAACTGATGCACAGAAAGTTCCACCAGAACATGAGGAAGAACTTCTTTCTGTGCAGTGACCGTGCACTGGAACAGATTGCCAAGAAAGGCTTTAAAGTCTCCCTCACTGGAAATATTCAAGAACCCTCTGGATGCAATCCTGTGCCATATGCTGTGGGATGACCGTGCTTGAGCAGGGAGGTTGGAACAGACAAGCCACTGTGATCCTTTCCAACCTGACACATTCTGTGATTCTGTGAAAGTAGAATACTTGCATACATACATATGTCGATATATATATATATGTAGACATACATACAATATATTTATGAAAATAGACAAAAAATAATAAAAATTGAAGTGAAAGAAAAAATAAAATAAATCTTAAATAAAATCTTTTAAATTCTGTATTGGCTTTTAACAGATATGAGTCTATTAAACGTATTTGTGGTTATTTTGCTCTTCTTTTTTATACCATAACCTTGGTTTTGAAAGTTACATAGCAATTAATTCATAAGACAAGCCAAAAGAATGGGAACCTACCTTAAAGTGTCTGTGAGAGTGTAAGAAAGTAATTTAAAATCTCTTGTTCTAAAATATTTATTTGGAGTTACATGATTCTAATGAAATGTAATGGAAGTAAACCCTGTAATATGTATATGCTTCATGTATATCCATAAAGGAATTTCAGTTCTCTCCTGACTTGACTCTAAATCTGTCTCTTCAGACATGCACATTGATTTTGAAGATGTTGTGGCACTAAGCATGAAACATTCCTGATCCCTTGCAGTGCTGTCACTGAGATTGATAAGCCATATTATGGTTTGGTGACCATTTAACTCTTGTGAACTTGACAGTATTTCCCTGGAGCTGGAAAGCAAGTAGAAAAAATAGAAAGACAAATATGCTGGACTTCAGCTGTGCTCAGGATTGCTGTATGTAAGAAATGCAGATTTTCTGACAACAAGACCAATCTCTTTTTTATTTGTTACCTCCTTGCTAAGGAATACAGAGGAGGCAGTTTTCATTTGTAGCTACGCAATTCAGACTTTTCATTCCCTGAAATTAAAAAAAAATATATTTGTAGAACTTCAGTGTCAGTAGCAGAGATCTACTGATTTTGATAACACATAAAATTTAGACATGTTTGACTGACCTGAAAACAGCATCACAGATGCCCAAATGACCTCCTCCCTCTTCCAGGCAGCTCTGAGTGCATAAGGAACTACTAACTGGGACAAAAACTTTTATGTGCTCTTTAAGCCTTCAGCAGAGATTGTTGAGATGAGTTAATAGTTCAGAACATCATTAAATAAAAGAAAAAAGACCAGAACCCCCATGAACCAGTTCCTGGAAAATTTACTATACATATATTGACAAATTTTTGCTAACCGATAAAACTTGACTTGGTTGGCCACAAACCAACCCTCATGCCATTTTTGATGGCCAAGTGCAATCAGGTCAACTGCCCAGCGCTGGCATCTGGGAGACACAAAGTTGCCTCCCACCACGGCTGGGTGGCACCACAGGTGAAACCTGTGGTGGTTAAGGAACAGAAGGAGTCCTGGAGTTATCAAGGGTCCATCTACAGCCCAAAGCTCAGTTAAGGACAGAAGTTCAATCTCACTGGTCCATTCTTACTTTTGTGCTTCATGTGCATGATTAGCAAATGGATGCCTACAGGCCACTGTTTTCCTCTTCATTTTGATTCAAGGGCCTGAAAAAACATGTCTGTTATGTTTGAACTGTCAAAATGATATGCCACAATGTGGTTGTGAGAGTTTCTGCTTTCATCTTTAAAGGATCTCAGGATATTTTGTCCTAAAGCTTTGTAAAATCCAGTATTTCATTTCTCATTTCTCTGTTTTATGTAGCATTAGAGTGGGAGCATTTATCATCTTAGGGAAGGATGTGCAGCCTTCACTAAGGAATTGGTATATAATTGTATTTTGTAAGTAAGTGCTGAGTTATCTGAATTTGTTGCATAATCAATATTCTGAAAATACTAACTGAAGAGCTAAAATTTATTTTTGACATAATTCAGCATTTGTAAACAGAAGCAATATAATATATTAATTAAAAATGTGGCATTTTTCTGATGCTAGAGTGTTGTAAAATAGAAATGCTATTATGATTAATTTAATTAGAATGTTACTTAGCAGAGGTAATTATATTCAGAAAAGGTCCATTAATACAATTAGATATCAGTTATATAAACTCTAGTGAGAACAGCTGCACAGAAAATTAGTGTAATTTGAAATATTGGAGGGTTTTCTTTTCAGGAAATGAGAAAACAATTATTATAATTTATTATTTAGTTTAATTTACTGCACCTCTCTTTAACTTTGTGTTTTCTTCAAATATTAGTATAGTTCTGCTCTACTGTGTTTGTGTTCTGATCTGTGATGTGGGAAAATGTCATGATTTTCACAACTTTATTACAGGAGGGAAAAAATTACATAGAAACATAAGATTCTGTAAAGATACAGAAATATTTAAAGATGTAGAAATTTAAACAGGGTTTTCAAAACTGAGGTTTCAAACTAGTAGTTTGAAATCTTCAAAATATCTATTCCTGCAAACCCTTGTGAGTTAAAGCATATATTAATCATGATCTTGAAGAATAACAATGTGCCCAGATTCTCAACGTCTATAGAGGATGACAAGCTCTGACTTACACAGAAAACTGCCCTGGCTTGCCACCTGCATTAGAGTCCAAGGACAGCCTCATATACTAATGGAGCACACTTTTTAGGATACATGAAGAGCTGCATGTGTAAGTGCAATATAGAATTGCTTTTTTTGCTGAGGCAAATCTGTACTTTCCATCTACAGGCTACCTATAAAACTACAGTATATAGAGAAGGCAGCTCCAGGGTCCAGCATTTTATTTCAGAACAACCACAGGATTTCCTTGAGATTGTGGCATATTTTTTTCACGAGTTATTTACAAATTCTGTGTAAATGCACCACATAATTTCCTTTGTAAAATCTTTCCATGGTTAAGAAGAAAGGCATAGTTAACAATCCTTTTATAGAAGTTAAATATATAGAGAAATATCCTAGGCTGTGGAAGTCCTAGATACAGTTCTTTACTATGCTTGCATGAATATCAAATTTATTATGAGTCCTCTTGATTTCTAGATAGGTGGTTTTCACAGATTTTCCTGCTGACACTGATTCATATTGTATGTATTACTTAAACTTGCATTGCAGCAGATACTGCCAAGTACTTTCTCTGTTTAAAAGATGAAACAGATTTTAAAGCAAGTACATTTAAGGAAATTCTTAAAGAAATACTGAATTAGGAAAACATACTTTGTGCAACCGGGTTGTGCATGTGTACAGTCCTTAGGGAATGTGTTGGACATCTGGCACTTTGAGAAGCATCAGACCTACTAATGGCAGAATGACTGTGTCATGCATTCATAATAAGCCCAGTGTTTCCATATGCAGTGGACAGTCTGGATGGTGTGTGCTGATAGAGCTCACCTCCCTATGGCCTTACCTGGAGGTCTGGTATCCCAGTTAAGAATTCTGTACACATATCACAAAGTTGCCTCTGATAAGTACCTGTCAGATGGCAGATAAATAACAGCTGTTTTAAAACCTCCCATTCAAGCTTTTGAGGTAGGGAAAAAAGTCAAAAATCAAGTAATAGAAAAAAGGGTGTGTGATATTAACATAATTTACATTCTCTTTTAATAGATTGATGAATATTTTAAAAAAAATTAAATGAAAACAGCCTCAAGAGAAGAAAATAATGAAATGCCTTCCAAATACTGTACAATATGATGTCTGAGATAATTAATTTGGATATCAGGAATTTAACTGACAGACAATATTGTGAATTCAGTCTTACTATACTCTCAGTTTGTGCCTTAATTATTTGCACATAGAGGAACTCTAACTAGCCAAACATATATTTTACTGTAAACTGTGTCCGTTTAAGTTACACCTCAATTCAAAGCCCTTTAAATTGTAATTGAAACACCTAAATTAAAACTAATATATGGAAAACTGCATATTACCATTCATAATGTATGTAGCATTGAAAATATTGCTAATACTGTTCCAGAAATTATGTTTATTGACAACTGATTTAAGGGGAATATTACCTAATAAGCCTTGATATGAATATGAATTGAAAGTGTTTTTGGAGAATTGAAGAATAAAAGAAAAAGACCTGTGACAGAACTTGCCATCACTGTGCTAAAGAAAGAACAAATCTGTAGGCTGCTGAGACAAATAGCTGTCTTTGCTGTCATGTCCTGCTGATCAGTCATCACTGACTGCAAAAACAAAATGATATAAACAGGTTATAAGGACATGTCTCTCTCCTTAAGTTAGATAATATCTTCAATAAATCACAGCATGCTTTGAAATAAACTGCTAGGACTCAGTCTGACTGATAATGCTTCTCTAATAAACCAAGCCATAACTATTTGATATTAATTTAGGCACAACTGAGGACAATCAGAGATAACACCAAACCTCAAAAGCCTTTTGTCAAATCAAAGGTCACAGAACATGTTATAAACTGTTTTATAATATACCTCAGCTGAGGTAATTATCTGAACAAATGAAAAGATGAAGAATAACACTGAAAAAAAGTGAAATATATGTGCATTTATGCTAATTATGAGCAGTTTTCCAATGTTTCCCAGATGCCATATAAAAAGATAAATCACTGGGTGTACTAAGACATGCAGGATTTAGAATTCATCATGATATATAGATAACAAGCTACTGAAACAGGCTACCTAAGGAGGTTGTGGAGTTTCCTTCTTTGGAACTATTTAAAAGCAATCCAGACACAATTCTGAGTAAAATGATCTAGGGGACCCTGCTAGAGCAGTGAGGTTGGATTAGATGACCTCCAGTGGTCCCTTCCAGCCTTACTGATTCTGTGATCCAAGTCCAGATTAGAAAATTGCAAAATACCAGGTTTAGCTGTAATCTAGAAAGGTACCAAAAATGAAACAACTGTTTGGTATGAAGTATATGAAGTATGGAAGATGTGTGGGAATAGGGAAAACCCCTTAGATTCAGATAAGCTAGCAGAAGACATTAACTGTGGAGAAGAAGGGAGAGAAAGACTTGATATGAAGAAGATCTTCAATCAAATCATCCAGATATCTGAAAATTAGTTGGATTTACTTTGGTCTTTTAGGAAGGTGAGAAACTTCAACAGTTAGATATCTCCACAGATTCCATTCAAAATACATTGTCATCAGTCTTTAGCTTGTAAGGTTCTCATACTTGGACTTAATATTTAGTGTGAATTGAGTTTCCAGAAAATATTAAACTGCTTTCATCTTATTTAACAAGGGATATGCAACGTGAAAACTGAATGTACCAAAATACCAACATACCATGTTAATAGTAATAAAATATATATTGTTCTGCTGGTCCAAGAAAGTTAATTTGAAATTGCAATTAAGAAAAAGAATTTCAGAGTTAAATTTTAAGACAATCTTAAGACAAGTCTTATCTTTTTCAAAAGTGATTTTTTTAACTTTATAAGCTTAAAAAGCATTTGATTTTTGCTGAAAGTAAGAAGTAATCAACTAAAGGTTAACTTTTTTTTTTTTTTTTTATTCATGGACATGCTGTGAATGATGAGTAGGGACAGATTTATTGCATGTTCGTGTGGAGAAAAGAGAGCCCTGATTAGTATGAGCAGGTGTATATTGTCTGTCACAAGCCACCTACATGGTGATGTGTTGGTTTTATTTAGCAAATCTGGTTCATACTGATGTGTGTTCAGATTGTAGTCTAATTGGAAAGCTGGCAAGGAAACATTTGTACTTTTGTGACCTGTCTAAAACATGCCAAAGGCTAGCAGTGTTTCACTTATTTAAAAACAACTATAGTACACCAGAGAATTTCTAAAAATTAGAATCTACTAATAGGTAGAGAAAAAAGAGTCTTTGCACCTATGATTTCACTGAATTCAATGGTTGAGATCTGTCATGACTATATTGCACAGTAACTGATACCTTCTATGAGCACTTCCAGCAGGACCAACAATAGCGGGGCTGCTTCTGGAATGCTGTGTCTGGATCTGCACTCCTCAGCACAAGGGATGTGGAACTCCTGGGGCAGGTCCAGTGGAGGGTGACAGGGGACTGAAGCATCTCTCCTTTTAAGGAAAGGCTGGAGGAGCTTGGCCTGTTTAGCCTTGAGAAGAGTGACTAAGAAGGGGCCACTCCTGCTGAATCGGAACCAGGTTTTTTTCCCTCTCCGACAATTAAAAGTAATTAAGTGTTGAAAACAGCAATATTGATCTTGGAAAAAGATTTAAAAGACAGCAGTGCTGTAGCATGGCTCCCAGCTAGCTATCATTATCAGAGAACATGAGGTTCTTCACTCATTGACTCTACCAGGATGCCATTGCTCTGTTAGTTTTGTTTAGAGTTAGTTTTCAGGGAAAGCAAACATGAAATGCTATCTAAAGAGAGCCATCTATGCCTGGAAGGCCTTTTGTAATTTCTGGAAAATTGGTTTGTCTGAGCTTAATAGACCTCTCCCAATTACACTTTGGAATCACAGTTAACTGGGTGATGATACTGTCAACTTGGTGGACATTTGACTTCTCTTCCAGGTGACATGAACAGTATGGGGTTTTTTAATAACTGATGTGAACAGCGATTTTGGTAAAGTTTTCACAGAGTCACAGTCTTCTATGAAAATGTATCTTCAAGAGAAGAAGATAATGGAAAAAAAGCAGATTCATCATTAGAGGGATTGTATGCAGACTGACTGTGGAGAACCCTTTTGCTTTAGCTGGTTCTTCTGTTCAGTGTCAGGGTCAAAAGCATGAGAGGCAGAATTCTTGTTTGGACTTGGATGTTTATTGGTTCTTACCTGAGTTACAGCCTCACTGACTGTGAGTGCTTCTGCATGCTAAGTTAACAAGGTAAAAGTGGAATACAAAGTGAAGTTTCAAGGTCTTTTTAAGCCTAAACTACCCAATTATGAGATGCCAACTAATTTATTTTAACTTTTAATCCAATAACTGGCTACCCATATCTTGCACTGTGGATTTTCCCAACCAATCACACAAAATCACCCAACTTGTGAAGAAGAAGAAGTCTATGCCCTAAACCCTCATCTTGTTACATATATATTATTTTAACAAACCATCTTAAATTCTAAATTTCTGACCCTGTGATATAACACACTTCTATTCAACTACACACTCACTGGCTCAGTGACATCACTCAGTTTTGGAAGCCTTTCCCAGGGCCTCAGGTCAAATGCAGTGTATCTTTGTGGATCATTTTCTGTCAGCACAGAAAGCCTGAAATTCTCTGTGTCCAGGGTTCCAACATCTGTTCTAATTACTTTGTTTCTTTATGCAACGTATCAAAACATCTTTCAAATGTTGAGTCATGATTGCACTTTTTTTCAAGTGAAGTTTCCATTGAGGTTTAAATGACTGATGAACACTGGTAAACTTGGAATCACTAAACCTCGAAAATCTTTTGCTTTGACAGAAATGTCTGGTGATAAAATGTTCAGTTAGACTGATAAACTGATTTTTATGTTTCAACTTCAGAAGAATAAAATAAGGGTAAATCACAATATCTACTGAAGAAGTAAAGCTTAAAATTGGATATCAGATCAAACTGTTTTAATTGAGAATTACTTAAAGCAGATGTGGACTGAATATGTTGAATTACATTTCTGTGTATCTTTTTACATGTTTTTAATTAAACAAAAATAGATTCTAATTAAATCTGAAGACAGCAGATTAGAAAAAAGCAAGCAAGCTTTCCCAGCAAAGGAGTGATAACAGTAATTTGAAAGTGGAACGACTTACATATGCTTCATATCTCCCTTCTTGTACTCTATCAGCTTGGAGCTGCAGCTTCCCTTATTTCTTATGTCACTTTCTTGGATATTAGGAAGGGTTGAAATTCTCATTGTACTGATGCCTTCTGGAGGCTGACCTGGAACAGAGACTAAACAGAGCAAAAGGATAAAGTAGGTATTTATTAAAAGGCCTCAATGGGTACACTTGGGCAGCACAAGAGCCCAGGTGGGCCACACCCAAGTGAACCCCAAAAATGGTCACAAAATGAATGACTGATGAATGACATCTCACACTTTTTTAAGTTCTGGTCCGTTAGCATATTGGAGTTAATTGCCCAATTATAGCTTCAGGTTATGAAGCTCCATCCTCCTTGTTTTTTCTTCTCACTTCACTGTTTTTGTTCTTGGGCCTGAAAGTTGTATCAATTATCCTTGGCACCAAGCTAGAGAAGGAATTAGTTTGTTTTGTCTACCTACTCTGTGAAGAGAGCTTAGTAGCACTTAATACAAAACCCAGAACTACACACTAAAACAGCACAGAACCTAAAAATATAAAAGCTCGAACCTAAGACATCAATATCAAAATGATTGCTGAAATTGGTGAAAATTTTGCTGCAGGAAAATTGCCGACAAATTTGGTCCAATATACAGAAACAATTTTTTCTTCTTTTCTTTCTTCCATACTCATGTCTCTCATTTTTGAAATTAGTATCTTGTTAATAATTAAAATAATCTTGATTTGGTCTGCTTTGGGCTCATTTTTATCCACTGGAAGTACAGCTTCAGTGCTGATAACTTTTAAAGGATTACTCCTTATAGAGTCTTTTTGTTTCCTTTTGACTTTTCCTGTATCTAGAAGGCAACATTATGATGCATATACCTCAGTGTCTCTAGGTAATTTAACCTCTATATTATTTTATTATGCCTCTTTTCATATTTCTTCCTCCTTTATTAAATATAAAACTTTCTTAGACTCAGTGAAAACTGCCTCATTCATCACAAGAAAATGTTGTTTGAAAAATAAGTTTTGGAGAATATTGATATTACTAAACTTCCTAGCTAGTAAGTTGTTGGAAATTTGTCTGTTAATGGGATCATGTTGCCATTCCATTTATAATAGTATCAATACTATTGATTTCTCCTTTAGGAGTTTTGTGTCTTCATCTTCTTTTTCATAGATTTGTAAATCTATATTTGCAGTACAATTATTATGGTTTGGTAACAAGGCTATTTTTCTTTCAGTATTTTCAAGCCTTTTGTCTTCAAGTAATTAAAATTTAGAAAATTTAGTTTCAGTTCAGAAGTATATGCATGCATAAGTATTTTAAATAAATAAATAATAATATAATAAAATAATAAATAATAAATAAAAATAATAAAATATTCTAAATAAAAATATTTTCATTAAAAATATATATGTATTTATTTACCATATTTAGTAAAGCCTGTTTTTATCCACATTACTGTGAATTCGTATGTGTTACAGAAAGATATGAGTTCAGATATGAGATCTGGCATCCACTGTGTCATGTTGTTATGTTATCATGATGCTGTGATGCTCATTTTGAAGTTTTTTCTATTTGTCCACATCACTTCTGCCTTCCTCAAGGGTATGTCCAAATAATTAATATATAGCCAATTGCAATAATGGTAAATTGTCAAAAAAAAATTGCCATTAAAATTATGAACATGATGGGTTTCAATAGATATAGATACTATCTATGTGGATTTAACATGTCCAAACATTCATCAGTTTCTACGTGCAAGTAATCGAGCCTTTTCAAATTTCAAAATTTATTTAATCACATAAAATAAAACAATAAACTAAAATAATACATCAAATCAAACAAAATCAAATACTGCTTTTTATTTTTCTTTCACATAAACCCATGACTGTATATATATGTGATTTTGATTTGGTTTAAAATTTAATGCTCATTGAGATTAGTGTTTTGAATTCTCACAATACTGATAACTAAGTGAAAGCTGTTAATGTTTTTGTACATCGACATTTGTCAATTTTAGCAAAATATCCTGGCACAGTATCCATGGTAAATGGATACTGACACTATATAAGAAAAGTAATACTAATTTAATTACAAAATATAATGAACAAAAATAATTATTATGTATTTTCTATGTCTAAAATCAGACTTAACATTTAATTCTTAACTTATTGCATAAGTTAAATGACTTGCATAAACATATTCATCAAAGAAAGTTTTGCAAATGTCAGAAGGGATTTATCAAAGGAAATGGAGAAAGTGGCTAAAATGGTCCTCTGGTCAGCACTAAATGGTAAGATGCATGTCCATGCCAAATATAGGAGGAAAAGCTTTATTACTATCTCAGAATTTTCCCAGGGTGTATGTATTTCCTACATAATACTACTGTGTTATATATAAGCAGTTTAAAAGTGAAGCTGTTCAGGAATTAACATATTTTTTTTCTTTTTTAGGAAATATTGGTTTATTGAAATCAAGATTCTGAGGGAAAGTTAAATGAGCTTTTATGTTAGTTTACTGCAGAGAGATGAAGAACATGTGGAAAAAATTGAGAGATGTCATATGAGAAATACAGGTGCAAAACTATTCCTCTTCTAAGAGTTTGTTATTTTACAGGCAGCTGTCTTGGGGTTAAACCTTTGGATAGCCTATTTCATTCGTTCTAAGTGTTGGCTTATCCTACACTTTCAAAAGCCGTATCTAGAGTTGTGATATCTTATCCAGGCAGCCAGTAATGGATACTTTAGAAATATCTTCTGCCGCTTTGGTGGAATTGTGATGCCAGACATGGGTTTTTTTTGTTTTTTTGTTTATTTGTTTGTTTTTTGTATGTGAGGAACATGTAAAGTTGAGAGTGTAATGTGAATGTCTGTCAGTGCTCTGTGCATCACAGAAATGCTCCCCTGAGGACTATTTTGGGAAAGTATGCTATCACTAGGCTATATTAAGTCTTGAAAAACATTTCCTGATCTTTGCAAATTTGTGAAAAATATTTGTTTTATTGATTATGTTAATTCAATGCAAAAAACAGAAGATTTGCTGTAAAACACTGTCCTTATGTCTTTCTGAGAATTCTTATTATCCACAGTACTCCTCTACAGAATCTGATTTTGTATTATTTCTTCTCAGATGTACAAACTCTTACTTTTCCAATCTGAATTATATTTTTTTTTCCCTGACTATATTTCTACCATCACTTATTAAATTGGTCCCACTGCTTCTCTCAAAAATAGGTGGTTTCTTTATATGCTATTCTTTCAGAATGTAGAATTCAAATAATGGACATGCAAAATTGAGTAATGATTTTGTGATGATATGGTAAAATATGTCTCTGTTACAGGAGTATAGAAAAATGTTTTGAAGAACTAAACTTGACAACAAATGACCTATAAACTAAAATAACATTTTAGCGCTTTTTAAACTGTCTCCTTGTAGTGAGAAATGCTAAATACATTTGGTTTCCTTGTTTTTCAAAAATGCAGACTACAAATTTTCTGCAAGTATAATTTGCAAAACAAAAACTTGCCATGGGAAGATGAGTGGGGGTAAAATTAGTGAAAAAAAAATTAGATTTCACTAAAAAATTAGTGAAATCTGCGAAGTTACATTCTAAATAATGTGAATATAACGTTACAGATAATAGGGAATGAAAAGATGAACTGCAGTTGCTACTTCCTGGATGGAATGCATTTGGCATGCATGAAATCCATTCCATTCCCCATGCAACACAACCTGCACCCTTGAGCACATCCTAAGAAGGGTGGAATGGAGGGTGGAGCAAAGTGGAGACACTGCAGCCATCCTCTGTTGAAATCCTTGCAGGGATGGGAACTCAATGGCATCATCCAGCTGATAGACTTCACAGCACCTGCCAACCAAGGGAGATAGGAGGTGATGTCCTGCTGAATCAACAACTGTGACAAAATATTTTTCTGCAAATGAAATTTCTTCATTATAACCCTATTTTAATATTAACAGATGCTGCCATCCCAACGTTACTCACCTCCAAGGTACAACCACTCCTCACTGTGTATGAGCTCTATATTTTATTAACTATATCTTTAACAGAGAAATGACAGAATGTTATACCTATCAGTAACACAAGTATGCAGGACTATAGTTACTCAAGCTAAACCTAAACATAATGAAATTGTCTAAAATTGAGTTAAGGATGGGGAAAAGATAGCGAAGACTCCATTACAGCTTCTGGTGCCAGGTGACAGGCTGAGAAGGTCTTTTCCCTTGTAGGGATGCATATGGAGTAAGAAACTTACTCTATGTGTGTTCTATTATTCTCTCAAGCTAACTGTCATTGGTGATTAGAGCTTGTTTGTATATTGCTTTAAATACATTTTTGCAGTCAGTTACTACCAATGGCAATTTTCAAACCTTAGCCTGGTACAATTTTCTATTATCAGAGTGTCTATTAATTAAGTGGGTTATTCTGTAAACTGTTTTCCCTAAGTCCTAGCAGCCATAGGCAGTCAATAACAAACTCAACAAAAGTGGAAAGATCCATTAAGGAGTCCCTCTTTCAAAACTGTAATACAAGACTCTGCTCTGATGTACTATCAGTGCATGTGCCTGAACAAGTCAATCAAACTGCCCCCAGATACAGTGGACTATCAGTGGAGTCCCCATAACAGGTGAGTAGGTCATAAGAGTCTTGGCTTTCCTGGGGCATTAGCACACTGAGCAAATGTAAAGGGTTCAAGGAAACCCCACTTTCATGTGACAGCTGGAGTTATTAATAATATCAAGATTGTGCTCCTCTATACAGAGATATGAAGCTCTCAGTTAAATGGCAAAACTTAAGATCATATATTCAGAACTGTAACAACGCCGTGTTACTGTATCTAAGATCCAGGTCCCCAGTGGTGCGTGGGGAAGGCAGCTCTGTGGTTATTTTCCACAAGGATACTTTCCTTAGCAGTGGCCACGTGGTCCACTAAAAGAGGCAAGTCCGGGGTCCGGGCGGCGGCGGCAGACCCTAGAAGCTGTATCACCGGCTGGAGAGTAGGGAAGTTGTTGCCAGGCTTGCAGAGAAGCTAGACGATCAGTGGAGAAAGAAACCGATTCTGCTGTGGTTCGGTGAAAGGTTTTAGTAGCCCCGGCTGAAGCCTCCGACCATGGAAACCAGCACGAGCAGAATCCCGACCATGCGGCGCGCCGCTGGTTTTACCCGGGGAGGAGGGGGCGACCCAGAGCGACCCCGGGCAATCCCAGAGGGCGGGGGAGTGACCCGGGGCAGAAGGACAAGGCAGGGGTCCAGTCCCCTTTGGGGAGGGGGGGCTGTTTCTGTTTGCCCAATCACTCGGCAGCCCTCTCCTGGGGTGACAGGGAGAGACCCCTTATATTGAAATTCGGAGCCTCAGGATTGACAGGGGTGGCTCTGGTGGGCGGGGGTGGGGGGAGGGGGTGAGAGGAGATTGCTCAATCACAGGATGCTACACAGAACAAAGACTACTAATTTTATTTTGAGGAGAGGTACTGTAGGTCTGCCCCTCACCTGTTAGTGTAAGTGTGGATCTTGTACCTTGACTATGTTGTGTAATTGCGCCGCAGGGGTACTATGGCAAGCTTCTGGGCAGCTCACAACCTTGAATGCAGAGAGTAAGACACATAGGTAGCACAGGTGGACATTTTTGGGTGTCCAGTATGTGGCAAATGTCTGGCACCTTCCAGACACATAAAAAATGTAAAGCTTATAATATCAGACAGACTGGCCACCTTGGTATAATGGTTGGAAGCATATCTTGAAACAACTAGAAGTTTATTTTAGAGTATATGCATTTCTTTGCTTCTTTATGAAGCTCAGGTAAGACCAATTGGAACATTAAAAGATTTCATGTTATGTTGCCTATAGAAAAAAATAGAATTTATTACCACTGAGTTGGAAAATGAGCCTATGACACATGGCTTACATAGCTAATATAAATTGTAATGAGGAATTAAACTGATTTGTGACTTGATTATTACAAATCCATAGCTAAACACGGAAAAGAGATAAATAGTGCTGAGCTTCCTGCTAAAGTTATGACAAGGTATAACAGCCTGCTGTGGGAAGCCAAATGCAGTCATGAAAAAAGACATATTCTTAGCAGTGGGATTAGAATGATTAACTATTTATACACAGTAGTATTTATGATAAACTCTAAAATACGATTTTGTTGCTAATATTTATAATTTCAAAAGTCATTCTAGTAAACATGTGTTTTCAGAATGAGACTGGATATTGAAGACAGTCTCTCCTAGATGGAATATGCCCTTTCACAGCAGACCAGTAACAGAATGTTTTTTTCATAATATCTGCAATATTATCACAATAGTTCTTTGTGCCTGCTGATTTAGTAATGAAACGTATTGTGTAGCACTTCATTGTCAGGCATTGGGAAAGTGTTATGCAAATTTTCAGACATATTCTTTATTTTCTTGCTTGCTTTTTTGTTCTCCTCATTTATTAGGAAGCAGAGAGAGATGGTGGTAAGAATTTCGGAAGAGTGACCTTTTAAGTCTGTGTTGGTGAAGAATCTTTTATCATGAATGCCAGTGTGTTTACCTATAGGATGAACACCAGACACAGAAATGGAAAGTTTTCCTTGTGATTTACTGAGCCTTTGAGAGAGTGTTGCATCCATTCCAGAAGGTAATGGTCAGAAATTTTGATGTTTGTTTTCCGAAATGAAACATTCACTTTTCCACCAAGATAATGCTGTTTTCTTTTCAGCATTTGAACACTAATGTCTTTTCCATTTTATTGTTTGCATTGTTGAGCTGTTTAAAAAATAGTAATGTTCCGCACTTGAACATGCAGATCTTTTTCTCAGAAGTTTCTCCACAGAAGTAATAAATAAAATAAAATTGTCTGGATGTCACATTAAAAGATCCTGCCCCAGAAGTAAAATCCATAATTCTTCTTCAGCTCTACAGAAATAAGTGTCAAATACACGTTCAAAGATTAATGTTTTTACATTCAAGATCTCAGTTATCAAATCAGTTATTTGTTTCCCAATATCATTGGGAATATGATATATATGATATGTAAGTATCGTTACTTACACTTACTTTCACTGTGAAGGGAAAAAAAATGCTTGTAGTTGCACCTTTTCAGTTCAATAACATCTATCTCCCTCCCAGCTATATTTTATCTATGCCATTAGGTTTCAAAACACTTGCCTTCAAAAGCTGTACATACTTAATTACTTGTCCTACCATTATTTTTTTTTGATGCACTGGCAGACTTGTTATTATTTCTCTAAGAATTTATTCCTTAAGTCACATGTACTGTTGTCAACTTAATCAATGTGAAAGCTATATTTTTAAAAACACAAATCCACCATGGTATTTGTTCTGATGGATTTGTACTGATCAGTCTAATACAGACAGATCATTGTTTTTGTGGAATAATAGAATCTGGCAGTTAATCATTAAATGAAATATATCCTTCCAATTGAATCAATGTCATGAATAAATGTCTGAATAATGTAGATGATAAAGTAATACTTTTGGTTTTCAAACAAAAAAAAAAAAAGATCCAAAACACTGAGTGGATTTGAAGAAAATCATCAAATATAATCATAGGATTATCAAATCATGAAGGTTGAAAGAGACACTTAAAATAAATCCAAACATCAATCCAGCACTACCACTGTAATCCCTAAACCACTAAACCACAACACCCACAGCCAAAACCAGATGGATCAAACACTTCCAGGGATGTTGACCCCACTACCTCTCTGGCCAACCTGTTCCAGTTCCTGACCACCCTAACAGTGAAAATTGTTTCCTGATATCTAATCTGAATCTCCCCTGTCTCATCTTACGGCTATTTCCTCTGGTCCTGTCACTGCACACATGGCAGAAGAGACGCCCCCACCTCACTACAAACACTTTTCTGGTACTTGAAGACTCCTTGAGCCTCCTCTTCTTGAGACTAATCAAACCCATCTCCCACAGCCATTCCTCATAAGATGTGTTTCCTAGACCATTCAGGAGCCTTTTCCCCCTTTGCTGGCTCCAGTATCTCCATGTCTTTTCTAAACTGAGGGGCCCAGAACTGAGCGCAGCACTCCAGGTGTGTCCTCACCAGTGTCAAGTACAGGGGGCCATCACTTCTCTGGTCCTGCTGGCTGCACTATTCCTGACAGAGGCCAAGATGCCTCTGGCCTTCTTGGCCACCTGAGCACACCGTTGGCTCTTACTGAGCCAGCTGTCAAACAGAATCCCCAAGTCCCTTTCTGCCAAACAGCTCTCGAGCCACTCCTGCCCAGCCGATAGCGCTTCATGGGTTGTTGTAACCCAAGTGCAGGACCCAGCACTTGGCCTTATTGAATCTCCTGCAGTTGTCTTCAACCCAGTGATTCTATCCAGTTCGCTTGTAGAGCCTTCCTGCAGAGGAACTGCCCTTACCACTCAAATTAATAATTTTATTACAATATTTATCTTTATACAGTATAAGGAATTTGAAACACAATGCACTGCAGACAAATTAGATAACTATTTTCTAATTCCCTATGTGGCTTTTATGTTTCCATCATAACAGGCACTACTAAGGAGGAAACATCTGTGCAAGGAGGGGTTAGCACTATGAACTGTTAAGAAAAAGGAATGTAATGAAGAACTATTTTGTTATCCCTTATGAAATTTTTTATAAGAAGGATTAATTCAAAAGCATATTCATTATTTATAACTAACAACAAAATTTTTATGCTAATCCATTCCAGTCTATATATTGTTACACTTTGTTTCAAGAGGGGTCATAGTCTCATATCACAAAGTAATATGGTAAACCATTAACCTTTTTTTAAATGAGTGCATTATTGTTGTAGCTTTGGGTCACAAAAATGATCTTGGGATTATCAGGCTATTTATTTACCAGCAGGCAAAAGGAATTGTTTCTACTCCCTGCTCTCATCACCATATAATCTATAAATAAGAAGGAAATCAAAGTAACTTTAAGATGTTTACACTATGTCTTCAGTCAAGGATCTCTGAACAAATATATTTTCAAAAATGTTTGTAAAGCTTTTAGACAGCATTCTTACAAAAAAAAAAATCTGAGAAGTATTTTTGGAAACTAATAACAATGGTTATAAATAATGTCAAAATAAATTTTCATTTGAAATCCAGCATACACGTAAAGATTGCTTTGGTAAGAGCCATTAAGTTTTGACAGTCATTTACCACATCAACATTTCCCCAAATGTTAGGAGAAATTGTTCTCTGATCTTTGTATCCTCACAATGTTTGTAAAGACCTGCAAGAATTTATGCTGCTAGAAACACAACCTTTGGAGGAAGGTTAACTAAAGTGGTGTTAAAAAGTTTTAAAGCCGTGTAGGTAAGGACAAAGATGAAATTACAATGTTAGCAACTAGCAGTTATCCACAAGTAAAAATGCTAAAGTGTGGAATGCATAGCTTACTGATTTTTATAGTTACAGAAACCCAGAATAATTCAACACGAAACCCCAAATAAAAATTAATTAATCTGTGCTTTGGATATATTTTTTTAAAAATACTTCTCCCAACTCAGGAGGAGTTATTCTCTAAATACTCTACAGAATTACATTATTGCTAGAACACTCAGTGCACAAATGGATGAAAAGAATGAGTTAACCTGATGCTTTGCTTCATTATTATTTTCCTTTTTATTTTCCTAGCTTAAATGGCACTGATATTGATGCCTTAGAAAGGCTGACCTGGAACAGAGATAAGACAGAGAAGAAGGATAAGATAGGCATTTATTAAAAAGCCATTATAAAAATGGCTACACCCTCTGCAGTACAAGAGCCCGGCTGGGCTACACCCAGGTTGAACCCCCAAAATGGTCACAAACCAGACAACCAGCCATGAGGTAGGTCCCACACTTTTATGAGTTTTGGTCCATTAGCATATTGGAGTTACTTGTCCAGTTACAGCTTCAGATTATGACACTCCACCATCCTTGTTTTTCTCTCTTCAATTCACCACTGTTTATGTTGTTGGGCCTGAAATTTGTATCGGTTGTCCTCAGTCCCAAGCTAGAAAAGGAATTGTTTTGTCTACTTACCCTGTGAAGAGAGCTTATCAACACTTCATATGAAGTCCAGAACTATACAATAAAACAGCACAGAATCTGAAAAATATAAAAGCCAAAACTTAAGCTATAGTATAAAAAAAAATAAAATTGAAATCTCTATTTATCTTTCATGTAAAGACACACAATGAGGAAATGACTGAATGAGGACTGCAGTATCCCAGTGTATCCCACTATGAGCGGCAGTATGCTTGTATCCTACTAATACAGTGCATGGCATGAAACCTGGGAGTTAAGTTTCTGCATAATGTAGGCAGAATACAATAGAGTAAATTATATTTGATGTTTAGAAGTCCATATTTTAAAGACATGTTTTCTGTCAAACAATTACAGCCATTGAAAAGGACAGTTCTAGCAGCTACTTTACCAGGAGTCTTGCTTTGACTGAGATGTATTTTAACTATTCCATCATTTGTACTATTCTTAATGCCACCTACAAAGGTGGCTGATCAACCAACTACAATTTGTAAAATTTGAAAACTAAAAATTTTAAGAAAACTGGTAAGTGCAGTATATGGCTTTCATACATGCCAAGGAATTGTTCTGATTGATAAAAAATATTTACCTTGAAAAAAGAATAAAAAAAAAATAATTTAAATTTTAATATATAATTTTAATAAATGTTAATAATTTAATAATTTTATAATTTAATATTTTTATTATTATTTGGGAGTTGTCTTTTTTTTATATATACACTAAAACGTATTGAAAGTAAAACTTTTTTTGACAAGATATTCATAACACACATGCATGTGTATAAATAAATCTATGTGTATACAGAAAGAAAAAAAAGAGAGAGAAAGAAGATTATGTTTTCCTTTAGCCAATTTATGAAATTCTAGAATACCCTCAGAAGTAGGGTCTGCATGATCACACATATCTGAAATAAACTAGAGCTATGTTGTGGCAATGAGGGCTAAAGCCATGAGATATGCCATGAGATATGTGGTGAAGGGAGTACTGCTGGGCATGATGGCATACTGAGGGGGAGACAGGTTATCAGGCTGATGGTCAGATGATGCTTATCACTGCAACCAGCCAGGTGAAAGAGTGAATGATAGCAAAACATTACTGTTCCATTCCATCCTTGTGCAAGATCTGCAGCCTCTGTAATCTCTCTTTGTAACTTTCCATATTTTTCACTATCTGTCCTTACTACCATTTATGATGGCAAAACCAGGATATTTGACTACAGTCAAATACAAGTACAGTCTCATCTCCACTTCATCTAAAAGTATGAATTTGACATTTGAAATCCTTCATGGCAGAGGATGAGAATTCAATCACCTTGCAGACAAGTCCATGGGCTTGCTCCTCTCTCCTCCCCTAAGCAGAGACATCACCTTTATAGAGTTTTCACCTCTGACTATGTCAGTGCATACCCTCACGCATAGCACTATACACTTATATTTTGTAGGGCTAGCTATTTATATGGCAATCTAACAAGAATCTATAGACTGTTGCTTCAATAAAGTGCATTATTCAGGATTTTGTGATCATGAATGTACTTACAGAACCTGATTGTACTTACAATGCTAAATTGATTCTAGCCCCTCTGCTCTCTGAGGACGAGTGAGAACTCAAGTGAATTTATTTTCTACCAAATGCCTATACTCTCAATGCAATAGGTGTACAGGCCAAAACTGATGTGACTTGAGAGTCTGAAAAATGTTGCAGACAGACCGTAACAAAAATCTTTGTGTTGTGGGGCTGCAGTCACAGTCTCTAGTGGCCCCAGTCTAAATAAGCTCTACCTGCTATGGCAAGATGAGGAGTCAGCTGAGTAAGTTGTTAATACTCTGTGAGTTGGGGACTCATACAGCAGGGAAGAGGCTAAGGTCGTTTTGGCATCTAAGTAATATATCCCCATCTGTCTTCTGACAGTTTTAATAACTGTTCTTTTGCATACTCCAAAATCAATCTCTTACACTTCAGCTTCTGTGGGATGCCTAGGGACTTTCAATTGTCATATATAATTTCTGAACAAAGAATTGGCACCAGATGTTAATAAATTTAAAAGTGTCTATAACTACTAAAATGACAGAAATAGAACACCCCTAAGTTCAAAATAGCTAAAACCATGATGAAATGACACTTTTTTCATAAGAAAACCTATAAAAGCTAATTCATCAAAATAATTGAAAACAGCTTGAAAAACATTCCAGCAGATACAGGTAGGTCATAAAACTCTAAGGACCTGAATGAAGGCTTTCTCAGCTCTGCCTGAGCAAAAAATGAAATTCAGCCTTCCAGGACATTCTAAATGACTTCTGGTAGAATGTTCTTTAGAAAACAACAAGTATCTTTTGAATTTGCAGCTAAAATTACTTCAGAATATTTGGGGACTTTTTCTGATATCCAATTTAAGTGGTATAGCATTTTCATTATCTCATGAAGTTAATGTCTGTAACTCCTGAAGGCTATTTCAATCTTTTCTCTGGTCATTGAGTAGACTTTTTATCAGGGCCTGGAGTAATGTCCTATCAGGTCTTCAGAAGTGTGTTGGGGTTGGCTTGGCTGAGGAAGAAAAAAGCCCCAGCTCAAAGTGGTGGGAAAACCTTCTCTAGTTAGGGTGAGCCCCCAACCACTCCCAAGATCTCTCAGTTACTCTATGCAAATTGTTACTAGAACGTTCTCAGTTCTCCCTGTTACCATTGGTTACTTTTTGCTGCAAGTATTACCATTTTCCTAATCTGGACCTTTTTTTCCCCTCTGGACCTTTCCCTCAAATCCCTGCCTTAACTCCACCTTTACCCTAAGTGTATAAATATCCCTGGACCCTGGTCTTTTTTGGTTTGCTCCTGCTACTGTTTGCATCATCCTGCTTGTTGTTTTTCCTTATTAAAGTTGTGTTCCTGGACAACCAAATCAGAGTTATGTCTCTCCTTCAAGTTGTCAATAGCAGAGTCCCAAAGAAGCTACCAGTCAGGCTATTCAGTCCAAAATCAGGAAGCTTCAGAAGTGCATTGTCATTGCTGGATTTTGGGTTCAATTAAGAAAGAGCTTTATCTTAGCTCAGTGAAGTGACACTCAGCAGACTTCTGAGACCTTTTAGTGAAACTGTTTCTTATGTATCTTTTCAATGGTGTCTAGAATTTCATCTGCTCACATTTATCTACTATTCTCTTCTTTGCACAGTTTCTATATACTGCTTTAACAAGGCTACTGATGATTGACGTGGCTCACCGGAGCCCAGGCTAGCTCACAGCACACCAGCACCATGCCAGGTGTGGGAACAGCCAAGGTGTGGGGTTTGTGCCTTCAGCTGAACCTTAAGAGCCGATGCTCCTAGGTGACAGGTGTCCTACCATGTCTAGGGTTCAGGTTAAGAAGTATGAGAGAGGCTCTCTGGGTCTGAGATTCCAATCAGAGAGTTTATTAAGGTTGAAGGGAGACAAGCAAGAAGAGCCCTGCGCAGCTCTGTGAACTAGGATTTGATACAGACACAAAACAAGGGATGGGTACAACACACTATCCAATGAGGATCACTCCGGGGTGGAGTTGAAGGATCAGGTCATGGGTCTCTGAGCAAATCAGGGTAGATGGAAGGAGGGAAAGGGTCACGTGCACCAATGGGGTGTCGAGGTTTGGGTGACACCCCGGAATGCCCCGGGGGAGGGACAGTAAAGGGACTGGCACTTTGGGGAGGATTGGCATGGAAAGAACTGGAACAAGGGGTTGGGTTACAGTGATTGATAGGGAAAAGGGCTGGAACAGAGAGCAGGGAAAAGCCATAAAGGGAAACTGGTGGGAGGATATAACTTTGGAAACAAATCAACTAGGGAATGAACACAGGAGAGAACAGGAGAACAAACCATTTAACATCAAATCTTAGCAACAACTGAATCAAACTAAAACAACATGAGTCACAACAGATGATGACATCCTGGCTATCGTCTGCCACTAAAATAGTTAAAGTGACTTCTACATGTTCTGCTCAAAATTACCTTCTAACTTAAATCACTGGCAGAATAGGGTAGCAGATAAAGTCCTGTCCTGGTTTAGGGCAAATTTGAAAAAAATTGGAGAAAACCTCCAAAAGGGGACCCCTCCAGAAAGCAAACCCACATGGCCCCTCCCCCCAACCGGTTCAGGAATGCTTCCTTGGAAAGAAGTGGAAAGAACCTGTTTATTTAACAGGCACAGCACCCCCAGCACACAAAATGAACAATACCAGGAGACAACATTCTTTCACCACTCTGAAAAAAGATGACAAATTCAGCAAGTCTCTCTTGGGAGTGGGCTCTCTGTTGTCACTCCCTCCAGAGCTGGGGATGGCTGCTGCAGCCACAAGGTGCAAACTCTTGGTGTTTCCAAGGTCCCAGTCCAAAGCAGGTTAGAGTAGTTCCAAAAAAGGGAAAGGAAAAACAGTCCAGGGAAAAATTCAGACTGCTTAGCTAAACTAACTAATAAGCAGAAGCAAAGAAAGCAAGAGCAAAGCAGGAACAAAGCAGAAGCTTGAGCAAGAGCAAAGTTAAAAAGCCAAGCAAAAAAACCCAAAAGCCGCACTATGTACTGCCCTGTCTCTGTGTCCCACCAGTCGTGAGGGGAGCAGGCTGATAACAGAACCAAAACAAAACATTCGCTCTTCAGAGCCAGTCTTGAAGGCACGGAACATAATATCCAGCATAAACAAAACACACAAATGGTGATACGAGCATCATAACGTCACCCTAGGACAAGTCCCATGACTACTTCTTGTAGTACAGTTTAGCCTGTAAATAGGTAAGTAGCTTTGCTGCTTGAGCTCACAAGTAGTAATGATATAGATCTTTGGCAGCTATTCTGTCATTTTTGTCATGCTGCATTGTCAGCATTAATTATGCACCTTTTCTCTCTATGTCATGATTATTTTAATTGTAACTCTGTTAAAACAGGCATATTTTTTGGGAATAAATTCATTTCCACATTGAGTACTTCCATGATGACATCCTCCTGTTTGAGAAGGGTTAGGGGACTTTTAATATCTTGCACCATCATAGGGTGGCTGCAAACCACTGCACCCCTTTTCCTGCCCTGTGGTGAGGCCTTAAGGCAGATGCCATTTGCCTAAGCACAGTGATACCCAGGTATAAGTAGGGCCTGTGTTAGATGTCATTCAGGGACAGGCTGCTGCTGCTACCAGATCTGCTGTGTGTCTCCCCTGGCTCCTGGACTACTCCTGAGGAGTATTTCAAAAGCAGGCACCACAGGTCACAGACAGCCTGTGATTGATGGCTGAAGTCTCCTCACATAGAACATGAAAGATGTGCAGGAGTAAGTTTACCCATCCTCCAAGATGCCATCCATTTTTATCTTTCTCAGATGAAATCATGAACCTTTATCAGAAAGATGCAATCCATAAGGGCTTAGGTATCTGACATAGACACTAATAAGCATTAGTTGAACTATACCTGCTAAGTGTGTGCATGTTAGCTGTCACAAATTTGCAAGAAAATATAACTACTTATATGTTAATGATTTGTATGCAAGTCAGTACATTCCACCTCATTTTTGTTCAGACCCAACCCTTAGATGCATGTCGCAGCTCAGCTGGTCTAAGATTTTTCAGCTTTGTGCCAGAGTCCTCAAACAGAATATTACAAAATGGGAAACAAAGGAAAAAATAAAAGAGATAATCAGTCTCAAGAAACCCCAGGGTGTTTGTGAGTATATCAGCAAGTTCCCACAAAGCCCTATGAGCTTAAATAAGGTTCTGAGAAGATTGAGGCTTCTGTTCCAGAACAGGTTTTTGGAATGGAAAAATGAACTTTTCATTATAGTTCAGTTATTTTAAGCCAGAATTTTTATTTGGAAGTGTTGCATACATGGCCAGAAGATTATGGTCTCTAAGTCTCCTATGTTTATTTGAAGGGATATATGAAGAAATTTTGTTTGCTTAAGTCTTTCACACAGCTTCCTGCTTAGAGTAAGTTCTAGTCTAACAAATGACCTTTTATTGATTTATCCTGGAACTGCATCCTTGCTTTCAGCTGACTGCAATATGATAAAGCCAAGGTTTAGCTCAAAGAATGAAACCACACAGGAATCCATTTAATTCACCAAGGTCATAAGCTCACCATATGTGGCTGCAGAGTGGATGTTTTTTTTCAAAGCTAATTGGGCTTAGAGCTAGGCTAGTGATTACACAACCTCTTAATCATGAGTAAAGAAGCATTTCAAGCTGGGAAGCATGCCTTTACACCTACTCTTGCATACTGTTTTTCCTGCCAGAGCTGCTACTCATCTCCTAGACTGGTATGGTGCCTTCTTGTAAATTAATTGAGAACTTGCTGAATAACAGAGATGCCAGTCTCTGTTATTGATGTGTTTACAAAAAAAAAAAAAAAAAAAAAAAATCTGCATTATAGTACATGAATGCTGTTTCATTCTAAAGAGCTATTCTGTGAATGTAGCATGAAAACAGACACAGACACTGTGACCTTTTTGAGTTTCAAATCTTGGTATTTCTTTTAAATTGGCCACTTTGAATACCTTAAGAAAATCTGAATTTAAGGGAAATACGCATTTGCAACCAAGTTATATTTTGTTCTTCGTTATGAGTTTACAATAAAATGCCAATGAAAAGATTTTTAAAAGCCACTTCTGTTTGTAAGAAAACAATTTTGTCATTATGATGACAATTTAACATGATTTGAACAGGTGGGCAGGTCTACTACCCCAAGAACTTTTTTGTTAAAAAGACATGATATACAGACTTATTTTGTGCAAGTGGCCTCTGAATTTTTATTCAACATGAAAGGTGATTCAAGCACATTGAGGAATTAAATATATAATTTCAACAATAGAACATATCTTATTTTTCTTATTCTTTTGCAATTTCTCTTCTGAGGAAGTTGTTTTCTAATGCATTCTACAAAGAAAATGTCTTTATAAAACAAGGAGAAAGAATTTCAACCAGTGACATGCTCACTTAGCATTTCAAAACTTGGAGATACTTGAGGAGCAAAGGTATGCTCTAATTTATGTGAAACAGAAACAAAGAAATTGTGTTTAGTGTAGTAAAACAATTGCAACAATCTCAAATTAACATATAGTAACCAGAATACAAAAGTTTTTACTTTATAATTTCTGTCATAACCTGTCAAAATTTTATCTAAATGCTACTTGATTACTTGTGCTATCAGCAGTCACATTCATGAATACCTTCTACTAGAACTGATGAAAGTTAGAAGAAATGGTTAATATATAACAAGAAAAATGTCTAGGATATAGAGATACCACAGACAGATTTGCTGAAGTTACTGATGAAACCTGTTTCTGCAGCTGTTTTTCATCACATTTTTTTTTTTTGAGTTCCTTGGTCTGTGTGAAATGCAGAATCTCTTAATCTAGCATTAAGTACAAGAGGAGTCAATGATCCATTGCAGCATCTTGTACAGAACACGAGGATTTATATAGTCAGGAACTGCTTCAGCTATCCAGCTTGTATTCCTGAATCCCAGTTCAATGCAGATTTTTTTTTTTTTTTCCTGTGGATAGGTGCAATTCTGTGGACTTTATCAACTGAGAGAGATTAACTGTCATAGCTATTCTGAAATTATTATATTCTATGGTAGTTTTCTCAATAATTTCCTCTTAATAACTGCTCTCCTCTGTATTGGTAAAACACACTAATTAGGGTGACCTATGACTGCAATTGCATCTCTCCTTTGGCCATTGAATGGCTACACCACAAGAGAGAAAAGTACCACCACTACACTGAAATAGAAAGTCATTCTAAAATAACTATGATAGAACATTTTGTACAGGAACAATTATCTGAGGAAGATCAAAGTTTTAATTAAAACAATTAAGACATACCAGCTTTAATTTTTTACAAGACACACATCAAGTATCATGACCCTTGTGAGTAATGTTCTCTTATCACACATAAATCACAGAAATAAGGGAACAAATGACTATTGAGGTAATTTGTTTTCTAATACTCTGATTAAGCATTTTGACTTCCATCTCATGCCACCTCAAAACAGCAGGTTTCTGAAAGCTTCTTAAACATTTTTTTTTAGTCTTAACCATCTTAGTTGACAAATGTGTTCACAATTGCCATAAATGAGTGTGATATGCTTCAACTTAAGAAAATCCACATTAATATATGTGTGAAGTTTCTGTGTGGTGCAGCCAAGATAAAAATATGAGAACACTATAAGCAATTAATAGTTCACTAAAGCAGTTAGCTTCTCATAAGAAAAAATATTTTGGAATAAGGGAAGATATGTATAAAAGTAATAATTATATATGTTTACATAACTGAACGATATATTAAAAAATCCTTTTTTATGTATAATCAAGATCAGAAACTATTCAATAAAGCAAATGAGAATTCTTGAAAAGAATCAAAACAAAACCCATAAAATTTATAGTACAATGTCACTCTTAAGATAGAAAAATAAATGGAATGGTTTTTTTTTAAGTAATTTCAACAGTCATATAATTCTATTGAAATAAGCAAATTAATAGAATTGATAAGCTAATTAATAGAATCTGTACTAATGTATGTTTACTGTATGTTAGCAACTGGCCAGAAGCAAGTAAAAAGAATTTTATTTTACAAGCAAAAGAAAAGTTTCAGGAATGAAAACAGAGAAACCAATTGTAGCATGTGTCAAGTTACTGAGCATATAATTTTTTATGTCTGCAAGAGGAATTATTCCTCCTAGTTCATAAAAAATTAGGTGCAGTGGGGAGAGAGAGAGATTGATCATAACATTCCAGAAACTCCTTTTATATAAAGTTCATTTAATGCTTTTCCAGTATTTTAAGGGATCCAGTATTGAGTGTGGTAGTGTTTATATCTCCATGTTACAGATTAGAATTGAACCAAGTAAAAATTAAATGCCTAGCTCTTAACCCCTGACATTGTTCATTACTGTGAATACAGCTTTGTCCTGGGGATCAAATCCAGTGCAGTATGAAGTAATACTCATTTCTTTACCCATTTGTCTCTGCTGTGGATGATCGATTTCCTAATGGTTGTTCAGAGCACAGACCAGAACACAGTAAGTCTGCAAGTCTAACCATGCAGAGCTTTCACCACAGACAACTGCTAAATTCAGGAGTTTTTCAGTCAGATACTGTTCTTTACAGAAGAGGTGTTAAATAGGTAGAGCCAAGTTTTATCTATCTTTGCATAACAGTTTTTGCATAAGCTTGGGAGTTGGTAACATTTGCAAGAACTCCTTAATGTCATCTTTATCAAACTAGATTATGAAGCTCACCAGGTATCAAAAAACCTACTATTGATGAACAGTTAATGTAACATAATAAAATAATTATACATCCCCAACTTCTGACCGGTGAGAGGACAAATATTTGTGACTTGAACACTTTGTGATGCCATCAGGCCATATTATATAATGAAGTTCAATAAGAGTCTCAGAATATGCATCAAAAGAAGGCATAACAAACATGGTTTTTATACCTCATTCACAAAAATAAAATTGTCTAGCACCTACCATATAAGAGTAGGTAATAAAGAGCTAATGTCATGGTTTGACGCTGGCACAAGGCCAGTGCCCTCATGAAGATATACTGTCCCTGATGTTTGCTGTGAGATGTGACCAAAAACAGAGCAAAACAGTTTCCAATTTAGAAACAAAAGGAAAGAAGAACTTTATTACTTATAATATGTAAAGAAGACACACAGAGAAGAGGATGAAAACTTTAAAAAAACTCTCTTCCTCCTCCCCCCACCCTAGTTCTCAACACAATAAAACAAACTAAAAATTCCCAATCAAGTTACCACCTTTCAGATAATTAATCTTCAGTCCATTATTACTCTTTTGGTAATCAGCACTCAGTTCATCAAGGAGAGATAGGAGTCCTTCTTGCCCCATATTGTGGCCTCTTTTTCCATGTCCAGTGCTCTCACCACTGTGCATGGACCAGAGCTGCTTCTAGGGTTTCTCTTTTTTAAAGATGCTTTGGTCAGTTCCGAAAATGACAGCTTCTCAAATTCTGGGACACCAGTCCCCCCCAGTTTCACTCCCTGGGGCTGAGGGGCCTTGAGAACAGAGATCCTCTCATCTCTGTTCACACTACTCTCTACTGTCCACTTTGGCTCCAAGCCAATGCCTCTCCCCAGATGCAGTTTCTGTGTCACAGAAATGAGTCCGTCCATGGCTTTACAAGAAAAGTCCAGCCAAAGGCCACTCCATCATCTCCCCCCACCTAGGATTCTTTTCAGTATTCTCTGACAATCTTCCACTTGCACAAACTTTCATCATCTCTGCTTAGTTCTCTCTATCTTCCTACTTCAGATTCAGGAGGATTAGCATTTATAAAGTTTCCATCATCTACAAAAAGGGTTAAAACCTTAGACTGTGCTTACCCAGAGCTCCTACAGCAAGTTGCCAGCACCTCTCCTGCCTCCTCCTCTTCACTCTTTCAGCCGTGCTGCCCGGTTACTGATATCAAATTTCAAGGTGGCACAGACACAGTCTCTCTCTCTCTCTCTCTCTCTCTCTCTCTCTCTCTCTCTCTCTCGGGGGGGGGGGGGGGGGAAGGAGGCTGCCTGATGCCTCTCAAGGTTCTTGCACTCTCTCCACCCTTCCATCCTGCAGGATCTTCCTCTCCCCCTCTCTGCCCAAGGCTCCAGCCTACCTCGCCCAGCCGCATGGCTTCCCCTCCCCGCCAGCTGGGCAGGGGAGATCCGCCCATCCTCAGGGACCGGAACCAAGAGAGAGTTCTCCTGGGAGCCCTCTGCTTTTAACCCCTGTGTTCTCAGAGGTGGATCCTTGTCCTCAGTGGCCACACCAGGTGCCAATATTCAAACCTGAGCACTCATTGGTTTGACCACTGAATCCCAAAACTCACTTTCTTTTCAAACCACCACAGCTAATAAGAAGTGTGGTTGTTTCCTCTGTTTCACCAGTTTATTCAGGAATCACAAGTAAAATCTTCTGGGTTTTAATAACATACTCGTTGCATAGGACAGAAAAGATTTTTACCTTCTTGAAATGAATCCATTCTTGCTATTAGAAGATTCACTTCAGATTTCACTTGCTCATTGTCTATCTGCTCTTTGTTCTATCTACTTTTAATTTTTGCTTCTGTTCCAGAAACTGGGATGTAGCTCAAACAGAAGAGTATGAAATGACCAAAAGGTTATTCACATTTATATTTATTTTATGCACACTGTACTCTTGCACAAAGATTATATGTAGAGCAAGAAACTCTACCATGCTGCTTTTATTTGGCAATAATTTCCCTAACAAAAAAAGGTCCCCTTTAAAATATTTGAGACATGTTCTGCAAGGAGAATTTAGGGTGGCTTTTTGGTTTCAATAATAATCTTATCCGAAAAAGCTGATGTGCACTTGTGGCCATGAAGGCCGAAGGTATTCTGGGTAGTGTTAGGAAGAGCATTGCCAGCAGGTCAAGGGAGGTGATCCTGCCCCTCCACTAAGACCTAGAAACATCTGGAGTGCTGTGTCCAGTTTTGGGATCCTCAGTACCAGAGAGATATGGAGTTAATGGAGAGGGTTCAGAGGAGGGTGACAACGATGATTAAGAAACTGGAGTATTTCCCTTACAAGGACAGGCTGGGGGAGCTGGGCCTCTTTAGGCTCAAGGAGAGACAACTGAAAGGTATCTTTATCACTATCTTTATAGAAACACCTGAGGTTGTCAGAGGATGGATCCAGGCTCTTCTTGGTGGTGCCAAGAAATAGGACAAGAGGCAATGGGCAGAAATTGGTGCACAGGAAGTTCCACCTGAACATGAGGAAGAACTTTTTACTGTGCAGGTGACCATGAACTGGAACAGATTGTCCAAAGAGCTTGTGGAGTCTCCCTCACTGGAGATATTAAAGAGCCATCTGGATGCAATCCTGTGCCATGTGCTCTGGGTGGCCCTGCTTGTGCAGGGATGTTAAACCAGATGAGCCACTGTGGTCCCTTCCAACTTTACTCATTCTGTGATTCTGTAATATATATTTACATTCATAAATAAATTATAATTTGTTTGAAGGTTTTCTGCAATATCTTAACTCACTGAGCTGGAAGCAAGATGATCAGCAAACTTTTAATTATCTTCTTTCAAGCATGTTTGCTTTCTAACATATCAGAGAGGTTGGTTTTTTGTTTTTTTTTTTTCCTTACAGGTAGTATTTTTTCCTCACCAAAATAAGGTTAATACAAGTACTTTTCTCTGTTTGCATAAATAAATATTTCCAGGCTAGGTCTACAATATATCAACTTCATGATGTAATACATACTTTAATTATTCTTGTACATACCCTTTAGGGGTCAGTTCTAGGGAGAGAACCCAATGGGATTGCATGCTGAAAAAGAAAAAAAAATCTGTAATTACTATTCAACATATCACTCATGGGTCAGTGGTAAAGAAAGATGCCTAGGGAATCTAGTCTGCATATCCTCATGTTTATTGGTTGAAATGTTACGCTAGTTTTAAACTAAACCTTTTCAATGAATTTTTTAAAATAATGTAGTTGTAATATTTATACATGGAACATCTGAGCATTCTGCAGATCTTAAGGTCATGTACCTGTGACAATTTGTGGAGAAATTTAACTTTTCTAAACATATTGTTTATGTTAATAGGCTTGTAAGTCTTGACTGAGTCTGATATCTACTAGAGTGAGTTTAGACAATTTGCATTCTCTGCAGCAGACATTTGATTCATCCATCAGATTAGTGATGCTGTACTTACTAGATCTCTTTGTTGTGTTTCCTAGCCCAGCACTGGGCAAGTAAATATATCATGATTACAAGTTTAAATTGTATTAAATGGATAACCATATGCTTAAGTTTCTGGTGTAGTGAAGGAATGAATGATGTTAGACTGCATTGCTGTGGTTTTGAAGACAGATGATAGAATTTTACCTAATCATCCTTGCACAAAAAAAAAAAAAAAAAAAAAAAAAAAAAGATAATGAACTATAAAGGGAATTAATAAAGAAATTAATAATCCATTTTCTAATTTCAACCAAGAATTTACTTACAGATTAAAGGGTTCCCACTAACCCTAATCTTATCTATACCGTCTCAGAGAGTTTGGAATGCCTTCAGACTTTACAGCATTCACAGCAGGTTCCTGTGGCCTAATCCATCGTAAGCATGGATCTCATCACTCTCTACAATTACCTGAGAGGAGGTTGTAGCGAGGTGGGGGTCAGTCTCATCCACCATGTAACAAGATAGGACAAGAGGAAATAGCCTCAACTTACACTACTGCAGATTTAGGTGTGATGTTAGAAAAGATTTCCCTGCTGAAAGAGTTATTAAACACTGGAACAGCCTGCTTGGGGAAGTGGTTGAGTCACCATCTCTGGAGGTATTTGGAAGATGTGTAGATGTGGAACTTTCACTTTACTGGTGGACTTGGGTGTGCTGGGTTATCAGTTGGACTCAATGAATTTAGAGGTCTTTTCCAGCCTAAATTTTTCTATGATTCTACAATGAGAAAGAGAGATTTTATAAGAAAATAATACAGGTAACTAATTTCTGCAGACAAAATTGTTAGTATGCAGCTTTGTGTTTATTTTATAGACTACAGCAGCAAAGCAGCTAAATGAAGCATGAAGTGTGATGCATTTAGCTCAGTATAATACAAAACCCAATTGCATCAAGTTTTAGAAATTGAGATTAGCCTGAAGGAAAAATTTGTAATAGCCCTTTTGTTGTTAGCAAAAATTATTGATTCAGAGTGGATCCTTTTTTTTTTCTCTTTCTATTAAAATTTCTTATGAGTGCAATAAAATACAGATAATTGAACTGAATCATAATAGAAATATGTTTCTACTTCCGTGTGGAGTGATGAGTTCCCTATAGACTGCTAGTCCTGGGTAAAACAAACAAGCAACCAAAAAAAAAATTACACTATGGATAGAGAAAAATGCAATGTAACATTTTAGATGGTGTAGAAAGTTCCCTGTGAACACTTGTTATTGTATATAAAATAAATACAGTTACAAAGCAAAACTTATCCTTTCTTATAAAAATATATGATATACACTTGATGATTATTTTAAAAGTTGCATCATATGGCTTTTTCCTGATGATTGAAAACTGTTAAAGCTGAATATTGATTTATGTATTTTTACATTAATCAGGTACAGAAATAAAGATCTATGTTGTTGGGAGTGTTTAGAAGACTGACAAAATAAGACAGTTTTAAATTTTAAAATTATATTTTGCTAATGTAGTTCAATAACATCACAAATTATACTAATGGCTAATTATTTCTTGTTATAATTCATCACTACCACACCTAAAAAAACTGGAAGAGTATTTTCTTTCTTCCAGTGCCTGTATCTGACAAATGAATGTGAGTTGGCTAAAGATTGATCTAAATGGAATTTGAATATATATTTCTAATCTCTTTGATGCCAGCTTTGGTGAAAATATTTCTTTTTACTAATACGGCCATTATGGGATTATTTCAAGTGAAGCAATGTTCTGTGTGCAGACTGTAGTGGTAGTGAAAATGGCTTTTCTTTCCCTAAAAAATTAAATGGTTAGAAATTCTTACATTAAATTTCAGCCTTCTTGCTTTGACCCATACCTTCTTATTTAGAATTAGACATTTTAAAGATAGGAAGCAACACTTATATTTTGTCTAGTTAATTCCACCTCTGCCGTGTTTATCTATGAACAAATATGTGAGCTTTTTCAGAAATTTCAGTAGTTATTCAGATGACAGTTATTGAACACATTGTAGCCTTGTAAGCCCTAAGATGCAAGAAGTGGACCTTTTACTAGTATGTGGCAATTAAGTTTGACAGATTTAAATGAGCTTGATGTTCTCCTAGTGTCAGTTTCCTGCTGTTCCTACTTTGTGAACAGGATAAAGGTATTTAGAAGAAATGGATGTCACCCCAGACCATGTTAAAACAAAAATTCATCCTTTCACTTCAGACAAAATCAAAACTGCTAAAAATAAGTTCTAGGTGATTTTGTTTGAATTACTGTGGATTTTTTAAGGTGAAGTTAGGTTATGCAAAGGATTTCTCTAAGATTAAATGATATATAAAAGATTAGGGTTCACTATTAAGAGAAAATGGCTGATCAGCTAATTTGGAAGGTCTGTTGCACTAATGGGGTATGATTTTCTCAGCTATGAAACATTTATTTTATTATTTTTGTTCAAGAAAAGAGTCTCAGAGGAACAGGATAATTTTCAAATATTTGTTGTACCTCCCAGTGATTAATTTGTGTGGGAAAATTAGATTTTATTACATTAACTTAACATTAGATAACTTTTATCACAGATGTCAGAATTTTTATGCCTATAAATAAAGTACCAACATAAACTCCTGATGGTATTGTATTGATAATGACCAGCAATTTTTACAGCATTATGAATTTTTGAACATTGAAATTTATTATTCTTCTTTTAATTTTATTTTATTTTTCCTATTTATGGTTCCACTATGGCAAAGATATTGTTGAGTGCACTAAATCTAAATTTTTGATATTTAGTTTTACCTAGCAGAACAATTAATAGTATAATTTTAATATTTAAATATATTAATATGCAATGAAGTTTTATGAATAGTTATCTGATAAAAATTATCTGTATAATAGTTATCTGATTTTTATATATATATATATATATATATCAGGACGGGAAAGTTAGTTAACATATTTTAAAATGAATTCTCATTTATGGAACAACTGTGGTAAAAAAGCCATGGTTCCTTAACTTCCTCAGTGAATCAATCATAAATGCAGAAAACATGCCCAACTGTCACAGTCAGATAGAAAATACAATGCTTGGGGGTAAAACATTTCCAATTAACAATGAATTGGTATCTAATTGAAAAGGAATCTAACTCATTAGCTGAAAACCTTGGCAGAAATTATCTTGGACGCACATTAACATTGCATGAAGATTGAGGTCTTGAGAAGTTCAATATTGGCAATGAATTGCTTTGTGCTTTTGCTTCCATCACTTTGCTCTTTCATGTGTATGAAGCAACCTGATATCAATCTATACCTGTCCATACCTGTCTATACTCTTTAAAGGTTTATTAGATTGTTGCTTTCTGAGTTATTAGAAGGGAAGTTTTAAGTAGGAAGTTAATAGTAAGAGAAGTTGTGATGTTGTTCGCTAAAGTATGGATTATAGTGGTGGAAAGCAGCTTTTCTTTCTGTAGCTTTCTTGGGTTTTAATGAATCTGGAAATGGGTAGCTGTCACATCTTGTTCAGCACAGATTGTCATTTTCAGGTACCACAAATTACCCCTCAGCCTTCATTCTACAGTAATTTTTGGTCCTCAGCAGTAAACTTAAAAGATTTGAAGACCATCTTTTCCTAAGGCACAGAAACAGGAGAGCAAAAATATTTTTAAAATAGGAAAAAAAAAAGAAAGAAATCATATTTTACTTTTGTTTTTTTAGTTTCTGTAGTGGACATCAAAGTTGGTGACTGATTCAGACTATTCTGTTTGGTTTTTTTCCTTGAGACATTTTAATGAATCTAATCAAAGGAGAGTCCTGATTGTTTGTTAAGTTTGAGTGTTGTTACTTATCTTCTGCCAAGGCAAATCATTCAGCAGATGCAAGATGTAAAATGTCATAATTTAATAACATGAAGTTCTCCTGCTTCAAAGATTTCCTTCTGTACTATTTCCTCCTCTGACCAAAGCACCCCTCAAGCAATATTTGAAGTATAAACTCACACTTTCTTTGTGTTAAGTTTTAGAATGCCTTCTGGTTGAAAAACAAATTTAAACAAGCATTTAAAAAGAAAATTAAAAGGAAGTGTTTAAAATTTTATATTTGTCTACAGAGCATTCTGCCAGCAATACTGAAACCATGGAGAATGTTTAGAAGCTTATGGGATAAATAAGTTTTTCAGTTACAAGATAAATTATTTATTAGAATATTGGCCAGTTAAAGATGTACTTCCCCAAGTTATATATATAATTTAGAAATTATCTGATCTGAAGGCCTATGTTCATCATCCAAAATAAAGTATCTGGATTTTTTGGCAGGGTTCTTGTCTCCCTGAATAAACCAAACTCAGTATGCAGACTCTTCACTCTTCATCCTCATCTGTCCTTGGAACACTCATGGGGTTTTATCTCAGCACAAATTGAGCCTCAGGGAAGGTATGACACATAAATAGCAGTATCACCAGGTAGTGCTTTTAGGGTTTGGGAGTAATTTTCTCACCTCAGAGTTAGTAACTAGTGAAAGTGGTTAACATCACCCTTGTATTTAATTTTCTAATTAAAAATTACAAACCCACAAAAGATTGTGCATTTCTAAATAGCTATATTTAGAGATATGCAAATATTGGAGTACATAGATTCTTAAGTATTTAATTCTTTCAGAAAACACATTATAGGTTTTCAAAATAAACCCTTTTGTGAGATTATGCAGTTTTGATGGAAGTTTGAAAAAATGATGCAAACTAGATTTCTGGATTATTCACATTATAAATTTGCAGATCCAAAAGTCTCCATTGGCCTGTCAAATTTATTTATATCTTACAGTTTTAGTCCCAGAAAAGCAGCTTTAGTTTTCTAACAATATCATTGTTACAAGAATATCTGACAGTTTCAAATACATATGTGTGAATAATACATTACTAGGTATATCATGCCTTTAGGTATTCAGCATAATTTTTAAGATATAAACCTAGTATTTCTTAGTGGGACACTTCACATGAAACTGCTTGGGAATAATATTGACAAGTTTCAGCAATGAGTAATTCTTGCAATTGTGTGCCATTCACTCTTGGTAGCTGGAATTGATAAGGAACAAATAATTCCTTTTACCTGGTGGTTTTTTGGTTCTTTTTCTATTTTTTCATGGAAAGCTGAAGCACAGAAAATTTATCTTACCCTACATGAAGTGACAGCTGGTCAAAAAGATACATTTGTTTTGTACATGGCAAGAGAAAACACATGAGAGTACAAAGTTGAATAAAGGTTTTATCAGCATAAGCACAGAATGGCTACATCAGTCACAAGTGACAAACCCCTTAGTCAGCCTTACAGGTCATTCCATGCATCTGTCAATAAACCCAGAAAAGCAGCCTTACTCAGGCAGTTTTTAACTACTGCATGTGTTGCATGTTGTCTCAGAAAAGCTGAATGAGTAATTGTAACACAGGTGAGTATGTGAAAAAATGCCTGAAAATTTTTTTATTTATAAAATATATTTGAATTAGAAGAGTTGTAAACATACAGAAATTTGGGAATTATAATTTTACCTCTCCTGGTATTCTAAATAATCTTCAGATACTTCTGTAAATTTACTGCCATTAGAAGAATGCCTAATGTCTTTCTTCTATGACATGAACTTAACCATGAATTTTGATGAACTATGTTTTTAGAAACTTCTGCTGACTAAGAACTGATGAGAAGATATGGCATAAATGATACTACTTTACGTTACTATATATATTTAATTCTCTGTTACTGGTTATGTTTGGCTTTTTGTTTTCATACATTAACACTATGTTTATAAATAAGAATATGCAGAGATCTAGTAATAAGCATATTACAAAATGTCATTCATATCTCAGTGAAAATCATGTTTTGGTAGTTTCGCATAGTTGATAATTTGAAGATAGGCTATACATTTTGTGAGGTTACCTTTTATAATTATAGTCTGAAGTAAATAAGCTAACCAGAACAGATGTTTACATCTCTGCAAAGAGAATATATGCATAGTCTAAAGCATACTGTAAAACAAATTGTGCTAGGAGAAATCTCTAAATTCAAACTTTTTACCTTTAGAGGGCAAGGAAAAATACAAATAACAGTAAACTAAACTAGTTAAAGTTATGTGTATACATAAAAGTGAATTACCTTATCCTTTGCTTGTATATATTGTAAAAAAAAAATAAATAAATAGACTTTTGGGTAGTTGGGAAACTATCCTTTAAAATTAATTACATCAGATGAAGAAAATGTCAAATATGGAACATTTAAAAATATAATAATTTTATGACCAATGCTAGTATTTGCAATGAGACAAATGATAAAATATAACCATCTCTCTATGCACAGTGTGACAGCTTACTTTTAGAGTGTACATTAAATATTTATTTTGAACTGGAAATTATATAGTTTTTTGATTACCTTTCTTCTGTCATTTCCCAGCCATCAGAGAAATGCGTTTGAAATTGTTATTCTGGTTCCATAGATCATCCATTAAATAGAAGAGGCAAATGTAACATTCCATTATTCACAATTTTCCTACTGAATTTCCAGGAGATGAAATTGCTTGTGGCTTTTTGAAATAATTTCCCCTATTTTTATTCAAACGTGCTTTACATAAGTATAATGTATTTCTATCCATGAAGTTCAACTATTTGAATCATTTCACAGGGTACTAGGAATGGGAAAGCACAATTATACCTCTGTCATGATTTAACGCCAGCAGGCAACTAAGAACTGGACAGCTGCCTGCTCATCCAAGGCTGCTTTTGAGATAGTTAGTATCTATTCTAGAACAGAAATCTGACCTAATGTAGCCTGGTAGCTAAAATTTTTTTCTATTATCAGTATAGGTCCCCTAGCTACATGTTGACAGTGCAGGAGTCTGCAGTGCATCTTGTCTGGACTTCTTGTCCTAAGCTTATTTTAGTTTGCTTAGCTGTATCAGCTAAATCCATGTGGATTTTATCTACTTTTTTCTTAAAATGGTGTTACTTTATGTTGTAATGCCTACTACAAATAATTTACATATAAGTAGAAGTAACAGCAAATTACTGTATGTAGAATGAACTCAGAAAGCTCATTCAACATCAAACAGGAAAATAATTAAATGATAATTTAAATACCTGAGGCATCAAGGCTTTCAGCAATTCACCCATCAATGGTTAATTTTAGATTAAAAAACAAGTTAATAAAAAAGCCTTTCAGTTTTGGGTGTAACACAAAAGATACATAACCAGCATCTAACTCATATTCAACATATGATACCTAACAAAGTCAAAAGTTAAATGAGTTATGGTCTAGTGCATACAAAGAACGAAGCATGTCAGAAGAAAAATAGGACCTCAAGTGAACATTAAGCTGATGAGAATGAAGCATGAACATCTTGCTAATCCTTGCAAAGTGAAGAAGGAACACCCACAGTTAATCTCCCTGTGAAGGCTTCCATCTGATGACAGCTCACTGTTATCCCTCCCTGGCATTCTAATTCAGAAGCCCTCAGCCTAAGAACTTGAGGGAGCAGTGTAAACAAAATGGTAAACATAGCACCAGAGGAAAAGGAGAGTTGACAAACTCCAGTTTTTATTGTATAACAACTTTTAAATGTAACATTGTTAGGGAGATACATATTGACCAAATTATTTCCTCTGTGAATATCTCCGTGCCTGACCTAATGATAATTTTTTCTGTCTTTTAATTAAGCCACAAAATTTTGATTAGACTAGTAATACATTCTTGGCATCACTTGTACGTAGTTATTTCTCTGCTGTCCATCAAGATACTCTGATCACACCATGTTCTCAGAAAATACTCATAAACTGAGAGCAATAGGAAGCTAGATGGTGTTGGTCCAAATATGGGGAATACTTCTCAGAAGAGCATTCAATTTCTTAGAATGTCTGTTATCTAGTCATGTTAATTTTTCTGAGGATCTGAAAATTAATATTTGCAACCTTTCTCTGAATGACATTTTTAATATCATAGGCTTTTAGACCTATTTTATAATCACCTATTCAACCCATGTAACTGCCACATGGAAGGATGGTACCTTCTAGGAAACAAGAATGAACGATAACAAAAAAAGGAGGTATTTCCTTGAGGCTAGAGAAGACAAAAGAGCTATCAGCTGCATAAGCAGATGACTGACCAAAGCAGCTCCAGACCTGCTATTACAAACTGCTGAAGGGTCTTGTCAGCCAGTCAAAGAGTACTGCTGGGAAAGAAATCTTTCCTATCTAGGCAGCTGTATCCTATGATTCAAAGAAACAGGGCAAAAATTGCTTCAGTTTAATAAGATAAACATTAAGTATTTAAGATGCTCCATCTAATTAAGAAAAAAAGTAAAAGACGTCTGAAAATATTTTTGTTCAGGGAACTAGTGGTACAACAGTCTTCAAGTGCCAATAGAAGTCTCTCTTTAGGGGTCTGGAATGAATGTGCTTTTCTCAGGTGACAGATGTAATAAAACACAAGATGAGAGTGAAAAAAAATCCCATTACTAAGGCGAATAGTTTCTTTAAAAAGGTACCTCAAAGCTATTATTTTTTAGTTTGTATACTGTCACTTTATCTCTTGATTTTGGGGTGATATAAGTGGATAAAATCCTTCCATTCCAAACCTTTCAAGCCAAGGTGTTTTCATATCCTGACATAAACTATTGAACTATTCACAGGTCATGAAACAGGGTGACATGGCTTATAACACTCAACAGGACCAGCTAACAAAAAACTCAAAAGCTTCACACTAAATAAAAGAAAAAAATATTTTCTTCTCAAAACCTACATTAAATTGCTGTTTGTAAAATTGGTTTAATGCTTCCTAAGAATTCAGAGAATACAAATCACATAAATTACCACATATATACTGTCCCTATTCAAGTTTACTAATTGGTTCTGAATTTAATTAATTTAGATTTAAACGTCAAGCTAAAAGGCCAAACAGCCTTTTCAGTGTTGATTTCTCAGATGTAGTGGTTTGAACTTGGCTAGCTGATAGGTGTCCAAGCTACTCCCTGTCCTCCTCCTCAACAGAACACAGGGAGAAAATAAGATGAAAAACTCATTGGTCAGAAAAAGGACTGGGAGATCATTCGCCGATTACTGTCATGCACAAAACAGGTTCAACTTGCAAAATTAATTCAATTTATTGGCAATTAAAATGAGAATAGGACAGCAAAAAATTCCCAAACTAAAACCGGCTTCCCTCCATCCCTCCTTTCTTTTCAGCCTCATACTTTTGTCCAGCTCCAGCATGGGGTCCCACCCACAGGAAACAGTCCTTCACAGAATGTGAAAACATTCCTTTTGTTCCCTCACAGTTTTTCTGCTCTCTCACAGCCGTTGCACCATGTTTTTTACAGGTTACCAAAAAGGTGCCACCAGCTTCACTGGTTGACACAATGGGTCCATCTTGGAGTTGTTTGAAACTGGCTCTGTCCAGTACGGGGGCAGGTCATGGTGTCTTCTCACAGAGGCCATCCCTGAAGCCCTACTGCTATCAAAACCCTTCCATGTAAACCAAATACAGTAAGTATTTTAAGTCTAAGTTATGTCCCATGTAGACTCTAGTTGAAATAGTTAATTCAAATTTTCTTATTGAGCAGTAATAAAATATATTTTTATTATGCCAACATACTTCACTAGTAGCTATTTCTTTTAGAATTCCAAAAGTAATTCTTAAGCAAAAAAATTTTTTTTTTTTTTTTTAAATTCTTTTATCCTGCCTTATGGAGAATTTTGCCTTGGAAGGTGTGACAAGTCATTCGTGAGCTCAAGGATCAGAGAAAAGACCAACAATGATAGCACCTTGGTGTTTTCTGTACATTACTTGTTCAAGGTGAAGAATCAGATGACACCATTTTAAACTGCTGGAGACAATTTCATGCTGGCATGACTTCATTCACATAGGATACACTAACCAACATCTGCTGGAGTAACAGTGTAACAGGTGTAAATACTCTAGGGAGCTTCTGAAAAGTACTGAGGGACTGTTTGTTCATTCATACAGTCTGTGGGAGGGGATGTGCTGGACCTAATGCTCATGAATTATGAAGAAATAACAGGTGATGTGCTTACTGGTGGCAGCCTTAACTATAGTACTATGAGACAGAATGGTTAAATGAGTACAAAGGAAAAACACCAGAATTAGACCCTCTGTAGACCTCTGGAGAGCAGATTCGAGCTTGTTAAAATTGTGCTTGTTGAGACATAATGAGAGTCTAGCTTGAAAAGAAAAAGAGGCCATGAAGAGCTAGTTGATTTTCAAGGTTTACATCCTGAAAGCACAGAATGATACATGCTGATATGGTAGAAAATTTATCAGTCATAGTTGAGTAGGGTGTGTCTGACTGAGGTCTAATGCAGGAAGAAAGTGCAAGGGCTGTGGAGATAAGGACTAGCCACCTAGGGAGACCACGGAGATAATGCTCAGGTATAGAGAGCCAAGAGCAACAGCTGAAGAGGAGGAAGAACTCCTGAGGGAGGTGAAGTGCTGCCTTCTGGAAGTACGTTGGCAAAGGGAAGGGTAAGGTTGAGAGAAAGGGTCGAGAAGGAGGCTAAGGGAGATCCGGCTGTATTCTATCACTGATGGGAGGCTGTGGTGAAGACAAAGCTGTTTGTCACCAGTGTTCTCAGACACTGTTCTCAAAGGCCTACAGATGTATGACAGGAGACAATGGGCGCAAGCAGCAAAATGAGAAATTATGATCATCTACGAAAAAAACTTACCATCAGGGTGATCAAACACTCCAAGGATTTGCACAGAAATCTGTGAAATCTCAGTCCTTGGAGACAATAAAACTTGTGCAAAATCACCTTAAGTGGACCTGCTTAAAGACAGGGATTACACCTGATGATTTCATGAGGTTCATTCTAATCTGTTTCATTAAATTAAATTGTAGAATTAAATTTCAATTGTATAGAACTGTGATGTCATGAGTATGCAAAAATACCCCTCCCAATTTAGACTCTGTATTGGTATTACTGCATCTCAAAATTCAACAATAACTTGAGGTAGAAACATACTAGGCAAATTATCCCTTGACATTTCTTGTAATTCATGCTTTTTATATTTGAGCTTTTATATATATACATTTTTGTGTATAAAAATTTGATTAAAGTTAAGGCTTCTTTAAACTGTATATGGTCAAGAAGTAAATTGTCCCTGTATAATTAAATTATTCTAATTAAATTAGTCTAAGCCTTTGTTGCCCAGTTAGTGCAGTCACTCAGGAAAAAGACTTGTAGTCACAAAGATGGCAATATTCACAAGTGTCTTTTATGGTATGATTGTGCCACTGTGTCAGGCCTTGCATCTCTGTTTCCCGATTTTGACTTGATCTTGACAAGTAGTTTTTCATTTCCTGTTGCTGGATGTCCAGCCTTGAGTCACTTGAGGGATCCTTCTACCTGGGAGGACATAATCACTGTGCTGGCATCCTCTAGAGAACCTTGTCAGTCCTGTGCTTGGTCATTATGATTGATGGCTACAGATGCAACTGTCATCATAAAACTGTTGTTTGCAATTAGGAAATAAAATTATCTTCATTTGACCTGTAATTAGGTAGTAATACATTATGTTTAAGTTGTTTATCTTTTATGGTCACTGATTAGATGAAAGTCTAGCAGTTTAATTTATTCCTCATTTTCAATTCCTTATTTCCAGTTCTTACAGTTTAGTTTATTCCTCATTTTCCCTTTGCACAATCACTGAAAATAAGAGTTTAGATTGCTGGAAGTGTTCTATTCATCAGAAGGTTTGGGGATTTTTGTTTGTTTTCATTTTAGTCCTTATTTATCTGGACTTTTTATGGGAAGCTATGAGAACAATTATTTTTGTTTTGTAACTCTTACACGACTTTTTGATTTCAGCTTTTTGTAGAATGATACTTTTGAAATAGCAAGATATCAGGTGCACTTGGGGAGAACCTTGATGCAAAGAGCACAACATAGATTTCTCTGGAATTGTGTTTAAATTATTTTCTCTATGGTTATACTGTTGTCTACCTCAATATTTGTGTTTCACATTCACAGAATTGCTTTGGGTCAAGAATTTTTTAATTGCTTCAATCTAATTGTCATTGTCATGAATCCTTTCATGAAAGATATTTAAAGAAAGACCAAACCAGTTACAGTATTTCTGCTGCAGTTATACTAAACTGAGATATAAAAAAAGTTTCTAAATGCTAGATTTTAATAATTGTAGACAGAATATTTTATTCCTTATCTCCTAATGGGTTTAAGAATTCCTGGTGTGCTCTCTAGTTATATCTTAAACACACAGCCATAACTTTTCAGTCAGACAACATAGCTGTAAGGACTTTAGTAATATTTGCATAAATATTACTAAAGTAATATTTGCATAAATATGCATAAAAGGATTTTTTAAGATAATCCATCAACATTAAACGAAAACACAAAGATCCTAAAGTAATCAAATACTGGAACCATTGTGATTTTAAAATCTACAAATAATAATGATAATTATAATACCTGAAATGGAAATTAGGCCTTATTTCTTTTGCCAAGTGTAAGAGAATCAATGGCAACCTTAAGACTCAGTTTCTGGAGCACTGTGTGAAAACTTATGAATACTTTCACTGCAATTAAAAAGGGTCATTGACCTCAAGTTTACAAAATTGATGTGTGCTGTTAGGTGAGCTTTAAATTAAAGATAAAAGAGGGAAAGGAATCTGTCAAACAGCACAAAAGAACTGACGTGATCTCCCAACACACAAAATAAGGAAACACTGAATGCATTAACTATTCTTTGTTTCAGAACAAGGAGATGGATATTAGTAATATAAAATGACTAGATAAAGAGAAAAACAATAAATGTCATTATACAATCCACCCATTCTAACATGAATAATAACTTTGTGATAGTTTTGCATAAATGGATTGTCTTATATGCAGTCATAAAAGCAACTACATTATAAAGATGGCATATATCCAAAAAGGGTAAGAAAAATTATGGAATCTTATTGGAAGTTCTTTGGGTTAATATCAAGAAAAGAAAAGAAAAATAGAACTGAGGGAGGTAAATTTTTCCTCCAACCTACCAGAAATTAGCAGTTTCCGATATAGCTGATTGATTAGCTGCCAACAAAGAGAGTCAAGCAAACCAAGAATCTATGTTTCTGGATAGATGACGTTTTCTTACTTAGGGACACAATTATTAAAATGTAATATAAATCATCACAGTGATATAAAAATGCTTTTAAGAGAGATCAAATTTTTTATTACATCAGAATTTTTAGAAGTCCTGGGAAAAATCATGATTTATTACTATAGAAATTAACTTTTTAAAGAAATAATACTGTGCTCCCCTGAGCTAATGGCTTTAATTGAAAAAAATTCAGGTATTCCAAAAGAAACTATATTTGAGGTTAAACATGCTAGAAAACCTTTAACACAATCTATATAAAAATCAACTTTATTCTGACAGTGATTGCTTTCTGTGCCAAAGCAAAACTTAATCCCAAAAGGTTTAAGCTCTTCAAAGGGATTTTTTTTCACGTTTGATTAAATTCAATTTTAATTATTTACTCCAATTTTATATGTGTGTGCATATATGTCTGTCTACACATCTGATTATGCTTATTGCGACAACTATAGAGAATTCTCATCTTAAGCAGAGTTTCTTAATTTACTTGCCCTCAAATGGGTTAAAAATTAACAATGTGTTTCAGTTCTGTGATACAATCCAAATTAGTCACAGAAGACATACAGAGAGAGTCATCTGCTTACAAGTATTTTCAATTTCTCACTGCAATAATTAGTCATTCTTTACAAAGTTTAGGAGAAGAATATATGCCCTTCCACTACGATCATCTTTGTTGAAGTTCTTAACAACTAGTTATGTTTCTATAGCTCATGAAAGTGACACTTTATAGGTATTTTTATTGGCTATTTTCCTCTTAATATTTTATTTTTTTATCAGTGAGGAAGGAGCCACCATTGAGATCCTGCTGATATTTTAAAACTAAGTTAAAATATTTTAATTATATTAGTGCCTGATCCATGGTACCAATATATGTATTTGGGACAGATGATTTTTCCAGCTGCAGCAGCATGCTTTCAGTTTGTTCATGGTCACTTATGTATTATAGAATTGTGCATTTTGTGGTTCAGTATTTGACCACAATGAGTGATACTGATAAAGCCTGATGAAAGGTGTCCCTTCTGTATCGAAGCTTTTCCTGGATTAGCTTTTATTCCTCCATATTTCCTAGCTAATTATCACCTCACTTAGCTACAGCAAACAAATGGAAAATGAGATTGTTCAAACACCCTCAGACCCGCATATGCAAGGATGATTTTACTTAGAGCAATCTGATGTCTTTTTATAATCTTTATTTATGACGAAAGCTGATTTTTTTTTTTACAGATGAACCTTGCTACAGAGAGGTGATTCTTTGTACAGCTATTAAAATTAATTAGAAACTATAATTTCATTGGAAAAGGTGCAGCTCATATCGTTATCTTCATTAGCTGAGTTTATTTCCTAAAAAGGTGGTTATAATATGGAGTTAAGAAAACTGCTAAATATCCACCATGAGAATTGATTCAAATTGTGATTTAATGGAGATTGCATTTTGAATTCCTCAGATTTGCTATATTGCGTAGTTGATAAAATATTAAAAAATCATTTGAATACTCATCAAACTGTGCTTCTTGCTCTGGTGTAAACATCAAATATTTCTATTTAAAACCTGATGCCTTGAAAATAGGCCATTGTTGTCTGAATTTATCTGGAAAACTGGTATCTTCAGCTGCAGTTTATCTAGATATTTTCATTAAACTGCAGACACCATAACTGATAAGTGATGTCATGTAACATCAGTGGCAGAGCCCATAATATTGTCAATGGGAGCATGACAGTTCCTGTGGTGCCATGGTCACTCTCAAGGCCAGATCCCCTCTGGAGAGGGGTCATCTCAATGCTCCATGCAAAAGTTACTTGCTAATAAGTTCCTCACATGGAAAAGGGTATATTTAATTAGAGTGCTATTTCCTTTATCTCAGTAACTTCAAAACTAAGTTGGGTTGTGTTTGCTGGTGGTTGCATGTAGCACACAATGGGCTGAGGTTTATTAGCTTTTGGTGTCCAAGTGACACAGGTCTGAGTTTACTCGAAGAAGGTTGTGCAGTTCTGACAGGTGGTTGTCCTGTTCATCCACCAGTGTGAGGGCATTTCAGGTGAGAAGGCTCAGCTCTTCGGAGACCTGAGCCTGTTTTCACTAATTGGAAGCTTGTACCTCAGGTCACCTCTCATGGGCAACCTCTCACCCCATGCCTCCTTTCGTTTTGGCTGAAGGATTATTTTAAAGGTCTATGGAGTGTTCTTTTGGGAAATTGAAAGCTCATTGTCTTGTAAGTAGGTTAAAGATGGCTGTTACCTTTGCTGGGTTATAAGCACAGAGAACATCTCTGAGAGAAAGATGTGCCTGTCTGGGGGCTGAAAGAATAAAGTTTCTATGATTAAGATACTTTCTTCCAAGTTTTGTTCACTGGGGAAAATCACCCTTCAGTTATGCATTCTTATGTAACTTTTTCAAACTGGAAATCTAACATCCTTAGATATTACTATCTTAAAATTGATGTGCTTTCTTGTGTAGCTTCTGTGACTATCTCATGAGAATTTCAGGGATAATTTGAGGGAAATAATCACTAATCCTTCAAGAATATTCCACAGATTATTTTGAGCTCACAGGTTTTTGCAGATGGTATGCTTTTGTTTAAAAAAAAAAAAAAAAAGTTTTTATTTAAAAAGAGTTTTAAGTGTGAGAATAATCTTATGATTTGGATACATCTATGTTTTCTCATATTATATTTAAAGCTTCATCTCTTAATGCAGCTCTTAGGAGAATATACTTTAGAAATCATGATCATATTCAACATTTTTAAAATAAGCTATTAAAAAAATTCACAATTTTATAGAACAATTATTCATTTTTGCAAATGATAGTGTATGAAAATACGAAACTTCGAAATGACTGATGACAACTTGAATTACTTACAACAGTGCACTCGACTAGGTAAAAAGGTCAACATTATCCATTTAAATTATGTATTAAAAATATTTTGAATTGCTTTTTTTCCTTACTTTTAATTCTCACTGTGTATGTGTTGCTTGGTAACCTTGGAAAAGTTAGTTAAATGAAAGCTATTTTTAGTTCTCTGTGTAGGATCCCATGGTGAAAAATTATTGGCAGAATGATACACAAAGGACTACCACCAGAGGCATGAGACATGTTTTACTATGCCAAGGAACAGAAGTTATTATTTAAAAAAACTATTAATGAAAGCTTTTCACAACTGCAAGGGAAGACATCACAGTCTCCAAAAAAGAGAGATCTTTTCTTTTTGCCTTTTTTTCTTTACCACTACTCTGTACACTTGGGCCACCATTTTCCAGATCTCTCAGTAGTTTTCCAGAGGACATTCAGTGTACAGATTACAGGGAAAGATTTTATGGCACCTCACATTCTCATTTCTCATCTACTTTTAAACATTTATTTTATTTATTTATCCCACTCGATATGCATAAAACTATTTTCAGGTTTCTTGGAAAGCAAATTCCTCCTTGAAAGTGTATCACTTCATTTGATCCTGAACAAGTAATTCCCAACATAGTTATATTTTCACATTATAATCTTAACTTATATGTAGGTGATGGTGTTGAATGGATCAAGTTTATCAGGATCACTCTGTACCCAATCTGACTATACAAAGATGACCAGACTACCATGTTTCACTATGTGGCAGAAACCTGTTTGACCCTACCTCCCATTTTGGAACTTGTGGAAAGGATGGACATTAAAATGACCTCCAACACCTCAGTAAGTTAATGCTTGTGCTCTGCCTACTCTCCTCATTTGTGTTAAATTTCTTAGAAATCTTTCACATTGTTCAGACCTCTCACAAGATCAAATTTCTTTTTTCTCATCGGGCTGCTCTGTAAGGCTTAAAGCAGTCTGGGAATGATTGCTAGACAAGCTCCAAGTGGAAATTATTGCAAGACAAACTCCGGGTGATATATGCATTGGTCTGGAGTGAGACAAACTACAGATCTAGCTACAGGCAGTACATGAACTTCAGGTGATCAAAAATCCCGTTTTTACATTTCCTGTGCCATTTATTTCACCTCAGATGTTTCCACTGAATAGTTGAAGCTGTCCATTTTTTTTTTTTTTTATGCAATTTCACTTTATTTTTTGCCTTTGCAAACATGGCAAAGTAGTCAAAAAGAGTAAGACTGAGAATTGTGGTTGTTCTCCTTGCATCACCTTAATGCAAGGAGACAATCAGCTGAGAAAAACAATTTTGGTTAGAACATTTCATTGGTCTTTACAAGTTTCATGTCTAATAAATTTACATAACATGATTCATACAAGTCATTAAAATAAAATATGGGCAGAAATATGGTGCAAGATAATGTTGTTAATATGAAGAGAGTTTAATTAAAAGTTGCAACCATAGGTCACACAAAGTTATTCTTAGTAATTACTCAGACTTTCTAATACTTGGCAATATTTATTAAGTTACTTTACAGCTGCTATTAGGAATAAATTGCTTCTTCCTGAGGACAGAAACAAATAAATATATGGATATACAAACCAGATTAGCTTACCAAGCCTCACTGACAAGTTGCTGTGCTTTTACCAAGGCATGGCTGACCACATCATTATGTAAATGATCATAAAATATTTAAGCAGGCTTTGAGGCAAGATTTACTACAGATCCAAATCCAGATCCAGAGTCATACAGAAAATTGTCCACAACTTTTTCCTAAGAATGCAAACAAATTGTAGTGTGAGTTTATCATTCTTTTACATGTCACTGACTGAACTGTACCATAAGAGAATCATCTCCATTCTGTGTCAAGTCCCAGGGGAAAGACTTTCCAAAGAAAGGACTGCTGGATTTAGCTTTCAATGGGAGATAAATTTATTGGCTTATTGGTTCAACCTAAAATTCCTATAAACTGAAGATACTGACAGGTTTTTTAAGAAGTTCTTGTACATTTATGTTCTACTTGTAGAGACAAATATACGTATCATTAACCAGAAGCCTCAATCTGTTACATGCAAGAAATCTTTCTCAATGTTATGTAGTCTCCAGAGTTCAGAAAATAATCTCATTCCCATTTCTTCTGCCTCCTCCTCACCTTCCTGCCCCTTATTGCCTGACTTTAATGCTAAAAGGACCAGTTATGCTACCTTGTCAATGACAGGTTATGAAAGGATAGTTTCTCAATTTTTGCCATTATTTTAAATCATTTGCTGGAAAATTTGCTACATTCATCATTTGCTACAAAATCTTCAACTCTTGAATAACCACATCAGTAGAGTTTCTGGGTGCCATGACAATATGTTTTCTGTTTTCTTCTTCCTTTGATTTACTTGTGTTTTCTGGACAAGCAATGACATTCTCTTGTGATTTCTGCTCCAGAGGATGTGAAAGTTTAATATAGCCCCCATTTGGAATGTATATGAATAGAGATTTCTGGTTTCATTTTTTACATGACATGCCAAATCTCCCTGAAATGCTTCTCTGGTTGCTTTCATAGTTACTGAAGTGCTGATATACTTACTGTGCTCAGTACCAAAAGAATATTGTGCTCTTACGTGTATATTAGCAATCTAGAATGCCTTTCTGAACACGAAGCTACAAGAAATCCATTATAGTGAAAAGTGTTTACATGTATTTATAAGTTTTTTAAGTTATCATTTATATAGTTTATACTCATGTGATGAAATTTGATTGGCAATTATTTTTTCTCATCATATTTTAGATCAGCTGTTCCTGGTTCCTTTTCTCAAAGTGTTCCTTAGAAAGTTTACTCATTGGAAAGGTAAATTTTGGTTTATTTTGTTTAATTTTTAATATTTCTTTTCTCTTATATAATTTTAGAGTACTAATGCAGTAGTGTAACAAGTATGACTTCAAATGAATCCATTTCATCACTAGAGTTTTTGTATCCATGGAAAGGTTTCTTTCTTCTTGTGAACTCATTTAATATCTATGTCATTCTTATTTGACATTCACCCATTTATTCACTGATGTCTCATCATTCTTTGCACTAGCAAGAGAAAGACAGTAGACTTCTTTAAGTTTTAACTAAACTTAATTAATTGGTCACACCGGACTTCGCTGAAACTCTTGCATTTTCATTGAAATATTGACTTGTGTGAAGTGAAAAGCTCATTTTGCATACTCAAGATCTCAGCAACTCTAAAAAATCTCCAGACGTATTAACTACAGTGTACATACATGTCGGTTCCATATAGAAAATAAAGTGACTTATCCTGAATTTCCCATTATTTTTGCTTTCAATTTTATGACTTCTGAGACTTTCAGGTACTGCATGCAGATGACAAAGCATTGGGGTAAATATACAAATTAAATTATACCAAAAAAATTTCTTTCCTCTCTCATGTTTATTGTTCTCTTTTCTTACATTTGTATATATATAATTGGAAGCCAAAGACAATTTCCAGTTTAAATACTGTGCATGCAAAAATATTCTGGAAAGCTCAATATCTTAGTAAATATGGTTCTTTCTGGGAGTTAATGCAGTCACACTGAATGAGTCTGCATTATACCACCTCATCACCATTTCGTCCTGTCGTTCAGCATGAAGAGTGAGACTCATAATTGTTTGTGACATGAAAATATCATCAAGGAGTGAAGTAGAACACTAAAAACTTTGATTACCTTTTGTATTTTTTAATAAAAGCCTCAAATTCAATTAATTTGAAAAATAAAGTGAATTTTACAGTTAATCATACTTTCTCAGTAAGCAAATAACAAATAACTGTTATAACCAAAAAAAAGTTCCTTATATTTTTTGACTTAAAAAAAATTATTTGCAGTCAGTGTTAGTCCACATGTATGGATGTAGCTATAAATTAAGGTATTTTTATACAACTTTTATTGAGAAAAAAATACAACAAGCATTATAAAAATAGTAAAATGAAATAAAAAATAATAAAATAAAAATATAACAAGCATAATACAAGAAAGCAATTTATTTAATTCCACTCATCTTATTGAAGTTCTGTGGAAATAATTTTTTCTCTTCTTTATTGTTAAAAATATGGTATGAATACCATATGTGTAATGTAAATAAAATGTGCAATATGTGTAATTAATATTACACATATAATACATTAATAATGTGTAATATGTGTAATGTAAAAAAAAAAAAAAGTAGATGCAAATTATTATTATCATGTTAAATTCTTGTAAGTAACCTGAGACTCTAAAATGTACCTTCTAAAAGAGTTAGGAAATTTTAATCATATATCTTTGACAAAAAAGGGCAAAAAAGAAAATAAGAATTGATTAGCATTGAGCTGATTTATGGGACAAGTCAAAGATCATTCAGGCCTTCTGTCTGACAGTCATTTGAAGTCATTTAGGAAAAAACGCAATAGCAAAATATGTAAAAATGAAAACTTTCATCATTTTCTTAAAGGTCACAATGGCATCCTATTAAATAGGAAGAGAGAAAGCTTTTACACTGAAAATTTTCATTGATTTTGGACACATTTTCCCTTTTGATCTCCAGAATCTTTTATGTCAAACATTTTATGTTTATGTTTTCTGTCTAATTAATTATGTCCACAATTAATTAGATGTTTTGTGGAAAATGTTTTCCTTTGTACCAATGTTCTTCCTGATTTTACTGGCTGCCTGACAATCCCTGAATTATGGGAAAAACGGGTCATGACTGCCTATTTTTAACGTGAATGTACAGACCTATGTTATATCTTCTGCTTCTTATGTTTACCAGAACAAAAAATCCTAGACTACTAATCTGTATTCACATGAAAAATATTGCGTATAGTCTTGTCCTTCTCTGTGCGTTCTTTAATTTTCAAGACTGTTTTTCATTTCTTAGGTCATGTTTAACATTTTTGTATATTAAACTGCCATTTTTGTTAACTCACTGTTATGTTTCCAAGATTTCTGAATGGCAATATTCTAAATTGATCCCTTTTCTGTAGGCACAGAAGTTTCATTTTGTGAAAATTTTTGCATTGCTATTCTGTTTATTTTAATTACTCAGTACTGTGTTTTTGTTTTTTCCCCAGCTTTTCACAGTGAGCACTGACATTTCAGATCACCTGTAAGCTTTTTGTGGTTCAGTATTTATTGAATTTCACAGGTCATGCACAGATAAACATATCCTCATACAATCAAAAAAAAAAATTGAAAAATTAGTTTTTCTGTTGGTTTTAAAGGATGGGTCTATAGTAGCTAAAACTGCCTTTCATCTTATCTTCTTCAATGATTTCTGACACAAATATTTCTCCTCAAAACCCTAGAATATTTGCAGAGAGAAGCTGAAATATATTTTTTCAAAAATTATATACTTCACTTCTTTGCAGCTTTTATTACTGGTGGCCAATTTTTCTTCTCAAACATATGACTTTCAACAGAGAAACTGCTGAAAAACTGTGCAGATATGGAAATAATTGCAGAATCAAAAGTTTTCTGGCTTTATAATACATTCTAAAACGTTCTTGGTTGCAAATTAAACAAGTGGTTCACAGGATTCCAATGTTTTAAGAGAAAAACAGCGGGAAAGATTGCATAAGGGGGAATCTTTATTAGTAAATTGGAAAAGATTTAGGAACAACAGCTGGACACAAATCTGTAAATTTCAATTATGACCTGCCCTAAAAGCTACAGTATTTCACTTTAAATTAGTTGAAAATATTTATACATCTTCACAGAATCTTAGAATGGTTTGGGTTGGAAGGGACTTTAAAGATCATCTAGTTCCAACTCCCTATCTTAGCCAGGGAACCTTCCACTAGACCAGGCTGCATCTTCACTTGAAACGTAACCAAGACTCCTGTTGTAGTCCAACCTTTTGGATAAACACAAGTCAGGAAGCAAGACATGTCTTCCTCATACCTTTGTATAGAAAAATTTACAAGATAATGACTATCATTTTTGTATTTATTTATTTTCGTTCAGTGTATGATGAATATTTAAGAAAAATAATAAGTACTAGCTTTTATATATAAAATATTTTAAAATTAATATACTTTTTACTTCCTTTTCTTAATGAAACTTTTCATTAAAATTGGTTTATGTGATCACTAAGACTGGTATTTATCCTGAGATCCCATAACACATTTACAGATAGATAAAGCTGACACAGTCTTAGGGCTAATAGAGCCATTTTCTTTATCCAAGAAGAAATCAGTGTTCCTAATGTTAAGACATAGTAGGAAAATTACCTGAACTGCAATTGCTTTAAGAATGTGAGATAAATATGCAGATGTATGTGTATGTGCATACATTTACGAAAAATGTTCTAGGAAATTTAAAGATAACATGGCTGGAAAAAGCCTATTAAGGCAGGCATCTTGGTTAGTGAAGTGTTGTTCCTTTTGCATCTGCAAGGCTTTGTGTGCTCCAAAATCAGAATGAGATAGCAGAAGCACAGGAAAAAGAAAGGAGGTGGAAAAGAGCTTTGCCTTGCTCTTTCCTCAGATGTGCAACATATGCATGTTACTTCAGAAACTGCTTAACTGACTTCTTGCATGCTACAGAAATGGTTAACAGACATCACAGAGACTACTTAATGAGACAAGGTGCAAATAAGGTTAAACACTGCAACAGCACTGTCTGAGCGAGATGAACAGCCTGTTTGGTACAGTGAGTATGTAGTAAACAGTCATGCGACATCAAAACATGTAAATACAGCTTTTCTGTATTTCCCTGGAGCTTTTGGTATTGTGTTTAAAGAAAATGAAACTTAAGAAGTTACTCTCATGTGATCCTACACTTATAACTATTTAGGAACTTCAAATATGGCTTGCCTCCAAAGTCTTCCTTTCTGATAATGATCAATATTTGCTATTTCTTTGGTATTTTTTCTGCCTGTTGTGCACCTTTTAGCATCTATTTACAGGAAGAAACTCTAGAACATTTCGTATGTTATCAAAGCCAGTTTTTTGAGTTTGATCCTTCTACTTCAAACTAATTTTTTATCAATAATTTGTCTGAGATTTTTACCATCATTGATCATGTTTTAGGAGACAGTGTAGGATAATTTCATTCTGAAAATGTGACACATAGTTTTATACCCATAAGACTCCATGACCACTGTTTTCATGCTGTTTCTAGCCTTTAATTTTTAATATTTTTTCTGAAATTTTTAAGTACATCAGGTTGAAAATGATATCTTTAGTAAATATCTGAAATAACCCAAGATCTTTTACTCCATTATCATTTGTGAGAAATTTATTTTTCACCAGCAGATATTAAATATGCTGTTGTGTTAGATGTCTTTTGAATCAGAATAAGACCTTGAAGGAAAAGATCTTGTTTGATTTTAGCCACGATACTGGAGTGTGTTTCATTTTTGTCTTTTACTGAGATACAAAATTTTTAAAGTCTTAGAAAGACTTTAAAAGAAAAAGAAAGAGATATAAAACTTTTAAAGAATAATCCAAGAAATGTACACACATACACACATATATGCATTTATATTTGCTTATTTCTCCTATTATCCAAATTCCTCAAAGCAAGCAGGTCTGAATTTCAGTGGGATTTTACTGAACTTGAATGTTAAGAAATGATTGACATTTCAGTTAGAGATTATTTCAATTCTCAAACCCTACAAGTCTTTCAGCTAATAATTTACTCCTCCACTGTATTTAAGTGTAGGAACTCCATCTGAAATTATCATATAGGTAAATAGTTCTTTTTGTGTTCTAAATTGGCTAGTTACTGGGGAGATTAATTGCTATATTACCAGAAATTAATGAGTCTAAAGGCATCTTGGGCTACAGAGTGAAGAAAGAGTAAGTCTGGGTCCTGGTTTAGCGTTGATTCATTTTTTTGGTATGGAAAAGTTCCCCGTTTGGGGCCTCGTTAGCTTTGTGTCAATGTAACAGACAACCAATCAGAACTGACACATGATAGAACAGATAAAAAGGATGGATACACCTTTGTGCACACACATATAAGACAAAAAACCTGGGCATGGTCTCTTGGCTTCTGGCCTTCAAGGATGGGTGGCGGTGAAGTCCAGGCCAGGCCTGCTCGGCCCACGTGGCCAGGCCCGGGCTGGCCCCTCTCCCGCGTCCCGGCCGGCATTCCCTGCTCCCGGAGGGGCGGTCAGCGGCTGCCGAGCCCTCATGGGGAGCCCGCCGGGCCCTGTCCCGGCGGGTGGCTGGGGCCCCTTTGCCAGCAGGGCCGGGCCCCTTCCTGCTGGAAACAGCCGGTCCTTTGTTCCAGCAGAGCCACCGGGCCATGGCAGCCGCAGGCTGTATCGGCACCGGGAGCATTTGTGTGGCAGGGACCGGCACCGGGAATGGCCCCGTGGTCGGTTCTGGGGGTGGCCCCGAGGCCAGGAGCAGCCGTGGGGCCGCTGCCGACCCAGACCGGGAGCAGCCACATGGCCGGGATCGGAGCAGCCGGGGCGGTGCTGTGCAGCCACCTTGGCATGGCTCACAATCAGCTTTATTTGCTCAGACACTTTGATCCAGCTTTGCTGCGGACAGAAAAACGAAAGCCTCAGCAGCAGCTTTTCCTGTTTCCAGCGCCCCGGCAGAGTCAGGCCAGGCACAGCTCACAAGGTGCCTGTGGGGACCATGTGGCCAACAGAGAAGCACAGCGAGCCATGTTCCCCATGCAGAGCCCAGACTGGATTGACCTTTCAGCATTGCAGGACTCTGTAAAAACTGTTGCAATTGATAAAGCTTGAGAAAAAACAGCTCTACGAACACCAATTCTCTCCTGAATCAGAAAAAGGAAAAAGTGAAGATACGTAGAGACAATAACATAGGACTCTGAGGTCAGTGAAGCAGGAGTTAAATTCTAGATGGAGGGGATTGAAGAGATGCCTTGATCTTGGGCTGAAATTCTTTTGAAAGGCTATGGTGAGCATATATTTGATATATCAAACTTTGGTTTTCCTACCTGTGACTCATTGAAATGCACTGGGGGAAAGTAGCCTTCTAACCACTGCAGTGAGCAGAGGCACCAGTGTTGAAATAAGCAGATGTTGCTGCAGCTGTGATCCAATGAGAATCTTGAATAGAGAGATTAGACAGAGAGAGAGAAACCTTGTCCCAAGAATAGAAGAAAACCTGTTTCCTAGAGATGGATGAAAAGAACCTTTTGTTTCATGCTATAACAGCTCATCTTAAAATAGCACCCCAATAAGTTGATGTAGCCCAGAAGCACAGCTGTAAGAAAAGCTGTGGAAGATGGGAAAAACTTCACGAATGCATATTCCCCAGGCGGTTGATATTCATAGAAATTAAAGCCATGAGAACTGTTTTTTTTTCTAGTGGGGAGTTCTCCATAGCGTGTCAAGAGATACTTCTCTCCCTAAGTGAACTGAAGAAAGACTATTCTAGAAAGACTCTACTAGAGGTAGAGAACTGACTGAGAATTCTGGGTATTTTTTCTGTGCATTGTCAGTGGGAGAGAAGGGAAGATTGAGGAGAAGAGGCCAGGTGTTCTGGCCTGCTTTGCTTTTCTCCTAATCCTATCTCACAGCAGAAAATAGACCCACCACAGTCTGACATTTTTTCTCCTGATCAGAGCTTTGACAGAAGTTGGATGTATTTTTCCTTTGTATTTGTTTTATATATTTGTTATACATGATTAGATTTTGGTAGCAGGAGCACTACAGAACTGACAGAACTGTCAGAAGATACCCACCATGTCTGACAGACCCAGTGCCCACCATCTCCAAGAAGGACCTGCCACTGGTCAAAGCTGAGTTGATCATTGATAGAAGTAGTGCCTCCATAAAGATGTATTAAAGAAAGGGAGAAAATTCTGTGCAGCTGCTATGGAAAAGAAAATATGTGAGAGAAACTATTGTGCAGACACAGGGTTAGTGAAGTAGGAGGGGGACGTGGTGATGCATGAGAGCTGATATTTCTCAGTCCATGAGGAGGACTGTGGTGACACAGGCTGTCACTCTGCAGCCCGTGGAGGACCATGCTGAAGCAGGTAGATGTGTCCTGGAAACAGCTGCAGTCCATGGACAGCCCATGCTGGAGCAAGTTTTCTGGCAGGATTTGTGGCCCCAAAGTGCTCCATGCTGGAGTAGCCTGCTCCTGAGGGACTGCACCCTGCAGAGGGGACTCTGTAAGAATTCATAAAGAACTGCAGCCCACAGAACAGACCAACATGAGCAGTTTGTGAAGGACTGTGCCCTGCATATGGGAACCTCTGCTGGAGGAGAAGAGCATGAGCAACAGACACAATGCATCATGAATAGATCATAAACCTCATCTTCCATCCCCTTATCACCCTTGAGAGACAGAAAATATTCAGGGAAGTTGAGCGTGGGAAAAAGGGAGGGTTGACAGGAATGTGATTTTAGATTTATTCTTATTTTGTACTGTACTTATCTTTTCAGTTGGAAAAAAATTAGGTTATTTTGTAAAAGCTGAGTCTGTTTTACCTGTAAACATAAATGATGAGTGAGCTCTCCCTGTCCTCATCTAAACCCACAATCTTTTTGCTGTATTTTCTCTACCTGTCCTGCTGAGGAGGGGCAGGATAGAGTGGGTTGGTGGGCAGCTGGGAGCCAGCCAAGGTCAACCTACCGCATTCTAATTGAGTGTTTTCTTGGTAAATTGTATTTTGTTTTATTATTGTAGTAAAAGAATATGTTATTCTCTTATTAAAATTACTTCATAGATTTTAAAGGCAGAAAGTCTGGCCTGTTGCACTTAGGGAAACTGGAAGATCCTTTTGTATAAAATATTAAATTAATAGGATCTTTGAAGTACTTTCTTCACAGATACATGCTCTCTCTCTTTAACTGAGTATTACTATCCAATTGAAATTATTAATTTTCAGAGAAAAAGGAATGCATAGCCTTTCATGTAAAATCTGGTAGATGTTAGCCACTTTGGGTTAACCAATGGATGAGGTGCTATTTAAAAGGATTTAGGGATTTTATTTATTATTAAGTTTAGTTAGTGCTATTTGAGATAGCTGTATCTTGAACCTCTGTATTTAGTGTTGGTATTAAGAACTTTTTTTATAACCTTTAAATTTACTCAGAAACAAACAAAAGGAAAAAACAATGAAATAATGAAACCAGAATTGTATCCCTTGGTACATTCCCTTGCTCATTGCACAATGTTTGAGTATTTTGAGTAATTGGATTAAGCTGTATGAATTCTCTTGCCTTTAATAAAGATGTTGTCGAAAATCTTCCTGTTGTCTTTTTAATTCATTTAGCAATTCCCTACAGAATAGCACACTCACTATGATACGAATGGTAGATTCCTTTGAAAAACAGACAAATAATTTATTCTCTTGTGCTGTTACTTTATGTTCAAATATGCAGTATAATATAAAGTACAGGAAAAAGTTTTTTACATTTATTTCGAACTCATGTCTGAACAAACAAGATATTTGGTATACATTTTAATTGGAGGAAAACACAGTAAGTTTATCTGGAAAGTAAAACAGTTCCCAGGGCACAGGTCACCATTTTGTCCTCAGATATCATTCTATAGTGAAGAATTATCTACCATAGCTCACACAAGCTTGTTTTCTACCCCTCGCTAATACCACATAAGTGGCTATTTAATGGCTAATTAATTGAGCATGCTGTATTGAAGCTTAAAAAGATATGAAATATTTAATAGAGCAACAGGTAAACTAAGAAACATCAGGACAGAAAAGGTCTTGTGAGGGTGAAAAAGGGCCTGGAAGTACTACACACAGAGTGAAGTCTATAAAGAAATGTTTTTAAAAATAATGTAAATTTTTACTGTATTTGTTTCCAAATGCTATTAAGGATCACTTACCCTACCATATTTTTACATGCTACCATGCTAGATTTGCCTTCACCAACTGCCAGATATCCACCCAGTACTCCCTTTTGCAGTAGGACAAGAGGAGTAAATAAAATTTTAAAAGTAAGTAATTGAAATAAAAATATTGAGATCAATTACTGCTTCTACCATTGAGGAAAAAACAGTCTAGACTTCATGGAAATTTATTTAATTTATTGACAATTATATTTGGAAGGTGAAGCCATCTTCCCCTAGACTTTTTTTCTCCAGGCTTTTCTTAGTTCTTTCATTTCTTACTCCCTGCCACCTCATCCTCTCTGAGGGGTGCAGGGTGGATGGAGAATGGGCATTGCATTCAATTCATAACAATTCATCTCCCCTTCCTCAGGGTGTTATCCTGTTCCAGTATGGGACCCTTTCTGCAGGATAAACATGCTGCAACATGGGTCCTTCACCAGCTGTGGTCCTTCAGTAACACATGCTCCAGCATGGATTCTTCATGGGAGTTATTTTTTTCAGGAAAGATCCTCTGCTCTGGTGTACTGACTTCCACAGGCACTGATCTGGGCTATGGCTGCCCCAGCTTGGTACTCGCCATGGACTGCAGGCCACCCACTGCATTTGTGCCTGGACCACCTCCACCCCCTCCTTCATGTATGACCTTGGTGTGCACAGGATCATTTCTTGTGTTTTTTGTTTTCCTCCCCTAGTCCTCTCTGGTTTCTGGCATTTTGCCTTTTTAAAAATATCTTACCACAAAATCACCACCAGCTTGGCTGAAGGGCTCAGCTGTGTTTGCCATGGCTCCCCCGTGTAGGCAGGTGGGACCAGCCACATCTGGCTACATGCAGCCCCTGCCCTCTGCTCACACAAGAGTACTGCCCCAAACCCTCTTCTAGTTATACTTAGAATAACTTTCCTTTTTTCTTCCACAGTGATTGCACATACCCTCGTATCTAGTAATGAATTTAAAGCAAATGATGAAATAATTGTTCATTAGAAATTTAAAATTTGTCTGGTGAATCTATATTAAGAAATGTTTACCCACAACTGAACACCTGGTCATCTGAGACATAAAATAGTTTTGATCTGTGTTGGTGTGTTGTTTTCCCAGTTACTAAAAATACCTTTCTGTCACTTGCACCACACTTTCACTGTACCAATCTCACAAGAAAACTTTTGCTCTCAAGTGCTTCCCCTGACAGTAGCTGAGTTTCAGCAAGGACAGATACAAAGAGCTACAAAATTAAAACAAACAACAAACCATAAAATAAAAAGGAATTTAAAAAATCCTGCCATACACAAGCTAAGTTATTTTTCTTCATTACTCCTGTAAAAGTCTGAACACTAATACTTATTGGCTAACAGTTATTCCATGATAGTCTGACTATTACCTTTCTGACAGATTAAGTAATTATGTTTATTTTTGTATTGGTACTGGTATGAAAGACAAGATTCTTCATTCTTTACTAAAATTATTCTTCCTGCATAAAATTTCAACTAGATTAATTTAATGTCTGCCCATGATAACATTGTCATGACACTGTTTTTCCAGATTGCTGCATTTAGATAATGGCATAGTCTAGAAGATTGCTCTCTCTTCTACTGCAGTCAGTCCCAAAATTCTCACTCATGATTAATCTATACTTTTCTCTCAAAAAAAATTGTCCTTATGAATAAGATCTTATAGCTGAAGATGTAGCTCAATTCTTGTGAGAGAAAATATTCACATATTCTTCCAGGGAAGCTGAATCAGGCTTTTACTACTATTATGAGCATCTATGGTCTTTACTGATACTGCTAAGACAACCTCTTTACAAGTTGTCTGCCCACACCCCAGATTTATTCTATAGGCATCTGTTCTCTACATATCTAGCAAAGCATCAAAATCTTCTGAAAGGGACAAACGATAAGAAGGATTTCAAAAATAATAAACATCATGCTTCATGTCTTTCTGAGTTATGTATTTGGAGGGGGAACAACCAGGACAGATGACACCAAATGAACTTAGGGATATCCCAGACCATCTGCTGTCACACTCAAAATATAAAACATAAAACTGGGGGTAGAAGAAGGAAGGGGGAGGAGCTGTCATTTGCAGCTTTGACACTTCTCTTCCTGAAGAAGGGGAGGCTCAGGAGTGACCTTAATGCTTTCTACACCTACCTAAAATGTGGATGTAGCCAGGTGGAGGTCAATCTCTTCTCCCAGGAAACAAGAAATAGAAGAGGACACAATCTTAAGCTGCACCAGAGGAGGTTTAAATTGGACATTAGGGAGAATTTTTCACAGAAATAGTAATTAGATATTGAAATGGACTGCTCAGGGAGGCGGTGGAGCCACTGTACCTGGAGGTGTTTGAGGAAAGACTGGACTTGGCACCAAGTGACATGGTCTAGTGGACAAGGTGCCATTGGGTCATAGGTTGGACTTGAGTCTTGATTCTGTGACTCCCAAGTAATCTTATTTTCCTGGGGATGTCTGGATCCCTGTTTGCCCAAGGAAAAGGGTGAAATAATTCTTTTGCTTGCACACAGAGCTTTTGTTATACTGGTTAAACTGTCTTTATCTCTACCTACAAGTTCTTGCACCATTACTCCCTGATTGTCTTGCACCCCACTCATGTTTCCAGGTTTTTTACAATAAATACCTTATCTTTGCCACTTCTGTCAGGCAACTAATTTACATGGTAGCTCCATATTGAATTGCATAGTTTTAAACATGAACTCTGTCTCCCATCCAGAGATTTATTATTCTCATCAAGAACACAATTTGTGAAAAAAGAAAATTAAGCTGTGCTTTGGAACAAAAGATAAATGTTATTCCAACCATTTATTTCCTTGATGTCTTGTTGTAAGGCTCAGCATACTTTATGATATATATATCTTTTAACACGTTTGTTCCTTTCTAAAGATATATCTCTCTACTAATTCTTCTATCTATAAATAGAAGTTTCAATGTATAGATAGGAGGATTGAATTACATTAGATTGTAAAATACAGTGTTTTTACTCCTGGAATGAAATAATACAATGCTTTCTCTTTTTACTCACTTCTTTAGTAAGGAGAAGTGAATAGATTTTTTTCTCTTTAGTAAAAAGAAGTTAATAGTTATATTATTTCCTATAAATAATGCTATAAATCATCTTTTCCACTGATTGCTATTTTTTTTACTCAATATTACATTTCTCCCTGTCACAAGATATTAACACGTAACTGTTAATTAACCTGCACAGGGTTACATACCCTAGATCTTGTTTATAGCAATCTACAGGCAACATTTACAAACAGGCTAGAAAGTGAAATAACTTAAACATATAAATATAATTCAGTTGTGAGTTTATTTTTAAAATCATAAGTTGTTCTTTGAAAGTATAAATATATGGTTAAAATCTGTACCAGGATTCTGAGCATTTGCTTCTCTGTTTCTCATGTTTTCAGTGTGTCTTTTCCTGTACCTTTTTAACACATGAACATATTTAATTTAAACTTCACAAATAAAGGGATTTTTGATGCCTTGCCAAATTAATTGTACTGGAAATATATTACTTTCTTAAAAATATGAATTTATAATTAATTTTTTAATATATTTTATAAATATTTATAATTTAAATTATAAAAAGTCAAATTAACTAATAGCTTTGATACACAGTAATTGCACAGTCTCTGTACAGATCATATTTAATGCCTCAAAAGAGTAGCTAGCAAGGCAGCTAGTTAGTGCTTTGTGCTGTGATTCAGTGGAGGATAATCCACTAACAGATTAGTACTGTCTTGGTTTAACTCCACCTGGCAACTAAGCATCACACAGCCACTTGCTCAACCCACACTCAGAGAAATGGGGGAAGAGACTTGAGAGTGCAAAAACGAGAAATCCTGTGGGTTAAGACAAGGAATTTTTAATAATTAAAATATCATAACAACAACAATAGTAATAATATTGTCATGAAAAGGAAAATAACAAAGAGAGAAAAATGTAACTCAAGAAAGACTACCTGAAAGGAGGTCATAGCAAATTGGGGGTCAGCCTCTTCTCCCAGGCAGCTAGTAATAGGAAGAGAGAAAGCCTTAAGCTTCACCAGGGAGGTTTAGATTGGACATCAGAAAGAATTTCTTCATGGAAAAGGGTTGTCAAATGTTGGAATTAACTTCCCAGGGAGGTGGCAGAGTCACCATCCCTGGAGGTCTTCAAGAAATGGCATGGTTGGTAGGCAAATGTTGGACTCATTGTATTTTCCAACTCAAATGATTCTGATTCTGTGATTCTAAGAGAAGTGGTGGAAATGAAAACAATTGCTCACTACCAACTGATCAATGCCTAGATAATCACCAAACCTCCAAATTTGTATGCTGACCATGATGCCATGTGTTATGGAATTCCCTTTGGTCAATTGGGGTCAACTGTACTGACTGTACTTGCCAAACATCTCATACAAACCCAGCCTATTCACTGTAGGATGCTGAAAGAAGCAGAAAACTTGACTCTCTGCAATGTTCAACAGTAATGAAAATATCTCTGAATTACCAACATGGTCTTCAGAATAATCCAGAACCTAGCCCAGTACTCTAACATGAGGAAATTTAACTCTATCCCAGACAAAACCAGCTCAAGTACACACAAAACATCTTTTCCATTGTTATGTATACATGCTGACAGTGATCAGAAGACTTCTTTATCTTGTTTCTGGATCACTTGAGTTTCTTTAATCCAATACTATAAAGGTTTTCATACATTTTTTTCTGAGTTTTCATTTTTGCAATCTATTTTTCTTGGAGATCTGACCAAAAGCATATATTGTGCTTCTTCAACAGTTCAGCAGTGTTCAAGGGCAGAATCCCTGCTGTTCTTACCTCATTCCAATCCTCCATTTTTTAGATAGCCAAGAATTGCATAAAATCATTTCAATGCAGGGCCACACAGAGTAATGACATTTGTTCATCATAAATACACGATGTAAGTACCGTGTTACTGGTAAAGGACCCTCTAGCAGAGAACTGGCATTTGATAATGGCCAAAAGTGAGTGTCTAGACAAGGATATAAGAATAGAGTGAGCACATATGAAAATTCCCTTGAAAACTCCCCCAGCTTTTGATCTTTTTCAGTTAAGGCTTTTTTGTCTGAGACTCAATTTCTATGTATTTGGTAACCCTCAAAAAGTTGCTCAGCTTTTCCTCCTTCAAAGCCAGTTCTATTAGCACTGAGGTCCTCAGCTCAGTCCCCTGACATCTCACGTCCTTTGACTTTTTGTGAGTGCACCTTTCGATTATCTTTCATGCTTCTTTTATCCCATGCTGATTCTGGAAAAGAGAAACAATAATCTTTACCCACCCAGTCTCCCTAAGACATATATTTTTGGTAGATCTCTCATATAGTCCTTCTCATTTTTCCTTTTATTTTACAGAGTGAGGTTTACTTTCTGGTGTCTAATACAGAAGTCAATACACACTTGCTACCTTTGACCGACTTTTTCATTATAACATATCAATTATGACATGTGCCTACAGACATAGAAACATAGAAAAATTGATGTTTTATCCGATATTAGAAAAGGAATGCAAAATTTACTACTTTTTTAAAACTACAGTTATATACTAAAGTAATGTTTGCAAAGCTAACTATCTTAAGTGCAACAGTTCATTCATAGTAATAATGGTAAACCTGGATCCAGGACTTGCGGTCTTAGTTTGAGATTGCTTTTTTTTCTACATGTACGTCAGTGGAAATCTATCCCCACTAAGTTTTGCATACTATTTAATTGTTTGATTGGTGTGGGACTCTTTTGCTTTTCTTTATGGTCAGTCAAATCTTTATTGCCTTGATAGATGAGGTTTGATAACCTATTCCAATGGCACACTTTTCAAAAGAGAATTCCTCATCTGGAGATCTGTCCTGTATTCTGTGTCCTTATGTTGAATTTATTTTCATTTGGTTTTATTGAAGGAGAGCTTGTAAAAAGCTTGCAGCTGATTTTAATGATCCCAAATACAATATCTGCAAGTCTAAGTAAAATAGTTACATATTTTAAAAATACCACAGCACATGGAATACAATAATGTGCAAAAGCCTGTAGAATGAAACCCATTGATATATCCTAACTCACTATTTTACCTTGTAACAATATTGGCTTCTTCTTTAAATCTTTTTTACAAATTATTTTTTAAGTGTGGCTTGATTTTTGTCCTTTTTGTTCTTCTTTTTCCAAAGTATTGAGGAATATTTTCCTTGATATTGTCTTGATTAAAGATCTTTGTAAAGCATTCATAATGGTGATATAATGAAATTTCTTTTATCATTGGTAATTCAGAGTAATTTTACACATTGGTCATAGAATTGGAGAATTATAGAATCTTTAAGTTTGGAAAATGCCTCTAAGATGATAAAGTCCAATATCAACCTAGCACCATTAAGACATGCCCTAATGTGCCATATACACACATTTTTTTAACACTTCCAGGATACTGACTCTATCACTTTCCTGGGCACCCTGTTACAATACTTTACAGCCCTGTTTATGAAGAAAGCGGTTTTTTAATTTAATTTCAGATGGGTCAAGCAGGACCTGTGTTTCATAAATTCACTCTGGCTTGGCCTGATGCTCTGGTTTCCTGCATGTGCCATGAGATGGCTCTCAAGATGACCAGATCCATGACTTTCTGCAACAGCAAGGTCAGGCTGACAGGCCTGTAGTTCCCTGGATTCTCCTTAGAACGCTTCCGTAGATGGTCCTTATACTGGGAATGAGATCAAATGTAAATCACACAGTGATGCAGTAGTATAATTTTGAGCTACCCAGGTGTTGTTTTTTCTCTCCCTTTTCCCATGTGAGCTCCCTTCTATTTTAATTTCATTACAGATAAACCACTGCATTCTGATTGGTCCCTTGGGCCTCTGCTAATTTTGTAACACACAAAGTGTCTCAAGCATTCCATGCACGCAATTGTTTTCAGTCACAGTAAGTCACGCACATATGGTGGATTTTCCACCAAAATAATTTTCCCACAGCCCCTTTAATCACACGCAAAGATTAGCAGAGCATCTAGGGTCAATATTCTCTTGTTTTAACCTTGGTTAAGATGTCATGTGTTTGGCATTATTCCCAAAACTTTATATTTGCAAACTCCAGTCAACTGGTACCTCTCCAGGTAAACCAGGACTCGTGGTAATCAAGTCGGGCAGAAGCATTCCTATTGGTGCTGGAAGTGACAAGCCTCAAACTTCCATTATCAGGGTTTTTGCTTACTTGGAGAGCAAGGGTAGACACTGTCTGCTTCTTCACCTACTTATGTATACAGACCTGTCCTTACATTCAGCAGAGTTAGAAAAATTATATAGGGAATTGTCACTCCATCTCAGTTTAATATCTGCATCATACAGGAATCAATCAGTCTGTGCTAAATTTCTACCTATATGTCTTTTTTATATTCTTCAATATGCTTCTTATTTCGTTGTGTGACTAGTAGTAGTATCAGAAGGGAAGAGGAAACCAGCAGATATTTTCATAAACTAAGGCCATGTCAGAGGTTAAAAAAGTACTAATACTTACCATCAATTATTTATAGTTGATCAATAAATTATATAATAACTGCTCATTCTTTCAGTAAAATACTTCCCCTTTTCTCTGTATGAATTACTATACTGTACTCTTTTCTCAAGGTTTTGCATCATTCCAGATTAGCAAGAGCACAAGGCAGTTTCATTTATTCTTCTATATATCTTGACAGAATTGACAAATTATTTTAAAAAATGAAACTTGACTCAGTGTCTAGCTTGAAAAACATTAGTTTCCTTAATCTCCTTTCCTCCATTTTGGAAGATGAATATATATAAGGGTGCAATTTTTAAAATTCAACAGCAATGCATATTCTTTTTTACAGCATCTATTTACATCGCCTTGAATAACAAGCTACTCTACAATGCGTTTTTTCACATTCTTCATTGTCTCATGTTCAGTAAAATTCTAAATGATCACAAACTTTCAAAATGTCTAATAGAGGAGCTAAAAGAGCTAAATCGTTCTAAACATGATAGTTCAGGTCACTGCATTCTTGTGTGTTGTTACTAGAAGGTCAATGTGTATGGCCATCTGTATCCCACAGACCAACCCACATGCTGTTTGTGAACAGGCAAAGAATAAACTTTGTGCATTTCATTAATCTGCAGCATTGTGGTTTTGATGCTGAAATTGCTTACCAAACCATTGGTTTGAAAAAGAGAATGCATAACAAGTTAGGCTAAAATAATCTTTCTAGAGATTATTTTATCTTTCTAGAGCAGAAAGAGTTCTCAACACAGGCAGGAATAGAGAGGCAGCAGAGCATTACAGAAGAGGTCGGCAATAAGTTCAGACTTCTACGAGATGACATTTCTGTCAAAAGAGTGCAAATACATGCAGGCAGCACCAATTTTTGTTATTGTTGATGTGCCTTCAGGGACACATCGTTAAACTGTACCCAGAGAGTTCGATATTTAAAGAGTATTCTAGGCCAAATTTGTAAACAAACACCATAACTTGCTGGTTGATCAGCAAATGGAGTTCTGACACTAGAAAATGGTGGCAGTTATCACCTTGGGCTGCCAAGGCAGTGCTTAACCTGTGGCAGAGCTTCCCTGGGCTGGAGCTGCTGCCAGCTTTCTCTGACAGCAAACTGGTGGCCAGGGGACCATTGTCTGGCCCCACAGAAACCTCTGTGATGGTCACAGATAAACAAGGACAGGCAGTCACCCATGATGTCCCCTGGGGCTGGGCCAGGTGGCAGCAGAAGCAGGACTGGGAGCCAGTAAGAAGGAAGCAAGGCATGGTAACATGGAGCACTAAAAAAAAGCCCGGAACTGAGGAGGAACAATGAAGGTCCTAACAAGAATCCTGGAAAGATCTTGCTCACTCCAACTATTTGCTATGTTTCTTTTTGTCCACAAGGTAGTTTTGGAGCTAAAAAAATATTCAGTTTAAACAATTCTACAACTTTACCTATGTCACTTTCAACAAGCTTGGTTTGTTCCGCAAAATTTTAAAGGTCCAACCAATTTCTACCTTTTTCAAATCATGTCCTTATTGGAATCTTCTTGCTTGTATCTTGGGGATGGAATATAGAAAATTTCACTGAGATTATTTTTTAAATTACAGCTTAGTTGCCTGAAGTTAGATTTTTAAAATCCAGTGTGTTCTCCTAAGGAAAAACATTTTTTTCCCCCAAGGTAGCAAGTATATGTCACAGTGCTGATGCATATGGAATGGAAGGCAGAAGAGAATATGTTTTCAACATGCTCTTCACTTTTTACTTCAGGCAGATGGATAAGACATGGAATCATGAGTTGAAAAGACCTCCAAGATCACAGAGTACAATCTCTGACTTAATACCACCATGCCCATTAGCAGTTTGGCCATTTCTCCTTGGTTATTTATCTCCATTCCAACAGAGCTGGAGAACTTTTGGCTTCCAAGGTCATCTGAGAGTCAGACGTTTTCCTTTGTTAATGGAATAAATCACAATATCCTCATTAACTCTCTTTCTCTGTCCCGTATTGACAATGTCCCCTCCAAGACAAAACTAGCCACCTTATTCCCCATATCCACTCATGGCATGAATAAAATAGATGTGATATGCCAAAGAGGTAACACAAAAATAAAGGAAAAAGGGAAGACAGCACATCCCTATTCCTACTTCTATAATCCATGAGGAATGCAAGTAGAAAGAAAGGAAGGCATTACCTTTCTTTATCTAATATAATTACTTTTCTACATCCATTTAATTTTTTTCTGTTCCTTTCAAAATTGTGGCCTGGAAAGAGGTTATCCCTGGTTTACTCAGCTGAGATAATCTGTTTTCTGGAGGCATTGGCAATATTTGTGCTGCCAACATGGAGCATTAGCTTGTGTTTATACAGGAACCCGAGCACTACAGTGCCTATAGTACTGCTCCTGTAAATAAGCATAGTGGAAGATACTAACCTTGGGATTATATGGAAATGTGTAAATCAACATATCTTAATTTATATTATTTTCAGGAAAAATGTGAACCAATTTTTTGGCAGGGGATATACTGTTAAAATTTGAAGTTGCATTTTAATATTACTTTAAAAATTGGATAATGACAGGACTTTTTCAGAACAAGAGAGATACAACAATCAACATACATCTTTGGTGTGGGATTTTATATCAGCATGTGTGTACATACAGTGAAGTGATAAACAATGAAGAAAACCACAGTGTTTTCCATAACAATCCATTATGTTCAATATTAGCTCTTCCAGAATTATTAAACTGGTTGCTCTTAATGTATAGATGCTAGATGTTCTGAAACTATGGCATGAAATGAGACTTTTCTTTTTACCCTATACAATTTTTTTTAAAGGAAAATTGAGTTCTCCAGAAAACTAGTAGAAAATTGATTAGTTGCTCTGGAGACTGAAATTCTGTAATTATCATCAGAGAGGTGAAAGAGCTTCTGTGCATTCCCTGTGATAGCAGGAGGCAAAATTCTAACAGCAGGACATCGTGCAGAGCCAGGAAGATAAATCACTGGAAAAGCTGGATGCCTAGCTAAAGGCATGGTAACTAAAAGAGCAGGTTAAATATCATTAGTTCATTAGCAAGTGAAGTTTGGATATGTGGGATGCATACAAATACCTGATGTTTTACAGGCTTCACTTACTGAGTAATTTTTTATTTTGCTCAACAGGTAAGAAAAAGAAAATTAATGAATATATGCAAGTAGTTCTACTAAAACCTTGGTTTTAATGCATTATATTGTTCTATATAAATATTTTATGTCTATAGACAATATTAACCCGATTAACATGGTTTTGCTAATGCACAAACTTATTACTTTGCACTATAGGTACTAATTTTTTATAATGATGGCTTCCTTTGGTCTTCTATTGTTTTTTAAGGAAAGAAAATGGATAAGCAAGAAAGTCAGAAAACATTTCAGGAGTTTCAATGACAGTATAAAAGTTTAAGAGATTTTATGTTTAGAGGAGCAATCTCATGTAAAACTCTTTCTAGTGTAGCTTACAGTTTTTATATATTACTTATTTCTATTTACTGGTTTTCACTGAAGTCAGTAATTATTTAAGACTAGCAAAATTTGCCTTAACTAAGAACCCTATGTCATTTGTTTTAATTATCAGAATAGTAACGAAATTGCAATTGTAAATTTTCTTTGAATGTAATCACTGGGATTTAAAAATATTTCATGAAATATCTTCTTTGTGTATTAATAGTATTTTTATATAATCTAGGTAATTTTTCCCCTTACTTACCTTGGCCTGCAGACATTCTTCAACACTTAGATTGGATGTAGGCAAAGAGACATTTTCCTCTCCACAGATTGTATTTTTTCCCTCCAGATTATTTTATGCATCTTTCAGAATAAGTGAGAGGCAGGCAGATCTGAGGCCAGTTATTTAAAGAATATGTACCTCACATTTAGTAATTATATATATATATATATATATATATATATACACTTACATATATATATCACAAAGATTTTTCTTGTCCTTTAATTTGAAATTTCTCCTCTCAGGTTTTTTACTTCCACTAATTTTGTTTCCCCTGAAATTTCTTCTTTTGGAAGTAACGGTTCCTGAGAGATTGGAATTTCTGTGAAACTCTGAAAGTGTTTAGAGAAAATCTTATTACTAAAATGTATTTGTTTTATAAGTATACTTTAATGTTTCATATTTGTACACATTATGATCTTCATAATAAAACATCTTAGTGTTTAGCAAAGCATACAAAAGTACGAGAAAACAAATGTTGTAAATGCAGTTAACAGAAATACTTAATGTGTAGAAAATAGAAATGTTGATGTAAAGTCACTAATATTTAAATAAAACATGAAAACATGGTCTTCAAGAGGAAGTTTGAGACTGAAAATTCCAAGGCAGTGGCAGAGCTGTCCTGGCAGGACGTGAGTCCTTGTGCTTAGAGAGGGAAAGGGACTTCTAGTTTTTTGGGGTTTCTTTTTTTGGTTTTTTTTTTTTTTTTTTTCCCCTAAGGGAGGCCAGGGGAGATATAGAAGTCAGGAATCCCAGTGCTCATCGAACTTTTTTGACCTAACAGTGTTTTCAGTTGTTAATAGAAATGAGGTTTGCAGTTTTTCCAACATAGATTAGATGAGATGCTACAAGTCAGATGTAGGTGGTGTTCTCAGTTCCGTTTCACAGCAGCACAGAATCACGGGATACCCTGAGTTAGAAAGGGCCCATCAGGATGATTGAGCCCAACTTGCAGCCCTACAGAGCACTGTCCCCAAGAGACAAACCACGTGCCTAAGAGCTCTGTCAAACTTGGTGCTGTGACCACTTCCCTGGGGAGCTGTTCAAGTGCCCAACCACCATCTGGCTGAAGAACCTTCTCCTGATGCCCACCCTAAACCTCCCCTGACTCAGCTTCATGCTGTTGCCTCAAGTCCTGTCACTGGTCACAAGAGTGAAGACATTTGTGAAACTCTATGCTCAGTTTAGAAAGGCAAATTAAGAAGTGAAGGATTGCATTGCAAATGGATGTTTTTGCTTTAGTGTTTTTCTCATCTAGCTTGACAGATATGATGTTTTTCTTCCTGGAAATTCTGTATTCAGTAATAAGGCCAACTTTTTCAGGTACCTAACAAGTTATTTTCTCTATGGGGTCTCTTTTCCTCATCAATTAGTCAACTATTTTCTCAAAATATGTAGGAAATTTATGTCTGAGGCATCAGTACTCTTCTAAGAACTGATTTGGATTTGAAATTTCCAAAGATTAAAAAATCAGAAATGAAAACTGAATGCAAAATTCCTCAGATAACACATACGTACTTACACACCCCATACATGCATAACTGTGGTTTCTGTAAGAATCCTGAATTAAAGGTGATTTTTTGCTAATTAATGCATTCAGTATGCATATATACATAATCATATTTATATTTATCAATTAATAAATTTGGACAAGCAAAAGGGATACAATATATTCATCATGATGTTCGTGTCAAATATAAGACAAAAACTCTTCAAATCCTGTAATTGCTGTATAAACTCCTCTTATTTTAAAGTAACAGTAGCTTTCAAACACAAGATAAATATAAATGGGGCATCTGAATACATGGGTGTCTCCAGAGAGCCTAAAATTAACTTTGAGAGCTGAGCATATCTCACAATCCTAGTAGGTGATATTATCAGGATTCCCTGCTCCTGTTCAGAAGTTTCTCAGCAGCTCCCAGAAGACAGACTGTAAGGATGTGGCAAAGGTAGGAAATTTGCCAATTAACCAAGAAGCTATAGTATGGCTGTTGACCTCTCTTAGGTGGGAGGTTTCTGACTGCACAGAGGGCAAAGGGAATCACTGATGACTAGCAGCTTCTTGCACCTGAAGATATACCAGGCTGCTATTGCTGTATTTTCTGCTACTCTCTTAGAGTGAATAGCTGTTGTAAAATAAAATTGCAGGGTTTTTAGTTTTGGAAGGCCCTAATCAGACTTTCAGTTCTCAGGCTCTGGGGCTAGACTTGTATTTTTAGCCAAGGAAAACTAGGGGTTTCAAAGTGTCACCTAAGATACAGGGAACATATCTCTTAGAATCAGAAATTTATTAGGTTTTTTTGGTTTTGTTTTGTTTTGTATATTTGCCAATGACCACCATCAGGTATGGTATGCAAACAAAGAGGACTTTGGGGCAAATATTATAACCACTTCATTATAACCACTTTCTCTAGCATGTTCTGACCAGATATAAATTTACCCAGTGTCCAAAAAGTTTAAATGGCAGAGTAAGTTTTACTTTTCCTGGTTTACTTTCCATTGAATCTAAATTCAAGGAGCCAAGTAATTTTATTTTTGAAAGGAAAATACTCGAAGTGTTGGTTGAATCTAAGGTAGTAGTTATTGGAAAAAAATCAATATGATCCAGTATAATGCATAATTAATTAATTAGATCTAAATTCATGCCAACATAAAGAAAGGGGAAACATTGCATAATTTTTATTTCTCTATCTACATTAAGGCTGTTAACGTGAATTTATCAAATGTTTATAAATTGTATGTTTTGTCCAATATTTTTTTTATATCTTAATTTATAAACTTAATTTTTCTTCTTTAACTTTAGCTCTTACTTCTTAAAATAACTGTCAGAAGAATTTGATTCCAGACAGCAAGATGCATGTTTGGTTTTATGAACATGAATTTATTTTAAAAGATAGAGGAAGTGAATAAAATAACCCAACAACCTTCAAGACCTTTTATATCATATTCCTGAATTATAATGAATTGTTTGTAAAGCCTAAGAGAGTTACAGACTGAATAGTGAAAAAGGTATAAAACTTGATTATATTCCTAATTAAGTCAGGCTTCACCTTGAAGGATATTATTTTGCAACAAAAAGTACTTCTTATGGTTAGATTATTCAAGACATCCTTAACTGAATATAGACAAAAAATTAATAGCTTATATAATATTTTCCCCTGCCATTTCCTTGAACTCAAGGAACCTAAAAATCTGGTAGGATTTTAAAAGCAAATAAACAGTAGGTGACAGTGCACTTTTTATTATTTTTTTAAAGAAACATTTCAGAGAGTATTTATATTTGTTTTATGAAAAAAACCAAAATGTTTTTGATGCTTATTGTTACAAAATAATAAAAAAATGGACTGTAGATAAAATACATGCATTTTTTTACTCACAAAAGAGATTGCAGAGTTATAAAAAACTTTTCCCTCCTGTGTGCTTAAAAATCAAATATTTAAATTGCATTTATACATTTAAATGTGTATTCCCTGAAACAAATGGTGTTCCCTTTGGCACTGTAAAGACTTTATGGTTCTAAACTGCTCTTTAAATAAGATCAACTCTAGATCAAAAGTCACCTGGTACCACTAGACTAGAGTCACTAGTGGTCTTGATATTGGGAAGGGAGAAGTGCTTTGAAAGGACAAGTAAACACAAAGAAAGGAGAATTTATTTTGCAAGTCCTTAACTTTAAAACATTCTTATATATTTAAATCAGGAGATGCTATAAAATTCCTTGTTGATTTTCCCCAGCTCATCAATCATAATAGTAATAGTAATAGTAATAGTAATAATATATTTTAGATAATTTCTACTTCAGGTATTTTTACAGTACTGGAAATAATGATGTATCTGCTAGCTATGTTATTATTGTGCAGTGCAGCTCTATACCAGGACAAGCATACACTTCATCTGCATCTATAACTGTAAAGCTAGACTCTCATTTATCAGTTAATATGAAACCAGAACACTGCCATACATCAGTAATATATTTATCATATTTATGGTAAGAAAAATGATGTTAGAATGTAAAAGCTTTATCACTCTATTACTGACTTAAATTAGCCTGAAACAGTGCTTTAGAGTCCATTATTCTTCCTCTGCCTAGTCTCAGACTTCTCTACATCATCAGTACATCATCTGATAGTGTTCAATGACAGTAAAAAAATAAAAATAATCAAGCTTTCAGTGCCTGTGACTGAACTAACTTCTCATGTGTGGTCTCTTGCTAACAGAGGTCTATTAAAAGAAGAGCTTGCAAAATTCTATTCTGTATTTACACAACTAGTTTTCTGACTTGTGAAACAAAACCACAATTGTAAATTCACCTACCCGTAACTCCCCTGAGCCCAACTTTACATTAAACTTATGTATTATTTTCTTTCCACTTAAAATACAAAAAGTACTCATATTGCCACAGAAAGTACATGATCAAGTCTCCCTCAATTTTCCCATGTGAAGTAACTTTCCAAGTGAGGTCCTCAGATGGCTAAAAAATATATTATTACATTTGAGGAGTTAATCCAATTTCTTTTAGCCTAATATAAAATAACATTTTCAGCTTTTCTATAAAATATAACACCACTTCAATGCATCTCAGGTGAAGCAAGTGAATTTTCCAGTCTATTTTAAACACATTATCTGCAATATTTCTTTTCTAAATGTTGGCAATATACTGACACCACATTACTAAAATGAGTGAGACCATACATACGAAAAAAATCCCAGGTTTTGGTTCTGGATAATATATAGATATATGAATAAATATATATGTAAATTGGATCTTATTCAGAATTATTTTCTTTGGAAAATGTCAATGCTACTATTAACAGCAGTGGTGTAGACTGCACTAGTACTCTACTACCTCTTTAGGCTCTTCTGTCTTGTCAGAAATTAAGGAAGAGATCTTGCTGAGTAATGATTCTTGGCACGGTAGAGTAAACCTTCTATGTTCTTTTCCTGACTCATGCTGTCAGTGGCAAAAATTTAAAATGGTCAGGTTTTTGTGACAATAAACTGGTGGTGCTTGGATTCCTAAAAAGTTGAAAGAAAAGCAAATATTTGGAGATGAAGGAGTCTGCCTTTAAATTTGTGTATGAATAACATGGACAAGTAAGATAACCTCTTAAATATTATTTTTTTGTCATCTGATCCCTTACATTACCTATAAAAAATATGTAATTCTGATAACTAATAAAATTAAATGATTATACAGCTCTTCATTTTCCTTTACTAATATCACTAAATTAATACCAAACCATGGCTTCATTGAAAATTTAGATAAAAATTTGCAATTTTGCAGATTCTCACAGCTTTTTTGCATATTAATTCACCTTGCAAGCTCACTTCTTTTCTGAATTAAAATATTTTTTTTTCTGAGTAAAGGCAATTCGAGAAGGGACATTTCCAGCATTCCTGAACACCAGGCTATCCAAGAGAATAAATATAGTGCTATACACTTTTTTTGGTGGGGGCCACTTAGCCGTATAACTGAATAGTACAATATATGAGTATCAGAAGCTCTGTCACAGCAGTATTCTTCGATTCTTGAAAAACTCCCTTCACTGTTTATAGATGGCTCCTACATTTCTGTGCTCCTTTAAAGCAGAAGAGGGATCTGGGACAAAGTCTGTGTGTACAACAGCAGAGGTGGAGAAGTAGTTTAATAATTCCCAGCAAAAAGTTTATTCAGGTAATAGAATTACAGAATCATTTAGGCTGGAAAAGACCTCCAAGATCATTTAGTCCAACTGTTAGCCAATAACCAAGTTCAACACCAAACTATGTCCCTAAGCATTACCTCAAATATCTCCAGTGATGGTGACTCATCTGCTTTCCTAGGCAGACTGTTCAAATGCTCTATAGCCTTTTGATGAAGAATTTTTTTCCTAATATCCAATATAAACCTCCCTGGCACAACTTGAGGCTGTTTCCTCTGGTCCTGTTGCTTGTTACTAGGAAGAAGAGGCCAATCCCCCCCATCTCCAGAACCTCCATTCAAGTAGTTATAAACAATGATACAGGCTTCATTCAGCCTCCTCTTCTCCAGACTAAACACCAGCAGTTCTCTCAGCCACCCCTCAAGACTTGTTCATGGTCCTGTCCTCCCATGTGTGGCTCTGTCCATCCTTCTACTGGTGCTTGCACTCAGAGACGTGAGTTGACCTGCAAAGGAAAAGGACCAGGGTGGAAGAAGCAGGCTATGGGGCTACTGCAGGAAGGTTTTCAGACCCATTTGTGCTGGCAACCTTTGAGTCAATTGTCCTTCCATATTCCCCAGACTATGGAGACAGCACTTTTTTCTCTCCCACTGGCATACTGATGTGAATTCTCAGTCAAGTGTTATTTCTAGCTTTTTCTGTGCATTCCTGTATTCTAATGTTAATATAGAATAGAATTTCTATTGTTCTATTTTTCTAATAAGATAAATAAAACATATATCCTAGGAGTCTGTCTGTTCCTATCAGGTCCTCAATAATTTCCTATGATCTTTCACTCCCCGGTGCCACACTGGCTGATAGCCCTGCTAACAGTGAGTGTTTGCTTCATACTCTGTCAATACAGTGCTGCAATCATTGCTTTATATTTTCAATGAGAATACAATTCACATCTTTGTACCTTTATTGGACTTTGTGCCAGCTCCATACCTAGATGCAATACTAACAAAACTAAACAGAACAAACAACAAAGACACAAACATCTTGATATTAGGTCTGCACCAATTCCGACTTTTAAGTGATTAAATTTATTGACTTTTAAAAGATGTCTGTGCTAGGCCATTCTATTCTTCATGAACTGTAGATTTTAACAGGCTTCCTTTTATATTAACCTAAAAATACAGGGAAAATACAAAATAATTTCCTAATAATTATGCCTGCCAGAAATGTCACAATTTGCTAGTCAATCCCTGCATCTGTCTCTATTCTTAATTTTTTTTGTGTGCTAAGCTCATCAATTTTAACCAACTTTAGAAGAAGTGTAGAAGTAACAGTATGTTTGGGAACAGTGTGCGTATGACTATATATTTACAATAAACATAATTTATCTAATAACTTCTTGGTGTTAAATGTAAGTGACAAGGTTTTGGTAATGGTGGGAGCTGCAGGGATGGCCTTTGTGAGCAGAAGCCAGGGACATCTCTGTGCTGGACAGCCATTTCCAGATGGCTCCAAAATGGACTCACTGCAGGATACAGCTGAGCTTGGCAGAGGAGTTTGTGGTGCCTCTGGGAGAATTTATGTAAGACATGATAAAAAGCACTGCACAGCAGGGAAGAGGACAAAGTGGAACAGAAAACCCCACTAGCACTGAGGTTGGAGAATGAGGAGGAGATGCTACAGACACACAAGCAGAGACCACAGTGGAGAAGATATCCACACTATAGAGGATGGAGAATTCCACACTGGAGCAGGTAGGTAAGTCCTAAAGGAAATTGCAGCCTGGCAGTCCCCACATTGGAGTAGAAAGGGACTATAGCCCATGAAGAGGGTGCATGCTGCAGCAGAGGAGGAAATAGCAGAAAAGAACTATCACAGACTGGCTGTAGCCCCCACTCCATCTGTGTTGCCTGGGGGAAGGGAGACCATACTGTTGTGTCTTCATTTCTCACCATCTAACTCTCTTTTTAACTGGTAACAAACTAAATTTTCCCCATGTCAAAACTGCCCATGATAGAAATTTGTAAGAGATGTCCCTGTCTTTATCTTGTCCCATGAGTTTTCCACCAAATTTCCAGGGAACTCCAGTTGAGAAGGGGGTTAAGAGTTGCTGAGTGCACATCTGGCAATCAACCAAGGTGAATCTACCACAGTTATAAAATGTATTAAACAGATAAATCCCAAAAACCCTGTAGAGCACTTAAAATCCAAATGTCGACACTTAGATTTGAAATAGCATCTTAAAATATTACTCTTCTTTAAAGAATGGAAAAACATTTTTCTGATTTATTATTCTTAACGGGTTTCTGGAGAAATTCACAGAAAATGTGCTTTCGGATGCAGTCTTGGATCTGGAATTGAGATCAAGAATCCTTCCATCTGAACAGTAGTAACAGCATTGATTCTTTATTTTCTAAAATTTCCTTGATGAATCCTCAAGTAGTGGAAGCAGTTGGGGCTTGAATATGGCAGGTGAGAGGGAATTACAGGACATGTCTACACAGATGAGAAGCCTCCCATGGACTGTAGTGTGCGCACCTGCTTGTGACCTGATCTTAGAGTAAGCTGAAACAACCATCCGCCCCTTCAGATCTTTTTCAGTTTTATAGTACTTTTAGAGATGGGTTCAGGGCCATAGGGGATCTCAAATCTCTGCTGTTCCTCTCTGAAATAAAAGATCTGTGAACTCTTTACCTAAAACCCTCCTAAGAAGTAGTCCATGGAAATAATCGGAGGAAGGGGGTGCTGGGTACATCATTGAAATAATGCCTAACAGGACAGTGGCAGAACTGCCTCTTCTTTATCAACAACAACCTCTCTTCAGTCCTTGGTCTTTCTTTGGTACAGAAGCTAATTCCCAGGATGTCTTACATGATAGGACACTGCTCCCAAAGCAGCAAGCACTTTGAACACCTAGACAATAACATCACAGCTAAAGGTGAACAGATGCAAGCCAAAAAGACAGTTGTAACACACCTCCTGGAAAAAAACATCCTTGCTGCAATCACTCTACACATGCCTTTAGGGCCAAATTATGGGAAATTTTAACTCTAGAAAATTTTATAATGAGAATTACATGCACAACATTTTTGACCAAATAAAATACTCTTTATAAGGAAAATAGTATTTCTGTAAATTTATGCTGTTTCCTTGTTAAATTCCATGGATTTTTTCATAATCTTATCTGGTGTTCAAGCAGAAGTTCTATCCTATGGCAATAAATGGAAAGAGAACCTTAACTTCAGCTACTAGCCATATATATATATATATATATATATATATATTCCATGTGCTTATATGATGTTACAACAGCACTAGCAGATCTGGTAGTCCCAGTAGTTTGTATCTCTTACAGAAACAATAAACTTTCAGTTCTGCAGAGAAAATCAGTACCTGCATAGAATATCAGCAGCATTTTGATGGCTCACTACACAATTTGAAAAGCTTCAGTTTTCCCACTTCGTCAAGCTGCTTCCAACAATTGATCAGCATCACTTTCGCCTTCTCTGAACTGGTTTTTTTTTTCAATCTATATTCTGTCAAGGGTTGCAGTGAGGGAAAAATTGCTGAATGCATCTTGTTTGTGTTTGTTCTAGAAGATGGATCACTATGAACTATTGCAAAATGGAAAGGGTAAACAAGAGGTCTACACTGTCTACGGGAAAAAAACCACAGCTTTTTATCTATATCAGTCACAGAGGATATTACTAAGGAACTAAGAAACATTAAAAGTAGCTTTAGTTTTGAAAGATTTGAAATGCAATTTAGAGCGGATAGAAGACTACACAGCAATGCAGAATCTAGTTATTCTGTCTATTGCCACCCTCCAGCAGAGATGCCAAACAAAACTTTAAAAAATATTTTATGACTTGTTTTTTGTCCTTTTAAACTAAATTCTTATTAAGTTTATGAAAGAAATTTGGCTTTTGTCCCTGTTAATAGTGATATACATAATGAGGATACTATATTTTTTGTTCAAATTCAGCACTTCTGCCTTCATATTCTCTTATTAAGATGAAAATGAGTTTTAAAACTGCATTCTATCCTCTGAAGGCTTTATTTCCTGAGATTTTTTTCATCCTTTGACAAAATAGAGTATTGTTTGCTTTGATTAAGTGTTTTATTATTTTTCTGACTGTTAAAAGTTGTTTTGTACTGTTCCTTCTTGGTACAAATTTAAACAATCACAAGACCACTTCTGCTGTTGTCTACAAGTCCCATAAAGAGGAGGGAAGTTGATTCAGTGACCTCAAAGGGCAGCTTCAGTCCTAGGGTTTTAATTTTTTTCCTTCCAGTTCTGAAAAGTTGAGCTAATGTAACTGGCCATCCATTTTTGTTGAAAGTGTCAGCTGACACACTCAGGTTGAGGGAGGAATTAGAAATGTCAACTGACCAGTCTGAGGAGCCAGCAGAGAAGGGATGGGATTGGGAATGTCCTTGCATGGTGACAATGACAGCTGTGACTGAGCACCAGTGACAGTGCAGGGCATTAGCGTTGCAGGAGGAGGGTCAGAATCAGTGACGAGTTGAAAGGGTGTCACATTAACAGCCTCTGTCTGTGTTGCAGTATTGATCCATGTCTGCAGTCCCTCACACATCCAGGGTACTTGCAAACAGCTGAGTTAATTGCCCTTATGGATACAGAGATTCCCTCTATAAATGTGGGATATCTCTGCTATGCTAAGAAATACATCTGAAAAGTAACCTTCTGAGTAGGAATAAGTTATTGTTTCATCAGCATTCAGTACCACAGCAGCAGCTCACGGTGGATGATAAACAAACAGAAGAACAAAGAGGTTTAGAAGGGTAGATAAAAGGAGAGGAATGAAGGGAAGAACAGTGCACTTAATGTGCACAGGGAAAGGTAGAGAACAGCGTCAGAGCCAGAGGCTCTGTACTCATGGGATCTTCACTCCAGCATCATATGTGTTACAGATGAGCGGATAATGTGGAGATCAATTTTTTTATTGATAGTGGATGAGCACAGGGATCTTATTTCTTTCTCTGATATCTGGAGTACTATAATCATACTATAACCTGTGCAACAGAGTTTTCTTGAATACTTATATTTTTCTCTGTTTAAGGTATTTTTGGAAATGTGAATTTATAACTAGAACTCATTATATTTGGACATAAGCATGTAACTGACAAAGAAATTACAATACAGTAAAATTTGTGTTTAAGTGTGATGGCTGTCAATCGCAAATCTGAATACTGAAAGGACCTCCCTCACCTGAATTTTGGCAGAAGCACTCAAAGGAAAGAAAAATGCTCTATAAAGGAATGTTGATTTCTGGAAAAAGGTTTGTGTGTCATATTTTATGGGAAAGGAATAATTTCTTTTACAGGCCTTTTAAATAAATATTCTAATTGAATTGCATAGTAAACAATTTGGGTTTCTATATAGAAGGAAGACAAGAAAAACCCTTCACAGAGAAAAAAATTCTATATTAGACTTTATAATGTGTCTGACAACTGTTTTTTCTACGTGTCTGAAATGACTTACGTGCACACAGTAGTTTGATATACATAGTCTGCAATGTATGTTTTACCCTATTGTATTTAATAGGCAGTTAGAGTGTCTGTGGATATGATGGTAAAGTCTGGAGATGCCAAGTCTTTCAAAGGATCTTAAGAATCAATGAATGACTAGCAAAAGTACCTCCATGAGAGAGTGTGAATGCTGATCCTTTCCATGGTTTAGCCTTAAAAACAACAAAAAGCATGTTCCAGTCTAAAAGGAGAGGAAATATATCTGTAAACAACAAAAGGCAGCAAGAAAGCAAACTCATGGCACAGAAAATATGCTTGGGACCACAGGGTTTTGATGGCAGAATCTTAGCACAGCACACTCTCAGTAGCATAAGAAACGTAATAACTACGTGTTTGTCATTAGCAGCCTGCAAAGAATTGAGTTCATAATCTAGCTCCCAAAGAGAATAATAAGCCTAGTTATCTAAAATGGCTTATATATCTATTAGGTTTGAAACACAGTGTATGGGACTTAACTGTACATTACTACTATGACTACTGCTAATACTACTACTACTAATAATATAATCCATATAAATGATACAATTTCTCATATAAATATTCATCTTTATAAAGCATAAAAAAGAAAGTAGTAGTCCATATACTCTCAAATGATAATGTTAGGAGTCCTGAAGCAGACAATTGTGGAATAACTTGTAGGCAAGAGGAAAAAAAAAATGTTTTCATCCATATATGAAGACAGGTGGATTTTTCCCTCTAAGAAAAGCTACTCCTGCTCATGTCAGGAAAATTGGACTAAATGATCTTTAAAGGTCCATTCTAAATCAAACCACTATGTGATTCTGTGATTTCATTGACAATTCTGTATCCTGTGTTGTTGATAGCACAAAAGAAGTGCCATTCTGCCTATGGATAGAGCACCACTTAGGTCACTGCATATATGTCAGAAATGTTGATAACTACTTCTCTCTTTCTGGTTTAATTTCAATTGCTACATTATGTTCTACAAGTTTACCAAAACTGAGACTAATAAATTTTTACATTTTGAACAACAAGGACTTCCTAAGTAGCTAATCTAGATGGGTGAAAATATTTCAAGAAAAAAAATTGCCTTTAATGATGTATCTAAGTTCCTACAAGCTTAATTGTAGGATTTATGTGTCATGTCATACATTATACAATATAGCATCTAGCTAAAGTAAGTACAGATAAGAAGTAGTAGACCCTAATGAGGCAAAAATGTCCTCCAAAATAATGCACAAGTATCACTTTAATTTTACCTAGAGGCTATAATACAGTAATAGGAAAGAAAAAGGAGGGCTTGAAAGGCAAAGCAGTCAGCAGATCTCAGAATTTGGTTTGCTATTATGTTTGTCTCTTTTCAAGAAGACAGAAGAGGGTTCTAAATTACCTTTTCCTTTCCTCTAAAATCTCAGGCATTGATTTTTGTCTCTTGAGTCTTTAAGGTCTTAATGATTTCTGACAGTTTTGACACCAAAACTTTCAAAAAATTTAGATCTCTGTGTTCCTGAGGAGAAAATCTGAAATGTCTGAAACTGTTAGGGAGGTTTTAAGGACAAAATATTGAAATTTTAAGAAATGTAAAATATGTTTCTTTGTTGTAACTTAAGTCTTACATGTACTGATTAAATATGGCCCAATATGGTTTATGACCACGTGGGTAAATTCTCTTCCCCTCCAACACAGAGTGCCTTGGAAAGATTTTCTTATTGGCTGGTCCTTGGATCAGTATAACATGAAAAAAGGAGATTTCCGCAACACTTGTAATGTGATTTGTCTGTCAGTGTCCCAGGAAAGCTGAGGCCCTTGTGCCCAACCAGTCTGTCAGTGTCCCATTCCAGGGACCCTTCACTGAACAGTCCTGGATCAGAGGGTGGTTTGATGACTCAGGCAGGGACACACCCCACCAGCGTAAAGGAGACCCCTCAGTGGGGGTCTCCTCTTCCCACTTTATTTGAGTGTGTTACCTGCTGCCAGTGACTGCTTGTGCCTGTGAAGGATTCACACTAACAGTTTACAGAATAACACTTTTTAATAATATAAAATTGTGCCAGGTGAAGGTACACAAATTTCCAGTGACCTGACTTCAAATATGTATTCAAAGCAATATCTCTATTCCCCATTAAAAGTATTCAGTGTGCAAAGAGTATGGTTCTTACCCAAAAGGTGTCCCTTTGGGGACAAAAAGGGTCCAGCCCCTTCACTGGTCCCAGCAGTTACAATGGAGCAGTTACTATCAATAAATGACAAAAAAAAAAAAAAAAAAAAAAAAAAAAAAAGGTAGCTTTTTGAACACAATAACGCTGTGGGAATTATTTCTCTGGGACTATGTTAAATTCATGCTTACATGATAACATCTCCAAATACCATGAGTTTTTCTTTCTAGCCCCAAAGAAAGGAATGGCTAAAGAATATGAGTCTTTCTCTCAGTTTGCTTGGCAATTTACATCACACTGTTGACACCATGTTCTGTGTCCATATGTGTTACAAATACTTGTTAACACCAAGGAAAACCATTTTTTTTCATAATCAGTTCTGCCAATTTCCTAAAGTTATGTTACATCTTTATCCTATGGTAATCAACCATGTTCTTTGGCTTGTTGCCAATCCAGCCCATTCTCTGTTTAAAGGCTTCTCCATGCCTTCTGTGTCATTCTTCCACCTCAACATTCTTCCTGCACCCATCCCTTTTTCCCAGCTGCTTCTATCATATTTGCTAGTCCCAGTCTTGTTGTCCAACCAAGTCCAACTTTTCTTTCCTTTTGTTGTCATTTCTGTTTCATGCAGTTACAGCTCTTTCTCCTGAGTCTCAGCTCTATGCTGCCTCTTTCTGCAGATTTCATGTCCCAAGCTGTTTAGTTTGTTTTTTAACTCCAAGACTTTAAATTATCACCCTCTGTTTTTCTCCATCAAACTATAAGTGGTCATGAAAAACACAGGAAGGACAGGGTCCCAGAGCCGTACTTTACCTCCAAAGAACATGTTGAAGAACTTTCAGCAAAGCTCTTCAGTGTTTTTTGCTTTAAGTGGCCTCCTGTCAGGTTGGTTGTTTTGGATGAGACATGTCTTGGGATTCTGTTCAGTATTAGAAATGGAAAGAATTTCAAATATGATGCTAAAGAAGAGCTACTACTGGATGCTCTAGTTTAGTTTTTCTTATCATGAGTACATTGTGTCTATTCAGATATTTATGAAGAGAGCAAATTAAGAGTGGTTTTTGAAGATTCATGAGTATTCACCAGAACATCCAAACAATCAAAACAAAGGGCAGCACAAATGTTATCATCTAATTTTTCCCATTAATATTTTTCTTCTTTGTTTTACCTCATTATAGCAAATTAAAAAACTTGTCTGAACTAAAAAATAGGAAAATAAATAAAAAATATTAACAGAGATGTTGTAACTATAACTAATGTTTTTGCCCAGAGAAAATGAATGCAACTCCCACCATCCTCTCCAAAATCTTTCCTTATACAGTTAGCAATTCTAGATCTGATTTCCTTGAAAGTTGTTATGAAATTCGCTGTCAATTATTTGTGCTTTGTTTGTATTATTTCTTCTTTTTTTTCCTCTCCTAAAAGAATTAATTCTTTTCTGTATTTTCTCATGAATACGGATATTAATACAGAAAAAAGAAGTAAGATGGAGTAGTTGTGCTTTTTCATCTTAAAGAGTACTAGTTTCAATAAGTTAATGAACCTAATCATTTTTCCAGATCATTTTTTCATTAAATATCAATATGATTGAAAAATACAAGAAAAAAAAAAGATAACCATAGAGTAACAGAGCAGCAAAATTAGCCAACCCAAAATACTGAGAAGTGTCATCAATTTAGAGGTTATGGTTTGAATCCCTTCTTTCATTAAGAAACGAAGTTTTGATACAATCTGTAGATGATTGTCCCTATTGACTTCAGATGTAGCCTTCACGTTTTCTTTAGGTGCACTAAGATTCAGGTAATGATAAGATTAAATATATATATATATATATATATATATATATATATAAAATGCATCATAAGGATATTTTGCTTATTACAGGAATTGCTCTCATTTTGAGTGCAACCCAGGCAGTGTGAGCCTAAATTGACGCACTGTAATTTTTCACTATTTGACTATAATTAGAACATTATTGGTTTCCTGGCTTGAGAAATTGTTGTACTTATATGAAGTACAAATACATAAACTGCATATATTACCATCAAAGCTCCTCTTAAATATCATTATTTTTTTCATCTTGAATGCCTCTTTGTTTTCCTCTTTGCATAACAGAAACTTAAAAAATTGAGAAAGAATTAAGAAATTTAAGAAAAAAAGAAATTATTTATCATATAACTAAAAGTTCCAAAATTCCAGTGCTATGTGGGCTTTATAAATATGATAATATATTTTAACACTGGCCTTAGAAAGGCTATGTAGTTTCGGTTCTTATGTGCCTATCAATCTAAGTTAAATAATTTTCAAAATTCTAATTTTGAGCTGAAGGACAAGCAAGAAACAAAATTCACTCTGTTATTCTTACCAGACTTCACATCTATCAAATAAAATATAATTTGATATTCCAAGAAGCAGATCTTCAAATGGTGTATAGGGAGCTACACAAACAAATCTCTTTAATGTAAACGTGACTTGAGCACATAACCTCCCAAGAGTGATTTATAAAATGTACCCCTCGTCCCTAAATATATTTGAGTCAAAAGGAAGTCCTGGAAGAATAGAAATACTTTTTTATTATGCTAATTATAAACGGTAGCTCTAGCAGGTTTTTTGAGCCACTAATATACCAAAAGGAGAGAAAAACACAGGAGTGAGGGAAAGAAGCAGCTTATGTGAGGATAAGGAAAGGTGTTTTATAACCCTCCAATAAAGTAATGACCTGCATATAGCTAGTCTTGAAAATATCTTTTATTATGGTAACACAAGCTTGTGCTGTATTTTTTCTGTGAATGAAAAAATTAAATTTTTAAATGTTCTATTGTCACTTTTATATAAATGCCATTTAAAATACAGATGTGACCTGTCTAGAAGAGGTTAATCTGATTATATTCTGCACATTTCAGGATGGAGAAGATCATCTCAGTTTACTCATAGACAGTCCAATAATTTCGATGGTCAATATCTGCTATTGAAGGTTGAGAGCAGCATGCTATTGCTGTGGCTTCTGTTCCAGGACAGTTGTTTATAAATAAGAAAATGAAATAGTAAGAACTATTGGTGAATAGGGTAAGGAATTCCCTTGATATTGAAAAAAATAGATTTTAGAAAACTACTTCAAAATAAATGACATTCAGGAATGATAAATACTCAGATTATAGAACATGATAATAAAGGTGTAAATAGCAAAAATAAAAAGGAAGAAAATGCAAAGACTGTCACAGATATGACTTGTTCAGCTAATGAAGTGAAACATAAGTAGAAACTGGAAGAACATGTCTGCTTATGGCAGTTGAGTGGAGAGCAATGGACATTATTATTATTTTAGTGAAATTTCCAACACAGTGCCCTAAAACATCCTTCTAGACAACCTGATGAAGCATAGATTAGCTGAGCAGACAGTGAAGAAGATTAAAAACTGTCTCAGATGCCAGGCTTAAGTAACAGTGATGAGCACCATGAAGTACAGTCTGACGCCAGCTGAAAAGTCTACCACAGGGTTTACTACTTGTGCCAGTAATGTCCAATATATCCATCAATGACCTGATTGATGGGACAGGGCATAAACAGCAAGTTCTCAAAGGATACAAGGCTAGGAAGAGTGACTGATACAGCAGAGGGCTGCACTCCCTTTCGAGGGGCCTCAACAGGGCTGAGAAGAAATTTACAAACTCAACAAAAGAAAACACAAAGTCTTGTGTTTGGGAGGAACAACCCCATGCTCTAGAACATGTCCAGAGCAGAACAGCTAGAAGACAGCATTTCAGAAAATGACCTGGGGATCCTGGAGGGCACCAGGTTGGTCAGTAATGTGGTCTTGCAGCAAAGAATAGTAACAATTTATTGTTCTGGGTTAGTAGCTATTGCCTGCAGGTCAAGGGACATGATCTGTCCCCTCTGCTAAATTCTATTGAAACTAATTGGTTTTGGGAAGTGAGAGTCTCAGTTTCTAATTCAGTTTCATTGTGTAAGAGAGGGACAGTGGGAGAATCCTGTCAATATATATAAATTACTGGGGTAGCAAAGAAAAGGGAGATTCTGCTTCTTGGTGGTATCCAGTGAAAGAATGAGAGAAAATAGGCTGCCACGTGATGAAATACTATCAGTTTAAGACTATCACAGTGGTGTGTGACCCATATGAACTTCTGCTTTATGCACTTTAGTTTTCTAACAGAAAAACACTGATTTCAGGCCAGGGAATTATGGTCTAATTTGTCTGGCATTTCAGCATTGTAGATAACTTAAATAGGAAGAGGCTTAATGTACCATTAAAAACTTGGTAAGGGGAGAAAGGAAGTAATAGGGAAAGGAAGAGAAGGAATACCTTTGTTTCTTATGGATGTAAGAGAAAACTGATAAATATCAAGCCTCAAGCTTACAAAGGCAGTATGCACTGACATTCTCACGAAAAAATGAGATGAAGTCACTTGCAATGAAACAAGCAAAAAAAATCAACTCACATTCAGTCTGAGCAGAAGCTGCAAGTAATGCATGTATTTTTAGCAAAGATCTTACACTAATATATGTGGTCCAGTGAAGGAAGTTCTTTTTAAGTTAGGGCAAGTACGATTAAGGGTTGATTAGAAAGATAGCTAAGAAGAAACATTTTTGCATATCCTGACTAGGAATTGCAGAATGGTATGTTTGCTTCTGGATCATTTTCATGTTGCTAAGTCTTACTTTTTCCAAACATGTGGTCTTAATTCATGTGTATCTCCATGTGCATCTTTGTGAGTTAATGTTCAATACTGTAAAATTGTTTTTATTTAGGCCACAGCCTCTTACTCACTAGCACACATTTATGCTGTGGAATGATAGTTTTCCTCCCCTCTGAAATCCGAGATGTTAAATCCATTACACAATATTACCAGCCTAAGAAGATGGAGACAGTAACACTGAGTCAGTTCATGGAGAAAAAAAATGTAGTTGTAACTTACACTGGAAGAAATAAATAAATACCAAGCCTGATATTTTATCTGAAAAAAAAATGAGATGATAACAGATAATTTGTAAAAACTTTCATCAACTCCAGTATTACTTTTTTTTTTAATTAATTGTTGGCAGCTATAATAAATTATTGCATGTCAACTGAATTTTACATAGTCTAATTGGAACACTATTTTAATTGTGACTCATCTCCAAAATCAGAGGTTGTATTCACTATACCAAAGCATAAATGTCAGCTGGCCTCGAGTTTAATATAAGCACATTAAAATAAAGTTTCTCAATGGATAAGATAAAGTGAATGATGACATTTTTATCTATCATAAATATATCTTCTTATTTAAGCTACCTACAGTCTGGTAGAGTAGTCTGAAATATCAAACAGGCTAATGAAATAAGACTTTGAAGATCAAGAATAAAATAAATATGTATCTAAAATTGCTGTGCTTCATTGTTCCTGTGATTGGATTTTCTCATTTGAAATGTCAGGAGATAAAACCAGTTTCCTTATTTAGAATGCGTACCATTTAATTAAATTTGTACTGTATTGTTGATCAAAACCCATCACTATTTCATTTTGTATTTGGATTATAAGCAAGATAGAAAAGAAAATATTGCAACTTTCTTTCTGGTTTAATGAACTGCCTTCCTGAAAGCCCCAGTCTTACTTTTAACTGAAAAGCAGCAAACATAGTACAGTAATTGTCAGTGAAGTATATGTATAGACTGATATGCCTATGTTGGAATCCCTAAATGTATTAAAAAATACAATTTAAAAGCATTCAAAACTGTATTTCTGCATAACAGCAAGTTCATTCTGAATTAATTTTATAATAATTGTTTCAATTTTATTCAACTGAGAGTAGTATTTACAATCATTTGTTAAGCTATATCATGTGTGAGACACCATCTGTCACATGAAAAGTGGAGATTTACTCAAACCCTCAGTGTTTGATTTGTCAGCCAGCACCCCAGAAAAGCTGAGACCCTTTCTCTGGGCAGTTCACTAGATCAGAGGATGGTTCAAGTGACTTTTTCAGGGTCACACTCCAAACAGAGAAATCCCTTCCTGGGTCTCCGCACCTTCACAAACTTCCAGGGACCACCAGAGCCCCTGATGGATTCACATGAGCAGTTTACAGAATAACATTCTTATTCAATAAAGTTGTAACAGATTGAGGTTTGAAAATATGTTTGTGTGGAGCATGAATGACTTTAGTCATACATCACACTCAGTGAGGGGTGGTTGTACCTACGGGTGGGTATCTCAGCACAGTACCTGCAACAACCTTGGGATGGGCTCACATGTCATTCCAAGGAGAATGATTTCACCAGAGCTGCTGATTCAAGAGCAGAACATCTTCTTTTATCTCCCTTGGTTTTCAGCTGCTGTGTGGCTTATGAGCTAAAAAGTACCACTGATCTCCCTCTGCAAGGGTTTCCACAGAGCCTGGCCACAGTGTCTCCATTCTGTTCCACCCTCCCTTTGGTCCTGTTTAGATCTTACTGTATATGGGAGGCTGGGCATGCTGAACTGGTTCCTTCCAGGGAGCAGCAACCGTATTTTTCCCTATAACTTCTGTACCATTATCTTTTCACTCTCAGTCATCTTCCCACACAATCATAAATGTATCATTTTATCATATTGATTATTGCTATGCATTTATCTAATTGACTGATAAGAGAATACCATGTAGTAATGACTTTAGAGACTGATGTGATTTATTATGCAGCATAAGAATATCATAGGCAAGATTGAGCAGCTTATTTTTCTAATTTAGAGAGTGGTTAGAAGTATTGCCCTGGAAAAATGTTTTTAGTACTGTGCTGCTCATGTTTTAATCAGCTATAGCAGAATTGTTTTCAATAGACTTACTGCAAGGAGGAAACCTTTATTTTTGTTTCCTAAAAAAAGAATATTACACACTGGATAATATCCAGTAGCTGAACTAAGCTACCAAAGCAAGCATTCTTCCATCTCTTGAAAATTGTATTTAATCACTGGAAAATATAACCAACTATATTCTGGAATAGCCTCTGTCTGTTGCTTCATAAAAATCCATTTTTCACAAAGAAAAAAAGTACATCCAATTGCAGTGCTCCTGCAGGCAGAATTGTTTTTTTTATTTTTTTTGACATATGTGAAAATCAGGAACTATTTCTTTTGACTACTGAGTCAAAGGAGATAACCTAAAGATTCAAACTTCAACAAGTTGGCCAGGATCTGGGACAAGTGGTCATGTATTCTCCAAAGATGTCCAAACAAAAACTTTCCAGTTATATATACATTATATATACATTATAATATACATTATAATATAATTGCAAGACAAAGGCTTCCCATAGCACCCCTTCCTCTTGTCAAGTCCAAATATTTCATCTTGTTGTTTCAACTACTATTAAACATTTAATCCATCTCTAGTTAAATGATTTCTTAAAGCTCAGCTTGCTTAACAATTCTATATTAATTTAAACTTCTTAGCTAAGTAATTAATTATTAATTAAGTTCTTCAGGTGGAGATAACAGTAGCTCAAGCAAGATTATAAAAGCTGAAATAGCAAAATCACAGAAAAGTAAATTTCTTAACTAATTTAAATTTTAAAAATTCAAAGTCATTAAGTTTTTTGGCTAAATACTATATGCTGCTTTTTCACTTCTTGTTTCTAGGTTCTGGTAATGTTAGTAAAGGATTTTCCTCAAATCATATTTATTAAACCATCTTGCTTCTACCATCAAAACTTATTTTTTTTTATTTTTCAGGTGCTTTCCCATTCTTTTCCTTCTGTCAAATAACTGGAATAAAACCAGTAATTCAAATAGTACTCATTTAGCTTAAGATTTGTAAATTTCTCTAACTAAATATCATTTTGCATTAAACCACAAATTTAAAGACAAAATCATGAGAAACTTCTAAATGTAAGCTAAGTTAGTCAGAATTTCTTGATTCAAAGATTAGTATTTGAAAAGTTTATACAATGCTGTCTACCAATGTTTTCATCTGCAGTTCATACATGTGTATTCCAAATGCACTTATGAATATGTAGAATTATGACCATAAGCTTTGAATATTCCATTAACTCTTTTTGCTGTGTCTTTCGTGTTGTTTCATATAGATTTATGCCTTCGATATAGAAAAGAAGTACCAGAAAAAAAACCCCAATGCATTTCTTATTATTTCTAGATTATGTATTTTGAAGCTACCTTTCAAAATGATCAAATTTGCTGCATGTATTTATTACTATTTAAAAATCCAAAAGTCATAACAAGAGAAATCTGAAAATTTCTCAAACAGCAAATATATTTAATGATTTTCAGGATAAATGAGATATGAATAAATTATTTCATATATGCAGCCACACATTTTTTATACTTTATTACATTTTCTTTGTAATCAGTATATTTATTCTTTTTTTTTTTTTTTTATTAATATAAGAATTCTGTATTTATGGTAAATTCAGAAATAAATATGGTGTATATAAATTTTGCCATTATTCTTATTTTAGCAGTCTCTTTAAAGATTTGATTCCCATTTGATAAACAAAATTGCTTTATACCTATGAATTTATTCCAGATCCTTTTTCTGAGATGAGGCACTGTTCCATCTTTGGTCTCATGTCCCTTTGCTCTTTTCTCAGATTCCATTCCATACATTCATTAGAGATTTTCTTCCTCTTGTAGGTTGTTTTGGCTGGCTACCAGACCCCTAAGAAGTTCTTCCCTCACTCCCCTCTTCCACAGGACAAGACAAGAAAATAGGATGAAAAAACTCCCAGGCTGGTAAAAGGACAGGGAGTTTGTTTGCTAATTACCATCACAGGCAAAACAAACTCGACTTGGATAAATTAATTTAATTTATTCCCAGTTAGAAATAGAGTAGAATGGTGAGAGAGACAAAGACAAAAATGTATTTCCTCCCCATGAATTTTCTTCATATACAGTTATTAGTTTAGTAAACTGTACTTTTCTGAATTTATGTTTTGGAGTAGCTACTTAAGTAATTGGATTTTTATTATAAATATAAAAAGTGATAGAGTGCTTGCATTGGTATCTAGATATTCATCTGACTGGGGAATTCCATGATCACCAGGCTGTACAGCCATTCTTTGTTCATCTTTGTATATTTAATAATTAATTTAAAGGATACATGCTTTCAACAATAGAGGACCATGTGCAAGAATAACAGCCTAAATAAGGTTTTCCTGGATGAAAATGCATCTATTTTAGGTCTTCCCAAAAAGAATATTCTTTGATCTTCTCTTTTATGCCTTTCTCACTGTAGTTTTCTTAACTGAACTCTGAAAAAAGTTTGAAGTCTAAATTCCCCATGGAGCCTGAAAAGGGTGAGTGCTTCGCTGTATTTTTAATTGCTGAAACAGTTGATTGCAAATCTCACAAGTGCTTTCTGCCGCATAGACAGCTCCTGTACACTGATTCTGCTCTCCTGTCCCAGTCCACTAGGCAATAACTCTGTTTAATCGAAGAGGGCCATATGAGGTCTTCCTAAATCCTTTGATCACCATACAGAGAAATGTAATACTAAATGTAGTAAGATGGTAATAATGCACAAAGAATACATAGAAAATACAACTTGGTGTGTAATGATGAAAGCAGTATGCAATGCTAGGTAATACACAATTAAAATTATGATATATTGCACTATGTATATTTTGAGTTGTGTGTAAATTAGGCATAGTCCACAGGTGTGTACACTTTAATTTTCTCCTTTTTCCAAGCAAGCAGATGAAATGCTTGCATAGTCATGTTTTCACTCTTCTGTCTTTGGAGAGCTAAAGAAAATTTATCCTCTGCTTCCACTCTCTGACACTGTCTCTCACAATTATATAATGCTACTACACTGCTGCACACAGAAGTTTTCTTTTGGGTGAAATACAAATAGGAGAAAAAACATACCTGACATTAGTTTCTCACACTACCTAGTGCTCCTCTGCAAGCAAGCTTGGTACTACAGTGATGAGAATGATATAAATGGTTACACATAATGTCTGTGGACAAATTGTGACTCAGCGCTGAAGAGCTCACTGAGATGGACTGTACATAATATTTAACTAAGAGTTTTCAGATTAGTGTGACTGCATGATCCTTCTACACTCAAGTGAGCCAAGGGTTAAATCTGCCTAAATAGATAAGCCACTAAAAAATGTTGCCAGTGTTTCAATGTCTTTTGTGTCTTTAATAATGCTTGTAACATTAGGCACCTGCATATATATATATATATATATATATATATATATATATGGGGTTTTGTTTACATGTGCATGTAAGCATTTAGGTGGCATTTGGACAGAACTACACCATGCATTACTTATGCTCACATCAGGTTTGCATTTAATTTATAGAACTGCTTAAACATGTCAGTCTTTCTAAATGATAGAGTTAGATAAAGCATTATTTGCTTTAAGTCAAGAAAAGAAATTTTCCTGGAGATGAAAATAGCAGCACAAATCAAAAAGGGGAGGGTAAGAATTGTGATTATTGGCTTCTAGACTCTAATTTATCCCACTTTAGGACCCTATTTTCTATTTTGTGTACAAGTCTGATACTTTTTTGAAAATCCTGGTCCTGCTATTTTATGTTTTTTATATTCAAGCCTGAGGTGGTACTGGTGGAAAACCTGTGTCAGGCTTTAAAAATGTTTGTGACATTTTGAACATTGCTGTCACATCTGTCTGATCTAATTAGATCTTAAGCTCTTCAAGGCAAGGACTGCACTTAACCATGCACCCAGTACAATGGGATTTCCAATCTTAGCCTGAGTTTAGACAATGGTATAATAAAAATGATTAAGAAGAGTAGGTTTAAGTAATGCTGATGACATGGCTTTGATGACTTCCCTGGAGAGATTATTCATCACAGTCTAATGAGATCATTAGGAGGAAAAGTTTTTGTTTCAGTATACAGCCAACAAAATTTTGATTTGATAAATGTAAAGTCCTAGTGTCTGTAAACTGTAATGGGGCTGCTATGGCTGTCCCTGAGAGACTGAAATTCAGGGAGAGAAGACACAAAGTTGGTGCAAGTAACTTCACTCAGAGAAAGTTATAAAATTATTATCCTATTCATTATATATGCTCATTGGAAATGTTACCATTTTTTATTACTATATTCTGTCCAAACCAAAGTCCATTGGGTCTTTTTGCTTTATTTACGCTATTGTTTTTATTAAATTGGTAGAAAGCCCTTATTAACTTTTGCTAATTCATGGCTATATTTCATCAGAGGTATGATTTGGGTTGTGGTATATATCAAAGTGGCAGTATATGCAACACTTTTATGCTTTAAAATTTATTCATAATTTTCATATAATTTTAAATGAGAAGATTGATTCAGAAAGGTTTAAAAAAATCCCAAATATCGGGGGAGGAGTTATCATCTATATTTTTAATGAAAATCCCAACAACTGAAGTAAAGTCTTAAAGTCTTTGACCTGAATGCAATTTTTTTTGAAAGCTTCATTTTCTTTGAGTAGTACCTGACCAATGGTAGTGGAATTGGGCCTGAGGCTTATCAAAAGAATATACTGTAGCAGTTAAAACAAATAACAAGATAGACAGAAAGATAAAATTACTTCATTACATCTTTTAGTCAGAGTGTGAAAATTAAGTTTAATCAGTACAATTTTCCTTTGAATATTTAGATTCTAGAGCTAGACATATTAAAAATACATGGATTCAAAAATATTTTGTGTCATTTTTCAATTCAGTGTCTTCAAACATAATTATAAAAATCAGCTTTAAGTGTTTAAAAGCAAGAAATCACAGAGACATCCTTACCTTATGGAAAAACACTACATATATTGAAAGCACATAATAGTCCGATTTACTTTCCTTTTCTTTCAGTGGTATAACTTGACTGTTGAAAGAAAGAACCCGAAGTCCACAGGACTGATTTGGTAGCACATGGTATCTTCCATTTTCACACACAGAACAATAGCTGCTTGCAATAGTAATCACATTACTTTTAGAATTGAAAATTTAAACAACACTACGATAATCTCTCTTGTCTTCTCTGCAGCAAGTTGGATACAAAATGACACCTGATGCAGCAAGAAAAGAGTCTGTTTGAAAGGCTGGTAAATAGAAATTTAACCTTAAGAGAAAAAAATATCCTGTGCAGAATTAAAGTCTTATAATTCCATGGAAAACATATACAGAAAGAAGTAATCATGACCTTTCATAGATGAAAAAAAACTCAGCCTAGATATGTACCTAAAGAATTTAACCTGCTCTAATGTCTAGCTGGTGGCACTTGTTTTTGTGAAAGAGACACTCTTGTTTGATAGGTAGAACAAAGAAGTTGAACATAAAAGATAAAGGAAAGGGTGTTTTATAGGAATTATTATTTAAGTGTATTTGAGCAGTATGTAAAGCAGGAAATCAGAAATATATCCAGAACATTCTGGTTCTAGAACTGTGCTAATAACCTTGCATGAATGTTGAGGTTGTATAAGAGTCATCTGAAAAAGTTCTTTTTAGAAGTGAAAATGTGACAATCTCCACCAATGGTGGATATCCAAAAAAGTCTAATAAATTAACAAAACCAAAGTTTTTAGGTAAGTCTTCCATAACAGACATAACATAGTCTTGCTCATTTTTATATTGATGTTTATTGTTTTAATTTCTGGTATTGAGGAAACAACTAGAAAGACACAATAATTCCTTTTGTATATTTGAATTTGGTTTCATTAATATATGTTGAATATATTAATATTTGATGTATGGTTTATATAAAAGCTTTCAGCATAATGGATACTAACGATTACACAAGCATAAACCAATTATATTTTTAATTACTTACCTAAGTCCTATTAGTTTCATATGGCAGAAACAAATGTATGACCCTGACAGAAATATATGGTAGCCACATGAGAAAAAGTTTATGCTTTTGACAGATGCAGTTAGCCTGTTAATTTAAAATGTGTGTTGAGAAGATAACAATTAAGTGTTAATACCAAAGTTCATTATAAGATGGTTGTGTAGTGGTTGTGTGTTCATATGAGCAAAAATTAAAATAATTATTCATTAGCCAATACTATTTTAAGTGCAGTCATATTGTAAAATAGAGTGCTATCAAAATAAGGTTATCAACAGATTGGATTTAAAAATACACTTCATTTATTAATAAATAAATTAAATAAAAAATTTAATGTATGTTTGGTCTTCATAATTTCGGAAGATTAAAAAACGTGTGGAAGAACATTTAAAGAATGTTAGTGGTATCACTAGTGTCTGTAATATGTTTTATCCCTGACAAGCTAGACAAGTTTAGAATGCAATTACACTAGAATTGCTTCTGATAATGTTAATATAATGTTTTACATTAGTAATAAAATATGAAATTGATATAATCCGGTGACTGGAACAAATTAAATAAAATATAATAAATTAAATTGATGTACTTTCATTTAACAGTCAATAATCAAGGAGTGTTTCTTTTACATAATAGGCCTTGAAATTTCTAAACTATCTTTGTTGAAAATTTTTTCATCATTGTGCCTTTGTTCATTTAATATATAGAAGGTCTCAGCATTAAATGTTTTATGCTAGAAGAATATTTCCAAAACCTTTATTCTGTTTTTGTTGATATTGAGAAATTTTGACTTTGCTCTGATTAAAATATATTCTGCAGAATGTACATTTTTTTCTCTGACTGGTACTATTTACAAAAAAAAATTGTTGAGGATACTGTATTAAAGAGAAAATGGGAACCAGAACTAGTCTACTCTTGAACCCAAATAACAATACATTGTCTAGTACAAGACCAAGACCATGTCTGAAATCTTTGCATTGTTTCTATTTTTAAGTAAGTTCCTGTTTTTGTTATTGATGCTACACAATTTATATACCTTTCCAACACTCACCCCCCAAAAAAGTAGATTCACTATTGGAAACCATAAGGAAATGTAATATTACTCAATGTGGCCAAGAAAGAGTTTCAACAAAAAAAAATATGCACTGATTTTAAAAGGGGTGGAATTACAAAGCAATTAAAGAAAAAGAAAAGAAAACTGCATTATATATCTTTGAAGACAGAAAGAAAGGCATACTTACGCATTTCAGGTTCCTTAAAAAATAAGAAGAGATTTGCAATACAAACACCACCAAAAAGGAGTTACTCTCATATGTAAGTATATCAGAGGAAAAGAGAACAAAATAAAGAGATAGCCATGCCATACATACTTTTTCCTTACAATTTTTCTTTAGTTCTTAGATTGAGATGGTGATTGGAGAGGCAGGAGAAGCATACTCTTGATGTTAAGAGGACTAAACTAGTAAAAGATGCTACGTCATACTGTGATATAAAATTTAGATGTTTTCTAGTTTATACCCTTACATTTTTTAGTACAAGTTAGTTTGAATATCACATCAACCAAAACTGTATTATTGTGGTATTTCATAGACTGATTAGTTATTTAGCAGAATCACAGAATAAGCTGAGTTGGAAGGCACCCACAGAGATCATCAAAGTCCACCTTCTGCCCCTTCACAAGACAGGCCCAAGAATCACACCACGTGCCTGAGAGTATGGTCCAAAAACAATATTAAACATATCAGTTCAAAATATTATGAACAAATGAAGAATGCTTATGCTCCATAAGGATCATTCTCACAATAAAGGGAATTACCTAACACTACTTTTTAAATTCGTTAGAAGTTCATGAACCCACTGAATACTAATACCAGTTCATATGACAGAAGGGAATCCTTTGCTGATATTGGCCCCTGCCCATTGTGTGGCTAATAAAAGATACCCACTAGATAATAGAGTATATTGTGAGATTATTAGATTTTCACCCTAAAGTTCATTGGCTCTTCATTGTAGTGAAATATGAATACAGTGAGTGAAACATGAGTATTTTTAAATTTTTTTTAATGCATTGTGTGCAATCTATTGTGTGTGATTGTGTGTGGGAATGAGACTACCATACATATACCTGTAGATTTTTTTATAGTGAGCTTAGGCTAAAAAAAAAAAAAAAATAGTTTAAACGGCTGGGACTCCTGCACTGTATAGATCTTTCAAGAAGTCACATAATTTTTTAAAAATACCAAACTCCCTTAACATGAAATGTTATTTTGCTGCAGTTCATTTCATGAACTTGTTCATGAACATTCGCTTGTTACGATTGTCTTCAGACACAGGGAACTTGGTGAGCAAGCAATCTTTTCAAATATTAAATTCCTGTGGAAAATGAGAATTTGAGACTTCTGGAGGAGATTTAAACACATGCCAACCTAGTAGTAAATCAAACAAGTTTTTGACCAATGCCATAATTTTGGCTGAATCATCTTTCTGTAAAATTGTTGCAAATTATATATTTAAGGGTTGACAGACAATGTGATAAAAAAATGCAAAGACTTGAGTGATAAAGGAGAGCCAGTAGATATGGACAAAAATTATGAATTCAGCGAACTACCAGTGCATGCCACCAGATTGCCAGAGCATTTCCAAAAATCTTTTATATGCCTTGATTTTAATAGTGATCTTTATAAGCCAATCAGTGAAATATGGAAATCCTAGAAAATTAAAGCTGATGTAAATAATCATGAAAAATAGTTGCACATTTATGTTTATGAGAAGTTCATTAATCCCAGCACAACAGAAATTCTAGTGATTGAAATACTGGTATAGCACCATGATGTGCAATTAGGCACTAAATGAAAATTCACATTCAGGGTTAAAATATTGCTTTTTTTTGCCTTATGTGAAAACTCATGCTTAATATCATACTTTTTATTTTGCATATACTTGCTTTTTCATCCAAGATTAAGTTTCTGCTACAAGAAATAGCAAATAATATTTTATTTTTAATTTCTCATTTTTGTTTACATTGACAGATTCAATCACCTCTTTCTTAAGCTGAAGAATCCTGGTTTTCCATACATTTAAAGTATTCTATACTACCGAAAACCTTACCACATTTTTTTATCTTGTGTATATTTTGAGGAGGTTTAGATATATATCTTTCTCTATACTCTATTTAAAGAATTTGAAATTTTACCAAACATGTAAAAAAATTAATATTTAAGGAAAACTTTCATTGATTCTTTCCAGAAATGGTAATATTATATTCATGCCTTATTTAAATTCTCATTGAATGTCTCAAAGGTCTAAAATAATTTTGAATTCTTAACAAAATACTATCTTTTTCTAAATATTTATAGATTCTAAAGATTCTATTCCATGTATCTGCCTTATTTGTTTATTATGTACTTTTCTGATTTTTCTACTGAAAATCACATTTTTTTTCCCTATACTTTCCAGTTCTTCAGAGAAATTTTAAAAATTTGCATGCATGACCATCCATTCCTGTTGTCCACAGTACCTATTAAATAAAAGTAAATAGGTTGATTATATTTTTAAATAGTACTTGGTCCAAATAATTTCTTTTCAGTTTATTCATCTTCAGCTTCAGGAAGATATTATTCCTTAAGATGGTACTACAAAGAAAGCCTCTGGAAAGAAATTGTCTTTGACTTGTTTGTATTAAACTCCAAAGGTGAAGAAGTATTTTAGAATTTTTTTCACCCATTTCCTTGATTGGTCCTTTCCACCAGATACCCACCAGCCCTCAATTTCTTTCAAGTGCTTCTTACAGAGCTGTGAAAAAGATTTTATTTGTAGTTTTTTACATTCCTCCTACATTTTCTAGCCTCAATTTTTACAGTTTTACTCTTCTTTTCTTTATTTTTTACCTGGTTTGGGGCTGACTTCCACTTTTTGAAGGTCATATTATACTTCTAATCTTCCCTTTATCCTGCTATGTAAGCTTTTATTTTGTCCCTTTACTTTTCCTCTGAAAAGTTCTTCTATTATGGTGTGTCTCAGAAAGATTCTCTTACACTTCATTTTACCCATTCTGCTCCTTACAGATCTGCCTGTGCACCATTCATATTTTAACTAATTTCCCTTCCTGAATTAACTATGAATGCAGTTATTACCTGACACAGTAATAAGTTGTAGTGATCTCAGCTTATGACATATGCTGACTAGTCTGAATATCTCTCTAATCTTAAAACAAATATAAAATTAACTAAAGTACCTAAATTGCAAATTCTTTTCTATAAAAATAGCACAGATTCAGTTTATTTTCTATTTAGAAAAAAGGTTAAATAAATGCTGCAGATCAGGGTGATGCAGAAAGAAAAAGGCAAGAGAGGGAAGACCAAGCAAGGCAAGGTAAGCAAAGAATGAGAAGGCAGCTCCTGTTGAGATTCATTGTTTCTTCAAAGCAGTATTGGAGTATTTTTGGTTTGTAATTTGAATCACTGTTATAATTCTCAAATATTTATCAATTATTTTTTCTAGTGAAAACAAACTCAGCTTCTCACTGTCTTTTTCTGAGAAGCTCTTTATCCTCAAGAGAAAATCCCAGGGGAAAAAAAAAAGTTTGAGGAAACAGAATAGATCTTTTTTGCCTCCACATTGCATACTTGTTTAAACAATTGCAGGTCACCAATGTGCTTGCTTAGCACTTCTGCTCAGGACAGTGTGCTCAGGGACAGCTGTGAACCTATGTCTACCCTCTGTGCCTGTCGTTTCTTCATACCACCTCAGCTTTTTCTTTGTACTCTTCTGTCTGAGGGATTAAGAAACAGCAAACCCCGTTTTTCACAGCTTGGTTCACACGGGACTCTCGTTAGCTATTCTTGCATGTACACTTCCCTTATTTATTCTCTCTTCTGAGGAAACATCAGAGAAATGACTCATGCACAGAAGGGAGCACCCACCCAGTTTTTCTGGAGGAACTGACAGACCAGCTACCTGCTAAACGAGCAGCTCAGTTGCAGTTGCTTCAATTCAAGAATATAGTCACAACATGTGGGAAGAATCATGAATCAGAAATTACTAAATTCAGAGCTATTACCATGAATCACGCTGTCACCTCAATGCAGGAATTGTCATTCTAGTGCTGCTCCCAGCATGCAGAAAGAAAGTGAACTGTATTAATTTAGGGAAAAAATGCCCTTTGCAGAGTGTGATTTTTCATAAATATCTTAGGCCAATAGGTGCCACCATTGCACTGTGACAGTCACATAAAGTCTGAAAGAAAAAATGAGAACTCTTTTGTTTCATAGTTCAGAAAATGCTTTTTCTGAGGAAAAGTAAGAAGGTTGGGGTTTTTTTTCCCCTTGGAAAAGCAATTCTAGAAATGTAATTTTGTTGTTGGGGTTCTTCTTTTCATTTATTTTCTTTCCTGACTTATTTTTTCTGTCTGTTTTATTCTAGTCACAGTGTCACAACCTTGACATTTCTTTGTAATCATTCAAAGCCTTTGATCACAAGTATCCAAATGAAATAAGCTTTAGTAAACTGTGTGGATGTGCCTTTGTGGCATTTTACTGCTGAGCCAACTATACCAGAGAATAACTTCATTTGATTAATTTCTCATTCCTTTGGTGACCTAAATAGGGTTGCTTTTACAATCCTTTATTGGATTTTTTTATGAGAATCACACTAGATATACTGCTGCAAGTTACAAGGTACCATAGAAAATTCTGTTGAGAACAGAATGTTTTGATATTGGTATTCCTTTCTTCCAAATGTAATGAACGGAAGTATGTGGTTTGGATTTATTACTGACTCCAGTGCCCATACTAGATTATGCTTCAAAGCCTCTGAGTGCTGCTGTTTACTAGGTAAAGATTGAAAAGAACAGCACTCTTCACAGTTAGAAATTCTGGAACTTAATTATTGATCCACTTAGATGACTTTAGAACGTACCATATTAAGTGCATTTTATTTTCCTATTTGTAGGCAACTGTAACATGGTACTGAGAAATGTCTTATACACATATACTTGCAAAGCCAATTTAGATGATAAGGAAGCTTCCTATACTACCCAGCTTGTCTGAACCCAATTTAGTTTGAATCTCTAAGATGAGAGGAAAAATACATAATCAATATCTTTTCAGTTCTGATCTTTCAGTTCTTAATTCTTCTAGATGAGTCAGCAATTATTGGTTTGTGTGTAATTGAAATGGATGTAGAAAATATGATAACTTCACTTTGTATTAATTCTAAAATAATTTACTAGCTGTAAATCAATGCCAGTATGACCTGAATTGCACCAAGCAAAGATGAAAGACTTACCCTACTTTCTTTGGTTATTTAGTCTTATCTGCATGACTATAATTAATTTGGTTTTATTTTGCTTAATCCTGTAATGTGTCACTAATGTACTAGCTTGAATGCCCCACTCAATCACTTTCACATTGCATAGGTATCTAGGGAGCTTAAGTTTTTCCCAGTAAACAAGCCAGTTTTTCCACCTTTTCCATGAAACCATTGTCAGGGAAGAAAAACAGATCTGTAATGTTCCACACCTTAGTGAGTCAATGCCAGTTTAGTAAGGAGTGCTAGGGGAGACCTTAAAAACACCCTGGTTTATTGACTGACAGCAGTCCAAAAGAAGTGCTTACACACATCAGTGCAGCACGTCTGGACCACTATACATAATTAAAAAAATAAAACAAAAAAGAGTTTAATTAATCAAAATTAATTTCTGCTATAACTCTGCCTTATCTAAAATAGGCATGCCATATGTTGTTGGTTGCTTTTTTTCCTAGTAAATTTATGCTAGCTCATGTATCTCTGCATTGTTTTCCCTACAGAAGGCTGCTTGGAAATGTGCAGCAGTAAACTAAATAGGGTAAGGGTATGTGCTGATTCACCATTATTTTTATTATTTGCTCAACTACAAATTGGCAGTTTTGGTCTTTGTCAGCAGTACGGCAGCACCCCCAGGCAGTGTCTGGCTGCAGCCAGGGGTTAGCTCAGAGTCGTGGTTTGACACTGGCCCGTCGCCAGGCACCCATGAAAGTCGCTCACTCACTCTCCCCTCCCACAGCTTGGCAGAGAGAAAAATTTAATGACGGGTTCATGAGCTGAGATAAGGACCAGGAGAGAACACTCCAAGGGCAAAACAGGCTCCTCTTAGAGATACAAAGTGTGTTTATTACTAGCAAAATCAGAGGATAATGAGGAGTAAAATTAGCGCTTAAAGAACACCCTTTTCTCTCAATCCCTACCTCCTTCCCACCGACAGTGCAGGGAGACAGGGTATGGGTTTTGGTCAGTTCATGACCTGAGGTTTTCTTCTAGTTGGCTCAGGGAGAAGAATCCTTCCCCAGCTGCACCATGGGGCTCCTCCCACAGGAGACAGTTCTCTGGGAACTTCTCCAGCATGGCTTCTACTCTCACAAACATCAGTCCTCCCAAAACTGCTGAAGTGTGAGTCCCTCCCATGGGCATACAGTCCTCCCAAAACTGCTGCAGCGTGGGTCAGTCTTCCACGGGGTGCAGTCCTCCAAGGACAGGCTGCTCCAGCCGGGGAGCAGGGCCCTGTGTCTCCATGCATCTCCCACTGGATCACAGCCTCATCCAGGCATCCATCCACTCTGCCATGGGTACTTCCCCACGGGCAGTGAGTGGATCTCTGCATTTCCCATGGATCCCCACAGGCTGTGAGTGAGTCTCTGCATCCCCATGGATCCCCAGGGGCTATGGGTGGATCTCTGCATGCCCCGTGGATCCCTATGGCTGCAGGTGGATCTCTGCATTCCCCGTGGATCCCCATGGCTGCAGGGGCTCAGCTGCTTCACCACGGTCTCACCACAGCCTGCAGAGTAATCTCAGCTCTGGTGCCTGGAGCAACTGCTGCCCTCCTTCTACACTGACCTTGGTGTCTCCATGTGGTTTCCTTCACATGTTCTCACCTCTTCCTCTTCTCTAGCTGGAATTAAAATTGAGCTACGACATTGTTTTGATTTGCATTTTAAATATATCATCTCAGAGGCATCACCATCATCTCTACTTGGCCTGGTTTTGGCCAGCAGTGTGTCTATCTTCAGAGCCATCAGCCACTGGCTCTGCCGGACATGGGGGAAGATTCCAGCAGCTTCTCACAGGAGCCACCTCTGTGGTCCCCAGCTACCAAAAACCAGGCCATGCAAAACCAAAACCCTCAGGAGGAGCAACAAACCTGGGAGACAGAAATCCAAGTGTAAAGAGAGGGAAACCTGAAATATTTCAACATTGGCAGACTTTGTTTACAAAACGTCTTAGTATCACTGATGTTTTTATTTCATATAAAATATTCCAAGATTCACAAACCTTCTTTTGTTTCTGTCAGCTAATATTTTCACTAAAAATACAGGTAGCTTTTGCTGAGGAACTTTCAGAATCTGCATCAGTCTGTCAGCTCATATGTCAAGAAAGGCAGGCATACTATCAGTAAGTGATAGAGAAGCTCAACTTGGATGCAAAAAGCAAGCTTAGAGGAAAAGATGAATCAATGAGGTGAGCAATCAAGACTACTTAATGTACCAGGCTGTCAGTTCTCTGTCAACTAGACATCTAACTTCAGGATAAGGGTAATAACAAAAGACCCTAAACATACCAAAACACTTAACCTGCTCTGCTTTCTAGTCTGTGCCTGGAAAACCAATTCCACTACTTTCATGCTCACTCTTGCACTCAGCCTTTCCTTCCTAATGTACACAGAGGAAACAATCTACTTTTTCTAAACCATCAAGACTTTTCTAAAGTGTTACAGGGATCTGATTTGGTTAATCATTTCAATGTTTTTTCTACTAATTGCAACATGTCATAAAATAGTAAGCCAGAAAAACCTATGGTGTGTTTCCAAACTCTACTTGCAGTAAACCCCATAACAAACCCAAATATTTTGTTTGTTAGTGTTTTGCAGCACTGAATGTTGCTGCAGAACAATTATAGAAGCCTCTCTGTCCTCTTTCGGTAACATAATTATAGCTCTTCTAGAACTGTGTTGTACACTGAGGATTGTTAGGAGGAGGATATCATCACTGAGGGTTATTATTAAGCTCTGGTTCCTAAAGAGACAGTAAGGCTAAAAATAAAAGACTCCTCTAAAGCAGATCTTCTGAAAATAAATAATAAAAAAAAAATAAATATTATCGATTCTTGTAGCTCATAGGCAGTGATTTTACAAAACTTTGTGATACTCTTTTGATTAAAATCACTGATATCACTGATATCATTGAAACAGCTGTCATATAAAAATAATTAAATTGTTTTTTTGACTTCTAAAGTATATGTTCTTCCTCTTGCAAGTCTTTTTGATTACCAGTATTTTGAAGCAGTCCTTTGCTACTTTTGTCAACATTTTAAAGAGAAATATTTAAAGCACGTTATCCTGACATTTTTTAAAATTTTTCTCTCAGACCACAGCATAAGTGGAAAGATTTACTAATTTTACTTTTTTCTGGGAAAAGATCTTAGTTAATGGAATTTTCAGATCTCTTGTCTAATTCCTTCTCCTATGTCTCTGCATGTCTCATGTTCTCTTTTTATTTGGACCAATTTCAGGAAACATTTGATCAAATAGTCCTTGTCATAAAAAAGATGTAAACTGATGCCCAAATCAGAATGCATGCATAGCTTTAGCTGATTAGAAATCAGTTGGGTTCTTAACATAAACTAACTGATTAAAGACTCATTTTGTGTCTATACAGTCCAAATCAGAATCTATCCTTCTTGTCCAGTTCAGATATATGTAATAAGAATGTTAATTGCACATGTTTATTGAAATATTCAAGATGGTATTTCTTGAAATTCTTCCTTATATTTAACTTACATGCATGGATCATCCCATTAACATCAGAGCTTTGATCACATGGCAAAATCTTATGAAATATTAATTAATCTCCAATTCTTTTCTATTACTAGGACATCAGGATACTGACAGTTGAATGATTGTTTTTAGTACACTTTCTTTTCAGGTTGTCTAGGAGAAATCCTAAATGAATCAGCAAGAATCAATGCAGGTGTTCAGAGTGTGGCATCCCTCTCTTTCACTGTAATTATAGATTAGGGGTTTCTTCATGTGTATAAATCTCTATAAGGAAGTTTTTATAAGGATGCATTTGCAGGGATTTTTGTTTGCTAGTTTTTTTCTCTTTTTTTTTTTCCTGCTTTCAGGATCTTTTGATAAGCCTTAGGCACCAAAACATTCAGTGTTGAGGATACTTCCATCCACAGTCCCTTCAGATAAACTATAGATACTTTTTCAAATATATTATTTTACATTTCAACAAAGGTGAAAGAAGTTGTTCCTAAAAAAAAAAAAAACCCATCATAAGGGCAATCATTGCAATGCTATGGCAAAAATACTGGTTGCTGAGAGCTGATTAGAGTTATAGGAAGCTTGTTCTTAATTGCATTATTAATGAAATTTTGTTCAGCAGGGTTAACACAGGAAATTTAGGATGGTGAGTATTCATGAAACTTTTCTGTTTGAAAGTTCTTCAATCCTCAAACCAGCATCTCATGATGAAACTTGAAGAAATTTCATTTTTAAAGTAACTCTGTAGTTTGGTAGTTTTTTTCTGAAGGTCTCATCCAGATATTGGTCCAAACTTAAATAAAGTTCACATCTCTTTTCAGCTCTACTACAAGTGCACAGCAGTGTAGAGCCTTCTGATGGTCAGATCATCCTGAGAACAGACTCGTGAGCTAGAGTGTGCCAAAGCAAGAAGGACCTGGACCTGTTGGAGTGAGTCCAGAGGAGGGGCAGAAGAGGATCAGAGGGCTGGATGACTCTCCTGTGAAGACAGTCTGGGGCTGTTGGGATTGTTCCGCTTGGAGAAGAGAAGGCTCTGGGGAGATGTTATAGCATCTTCCAGTACTTGAAGAGGACCTACAAGAGAGAGGAAAAGGGCCTTTAGACAAGAGTGTGTAATGATACAACAAGGGGGGTTGCCTTTAAAAGGAAAGATGGTAGAATTTGATTATATAGTAGGAAAAAATCTCTGCTGAGAGGGTGGTGATGCCTAGAGAAGTTATGGATGCCCCATCTACAGAAGTTTTTAAGGACAGGTTGGATGGGGCTTTGAGCAACCTAGTCTAGTGGTTTTGTTCCCTAGGCTGAATACCAGAAGCACTGCATAGTCCATGAAGACACTGTTTGGCATTTTATGTAGAGATTTCAATGACTGATTCACCTTTGCAGTACAGCTACAAGAATATCATTAGAAATAGCGGGCAGATGATTACCATGTTTACTTCATACAACTTTCAAGAGGAGCATATGGTCTAAGTTATAAATGGCTACCAGTCTTAAAAAATAAGATTCAGAATTTTGGCCTCTTTTACATTTCAGATATTTTATAAACTGCTCCAAGAGGAATAGAGGAATACATTAAGAAAATATTTTATTTGTTTTGAGCAAATATTAAATGAGCAGAGTGAGATTCATAAGCCTTCTCATAAAAAGTTTCTGTAAGAATTAATGTCTTAGTTTTAAATACATCTTCCTACAACCTCAACAAATCTTTGCCATGGAACCAGCTAGAAAAACCAAGAAAGGCAGCAACTATTCCTTTTAATTATAATCTACACTCTGTGAAAATTACAGACCAGTAACAGTAATGAACAATTATGCAATGAGTTTCTGCTTTGCATAGCTGAGACACAGAACTCATAAATCTTTTACTAAATCAGTTCATGAGTCAAAGAGAGTCCAAGTGCCATTTTTTCATAACTAGGACTGTATACGCACCAACAGTGGAAAATCTAGATTGCCATGAGCTCAGATGTCTCAGAACAATCTCTTTAAAGTGAACAGAATGAAGTAAAAATGTTTTGATGGAGTGTTTTGATTCTGAAAAGAAAACATTGAAGTGGTTCAAGAAATACTAATAATGTATTAATTACATTTTACTAGATTAATGATTTTTTTTAGAGTCTGAGACCCCCAGATTTTAAGCTGCACAAACACACTTAAAGGGAAAAAGTAGTAGACTATTATTTATGCCATCAGTTCCATTGAACCAGTAAATCACCTTAATAAATGAAGGCTCACTGAGAGGTGTTCAAGATCAGTCTGGCAGATTCGTTTACAAGAACTAACACTCACTGGTGGGTGAGTTAAAGGAATCATGATTTGAATAGGAAAAAAGAAGGGAAGCGGGAAGGGAAGGGAAGGGAAGGGAAGGGAAGGGAAGGGAAATTGATTGTTAAAATATTTTTATCCATATATAAGCAGTTATTCACATTTTGGGGAATGAAGGAGTGCATTGTAGATGCATTGAATTATAGAATGGCTTGGTTTGGAAGGAATCAGAAATAACATCCAGTTGAAGTCCCCTGCCATGCCCAAGGACACCTCCCACTCGATCAGACTGCCTAAAGCCCCACCCAGCCTGGCCTTGAACACTTTCAGAACAGGGCATCAGCTCAGTCACAGGAAAGAATTTCTTGCTAATGTCTAATCCAAATGGCTTTTATTAGTTTTAAATTGTCCCATTGTCGTATTGCTATCAGTCTGTGTAAAATAATTATGCTATTCCACTGGGGCAGTGCTGTCCCATAGGAAAATGCTGTGCATTTCACTGTCCTATATGGCAATTCTCTCTGCCCAATTAAGTGTGAGAAGTAACTAGTTCCCCATCTGAACCTGTCCCTGCACATTCAGGTTATTCAGAATTGATCAACACAATGTATGACAAGCAGAGTGAGACAGCTGTCCTCACGTACATGCAAAGTCCCCGGTTCCCAGACCTAGGAAAGGCAATACCTGCTGTGCAAGCAGTCCTTTTGAGCAGATGTTGTGTGCCCTGGAGTTCCTTGAATTTTCTTAAACATGGAGTCATAAAGCTTCTCTCATCTTCATTCCCTTGAACTCTTCATCAAAAAGCACCATGCCATTGACTTCAGGAAGTTGCTTACTGTAGTTTCTAAATTTATAAGAAATATTGCTTCAAAAAACACAAAAAAGGACATCAATTTGGAGGGTTTGATTTGGTATGTTTGGGGTTATTCTGGTAAGTTGGTTGGGTTTTTTTGGTTTTTATATATATGTAGAAATGGAATGTTTATTTCCCTTATGGATTGATTTGGAGACTACCTCAAGAGGTTCTGCCTAGTGAGTTCTTGCTTTTTTTTTCCTCCGTAGCATGTTAAGTATACACCAAGGGATTTGATAAGGAACAGCATGAAATTCAGTAGAGGTCTGTCTATCTGTATTGTTTAATACTCCCTCTTTAAAAAATAAGTAATAAAAATTTGATTTTTTGTTTAATTGACCTTCTAAATTGAAATATGCACTGATGGCTTAAAGTTTCAGTAACAAAATCGCCAGTCTCAACAAACTTAATTGTTGTTAACTTTGTAAATTTTTTAGGAGCATCAGTTTAATGTATTTGTATAAATATTTTTACATTCTTTGCAGTTTATAAAATTTTAAAGTAATCTTCAGTGATCTAAAAAAACCCGAAGTAATTTAATTTTTTTATAACATGACTATCAAGTGCATACCCAAGCAATGATGTGTTACATACAAATACATCATTTTATATATGACTGTGTCAGAGGCAAAACACTGTCAGGAGTTCTAGACAAGCTGACTGATAGCAAAATAAAAAGGAGACTTTTGTGCCAGATCAGCATTTCATAGATTTTAGACAACATTTTCCCCCCTTTCTTTTTAAGTAAAACTATATGAAACAAAAGGACAATGTACCCAGACTGATTGGAATTTCCTTCATAGATATGAAAAAATCTGGTTTTGCAAAAGAAATTACTTTTCAGTTATCTAAATGAAAATGATTTCCCATCTGAAAGTCTATAACATTTGGTAGGTAATTTTCAGTTTTCTGAAAAGGAAAACATTCAGTACTAGACCAATTACTCAAATCTAAACACAAATTAGAGAAAATATTAACTGAAAACTCTAGATGGGGAGAACCACTGCTGGTGCCAATGACCTATTAATTGATACATAAATCGCTGATTTATTGGTTTGTGCTTTTTATGATGTATTCAAGTCTTGGAGACTGATATATAAACTTTTTTAAAGCAATTTTAAATTATCTCAAAAATGCTATCAGTGTCAGCAAAACTCTCCACATAACTCATTTCTGATGTCTGCTCATTGTTCTTTCCTTTCTGGGACTGCCTGGACCTGAATTCCAGAAACAGAGATGTGACTGCTTAGACTGTATTTTCCACACACACTCTTTCTTTCCTTTTTTTTTAAAAAGGCTGTAAGGACATCAGCCATCTCCTTCAGCACCTGCAGCTGCAAACTATGCTATGGGCTTGTGTTAGACCAAGTGGGTTAAGTGATCTCCCACTCTGCCTTGGCTTTGACTTCCACAAAGCCTGAATGTAGGATCTGGGGCCTCTAAGACCTAGGAATAAAGCTTTCAAAAAACCCCATTGAGCTTTCTCTGTCTGTCATCACCAAGTCGTCTGCCCACTAAGCAATGGACAGCAGTTTGCTCAACAATCCTTCTCCTAGCAGTGAATTTCTATAACCTCATCTTCCTGCCCTTGACATCTGTTCTGAGTGCTAACTCTCTACTTTGGCTTTTGGATCTCCAACCCAGCACATACAAGCAATGTCTCTTTAGTACAACTCAAGTGGCATGTGCTTGCCTCCACCTCTCCTTGAACCTCCTTTCTGCATCTGAGCTCAGTCAGGAGTTCCTTGTTTATGTGCACCAACCCTCTGCCTCATCTGATCAATTTCCTGTGAGTCAGAATGAATCCTTCTGTGTTTTGAGGACATTGTCCTTGGAGGTCAACCAGTTGTCTGGTGCCATTTTTCTCTTCAAGAACTGTCCCACAGGATTTCACCAAGCAGAGCACTAAACAAACTGGGATCCTCTCCAAAGGCTTCTGGTTGTAGATCTGTTGTTTTTCTTCCTCATTTTTCTCAGGATCTCAAACAGCATTTTCTTGTAGTAGCTGCAGTCAAGGCTGCCCTCAATGGGCATTTCACCAATCAATTCTTCTTTATTCATGTGAAATAAACCCAGCACAACTGCTTCTGAAGATTCCTGGCATGAAAAAAAATAGTTTTGATCCCAGTAGAAATGATTTATAAAGTTCTTCTCTCAAAGTTAGCAAGCCAGATGAGAAAGGGGTGTGTGCATGTGTGTGTGTGGGAGGGGGGCAGGGGGGTGGTGAGTTATTTAACTATTTTCACAAATGGCCCCCTACTTGTTTGTGAGCCACAAGACTTTGCTGTACCTTATACTCTGGTATTAACTTATTTGTATGATTGTCCGTCTTCCAATAAGTGTTTGTTTTTCATGAAAGTTTAAAAAAAAGAGGAAAAAATATAATCACAAAACACAGTTAATTTCTAATTTTTATACAATTTTAAACATAAATACATAAATACAAAAATAAAAAAATAATTCTTGCACTTTTCCTCCTAGACATAATTATTTCAGATTGAATATGGGGACTTTGTATGGTCTTTCTCATGTTTATTTTATGCTTATTGAAATATGCATATGAATTTTTTGCCTTTAGGTATAGAGCTGTATTAGTTTAATTTAATTTTTAAAAGACTTCACATTTTAGATATTAGCAGTGCTTTATGAAATAAGACATTTTTGTGCTACTCAGCTTTCAAAAGTAAGGATTTTTTTGACTTAAAGTTAATAGAAAAATGGTGAAGAAATACCTTCAAAATAAAAACAAAATCAAAAAAAAAAGCCCCCCCAAACCACTAGAATTTTCCTATTCTTTCAATGTTGTTGAAAACAAAATAAAAATCTGTGTTTTCTATATGTTTTTAAATTTATACTGTTTATAAGCGAAGAGGCAACTTTTAAAAGGGTGTCATTTATACAAAGCTACATTTTTTACAACTTTTTCTACTGAAAGGCTTAAGAATTTTGCATGCAGTAAACAGTAAAATTAATTTGACTCAAGGCTCTTTCTTTTCCTTTGGTTATAATGGTATGAAGCTTCCTTTTCTTCCCCCTTTAGCAATAAAGTTGCAACATTCAGGCTCTATTCAAGTAGAAAACATTGAATAATATGTAGGAAATCTTAAGTAACATCTGTGATTTAGTCAGTTTGCTAATGAAACATGACAAGGTACATATAGAGTGTCTAATCCCCAGGACCTGGCTGGACATTAGATATTGCGTGAGGATTGGACATAAATAATAAATCTTTGGGCTTTGCTTCACTTCTCCATATAGCCTTGCTTTTCTTCATTAAACTGTCTTTATCTTAATCCATGAGTTTTTGATCATATTTTCTCTGCTGTCCTGCAGAGGAGAGGGAGTGAGAGAGTGGCTCAGTCTGGTACTTAGCAGCCAGGCAAAGTCAACCCTTCACACTAACGAGGAAAAAAAAAAAACAAACAAACAAAAAAACCAAACTAGGGTAGGGTTTTAATAACCCTATGCATATAAAATAGATCATCATGAAATTATTAAATTAATGTTGACAGGTCATGGAGATTAACACAAAATCACTTAGACATATATTTTGGTAAACATTTGTTAAATCTGTTATTCAAGAATTACACTGAAAGAGCTTTAGCAGTTTTCTATAACCTTAACCGTGGTGGTGGAGATCAATTAGGTGTTGGGTCAAGAAGACATTAAGACATTCATAATACATGCTCATAAAAAAAGATGCCTTAAAATGAATGAGAAGAGTTTTTTGTTAAGATGGAGACAGGTGAAATTGCTTTCATTCTGATGGCATTTTTGTGAATGATAGAGTTACATTTTTATGTTCTTTATCTGTATAGATTTTAATATGTATTATTTATAGAAAACTAACAAGCACAGTTTATGTGTAGTTAATATTATCTGTGAAAATATTATTGTAAATCAATATGAAACTCTTAGCAGCAAGTGATAAGAGGAAATACTAAACAATAGTTAATTAGATTACAACTATTTGCAACAAAATAATATATAAATTCAGAATCAGAGTTCCTGTGTAGATGCACATTTTGTAAAGTATATGTTCATTAAAACTCTTGCTAAAGCAAATCAGAAAACCGCACCTATGAAAAAAGATTTTATTAAACAACTTATTTAAATGTTCAATTGTATGCCTAATCACGTTAGTCCATGAATTTCTTAGTATAAACTTTTTTTCTTTTTTTTTATTCTATGCTTTTATTAGGTTAAAATGAGAAATATCTAATACTGTGGGATAGTTGTCTGTCCCATACATGCTGTAATAAATATTGTAATAGATTAATAATTTTTCCTATGTTTTATGAGATATTACCTGCTTCAAATATGCAAATGACTGTATAAGAAATCATCAGATCAGTGTGCTTTCACCATTTCCTAAAAACATATCTAGTTTATCCTTCCTAATTCCTTTTTTTCAGTGTGCACAAGATTTCAGTTAGCATTATAATCCTAACATTGTACTGCATGAAACAATCAGAATAAATTCTGTTTAGAATATATTGCACTTCATACATCAAACTGCAGTTGAGCTTGTGCACTTTTATAGAAAGGGAACAAAAAGCTGAAGGTATTGACAAAGTCCCTAATTACTTAAACAGCATAGGATTAGGTCATTAGTGGATTCTGCACGTTGGAGTTTATATGTTGTATTAAAACTTGTTAATGATTGAATTTTTAAAAGTCAGACTATCATGAAAAAAAAAATCTAATATTTCAGTCAATAGATTTTCGTATTTGGTGCCAAAACATATGTTAACACTTATCTGTTCAGTTGATCAACAACAAACTCCCCTATCTTTTAAGAGCTGAAGATACAGGCAAAACACATAAAATTCCCATAAATTTACTAACTTCTTGGTGTGTTTAGATAGAAGCAATGCCCTGTCAGATACAACATAATATTAATACTACATGACAAATTGTAAGTCATTGTAACATGATGTGATGTGCTGATAAAATACAACTTGTAAGTGTGTATTACCTATGGCAAACTAAATCCTGTCAAAACTAATGAAAATTAAAATATTTTCCTGTCACCAATGAATATAATTTATTTTTAAGCTATTTCTTTCTGACATGTAAACACATTGGGGTACTGATAAGGTAAGTCTAAAAATATTTTTATTTAAAGAAGTGGAATTTAGAGAAAGATCAAAACAGTTTGGAGAAAGTTGGAGTTTATAAAAGGAGGCACAGGATGAAAATGTTGCACTTGGCTGGCTGAGGTCACATATGGCATGGCATAACCTATACACCTGCAGTGAGATGCTATTGAGTTTCTCATATTATGCCTGAATACTGTCCTCAGAAACATTGCTGTCAAAAGGGATTCTGCTGAAATAAAATGTTGATTAACAGACATAGTGACATTTTCCCATGAGTAGAACCTGTGGCAGTTCTACATCTGGCTGGTATTTAGAAGATATTTCAGCTATTTTTCAAGTTCATCTCCAGTTGAAGATGACTAATGTGCTAACTATAAAGGATTGCTGGAAGCTAAGCCCCAGGGCTGCTTGAGAGCATAAACTTTACTTCATAGTTAATCTGACCAGACTTCCAAGTAAGGAACAGGTATAGGAAATGGTTTCTGAATACTGAGTGCTTGGGAAGATCAGCATGCATGCCAACAAATCTGACTGCTAGAAGTCTTTGCCCACTTCCCACAATTTAATTCTCTGTCACTCTCTTTTAAATCCTCTAAAACTTCATGCTTAAGCTCACACACATATTGGTGTGCACACTTAAACTGTTCCTTTTTTTGCTTAAGTTCCAGCCTGCACTGCTTTTCTATGTGCTTCATATCATGCTTGCTGTTTTATTTTAGCTTTTGTAGCAGGTAAGGTTCATTTTCCATGCTAAAATATCGTTACTAGGACATTCTTTATACATTTCTTGTATATTACTAAAAATTAAGGAATTACTAAAATTTAAGAATCACGGTAATGATCACTGCATATTGTCTGCACATATGTAAGCAACTACACGTGTACAAATACACACATATATGTACAAATATATACTTACTTTGGTATCTATTATAATCACAACTGCTTTAAAAATCAAAGATCTCTTATCTCCCAAAGGAGGCAACACAGTTACCAAAGATGACTTGATAACTCAACAGCAGAGCTTTTTTAAAGTAGGGAAGCTGAGTTGCAGATCCATACCACACTTGGAATCTCTGTCAGGGTATTCCCAGGAAAGGGCCAAAACAGCAGATGATTACATACACAAAGTGAATGATCTAGGCCAAAAGTCTCATAACACTCACAATCAGGAAGGATAAAAGTACTAAACCTTCAGTTAAAACACTTGAATTTCCCACTTGACATTTGAATCTGATCTTTCTTAGTGCAAAATTTGATTAGTTAAAATGTGGAGATACAAAATATTGGAATAGGTAAATCTTTGATGTACCTCTCTTATTCCAGTCTTGATCATCTTTTTTCTCTGATGTTACAGGTAGGGTTGCAAACCTAATTTCACAAAATCCTTTTCTAAGTTTAGTAAATGTGCATACATTTGAATTGTATCCTCAATTCTTTCTAGTTGTTTCATGTACACTTTTGTGGAAGAGGTTTTTGACAGAAGTTTTAAACTCTATTAAAAAGCTGATTTTGATAAAAGGGTATTATTTACCTAGTACACACATGCACAGTAAGTTATTTTATTTGAGAGAAAACAAAGAGTGTTTCAGAGGGATTTGGAGAAAGGCTAACTGCTGTTCTACGTACAACAGTTGAAGTAAGAAGAAATCTTGTGGTAAATAATCAGTCTCTTTGGTGACTAGCAACAGAACCCAAAGGAATGGCTTGAAGTTGTGCCAGAAGATGTTGAGGTTGGGTATCAGAAAAAGGTTCTTCACCCAGAGTGTGGCTGGGCACTGGAACAGCTCCCCAGTGAAGTGGTCACAGCACCAAATGTCACTGAGTTAGAGAAGAATTTGGACAATGCTCTCAGGCACATGGTGTGACTCTTGGGGTTAGCGCTGTGCAGGGCCAGGGGTTCAATTTAATGATACTTGACTCCCTTCCAACTCATCATATTCCATGATTCTGTGATCTATTTGAGTGTAAATATTAAATGAGAGGAGAGAGAATCAGAAACTAAACATCAGTGCTGTGTCATAGTAGTGAACAGAAGTTTGAACTGAACTGAAAGTTAAGGGAGGAGAATTGTCAGATTAATTAAAAGCCAGATGAGCAACTCTTGATGAGCAAAATATTGGAGAGCTTGTCCAAGTAATCTTAAAGTAATTTATACTCAGATTAATGTTTAATTTACTTTGACACATGGCACAAAAGCATATTTTTCTTCAGCTAACCCTGGCCATTATCACCCCTAAAAGAGAAGATGACCACTGCTAACTGGACTGCATCAGACCTGCCAGAGTATGAGGCTGTCAAAATGTCTGTGTGTGAGGTCTTCTTCTAAGGAAATGTTTCAGAGGCCTCATCCCATGAGTGTGAACTTCCTTGAACTAATAATGAGTGTCACTAAACCAAAAACTTTGATAAGTTTTAAATTATTTTGTCCTTTATCAGGAGGAGTCATCAGGAAATCAAGACAAGGTGAGTATGAAAATGTATAAAATTTGCTGACATACTATCAGATTATTTGACTGTAATTAGGTTTTTATTCCTACTGAAAATCTTTGTGTTTTAGTATTAGAGATACAATGGGACAATTGTGTTAATATTCATGGTCATTGATCTTCACTTCAGTGGAACAGCAGCTATGGTAAGAAACGTATGAAAATGCATCACATCTAGAAATATAAACTAAATCTCTTTTAAACTGAAAATTAAATTCACATTCATAACATCACAAGAGATTATTATATATAATTTCTGCATATAAACATCCCAGAGTTATGTTCTGGAAGGATAAGACCTAGAGTGGAGAAAAGATCCTATAGACAAAAATGGAACAAATTGAGATGTACAATTGAAAGTCTAATAGAATTTTAAGTATTATAACATTAATAACATTTCATGGAAAAAGATTTCTTTTCCTGATTAAAAATTTCAGGTGCAATGTTTAGAAAATTTGCAAGTTACAGAGAAACTGGGTTTGGTTTGGGGTTTGTAGTGTTTTGAGGGGGTTTTTTTGTTTTGTTTATTAATTTTATTTTTTTTTAATAAAGTCTCCATAGTGAAATGAATATGTATTTTATTCTACAGTGGACATCTTGTTACCTGTAGATTTCTAACTGGAAACAAAAGAGCCTTTCTGTTCACTACATGAATATTCATTCCTATCATTTTGTTGGGGAACACAGTTGTAATGTTATGAATGTGTAATCCCTAAATCTGTTAAATTGTGATTAGTTTCATTATGTGCAACTGATTTGTCCTCCACAAAATTAAGCAATATAACTTCCTTACATTGCTATTATACTGAGATTGAAATAGTTATTTATCATTACCATTTACTGTAGGCTGTAGTGTATCAATGCCCAACATTCCTAAATTTTACATTGCAGTCCTTGTTTTGGCTGGGTCTGAGGTAATTTTTGTCCTAGTACTTGACTGCTGTTACACTACAAATATCTTTTCATAGAACTTACTTCATTTTGTAATTACTTAGTGAAGTCTGGTAAAGAATAAAAATGAGACATCTATAAAAATGTGGGAGCATTGTTTATTAGGATAACTCGAAAAATAATCTAAACTGAAATAGAACTATGGTGAAAATTTTCAGCATTAATAAAGGCTTCTTGCAACATAACTGTGGCAGTTCTTTGACTCCCACATGTCTCTCCCCTGATAGGGGAGGCCTTTTGCAAATGTCCTTGCCAGGAAAAAAAGTGAATGGGACTCTTGGTTGTTCTCATTCTTCAGGCTGTTTATTATTTTTTTACCAGCAATTTCGGCACACCAGGCTTTACACCAGCTTAACATGAGGGAGAAAAGACACCAAAAACATTAAAAGCACAGAATCAAGGTTCTCTTAAAGATATTTTACCCAATTATCGCCAAGAATGTACATGATTTCTGCTTTTCTACTAATAACTAACTTAATTTCTATTCACTTAGCTCTATACTGTGGCAAATTTTGACAAGTTGTCCTATGTCCCACACACTGCAGAACATGGAGTAGATGAAAAAGGAGAAGGAAGCCTAAAAACGACAAGGATCCTCCATCCTGACTTCATCTACTTACCATACTAACAAACCCAAAAATGTAAATTTCTCACCCTGTGATAAATTACAAATTATGCTGCTATCTAATTTATATTCTTGAAATTTCTGCTTCATCCCAAAGCCTAGGAAACCCTTTCCATGGATGAAGGTTAAAGGTAGTGTTTGTCAGGAGGTTTGGACCCTTCAAAACATGCAGAGAAATATTCTCTGAATTCTGGGTTCCAACACCTAACCACAGAAGGCAGAAAATAATGTAAAAAAAATGAAAATTAAAAAAAAATATAATTTTTAGTAGGATGAAAAAGGGAAAATGAGTTTATTCAACATGTAATTAATTCAGTTTTTCCCTTAAATGACTAGAAAAGGCCCTTGGGAGGAAGTGCAAGGCTTTTACTATCATTCACGAGCAGCATAATTTGAATATAAACTATAGTACCTATTATGATATTAAGAGAAATGCTACCTTTAAAAAGAAAATACACTTCAGATTCACATAAATTATGTAATTTATCTACAGACTCTTTCCTAGCTACATCTCTTATGAACAAAGGTTTGTTTGTTCAATTTATTCCACTTTTTACAAACAAGATCTAGTAGTTCCAGCTTTCATTTGTGATTCCATAGATGGGCTTAGCTTGCCACTTCTGCCACAGATTTCCAATGTAATGTAACACAAGAAGTTACCTGAAAGTGGAAGAAGTGACCTGAAAGTGACACCTTTCCATGTTTCATGCAGGAGTGAGGTTCCTCTCACTGTGCATGAGGGGTAGAAAACATTGTCCTCTCCTCATTCCACTGGGATTTGGGAACCAAGATGCACTGCTTAAAGGAGGACTCAACCTTCATATTGTTAAAATTGAGATGAATCCTAGATTCTCTCATACAGTGTCATAGACAAAGTCAATCTTAGACTAAGAAAATATATGTGAAATAGTATATCAGGAAACACTTCTGATGTTTGAAAGCAAGTCTGAAAGATAATGATCTTTAATGATATTCTTTAATGATAAAGAAAGACTTTTAAGAATGCAAGAAATCTTCAGACAAGATAAAGGACAGAAGGTCTTACTGTGTGGGCCAGGATCGAAAAATGAGAAAGGCTTGGATTTCTTCTTCCAGATAATTTTATTTTCTTTGATTTTTTGGTTTGGTTTTTTTGGGGGTTTTTGTGGTTTTTTTGTTTGTTTGTTTGTTTGTCTGTTTGTTTGTTTTTTAATGTAGAGACAGGTATAGGTTGGAGGGTCCATAGCAAATTTTATTAGACAGCTTCCATTTAAATACCTTAACATATCAAAGAATAAGTTTAAAACTGTAAATTCCATCTTTTTGAGTCTATATTCAAGTGAAAAAAAAATGTGAAATGAAAAACGGGGATTATCTTAAATCTGTAGAACTGTTTAAATATTGTTATATTTTGTTCTAAAAATTATCAAATAAAATTAAGTATACATGTGATTAACCAGTGTCAATAGCATGTAAAGTTTAATTACCTCACCTTGAAGTACATCTAATGTCAAATTCAATTAACAATGCTGTCTGAAAAATGTATTCATAATGAATTTAAAACAATTGACTGATCTTTTAATAACAGTTGATGGTTAGTTCCAAAGGTCAATGGGAAAACACTGCCTTTTAATGAGAAAAATTACAGCAACATTGAATTTAGTAGTCTCATTTTTTTTTTTTTCTTTGAATGGTCTCTACAAGAAAATAATAAATTTGAGCAGAACCCTAGAACAATCAGATACGAGTCAAGGCATCTTTGCCTAAGAAAGACACAAAATAAAGGTAGTCTGCTGAAAGTGTCATATTAGGACAAGGTAGATTTCTAAGTTTTGACTGATTTCAGAAGACATATATTTAAATATTGCTTAATCTAATAGAAGTGTCTGGGGCTTTTCTTGAAATAGAAACTTTTCAGAAAAACCTAGAGAAAAAAATGAACAAATTGTAGTAAATTTAATTCTAAGAAAAAAGAAAATCACACATGAACAATGGATGTTCTTGAGAAGAAGCTAAGGGAAAAGGGGAAATCTCTAGGGTTGTTTTGGACGAAACACCTTTATAACAATTTCCCGCCCTCATAGCTTTTATTGCTGAGCAGATGTCAGAGGTATGAAAAATCCCTTTGGTCAGTTTGGGTAAGCAATGTCCTTTCCCATCCTCCACTCCACCCCCAGCTGCTCTTGGTTGGGGAGGGACTGTTGGACACACCGCCATGATGCTCTGTGAGTACAGATCAGCACTAGCCAAGACACTGTGTTATCAACACTCTTCTACCTACAAATACAAAAAGAACAGCACTGTAAGTATTGCAGTCTTTGGTTTTGGTTAGCTTGGAACTCGAATAGCAGCCTACAAAAAGTTTTCCTATTTTCACATCCCTAGAACATTATATTATCTCACATCAATTATATATTGTTTATTGTTCAGAAATGTTTTACAATTCTAGAATGAAAATTGCTATATGCCCATTTTCATTGCAAAAGAGGAAATAAAGTGTTATAACAATTTTAATTCAAACAAGGGAACTCAGCACTTGTGGGGAAAAAATCATCTCCTTTGAATAATAATAATTTTTGTATCTGTTATTTAATGTATCATATTGTCGTGGTTTCAATTCAAACCGGGCAGAAACACCAATTTCTGTTTTGTTTTTTGGTTTTTTTTTTGCCAATTTCAAAGTTTCCAATCAAAAGCAAAGTAGGCTTAAGCTTAAAAGTAATAAGACTTTATTAACTAAAGCTAAAAGAAAACAAAAAAACAAACACAAAAAAAAACCCCAAGAAAAAAACCCAATGAGGATGGAACGTTCAAAACACCCTTCCTCCCTCCCCACACCTTCTTTTCTCTTAACCAACAATGTAAAGACAACAACACTCAGAAAATCTCATTCAGTTTTTTTACCTCTACAAAGTCTTTCTTTAGTTCATTTAGAGAGAAAAGTATTCTTTGCTAAAGCTATGGAAAGCTCCCCGCAAGAAAAGAAATCTTGTGGCTTCATTTTCTCACAAACCGCAGGTGCCCAAGATCTGCCTTTGTGAAGTCTTTCCCATCTTTCACAGTTTTTCTTCACAACTGTGCTTTTGGTCCATGTCAGCTTATTGGGATGCTATTTTAAGGATGAGTCATTCTAGCATCCTTTCACTCATCTCTGGAACAGAGGTCTTCCCCTTTTATCCCCGGGGCTAAAGTTTCTCATCAGACTTCTAACACTGGTGCCTCTGCTCATGATTGTGGCTAGAACGCTACCAACTCCCTAAAGCATTCCATGAACTTACTGGGGAAAACCCAAAGTCTGATATAACAAGTATATTTTACCTTAGCTTCACAAAAGAATTTTTCAACCTAAACTTAAGACAAACTTTTCAAAATCCCTTCAATCTAAAATCTAATTCTTTCCTTACCAACTTCAATTTCATGTGGTTGTTCTTACAAAGTTTCGCCTCTTTTTTTTTTTTTTTCCTTCTTAGCCTAAGAGAGAATTAGTGTACTTTGAGTACAAAGTCTTGCAACGCTGAAAAAAAGTCAATTTAGTCCAAGTCCTGTATTAGAAACAAGCTCTCTCTGCTTCTTTCTGCTGGCTATGTGCTCTTTTGCTGACTCCATGTGAGCTGTGCCAACTGCTCTCAGTCTGGAACGGGGGTCAGGGATGCTCCTGGCTTTGGGGCCGCCTTCAGCACGAACCATGGGAGCCACCGGTGCTGGTGCCCATGCTCAGCTCCTTTGGTGCCCATACAGGTGCTGTCCCATGCTCAGCTCCTTGGTGCCCATACAGGTGCTGTCCCATGCTCAGCTCCTTTGGTGCCCATACAGGTGCTGTCCCCATGCTCAGCTCCTTGGTGCCCATACAGGTGCTGTCCCCATGCTCAGCTCCTTTGGTGCCCATACAGGTGCTGTCCCCATGCACAGCTCCTTTGGTGCCCATACAGGTGCTGTCCCATGCTACAGCCTCTTTGGTGCCCAACAGTGCTGTCCTCCAGCTCAGCGTCTGTGGTTTGTGGTTTAACTGGAACAAAAGCTCTGCAGGTTCTGCCGGCTCCTTTACTCTTACCAGGACGGGTCCTGGTGTGTTCCTCGGTGAGGGCTCGGCAGCCGCTCCCGCCCCTCCAGGAGCGGAGAATCCCGGCCGGGCCGAGCGGGCCCAGCCCGCACCCGGCCCGCCGCCGCTCCCCCCACTGAGCCCAGGGCAGAGAGGGCAGAGGGTGTGTGCTCTGACAGCCGGGGGGAAAGAGACCTGCCCGGGCTGCTTGCAAAGGGAATAAGAACTAGAAAATGCTTTCCCATTGGTCCAATAAAATGCCAATCTCAAAACCAGCCAGCTCACTTCCCTGGGCTGGTCAAACCAGGACACATATGCCATAGATTGGAAATGTCAAGTGAAACCATAATAAATTGCAAATTCATTCAAATTCTGCCTTTTACTAAGTGATAACTCCCCCTCAAATCTGAAATATGACTAGATAATATAAAAGAAATGCTGATATCCTTTAGCTACAGGCTGGGAGCAAAATCACTGAGGATTTAAGGAAAACAATAATAAGGAACATGATCCACATGCTTTTTTTAATCCTCAGGATTGTGTTTGTATACCAAGGCTAATAATTTGATTTATGTTGTATTTAAAAGCAAAGAAGATGACCTTGAAGAATTTGGACCCAAGTGAGAGGTAAAGCTAAGATGAACAGTCTGTAATAGTCTTGCAACAAATCCTGAACAGCACTTAATTCTCTAATCCATTGTTGTTCTCCTTGGATTCACCTCTACTTTAGTTAAAAACTAACCAAACAAAAATGATCCAGCCACAAAATTAGAAAAAAAAAAAAACCTAAACATGAGACTATGAGATCAATCCTATAAATTTCTTGTTAAGAATAACTAGAACTGTGAAAAACCCTTTCATTAGAATTCTTAATTGATAAACTTAATGCATAGCCCATTCCTTTTTCGTATGCACTGCACATAGTACAGCAGTGTTGCATATTGAGAAGGAGAGATATTATTTACCATTATAAAATGTCATGTCTTTTCCTGCCAAAACTCTTTGCCCATCTTTAAAGTAATTAGTTTTGTCACGACTATTCAGAAGTCATTAATAGAAAATTCTGGCTGATTAAGCACGTCCAGGGCCAAGACTCATAAATAGTGATTCCTCTGATTTACATGGATTCCCAGAGTAAATGTTTATCTGATACTGAGCCAGATTGCCTATATCCTTTGTGTTATATTATTAAAGATTACTTTTGCTCTTGATCACTCAATTTCACTGCCCTTATAAAAACTGGGAGAGAAGGCTCAAATACCTATTACTTATCAGCGGAGACTAAATTCTAAATGCATTTAGCTATTATTCAAGAAATAGCATGTCCAATAGCTTTTGTATTTCCCTGTTGGTAGGAGAGAGAAACTTGAAAAAATTAACATGAAATCTGCTTTTATAAAAAAAGACCTCCTACTCCATACAGTAAACCAAGAGTGTGTAGTCTCTGTTGGCTATTTTCCTCCTTCCCCATCTACTGATTTCATTTATTATATTGACAATCCTACAGAGAAATATTGGTTATACTGCATTCCTCACATTTTGAAAACATCTACAAATTAAATGCTGACAAAATTAAGGACACGTAAAAGTCATCTGCATTCAAACAAAAGGGCAAAACAAACAAGGAAACAAACTTCTGCAATGGGATCACAAAGGTTAATCCTTAGAAATTTATTTTCTTCTGGAATTCATATCACTACTTAAATTGTTTCTTTCAATAAATTGTTTTTTGGATTTTCTACAAAGGCACATGAATTTACTAAGAGATAAACTTGAAAACTATCTATAAAATTGTGTGTGTTGTGGAACTGTTTGCTGATTAAGCAGAAATTAGGACATTTACATTCAAAAGTTGTTTCCAGTCAGACAAAGAACATCATGAATCATCCTTAAATGGTGGAGATGGTGTTTCTAAGTATTCTTAATTATGTTCTGTGATGCTTTATCTATAGGAAGAAATAAAAATCAAATTCTATATACGCTGTTATGAATCACCTAATAATTTTATACAAATATTTGTTAACACTAATCTTTTCTGTTGTGAGTTTAAAGCTTTTAAAATGACACTGGCATTGCAGCAATGGAAACACACTGGGATTTAGATTAATGTTCTAAAAGTCAGAGAACACAGGTGGAAAATAACATTTTGAAAGATTTCTACTCCCATTAGATTTGTAAAGTTAAAGCAGGTTTGAGAAGTTTTTGTACATTTAGATAAGTAAAATGTTTAAGGTGATTTCCCACGACAGTTTTGCTCACACTTACAAGAATATGAAAAAGGAGTTATTCACATGGTAGCAGTGATGCAACCTAGGAATAAAACAAAATTATCTTCTGTTTTTCAGCTTCTAGCCTAGTATATAAATTAGTATGTAGTTTATATACTACCTTTTACTAAACTTTTTTTTTTTCATAAACCTCCCAAGACTTAGTTCATATCAATTTTCATTAAAGTTATAGCTGTTTTGTAAGAGTAACATAAAAATGTAAATAAAAATAACTTGAATATTATGCAAATAAGGACATTTTATAATGGATATTCCACATAGAAAATGAAACATAGTCCTTCTTAAAACAAATTATTATAAGGATCATACATTTGATAACATAATACAAATTACATATACATATTTATGTTGCTGTCAGCAAAAAAAAAAGTGTAAGTTATTTACAACAGCAAATATGGTCTTTCATGTTAGTTTTTGAACATTTAAGGAATGTTTCATTTCCTGAATACTGTCTCTGTCAGCATTCTGGAAGTGAAAGAGTCAGAGAGACATTGCTTCAGCATCCAACCAGATGTGTCTTTCTCTTCTGAACTTAGTTTTGTGAAGTGTATAAAAGCAAATAATAGAATCGATTACTCAGCTCCATAATGAATATTCATTGTGCATTGTTTGATTGCAGCCCCTGGCAGGAAGAAATAAAAATAGTACAGAGGCCTTCAGAGGATATATTTTCACTCATTTCCATACTTCTCCTTTGACATCCTGTACTAGTTTCACTACTGTTTCACAGAGTGAGAAAATTATTGGGGTTTAGATATAGAATCTCACTCAAAATCTCTTGTGAGCTACTAGTGTGGTTTCAGTTTTATATCTTCGAAAAATGGGCTCTCTATGTTATAATTCATTAGATGAAAAAAAAATACGAGATGAACACTCAAAATGGTAGTCAGTACTTTACAATAAATTATGAAGTTATTATATTTGTATTGAACAAATAAATTATTAAATATAACAAATAAATATATAAGTAATAGGAATAAATATTTAAATAAATTTCTGAATTTTACACTTACTCATTATGCGATGCCAGGTTAAAAACAGTGCATATTTTTTCTTTTTTTTGGCCTTTCCAGAAGTCCATACTGGAACTTAACATTAAGACAATAAAATTCATGTTTCCACATGTGCAGGTAAGCTACCTTTTTAAGCTCCCATTATAGTCAACAGATATTTAGTTGGGTAGTCATTGTGACTTAGACTTACTCATCTTGTCTCTAACACAGGTGAAGGTTGACCTCTGTAGTAAATTGAACTAACTTCATGAGATGCCATTTATGGGTGATGAACATGTGTATATCCCAGTATATCTCCTGCTTTCTTACATTTAGTCAGTACTGTAATCAGAACCAGAATATCTTTGTGCTCTTAGACTAGGATATTCTCGTTTCAATATGTAGTACTCAGAAAAATATAGAAATGGTGGAGATTGACACCAAAGATATTTGTGATAGCAGAGTTGATTTAGCTGTGTTGTGGAAAAGGGGATTCAGTCTTAAGATTGCCTGTAGACAGCCTCTAGGACAGGAGATTGCTGGTGTGTGTCCTGATAGCAATAGTGAATTGTCCTTTGGAACCAGCAAGGTACAAGACATAGATATAATACAGCAAATTCCATAATTTCCTTGAAAATTCATTAAAAATAGAACTTTATGTCACCATGGGTTTTTCTGCCCATTTTTCTGCCCATTTTCTGCCTTTTCTCATGAAGAAACCTTGGCAATCAGTTTTCTCTGTTATTGCATTTCTACTCATAGGTCCAAAACATGTTGTTATTTGACCTGACATGATTTAATCTCTGATGGAAGATCAGTAATTTTGTTAAAAAAATGTATTTTTCATTCCAGAGGATTCTTTATATTGTTCAGCTAGTTAATTGTAAACATGGAGAGATTGGTAAAGAGTAAATTTCCATGTGTAATATGCAGCATTAGACCTTATTAGTCCTACAATCTGTTGTATCCCAGAGGCCCTGATTCTGTGTTATTTTACTCTTATTGGAGTCCTGTTACTTCTTTAGGATAAATGTAAAATATTGCTAATCACATCTGGAAATTCGTCATACTCACTTTGAAAAAACAATTTACATCTGCACAAGGAAAAATAAAACCAGGCAAGGAAATCATCCAAGCATTTAAGATGAAAAGAAATACATTGAAATCAGTTTGCTCCTCAACTACAACACTGAAGATACTGAACAGTAGTATAATCTCAAAGAAACAAAATAGGTTTTACTATTGAATAGGATATATAACCAAATATCTTCACCTAACTGTCTCAAGATTTTCCAGTAAGCTGCTGACAGTATACAACTATCTTTTACCTTACTCTCTACATCCTTACTTATATTTTTCAAACTAAGACAAGAAAAATGGAGCCTGTATTTTTATATTTCACCTTGAGTGACTAACACCTTGCTTAGTGGTCTGAAAGTATTCTAGTGCTGCTAGGTAGCCCATATTCTTTCTGCTTCAGCAGCTCAATTTGCGATCCAGGGTCGCAAAATTGTTATGGAGTCTATCATTTAGTTTCTTGGTTGTCTTTTGATTGACAGAAAACAACATGATTTGGCAATGTACACTTGCAGCCCAGAGCCAACTGTATCCTGGGCTGCATCAACAGGAACATGGCCAATAGGTCAAGGGAGGTGATTCTGCCCCTCTACTCTGCTTTTGTGGTATCCCACCTGGAGTACTGCATTCAGTTCTGGTGTTCCCAACATAAGAAGGACATGGAACTTCTGAAGTGAGTCCAAAACCAAAATTTGTGATCTTTGCTACAGTATCCTGGCTTGAATATTGTGGGGTTTTTGCCACCTAAAATTTTGCACAAAAGCTGTACACATTCTGCTAGAACATTATTTTTACTAGACAAAAGTAGGCATTGATATATTCACATCTCAGACACAAGAGGATTGCTGGAGTTTCTGTCTGTGACCATTGCTACGTGTCAGTGAAGCAGTGGATGAATTAAACAAATGAGCATGGAGCAATGAAAACTAACTGTATCCTGGGAAACAACTAGTGATATGGGTACAATTAAAAGTTAATAGATTATTAAAAGTTAAAAGATAGCCTTGTTGTGTTCCAATAGTAACTGAAAGGGTTTAGCTAATGACTATAAAGACTTTAAGTACGTTATTGTCCCTTTAAGTAAGTAATTGAGTACAATTTGTTGAAGAAGTAGAAAATAATAAAGACTAGCAAGAGAACACAAAGACTAGAAACAATACAGGGATGAAGTGGAAAGATAGTTTAATAATTAAGACTTTAATTTACAAGCAGTAAGGTGAATCTTGCACTTGTATCTTCTATGAGCTCTGGGACAAATTATTTTGCATAATACTCATCTCAGCAAATGCTATCTGTAGTCATAATCAATACAGGGAAAGAGGTGCTGAGCTTATCAGAACACTTGAACAGATGTTTTTGGTCCCTAAATGTATCTGTTTGACTGTAGAAACCACTTCATGATTAGTGATGGCTAGATAAAGCAGCTCGGTCTCTCTCCCAGAAAGCAGTCACTGTACTAAGTGTAGCAGATAAAAAGACAGATTAGGATAGTGGGCAGAGTGCAGACAACTAATTAAATATAGCAATATAGGCACTTAGACTTAAGACCTGGAGTGCACCAGACTTCAGGCTGCACAGTGTAAATAGTATAGCTAATGCTTCTAAGACCCCCAGACATAAAATTGGAATATCCAGCAGTTTGATATCCTGTGGGGGAGAGGAAAAGCATCAGTGCCCACAAAGTGGTAACCTGTATTAGTAACAGTAAATCCTACTTAATGTCCATAGAATAAGACTCAAAGACAAAAAATTTGTCTAAAAGAGGGTGGAAGAAAATATAAACATGAGGATTAGGATGTTTATCTTAATCCATACCAGAATGGTAAAAAAGGAGCAGAATTATCAGTAAGCAAATCTACTGAAAAATAAGTAATTCTCATCAGTGCAAGCAGCTAATTACATAATTTATACTAAAAAAATCCCAAGCAAATGGCTGTAACTTTGAGTTCTCCAACTTTTTCTTTCTTTTTTTCTCCCAAGGATAACTCTGTGAAGCCATTAAGTTTTTGCTTGCATAAGCTTTCAAAGAAACAAAATGTCTGACCTGCAAAACATGCATAACATTTACAAATGGCTGCAACCTAATTCAAACCATGAAAAGGTAAAAAGTATTGGGTTTTGTTTAGTGGAACTGAAAACCCACAGGACTGCACTGAGTTTCCAAATTTCTCAAGATGTTCTTTAATGAATTGCTTCCTTACAATGTTTCTGCAAACCAGCACATTAGCTAAGTGAGGTCTATGAGTCAGCAAGGGGAGTATTGGACAGCAGTTTCTAGAGCTGCTAATAGAATGTAGCTGCTTCCAGGAAAACTACTTCTCCCTTTTTTGGGATGTCAATAGTTCAATGAGCCTGGCAGTGAGGTGGACAGCTACATAGGAAGGGAGTTGCTCCAGCCATCTGTAAAGCTTGGGAAGATGCTTAGTCAATCTGCAGATCAGGAGAAAGAAGAGACAATGGCTGAGGAAGCCTTGAAACTTTCACCTGCGAAATGCATGCAATTAAATACTGGCCTGCAAACCTGGTCAAGCTCGTGCCCTGACACCTGGGTATGCTGCTGTCTGCCTCCCTGGGACCTCTGCTGCTTTGCTCACCAATGCTGGGGTCTTTTTGGCTGGTTCACAGGAAGAACAGCTGTGGTGTGCACAGGATTGGTGATATAAACAACTCAGCAGATGGGGAGCAGCAGAAATTTGTAAAATGAGCAGTAGGAGCCTGGGAAAATCACTCTAAATTTATTTGGAAGACTTAGGAAACTGAATTATTTGGTTCCTTGATTTCCATATGAAATATTGATATGATTTACTATTTCCCTGACATTTCTGTCAATATTTTCTAAGCAGCTCTAATCTCATGACTTAGTCAAAAAAGTTAAACATTTTTTCTCATTCTACATAAGTGGACAACAGAAGAGCTCACACAATATTGTTATGCATTTTTAATTTATACTTTTAATATGAAGAGTCAATTTAGTCTTGCAAGAAAAACAAACTAAAAAAATTCCACCAAGTGTTGTATAATTTGGGGCTGTAATATCCAACTGAGAAATCCAACCCAGCTGTTAAGACTTTCAACATCCATTCTCTTGACCTTTAAGTCCTGAACCCATGGCTTTTTCCTTGACTCTGGAGATTTCTAGGCCTAGGAGGAAGTTTTTTTCTTTCTGTTATAAAATATCACTCTCTAGCTTTGGGGCTATATTGAAAATCTGCTTGTCTGATCTAACACTTAAAAATGTTATTGGTTTTTGTATTATTACTGACTATTTGCTGCTCAGTTGGGGGTGGAAAATAGCTGCTCAACAATGGAACCTGGATTGATTTTCATTCTTTGAAAGGACATAAACATCCTGAAAAATGTGTTCATTCAAAATTGATCATTTTTCCTTATGTTTTAATCATGCTTTAGCAACTCATCTTATTCTTCAAGAAAGTCAGTAATAAGATAATGAATTAGAACTCCACTAAAAAAATAAGCATTGAAACTGCTTTTCAACAGATTATTTAGCCCTGCTACAATGAAAAATTTAAGGATTTACGCTTAGACACAATGCAGTCTTCCATGTGCATATATATGCACAGGTATATGTGTATATGTATGGCAAAATGAAATCCAGCTTCACAATTTATATTTGTTTTGATTAGGATGGACTGTAACTGACAATAATTTTATGTACACACATGCATAAATATATAGTAAAATAATTTTGAATTTATATTCTAAAATATTTTTCCAATCCTCCTTTGGGGAATTCACACAACTGTTTTTCTGATAAAATGAGAAACTGAAGAAATGTGAAGGGAATAACATCCATTATCATACATATACACACATCTACATGGCATTTCATTATTTATCTACAAATATTGGAATGCCACCACAATTTTATGAATTCTTAAAATTATTGGTTTAGCATCTGTCATATGACTTGCATCAGTAGAAAAAGTGCGAAATACAGAAAACTACAAGTAGCGAAATATTTCAGGCACTTGCCAGAGTTTGGGGAGTTCAACAGAGTGAAAACTCAAAGACCAAAAACTTGATCTTTCCACATCTTATAGCTTCCCTAGAATCTTTGACACCCTATTAGGTCTTTCTCTTGTTCACCATAAACTAACTTCTGGTTAGATATTTGCTCTTCAGGGAATTGATATTTAAAAAAACAAAAAAACAAAACCAAAACCCAGCAAAGCTCTTTTTTATTGCAAGTTCTTTAATCAGAATTATTATTTGCTTAGGTATCTGAGCAAACAGGAATCAGATGGATCTACATTGTACTGTGGAGTTTTATGAAAGTCTCTGGAGATGAAAACACTATTTTCTTGCTCTGCAGGTATGTAGAATTGCTTTTAGAAAACAAAAAACTAAAGAATATAGGATATAGGTATAGAATATACCTATATGGATATATAGAATATCTATACATATTGAGGAAAAACACTTTTAGAAAGTTCATGCTGTTTCTTCCTATGTTCTACACACCTAAGTGCTTTTTCAACTACAAAGAAAGGTCTGTATGCTGAATCATGCAACAGTGTCCAATGAGATTATTGTTAAATCATTCTAAATTTCAACTATAGTTTAATGCCTTATCACGGAGAAAGAAAAATTCTGTGAAAGTAATTAAATGATTCAAAAGCCCAGAATTTGTTTCTCAGGATGCTAGCGTAGTCACAGATACAAATCACTTCTGGAAGGTGATTAGACAAAATCTTGGGTGAAACCTGAACTCAATCATTCTTATGTAATATAGGTATGAAAGTTCCTTAAAGTAAAGCTGCCAAAAGCTGGGGCAGAGGGGATTTACAGCAACAGAGCAGTGAAGATTTGTTCTACTCTTTTGGCTTCTTGTTTCTAAGTACAGCTTAACTATGTCAGAAAAAGAGCTTCAGGATTATTTTAACTGGAAGATTTGACTTTACACTGTAGTGTAACAGTGTACTGAGAAATGATCAGCCTAGAGGAGCTCCCTTTATGTTGATGGTAGTGAGGCACTTCAGAAATACCAATCACCCATATGAATTTTTTATGGTTTAGTTTTTCTTGTCTGTGCCAGAGTATATGGCTCATTTGACAAAGATGAGAGGTAGGGATTACATGACCTGAGCTGGGCTCAGGCATTAGCATTGTTTTGACAACTCTGCAGAAGATGTTACAGCACATAAAAGCTCTAAAATATATTGGCAACTGAAGAGAAAAGGTGCTATGATCTGTCAGCAGATGATGGCTCCTAACCCATTCTACTAAATCCTGTAGCTGAACTGACAGCTGAAGCCTTCTGTTGATTTTTATGAAAAATGTTGCAATTGTACTTTCAGAATTCATCAGTTACTCATCCCTGAAGTAGCAAAAACCTTGCAGTGTACTTCTGTGTTATCTTCTTTTATAAACATCTGTATAGGAAGATTATGCACATATGAAGAAATAAATGATAAATAAATATGAATTAAGAAAGTGAAATGAAATATTTTTAAATTCTTCAAGTAATAGTCTTTGAAGGAAACCTTTGGATTTTAATAAAATATTAGTAATGAGCTGTCTTCACAGACTTTTCAACATCTGAATCTTTCTTTTAAAGAATTTCAGGATATTGAATGCAAGTCAATTTATGACTTCATGAAACTCTAACTCATTGACTTTTCAGAATATAAATGTTTGTTCAGGCAGCAAAGACTTGTCTTATTTCTACACTTCTGCAGAAATATGCTGCTTCTTTTCCTGAAGAGACCTCGGTGTTCCATCTTAATTTATGAAGTAATAGGGCATGAAATAATTTATGTCTGGAAAAGAATTTCCTGTCTGGATCTGTTGTCTCAGGATAGGATGGCCATAGGATCAACCTATCTCCTAAAAGTAGGAAGGAATTTCCCAGTACATATAAAAGAAATGTGAATGGAACATAAAAGGCTACTCCAATAGCTATTTTTAAAATGCCCTCCATGGTTAAGTATTGGGTATATCTTCATTCTTCATAAGTGCACTCGCATACCCTATTTAACTCCTGTGTCAAAATTTGCAAGCATTATATCAATTTACACATGCAAGACAACTTTTTATATTCAATAAGATGAAAATAAAAAAAAAAAAAATCCAGATCAATGGAAAGAAATACGCAAACAACATACAGTTCTGAATTCTGCCTTACTTTCTTCAAAGCTGTGATTCATGAGGCTGACAAGACTCCTGTCTTCTTTTTAGGTAATTTTTATTATTCTGGCCTTTCTAGACTTATGACTAAACTTTCTTTCAAATAGAAGATAAAAATACTTGAATTCAAACAGTTCTTGAATTGTTGTGCTTAGTTTTTTCTGGAACAAATGAAAAAAAAATCTTCTGTGTAAGTTTTAAGTAGGTAGTTGGAAATTTTCCAAAGAAAATGTTAGTTTATAGAATATACCAAATTATCAAAATGTCCAATTCCATTGTAGCTTCTCAATCAGAGAGACTTTGCCTGTAGGATACAATTTCTCCTTAGAATTATTAATTAGGCAAGTAACTCAGTGTTCAGGGATCATCTGTAATATTTGTCACACATAGTCAAGAGTCTATTTTAAAACTCAAGCTACAGTTTCATACCCTACCCCACCACCTTCCGTATACCAGCTAAGGTGTGCTGAAGGCATGGAGTCTCGCTCATTTCCTATTTCTTACAGTGTCAGTCAATAACGAAATATGCTTCAGAGTAGACACTTCGATTTGATCTCTCCAAGGCTGTATATGTGAGACTTTGATTTGTTTGTTTTCCTTCCAACATGAATGTAAATTTTAGAATTTTTTTCATCCCCTGATTTAATCAAATGTAACTATTTAAACAGTCCTCATATTCTCACTCAGTCTCTCTCTTTAGTGATAGCTCTTTCCAACATTTAAAAATAAATTCTGAGATTCTTTAAACAAGTTTGGACATTAGGGAAGCTAAAATATCCATCCTCCTTTCATCCCAGTGGCTTCTATTTTAAAATATTGATATGAAATTTTTTCAAAAACTTTGTAAGAATGAGTAAGCCTAAAATAAGTCGTTGCTATTTGTGTCCCTTAGGCTTCAGAATTGTTTTTTGCAGTACTTTTATTCTCTTTTTATTTTTTATATAAAATGCAGTAACATTCCTTTTCTTTTTCAAATTAAAATAAATTAACCTTTAGACACAGAGCCATTATGTAAAATCACAGAATCGTAGAGCTACAAAATAGGGATTCTGGAAGGGGCAGCTGAAGGTCATCCTGTCCAACTCCCCTTCTAAAGCAAGACAATGTAGAGTTGATTGTCCAGGATCATGTCCAGATGACGTCTGAATACCTCAAAGGAAGGAAACTCCACTACATCCCTAGTTAATCTGTGTCAGAGATCAGTCACCGTCACTGTATTTCATGATGCTCAGAGGGAACCTCCTATGTTTTGGTTTATGCCCTTTGCTGTCACTGAACACCACTGAAAAGAGCCTGGATACACCTTTTTTGCACCCTCCCTCCAAGTATTTATAAGGTCCTCTCTTCAAGCCTTCTCTAGGATGAATCAGCTGTCTTAATCTTTCATCATATGAGACATGCTGCAGTGCCTTAGTCATCTTAGTAGCCGGATGTTGCAACTCATGTTTGATATAGTTTGATTGAGTCATTGTTGGGTTTAATAATAATGGTTAGTCCCACTCTTCTCCGCCATGTTTGATCCCAAGTTGGTTTGTCCCCAGAGTTGTGTCCTCCCTCCAGTTTCCCTTTATGGTGTTTCCTCGCCCTTTATTCCAGCTCCTTCCCTATCAATAATTGTTACCCTGCCCCTTGTACCAGTCTTTTCCATGTCAATCCTCCCTAGAGCAAATCCCGTTGCCATACCTCCCTCTGGGCGTTCTGGGGTGTCACCCAAACCTTGATGCCCCATTGGTGCACGTGACCTTCTCCCTCCTCCTACCTACCCCCATTTGCCCAGACTTGTGACTTCACCCCTGAATGTTCCCCATTAGTTAATGTGTTGTATCCACCCCCTGATTTGTAACTGTACAAAATTCCATGCACAGAGCTGCACAGGGCTCTTTGCGTCTCTCCCTTCAACCCCAATAATCCTTTGACTGGAACCTCAGACCCGGAGAGCCTCTCTCTTCCTTCTTTATCTGAACCCTAGACACGGTAGGACAACTGTCACCAAGGAGCATCGGCTCTTAAGGTTCAGCTGAAGGCACAAACCCCACACCTTGGCTGTTCCCCACACCTGGCACAGCGCCAGTGTGCAGTGAGCTAGCCTGGGCTCCGGTGAGCTGCATCAGTTGGACTCTCTCCTCTGGGCCTGCCTCGTACTGAGAAGTCAAGAGCTGGATACAGTACCCCAGGTGTGGCCTCACCTGTGCTGAGGGAAAGAAAGGATCACGTAATTGAACCCAGTGGCAACACTTTTCCTAACAGAGTCCAGGATCCCATGAGTCTTCATGGCTGCAAGGGTACTTTGCTTGCTCATATTCAACATGCCGTTCACCTCTAGGTCTTTTTCTGACAATGTGGCAATCCATACAACTGCCACCCAGCATATATTGGTGTTCCTCCCTATGTTGCGTCCTGTGATTGAGCAATCTCCTCTCCCCCCACCCCCGCCCACCAGAGCCATCCCTGTCAATCCTGAGGCTCCGAATTTCAATATAAGGGGTCTCTCCCTGTCACCCCAGGAGAGGGCTGCCGAGTGATTGGGCAAACCGAAACAGCCCCCCCTCCCCAAAGGGGACTGGACCCCTGCCTTGTCCTTCTGCCCCGGGTCACTCCCCCGCCCTCTGGGATTGCCCGGGGTCGCTCTGGGTCGCCCCCTCCTCCCCGGGTAAAACCAGCGGTGTGCCGCATGGTCGGGATTCTGCTCGTGCTGGTTTCCATGGTCGGAGGCTCCTGCCGGGGCTACTAAAACCTTTCACCGAACCACAGCAGAATCTGTTTCTCCACTGATCGTCTAGCTTCTCTGCAAAGCCTAGCAGCATGTCCCGGCTCCAGCCGGTGCTACAGTTTCCAGGGTCTATCGCCGCCGCCCGGACCCCGGACTTGCCTCTTGTGGTGGCCACGTGGCCGCTGCTAAGGAAGGTATCCTTGTGGAAAATAACCACAGAGCGCCTTCCCCACGCAGACACCACGGGGGACCTGGATCTTGGATACAGTAACTCGGCGTTGTTACTTCCTTAGGTGTAGGATTTCTTTCCTTTCTCTGCTTAAAATCCACAAAGTCTGGGTTTAGAAAAAAACTATATAAATAACAACAAATCAAGTATCTTTTCCTGAATCCTCCAAATAACGAAGGTACATGAATCAGAAACACCATTGGGAAACTGATCATACATTGTGTCTATGTGGATAAAAGGTTCCTGGATAGATTGGGGAAACCAGGAACAAAAGCCTAAGAGAACTGTTCACCAAAAAGAAGTGGCCTGGAAAGAGGGACCTAGAAAGAAAGTGGTGAAGCTACTGGCTGGAGAAAAGATCCTGGAGGTGGAGGAAGTGTCTGAAATTGGAGAACATATATATATATAGATGAATAGAGTGGGGATCTGGGGGACTTTGGCTAGTAATAGCTGAGACTGGTGACTCCAAGGAGTGACAATCCAAGCAAAATCCAGCACAACTTTGGGACTTTAAAACTGTCACATATATTTGAATGATTTTTTTTATGTAAAATTGAATAAAGTAAAAAATTTATAAAAGAGTTTAAATTTTCCTTAATAGTTGGTATGCTACTTAAATTCAGAAAATAAACATTTGACCAGTGATAACATAAAAAGCAGTGTTTATTTCCCTATCTTTACTATATTGATCCATCCAGGAAAATACTATTTTATAAATCAGGAGATTTGTTTAAAAAATAATAGCCAATGTAATTAAAATGTATTATATGATCATTGATGAGAGTAAACCAATGTGACCTAACAAATGGTTTTGTTGTTTTCTTTTAATGATAGTTACTAAGTAATCTAATGGTGCTATAACTTTATTGTCTGAAGATATCTAAAAAATAATATGCTTTTTTTGCTTCTTGGGCTTCAGAGACTATGGCTACCTTGGTCTTTTATTGCAACACCATGTTAGAGTTGACAACATTTATCTCTGGCAAATCGATAGCATAGCAGGTGCTGTAAGCATTCCTAAGAGAGCTCTCAAAAAATAAAATTCTCAGTGTTATCATGCAAATAAGTTACATTTCCAGATGAGATCATTGAACCATGAATGATTTAGGTTGGAAAAGACCTTTACCATAGTCAAGTCCAACCATTAACCTAGCACTGCCAAGTCCACCACTGAACATCTTTACACACCTCTAGGGATGGTGACTCAACCACCTCCCTCAGCAGCCTGGTGTAGGGCTTGGCAACCCTTTCAGTGGAGAATTTTTTCCAATCTAAATCTCCACTGGTGCAAATTCAGGCCATTTTCTCTTGTCCTAAAAGTTAGAAAAAATTTTGTACCAGTTCAGGTACAAAGAACAGAAAATATGTTCATTGGAATGATGCAGTGTATCTTGAGACTCTTATCAAAATGTCTAAATACTCTCTAAAAATACATCTAACCAGTCAACACGATATAATAGCTAATGTCACTCTGCATTTCTTCTTTTTCAGCAAATAAATATAATCTGGCAGGCCTACAGACTATTCTACTTCTCCTATATTCTGTATTTGGAAAGACGACAACTGAGAACTCCAAAATCTTCCTGGTAGATCTGTCACATAGAAAACAAACAAACAAACAAATCCAACCTTTTATATTCAGTAAACAGTATCTCTGTTTTTCAATTATCATACACATGTCAACCATATTTTTTTAGTTCTTGCTTATAGCACAACAATTATTGATTTCAAAACCTGTATTAATATCATATCCAATCTTAACATTTAAACCTCTGCTATTTCCAGGTTTTTTTGATAGCCCTTTCTGTAGAGCAATATAAAATTACTTTATATACATTATCTCTAATCTTTCTTTCCTCATTCATTTATTTCTCCCTTTATAAGAAACACTAGAAATCTTTCCTGCACTCATATAAATGTATAATCTCATCACTAGCTACATTATATGGTTGACAATAACTGACAGAATTTCATTTTCACGTTTTACAATTTATTTTTTATACATAAGTGTTTGAAAACCTTTCTGGAAGATGATTAGAAGTAAATTATAGTTGTAAAATATGTAAGTTATTGAATGATTACTGTATATCTTAAATTACCTGTGATATTATAATTTTGTGTTGAATAGAGCTATCTTTATAATGTATTTAAATAGAGTGAAGTGACATTTTGGAGTGAAGTGACTGGTTTTAAAGCATGCTGGTTTTGTAGTCCCATAGCACAAAATCTGCCACATCACCAACAGAAAGCTTAACATTTTCCACAATGCTATAGTCTATCAAGACTATAATCACTTCATTTTCCAGAACCTGCCAATAAAGATGCCAATTTTACTCTATTGCAACAGACAATCAGTGAAGAAGAATCTCGAACTGTAAATTGATACTGATAAGCAGAGGACATGTTTGAAGTTGAAGGATAAAATATTTCTATCTGAAATTGGTCCATCTGAATATGGTGCAAACTCCATGTAAGCCACATATATCCAGAGATTTCCATCTAGCAAAGCAAACTCACCTGTGTAACGTGATATTCCCTAGCTTTCATTATAATATTAATTACAATTAATTACAATAAGGCATGTGCAACCTGGATGGTTGTATATGCTGTTACAGGATATGCAGGTCACAAAACTATTATAGTCTATATTTTTGGGTTAGTGCTCAATATAAATCCAATCATGCTTCTCCATGCTGTAATCTCCATCATGCCATTATAGGGACATTTCCCACAACACGTATTAATTGCAGAAATACTGCTATGCATGTGCTTACTTTTCCATTTGTATTAGATATGCTTCTGAAATTGCATGCTACACCTGGCTTTCCAGGACATCTTCAGTGAATTTCACTCACAGTAAGGGAGATACTATAATGAAAAATTTGAGGGGAAGGATGGCAAGATCTAAAAGGTTGTGTCTGTGCAGATGCTTATGCCAGTTTCAGATCCCCAGAAACATCTTGGTTGTATCAAGAAACTGGGTGCACTATCCCCTAACAATTCTAGCTTCTTTTGGTAGAAAACTCAAGCCTGCAAACAAAAAACTAAAAGGAGAATTAGTTCTCCATTTCTCCAGTCTGTGTGGTAGGAAGAAAAGCATCTTAGGGCCTATTATATAGAACTATTCCATAAAGTAGTTTTGCTCCACTTGTCTCCTTGCTTGTTGTTTATTCCCTGCGTAGATTTTGAGACACTTCTGATGCTAGCAACACTCCCAAAATAATTACCTGGTTTGATAAATTTTTCAAAATGGTAAAAAGTTTTTCAGCTTTGGAAGAAATATACTAAGACACAGTTTACCAGAGGCAAAGTGAAATTTTGTTTTGTGTAGGCAAGCATTCACCCCTATAAAAGAGGTCAGCCCAAGTAAATCCAATTGATATCCTAAGTATTAGAAAACTTAGATGAATCATTCTAAACAATGAAAAAAACATGATTCTAACTTTGCCAAGAACAAGTTGTTCTTATTTCTAGCACTGAGCTGACATTGTTTCCAGATTGTTTGGGGCTTTTTTTCTTCCTGTTTACTTAAAAACTCATTCACCCAAAGAGTTACTTTGATTTATTGGAGCACTACAAGAAAACAAACAAAAATCATTGGGCAAATGTTAAACATAAAGGAAAGTTTCAGAATGTAGTTATAAAACCACTTTTGAGTTTCCATGATTTTCATGGTCTGATACTTGAAATAATTTGTTGTATATTAACAAAACCAAGTGCCCTGGGTTGACACTGACCAAATGCCAGGTACCCATGAAAGCCACTCACTCACTCCCCTCTGCAGCTGGGCAGAGGAGACAAAATTTAATGAATTTAATGTTAATGGGATGAGATAAGGACTAGGAGAGATCACTCATCAAATACTGTCAAGGGCAAAATAGGCTCAGCTTAGAGATATGAAGTGAATTTATTACACTAACAAAATCAGTGCAGGATAATGAGAAAATGAGAAATAAAATAAAACCTTGAAAACACCTTCTGCTCATCCCTCCCTCCTTACAGCTCTACCTCCTACCCCTGCAGCTCAAGGAGGCAGGGAATGGGGGTTATAGTCAGTTCATCCCCCAAGGCTTCTCCTGCTGCTCAGGGAGAGGAGTCCTTCCCCTGCTGCACCATAGGGTTCCCTCCCACAGGAGACAGCTCTCCATGAATTTCTCCAATGTGAGTCCATCTCACAAGCAACAGTTCTCCTCAAACTGCTCAGTGTGGGACACTCTTCCATGAGGTGCAATCCTTCAAGGACAGGCTGGTCCAACGGGGCAGCAGGGTCCCTCTCTACATGAGTGTCCCACATGGTCACAGCCTCCTCCAGGCATCCACCTGTTCTGGTGTGGGACTCCTCCACAGGCTGCAGGTGGAGCTCTGCATCCCTTATGTATCCCCAGGGGCTGCAGGGGCTCAGCTGCTTCACCACGGTCTCACCATGGCCTGCATAGGAATCTCGGCTCTGGCGCCTGGAGCAACTGCTGCCCTCCTTCTACACTGACCTTGGTGTCTGCACAGTTGTCCTTCTCTGGCCATGATTAAAACTGGACAACAAGATTTTCTTTCTTCTTAAATTTGCTATCACAGAGGTTTTGCTACCATTTCTAATTGGCCCAGCCTTGGCCAGTGCCATGTCTATCTTTGGAGCCACAAAGGATTGGCTCTGCTAGACATGACAGATGCTTCTAGTAGCTTCTTACAGAAGGCACCCCTGTAGCCCCTCCACTACCAAAACCAAGTCAGGGAAAACCAATACACAGAAAAAACCCGACACCTGCAATAACAAATTTGTTTCTGTTAATGTTAGTGAACTCCATTTAAGGCTGTCTAGTAAAAAAATCTTTTTTATGCCCGGTATTACAGCTGCAAGCAAACAAAAAAGAACACTTTTTTTTCCCACTTCTCTCTTCTTTCTTTCATTTGTTCCTGTGTTAGACTGCTCAAAGAATATACAGAATACAGGGCATATTCTGACACAGCTTGAACTTTTCCCTTTGGCTATTCATGCACTTTTAAGACGTAAGTATTTCTTTTTATAGAGTTTAACATTTCTTGTGTTTAAATTCATGTTGCTTCTAACCTTTCTTTCATTTTCTCACTCTGTAATTTGAAATTCTTCAGGTTTCCCCATAGTGTGATTCATCACCACTGATAGAGCAAGAGATTCTTAGTATCTATGAAAATCACCTTTTACCCATCTACACATTCTCATCAGAATTTTGTTACAATAATTTTGTTTCCTTAGAAAGAGAAAAATTCTATTCCAGTGAACTCTAGGACATTTCTAACTAGATTGAATGAGTCTTTAGTAATATTTCCTAATAATAATTCTTATTCAGTTCTAATGAAGCAAATAAAAATTATTTTTATAGACAAAAGTGAAGAAACAAATAACTGCTTGAAAGTGCATTGGGTTGACATGGCAAAGTTTTGGTAGTGGATGAGATGAAAATTGTTTTTTGTGAGAAGCTGCTGGAAGCTTCTTCTATGTACAGCAGAGCCAATGCCAGTTGACTGCAAGACAGATTTGCTGTTGATCAAGTAAGAGCCCATCAGTGGTGGTGGTGGAGCCTCTGGGAGAGCGCATCTGGAGACGGAGAGTATGTGAGAGAAACTGCTCTGCAGAGACCAAGATCAGAGAGAAAGGAGGAGGAAATGGTTCCCCAGGCCCCAGAGCAGAGATTCCCCTCCAGCCCAATGCACATACCATGGAACGGCAGCTGTGCCCCTGCAGCCCCTGGATGTGCATGGTGCAGCAGAGAAACACCTGCAGCCCCTGGAGGACCCCACACCATGGCAGAGGGATGTTCCCAAGGAGTCTGTGAATCTGTGGGAAACCCAATTTGGAGCAGGCTCCTGGCAGGACCTGTGGCCCTGTGTAGAGAGGAGCCCACTGTGGAGCAGGTTTGCTGGCAGGACTTGTGATCCTGTGGGGGACTCATGCTGAAGCAGTTCATAAACAAATGCAGCTCACAGGAATTACTTCTATTGGAGAAGCTCATTGAGGACAGTCTCCCATGGGTGAGGCTCTGTGCAGAACAAGGGAACAGAGGAAAAGTATTAATACAATTTGCTTGAAGACAGTTAAATAACCTGTCTCAAGATAAAAAAGAATCCAATTGTACAGCCAGTTTGCTTCAGAAGTAAAGCTTCTGACAGGAAAAAAATGAAACAATATCATAGGGTTTGTTGTTGTTTCTCTGATACTGTGGATTAAGCACTAGGTAGAAATATCTCCTTGTTTGTAAATTTTAGTGAGTGTGTGAGGAGTCATGAGTGTTTTTTGTTTCCTTAAGAGTGTTTTTTACATCTATTTCACTGATATTCTAGGGTCAAATTAAATCTAGAATAGAACAGAAACTTTTATATTTTGTGAAAAGAAAAAGCTATTAAAAAGTAAAAAGTTGTTATTAATCTCAGTGTTTTTTACTATGTGCAGCATAATGAGAAAGATGACTTTTTAAATGAAAAACCTCAGCTTATACAGAGGTAGCCCAATGATTAAAATGTCTTCATTTTGCTGATATAAAATGGAAGCAGATCTAAAAATATTGATGAGTAAGAGCAAATGTATTTCATGGAATCATAGAATCGTCAAAGTTGAAAGAGACCTGTAAAATCATCAAGTCCAACCATCAACCCAGCACTACTACTGTAAACCCAGCAGTATCACCCTAAACCACTAAACCAGCTGACCCAGCACCAGACCCAGACACTTCTTAAACCTCTCCAAGGATGGTGGCTCCACTATCTCTCTGGGTGACCTATTCCAATGTCTGAGCACCCTAACAGTGAAATTTTTTTCTGATATCTAATGTGAATCTCCCCTGTCTCAGTTTAAGGCCATTTCCTCTGGTCCTGTCACTGCAGACACGACAGAAGAGACCAGCCCCCACCTTGCTACAAGTTCCTTTCAGATCCTTGTAGAGCATAATGACATTCCTCCTGAGCATCCTCTGCTCTAGATCAATGAACCCAGCTCCATCAGCTAGCTGCTACCAGTGCCAGGTAGAGGGGGCTATCACTTCCCTAATCCTGCTGGCTGCACTATTCCAGATGCCACTGTCCTTCTTGGCCACCTGAGCACACCGCTGGCTCAATTACAGGCTTCATATTCCATTACATTGTGCTTTATATGCATTGGGTGCATAACTTTGAAGACATATGCAAAACAGTTGGCTATAATATAGTTTTCTATATTTTATATTTCATTTGGTATTAAACAGGTTATGTAGATCATCTCAGTTTACATGCAAAGTCTGAAAATTGAAACATGTAGTGAAACTTTTGACACCTATTCAAAGTTTCAATATATGGTATGGGAATAAATTATGAATGTGCATAAGGTGGGGGACTAAGGAAAAGAATTGTGAAGACTTGTCACTTCTACATCCTGTATTGGACACTTCAGGTCAGCAGTCAAGTGTGGCTGTTGTATTTTCAAAAAAAACCCCTGATGGTTGACAAACAATTCTATTTGAACCAAATATAGAATGATGAATATTTGTTTTCTTGTACTGTTCAAGCACTGTTTTAGTTTACTGGCTTGATACTAAACCAAACATGACTTAATTTCTTTCCCAAAGTGAATACTAAAACTGAAGCTAAGAATGAATCTGTGACAAGTTTTGCCTATAATATTTATAAATACTATTATTCAAATTATAGGGGGAGAAGAGAGGAGTATTTTATTTTATTCTAATATTTCTTATGCAAAAAATCTAATACAGACCTGGAGCTCTGTTTCTGATTTTAGATTTTTTACACATTTGAAATGTATAAAAAGTTCAAAGAGGTTTATAGAGACTTTCAAAGTTTAACATGTTGAAAGAGCAAGTAGGTTAGTTTTCATCCAGGATGGGAACTTACACATGGACATCTTTTTAAATGCATATTTAATGAATAAATCAAAGTGCATTTTACCCTGATGTCCACATATAGCAGAAATTAATCCTCTACTTTTCTTTTATTTTGCCATAACTTTAAGAAATCTGAGGACTTAATGACAGTTTTGACATAATTTACTTAGTTAATTTATAGACAAAGACAGAAGGAAATTCCAAATTATTAAACAGTCCCATATTACTCATTAATACTTTAAAATAGCATACTGTACAACTGGAATACTGTCATACAGTAAAATATGTTTCTTCCTGTGGTGATTTGAAAAGGAAATAAGTTTTTTGGAATTCAGTGGTCAAACCAATGAGTGCTCAGGTTTGAATATTGGCACCTGGTGTGGCCACTGAGGACAAGGATCCGCCTCTGAGAACACAGGGGGTTAAAAGCAGAGGGCTCCCAGGAGAACTCTCTCTTGGTTCCGGTCCCTGAGGAGGGCGGATCTCCCCTGCCCAGCTGGGCGGGGAGGGGAAGCCATGCGGGCTGGGCGAGGTAGGCTGGAGCCTTGGGAAGAGAGGGGGAGAGGAAGATCCTGCAGGATGGAAGGGTGGAGAGAGTGCAAGAACCTTGAGAGGTATCAGCAGCCTCCTTCCCCCCCAGGAGAGAGAGAGAGAGAGAAAGAGAGAGAGAGAGAGAGAGACTGTGTCTGTGCCACTTTTAAATTTGATATCGGCAGCCGGGCAGCACGGCCGAAGGAGTGAAGAGGAGGAGGCGGGAGAAGTGCCGGCAACTTGCTGTGGGAGTTTGGGCAGGCACAGTCCAAGGTTTTAACCCTTTTTGTAAATGATGGAAACTATAAATGCTAATCCTCCTGAATCTGAAGAAGGAAGATAGAGAGAACTAAGCAGAGATGATGAAAGTTCGTGCAAGAGGAAGATTGTCAGAGAATACTGAAAAGAATCCTAGGTGGGTGGAGATGATGGAGTGGCCTTTGGCTGGACTTTTCTTGTAAAGCCATGGACGGACTCATTTCTTTTTTGTGACGCAGAAACTGCATCTGGGGAGAGGCATTGGCTTGGAGCCAAGAGTGGACAGTAGAGAGTAGTGTGAACAGAGATGAGAGGAAGAGCTCTGTTCTCAAGGCCCTCTCGGCCCCAGGGAGTGAAATTTGGGGGGGACTGGTGTCCCAGAATTTGAGAAGCTGTCGTTTTTTGGAACTGACCAAAGCATCCTTAAAAAGAGAAACCCTAGAAACAGTTCTGGTCCATGCACAGTGGTGAGAGCACTGAACATGGAAGAAGAAGTCACGAGATGGTGCAAGAAGGACTCCTATCTCTCCTTGATGAACTGAATACTGATTATCAAAAAGGTGGTAATGGACTGAAGATTAATTATCTGAAAGGTGGTAACTTGATTGATAATTTTTAGTTTGTTTTATTGTATTGAGAACTAGGGTGGGGGGAGGAGGAAGAGTGTTTTTTAAAGTTTTCATCTTCTTCTGTATGTGTCTTCTTTACATATTATAAGTAATAAAGTTCTTCTTTCCTTTTGCTTTCTAAATTAGAAACTGTTTTGCTCTGTCTTTGGTCACATCTCACAGCAAGCACCAGGGACGGTATATTTCCACAGGGGCACTGGCCTTGTGCCAGCATCAAACCATGACACTTCCCCATAACTCAGAATCTGCAACTGAAGTAAAAGAGTTCCTACCATAGGTTTTCTCAGGTTTTGTACTTAATCAAGTATACAGATTTTTTTTTTTTCTCTTGAAATCTCTTGACAAAATGGCCATGTTTGACATACCTGAACATTTCTATACCTGTTTATCAAATGGTGTCTTTTATGTGCATAAGCAACATATAAGTCACTGAAGGACTGAGGAAAAATCAATATTCAAATTAATAGTTAAATATTATATTAGGAAATGCATATAGAAAAGTAGTTGATAAAGGTTTCAGATGTCTATAAGATATTGAAACTCATGATGGCTCAAGGTATTTTTTCAGAGTTGGGTGATCTAATTTCATTTGCTTCTCCAGCATTACGGTGTTGATCATTTCAGTTTAGTTTATTTCTAATCTTAACAGCTACTTCTTTTTTAACCCCTGAAAACTCTGTCAGTATTTGATATATTTTTATGAGTATTCGAGCTTTCTATTTTAAACCCCGTACATTTCTAGTCCCTTCAGGCAAACTTGAAAAGTAAACATTAGTGCACCTAGCAGTTTAAAACAAAATATGTAAATAAAAGAAACCTCTCACATACACAATTTTTTATTTGTTCTACTTTTAGTTTTGCAATATTAGGGGTTTATAAAGATGTGGATGTTTCTCTTTCTCCACTGGTAAAAATATAATGATAAGCTTACTTCTGGGAATTGAAGTTGGAGAGTTTCACACATCTTCCACAGGATCTCATTTTGTTCTGCCTTGAGAAAGGTTTCTTCAAAACCAATACAAAAAATTATAGAATCTTCATTCTATTTTTCTCACTCTTCTTTTGTATCAATCAAATATAGCTATGCTTTTTCAAAGGAAAGGTAAAAGAACTTGTGAGAGTATAAATGAAAGTTTTTTTATTTATGTATGTAAAAGTCCAGTCCTCAGAAATGTATAAAATGTTACCCCTTTCAATTACTCCATTCAATATATTAAAAGAAATACTAAGAAAAAAAGATTTTCAACTAGAAATATTTCAAACATGTAACAACTGACTAGGGCTTTGGAAAAATATTCAGTTGAATATCACTCTGAAATGGACAATTACTGTCCTACAACAAAACCTCTTTGTTGACATCACCTCATCTAATGTAAAAAGACACGAGACCACCCATGTACTGAATCATAAAACAAAGTTTTGATTTTATTCAATGTTTGAACTAAGGCACCTTTAAATGAGTTTTGTTGGGATTCTTTGCTGGATTGTTTGGGGGTTTTGGATTATTTATTTGTTTGTTTGTTTGTTTGAAGAGTTTATGGTGATAACCTAAACTCTTAAACTATACACAGTACCAAAGGAGAATCCCTATCTGATATTCTTCACAGTGGTACAGGTTGTAGTATATAAACAAGGCTACTTATTGAAACAAAGAATTAAATCTACTTTTCACTTCAATACCTGAAAGTTGTGCTGTAAGCCCTGTGCTTACAATAGGCAACAGAAGACCTTTTTGACAATAGAAGATGAGGATATTCCATCTTTAGCTATGTTCCATACTTTCATCCTGAGATTCAAGATGTCTATGTGAAAAATGTTTTTTCCTTATTCTTTTCTTCAATGCCTGTTAAGCTAGAGGTTTATGAGACATAAACACATAAAACTTGGCAAGGAAACTGTGAACTGATAGTTTTTTGAATGGGAGGCTATATTCTGCCTTGGAAGTACAGTAATTTTTGGCAGTTATTAATTTTCCTTTCTACTGCAGAAATTAAATGATAAAATTAAAGTTGTAACATAGGAGGAAGTACATAGGAAACCTTATCAAATATGTACACTAAATACTAGAGCCATGATATCTATGCCTTTTAGCTAATCTTTCCCTAAGAAGTAATATTCTCCAAAGCTACTGTTGCTCGGTAGAAAAGACAGTGTTAAATATAGAAATACACAGCTTTGTTTGCATGTTGACAATGGTTCTTAAACCCAAATCTACTCAGCCATGCACATTCCCCTTCTCTTATTTATTTACTTATTATTTATTTATTTGTTTGTTTGTTTATTTATAGTGAGATACAGAGTATGGTCTTATTGGTTTCAGTAAAAGTGATTATTACAAGCACAATTAAATACTTGATCTCAGATATCTAAAGAGTTTTTTCTTCCATTTGAGAAGGGTTTCCTTACTTTTGTTTACACTGTTCACAAAGCAGAACAACAAAAATTTGGTTTTTGAAGAGAATTGTTCAAGGATTTACACAATTAATCCCAGTATAAGTGAAAATAAATCAACACTATCCCGTTACAATTTTAATATTGGCTAACTTTTTTTTCTGATTTGTTTGGGTTTTTTTTTTTAGTATTAGGGTTGTCTAATATTATCTAATCTATTATCTAATCTATCTAACCATTATCTAATCTAAAGTTTCAGAGTTACAAAATTATATGTGAAACTTGTCATCTTTCATATAACATACACCAGAAAAAAAGGCAGATTAGACACAGAATTAAATTCTGTACCTACATATTGATAACTACCAAATTTAATATTAATTCAATCAAGTTATAAATAATGTTATTTTTTTTAATCTTTTTTGAGCTTATTTATTGGGAAAAAATTTCATTTTTTCTATTACTGTCTTTGCAAAATCCTTTTTCTTTTGTAGTAGGACATAAATTGATGATCTTACTGTCTGTATGTGGTGATTATACCACATGGTTGTTTCAAAAACACAGTTAATAAAATCACCAAGTAAAGTAATTCAACAGTAGGGTATTGCATTCAGTTATTTGTTTCCTACTGTCATATCGATACTTTATAGATCATTGTTAAATTATGTCTTTCACAGATTTTATGGGGGACAAATGTCTCTTCTGAAGCAAATACAGAGAAAGTTGGGAAATATGCTTATATCACTTATGAGTTCCCTATACATAAGGAGATTTGATTATTTCTTTTTTTCTAGATTCAAATACAAGTACTCTTCTCATTAGTTAAAGTTAAAATGTGATGTGAAAGTCGTTATGTCTAGTTGTGAGAACTTCCTTGGGGATCTGAAATAAAGTCAGACATCTTAGACTGAATTTTCCCAAAGTCTTGCTTATTTTTTGTTTGTGTGACAGAAAAAGACAGCAGGAACTCTATCTTTTTCATCTATATTTTAATCACTGAAAGCAAATTTAGTAAATAATATTGTGCTATTCTTAGAATTAGCTTGTCTTGAGTTCTCATTAATGTTTCCTTTTCCTCTCATTTCTCTTTTTGTTATTTATTCATTTCTTTTAAATTTGCTTGAGGTCCTAGGATTCCCTGTAGTGCATTTGCCATCACTTTGGAATGTGTTCATTAGTGTGCATATTTTATTGCAAGAATTCATTTTAACTTTTTATTCTTTCATGGGACATAAGGAGTATTTATTTTTATATAACTTGGTTGTATATATAGGCCAAGACTTTCTTTTTCTTTATTCAAATTTGGTTTTCTTTTTTGGCAATTTGATTTGACTTGTGGCTAAAGCATGTTTTCACACTTAGTTGTCAGCTGTGCTTAGGTTATTCCTTCTTCTGCATTAGCCTGACCTTGGATGTTATTCCACTTACTTTTAGCCTCACACATGAAAACTATAATATTATTTATTTTTTAAAGCATTGTGTGCTGACAGAGTGGAGATTTTGCCATTAAGGCAGGAAAAAGAAAAGAAAATTTATATTATTTCCCCAAGCCCCCAAAAAAGTAAGCTTACATTTTGCAGAATTAAGATGGTATGGCTCTAGCACATGACCTTCTATGACATGTTTCAAGTAGAACTAACATTTCAACAGGACTTTTAAGCTTTTCGACTTTGCATTTCAAGTAGAGCTATAATGTATATCTGTCCATTAGTCCAACAATTCTAATCCCACTGCTGAGTAACAGATGAAAACAGTACAATATGAAACATTTAATGAAAAACATATTACTTCAAATTTCAGGAAGGGGTCATTCTGGTTTTCTTGAAGGAATGAAGATACGTGATTTTCTTTCAATATGTTCTCACCTTGCCCTTTAAATGACATCAGATATGAAAAGTAAGATTCTTCTGCAGAAGAATATAGTTATAGCCCATAAATGGATCTTACCTTCCACTTGTAACAGGTTTTAAATTAGGAAGACTGCAATACAAGCAGATTTTCTGCTTTTTTTTTCAATGAATAGTAATAACCCAGTGGACCTAATTCTGTCCCTATGTATACAGCTGCAACTTATTGAATGTAAAAGCATATAAATCAAAAGGACAAGCTATATTCAACCTCCATTTGGAACACAACCAAATACAGAGATGAAAAATAACTTGTTCAAAACTCTGTATCTCCTGTACTTGATATCTAAAATAGACAGACTAAAATAATTTAGTCTACTATTTCCCAAACTAAGAAAGCAACACAAGTAATAATCTGTCATGCCCATAATAGCGAACTAGGATGTCCAAGAAGTATAGGCTAGACCCAAAAGTGATAACTGAAATTAGACACTACTCTTACATATTCTAATTTTGAATTTATTCAAGATGTTTTATTATGAAGGATGAAGAAAGAAAAGTTAAAATTTTATGTATTCCAATAGTGAAAAGAATAAATATGCACAAAGTAGGAAAGTAATCTTACATTTCTTATTTGGAGTTCTTCAAATCATTCCAAAGATGGAGTAAGGTAAAACAATTTAAACAGAGGTTACTCTTTTCTTTTTCAGATTCCAGATGAAAGGTATTAGGATGCCCACAGACTTCAGAGTCTGTTAAACAACAACTCAGAACAAAACAAAACCCGAACAACTCCAACTAATTTATCAGAAAAATATATAATAAGACCTCCTGAAATCCTCCACTTGATAGATTTATCTTTCCAAGTCTGTGCTTCTCCACTGACTTACCAGAGGTTGGTTCAGACTGCTCTTCGCTGCAACGCTAAGGTCTGAACCAGTGGTGGGGGGTGTTCCCTTCTCTCTTGCAGCAGTACCACGGCTCCCAGGGTAAGGAGGGAGCAGAAAGCTGTGACACTGAATGCTTTTCTACAGATTCTGGGGGTGTGTTATATGCAAGATGCCACCCAGGGAAAATTTGCTGCTTTGCAGACCTGAGAGCATGACTGGGAAAATCCAGACAGGATGACAAAGTGACACCCATCTTGCTGACTCCATATAGTTTGTTATTAAACACAATTTTTTAATCTGTTTATTATATATGACAGTAAATTTTTAATCTTCAGACTCATTCTTTTTTTATTATGAATTTCTTTTATCTATGCAATTTATCAACAAGACTTGTAATAAATATTTTCTTAGTTGTGTTGCATGCTTGAATTAAAAAACTTTGAAATACGACCAATCACTGAAATTAAATAAATATAGTCATCTTGCAACATGATGCAAAATGTAGTTCAGTTGTTGAGGCTGGTGGGAGTGTTGTTGTATTTTTCAGTAAAAAACCCTTTGGCATTGTTTAAAAATATGTCAGTAGCCAAAGATTAGGAATGAGGCATGTTGTTTGATAAAATAATAGGAAAACCCTCCTGTGTTTTCCTGTGTCATATTCCTGAATATGAGGAAGAACTTTATCCTGCAGGTCACCACACATTGGAAGAGATTGCCCTGGGAGGTTGTGGATCTCTTTTACTTTCTCTCTCTCTCACTGGAGGTATTCAAGAACTGTCTGGACAAAATCCTGTGGAACATACTTTAGGATAGGCTGGACCTGATGACCCACTCTGGTCTCTTCCAATTTTAACCATTCTGATTTGCTTCTATAGAAAGGCACATTTTGATCCAAATTCTTTGAAAAAATTTCAGTAAGATTTTTTCATTCTTAGTACAATTTTTTTTCAGATTTATGTCAAAGTAAATTAATATTTTGTATTGCTTTTTGTAAAAAAAACTTCTCTGTTTTCATTTGTGTCCTCTCAGATCCAGAGTCTTTCAGGGAAAAGAAGAATGGATATGTGAATGTCTCATTCAAAGATGTACCAATGTAACATCCAGATTAGTCTGTGCAATCGTCTCTGCCTTTACTTCATATTTTGTTTTGTTGTCTAAAGATTATCTGCAGGTTTTTCAGGGCAGCCATCCATTCTGATCCTTAATTTTAAGCTAATCAGTTATTTTTATCCATTATTTTTATTATCATAACATTTCTTTCTCAGATCTGTTTTCTCACTTTAACAAGAAGAAGAAAAAAATATTACCTCCAGGTTTATCCTATCAGATTTTACATGGAATTCTTAAGATTACATAAATTACTATAAACAGAAATAGCATTATTCATAGTTCATAATTCTGTCTGTTCAAAGAACAGTCAACTTTGGATCTAATTATGTGCCATTGATTAACATTATCTGATTAGATATAGCAATTTTTTTAAAAAAATCAGTATCAGATAGAACACAGCTCTTTTTTCCTGTATTGTAAAGACAGAGGTAAAAATTCTATTTAAATTTTTGAAGAAATTGTTTGATTAGGTTTTCTTTTGTTGTTCTTTTTTTTTTTTCCTAATGGAAATATAACTTTGCATGAGTATCAATATTCCCCAACAAAATATTTTTTATGTTTAAGATGCTTTTTAATGGAATGAAGAGAGAATATTGAAACAGGAAATTACTGTTTATGACTGAATAAGATATATTTTGGATGAACATGAAATACAATATGTTTAGAGACAGGGCAAAAAAAATACCTAAGCACAAATAGAGCTGTAAATTTTCACTTTTGATGGATGAAAAGCTTAAGTAATCTTTATTCAGTTCTAAACTGGAAGTCATTGAAGTCCGTCTGCTGTGCCTGTTTTTAATTTGGCCAGAAAAATAGGTATCAGGTAACAAGCAAAAGTAACATCTCACAGGTTCTCCTGGGCTGCCTGTGTTAAGGCTGATAATCCATGACTGTTGAAATGTTTTCACCTGAACAGATTGCTGCTTTAATTTCTTTATTACTTTATTAAAAAACAAGTTGTCTGTGTTCTGAGCCAAGCATAATCTGTTTGTTTAAAGTAGGACTAAGCCAACATTTCCAAGGATGTTAAACTTAATTAGTGCCATTATAGTAACTGACATAGATAACATCTCTTCTTTATCTAATTGACTCTGAGTTATTCAGAAAACAGTGAAAATAATAACATTTCTTGATTACTTTGGTCCCTGTTCTTTGTATCAACTATGTAGCAGGAAGAAATTATATCACTTTGCAATCTGGAATGTTCAGGAATAGTGTATTGATTTTTTTGAGGAAAATATAATATTTATTTGACTGTTTTAAGATTATGTCATGTTACTGAAATAGACTTTGCTCTATATAAAGTACAGTATTGCCACGATACACAATTCTAGGATTTTCAAATGGAATGTGATTTAATATTTTATCTATGTAAGCATGATATATGCACAGAAAACAAACCTCTTTATGTTTGTATGAATACTCCTGCTATTTTAGAGCACTCTGTTACTTATTCTGTTTGTCTTAGGACCACACATAATCATAGCACCAAATTTAATTAAAGATTCAATTCTGTAATTTTTAATAATTTTAGAACTCCACATCTTGGCAGAAAAACTTGCTTGGCATAACCCCTTTAGGATATTATTTCCATGAACATTTTATTAGAATTTTTCCTTTGGTGCTTAAATTTAAATTACAGATTAGATTGCTTACTTACACACACATAAAAATATGAATCAACCAGAGATGGGTAAAAAACTTTGCCACCTTCAAATTAATGAGAAATTGCTTTATAAGTAAAAGGGAAATTTTTTATATTTAAAAATAAATAAATATTTTGACTACAAACCACTACATCTATTTCTACTAGAATTCCTAGTGTTTTTTTTACCTAAATCATTCAGAAGAGAAAGCTATTAATGAGTACTGAAATTTGCTGGTATAGTGTGTTTCAGGAGAACCAAAACAAAGAAAATTTTCTGATATTGAGAGACAGGTGAATTTATTTAAAAAAAAAAAAAAAACAAAAAAAAACCCCAAAAAACCAACCAAACAAACAAAAAAACCCAGCTTTTTTTTTTTTTTTTTTTGCACAGGAGGGCCTTGGGACAGCCCTCAAAATTGCTATTCACTATTTTTCAACAAAGTAATTACACATATGCACAAAGAGAGTTCCGAACAATTATTGCTTAGAAAAATATTAGCACCTCAGAATCATGGCTTTCTGAATATATAGAGTAAAATGTTGGTGAAGATCAAAAAGAGAAATGTATTACTATAAATAACTAAGAAATTAACTGTGAATAAAATAAACTATGTAAATCTATGCAAACTGCCCACTCTTCTAATTTTACAATTTTTCTGGCCTTGTGTTCTTGAAAGGAGTTAGTAGTATTGATCTGTAGAAAAAAAATATTCAAAGAAAAAAAAATATAAGTTATTTGAAATATGAAATAACTGCAATGTAAAAATAAACTAAGCAGTAAAGAATTTTTTAAAAATTAAGTAAAGGTTAAGCTACACATCTAAAAAAAATCTTGATTTGTATGGAGAGAATGAATAGAGAAATGATTACACTTTGACAAAAATATGTTGGGCACCCTGTGGAATAATCAAACAAAAAACATTTATTCACACAGTACATAATTAAAGAAGGAAATTCAGGGCCAGAATTCTCTTAAAGCCTGAAATTTTGATTAGGTCACTGATTAGACCAATTCATAGAAAATAGGTATATCAGAGGCAATTCATCATGCCAGGATGCATGCAATCTCCTGTTGAAGAAGATTGTGAGACTGTGGAGTGTGTGCCAGTGAGTGCCAACTATAACCCTATATTTAAATTGGTTTTTATGTTCTTTTCCTAGCCACCTGGTATTGCATAAATTCTTATTGTTTTCCTTGGACATAAGGTAGTCCTAGACATTTCAAATAATGTAGAATGTGTCCTAAGTTGCAGGTAGTCTTGACTAGTTGGAAATGATTGTTATAACATAGTTCTACACAGCTCAATTGAACTGTTTTTCAAAGGTGGATCCTACACTGGGAACACTGGGATTTTTCCTCATTAAAACTTTGAAAGATCTATTCACAGGAAAACTTTTCTGAAATATTTTTCTCTGGGCTAAGCATGGATAATAGGAGTGCACATGACAGTATTATGTTTGACACCAAGGATCTCCTCAAAACAGAAAACATTCCAACTGCATCTGCTCTCATTATTCAGACTCGGTGGGGGAGTTACCTGCTCAGTAGCTACTTAGCTACTCATCTACATTTTAGGGTGCATAATGCAAATTGAACTCAACCATGCATGAAACTAGATCCTTCTACTTGTTTGAATGGCACAAGGGTTCAATACCTTCAGTAAATGTATTATTATACTAATTAAGAATCATAGTCATTGATATTTAACTTTGTGTATCAAATTAGTTATTTTTTTGAGCTATAGAAGTTTTTTAATTTATAGAAGAAAGGAAAGTTAAAGCATCATATAAGACTAAAGAGCTCAATATAAAAAGTAAAAAAAAAAAAAAAAAAAGAAAAAGTTTATATGGCAGTAAAAACTGATCACCTCATACAGTCTTGTAACGTGCCTTGTTACGGGATTTCACCTGTATTTCATCTAGTAACCCCAAGTAGAATAGCATTGCCAGATTTCCTAGGCAACAAAATCTAAACTGATTGGTAATTTTATTTTTTTTTCAGTAAAGATGACCTATTTTGTTTTTAATAAACCACTGTCCTACCAAAAAGAGAGGTTTTGGAAGAGTTAATTGCCTAAGTTCCTTTTTGCTGTTTTTCATCATGGGCCCTACTATGCTTTTGTAAAAACAATGATTTTGTGGAAAAAATGCTTTTGAAAAGTTACAAGAAGAGTCCAAGACACAAAACTTGTAGCACTTTTAGATGAAATACCTTTGTTTTTATTTCTGTTAACATCTACAAAGATGCAGCACTATGTTCCTCCAAATTCCTCATCAGGATTTTCCTGTGGTGACCTTTAAAAGAGATCTTGACAAAGGTGAGGTGATCGATATGCTCAGACTGCTTCCTGACATGCTGATAAATATTATCCCACTGTCCCACTTCAGTACATTCTATTGTCTTTGTTATCCTCTCATAAACTCATTGCTAGAGCTCTTTTACATTATTATGTAACTGTCTGTGACAAAGTAGTGTCTGTTCAGATGGCCTTGTTTCCACAGCTATAAAGAAAAACCTAAATTTAGTCACCTTCAAAGTTTTAGGAAAATAATCTAAACATGTGGGAGTGCAATTTTTTAAATAGAACCTGGCCAGCTAAAGGTAATCTGTCATGGAAATAATTATCATTATTTATTATTATTTATTGATCAGAAGAAGAGAATCTCTTTGTTACAAAAAAGTCTCAAACACAAAAAGGAAATAACTGGGTTTGAACACTGCATCATTTACACAAAATAATTAAAAGCACTTCTGATTAGTGTCTCAATCAACCTCAATATTCAAGCTTGAGATCTGATAAAAAAGTTCTCTGCTGGTTTTATATTGTCAAAATTATTATGTTGATAATTTTAGATATTTTAAATTTTTTTCCACTTTTCAAAGATACTGACAATAAAACTACAGACTAATGCCAAATGATTTTATATTGTTTTGCTTATAGTATCAAAGAAATTAATTACTTTCACTCATTTTATGTATGGTGTGTGGAATGTTTTACCTTGGTTGGCTGCCAGGTGCCCACCAAGCCACTCTCCACCTTCTGAGAGACGGCACTGTTAACAGTTAAAGGCTCAAAAGGATTGTGGAGGTGCCAGGGGGCTTTGCTATGGCCAGGTCTGCATCCCTGGGACGTAAGAGGTAAGTTTTTGGCTGTGTGGGGACAATTCCACAAGACAGAAGCGGCCATCTTTGATACTGACAAGAGGCAAATCTTGCAAGGTGGTGTTGCAACTTATGTTTATCCTAATTTCTTGCTCTGGCGCTGCCCCGGGCCATCCCCCGCGGCTGCTGCGGCCCCGGCGGCTCCGGGGGCTCCAGGCGCGGGCAGGGGCGCGGGCAGCGCTGCCGGCCCCGTGCCCGGCCCCGCCGGCCGCCCCCGCGCTGCCGGTGCTGCCCCATCCCCTCCAGCTCCTGGCAGGAGAGTGCTGTGCTGTGCTGTGCTGTGTGCGGGCGGCTGTGCCCTGCTGCCTGGCGGAGCCTGCACCCCGTGTGTATTCCCAAATTGATTTATTCCCGAAGTTGTTCCTCTCCGTTTCCCTCTATGGCTTTTCCCGCCAATGTTCCAGTCCCTTCCCTGTCAATCCCGGTTACCCAACCCCTCGTTCCACCTCTGTTCCAGCTCCTTCTATGTCAATCCTCCCCAGAACCAATCCCATGACCCCCTTCCCTCCTCCCCTTACCCTGATTCATCCCAAGACCCGTGACCCAACCCTTCAACTCCATCCCGACTTAACCCCATTGGATAAGTGTTGTACCCGCCCCTTGTTTTGTACCCGTATAAAATCCTGTGCACAGAGCCGACGGGGACTCTCTTTGTGCCTGTTGCTTTCGACCCTAATAAATCATCCTGGTTGGAACTTCAGCCTTGGAGAGCCTCTCTCTTTCTCCTTCACTTGAACCCTGGTTGCAGTGAGACTGTCCGTGCTTAGGAACCTTTGCTCCTAAGGTTCAGCTGAGTGCACAAACCCCACGCCTCAGCTGTTCCCACACCTGGCGCGGTGCCGGTGTGCCGTGAGCTAGCCTGGGTTCCGGTCAACCGCATCAAGGTGGGATTGCACGTTTTATCATGGTGATTGTCCTCCCTACATAAGTGTTTAGATGAAAAATTCTTCCTCCCTCCTCCCAGGGAAGGTTTGATGGCACATAACTAACTTAATTGCTGACCTTTTAACGTATGGTGGGGGGAGCCAGGATGCTAGAGAATAGAGTTGGGGCTACAAAGCTATTATTTATTGAAAAGGCATCGATCTATTAAAAGCATTGATTTGAAGGCACAGTCCGTTTTGCTGAAGGGTTCTCAGGATGAAGCTCCAGAGGGTCGTTGGAATTTTCTGGGGCTTCCTGATGCAACGAACCTCAGGCAGCTTCTTTTTTCTTCTTTCTTCTTTTCTTGTTTAGTTTTGTGAAAGAGAAGCAAAGCAGCAGCATGGTACTTAGATAGATAGGGATTGCTGCATTGTTCCATGCCTCTATGGCCAGGTTTTAACTTTAAATTGGCCAATTAGCTAAATACACAAATCTAAAATAATTTTTCTGTACTTATTAAAATTTTTAAAAAACATTACATGATTTAGTGTAATTTTACATAAATTGTTTTTTCTATGTACATGTATGTTTTATTTTGGTTTTGTTACTAATTTTATCTATGTTTTACTTTGTTTTTTGACCTTAATATTGTCTGTTTTAGTGGATTATTTTATCTAAAACATGTAAAACAATATTGTACTGTATTTTGTATTGTGTTTTAGTTATTCTATGAAATTCTAAACTTTATCTGGATTTCTAGGGCACTAGCCCTCTACAGCTACCCAGGCAGCTGACATGCTGTTTCTTCTTAAAGGTATTTAGAAAGTATAAAGGCCTATTTTTACTTACTGATTAATGTGATTTAATATATTCTTTTTTCCTTCTGAGATTCAGAAGCTTGATTTCCAACACTGACCTGAGAAGCATCTCTGATGTCTCAGAAGGTGTCGAAAACCATTAAAGTCCCCCATTAAAGTCATAAAATGCCCTCAGGCTCTTTCCTGAGTCCTTCCACCCGAGGATTGTACATGAATCAAGTGTTGCAACAGATCCAGAATCCATTGCAAAAGACAGTGCAAAACTCCCCTGCCCTTAGGGGAGATGCCTGGGTGTTCCTACCTATCCTGAATGTGAAACCAGAGACCTTTTCTCTTGTTAATAAATTGTATGATAAATATTGAGAATATTCGCAAGTTCCACAGGTTTTACTCTAGCTATCTTTTTTTTTTACTTTAATGATTTAGTATTGAAGTTTGAGACAATGTCTCAAAAATTACACAAAATTTGTTTAATTGGTGATCAAATTTCATTTGTTAGGAAAATTAGTGTCCTGGTTTAATACACATTTGTCTTGAAACATTTTAATCTCCAGTTAGTGTATGCATAGCTTATAATTCAGTCAAAGATTTCAACTATTTTAGTAAGAAGGGAAATTTCTATTCTTTTATTGCAAATTCAGGGTATCTTGCTGATATGTGCACATGTATTTATGTAATGATACATTCTTCATGTGTCATAACATCTGAAAGCATCTGAGGCACTAATACTTTTTACAGTAATAAATGTAATCCAAGTCATGCATTGTTTCTCTTGTAGTGCTAGGTCATTCTGCTAGGTGAAACTTAACAATGCAAATTCATTTTTTTCAGCTTATTTATATTCATTTTTATTCTTGTAATATAGCAAGCTTTCATCTGTTTCTCAAATGGGAGAACTGTGTTCTCTTGAATTAGTTAGAAAATACACAAAAAGAAATGCATTAAATTAACTCAAACACTACAAGTTTAATAATGAAAAACATTAATACTTGGTATGGCATCATTTACATGACATTTGTAGCTAAGGGTCTTCCAAGGCTATATGACAACTATGTAGAAAAATGGTAATACAAGTTGTATTTTACAATTAATCATATTTTTGAAAACCTGAAAGACATTTCATTAAATATTTTTATCCTGTAATACATACAAGGATTGGTTATCTACAGTTTTAGCAGTTCTATGCAAATATGTGTAGCTTTACATGTATACACGTGCATTTCTGTCTTGATATTAAAAGAAATAGAACAGGTTATTTTTCATATTGTTTAAACATTCATAATTAACATTACACTGTGTTTAGATATACCGCTCCATCACTGCCAGAGCTCTAAGTTGCCTTATGGTGCCATAGGGAATAAATTTATTTACCTAATTATTCTTTTGTTTGAAGGAAGCAAGGAAAGAAGGAACACGTGTTTACCCTCTTTACCTTTTTTTTTGTCTATGTACTGGAAGGACACAAAAATACAGCCAAGCTGTGTTGTCATAGAGCTCTCAAATGGGACTCCATGTTTTTTCAGCTTTCCTTTTTCTGTTCTGTACCTGATTGTAGTCCTTCTTCAGTGTACTGAATTTGAATGGCACCCCTGCAGTACACAGGTGTATGGTGTAATGGAGGACTGCACAAATCTAGAGCTAAATTAGGTATGAGAATCTCAGATGTGAGAACAGAGTATGTATGGGAAAGCTGAGGAGCATGTTCTAAGATGTGGAAGAAGTTGAATAGCCCTTGACCACTGCTGCTCCATGTCTGCTGCAGAGACCAGACACGAGTCTGATCCAAAAGTATTAGTAAAATAAATTCTAAGACCATTATGGGGCACCAGTAATTTGATATTATACTAAGATCTATTGGAAATACCATAATTTTATGATGCATTATTTTCTCTAAGTGCTAAATTTTCCAAAATTGCTAGGAGATTTTTTAAAGTAACGTCTTAGAGATAAGAATGACTATTGAAGCTGATCAACCCTTGGAATGTTTCCAAAAAGCAATTTTGGAAATTATTTATCAGGATTATGTTTTTGGAATGCAAGTTCAGTGTCGTTAATGAAGTTTGTTCCTTCCTACTTTCTCAGGGAAGTATTAATTCTTATATATGTGACCCCAGAGGCACTACCACCAACACTGATGGGCTTGACCTTGGAAAGTGGTGAATCAGTCCTGGAGCCAGCTGGCATTGGCTCTACTGTACGTGGGGAAAGCTTCCAACAGCTTCCACAGAAGCCTTGTAGCTAACCCTTGTAGCCTCCTCCTTCTACCAAACACTTACTACCCAAACAATCCATTGTGTATTCTATTTGCAATTACAAATAAATGCAGTGGAAAATAGCTTTCTGGGGCATATCAATTTAAATTTTGAAATAACATTGGAAACAACGCAAAGCTAGAAATTTGAAACTGAGAATTATAAAATTAGTATGAATAAAAGGCAAAATTTGCATTTAACTGCCTCTTTAGCTCTGCAATTTAGTTATTTCTTTTGCTGTATTTAATTTGAAGTTAAACAGGAAATATGTGAGCAGTATTTCTTATCATCTTACTCAGCAACTGAGGGAAAAATTACTTTGCATTAAATCAGACTTTCCTTACTTCCATGTTTTTGTTGCAAGAGAAGGCTAAGCTATCTCAACAACGACCCGGTCCTTTTGATAAGCTTCTTTTGTAAAAGATGACCACTGCTTCAAAACACAAAGCAGGAAAAGAAAGTAGAAAATTAAAATGACAAGAGAATTAGCTTTTAATTGAAAGTAGAGCAAATTTGTGGAATAAAGCACCAAGTATATGTGAAGAAAATTAAATTTAAATTCAAATAGATAATACATAATCATATATATAAATACAAAATATATAATACATACTGTTGTGGTGTGCTTGATTCCTTGTTCCTTATATTATTTTGTTATTGAGGGTTTATTGTTATTTGGTATGTTCTATGTACCCTTGGTTTGGCCCTGTATTGTATCCAACCCCGAGTTGCCATATTCCCTGCCCTTTATTCGCCCCTTTCCCTGTCTGTCATTGTATCCCTGCCCCTTGTTCCAGTACCTTCCTTGTCAATCCCTCCTTGGGCCAATCCCTGATGGTTCCTCCTCATTGGAAATCCCCTAATGCTCAGTGCCCCATTGCCCCCCGTGCCCCGTGTCCCTCCCGTGTGCTCCCTCCTTGGTTGAATGCACTGTCAATCCTGCCTTGTGCTCTTCCCTCATTGGTTGCTGTCTTAGTTTGGAAGACAGGTATCTGCTACGGACAAACAGGATCCCCTCCAGGAATGGAAAATGCAAACCTCCTCTCTCTGAATTGTTATAATTTCGGAATTAAGGGGCTCTCAGGCAAAGATGTGAGGATACGGATAACAGTTCTTTACTTGTGTTTAGCAAGGCAAAACAGAACAATAACTATGAGATGAACAACAGACAGAACCAGGGAAACAGTCACAGTTTTCTCTGCTGCTGGCACCCTTCCCCTGTGGTGCCGTTACCGTAACAAGCTGCCCAAGTGAGAAGGAGTCCCAGGATGCTGGAGAAGTTCCAGAAGTTCTGATGGTGGTTGCTGGACCTGCAGCAAATGTCCCGGCAGGCAGGGGGTGTGGGCTGAGGCTTGGAGAATGCCCAGAGCAGGAGCAAAGGAACAGAGGGGGGGGGCAGAAACTGCAGCAGTGGTGCAGCTCCCGGCGGGGCAGAGAGGAGCGAGGGTCAGAATTACTGGGGCACACACAAAGAGATGGTGGCAGGAAACCCCAAACTCTGCTCCAGTGGTGCCAGTGAAAATCTCCCCAAAGTCAGAAAGCCATAGCCTCCCTGTTTCTTCCTGAGCCAAGAGCTCCCCAGAGAAAAGTGAAGTCCAGGTGCTCACATTTTCCCTGACTTCAGCCACTTCTTTTGTCTGTCTTAAATACTGATAAGTGGCCAGTAATTAGTTCCCTAGCAACTTCCGGGAAAAAATTCTACAAGAAAACCTGAACCCCAACAGTTTCTGCCCCTGAGACCTCCCCTCTGTAAAAGCCCTGCACACCCCTGTCCAGGGGTCTTTGGTCCCTGACACTCATAGGGCAATAAACATTTTTGGAACCAAACTGAAGGCCCCTCCCTGATTCATGCTCCAGTCCTAGACACCTTTTCCACCTGGTGCTGTAGAGAGCAGCCTTGCTGCTGGGGCCTTTTAGCAGCCCTTGCTAAAACACTAACCCAACCCAGCATGGGCAGGGAGTGGCCACACAGCACAGACCAGGATGGGCTAGCTGGGAAATTTACTCCAGCACTGCGTCAATATACTGTGAAGACCTTATAAGCAAGAATTTTTGGAGTTCAATTAACGGCAAGAACAGAGCTATAGGCAGACCTTTTAGACTGTCCTAGATTTGTGTTGTGATGATAAGAATTAGCTTACTTTTCAATTCCTATACTTGAAGTAGACAAAGGAATCAGAATACTTAACTTTGAAAACTCTATTTAAAATGCTATATTTATGCTTATATCAACAAACCTTTGTCATTCTATTGACATTTCTTTTGCCAATGACTTTTTTTTTTTTTTTTTTTTTTTTTTTTTAAAGAAACTCCGTGTTAACTTGTTTATCTTTCCTGAATATTTTAATCTTAAACTAGGGACCAGTACAAGGGTTACAATATGCTTTTGCTACCAACATATAACTAATTCATTAACTCATCTGCTAGAAAAATCTAGAGTCAGTAGAAGTCCATCTATGCTTTGTTCAGATGCAATGGCTCTTTCAAGAGTGTGGCCTCAGCCAATGCTAATCTGTTTCTAGAATTTCTCTTTAGTACAGATGAAATAGCTTGGAAATCACTGAAAAATTTCCATGGTGTGGCAGGATGCATTCAGTTAGATGATACCTAATGTCATATTCTCATTCAACACTTTCCTATTGGAATCAGTATATTTTTGCAGATGATACAAGGATAGTGTCTCCAAAACCGTTGTACATTGGACATTTAATTGTAAAGCTGAAACAGGAAAAATAGTCTCCACATTTTAAAAACAGGATTTTAAAAGCAGGATTAGAATAGGATTCCAGGAATGTGTTTGTCTAAAAAAGTACTGAAGTTAGCTAGAGACTACATAATTTTTTTCTTCAGGAAAGCAGACAACTCAACTAGTTTTAATTTTTTTTCTTTCTCTGTTAATACCACTAAAGCCATTTGCAAGGCTTCAGTGTTTTATGGACTTTACATAGAGATAAATCATAACATTAGAGTGTTGTGCTAAAGAAAAAAACACAGGAGATTTTAAGAAATAAATAATGAACCACTCAGTCTTACTTCCCGAAACTTAATGTTAATATGGTTGACATTTATTTACTATGTCAACTCTCAGGATTCAGTGCATTTTATATAAATAATAGATAATAATGAATACAAATTATTATGACATTTTAATGTGTGGAAAATTAATATTTTAGAAGTAGGAATGTACTATGTAGCAATGGTGAGAAGCTATTTTCAAATATGAAATTAAATTTAGAGAAAAATTAAGCTTTCACCCCCTGCAATACATACATCATAATGAGACTCTTCAATACTTTTTCTTCTAAATAGTAGGTTAACAAGAACTAGAAAGGCTTTCATAGTGTGTAGGATTTTTTTCTTTCTGAGTAAGATTCATCCCTACTCCCTAGCCACTAGTCAACATTTGTTTCAGTTTCTTCTTTCTACTGGAATATCTATAAAACTGTTAAGCATGAATTTTACTCTAGAGATCTTGATATCATATCGTGATGATTAAAATATTCATCTGGAATATAGAAAACCAAATTCATACCAACATTTCTCTTAAGGTCTGATAAATCTTTGACTCTGAAAGAAGGACTCATCATTAATTGACATTTCTAGGATATTTTTTCCTCATTGCAAATTCTTCTTGTATCAGAAAAAGCTACTGCATTTTCCCCCTGCACTTTATAATCTGAAACTCTTATTGCCTTAATGCTTCATGTATTCTAAATCTAACCACATTACAAGTATCTGTGGTGAAAACCTCCTTAGGGAGTTTACTAGATGTGGTCTTCCAAATTTAAGTCAGATGATCTGCCCAAAGGAATATGGAAACTTGTTCTTGTGGTTTATCTTGACAGAAGATTATCTCTCTCCACAATTCTCAAGAGAAACTTACAGCATTTAAAGGATCATGTCTAAAAAAAGGCAGGCTGTTGCAGTGCTTTTAGGGAGTTTATGATTTACACACACACTCATGAGCGTGTCTCTCCATCTACCCCCAGATTACATTGTCTCTCTGACAGCTGGACTGCACACTGTTGTGGTCTCTGTTTTCCAGGTGCCTCATTCCAAGAAGAACTCACACCCCTGGCTCCCAGGCCATGTCCCTTCTTTGCTTCATTGCCTGTCTGCTCTCTGCTAGCAGTCACAGCCTGACTTCTGCACCCACCCTCGCTCCAGCTGCTGGCACCTTGGACAGACTGGTCCCTCTCCAGGCTCCAGATATGCTCAAGTCCATAGGAGAGAGACTTGTCTCAGGAATTTATTTAGAAATTATGTTTAACTAGAAAACAGAACAGACTGCATTAACCAGGGCAGGGCACAGTCAGACAAGCATTCTGGCCAGCACACTGTTTACAGATGGCCAGACCCTTTTTTATCCCCTTGTGCCTTTATTATCCACATTTGTTCCTTCACATGGTTTCTTTATGCCATGATGAAAGAAATGCAGTAATACAGTTAGCTTGCAGAATATTTATTATGACACTTTCATGTAGAATAATCGTACATAATATCTAAAACTTACTATTTATTTCAGCTAAAAATCTAAAGGTTTTCACAAAATAAAACCAGGAAAATGAGTATAATGTATTAGTCTTGACTTGCCAGTCTTAACCTCAGTATTTTAGCAAAAGCATTAAGAATACATTTGCATGGAATACTGTTTAGAGATGATGGCTGGAGAAAGACTTGAAGATTTGGTCATTACAAGCATTGTCAGTGAAGATTTAAAGAGAAATCAGACTGTGACAGTAAATTTCTAGGGTAGGAGCTCCATTAATCTGTTCTGGTCAGCAATGTATGTAAACTAGAAGGAGGACCCAAGAAACTACTAGCCAGTCAGCTTCACCTCCACCCCTGGAAAAGTGATGGAACAGGTCAGCATGGATCCCACAAGGGAAAATCATGCTTGAGCAATCTGATATAATTACACCTTTTTCCACTAAAAATTATGCATTTCAGATGTTCCTTGGTAATTTTCTATGGAGCAATTAAACTTAAAAGACTTGATATATTTCTTGAGTAAGGGGGTTAACCTTGAATTATTTTATACATTTGTTCCTGATGAAAATTCATAGTATATTTACAATGCAAAGCTATGTTCTTGCAAAAATAAATCAAACCCATTGGCAATTCTTTAAAAAGCAGCAACAATGGATATTGTGTATTTAAATGTACAAAGATTCATAGTGGTTTGGACAAAGATAAAAAATATTATTCTTAAATATATTGAAAAGAAGGAAGGAAAATAAGTTTGGAAAATATTCAGGGATTCTAAGGAACATTTTCTCCTGACTTTCAGGGGCAAGTTTTAAAATCAAGACTGTAAAATTAGTGGCAAATGATTCTTAGAGGTTGAAGCTAACTGAACAGAGAACAAATAGCTCAGCCTAAGTACAGGGGAGTTAGGTGATCAGAAACCTTGGAGAGAGATGGACAGACTTGCAGATGAGTGGTAACTTGCATTATTGCCAAGGACTCAAGTTTCAGGCTTGTCTGCCCATAATTTTCCTTTCTAGTGTGAGATTTTGCGTTGCATGGGAGCTGTGTACTTTCTGATTCTTCTTGTGAATCTCCGGACAAATTCCAGGTTGTCATAACACCCTGTAAGATATAAGCTGCAACACTATGAATGAGATTACAAATTTCAAAATGTACAGATATAAAACCACTAGTGGACTTTGAAAACCATCTTACCTTGCTTACACTGTTTTAATATCCAATGTATATTGTGCAAATCAGACAAGAAAATAGGTTTTTTATCCTTCTGATTTTTAAAAACCAGTGCAATGACAGAGATTTATAAGCCTCTGAGAAAATTGATTCATCAAATAAAACAAGTTTTATAGAATGAATTGAACACTTCACATTTATCCATTTTTGTCATTTTTATGTGTACATGTATTGAAGCAAATTTAACATATATATATGATAATTGCAGAGTACCAGGTGCAAGTTTTTCTGAAAAGTCTTTTGCTAAGTCACCCTGAATTTTTGTCTCTCAGATAAAGGTCAAGGACAGAAGGAAACAGTAAGTATGCAGTATGAAAGCAATCAACCCTTACATTCATTTAAAAGCAGGACACCTTTAAAAAACCATTAATAGTAGCAGTTTGTCACAAAATCAATGGGTCTGATTCTCTTTTCACTAGCACAAAGATAAATTGGGAGTAAATCCAAGTTTATGAATGAAGTTTTATTTGCATAAATGTCAATGTATGATGAGCCTAGGGGACAAAATTATCAACTGGTTTTTTTCTTTTGCATAACTCCACTATCACTCTCTTATGAAAATAAGTGCGTGTATATGCTTACATATGTTTAAATTCTACATCTATATCCTAAAATAAATCCATTTCAGAAAGCATGAATTTTACTCATTTTATGTTTTTCTGAAGTTTAAATGTTTCTACAGGAATTCCTGTATCTAAATTATAAAGGTGTATGTTGTCAGGGTTTCAGTAAATTCTAGCTCCATACTTTTTAAATAGCATAATTAAAACAATGTAGCAAATTTACAATCAGTTGTAAAAAACAGTTGTTGAAGACAAACCAAAGTCTCACCAAAGAAAAGTGATTTTTGATTTTGCTTTCCAAAACGTTGTCCTTAGTCCTGGTGCTCCTTCTATGTGATATGGTTTCTTCCCATTCCAAGATCAGGCTTGTGTTAATAAAGTTGCAAGGGCCATGCTCTCAGACCATGACAAGAAATGATAGTTTACTGATACACATCTCATGGATTTCTTTAGACCAGAGATACCTTTTGACAATTGCCATGCTCAAACATCCAAAAACAATGCTCCAGAACTAAATTGTTTTTAGTAGACGCTTCCAGGTCTGCAAAGAGTACTGTATTGATAGTCCCAGGGATGTTGTCTTTATTAAAATTACTGTCTTAACAAAACTAAAATTTTGACAAAAGTATTATTGACTTTCATGACATCTGTACAGCTCACTGAGTAGGTGTTGGTTTTGACTTACTGTGAAACTTCTCATGTAAAACTCAGCCTGAAAAACAAATCTGTTCACGATAACTTTAAATTTTTTTTTAAGCATTGAGACCAACAGGCCAATAACAGTACTGAAAGACAAATTAAGAAAAAACCCAAATGAACAAACAAACAAAAAACCTCACAAAACAAAAAAAAAAACTTCCTTAAATGTTCCTGGTAGACCTGAACCAAAACTGTTCATATGTATCTTTGTGGTCAAATGAGGTGTTATAAGAAAACAAACACACAAACAAATAAACAGCTTAGTAAATTAAAAATAATAATAACAAAGTGATCCATATTTTAAAAAATATTTTTGCTTATTGTTTGATGTATTAAATACAAGATAGACCTACAGTCACTCTTTCCCAGAAGAAGCTGCCACTCAGAGATGGGGGAAGAACTTCACACAGAGTGCCACCAGGAAATGAGAACAGACATACTGTATCACCATCTGGAGTTGACAATATCTTTTCTAACTGTAGAGGGAGTTGAGAGAGATGAAAATTTTAAATAATACATCTCACTTGGAAGCCAAAAATAAGTTTTATGTTCAGCATCATTAGCTGTCGTACTACCTCATCATGTTTGGGAAAGATGCACTCGTTATACTAGAAAATATATGATGACATTCCATACAAAAGCAGTTATGACTAGGCCAGGGTGCTAAATGTACTAATATGGCACATTAAAGACAGTGTTACAAATATGGTTATATTTCATAATATAGTTCTGTAACACATTAATCTTTTATATGCTCAGGTTTTACAGAAACAACAGAAGTTTAATGTGAAACAATTGCTCCTTTTAAGTTAACTTGAAACATAACACAGCAGTGAGTACAACTTTTACCTTTTCATCTTAATCCAAAACTAAGCATTTTGAAGTATCAGGTGTTAGGGGTTTGTTTATTTTTGGTTAAGTTTTCTTTATTCATTTTCTTTTTCTTGTGGGAGTGCTACTGTGAGACATCAGAATCAGGAATTCAAGACTTTATACAATTGTAAATAATTTTTATCTTAATTAAATTTTAACTAAATTTGTGTTTGTATGGCCTGTGTGGTTGGCCTAAATATGTAGTAAAACACTAGAGAGACATTGAATACACATTTCCTTACTTCAAGAAAATGTCTGTCTTTAGGTTATACATTGCAAAAGTAGAGTTTCTTCTAGATGCTCTATTTTCTCTCCTGAACCTCAAGCAAAGTCATGCAAGCTTATAAATATTCTTTGTCCTGTTGAAGTCAGCATTAAAGTTAAGTATATCTGAGTTTCTCTGCAGGAATGATGTGTTGGGAATTATCTTGAAATACCCTTTGTACTAGTGGTCCATCGCATTGACCTGAAGTGCCACTGACCTGACTGAGACTGAGGGAGATGCAGAGTTTCAGCTGCACTGAACTCATTACAGAGCTGTAGGGTAGGAACTCCTGCTGCTTTCCAAAAGCCCATGTTGCTGTCAGTGGGGCCAGAACATTTTTCCCAAAGTACAGGCTATTAAAGTGAAAACAAAGAAGAAAGTAAAGTTTCTAAAACTTAATCTAAGGATATGCTTCAACAAGAACAATATTTTTAAACAATTCTATATTTTAAACAATCTGCATTGAAACTTACGACATTTTTATTCTAATTTTATTATTGTATATCAGCGTATTTTTTAAATGGAGAAAAATATCATATACTCAATATTGCCAGGGTTTTTGTTATTTTACTTAATTTTCAAAGCAAGTATGGTTATAGACTACTTCTTGATTTTCTTTTGTGCTACCACTGCTTTCTAAAATCTGAATTCCAAGTACCTTGCTTGCGCATAAAAGGCATTTTTAATATTAATGCAATTCAATGATAATTTATTTTAAAGGTTAAATGTTACTGCTCACTGAGTTCTTGGTAGGCTTCGTGGGGTGGAACAAAACTCTGCAGCATAAATTTTAAAAAAAGATGAACTCTTATTCTGATCTGTGCACCATTTTTCAATTTAATGTCATTACATTTAAGAAAATAGCAACACAAATTTTAAGGTGAGAGATATGATCCAACTAAAATTAGAACAATATTGTTCTTGTTCACTTGGTTTCCCTTAGTAGTAATTACAACTTTGGAGAATTTTCTTGTATAAATAATATTTTAGGTACCTTAGTAAGAATTTTCTCAATGGATATTATTTCAAACATAGTTTGTCTGACCCTGTTCATGCAAAAAGGTTTTAGATCCTCTTAGCTGCAAATAGATAGCTTGTGTTTATCTTGCCACAATTATTTTTCTTTTGTGTTCTTAGCGAACAGGAACTTTGGAACATACTATATAGTGGTAATATATAAATGAGATCCCATTACTAAAGTGGTGTTAATCACTGTCATACTGTCCAATGAATTGTAACATTCAGATATGGAACTTTACAGTATTAAATTCACTGGAAGGTTATATACACACAAGCAAATAAAAGCCATCCTTGGTCAGAAGAAACGTGTGTAGTGACAGTTCTTATCTGCTGATGTATGTTCCCATCAAAGCTTCTGCTCCATGAAGATCTTTACTTCTTGGTCTTTGCAGAACTTTAATTTGGCTCCTATGACTTCTGAGCAGTTGCCTATCATATGTCTCACTCTTTTTCACTGTATGGACTATATGGATAAATATAGATAAATAATAAAAAATACTTAGTAAAATAAGAGAAATAACTCACAAATATGAAATGCAGAGGTTCCTCTTGGTCCTGATTAGCAAGAGAGTACGAAATCCGAAGAAGACAGACTGGGACTGTTGTCAGTACATTTTAAAGTAATTTTATTGCCAGACAAATGTATGTGTCCAATTTTTTTTAATGGAATAATCATGTTGTCATAGTATTTGACATACAATTGCAGACACTCTCACTGATTTTGCTTAGTACCTGTCTATTCTTATATGGTCAGTTTTGGCCAAAAGATTAATTCTATCTGCCAAAATAAGAAATTTCCATTCACTTCCAGCATAGCAGAGTTGCTACTCTGATCTTTAGTAAAGCAAATTTTAAGCTATTGCTATTCTGGAAGCTATTTAACAGAGTATCCCAGGAGTATGCTTTTGAGGTCTCAGGAGTCCACAAATGCTGGTTAGTCTTTAAGAACCCCTTTTAGAAGCGCAGGAACAGCCAATTCCATTGTGTCATAAGTCAAACAAACAGAGCTCAAGACTAGCTTGGCAGGCCAGGAAAGCCCTCTTGAAGCTCAAAGGAAAGAAGAAGCTGTATGATCTCAGGAAGCAAGGGAAGAAAGGCAAGGTTTCACAGGAAGAGCACAGAATTATGATTGATTTAGCAGGGAGAAGACATGAAAGGCCAATTTCAGGGTCGAGACAGACCAGTGTGCCATATATTAAGGGGTTTTTTAAGTACGTTATTAGCAAGATGTGGTCTAAAAAAATTGGACCTGTACTTGATATTGTTCTATGATAAGGCCACACATGGACATAGCAGCATGTGTATTTTTTCTGGATTTTTGTGAGGCTGTCCCTGACAACATCTTCTAGTTATCCAACTACAGGATGCAACTGCATCTTGCACTTGGCAAAGAACTAACTGAGCAGCAGGGCTTAGGTATTGAAGGCATCATTAATAAGTTTGCTGATAATATTACACTGGGAGGTGCTATTGTCCGTCTTGAGGGACAAGAGGACTTGAAGAAGGGTCTAGATAGTTTGGAGCACTGGGCTATGATTAATGGAAATAATTTCCATGATATTTGACAGGATGGTGGAGGAGGAAGTAACACTGGACACAACTATAAACTGGGACATTGGGAAGCAGCCCTGAAGAGAGGGATCTGACAGTGCTGGATCCAGGGCACCACTGTCAGTAGAAGTCAGAAGTGTTCCCTGTCAGCCCAGAGGGCAAACTGCATCCTGGAGAGTATCAAACACAGCATGACCAGCTTCTCTAAAGGGGTGATTGAGCTGCTCTATTCAATGTTGGTGCCTCAATTTGAAGTGAACAGGCTTTCCCTAGGAGTGGTCAGTCAAACTCCCAAACTAGTCAGTGATTAAGCATCATTTGGACAATACTCTTGATAATATGCCTTAACATTTTTAAATCAGTCAGGCAGTTGGATTAGGTTTTCCAACTGAAAGTCCCTTTCAACTGGAAGGGTCTAGTCTAGTCTAGTCTAGTGTAGTCTATTCTGTATTTTCTTCTCCAGTCCAAATATGATACAGGAAAATTTTATGGAGAGCTCATTAAATTTTTCAAAAGTTGCGAACTGCTTCTGATTCACAATAAATTGTGCATCTCAACCCTATCACTTGTGTTAGATCAAACAAGAATGGGTGAGCAAGACAAGACAGAAGATGCACTCAAGGATACTGAGTTCCCTTCCAACTCTGCATAGTCTCTGATACTAAGCTTCTTAATTCAACAGAAAACTAGTTTTAAATTATTACTTTAAAAACATGCCAGACTAACTCACCAGATGTCCTGCCCTTTAGATAGTTGCAGGGGCAGCAATAAAAGTTAGTTTCAACAGCGATTACACTAGGATAAATTGCATATAATGTAACTTCTCTCAAAAAATGTTTTTCAGTCTAAAACTGAACACTTCTGTCACTCCTGGATTCTAGCATCGTACTTGTAATGCTTTATACCTGAATAAAGTTATGGACTATCAGTTATCCTATCAGTTATCACCATGAGGATACATCTAGAACATGTCTGAGCACACTGCTGTCCTTTTCCAGTCCTTGCTGTGAGCTTCCTCATTTCATTTGTCAAATTCAAAATTCAGTATTATTTCAGTCTTAGCAATCTCAAGATATGAACAAGGCAGACACAGAAAAAAACCCAAATTTGATTGTAGAGTATTTCTTCAGATGTAAAACAGTGGTAAAGCAGATTCTTTAGCATAGCTGTTTAACAAAGTAATAAATTTTGGTCTCAATAGTTACTAATTCAAGAAGCTAGGGAAAATTTAGTGATTTCCCACTGAAATATTGGGTCTTTCAAAATCAACAAAGGAAAAATTTAACAAAACAATAAATATTCAAGGTCATTATCCATTATCCCTTAGCAAAGTTATTTATAATCTTGCAGTGAAATGAATATGAGCAGTATCTACCGAACAAACAGACAAGAAAGCAAAAAGCACAGACTGCATATTGAGCTTATTGCTGCCCTTCATACGTCTCTATATCATTAAAAAATTATTGTCATTTTGCCAAAAAATCATTAATATAGAATAAGGGGAATGAAAAATAGAATTTCAAATTTAGCAAATGTTACCAAACATTTTTAAATAAGAGGCTGAAACTGTCTTTCACTAGCTTCCAAACTAACAGTTGTGTCTCTGTCAAAATAACCTGCTGGAGATACCTTTACTTTTTCATTTTGTAGAACAAGGATATATATTCCAATATTAAGATTGGAATTCAATCTTACCCTGCATCTGACAGAACAGAACTTCATTTTAGACACATCCTAACTGGCAGATGGAGGATTGTTCACGATAAAAACACAAAGCTGATGAACAGGATTATGAAAAATAAGTATACCTGAAATGTGTGTTCAGTGTTTTTATCCATCATCTCTCTTTTTGTACTTCAATTCTTCCTATACTACTTGTGCAAGTCCAACAGAATGGAATCAGGTTTTGGTCTCCAGAGTCCTACCAGACAAAGAAAACAATTTACAAGGGGAAACATACATGTTTGAGCCCGTCTAACTTAATGTCAAACTACACAGACTATCTGTATATTTCACTACCATTTTAATCCTCAGCTTATTTAGGGAAGTGATTCCTTGGCTCCAGCTTCTGACCTATTCAATTCAGTTTTTTCTTATAGAAATTTATCTAGATAAGGTGCTGTGTTTCTTCCTTAGCACAAATATGGTTCCTACCTGCACCTAGAATAAAGTGTATCACTCTTCTGAAATTTCTAAGAGAACTGACTTTTTGTGTTAACATCTTATTTGGAAAAATATTAATGATTATAACTTGGTTTATTTACATTTGTTGATTTTAGGTCTTGGGTTGTGGCTTTTTTTTCCTATTTTTTTATTGAAAGGCAAAAATATTCTTTTCTTTTCCTGACAGGAAGCCTACAATTTCTCCTATGATACAAGAATGTTTAATGCAAAATGAATAACAGCCCTTCACATAAAATTTAGATCTCTCTAAACCTACATAAGGTCCCTTAGTGATGCTGAGAAACAAATTATGAAGATCTACTGACCTTCCTGAAAAATTTGTTATGCTGTTATCTAAATTTTAAAAGTCATGAAGACTGGTACAGCATACTAATATACCTTCCTATACACAAAATATTCACTCTTCAATGGAATAAAAAGCATTTAAGATAATATGCCCTGTTCAGAAGATAATATGCCTGTATGTCACATACAGGCAAGCCACTCCCTGGACAGTCACATTGTTCAGTCTCTGTCTCCCAGATTTCAGCAAAGTCTTCAGTTTTCCTCTCACAGTTATTGTATTGAGCACTAATTCTGGTCACTGCCTAGCTGCCTGCTAGATAATCATCTCTTGAAGATACACTGCACTGTCACCTCACAGCTGTTTGTTTTTTCATTACTCAAATCTATCTGTTAATCAGATACTAAGTGCAAGGCTGCAGCACACATGGTAGAGAATTCTAAATAAAGAGAAAGAAATCCTCACCCCTTCTTCTTCATCTTGTTCTAAAAAACACATTTCCTGAAAATTTTGCTGTATTCCTCAGCTGTCCTACACACTCCTATAAGAACTCTATAAAGAAGACTTCTCATTTATGAATTTCTAGGCCTCTGGCATGAATGAGAATGTAATATGATTTCTATCTAAATGAGTAGTGTAATTGGAGTATTCTTCCTTCTCTGCAGCAAAAATCACACAGTGTACAGGACAAGGCAGCAGCTCAAAAAACATAACAAATGTATGCACCATGGTTGAGCACAGGCTTTAAGATAAATTTCCCTCATGTAGAAGTAATAATTTGAGAAGTAGCATGCTTTGGCAGTTATCTCGGATGCAATTGCATCAGAGCAGTTACACTGCAGCTTTTGCTTCAATGCATCTCAGTTTTAGATACACCAATTTGTGTAGACATGCCCCAAGAGGTAACCATATGGTAAGTCTGTGAGGCTACATGAACTACATAGTAGAAGTCTAAAAATTCAAGTCATTCTTCAAGTGACAGCTGTGTCTTTATTTTAAATCGTCATCATTACCTGCATTATCAAGTGTTCCAGGCTTCAGGTGCTTCTGCGTGATTGTATGCTGCTGTTTGACATTATTTGTACATGTAAAACCATGTGTAAAGGAAGCTGAGGGACAAAGAGATATTTAATTTAAATTAATGAAGTAAAATACCTGTTGTTTTCTTGTTATTAATATTAGTGGCTTTTGAAATCATCTTCCATATATAGAAGAAAAAAAAAAAAGTATTTTTTTTAAAAAGTCTGCCCTCTAAATCAACCACATCCAATGTGTCCAGCAGTTCTGAAAGAGATTCTACACATACCATCTAAAACACAGCATTCATTTCCTTGACTGGCAGCATCTCTTCTCAAATTTGGTGTGGGTTCCTATGCCTCTGTGGCATATAAAAGCAAAAACTATTGGAGAAGAAATCAAGGGCTTTTATGCTTTGACCTTGATAAGAGTTGCAGTACCCTCTAAAGCTTCAGAAGCTGCAGTTATTACAATTTCTTCTATTTTTGGATGAGTAAGTTGCAGAAATTAAAAGGCAATTTTTAACTATGAAAGCAGTCTGAATAAAACAGATAGATGTGTTCACAAAATTATGGCAGGAGCACCATGATAAACTTATAAGAAGGGATTTCTGAGGTCATATTTCAATAAATGGGGGAACAAACTAAGAATTTCTTTAAATTTTCAGATATCCAATGATTTTAATATCTCTATGGTTTGAAAAAGACACTATATCTTTTCAATTGTACACTAATCCTAAATCTCAAAGTATCTATCAGTGTGATTGTCAGTATTAACCAGGAAGTTCTTGAGTTCTTCTACCCTAAGACTAATTATTTTTTTTCTAATTCTTCTGTGTTTTTATTTTCCTTCTTCTCCAGACACTGGTTATTAGTCATGCTTAATATGTATAAATCTGATCTGATTACTCTTTCTGTCTTAATTGGATTGCTGTTCTGAAATAAAAGAGAAAGTTTTTAATCCCCAACTCAGATTGCCACTTGGGTGCCACTTCACCCTCTTCTGTAGCACAGATCTTGTAATATCCTAAAATTACCTTGAAGTTTTTGTGAACAGGTTCCGTTCTGAGACAGGATAACTCTGAGGCTTGTAAGGTTTCTGCTCTTTTTCTCTAGCATAGTGTGGTTTCTGTTTCTTTACTATAGGTCTTTCATTTGCCTCCAGGGTACAGGAGTGATTTTATTTAACAAGAAAAGTGGCAGCATCTATCCTGCATATTCTGGAGAATATTCTTAACAAAATTCTTGTTTGTTGGTTACTTGTAATGAAAGAGACACAGTTCATTATCTGAGAGACTCCTTTGTATCCTTGTCTTCCCAAAGTCCTTGTTTCTGATTGTAAAATAGGTCAGTCTACTACTGGTAATGCCGAACACAGAAACAGGGAACCAAAATGAACAGGAAAATTGAGAAAATAGAGATGTTAGGTTTACTAATATATTTTTGTGTTTTTTCTTCTGTTCTGTTGTTGTTCTCTGTCTCTGTTTCTCTCTGTCTCTGTGTCTGAAGAAGAGGTCGAGTCGTCTGTTTTCTCTTGTTCAGGAATTTGTTTATTCTTTGCTGATCTCATATTCCTTCCCTGGCCTGCCACAGCTTCTCTGCAGGCCAGTGCTCTCTCCCCCATCGTCTGTCCTTCCTTCGTCTGTCATCTTCGTCGTCTGCCTGTCCTTGGGAGGGCACTATCTTTTATACTGAAAATTAAGTTTACTTTATTTATAACAATTCTGCAGTATCTATCCACTATGTTGTACAGTGTACTTTTGTTCCAAACCAATCCAAATGTGCCACACCACCACAGAAGATGGAGAACAAGAGGATGAAGAAGCAGCCCAGGAACACACCCCATTTCCTCCATCTTTGCCCCTGATCTCTCATCTAAAATCCACAAATTCTCCTTTTCACTGTGTGACATACTAATTATCATGCTATCCAAATTCTTGTGACTTATAAATCTTCCCAGGACAGTCAGAAGGATTTCCTGGTTTCCCACACAGAGAAACAGAAACTAGATAGAGAAAAATGATCTCAGGTATGTGAATGTTTGTTCTCTCAGTCATTTACAAATTCATAGTGTTATTTATGATGCAGACCAAAGCAAATCAAAATAGCTGACACATAAAGAATAATGCCTCAGAAATTAGGAATAACTTTTTAATAGAAGAGTTGTAATTTTTTTCTATTTTATTTATTTTTGATATCCTAAAATGTTTCATTCAATACATGCAAATAACCTTGTGATATAAAAGAGTTGATATGAAATAGCAGTGTTTACTAGATACTCATGTCTTAGGTAGTTCATAGACCATTGCTTAGAAAACTGAATGATACATATGAGTGTTGTCATATATATCATGCATCAGTTGAGACCAAAAAATTTATATCTCTCTCTTGTTTTGAAGAGGTGATATAAAAAATCTGTAACACTAGATTAATGGGACTTGCAGACCTTATCACACTGCTTTTTTTTTTTTTTTTTTTTTTTTTTAAGTCAGATTCCTGAAAATTTCAGGTATAATTCTATATGCAGTTTCCTGAAAAGTACTTTTTTCACAGATTATGGTAAAAATGCATCTAAATGTCTTCAGAAATTAGCATTTCACTAAAGAGGAATAATGATAGAACATGTGATTATCTTATTTCTTAATCTGTTTCAGCCACCAATATTCAAATTTTACATATATGTAACTGCTGCAAATTCAATATTGTAGGATTATACAGACTTTTTCCAGGAAGAAATGTGTTTGCAGTAAGTAGAAATCTGATGGGAAAAGGAGACTTCATAGTTCTCTGTGTGCTGAATCATTGATTTTGACAATGAAACACTTGTGAGGCATCCTCACATGTGAATATGAAAATATGTACTTGCATATGAAGTTTATTATTGTGTAAAAACCTGTCCTTGATCCTTAGAATTTAAAAAATGACATACCTAATAGCTATAAAATACATATTCATAAATAACAATGACGATGTACCATGTTTTTAAACAGTGTTTGACAGAGACTATGCATGGTATAGGTCTTCATACTTCTTCCACTTGTCCAGTTGAGATTTCAGGTCTGAAAAAATTCTGGAAAATTTACCACTTTCTGTTGTCTAATAATTCCCTGATATTAATGGAAGAAAGCAAGAGCAAAATGAAATTATGAACAAAATAAGACGTAACCTCACAGTTGCTATTCCACAGGCAGATGATGCTCATTCTCACTTGTAAGAAGGAGAATAATTAAGCTGGTAAACAAAGTTTATGGAAGTACTGTAATCAGCATACTATGGGACAAAGCTGGGGTGCAAGGATGTAATTTTATTAGGGGTAACTGGCTCCTTAAGAGATCACAAGATGAAAAGCAGCATTTTCTGGCAAAAACTGTGGTCTTTGATGGTCAAGTTAAAGTCTGTTTATAAACAAAGGAGATGCAAAAAATCCCTTTCTTGTCCCCCTAAACCATTTTTCTTTTTTGAAAGCTTATCTTTCTTTCTAAAGGTTCAACAAACTTCTTGACTCAGACTTGAGTATGTCCAGAATCAGTACTTAACAATGTTCAGTGACTTTACTGAACATCAAGAAATTCAAAGCAAATAATATGGAAACTACAGGAAAAAAATCCCTGCTCACAGCAGCTGAACACCCAAGGCATGAAAACAAGAGTTCTATGGAAACTGGAAGAATTTCTAGTGCTTTAAATTGATATGTCCATGTTGTACAGAGATTAAATCTATAAATTCTCACATGTTATTTATATGGCATCTTCTCATGTGATTATTTACCTATCCAGTTCACTCCTTGGTCTTTCATTTGACTGTATTACAAAATGCTGTCTCATCACCTTTTGGTACAAGCCAACAAATTTCCTTCAAAATAAGTCTTCATTAGGATGTCCTGGGGATGATTCAGATCTAAGGGTTCTTCTAGTAAACAGCACCCACCAGACTTTGTCTTTACCCTGAAGCAGCCTCTAGTTCTGTTTCAGCAGTTGAAGTACCATCTCTTTTTTTGCCTTCATGTGATAGGCAGGCAGAATATTACCATCCCGTGAGTTACTCTGGTGGGCTGTAACACAGCCTTTCATTTATTTCAGATACTGTATACATACACATGTGTGCACAGATCATTTCTTAGGACTCCAGGAGGACCATATCAGATGAAGGAGAAACCTTCATATAATCATATAATATATAATGTGACCAATTCACCATAGAAAAGATTATCTCTGATGAGTTTGGGCATCACTCTTTTAGTGCTGGGAACACTTTCTGTAGAAAACATGCAAAGACTTCCTATGGCATACCTTCTATTATCTCTCAATTAATTTTCATATGCAACTTCTGTAGAGATCTTAATGAAATTCAATTCCTGAATTTATTTCTTGAAATAAATAATCAAGTAGAGTTACAATAAAAATTGAACTACTGGGAAAACTTCTAGTTGAGGTCAATACTTCTTAGAAACCTGAAAATATTCAGAACATGACGGAGGTATTAAGATTCACTTAAATTAACATAATCCCTAGTCACAAATTGTTAGAGAGTTTTTTATCATAGAATAATAGAATCATTAAAGTTGGAAAAGAGATCACAGAGTTCAAGCCATTGACCCAGCTAGAATCATTTAGGTTGGAAAAGAAATCATAGAGTTCAACCATTGACCTGGCACTGTCAACTCTACCACTGAACCATGTCCCTAAGTGCCACATTGACATGTCTTTAAAATACCTCCAGATATGGTGAATCCCCTGGGCAGCCTGTTCCAATGCTAGACAATCTTTTAATTGAAAAAAAAATCCTATTATCAAATCTAAATCTCCCCTAGTGTAAATTTCCTCTTGTCACATCAGTTATCACTTGAGAGAAGTGTCTGACCTCCACCTCAGCACCACCTCCTTTCAGGGAAATGTACAGTGATGACGCATCCCCTGAGCCTCCTCCAGCCTAAAAAATTCCATCTCCCTTGGCTGCTCCTCATAAGACTTGTGCTCCCGACATTTTACCAGCTTCATTGCCCTTCCCTGGACATCCTTCAGCAACTAAATGTGAGGGGCCCAAAACTGAACCCAGTACTTGAGATACAGTCTCACCAGGATCAAGCACAAGGAGACAATCACAAATAAAACGTTCTTTTTAACATTATTTTCTGTAAAATTGAATGTATTTGATACCAGTGGTGAATATGAGGTTTTAACAAGTTCTCTTTACTCTGAGAATGTATTGCAATAATTTGAGTTAAACCTAGCTATCCCTGATGTAGGATTAGGACTCTGGTCTATTCAAGGATATTACGTTTTTTCCAAATTTTCTCAGTGTTTTTTTCCCCAGAAAAAAACAAAAAAACCCAAACACCAACAAACTATGGCACAGACCATCTTGAGAACTGACGTTAATAATAAGAAAGGAATAGCAACCAGCTGTCACACCATATTAGATCAGATTTGTGCCTCTACTCCCTCTGGGAAATGTTCTGAATCATAATTAGTACATAATCAGTTTGTGATTTTAATTGAGTAAAAGCCAGGTAGCCAAAAATCACAAAATAAAATGTTTTTATTCTTGAACTTTAAAAAGCAAAAAAAATTAGAACAGTGATAAAACTGGCCTTGTGTCGGTTAAATGAAAGCCACCAGTTGCTTACACAACATTTAACATTTTTTACAGGCTTTCAACATGGTTATTTATCCACATCTTTCAGAAAGCTGTTGTAAAAAGTAGTTGTAAAAACTGAGCTCTTTCCCTCAATAACTGTCAGTAACATCATAAAAGGAAATAGAAGCAGACAGTAATTATTTAAGTATGCTATTTTTTTCAAAGAATGAAAGGAAAATATGGGATTTTGCTGCTAGTTTCAAAGGTTAAGTCAGTAACTGGAAAAAAATGGAGAATGCATTAGGCGTCCAAAAGAGTCTAAGGGCATAATAATGAGTTTATTCCACACTATACTCAATATATATTTGGTCACCTGCCATTAATAAAAAAAATAAAATAATATAATAATAATAAGATTATGTTCTCTTAATCTAAAATCTAACTTCATTAAGAATTCTTGAATAGATCCTGATCAAAAAATAGTAATTTCAGGAGGACATTACATATCTGGAACATTATGAATTTAATGTGAAAAGTGACTTTTTTATTCCCTAGATTCATGTTCCTTTTTTTAAATCTCAAGGCCTATAATAGGAAGCAAAATAGTGTAATATGCATTAAATATTCTAGTATTTTCCCAAGAGACTTATTAATTTTCAATGTTGCAAAAATTCCAGTAGGTGTCTCTATTGCTCCATTATTCCCAGAGGTTAAAAAACATTAACTCAAACCAAAAACGACACCAACTCCCCACCACAACAGCAAACTACACCCCACAGAAACCACCACCGGTGCCCTGCATCACCACAACATAGCCTACAGCATTTCATATCTGGAAAAGAAACGTTAAGCTTGCAGAGAAAAGCATATTATACTATGGTTCTTCTCTTTTATCTTACTGTTTTCCTGTGGGAAGTAAAGGGTTTATTTAATATTATGTCATTTTTATTATGGTATTATTACCATTGCCATTTGGATTATAAATCTGAATTATTTCAGTTGGGCTTGTTTCCTGGAATTTGTTATTCCTTGTTTTCTAAGAAGAAGTTTGGCTCTTAGGAAGGCTTGTGTACCAAAGCCACATCTGATTGACATCTCTCCTCAGGGTCATACTCATCTCCAAGCCTCCTTCTAGTTTGATTGTCACATAGAAAATCATCAGCAATTATATTTTTCACTTTTAAAGATTAAACTTTGATGAAATTCTCTGAACATCTAAATGGCTTACAGCTTAAGAGTACTCATAATTACTGAATCTTTACACTACCTCTACAAAAAACTTATAAGTGCCAGAAAATAAGGAGTTGCTGGAATGATGAGGGCACATCTCTTCTGAACAAATTCTGTTTGAGGAATGGGCAAGAAGCAGCACTCAGTGCCGCCACAGTGTCAAGAAATGTATCATCAGTTTAAAAGAAATGAAAAAAAGAACTAATAAATATAGGGTGAATAAAATGGAACACAGTTGCTTTGTTCTACATAAGCATGGTTGAAAGTCCTAATGTAGTTGGCCAAAGTATAATAATGCAGTTTTTCTACATTTTTTCTCTGCTTCTTTTCAACCAGATATTTCCACTGGAAACCCAAATTACTGTTAGAAACTAAAGGGGAAAGGAGAACAAAAACACACCAATCCCCCCCCTCCCCCCAAAAAAAAAAGAAGGAAAAAAAAAGAGGAAGAACTTATACTGGGGAAAAGAAATGTGAAGTGTGCCTTGATACAGCATAAAACTTCAAGAGGCAGTTTAAAAATAATCCAAAACCCCTACTGAGGCTCAGGGCAGCACTATACTTTTCCCTTCCCTTTATTCTGTACATCTGCTTTTGTCTACCTAGAAGCAGTCTGCTAGAATAGAAAGCAGAGGTACCCCAGATAGTTTTCATACTGTAATATAGCATTTCTAATTTTCTCTAGGAAAACAGGGATATTATATTTATTAGGTAAATCTCCAGAACTTTGTCATTGATATGGTACAATGCAAGCAAAACGTCAAACAATCAGCTGTGATAAAAGACAAAGAGTACGGAGTACAAAATGTAACTTAATCACCCTCTCACATAAAATCACTTCCTGAATTAATTTAAATATTTTATTTTGGGAAAAATGTCTTATTCTTAGTTTTTCTTATTTGTGAAGCTATTTAGATACTCCCTTTTTTTTAATTCCCTATTTTTTTTTTTTAATTTTATAACTAGAGAGAAAAGGAATAGAGAAAGATCAGAAAGAAACAAACATAAAAATACCTTAAATACAACTATGTTATCCTATATGTAAAATACCTAAGTTTTAGCAATTTACTTACATGAGGCACAGATACCTTAAATGATGTGGGGATATAGCACACTATAAGCAAACAAACAAAGCACAAAACAAGAAAAGAAGAAACAAGACTCAAGATCAATTAATTGCAATATCTAGGAACAAAGGTAGTGGAGCCTTAAAGTCCATTCAGTCTTTTTAAATCATAACACAGTTATCAAAGAATGTGATAGTCAGTGACATTGCTCCACGAAGAGTCAAATATTTTTGCTGCCACCAGAAAGGCAACTGCTTCAGTTTCAACTCTCATGTTCTCATGTGGTGAACTTGTGATTTTTAGCAGTACCTAGCATAGCTGGCATTTGATTTTGACTGAGATTATAACAATATAAAATATTCTCAGATATTTTATATTAGAATAAATAAAATATATTTTCATAAATATTTTTAAATTATAAATAAAATTAAAATAAATATATAAATAAATATATTGTCATAATTTTATATCTCTAATATACTTTTGGCATAATCATATTAGGAATAAATAGCATATATAAGGATATTTATTATAACAAAAATATTCTTTGAATTTAAAATGAGTTGGGTTTTATATATTCAGAATCGCATACAAGCTCCTAATGAACCTATATGATAATTAACTGGAATGATCTCTGCCTCTTGAATTATACAGCAACATGTCTCCTCTTAACAACTGAGTTAGATTCTGAGACAGCGTTAAAATAAAAGAAGGCCCTGAAATCATCATCCTCAATTACTGCAAATGAAAGAATATAGTCACATTGTTTCTTTTATTACTCAGTCCATGAAATGAAAGTCAGATTTTTCAAATATAATTTATCCTAATTATCACTTTCTATGAAAATATTTTTACTAGAATTATACAAAGAATCTTATTTCCATAATATGTGGGAATATATTATGTTTTAAAGCAGGTGAACATAAATCTTTCTTAATATCTCAAAGAGTGTCAGGCAGGATAACTCTTTCAGATTGTGGTAAAAAAGGTATTTAAGACATGGAACCTCTCAAATAAGCATTCAAGACTTTGGAGCCCTATGAAACTATAAAGTGTATCAATCCATACATTTCTATTCTTAGTTATTTTTAAGTGTCCCATGATTTTATTAAACTGGAGATCCAGTATTTAATGGCTGTATAAAATTTAAATAGTCTAGAATGGGAAAAATATATGCTGTCCATATAATATACAGATGTAACTGTACAAATATATACACTACACGCAGAAATTATTTCCACAGCTGAATAGACACTATATTTACTTTCCTTTAGCAGGACATTGTTTATCTATTTCTACAATTATTCACACACAGAGAAAAGAATGCCTTAAGTAGTTAACTTTGTAGTTAATATGCAATACAAAATAGAATATCTTTTTATTTAAAACATTCATCAGCTGGAATCAGCTCTTTCCATATCTTGTAAATTTTTTGTACAATGGTTAAAGCAAAAGTAATGCTTAAAAAGCAATGAATGACTCAACTCCAGTCTGTACTCGTGTTTGAGACTGCCCCAATCCAGGCTTAGCACCTAGTTCTTGGACTTGTTGAACTGAATAAGATTTCCACAGGCCCACTTCTCATGTTTGTCCAGGTCTCTCTGGATGGCATCCTTTTCTTACATTCTTCAACTATACTGTTCAGCCTTGTGTCCTCTGCACACTTGTTGAGAGTGCACTCGGTCTCACCATCTGTGTCCCTGATGAAAAGCACCTGACCCAGGACAGAGCCTTGAGGGTCACCTCTTGGTGCATATCTCCAACTGGACATAGACATTGACCACGACTTTCTGACTAGATCTAACAAGTCAATTCATTATCAATTGAATCCAGGTCACTCTGATTTTGAGATAAATATGTCACATGAAATCTTATAAAAAACTTTACAGAATTTTAGATACAAGACATCAATCAATCATCAATCAATCTTCTTTTGTCAGTCATTGCCATCACTCCATCAGAGAGCTGCCAGATTAGTCAGACACAGTTTACCCTTAGTAAAGCCATCCCAGCTACCTTGAATTACCTCCATGACTTTCATGTGTCTTAGCTTGTCTTCTAGGAGGATCTGTTCCACAATATTCCCAGGCAGAGAGTTGAGGCTCACAGGTCTGTAGTTCCCTGGATTTTCCTTTCTCCCCTTTTTAAACATCACCATGTCTTTTCAATATGATGGAGAGTGGCTTGGCAACAGTATCAGCCATTTCCCTCAGAGCAAGTTTCACCGATTCTGCTTTATGAATACTGAACTGATTGCTGGGAGATAGAAAATATTTACATTTGTGATAAAGTACATCCTTACACCTTTTTTTATCCACAGTTTGCTGTAGGAGTACTACACATTTCTGCAAAGCACATGGACTGGTCAGCAAAGAGAAAATGTGTGCTTTGCCTTCACTGCTGCTGGGTGTCACTTCACAGGAACCATTGCAGAGTTTAACCTTTCCCTGGAAACGCCCTGCAGCCTGTGGGGATGTAATGTCAGAGCACATGCAGGCAGCAAGACAGGAATCAGCTCTATGAATCCAGATTGTCACACCTCTAAGGGAAAAAAAAAGAAAAAAGAGCTGCTGGTAGAATGAAGTAAGGTCAAAAAAGACCCTCAAAATAAACCAGTAAATAAATAAAAAACCCAAACAAAACCCCATCAAGCCAAGATACAGAGGACATGGCAACAAGATAACCTTTTGAAGACTCTTGACTGTTTGGATTTAATTAAAGAATTAAGAACATTGAAAACTTTTAAACTTAAAATCAATATTGAAGGTAATAGCTTTCCCTGCAAGTGCTTTGGGTAAGTAAATGTATTCTTGCTACCTCTAGAAAGAATTTCTGTGATGTTTACTTTTATGAAAGCATTTTTACTGGATCTCAGTTTTACATAAAATATTTAGAGTTATAGAAGTTAGATCATGAGAGATGAAATTTAGCCTAAGAAGAGCCTGGAAATATTCTAGAAAAATTTATGGATATGGATAACTGACTGAAAGTCCTGTTAATGTATGTTTCAGTGTGTGGCCACTCCACTAGAAGACTGTTTAACTTTTCTTGTTGGGAGGTAACAAGGCAGATCATGCAGTAAACTGGTAGCTATTTTGATCTTCAAAATACTGTGTAGCTTGAGTCATTTAATGTTCATCTTTGTCACTGAAGCTCAAAACATTGTTCTGAAAAGGCACATTGTGCTAGGTTTAAACACATGATCAGAAGAACCACTTTTCAGGAGGCTGAATGCATGAAGGGGGCTGACTTAAGTGAAGCCAAAATTTTTGAGTATTCTCAGCTTTCACCTGCCCCAGAGGTACCACTCTTTCAGAGGTGCCTCTTCATAACTTACTACTAGTCTGAAATGTGACCTCCAGGCTGATGAAAAAAATTGCTGCTTGCTGCGCAGTCTGAGAGCTGATCCCATCCTTAACTTTATTGCTGACTCATGTTTTCTTTACAAAACCAACAATCATCAGTTTTTCAGAAGGAGAAGATGTAAAGGGTACACAGGGACACATAGAAGACATCTGTAATATTAAAGGGGATGTACAAATTATGCAATAGAGATAATAAATTCGACTAGAAATGCTAAATAAAAATTCTCCTTGCCATGTGTGGGTATGTAGGTTTGGATAGGTGTGAGCTATTTGGCTGCCCTTAATGTGGCTATTTGTATCACATGAAATTGTATTATGGGATATGGTATTAGGAAGCACTGAGTTTGATATCCCAACCTTGATTGCTAATATTCCATGGTTGCATTGAGATCTACAAAACATTTACAAAAACCCTAGGCCTACATTGTTCATAACGGTTTAAATAATATGCATTATGAAATATTATTTTGATTTTTACTATTTTTGAAAAGAAATTTGGGCTTGGCTAATACATAAAAGGTTATAATTAGATAAAGATGTTAAGAAAATATACAGTAATATACAAAAATATACAGTATAAGAAATATTTAATATTTATTTAACTTCAACACAACCTGTTCTTTATACTTCATCTGATTTCAGGTACTAAATTTTCTTCCTTATTTCTTTTAAACATGGGGTCCTCACCTTCTGTGTTTTGGGTCCTTTATATTATTTTATTTATTTTACGTAACAGAGTTGAAAATGTTCTATTTTTTGTGGCAAGGTGAACGATGACAGTATGTTCTGGTTTTGGTATTATCAACATACAACATGCATTCAACATACAACGTCTACTTAAAACAAAAAATACTAAATTAAACAGGAAAAAAATTAACTTCCACTTCTAGAAATTTCACTATAGTTAGAGGACAGACTTATTCTACTTTAATCTTATGACCTAATATGTGCTTTGTTCTTTATTTCTCTTAATCAATTTTTTCACAGTTTTCATCAATTGCCTGCATTCTCTACTAATTAATGTCATGGTTTCAATTTGAAACAGGCCAGAAACACCAATTTGTGTTCTGGTTTTGGTTCTCTAATTTGAAATTTCCTAACTAAGAGCAAAGCAGGCTTAAGCTTAAAAGTAATAAAACTTTATTAAGTAACACTAAAAGGGGGGAATAAACAAGAATCAGAATGAAACTTTCAGAACAGTTTTCCTCCCCACAATTTCTTTCTTTCTAACTGACAACGTACAGAAAACAATACTCGGAAATCTCAGTCAGTTTTCTATCTTCAAAATAGTCTTTCTTCACTTTACTTAGGGAGGGAAGCACCTTTTGTTTGTTATGGAAAATTCCCCCACAAGAAAACAGTTCTCTCATGGATTCAGTCTTTATGAGCAGCAGATGCCTGGAAGATCTGCATTCATGAAACTCCACCCATGTTCACTGTTCTTTCACAGTTGTGTCTCTGGGCCATATCAACATACGGGGGTTTTTTTTATTATTTTTAAAGATAAGCTGTTCAAAGCAAAGGTTCTCTTTATCTATCTTTGAGATCATCTTCATATCAGGCAACAGAGATTCTCTTCTTCCTCTTCTCCCGGGGCAAAGAGTCTCTATCACTTCATCTCTCTGTTTAAACTTCTCATGGAATCACAGCTACTTCAACTTTGGCTCACTTTAACACTGAATTCTTTTGCTTAGGTCTACAATTTGAACTTTCTATCTTCCCATACTTCTTTATGGTTTAAAGGAAATATCTCAATATATTATAGTCTATTACTATAGTTTACATCACTAACTCTGTGAAGACAGAAACTTCTCATTGTTTTTTTACTTGACCAAACACTTTAAAAGGTAAAAATATTTTCGTTGTTTATTTCTCTCTTCTGGATTTTTAAAAGATCGTGACAATAATGGCATCTATTGTGGCTCTTGTGGGTTACTTTTTCTCAACAGGAGAACCATGGTCTTTTTGCAATATAAATTACTACCTTCAAGTACATGGGGCATTTCTAGCAACTGACATTTTTGATAGATAGGAATTTTTATTTAAAATAAATATTTTTCAGACAGAATCTTGATGAGCAGGAAGTGAATAATTCTTTAACATCACAATATACACACATTTTTTTAAGAATTTAAATACGTTACTGTGTCAATGAATAATAGGAATTTTGCTCCACAAAAAATCTTCAGGTTGCAAACAGATAAATTTTAAAAAAAATCTGCGTCTTATAATAATTAAAGGTTAATTTTAATAATTAAAATTATTAGAATAATATTTTGAGATATTATTTCAGAGTATTTATGAGTGGAATTCACTAGCAGTTATCTTCATCCCAAGCAATGTGTTCAACTTGCCTTTTTACTTAAAGAAATAAGCTTCTTTGAACTACTATACTTTTATTTTAGAGTTTAGAAAATACTTGTCAATAACTATGAAAATCATGGGAGGTTTAATTTTATTTTTGAGATAGATCCCCTTTTCTTTTGATTTAACTTCTTCCATTGTGTTGTTTATTTCCTTATGTGTTTATTTATATTATTTATTTTGTTGGGTTTTGCTGGGTTTGTTGAATATAATTAGAATTAATAAATTACAATATTATTTTATGTCATATTTAATCTATCCATAATAGGCCAGAAAATTTTAAAGTACTCACATAGAATTCTACTCTGGTTTTGTTTTGTTTTATTTGCTTGGGGGTTTTGTTCATTTTTTAAAAATCCTATTTACAGAGAATGATACAATGAAATCTAGTTTTAATTTTGATCATTCTTCTCTTGATTAACTGATGCCTGATGATCACTTAAAGCCTAGGAGATAATTTAGGTGTTATCTTTTCCATTTGCTTTCTCATTTATTTTCCTTCTAGAATTTTTTTCCTAGAATTCTGCAACATGATTTTTTTCAGCAGCAAGAAAAATGTGGGATGAAAGAAAAGAAATATTATTTCCATTCTTTGAAACCTCATGTAATAATTTTCCTTGAAAATTGTCTATATGTTACTTACAAAAACTTGGAATGGAAGTGGATTACTTAATGCATATGGAAGCAGTTATTAGTTTTATCCTTATGAGAAGAAAGCAGTAAAACAAGAATGAATGTCATCCAGAAAAATGTAATATTTAGGAAAAAGAAAGAAAACGGAAAAAACATATAGGCAAAGCAACAGACGCTGAAGAGGACATCCTTCTAATGTGTAAGACTTCTGCAAATAACAAAGCTATTTTCTTTTCTATTCACAAGCAATTTTGGCAGTTTCCTGACAGACAACATTGCAATAACTGCTTTTATCATACCAAAGGAAATGACAATGTTGATAGAGCACTCAGAAGAGGTGATATCTTGTGAGGACAATATCCTGGTTTTATTCATCTGTACAGGAGAAAAAATATATTAGAAGTCCTTCTAGTACATGGAAAACAATCAAATATTGATGCTCCACTGGAAGATAAATTTCTGGGCAGAACTCCTCCCCCTATTCCATGAAATAAAACCATGAATAGCTGATAAGTCAAAACAATGAACCCTGCAGTTCCTGTCTCAATATATAAATAAGAGACAATCAACAGACTTAAGGCCCCAACAAAGTGCTGCTGTGCAATATTTTTCAGTGCTAAAGTTAGACTAGATGTTTAGTCAAGACTTTGGACTAGAAAAGATGATATATCTCAGATTATGGATTCTCATTAAATCTGTGTCAGGGGTCATTTAGGCTGGATATTTTTCCCCCTGAGCGTGGTTGGACATGGAAAGAGCCTTCCCAAGGTAGTGGTCACAGCACCAAATTTGAGAGAGTTTAAGTGTTTGGACAACACTCTCAGGCACGTGGTGTGACTCTCAGGGATGATGCTGTGTGCAGGGCCAGGAGCTGGCCATTCATGATCTTTCTCGGTCATGTCCACCTCAAGATATTCTATACTTTTATGATTCACTATTAGGAACTTCCTAGTTTTAAAACTTGCAGTTTGAATCCAGTTGATATCTCTTTTTTTTAGAAGCTTTTATATGTTATGTTTTGATTCCTCAATCAATTATTTAGAAGCTGTCCATGTAAATAGTTTTAATTTTTAGAAGACTTTCCCACCTCATACCTATGCTATTCACATTTTCATAAAAGAAGAATAAGATAATTATAAGAACTGGTCTCTGAGGTGTTCCTCAAAGTCTTCTGAACACTGAATTAGTCTCTTGTGCTGAGTTCTGAAGTGTTATCTGAACACCTGAAACCTACACAACAGCCATATACTTCAGCAGATGTTTTCTTTTCCTCTACTCTACTGAACATCAAAACAATCTTACCTCTGTTTAGTCCTTAAGCTTGACTATAAAATTGATAAGACATCGAAGCAGCAAGAGAGTAAAAGGTAATTTGGAATTTACTAGAAATGAACGTGGAATAATTCTGTGAATTAGTAGAAAAAGATTCTCTGCAAGACTTTAAGAAACAATAGAGTCAGAGTAACATTAAAGTGAAATTGATCAAAGCAAGAAATATTACAAGATGTTTTAAGGATATTCAGACCATTCTCTTCCTAGGAAAAATACCCTAAAAAGTCATAAGTCATTGTCTCTGTGTTTTGACTTTGCTTACAAAACTATAGTCTAAAAGTGGAATTCAAATGGAGTGGCATACTCCAGTGAAGTATATTAGAAGATTATACCATGCACTGAATAATTCTGTGTCACAAATATTTGTCACTGAAATCTTTAGAACACAGTTCTACTAGAATGTTATCTTCTGACAAGGAAATATTATAAATACTTATGTTACATATTGGTTAATTTTTTAAATTATTGGATATATTTCTCTCAGAATAATTCATAGGGCACATTTTTCAGAATTGTTTTTTAAATAATCTCTTTAAAACTTAGTGCAGAATTTTTTTCTGAAAAACTTTAAAAATTATTCAAATAATTTTTGTGTCTCCTGTTTGCTCCATGTAAATGGCAAGATCTTTTTAGCAGCAGAACAAATCAAATACAAGTGGAAGAGGTATTTAGTAGAATCGGAGAAAATTTCAATTAAGAATTCTTGTAATTTGTAATTAAGACAGGTATTATTTTAAGTACCTTCCTTTGGTGACTGAATTCAGAAAATATTTGTAATACATCAGTGTTCCAGACATTGAGAAGAGTAATGAATCCAATGTGCATGTGTTTCTTGTCTATCAATTTATTGATTTCATTAGATGTAATGTTACAGTTATTTTTCTTAACAACTAATTAAACTAATGAATAAAGTTAAATACTCAATATTTTAATCTAATATTTTGAGGAATGCTCTGTAGTAGTTGTATGACAAGAGAAATTATTTAACAATACCTTAATTGACAAAATGCAAGTGACTACATTAAATAAAGCTCTGAAGGAATACTATTACATACTTTTACACTATTCTTTAAGACTTGTGTTTTCTTAAATACGTTCTTTACATTAGTATTTACTTTATATAGATTAGTGGTTTTGTCTCCCAAAATTTAGTTGCTTTTCCTCAAATCTAGAATTTAATAAATTTTTATAGTATTTATTTCACATTTAAAAAAAATAAACAATAGAGTATTGTGTATTAATGAATTCATGGTAAGATTTGTGCTGCTGTAAATATGCCTGCTCTTGAGTCTGAGGTGTAAACTCATGATCCATCACTACAGTCCTAACCATTATAACTGAGCAACTGATGAAGATGTCTGCAAGTAAGTAAGAAACTGAGGCTTCTAGAAAAATAACCAACCAAGAAAATAAAGCACACCAAAAATAAATCATGATATTTTTGCAGTAGCAATAGAGCTATCTGTTTAATCAAACAGGAAATGTTAACTAAAAATCTCAACCTCCAAAAGAGATTGCAGTCCTTGAAACCCTTATCCAACATATATCTTATATATACTATATCATATATCTGTTTTGATTGGAAGCACCTTAGAAATGGTATGCAGGGTGAGGTTTCTCTGTTGCTGGGTTGTTTTTATTTTGAGGTGGGGAGCCTTTACAAACATTATTTATCACATCAAATAATTATTACAAAATATTCTAGGAAGGAAATGCAATGATCTAGTGCCCAGTTTTTGTAGTAGTTTTGTAGTTTTTGTTACAAATAAGTGGTATAAAGGGAAAAAACCCCAAACACTTTAACAGCTTAAAACATGACCTGTGTTCAGAAAAATGCTAAACAAAGGTGCTTTCTCAAGAGTCCAAAATGAAAAACAAGCAGTTGACTACCTTTTTCAGTTTTCAGAAACTACATATTTGTCACATTTCCCAGTCATAACACCATGATTTGAGAGATGTAGTGTTCATGCTGAGTTTACCCTCTGCAATTTTACTTCAGATCATCAGGGATGAACTAATAGCAACTATGAACAAAGAAAACTTTTTATTATAGCAGATACATCCCTTCCTAAGTTCTCCTCTGCTTAAATTGGAAGACATGAAAATTACAGGATATATCTTGAAAAAATTGCTGTCAACCAGGAAATGTTTTTATTTCTGTTTTATCTATGCTGTACCTACCAGACTTTGGTGGTAAGTGTAATAATCCATTTGCAGTTTCATGCTGCAACCAGCTGATAGCTGTGGTAGTTGGTAGATGCCTATCAGGGTTTGTACTTGCAACATGCTCCTTTGTACTTTGTGAACACTAACATTTCAAGAGCTGCAACACTACTTAATTGTGTCTACGATAAGGACAGCAGGTAGAAATCGCTGGCACCTTCCATTCTAAGACATTTCTTCAGCTGATCTCTGGTACATTTCAGGATGAAATTTCTATGAGATATACATTTTTATGAACATAAATTTAATTTTTATCCTTTCAGCAAAAGCTGTTCAGTTAGATTGAATTCAGTGCAAATTTTCCAATGTAAAAGAATCATTAAAAGATTTCTGAAACATTCTTTGGAAACATGCTTGACATAGGTACTTGCATGTCTGGCTGTGTTTCAAAGGAATGATGCTTACTAGAGGAAAAGTATATTTGCTTAAAATACAGTTATATTTGGCCAGGTTGTGACCATCTAAAAATGCAGTTGCATATTTCATTTATCTGAATATTTATAGGTAGCTAATTTATCTTTGGTGTGTTCTAATTTTGGCGGAGCACATTAGAAAATCATCTTTCTTCTGAACTGCTGCTTCTGCCTGGCATGTAGCATTGCATAAATCAGGAGCATGGAGAGCACTGGAGTTCCCAGCACCCTGCCTTGCTCAAGCAACAGAGCTGGAAATGGAGGGGGTGTTCAGCTGGAGTACAGAGGGGAAAATAAAGACCATGATTATACATACTCAGTTTTGAGCTGAGGTGAAGACTTTTTCACGTTTCTGAATGCAAGACTGTGCAACCTTCATGTTCCTAAAATGTGGTTTTGTATCTTTTCATGTTTTCTGCCAATATCAGTGAGTGGTGTATTTCTAATTATGTGGATTTTCAAAGTCACGTTAAAGCATTTTAGATGTCAAGTTGAAAGTAAATGAAAACATAATTTTGACTTTCCACTAAGCTCTGCATTTAAAAATCAAGAAATTAAGAAGCTTATGCTAATAATACAAGAACTTGTATTTTAAAATGTTAAAGGAAATACACATTTAGATGCCTCTGCCTTGCTTATGGAATGTTGGGTACCTTTAGAGTTCTTTATGATCACCCAACTTGACTGATTTAAGAAATATCTTTGTTGCCATGATGAGACAAATTATGAGTGAGATCATTTACTGAGACATACTTACAACTTACAGGTAGTAGAGTTTCAGAAGTGAATAAATGTGTAGCTTCCTTGACCAGGGTGACATTCAGCATGCATTTCAGCCTGTGCTGCAGTATTGTCCATGCTGCTGTGGTAAGATATTTTTGTCGGTTTTCCCCGTGACTTTGGTATTCACTCTGAAAACTGCTATAGAGATCTAAGGTTTCCCAGTTTTTACCAAAGTGCACTAGACATTCTTCCCAAAATCCTTTTCTTCATGCCTCTCAGAACTCTTCTAGAATTTTGATATACAAACTTAAAAACTTGTTTGTTTCCTTTTCTGATGCCACTTTTCTCTCATACTGAAAGTTAGATCTAGAACATGTATGTTTACAGACACATAGAATTTACATGTTCTTTGTATATTTATACCTATCACAGAAGCTTTATATCATACAGCCAGAAGGAAAAGTGTTAGCACCAGTCTCAGCTGATGTGTGTTTATAATGTAAGCAAGAAACATTCTAATCCTCAGCTGTAATATTCATACCAAGGGGTTTTCCTCTAGTGCCTTCCCGTACATGAATCATCTTTATATTTGCATGAGAATTTAGGACATTTCCTTACACACTTGTTGTTCCTAAATTGCTGGCATGCACTGGTGACATTACCTACTCCCCAGGGTGTGATGATAACAAAGGACCCAGGCAGTGACAAAAGGAAGCTATACAATACTCATCTAAATTCTCTGCCTCTTCCAATTCTTGAGACCCTAATTTGTTCTGTTCCAGTTTACTAACACAATTCAGAAAAACATCACAAAATCTACAGGCTTGTATTCCTTGAGTGCTTTCTCTTGATGTGCAGAGAGGTCACCTTGCAGTCTAAGGCTGAAGAACAATGTCATGTTCTGACCTCATCCTTTATTATCTTTTTCTTATCTATTATTAATTGGGATCATTGTTCTGTCCTCCCTACAAGAGTGTACCAAGCTTCTTGGGCCCAAGACAAGTAGGATATACTACCAGGGATAAATGAAAGAATTGCAAAAAATTATATTTTCATGCATGAGCACTTTATAAAAGAAAAGGCTCTAAAAGAATTCAACACCAATACAAAGATGAAAAGCACTCTAAGCTATACCACATCAAATTCACATACTCGTGCAAAATCCAGTCAATATTAATAACCATATACAAACAAAACTATCTTGCACACTCCTGTTTCTAAACTACACAATAAAAAATGGTCAGTCAAAACTCAATGGACTTTAAATCAATTTGGAAATAAAACGGAAAAAGCCTGGGGGTTCCACTGTCAAAACCAGTATATGATTTTCATATTCTCTGCCATATTGTCAGTCATTATAAAGTTCTATTCACTTATCAGGGTTCAGGCAGAAACAATTAATTACTCATATGCTTTCTTCAGTCAAGGTAATCTTTAAGAGCCTTTTTAATCTTCTGTTGAAATGGAACACAGATATTAATCTCTGGAATAAGAAACCAGCCTGTATGCACAGATTTTTGACTTGTGCCTCAGCTAGTATTTTTAACTCCAGATCAAAGCTGAAGGATGTAACCAAAAAATAAGAAATTTCACAAGCTTGTTTTCAGATAAAGATTTTAGCAGTAGTTAAAACACAAAATTGTATTCAGAATGCTGAGAAAGGAAACAGTTTTTATAATCTCCTACTGATGAGAAAAGACAAAAAATAACCCAAATACTTTTTCACAGTGGGAAAATCCTTCCTTGACATTTTTTCAGCTCCTTATTGAGTCTTAACTTCTGCAAAAGAACTTTTAACTGATACCAGAATTTACCCCTTGCAGAAATAAAAATACATCATTCTAGACAGTATCTCCTGCTACTAAAGCAACTTAATTAGATGAAGTGTTTCTTGACTATAAGAATGAAAACTGGTTTTGTTTTCTTTCCACAAGTATCTACGAGAAATATATGCTTTAAAAAATGAAAATGTTTCTTTTTCTTCTTTTACCAAAAAACCATGAAGTAGCAGATCAGGGCAACACTGTGCTGTAGGCCTACATGCCCTAGTATTGTGATTCTGTGCCTTATTACCAGCTGCATCGCAATGCTGATCAGTCATCATCTCTTACAATATCAAACAGAACTCCTGTGTGAGTCAATAGGATGATCTTTTCATTTACTGAGAGGATAACATTTGGTGAAAAGAGAAAGCCTTTCCTAATCAGACCACTCAGTTCTCTCTCTCATCACACGAGGCTATTAACATTTACTTCTTGAAGGTAAGTGATAACTATAGGGTTTTGACCAGGAAAATGTTGAGGCAAAGTAAGTCTTGAAAATTGAATGGTTTTGAACTAACTTTTTTAAATTATCTGTGAGCTCTAGTCCCTGAAACATGCATACCGATTACTAGTTTTACATATGTTACAGCCTGGTTTTTTGACTCTATCAAATGTAGACCCTCATCTGTCATTTAACAACCATCTGGTATCTGTTGGCAAAGCATCACTTTGTCATCTGTAGAATATTGTTCATGTGAGGGCTCTAGTCCTAAAGCAAATCTGGAGATATTCATAGATTCAGCATGACCAGGACTTCTCCTTTTTTTCCCCCTTGCAGATCTCAACTTTGTGGATTATTACTGATATACAAAGTGTCATTTTCAAGCAGAAACATATTTAACTGCCCTTTAGACCATGAGGCTTAAAATTAGATACTTATGTCTGTATTTAGGCACACAACAAGAAACCTGCTCGGGATTAAGAGAACAAACCAACATATGTCACTCACATATACTCCAGCCCAAGTTTTCAGGTGCTCATCTGTCCTCACTGTGCTTAGCAAGTCTGGTAGGTGTTTGATAAGGTAAGTCATCTATAATGTTAAATGTGAATTGAAAGTTGTAATTTTAGAGAGAATCTCTTAAAGCTATTTGTTATACTAATTTTCCCTGCACTAATGGCCTTTGACAAGTGCCTCTCTAATTTTCTAACTGTTTCTTTGATTTTATATTGCTGTCTAATAGAATATCAGTAAGCCATCAAATTCAGTGGAAAGGAATCAATGGCCTCCCAAAATTTGATTTGATGCCAAATTTTGCAAGTACAGTAAGACAATTATGTAGAGTTTCTGCTAAGCATAAATTACTATGCAAACATTTTGAAATTATAATAAAAACTTCCTACATCAGATCCTTTTTAGATATTTGGATAAAATAATTGGGGATTTTTTTGTTTCCATTCTGTGGCCTTCAGTAGAAGGTTGCTGGGATTTTAAAGCACAATCACAGTCTATTTTCTTCAGTGTGTAATTTTCTCAGAAAACCTTGGGCAACTCTTGATTTTTCAGTTGTTCTTACTGTGCTCAAAAATGACAATGTAAGTGCTTGCAGGCAGACTTAAGGAGTTGTTAACCACAAATTTTGTCACGTGGAATTTTCTAGCTTTGGGAATATGCAAAAATATGTCTTCGGTACATTTGAAACCTATTATTTGTCACATTCAATATTCTTCTGAAAAATGAATTATTCTGTTAGCTGTTCAATGCCTGCAGTTCTTTGTCTTTTGTTCAGATATATAACACAATCAGAACTCAGTTGTCACTAGTAAGCAGATGAATGTTTGTATGTGGGTTGTAACTCTAATAATGTGTCTACCCTGCAGCCGAAAGGACTAGTGTATGGGTGGTGCTGTCATTATTGTATCTGTAGAAAAATAAGGCACCATATGTACTAGCTGCTCAAATTGATTTAGCAGTTTCTGCTGAGTTTGGCTACAGTACTGAGTAGTTAGGTGAAACACTTTGATTCTTATTCTTAGCTTTTATCTTCCTACCACCTCAATGTACCTCTCTACTAAAAGTTACTGCACTTAAAATTACTGGTTTTCAATGCTTAAACTCTCTTGGGGTGGAATTCAGAGAAGACATCTAATTATTTTCATGTTTAAAGATCTCAGAGAAGGTTGTCCTTGGTAACTGAGAATATTCCTAAAAATTAACTTTTTCTACCTTATCTACTTAAAGATATATGTTTTGTAATGTGTTTAGTGTTAAGGTAGATTATAACAAAGCAATCACAAAAATAATGGTTTTCCAAAATAGTTTTATGAATATTCATGAAGAAATAAACTATTTCAGAATTTTTTCCTGCATGACTTTTGGCATTGCATATGTCCTGCTTGCTTTTGTTTTTACTAAATATTGAATAAGAAATGAAAAAAGTTCTTGTTAAATAATGTCACCCAGCATTAAGTGCTCAGAGGTTGGAACATTATTTGCTAAAATGAAGTTTTGGGTCAACCTAATTAGGAGCACAGTGCAGGAGTGAACTTGAGGTCAACCTCAATACCAGACTTGCCAACTTTCCTCATTCTTATTTAGGGCTGCTGCAGTCTATGTTTAGCTCTGATACACGGTTGCACTGCTTTAGATGCTAAGGAAACCTCAGCCAACAAGGCACATTTAGATAAAGATAAAAATTAACTCAAACTTCTTAAGAGTGCAGATATCCACTCCTGTGAAATCTGTGTATTTCATGGCATTGTATACCAGGTTGACACACTTTTTGTTTGTTTGTTTGTTTGCTTGCTTGTTTATAACTACCGTAGGTGACCATCTCAGAACTGACATGATTTAGACTTCTTCCTGGAAGGACCTTTGGGACAATTGCTAAGGGCAACCATTCCAGACAAAAAGTCAAATAGGATTATAGACACACTGAATCCATTTTGTATTTTGGCTTGGTCTCAGGATTTGAATATGTTATGATCTGAGTGATTTTCCTGAACAATAGCTATACAAGGGCAAAATTTTACCAAGAATTTTTGAAAAACTAAAATGATCCTCCTCCTTTTGCCATCTTAACAATTTGAAATCAAAGTGTTCTGAGATTAATAAAAGAAAGTATCATCACAAATTAAAATCATTCTGTCCATAAAAGGCTAAAATCTGATTTTGAAAAAAATCAGAAGCTGTATCTTACATATATATATGTGTTACCTAGAAGATGTTATAACTAAGATATTCTCTATCTCACAAAAATATTAAAATTCTATATGTCTTTGATGGAGTTCTCACCAATCAACCAATGTACCCACACTTGTATCTCTTCTGTTTTGTTGTCACACAGAGAAGAGTGAAAACTCTTTGGCTGCTCTGTGACTCAGTCACCATATTCAACATGGCTCTCACCAGGTCCTGGTTGTGCAGAAAAGCTTTTGCTCAGAAATACCTATTGTGTCTGTGACCAGCTGTTGAGTGAGAATAATCAAACCTAACCCTCCAGAAAACGTCTTTCCTGGCCAGTCTGGGACCATGTCTGACCCTGGTGTCCCACACAGGGCCTGTTGTGCCTGACCTCTTCCTAGCTTCATCCTGTGCCCAAGGACATACCCAGGGCTGGGGCTGCCTCAGTGCCCCCAGCTGCCTTACCTCTGGCTGAGGTGATGGGAATGGCCAGGAATGCCAAGTCCTGCCCTCTAGTCTGGGGCTCCTAGGCCTGAAGTTTCTGAGTTTCTAGACTCAGTTTCTTCGTGATGTTTTGGTTTAGGAAGACCTGGTTCTCACAGGCTTGACATAAACATTGGAAGTGTTGTTGTAACAAGAGTGATGTTTTGGATTCCTGTCTGTGGGATAGACCTTCTCTCTGTCTTTTGATTTTGGCCAATGGGATGAAGAGTTCTAGCACTCTTCTGACCAATGAGTTGGCCTGTTCTAGAAGATATATAAAGGGGGTCAGTTTTTGAATAAGGATTGGAGTCAGATGAACTTGCCAAATGAGGTTCGTGTCATTTGTTACTCGCCCGCAGCAGCACTGCCCTGCTCTTCTGACTTGGGCAGTCCCTGCTGTCCCCAAACCCCACAGAGCAGCTGTCCCATGAGGTACACTGATTTCAAGAATTTAAAAGTGAAATGCATTAAAGTTCAACCTAACTCTGGAAATGCAATTGTATTGAAGTGGTGAGTATTCAAATTTTGTTGTCTTGCTGTGGGTTTTTTGTAGTACAATGTTTTGGGTGAAAAAGTATATAAGAACTGAAGAGACTCTCAAGAGATAAGGTGACATTATTCTGATGAAAAAAATTAAATATGTCTTTTCAGGTTTAATTTCTGATTATGAGGGTCACTAACTGTATGGAAGGAATGGGTCTGACAATTGCATTGTCATAGGGTTTGGCAAAGCGTTGCAGGAGATCCTAACTCAGGGTGCCAGACCCTGTTAGATATACCTGCTGATGAACCAGTTTTCCATTCTTCATTTAAATTAATGCTTTCAAACATTTAAAACACAAGCAGAGTTGAAGGGACATGACACTATACAGCTTTTTTTGTCCTGGCAGAGCTTGTGAAAGATTCTTCAGTTTTGTAAAGGTCTAGTGCTAATTCTTTCTCATTCGTTAACTAAGAAATAAGAGCTCATAAGTGCTTTTAGACATTCTCTCTGCATTAATGTTGTTCCCTGACTACTCTGTAATGTGTCACTTTCGAAGACTAGACTTTCCTTTGGGTTATAAAATTTCATTAATGGAGAATTTGAAATTATTCTCTTTACTTCTTCAAAAGCTTTTTCTTGTATTTCTGTCCATTCCCATATGATGACTTTAAATTAGTTGGCTCAGAAGCTCATAGTCTTTTTTCACAAGCAATTAAGAAAGTCCAGCACTATACTTAAAGTTCTTTGACTCTGACATATTTATGGGCCTGAGCATCTTTATGATCTTTCTCAGATCACAGTTTAGTCATTTTTTGTTAGCAAAAGTATGACATGAGGTACTTCCTCTTACTAAGCCAAATGAAGTGCAACTTCAGATTAGCCGGATTCTGTTAAATATTTTTCTCTCTTTGTTAATTTCAGTTTCTGCTCATGACCTGTTGTTCTCAAGCAATGAAAATGTCAGGAATTATTTGTTTAACACTCAAACAGTTCTTCTTGACCTCAATTTAGTTTTGATCAAGTGATTTCTCATATGTATTATGCTTTTAACTACATATAATTATGCAGTATTTAGTAGAAAAAAATAATCCTGGCGAAATGTCCTCTGTAAATTCTATTACTTGTTCAGTGATCTTGAATGCAAATATATTACTTACAGTCTTATGGTAACTTTAACCCTAAGGATATATTATGGTTGGACAAATTTTTCCTCAAAGTTCATAATTCTTTTTATTTCTACTTTTTAAAGCTTTACAAATTATCTGATTTCTTATTATTCAATAAGGATCACTTATACTTCCACTTATTATTCTAAACAGAAAGAATCTGCATCTTGAAAAGCACTTTGGGCCATACACCAGTTTATTTTTTCATGTATCAGATACTGAAAAACATGTGGAGCTTAACTTTTGCCTGCACTTTCTAAATACCTTAGATTTGTGATACAGCAATGATGAAAACAACATAATTTTTATTTCCTTTATACTTCTTTTATATATATATATCCAGACCCCCTTATATTTTAATGTATATAATGGTTTGCTGTAAATGAGAGGTGCTGCCAATTAAATAATCACTGTCAAAGGTATTGGCAAAAGAACAGGTTTTATATAAACTTGTGAAAGTGTGATTTAACAGAATTCACTGGCAAGTTCACTCTATAACCTAGTACATTGATGAAGCATACACAGAAAAATGGCAGGGAGAGGGATGCAGGATGCACCTCCACAAGGATTTTTTTATTTTTGTTCACTAAATGATGAGATTGTAGTCAGTCTGGAATTTAGGTGATTTCAGTTACTATGTTATGAAATAGATTATTATATACTTACTGCAGGTAGATTATTGTCTCTTTCAATAGAGATGACATTCCCTTTCTTAGTCCAAACATTTTCTAGAGGACCTGATATGAGGATTTAATCTCAGTCAAATCCACACATATATATTCTTCCAATATGTACTGCTTATGTTGAAGAAAGATTTCAACAATAACACATTAAAAAAAAAAAATCATCGTAAATCTTCCAGGTTCAAGTATCCTGATGAAGTTGCTGAGCACTCACTATGTTCTTCTACATAGTAAATGAAATAGACATTCTAATTTATACTTTGTAAAGATCATTGTTAGTCACACAGGAATTCTTTAGGCAATTATGATAAAAATATTAGTTTATGCACGCTTTTTAATAAGCTTGGAGGAAATTGAGCTCTCATTTTCCTACTTCTTTAAAAAGTGCTTGAGGTAAAATAATCCATGGCTGTTGTTTGCTATTCCTTCAAAGCAGCTTAGAGTCCTAAAAAGTGAGTTGGTCTCTTTCCCCTGAGTCACTCTCAGTATTTTTTTTCAGTAGTAGATTGGTGTGTTCATAAATTTTAACTTTCCACTTAACTTGTGAAGAAAAGAGATGCAACATTAGGACTATGATCTTCCTTTAATAACTGTGTAACCTTACATCAAATAGGAAGTTACAGCCTTTAAAGGAACACCACTGCATTTTTCTCTCTCCTTCATTTTACTGCTACAAGTGCAAGGATGCACAGCTGCCTCACACTCAGCTTGTCCAAGAGCCCGTCTTTCCTTCTCTGTAAAGCTGCTCCCAAGCCAGTCAGGCCCCAGCCTTTGTTAATCTCTACTAGTTAAGCTCTGCTTTTGCCATTTTAGAACTTCAAATGTCATCCTATTTCCCCACCTTGATGACATCCCTCTGAATAGCAGACTCTAAAATATAACCACTCTTTCTGGTTTGGTATTATCTGTAAATCAGTGTTTGCATTTCTTTACCATGGATCTCAGCAGGGCTGTCAAACAGTGGCAGACCTAGCATCAACCCCTAAAGAACAGTGCTGTTAGCTAAGGGTAAGCTGTGCATTTAAATAATGACATTTTCTTCTCTCTCCCCTGCTTTCTTTCTCAATGCTTAACAATTGATTTTCTATTGTTGTTCTGCAGGTCGAGCTTATATTTTCATGGATTTAATATTCAGCCAAGAACTTTGCTCCTGAGTGGTTGTATTCAGTTCACACTGGTTTTACATGTCTGCAAAAGATGTTTTGTTTTGTTTTATTTTCCTTCATATACCTTGAATTTCACCTGCTATATCATTGACCACTGACTCAAAGGTGTATGTACTTTAAAGACATAATTTTTTTGTCCTCACAGAACCTGTTTTAATGATTCATATCTATACTGAATTACATAAAAGCAAGTGGTAGACTTCTGGTTACTGTCAAAGCTGGATGAACAAATGAACATTTATTCTTAGCTCCTTTTTTCTGTCTCTTATCCAACTTCTTGAAATTTCTTCCTACTTTTGATTTTGTTTATTAGCTTCTTTTTGTCCTTTATTCTTCCACAGAGCTGTTAAATCTAAGTGAATCATCACAATTGTGAAATTGTATACTTCTATAGGATTTTGAACAGTATCATTGTTTTGCATCAAATCAATAGTAACTTTCTTACTGGAGGGGCTTCTTGATTAACTGATCCTAGAACAAACATAGTTTTAGTCTCTTAAAATGTTATCTGTTTAATTTCCCACAGTGGCATTTGACTAATTGATAGGATGATGCTGATGCTATCCAGAAAAGCTTTATTGCCTATTCTCTTTGTTGTCTGAGAGTTTGGTAATCATTATCATTGTCCTGGTCAGAAACTCTCTAACAGTTACCCGAATGTATTGTCATGAAAGACTGGCATTTTGGTCCATTAAAATTCTATTCTGAATATGTTCATCTGCTTAAATTGAAGTTCTCTTTCTTGTCATATTAGGCTTATCTTTGCATTTACCATCCCAGTGACTGTCAACAAATTTCCGGTGCATCTATTTCATTAATGTATTCATCTAGGGCAGGATGTTTCAGTTTGTTTTTTCTTGATTCTTGTTTCCTCAGTCACCTTATTCCCTTAGACATTTAATATTAGTATGGAAACACACTTTTCTCTGATTTGGCTTGCTTATTGACATACTATTTAAGTAACAAACATCATATTTCATATTTTTTTCTCTACCATTCCTAATTATTTTTTGTGTCTTATTTCAGAATGCAGAAATCCTTATGCATACAGTTTTGGATAAATCTTCCCCAACTGATTATTTTCTACACCTTTTAGACTGTTATCTTTCCCAAATTCATCAGTTTCTAAGCTCAGCCACAATTTCCTTAGTTTTAAGTATCAATAGCTTTGCTCTCAAAATAGTGATATCAAATATAGGTCTACAGTAAGAGTAGGACAAGATTTGTAAGATGAGAATTCACTTCTGATTGAAGTGAATTCATACAAATAGCACTAGTCCTGTATGCCTAGAGCTAACATGAGGAAAAAAACGCTCTTTTTAATACATTTCATAGTGCTTTATTTTATTGTATTGACTACCTGATATCCCAGAGTGCATGGCGTAGAGATGAGAAATAGATGGCACAACATGTCCTTTGTGTATCAAAATATCATATTTGGCTTTGGCCAAAATATTTTAAATCATGTGTTGTCTGTAGTTTTTCATTGTTTTATTTTAGGTGTTGCTAATTTTGTATTTCTCTTCTTCATTGCTTTGTTTTACTTCTCTAATCTCAGCTCATATAGACCTACAGTGCAGATTGTGCAATGTTTTCAACTGCATTCACAACTGAAATCCAAAAAAATGTTCTTCCTTCTCTAAAAGAATTTTTATGTCCTTGAGGTGAACCTACAGTCCATAGCCTTCCCTTCTCCTGTGAAAGATTTTTGATAACTGACACCACCTCTTGACAGACCTGGATGGCTCAGAATTTAGCTTGCATTAAGACCAGTCAGGATTTAGGTATATTTGCTCCTCTGCTTAATTTTCCTTAAAGATTTCAGTCTACAGGGTTTTCTAGGATCATGTCAAAACATGACATCAGGACCAAATTCTCTGAAAAATACACTGATGGTTCTGCTTTCTTTTAAAAGCACAAGGAAGAGGTATTCTTTTTGGATTTAACTCCTATACTATAATGCTCAAGCTTGCAGCCTGCAGTCAAGTATATAAAGTATTGCCATTACTAGCAACAGGACACTGATTTTTGCACTGAAGTTTTCTTTTTTTATTTTTTTATGCTGCAGCAGCATTTTTTGACTTTTTTTTTAAGTGCTTTTGCTTATCTTTTTATGATATAATCATAATTTTTTAATGAAGTAATAAGCAGTAATTTTTCTGTAGAGAATGAAATATGAGGCTTTGATAATAAAAGTGAGATAGAGTCTTCCACAGTGCAGAGAAACATAAGAATGAGATGATAAAAAAATGTACACCTAAGATTTAAGCTATGAAAAATTCAACAGTGGTGAGTTATTGTGGTGCAGATTTGGGAGTTGGACAGAACAGAGTTTACAGGAGTTAAAATAAAAAAAGAGTAATTACCTAAAATATAGAAATATATTATTTTTAAATTCATTAAGTACATAAATATATAGAAGACAGAAAAATAGTCTGAAGTGGAACCACAGTAGAGAGGAGACCATCAGAATCAATAGCATGTTCCTTCCTGGAAAAGCAAAACAAATTCCATGATTAACATTACTGTCCTCCAGGAGATGAACAGGAGAACAGTGTAGGGATTAACAGCAGACAAAGGGAGAACTAGAAATTTATACATTATAAATTTTAAGTGTATTAATAATAAGATTTGGTCTAAGATATTTACATAATTTAGACTGTGAATGTTAGTATCATTTAAACTGAACTAGCCATACAAAATGGTGTAAATTAGTTATGCCTTTGAAACTTTAAAGAGACTAGTAGTAAATTTTTGATGTCTCATGAAAATCATATTCTTTTATTTGCACGTAAAATGTTTTTGAGGGTTACAGTGTCAAAGTAGGATGCATATATAAGTGTTCTCCTCCACCTGTAAGATTTATGTCTTTGCCTATAAATCATTATAAAGTCATTTAGGTTGAAGCTGCTTCAATTTAAAAGAATTAAGTTAGGAATGTATCATGTATCAATTTACACTCTATTGGGACAAGAGTACTGTAATGTTGGGGATGTTAAATTTCTGTTTATCTCCCCTTCATCTCATTGGTAGTACTCAAACATCCCCTGTTACTCAGGTTTTGATTTTGTATCTCACAAGTAGAAGAATTTGTTTTGGTCATTACAATGGTTCTTTGAAAGTTCAATTTTGTCTACTTTACAAGGAAGTCTTTCCTGAACAAACTAAAACTGGTGAAGGAAGATGGCTGAAAATGGAGCATAGAGAAGTGCCTTGTCACGCTGGAAGTTTATGGATGGCTTACTAAACAAGGATTGCACTCATACATTCTTGATTTTAGTTCAATTCTTTAACATAAAGCTATTCAATTTTTTTGTCTTATCTCCCAAAATAGCTATCAACTGACTCCTTGGTTTTTTGATATTTCTGTTTCCTTCAATGAGTGGGAGGGGGGATGATGAGAGAAAAACAACAGATGGGTTAGAGGCAGAATACCTTATTAGGCTTAAAAAATAATATAATATCTTCAGACAGCCTATATATATTCCTCCTTGTTGACTGGAGTACTATCCTTTTTATTGTCATGACTAAATTTCATGTGAAAAGAGAAAGCAAAATGGGATCTGAAAAGACCACTGCTGAGAGTTTATAGAAAAAGTATGAGCTAATGGAAAAGGTAATATAGTTACTTCATAATTTCAAATCAATAGCACATAGATTTCTTTAAAGAAGGAACTTTGAATTTTTTTAAAATAATTTTGTTACCTTGAAAAGTGTAAATTCATTTGAAAGAAACTATAAATTGTGTAAGGTGCTAGTAATATGAGAAACAATAGACAAGAAATTAAAAGTGAATTTTATTCAGTTAAAAGTGAATATTATTCAGCAGCCCTGATTAGACCTTCAGCTTTATTATATAATAAGTTTTATAAATAACTTATGGTCAAACAATAGTATAGACTCTTGTCTTTCTGTTTTACTCCCTTCACTTTTGATGAGCTGTCTTTCTACATTTATGTTTCATGACATGTGCCTCAGAAATGGCCTCCCACTTAAAGTCTAATTTATCCTCTGGCAAATGCATATTAGCATACTACAGTATTCATTATTTTCTTTATTCCAGGTTATTACCTGGAGACAAAAATGTGTTATTTTTGAATATATTTCAGCTCAAGCTCTTCTGATACTTAAAAATAATTTGAATTTACAAGTTTTAGACTAGAATATTAAATGTCATTATTTTCTATACCTAGATGTTTTGTGATGCAAAAAAATACTGAACAATTTTTTTTAATCCACTAAAACTAAATTGACTTTTGTGCTGGATATTAGAAATTGTCAGTGCAATGATTTGGATGCAGATGTTCCAGTTGATTAAAAGTACATACCACTACACTGTTATATTCCCATCTTACAAAGTATAAGACAAAATGAGATTGCCAAGTGCAATTATGTAATTTCTATATGAATTAAAAGGATATAAAATAAATTATTATCTTTGTAGAGAACTGCTTCTACTGCTAACATAAGATTCTTTAGAATGGGACCAGAAAATCATTATAATAATTATTACTATTTCTATTATTATTATTGTTATTATTAGTATTATTACTACTACCACTATTACTACTACTATTAATAATAATATAATTGTGTTCTGTTTCCTTAATACCCCTTGTTATTTCATGTTGGAACATCAGAGAGGGGGCAAATTGCTTTTCCTCCTTTTGGAATTGATATGCAGTCCTTTTTGCTAGCAAGTACTACTACTGTTTATAGTTTTCCATGTTTCCAGTGGGTTTCTCTGTAAAGACGTTTTGCTTCTGAATTGGTAAGTAGTAGGCTAAATTTACTATTTGGGCAGAAAAGAAATCTGTTTATACTTCATATATGAAGGAGTGGGAGGAATTATATGAAGATGCTAAAGAGAATTTAGTGGTGGTAGTAAGTGCTTTTTTATTTGACTCATATCTTTGCTTACTCCTTTTCAGTCTCATGAAGATGGTGATATTTCACTGTATTAGCACTATAGGTGATCCATTTATTGTATAATGCAGTTTGTCTTAATTAAAGAAAATTTCTGAATGGTTTTCTATTTGTGTTTGGGGATTTGAGTTATGATTTTTGGTTGTTATTACTATTTTCTAGTTTTGTTTCAGTTTTTATTTTTTAGTCTAATTGTCCTTTTCAAGTAAGGTATAAATAATAGATTAGATCAGATTAGATTAGATTAGATTATGGCAGAAAATTCTGGATGTCTCTTTATAAACTGGCTAGCAACAATAATTCAAATGCCTTACTATATGGGTCTTAAGACCTCTGTATTTCAAAATGTTAAGTGGAAATGAAGAATGGTAGTGAAGGGTATCTTCAGTAATGAAAATGATGCATCAGTTCTCTGACTGTTCTATATACTTGTTCTTACCTGGGATAAAGGTCATTGGAGTTTCGTTACTAACAAACCAGTTCCACAGGATGCCATTCTCCTGATAAAGCAAATGATTGAAAATTATGGATTTTTATTTTGCATATATAAAGCAATTCTTTGGACCAGGAAAATTAGCTAAGCAGACTTCTTTTTAAAATTTTTATACATTTTTCATTTTGTCAGTGTCTAATACAATTCAAGTGCTAATCCTGTCCTTTTCTCCAGACATGCAATGTTGTTGTCTTTCATTATCTAAAATTGCAAGAACATAACAGCGGCTGTGAAAACTTGGAAGAGTAATGGAAAACTGTTCAGAACATTATCAAACTGTATACTACTTGCAATTAAATACAACATCACTATAAATCAGAGCTGGTTGCTCTAACATGTACAGTTTTCCCTAAATTAGGAATTTAAAATTTACTTCCAGTCCTGGTTCTGGCCCAGATCGGTGGGAGGGAGCACGAGCCAAGACATTTTGTTATTCAGTACCACATTACATCATTGCCAGGGGTGGGGAAGATGGACTTTCTCACTTCTGGGACAGAGAGAAATCCCCCTCTGGGGTAACAAAGTCTGGCAGTGGAGGAGGGGGGTGGGGGGAAACTGTTCTCTCTTTTTGTATACTTCTTTTACTTTCTTATACTACTATTGCTGCTGTTGCTTTCTTATCTCACTGCTGTTTTCAGTAAATTGTTCTTATATCAACCTGTGATCTTTGCCTTTTGTGCCTGCAATGCTCTTCTCCAGCCACATTCAGGGATGCAGGAGGGTGGAAGAGGGGGTGGAGAAGGGAGAAGAGGGGGTAGAGGGAGCTAGCAGCAACAGTGTGTTTTGAGTGGTCTTGGTGGGAGAACTAGATTTGGGAACACCATTCCTAAACCACACTTCCCTATATCTAAGTCTATACTTTTTTTTTTCCCCTGAAGATTAAGTCACTGATAAACATTTGGCAAAATATTGAGGATTCATATTCCTCATTTCTCGCTTTCTCTTTGTGTAATTAAGAAAAGATATTTTGGAGTGAGGAACTGAAGAGGCTTTACCCATCTAGGTATGCACAGTTATCATGAAGATTAATAGTGGTCTATTTTTCAGATCCAGTGAAAATTCCAGTAAAAGTTTTAGCTTTCAACAACTGATGGACAAAGTGAAACTTCAAACATTTCAGTGAAACTTCAAGTGTTTATACATGGTTAAAGAAAAAAGAACAAAACTACAAGAGTCAAACCTAAATAGTTCATTTAGCAGACCTCTTTGGAGCCTTTTTTCTGTTATTGATTCTCTCTGAGCACCCTGTCTCTTAGGCTACATTTCTCTGAAAGAAATCCATATGTTGAAGGATGTTAACTTTTTTAACCTTTCTGGTTTTTTTGAACAACTACAAAAGTACCCTGCAGGTTCTGTCTTTCTCTTCCAAAAATCACTTCCATTTTACTTTATTTGAAGAACCTCTTGCAATCTCTCTTTCACGTCTTTGGTAGATTTGATGTTATCTTTCACAGTCCTTAAAGCCATAAACTCAGCAATAGATTATCTTTTCCTCCTCTTTTCCTCCTCTTTTTTTAGCCTAGCATTTCCCCGTTTATATATAAATTACAGCATGACTTTGATGAATTGAATCTTGTATTTTAAAACAATATTGTATATAATTGTTAACCTTGTGAAAACCTATGATTGAGATTCCTGAGATAAAATCAGTGATTTTAAGCTGAGGTCAAAAATGACTGTAACTAACTGTTTCCATCTTGGAGATGGGTATGAATGAAACCATAATACATGTACATCTGTGTATTGCTTAATTTTTCTCAAAACATTTTGAGATATCCTGGAAAAGACTTATTGAAAAATATTGTGTGGCTGAAACTCACAGGTGGCTTGATAGTTCAAAACCAGAATGAATCTATTTGTTATCAGGCCAAACATTTTTCTCTTTATGAGTCATCAGAGAGACACATAATGCTTAAAGAGCTGGATTAGAATTCAGTACTGTTAAATGCTGCAACTGCATGTTTCAGAGAAAACACTGGTTATGTTTCCTTCTGGAAAAAAAATGTAGAAAAGATGAATTGATGAAAACATCATCAAAAAGAAAGTGAAACAGAAACCCAAGAACCATTTGTGGTGAAAACACTGATAAAGATAACTTTCTTTAAAATAATGTTAGGACTAGGATAGCTAGTCCTTCAACATGATAAGATATAGTGTTTCAGGATACCAGTGAAGAGATAAAAGATATAGTTATTTGTCTAATTTCTCTGATTTTTAGTTCTAATAGAAATAGTTATGATTTGAGATCTCTGAACACTGTTGCAACATTCTTTTTGCCTGAAACATTACTCAGTAAAGCAAGAGAGCTATATGAACAGACTTCAGATTCCATGTCATTTCATATCAGCTGCAGCTGTATGTAGAATACATACAGGATGTGATTTTTGTTACATTCACACTCTTTACTCATTCTCAAAAATGCTGTAGGGAATGCATGTTAAATGTCCCCTTCACAGGCAGACAATGTGAAAGGCAGAGGTATACTTCTCATGTCTTCTAAATGATCAATAACTTGGTGATACTGTTGGAAACAATATAACTTTTGGTGACAATACTAGTCTTTAAAAATTTCTTTTTAAAGAGCAAGATTTCCTTCCTAAATCTGCTCTATGTTGCATGCTCCAGCATTTATGCTAGAATAGCTATAAAATATTGTAAGGCAATTTCAGGATTGACAGGATTTTTTGCTTCACTTTTTCCCTCCCTCCACCTTTTTAGGCTTTCTGCTTGACACACTGAGTACACAAAAGCAGTAGTTTATTTCAGAGTCCTGTTACTGAAGTACTGTGGGAGCAGCTGTTTATAGACAATTCTCTTTAAAGCATGAAGAGGAGAAAAGCATGAACTTGGGTCAGGAGGACACATTGATTCAGTGGAAATTACTTCAGCATATGGGAGAAATACGAAATAGTTAAAATAGCCAAACAAAAGTCTTTTACAGACATAATTATCCTTGAGCATTCTTAGTGTTGTTGTGAAAAGCAGTGGCTGTGGATCAGAATTAAATATACATTTTTTTAATTATAAATTTATCTGTGTACTTATAGCATATGTAGAGTAAAAAGCAAAAGAATAGGGAGATTTGTGATATTAGAGTTGTTATTATTAGTGTGCATGATCATGGATTGTTTATTGTAATATAAATTGCTTTCTTAGAAAACGTTGAGATACTTTTATTTCTATGACAGCACCTCACGTGGCTTTGGCTATCCCTGCCTTTTTTTTTAGAATTATGCATATATTATCAGAGCAAGGAATGATATCAGAAATTTCTAAGAAGTTTAAGATTCACTCTACAATCTAATTTTTTTTCGATTGGGAAACAAGTAGATAAGACATCAAAGTGGTAATGTGGCCTTAAAAATCATATTCAAATTTTCTTGAAACAACTTCATTAGTCACCAGTTGTAGCAGGATCAGTTGCATATATGATCAGTTGCATAGATTTCTGGGAAACAGGCATTGTTTGGCCTGAGAAAAGAAGGCTCAGGGAACAGCTCATCACCCTCTACAATCCCCTGAAAGGAGGGTGTAACCAGGTGGGGGTCAGTCTCATCTTCCAAGCAACCAGTGACAGGACAAGAGGATATGGCCTCAAGCTGTGCCGGGGAGGTTCAGGCTGGACATAAGGAGGAATTTCTCCACGGAAAGCGTTACTAAACATTGAAATGCACAGCTCAGGAAGGTGGTGGGGTCTCTATCCCCCAAAGTGCACAAGAAATGTGGCACTTAGTGCCGTGGTCTAGTTGGCAAAGTGGTGGTCAGTCAAAGGTTGGAGTTAATGATCCCAGAGGTCTTTTCCAACCTGTATGACTCAGTGGTTCTGTGATCTGTACTCCTGATGCTGTTGCCATGGTAGTCAAGGGTAACTCTCACTGAGTTTACAAGGATAGAATTTCCTTGCAACAGCTAAGTACAAGAGAAACTAAATAATGCCTGTCTGACTCTCACAACTGTCTCAATAGTGTCTCTGAGCAGAAGATGATGAAATACTGCCTGCAGTATGGGCTTCTTCCTTAATTCAGAGTGCTGCCAGTTCTAAACTGTATTAATTCTTTGTGATTTTAGAGAGTTTGGATTTTAAAGTATTTTGTTTTCCTTTTTTATGTATAGATAAATGTAAGTCTCCTCTGCTGTATAATTTAGATTTTTTCTGCCAGACTCCAATTAGCCTGCTTTTAATAAATTCAAATTTTCATTTACTCTCAAGTTCTCTTTTCAAGTAATTTTTTTTCCCATAGAAAAACTTGTTGAATATTTTCAGTTAGTTGATTGGTTATTTTTGTCTTTTTTTTCTAAAGATATTTCAATCAAGAGAAATCTTGCATTGCACACAATAGCATTGTGTTTATTTTGTTGTGCCTTAGCTATCTACTGCTGTCTCAGAAGGATTTTTGTCCTAAAGCTTTCTCATCAACTGACAGGAATTGCACAATATGTAATTCATGCCGTTATTTTCATTTTGTGAGAAACATCTAGACATCTGATAGCCTTTTGTGTTTTATGCTAGTGGATCACAAAGTGCTTTATAAACAAATAGAGTACTAGCAGTTTAATACCCTACAGTAATCATTTACTCAGCATCGACATACTGCACTCAGAGGTAAAACAGACCATTTTTAGCAAAAGTTGTAAAATACCACTCAGGAATTACTCCAGGATGATTTACCATAAGTATGCATACTTTCACTTGCAGAATATAATTTATTATATCATTTGTGCCCATATAAGTAGGCATAACATCATTATCCAGCTTGACTCTTTGTCCTATACACAGATCAAATAATCACGTCATGTGGATGACTGCATGGTTCATTTGAAATACTATACTGCTAGTAGTCCTCTGTTACCTTGTGCAATTAATGCAGTGTTTTTGGACATGTAGGGTTTTTGCACATCTCCCATACCAATTTGGAATCAAAACATAACACTCGACTGTCCAATAAACTACATAAATCATCGTATGCTCAAAGATGCTTTCTTGGCTCACCACCGCTCCATTTAATGTAATTTGTCTGAAAGCTGTGAAATGATATACTTGAAATATTCATTTATCACTGGTAGAAAGAAAAAGTATAATTAACCTCTTTAAGCTACTTGAAAGAGGAGAGGATGAAGAAAGGAAGCACCTACATTGCAGAGTAATACTTTAAAACACACTGGACCTGTTTATCTTAGAAGTGATATGAACATAGTAGTTCAGGTTAGGAGTAGGCAGAATTATTTCCCACATGGTCTTCATATTCAGGTTATTTTTCAAAGAAAATTAACTGCATGTAGAGAGTAGGTGCACCCAAGTGCATATCTCAGTAGGAACGATCAAGACACTAGGATATCAGGACAAATGGAGTCACTGTCACATACTGTCACTGCGGTTGGTCTGTAATCCAAGCATCCATTCTTCAAGCAGAGCTGTAGGATATTGATCCATCTGTCAATTTAATTATGGTTAATTACCGAGTCCAGAAAATGTTGTTCCTGTCAGATGGTTAAAATTTCCTATCTGGCATGAAAAATTAAATATTATTTTTTAATTTTAATAACCTTACATTTCTAACAATTAATTTACCAGTTTCTACTGATTGAAAATGCTATGGGTATTTTTGTACACGGCACTTGTTTCCCATGATCTTAGCTACAGTATTTTGTCCTCTTTTTGTCCTCCCTTACTATGCCAAATTCAGACACACACAGTTTTCGTTAAAGAATTTGTCAGAGCAAATTTTATCAGTAAAGAGAAAGACTGTAGAGATATTTTGTTTAAAATTAGTAAACAGTAGTCAAAGAAGTGATCTTTAGGATACAATTTACACAATTGGAACTGTGTAGCACCTGAAAACAAAGTTGAGTGTAGGTTGGTTGATTTGTTTTCCAGTCTGAAACCAAGCATGTGGGAGTAGATGAGGAGTGGATTTATGTAACTTTTCTCCATTTATGAGCAATAAGTTATTATTTAAATGCTAAAAGCCAAATTGCGTTAGATTGAAGCAATACTCTGTGTATATTCTGTGCATATTGAATTTGGGAACTTAATTATATTGTAGTGCTTTAAGAAAATGTTTCTCCTTTTTAAGTAATTTTCTATTGAAAAACCCAATTACCAAAATTACCAAAATTATACATAAATAGGATTTTCTTTCTTTCTTAAATAGAATATCTGTCTAGATTACTATTTTGGGCCCTTTGGTAAAGTCAAGTGTTTTTGCAGCTGGTGCACTTGAAGTAATTAAATGATGGGAATTCATCTTACCAAAAGAAAAATGAAGACAATAAAGAGAATAAAAAGTTAATTTTAAATGTCATCTTCCACATAGTCAAATGCTAATATTTTATTGTGAGGAACCACTACAATTTGAAAGAGATGCATAGAAATATAATTATATCAGTTTAAATTATTTTAAATGGGCTCAAAAAGATATTTGTGCTTTATATCTCTTTAAAAAAATAGATGTGTTGTTATTCAATAGCAGACTATTATCCTTTTTTGTGAATAAATGACATATGTCTTACCCTGTGCACAAACAAGTAACAAAGCCTGCATTTGAACAATCTCTAATAAAGGAAGTATTCTTATGTTGCATTGCACATGACAAAAGATTTCATCCTGAGATATTTTTACCAGGAAGTTCAGTAATTGAACATGAAATCAAAAACACTTCTTGAGCAAGCAAAAAGTGGAATTCATTACAAAAAAGTTTGAAATGCAAATCAGCTTTCCACCAAGAAGGTAAATTAACATAATAGGAACAGCTGAGAAAGTTCATTTAATGTATTCTGGTAATGAAATTTAGATGTTTGTGAAGTACCCAAGAAATCTGTTTAATTCTTTTAATAAGAGTTAATAGAGATCTGATGTTGGGGAAGGATCATGGGCTCTGGATTGGATTTATGGCATGAACTATATGATCTGTTGATGTCATTAAGAGAGCAGAGACCAGGGAGTGCAGCCTACTTATCACAAGGATGTATACAAAGCCAAGATTTTTAAGTATTGGTTTTTACACATGCCTGGAGAATTTATAAGTGTCATCTACTCAGTAGATGCTTTAAAACCATTCTTCCCTGTGGGATTTTGGCTCTAGAGAAGAACTGCCCATTCTTCCCTTTAGAACAACAACAAATAAGTCTTGGATTATATACATATATATATGTGTGTGTAAATGTATATATATTATGCAGTTGCATTTCTTCTTAATCCAATTATGTAAATTAGAAAGACTTCTTAGGGTTCCTGATATTTTTCTCTAGTTCACCTTCTGATTATGCAAAAAATGTGAGCATACTGAACATGGAAATGTTCTCCTTTAGACAAACAAAAAAGCTTCACAGCATCTGGCAGCACATCTGCGTCCCACTTATGTACAGAGTTTCTTGGTGGCTTTGGACAAATGTCTGTCTAGAATATCCATTATTTCTTAATGTGTGTATTCTTTGCTTTAAAGGGTAAAAAGTTCTGTAATCAAAATTCTAGAAAGTATGGAGTTTATGAATTTACTTGCTGCACAGTGGCTTTGTGAATTCCCTGTCCAGGTACTGAAAGTACTGCCTGGTCTACCTGTCCCTGCCCAGCCCAGGACTGCCTTCATGGGCCTGAGGTTAAAGATCCCCTGCCAGACCCCAGGGCCCTCAGCCCCTGCCTCACCCGTGGGCCCTGCAGAACCCACAGCCTTGCCTGAACTCAGCACATCTGCATCTCCAAGGAGGTTCCTGAATCCTGGGGCTGGGGCTACCTCAGTGTCCCCAGCTGCCTGCTCCTGCATGGGGTGGTGGGACAGACCCTCTAGTGGGACAGAGCTCCCACTATGTGTTTTCCTGGAAGCAGCCATCCTTACCGAGCCCTGGCAACCTGCTGCGCAGCTTTACAGAGGACACAAAAATAAACTTCCAAAGATATTACTGAGATGCTTGGGAAATTTAAATTATAATCATAGGTTCTAATTATGCTTTTTAGTCAACTTACTAGAACATTTACTTAAAATATATTATATATTATTTTACAATATAATATAATATAATATAATATAATATAATATAATATAAGTATATAATATATTTATATAATACATTATATAATATATATTTATATAATATATTAAAATATATAATTTAAAATATTTTAACCTTCTAATTTGTTTTTTAAAATACAAATTCTTGAAATTTTGTGTTTGCGTATTCTTTCTTTTTATTGAATTTTCATAATTGTTTATCTGATATTAAGGACATACCAGTATTGTTTAACATGGGTTCAAAAGTGTGTACCATATTCTAAGCAGAATTATTTATTTTTCAATGAGAACATATTTGAATTCATATTGGTTAGGATTTTTACTTTCTTCTGAAGTCTGAAGTGTCATAGGCTAATTTAGATAGCTATAAGAGGCAGCAAGTATCAGAGTTTGAGATATCACAGGTTGTTTAAACTATGTAATTACAATATAGTTTCAAAACTGTTCAAGTGATTCTTGACCACTCTTTATTACATTTAATAGTGGATTAAAATGAAAAGATGTAAAATAATAATTACTTGACATTACTCTTCACATTCTATGTCCAGAAATTTGGGGTAGGGTTTTGTGGTTTGTTTTGTGGTTTTTAGGGGGGAGAGGGATGCGAGTATGGATTTGGTGTTTTTTAATTGCAGCTTTTGAGTGGGAAGACTTCCAAAGCGTTTTATAAGTATATATGAAAAATATATAGTCATAACTGCTTTGCAAAGGAAAAAAAAAAAACATTTTTACTGTTCTAATATTCAAATGCACGGAATTGGGCTACTTTTTCCAGAAATCATTGTATTCTAGCGGCAGGCCATACTGTAGGTGGTCAGATTTCAAGTATATACATCTGAGAATGACTCCATTTAAGGTATGATGGGAAACACTTATAAATTTAGAGGGGGTGGTGGTTTCTTTGTTTGTTTTGTGGATTTGTTGTGTTATTATTTTCATGGGGTTTTTTTTCTTTGTGTGTTTTTTTTTTCTTTTAATTCTGGTTTTGATTTTTTATTTTATTATTTCCATAATCTCTTTGAGCCAATTCTGTCTGTCTTCCTGCCATCTGATTATTGCAAGACACTGATTCTGTAGTTAACAGTACTACTGGTGCAATTATTAATTCTGTTAACCATGCTCTTTGTACATCTTCTAGGATATATAGACTGCAAAGAGCTTAAACATCAGAGGGGAAGTTCTTCCTCAGTCAAATGAGTCTAGGCAAGCAGTCTCCACTTAAATGGCTAGTACCTTCAACTTCTTTTAGAGTGAGTCACTATTGCTAGCAATAAGACTTTTCTTAACAGAGCCTTGTAAGACTGGATCACATTTTGTAGATATATATGCTATTATGGCCATTAGTCATGTCCAAAGCTTCCTTCTAAAAGTGTCAGATAAATCAATGGATCACTGTAAAATAAAGTAGAATTTATATTTCAGATCCATTATTTTTTCTAAGATTGTGTTCTTTAAATCCTCCTCTGCCTTTTCCCCTTCACTATTTCTATTTTTATAAGTCTGATAGGAATTAATAGTTGTCATGGTCTCATCATAAAAATTATTTTCAAAGAGAGAGAAGGGTAGAGATTAATTAATCTTTATCACAATTAATTAACCTCACCTTAAACAGTAGTATTAGTCAGCACTTACCCTTGGGTACCTAGACTTGGAAAGCTCTGATTACAGTGGTATTTCTTCCAGATTAGTGGAATGACAGAAAAATCATACGTTGAGAAAACATATTTAAACCAATTTCATTTCAGCCATTCTTTGTGCATTGTTATGATGGTGTGTCTTAGTTTGGAAGACAGGCATCTGCTAAGGACAAATAGGATTCTCTCCTGGAATAGAGGATGCAAAACTCTCTCCGAATTGTTATAATTTTGGAATTAAGGGGCTCTCAGGTGAAGATGTGAGGATATGGATAACAGTTCTTTACTTGTGTTTAGCAAGGCAAAACAGAACAACAATAACTATGAGATGAACAGCAGACAGAACCAGGGAAACAGTCCCAGTTTTCTCTGCCGCTGGCACCCTTTCCCCGTTGGTGCAGTTCCCGACACAGGCAGCTGTGGTGCAGAGTCCCGGGATGCTGGAGATGGATCAGGAGCTCCCCGGCGGTGGCTGGAGCTGCAGCACGAGTCCCGGCAGGCAGGGGGTGCGGGCTGAGGCGTGGAGAACACTCGGAGCAGGAGCGAAGGAACAGCGAGGGGGGCAGGAACTGCAGCGGCTCCCGGCCAGGCAGACAGGGGCAGGGTCAGGATTGCCGGGGCCCACACGGAGAGACCGTGGCAGGAAACCCCGAACTCCGCTCCAGTGGTGCCAGTGAAAAATCTTCCTGAAGTCTGGAAAATACAGCCTGCTGTTCCCTTCTCCCACCAAATACTCCCCCAGAAAGAACTGAAGTCCAAGTGCTCACCTTCTCCCTCCACCTCAGCCACCTCTTTTGTCTTCCTTAAGTATCCATAAGTGCCCAGTGATCAGTTCCCTGGCAACTTATAGGAAAAAAATTCTACAAGATGACCCAACCCCCAATATGGTGAAAGTAATAATACTATTATTATGAAAAGAAAAATTATGAAACAACCTAAATATATTTTCTTAATGAGTCTTTTAAATCTTTGCTATATCATACCTAGCTTCAGACAGAAGATGAAATGTTAGAGGAAATCTTCACTCTTCATTGGAACCAAAAGAAAAAACTACCCACCACCACCCTCCCAAAAACATCTGAACACCTCTTTTTCAGTGAATGATTTAGTTCAAAAGAGATATGTCCACAAACACTAGGTAAATGTGAATTCCACTTGGCACGTGCTCAACTACACTCTGCACATAGCTGTCCTTTTTAAATGTAATTGCCTTGTACGTAAAACTCTGTTAGGTGCTTTTCTTCCTCTTATTTCATTATAGAAAGGAAAGATAAAAACTAGGTATGAGCCAAAAATTTTGCTCTGACTGCGAGGTAGAATTAACCTACCTACCCAAAGAGACTTGCAGTGTCTGGAATTTTACTCTATTGTATTTCTATGCTCTGTCCTTGAAGAAATGCTCTGACAGCTTTATGAGTAATTATCATTGGCCCTCCAGTGTTTTCTTGAAAATGAAATTTCTGATTGCAATTATCTTCTAAGAACCATTGAAATCAGCAAATTTTGTGTTTGACTGCATTATGCTTTGTGGAAAGGGTGATAAACTCATGTGCAGTAGAAAACATGCAATTACCATTATTGTTAAGATGCTAATTTGACTTTTCTAAGATACAAAGGCATAATTATTTTAATGTTTACTGGTTTACGTTTATTCCTCTTACATTGTCAATGGAGAATTTTTATATGTCTTTGCAGTATGTTGAATAATAGAATAACAGAATTCTATTAACATAAATATGAGAATTTTTCCAGATGAATGCATTTGAAAAAATATGACCAATTGAGTATCAGAGCCACTAAGATTTCTTTCTAAGCAAGCTAGGTGATATCAATGAAGAGTGCTTCTTTTCACCTGGAAAATTTTTTATTTAGATGGCAGATTGAGCTTGAAGTGACACTATGTTAAGAATTCTTATATATTTTGTAATCTTTCCTACTTAAAAGGCCTCATTCAGTTGATACACAGAAAAAGCTATAATTTCTAAAATATATATCAGCAAACAGTTAAGTTGGGCAAACAATGTCATTAGTGAAGAATTTGCATGCTTAGATTTTAAAAAAGTGAAGTTTCTTTCATGCTGTGAAGAGTATAGGTAAATATTCTATGCATATTTTCTTCTGAAGAATGGGGGTTTATGTTATTTTTAAGCCACAAGATATATATTTACCTCAGCATCTTCTTTTAACTTGAATCAGTCTTCAGAAATATTTCCTGGAGGATCACAGTTCAAGCTTTTTATTTTGTTCATATTAAATGTGTCCCAGCTGCAGTTACTCTGCATGGAGAAAAATGGATTCTATAGCTATCAGCGATAGCTTAAGATTTTTATGTAGAATTTGGAGGCTTAAGAATGGTTAATTGGGATAGTTAAGAACTTATGTGAAACATGGGAAACATGATTTTGACAGAGGTTTTTACATCTGAATTTTTCTAAGGAGGTTCAGGGATCATAGTCTGCTGATTGATGTCCTTTCTTGCTAGTCTTTTCCTAAAGGTCTTAGGCAATATTTTTCCCTTTTTCACAAAACTTGAGCAAAGGCTGAAATGCAGATGGAACTCATGTCTATTTAACAAATGGTTAAGCTTTCAGAAATAGGTATGCAGTTAATAATGAATAGACTCTATGTCCCTCAGCAGAGCATTGAGCTCTGAAAAGAAAGTAGCTAAAGATTAAAATATGATGATCCAGCTTGTAAGTTCCAGTATTTTATGTTGAGTCATTACAGGAAAACTATTTTCAGTCCTGTACACGAGTAGGGGAGGGCTCCACGGATCTCTGCATTGCGTTTGTCAGGCACTGTGGAGAGGCAATGAAGGAATGTAGCCTGTATTGGCTGTAATATTTGTCAATGTAAAAGTAACATAACCCATCTACAGGTTTTCACTTTCCCTTTGGAGGATCAAACATAGGCTCATAGAATCTATAAGGTTGGAAAACACATCCAAGATTATTGAGTACAACCATTTCCAAGAGTAAAAAAACTACAATTTTTTTTTTAATACTTCAGACTCAACCCTAAGTTTTTCACTCATTCTGTTAGCATGTCCCTTCATAAATGTTTCAGTTCACTCACTCCACCCACTAGCAGGACTAGGGAGAGTATCAGAATAGTGAAAATGAGAAGACTCATGGATTGAGATAAAGACAATTGAATAGGGAAAGCAAAAGCCCTGTACACAAGCAAAGGAAAATTAGTAATTCACAGAACCACAGAGTCTAGTGAAGGTGTTAGGGCATCGGTTGGACTTGATGATCTTGAAGGTCTCTTGCAACCTAGTCATTTTGTGAATGCTGTGAATTCTGTGAATCAGTCAGGGACCACAGTGGTTCAAGCTCCCTTCTCAAACAGGGTCATCTTAGAGCACATGGCACAGGATTGCACCCAGATGGTTCTTGAATATCTCCAGAGAGTTAAACTATAAAGCCTCTCTGGGAAATCTGGTCTAGTTCATGTCACCTTTCTCTAAAGCTCTTCCTCATGTTCAGGTGGAACCTCCTACGCATCAGTTTCTGCCAATTGCCTTTTGTTTTATTGGTTGGTACCACTGAGAAGAGCCTGGCTCCATCTTCTTGATACCCCTTCTTCAGGCCTTTATAAACATTGATGAGATCTCCTCTCTACTGCCTCAGGATTGAACAGACCCAGCTCCCTCAGCCTGTCCAGCCTGTCCTCATAAGAGAAATTCTCTAGACCCTTGGCCAACTTAGTAGCTGTCTGCTAGACCTGGTCCAGGAGCTCCATGTCTCTTTTTCACTGAAGAGCCCAGAACTGGACACAACACTCCAGACATACCTCACTATGGCTGAGTAGAGGGGCAGGATCACCTGCCTCAGCTTGCTGGCAATATTCCTCCTAATGGATCCCAGGATTATTTTGACCTTCACAGCCACACTACTGGCTTATGGACAACATATTTTCCACCAAGACTCCCAGGTTCTTCCACAAAGAGCTGCTTCCCAGCAGGACATCCCCCAGCCTGTACTGATCCATAAGGTTATTCTTCCCCAGATGCAGAACCCTACATTTGCCTTTGTTGAATTTCAGAAGGTTCTTCTCTGCCTATCTCTCAAAAATAACAAGGTACTTCTGAAGGGCTGCACAGACCTCTCAGATATCGGCCACCCCCCACAATTCTGTCATCCCTGAACTTGCTGAGGGGGAACTCTACTCCCTTATCAAAGTCATTGATGATCAAACTAAATAACACTGAGCCCAATATAGAACTCCAGGGGACACCACTAGTGACAGGCCTCAAACTAGATTCTATACCACTGATCACAAGACCCCAGGATCTGCCATTCAGCCAGTTCCCTGTACTATCCATCCTACTGTTTACTCATCCAAAACACACTCTCTTTTTTTTGCCTATGAGGATTTCATGAGAGGCAATGGCAAAAGCCTTGCTGAAGTCAAGGTAGACAATGTTCACTGCAAATTCATTCACCATTTCCCATGGGCCAGCAAGAATTCAGTCATCCCCAGGAGAGCAGGGCTCCATCATGCATGACAGTGAATTGAGAAGAAAAGTACCATTACCCCAGATCTTCTCCCTCTTACCCCCTCAATATATATATTAATAATATATATATATAATAATATATAATTATATAATATAATATGCAATAGTATATTAATGTTGTATATAATATATAGTATTTATCATATATATATGATATGCACTATATTATATAGTGTATATATAGTATATAGTATATATATTAATATATATATAGTGAATTTGTGTGTATATATAGTTTTATATATAATATATATAGTCTCTCTAGAGTTAAAACTATACCAGGTGGTTTATTGATTTACTAATGACATATAATTAACCAGCAATCAGTGAACTATAGATTCAAGACCGTTATATGCAATTCAAAAGGAAAATCACTTACTAGGCTCTTCTGGAATATTTACCCACAATTTTCTCAACATCCTTTTGTTGTTAACCCTGAAAAGTTTTTCTGAGAGGCACACAGTCCTTACTTGCACACCCCTTCTGAGGGTGCTCCAGCTCTAGGCAAAGCTATGCATATCCAAACTTCTTATTCATTTCCATGCCAGTGAGAAAGAACTCCAGAAGCTCAGGTTCGCATCCTCTGAGTCTGGGTCTCTGTGTGCCACACCCCACTTTGGTACTGCAGTATCTAGGAACAGGTACTTCACATCAGTAGATAGTTTGCAGTGATAGTAGGGAGCAGCAGGTACTGGTGCTTTCAGTCCAATGTCTTTCCCCACTGTTAAAAAATATTCATGGGTTTTATGCCTCTTTTCAAGCTGAAGTCTTCGTTTCAAATTATTCTGTGAATCCTTAACTACTTTTTAATCTGATTGATGGTCATCATCTTCTTTTACATGATGAGGGCAAACACCGTCACAAAAGAACTTTGGGAGTCCCATTGACACACATTGTGTATATTCCCATTTCTGTCTTAACATCTGTTGTTACTCAGGCCACAGGTGAGCCCCGAGGGCACTCTGCACTAGTGTAAATGAATAAGCCAGTTAGAGAGTAATAAAATGTGACATTTTAAGAGCAGAATACTATAAAGAGATAGTTCTAAAAAGATAGTTCATCCATTCAGAAATACTTCTAAGAGTTTCTCCTGACAGTTGTTGTGGTAAAACTTCTCATACTATGCATACCATAGTCTTCCTCCCACTTTCCATGCCTCAGTTTTGCCTGTGTCATGTTTTTCCATTATGAAGTCAACTCTAAACTAAGTTCCACATCACGTCCTGTTTTTCATTGTCATGTTTTATTTCTTTACATCAGAACAAAGAGGCTGTAAAGATTCATTAATTCAGAAAACTAGCATTTTTCACCAATTTACAGCCAGTGCACACAGATGGAATTGTCTACAGGTGAAAATCAGTAAGATATACAGCCCAAGATATCTACATCTACATCTACAGCTTAATGCAGTTAATTCCTCAAAGATGTATATATAGTTATTCAAGGTACTCATGTATATATATACATTCAATGAGTTAATAGTCAAATATGTCAATCTCTTTGAATATATATATATATATTAAAAGTGAACTGGAATAACAAAACCTCCATTTCTTGAGTGTAGTTAATAACTTTATTAATTTTTATACTTCAGGACAGGGAAATGTGGGAGAAAAGAAAAAGGGATAAAAAACATGAGTTATTTTTTAGAAGTCAAAATTACACATGTTATAATACTTACGATTTCAATTTCAGTTGGAAGAGGAACAAATGGGAGAGTGTCCAAAGGATCTGGAGAGAGCATAGATGTTGCTAGAAAGGGAAAGTTCACAAAAGTGGTATTTAACAAAATGGTTACGGAGAGAAAGAACAATGGAAGAGATAGATCTTCTGGGACATTGTTGTGAATGAAATCTGGCATTAGAAGATGCCCAATGTGGTGGTGTAAATTTCAACCATTTCTACAAATAAGAAATAAAAATGCTCACACAACTGAAAAGAAGAAACCTATGACATTATGTTCCCTTCACAGAAAATAAGGCATATGGTTATCTTGAACATTATGCAGCTCTGCTTTTAATGACTGGCTGCCAGAATTAACAAAGCTTTTCCTGAAATGCTAAGATTAATATGCTGAACATGCTGGTGATGCTGTCTCTTGACCTGCAGCTTTTTCCTTGTAAGCAAGGTTTGTTTTTCTTCCCAGAGGAACTGCAGATATAAAACTGTAATAAGGAAAAGCACTCAACTAAAGAGTAAATTGCTTTTCTGAAAAGTGCAGGTTTACAGAATAAAATAAAAGCTCTAGTAGAAATACACTGATTTTTTTTCTACTACCTTCAGTCATGTTTTTTTAAGCAGATTAAAATGTATGCTATAGAATAACTGTTTAACAAAATGTTGCATATGAAACAATATTCTAATAATTTTAGAGTGATAATAATATTTGCTTTATGTATGTTTGGTACATTACAATAACAACATACTTGTTTTTCTAAATTTAAAGATGACTAAACTATTTTATCTTTGAATTACATAAACTGATTTCATGTTAGGAAATCTGTGAATCATCTTTCTGAATTCAAGACTCTTTAGCATGTTAATTTCTATGCTTCACAATAGACTGAAAGAAACTAAAGATAACAAATTATCTATCTGGCAGATGAGAATGCAGAATTTATAGTAAAGTAACTAGAATTTTACCCTCATTATTTAGAAGAGGTTCTATGTTGCAGCTCATATTTTTTTATTCTATTGGTTTATTATTAATGGTTTTAATACTGATGGTTTGTTCTGGTATTCCCCCATGTGTACCCCCAAATTGGTTTATCCCTGAAAGCTGTATTCTCCCATAAACTACCCTTTATGATAATCCCCTTCCTTTGAGGGGATTGATAGTCCCTTCCCTATCAATCAGTGTTATCCTGCCCCTTGTTCTGGTCCCTTTCATGTCACTCCTCCCTTAAGCCAACCCTTTGAGTATTCCCCCCCCCCCCCAAGACATTCCTGAGGGAGCTCCCTATCTTCGACACCCCATTGGGACATGTGACCTCTTATGTCCCCCCCACCCCTTTCTGTAACTGGCCTCAGGCCAGTGTCTTGATCCTCTTCACCCCACCCCTGATGCTTCCCCCTTGGTTTATGATTTGTACCCACCCCCAGAATTGCCACAGTTATTAAACCTGTGCCCAGCAGAGCTCAGGGCTCTCCTGTTGTGACCCCTTCAGCTCCAATGTACCTTTCCTGATGGAACCTCATAGAGAGAGCCTCCTCCTTCTCCTTTATCTGCCCCCTGACATGGCTGGCAGACCCTGCACTGTAGAGCAAGGGGCTTTAAAGACTCAGCAGTTGGTAAAACCCCACACCACAGCAGCTCCCCACACCTGGCGTGGCACCAGTGTGATACGAACTCCTGGGTGGGCTCCAGTGGACCACGTCAGTTCTATAATTCATTAAAAACTATCAAATTAATTTTGATATTAGAATCTAAATAAATAATATGCATTTGTTTGTACATGTCTAATGTTCACTTGAATTGTTAATGTTTGCCATAAAGGCTGCAAACCCTGTGCTTTCTAGGGAAATTCACAAGATAGTCCTCTTGATGCTGTTCCTTCAAATTATATATTTTAAGTAATCATGTAGATCTACATAGAGCAAATGTTCTTGAAACATTTCTAATAAGTTGTTGTTTTTAAAACTGTTTTTCATTAGCTTTAATGGGGTTTAGAATTAGAATTTCTGAAAATTAAGGTAGTAAGGTAGATCCATTATTCTACTCTGTATTCTCAGTATTAAAAGTCCAAGTGTTCAGTGTATCAATTCATTCTTTGAATAGCCTCTTTGTGCCTTCAAAGGAATCTGACAGGTAGAAATTTGTTTAATGGAAGTTCTCACCATATTGATGATAAGTAACTATGTCTTTATGGTAAATTAACCCAAGATCAAATAAGAAATAGATTTCTGTGGAACCCATGTGTCCTCATTTAAAACTACACTGAAGTAGTTTCATGGCAGCCTGCTATATAAGTGCATACCAAGTGAAACAAAATGAACAGGAGTTAAATGCATTTTTTTTTTTAATTTTCCTTTTTTCCATAAATTTTGCAGCTAATACCCCTGTAATTAGTATTACCTGATAGATGCTTTCACTGTCTTTCCTAAATGGAGAAGAATAAGATTATAAAGTGCGAAATACCCTGGTGTGTTGCCTTGCTTAATCACCACTTAAATTTATTTCCTACAGATTATGTTATAGTTCGTGCTCTTTGTATTGTACTGTACAACCCCCCCCCCCCTTTGAACCAGATCTTTTGTTCTAGAATAACATTCTTACATATTTTCTTATGTGTAAATCGCAGGTCTGCTTGATTTCTCTGGATGTGTAGTGTTCTCTAGTCAAATAGCTTAAAATTACTTTATAGAAGCCTTCTTAATGTCATTTTGATAGATTCACAAGCTTTAAGGACAAAAAGGAAAATTTTCCATGTCTATTGCAAAACAGTAATGGATGTTAATAATTACAGTATTATGCCTTTACTTTTTGTACTATATCTAATCTGTGGCTTAAATATTTACCAATGTAAATTCTGCAGCATGACATGGGTGAGATATTCCAGTGTTTAATAACTCTCAAAGTAAAAGAAAATTGTAATTTAGTCATGTTTGACCCCCTTTCAGGGTTAAAATTCACATTTGTTGGGGAAAAAAAAAAGTTCTTAGCTGTTAGGAATGCATAAACCATAGTTTTACCAAACTTCTAGACCACATTCCAGGTATTTTCCTAGATTCCTACTGAGTGCAAGGCTGAGATTTTGCTTGTAAAATTGATTGTACTGGTATAAACATTTTTATTACCAATTTAGTCTTCCCATTTTTGTTGATCAGTGATTAATGATAAAAAAGCCACAGTGAGCAAACAGTATGATGAGAGAAAAAGATGTGGAAATTGTGATGTGCATGTGAAATATCCCAGGTGGAAGCTAAAACTTCTTGCCAAAAGCAGCTCAGTCTAATGACAAAATTGTGCTGGAGTGCTGAATTAACAAGAATGTAATCTATTTAGTGTTGTCACTGCAGCATAGTAAAACATTAGGCTCCAATTCAGCCTCCACAGACTTTCATCATGAGACAAATTGTAGATGTAGTGCATTATTTTTAGCATACTTCTCAATTGTCCCACCATTGGTTTAGAAATTGGTGCCACAAATGGGTTGTGCTGTCCTACTTGGGTTTACTCTTCTATGGGTTGTCTTTCTTTTAAACCACTGCATCACATTATAAACTCATTTTTGGCTGCTAAGTTGCTGGGGTTTTTTAAGGCTTTGAACAATTCAGACATTTTAAAATATAGTTTTCTATTTTAAATCCTTTTGGCTTTCTTCTTATTAACAGGTGTTAGACACTACATTGTTTTGGATAGACTCTGCGAGAATCCAGGTGTCCAGTATAAAGAAATCTCTATTGCTAATGGAGTTATCATTAATTCAAAGTTATCTCGTGTTTAAAAATAATGGTTCATATTTATAGTTTTCTGAGAGTTATCAGAGCAGTTTATAAATAAGTGACAGTGGAATCTCTTTGGCTACATTTTCTAGAAAACTTTTGAAATAAAAAAATTATTTCAGTTTCAGTTATAAATCATGTCTTTTTGATTTATTGGTAAGTCCAACAACCATTTCAGCCTGCTTCTGGTTATGATATATCAAGAAAAATGAAGGAGTGGTTATTGGATCTTCTACCATATTGACTGCAGCTTACTCTCATAGAGTGAGGAGAAAATTATCATTGAAAGATAGCCCATAACATTTATTAGCAAGTAGAGTATTTCACCCAAAGATTGTGGATCTGTATATACTACTAGTACATTCTCCCTTCAAAGCTTTAATGAACTTTGCTGACAGAGTGAAAAATCATCTATCCACCCTTTTTGTCCCTTGCTTAACTAACCTGATCTCCTTCTACATCAAGGTGACCCACTTAGTAGATGAGGGAAAAGCTGTGGATTTGTCTACCTGGACTTTAGTAAAGCCTTTGACACCATTTTGCACAACATCCTTTGGGAAAAAGTGGCTGCTCATGGCTTGGACATAAGCACTGTTCATTGGGTAGAAAACTGGCTGGATAACTGGGCCCAGAGATGGGTGGTGAAGAAAGTTACATCCAGCTGGTGATCACAAGTGGGATCTCCCAGGGCTCAGTACTGGGGCCATAATACTGTTTAATGTCTTTATCAATGATCCAGGCAAGGGTGTGCATCCTCAGTGAATTTGTAGACAACACCAAGTTGGGTGGGAGCGTTGATCTGCTGGAGCACAGGAAGGCTCTTCAAAGGGATCTAGACCAGCTGGACTGCTGGGCCAAAATCTATGGTGTGAGGTTCAACGAGGTGAAGTACTGTGTCCTGCACTTGATCAAAACAACCCCCTGCCACTGCTACAGGTTGGGGGAAGAGTCACTGGAAAACTGCCCATCAAAGGACCTGGGGATGCTCATAGACAGAGTCAGCTGAGACTAGACAATTGTCAGCTGGTAGACAGTTTGGCTGAGATAGAGTTAATTTTCTTCACAGTGGAACTAGACATTCTTCTAATATGGGGCTGGTTTTGATTTGGGCTTGGGGACTGGTTAATGACTCAAACAATCGACCTATTAACTGCCCAGGTTCAGAGTGTGAGCACATTTATCACCTCAGGCTATAGCTGGGTGTTAAATGAGATAAGAAAAGTGATAAGGAAAGAGCAAACCCTGTACTGCCTCTTTGTCCTTTCACAAGTGACCTCAGCTGTGATAACTCCCTTGTCAGGAAGTACTGGGACATTCACACAGTAGCTTGAAGGTATTTGTCTCTGCTGATGGGCCGTAATGGGCCATAATTGACTCAACTGCACTGACCTGACAGGCAGCTGTAATGACTTCGAAATTGTCAAAGACTCAAAAAGTGTCCTGTGATCCACAGTGTTACATCATTTAGTGTGAAATTCCCTGCTCCAGGGGAGGTACCTGAACCTGAGTGAATATAACCCAGTGACCTTTGCTGTTTTAGTGGGTTTTCTCCACCTTGATGGATTGACACAGTGACTAACTTTGACCAACAGATATTGAAATTGCAATAATCAAGTCTTGTCATAGAGATTATACACCATTCTACTCTTATTCATTTTTTCTTTTCCCTATTTCTTTCAATTTCTCTCTGCCACACATTCACTGTTAAATAAAAATCCCTACTATTGACTTCAACATATGGTCTTTTTTACATCTTAATTTCAGGCAGAAACTCTAATAATTTTAATAACTGGATCTTAAAAGGACTGAAAATAGTGTTAATGATAGAGATTATTTTGTTATTGGTGAGTGGCATTTGCACAATGACAAAATCTTTTCTGCTTTTTATACTCACACACTGGCAAGAAGGCACAGATTGAGTGGGGAGTTGGGTGGGGACATAGCCAAGAAAATAGACCACAACAGGCTAAAGGATATTCCAGGCTCTATGATATCATGCTCAGTATATAGAGAGGGGGGAATAAGTAAGAAGGTGGTGATGCTTGGAACCATGCATGACAGCCCTGCTGTCCTAGAGGTGGCTGAACACCCTGCCGGCTGATAAGTCATGAATGAAGGCTTTGTTTTGCTTTGCTTGTATGTGTGGATTTTGCTTTACCTAATTAACTGTCTTCATATTGACCCATGAGTCATCTAACTTTTACCCTTCCAAATGTCTTGCCCATCCTGCTAGGAGGGGGTGAGCAAGCCTGTGTGGAGTGTAGTTGCTGGTTTGGAGTTAAACCATGACAGACAGACAGTTGAACATGAGCCAGCCCAAGGGGTCAAGAAGGCCAATGGTATCATGGCCTGCATAAGAAAACAGCATCCAGCAGGAGCAGATAAATGATTTTCTGCTTGTACTTGGCCCGGGTGAGGCCACATCCTGAATCTTGTGTTCATTTAGGCCCTTCACTACAAGAAAGACAATGAGGTGCTGGGGCATGTCCAGTGAAGGACAGCAAAGCTCATGAAGGGTCTGGAGCATTGTCTTACAAGGACCTGCTGAGGGAGCTGGGGCCGTTCAGCTTGGAGAAAAGGAGATTCAGAGAGGACCTTATTGCTCTTTTCAACACCCCAAAAAGAGGGTATAGCCATGTGGGGATTGGGTTCTTCTACCAAGTAGAAATTGACAGGGCAAGAAGAAATGGCCTCAAGTTGCTCTAGGGAGGATTATATTGAATATTAGGAAAAACTTCTTCACTGAAAGGATTGTCAGTTTCTGGAACAAGCTGATCAGGAGAGTGGTTGGGTCACCATTCCTGGGGATACTTAGAAGATCTGTAGAAGTGGCAGTTACAGACATGGTTTAGCTGTGGACTTGGCAGTACTGGGTTAATAGCTAGATGCAATGATCCAATATCTTTTCCAATATAAACCATTCCATGATGATTCTTCTAAATGTGCAACTGCACTTTTATTTAATCTTAGAATTTCAACTGACTGAGAGTTATTAAAATAGGCCAAATTAATTAGGTATTTCAGTAGAATACCAAAGTTAGACATCTGAGTTTCAGGTCCTAGGCATAGAAGAACCATACATTTCAATATCTTAATTACAAATTCGTATGTTATGTATCATATTTGGTGGCACGCACATGCGTATCACAATGCAGATTGGCATACATATTCATATGTGATAATTCCTACACAGTGACAGATTTCTTTTCTAATAGTGTATTTTTTGAAGTGCATCCATTCAAATGACATAAGCATTTTCTCTTTCCCAGCCGAGTATGTTTTTGAGAAATGGAAAATTTCTCTGTATCTGTCTATTTCTTGCCAAATCTATTGACAATCTGGATACTTATGTTGTCAGACATTCAGATTATGACTTGACTTCAGGATGAAAACAAAAGTGTCAATTTGTATATAGAAAAGATCTACTGTGTTAGGAAAGTACTAACAACTAAAGATACTAAAATATCATTGTTATATCACTACTAGTTTGTCTGCATTATAAATAAGCACATCCATAGATATGTGGCATTATATACTAAAAAATAATCTCTTTTTTTCTTTTATTTTAGAAGCTTTCTCTTATTTCTTTCCAGTATTCTCTCAAGATGTCTGGTAGGAAAAAAAAAAATAAAATAAAGAAGTTTAGCAAAAGATGTTAGACCTATTTTAGAAAGAGGCATTCATTCTGTATCCAGAATTTTAAATTATAACAAGTCAATATCAGAGTAATGAATGTTTAGCAAGTGAGTAATACTTGTTACTAAGAAGCAAAACAGTAACAGGCAAAGAAACCCAACAGTAAATAATCACTAGATACAAAACTGCTAGATCTCACAAACCCCTCCCCACAGGAACAAAGAGAAACTCAAAAAGGCAGAGTGATCCCTCCTAAGATGGTAGCTGCCATGGGCAGCAGTACGTAGGGAGATGAAGGGAAAAGGGCATCAGCCTTCCCCCCCTCACTTATCATCTTCAGCAGCAGCTCTGTTGAGAAAGGGGGCTGAAACACTCTGGTGGCTCGTACTCAGTGAAAGGCTAGAACTCATGAAGAGACTGCGCTTTTCTCTTGGCAGGAGATGTCAAGACAAGGCAAGGCAAAGCAAAGCAGCTGGGCTGGAAAGGTTTGGTGCTGTCTCTCCTTTCTGGAGAACTGTGGGCACTTGGACATGGAGCAGGCACTCCATCCTTCCAGGCATGGGGCCACAGCTTCAGGCAGGCACTCTTGGAATCCGCCTTGAGTCAGTCCAAGATGAAAGGGACAAATGAAGAAAAAAACCCAAAAATATATGAAATCTCTGCCTTGAGATAAAGCCATGAGGCAAAAGAGAACTTGGCTTGGGTATTTCAACTCTTGAACAGGACTAGCAAACCTGGGCGCTAGTGGTTCCATAGCCATAGCCATAGCCATAGCCATAGCCATAGCCATAGCCGTAGCCGTAGCCATAGCACCAGCTCTTAAAGACACTAACAATTTTGGGCATAGGTAGATATGGAATGCAATAATATTTTGGGTTACCTAGGACAAGGACCTTGAAGATAATTTAGTTCCAAACCCCCTGCCATGGGTGGGGAAACTGTTATCTAGACCAGGCCTTGAACACCTCCAGGGATGAGGCATATGCAGCTTCCTTGGACAACCTGTTCCAGTGCCTCACCACCCTAACAGTAAAGAAGTCTTTTACTAATATCGAAATGAAATGTTTTCTCTTTCAACTTAAAACCATTGCAAATGCTCTTGTAAATAGTCTTGCCCCATCTTTCCTGTAAGTTCCCTTCAGAACTGGAAGGCTGTAATTAGGTCACCCTGAACCATTTTCTTTTCCAGGCTGAACAATCCCAATTCTCTCAGCCTTCCCACATAGGAGAGGTTCTCCATTCCTCTGATCAGCTTGGTGGCTCTTCTCTGGATTTGCTCCAGCAGATTAATGTCTTTCCTGTATTGGGGAAATAGGATACAATACTTGAGGTGTTTTCTAGCATTATGTAGCACTGTGTCATCTAATTCCATCTCATTGTATTTCCCTCATTTACGCTTTTTCTCCCCTGAAATACCGTGCCTTAAGATTGTATTTGATATTCTCTCTTTTCTTTCCTTCCTGATAGGAAATAATGATATATGAAACAAGACAGTGAGGCTTACAATTTGTTTTAAAAGCTATTATGGGATACAGTTTGTAGTTTCTTGTCAATATTATGTGTCAGTACTCAAAATCTCCACTGACATGTAACTTCTGAGAGAATAAACTAGTTCTGGTTGGAGACTAACAGCATAAAAATGTCAGAGAGCCTTAAACTAGTGCAAATAATTGGGCATATTGTCAGCTTTTTTAATTCTTCAATACATCAGTCATGACTTCACCTCAAATATTTGACACTAAAGCACTTAGCTGATTTATAGCTACCAGAAGAATAACCTGAAAGGAATCCTAACTTCCTTCCTGTGGTCTCTGTTTAACACCTGATACAACGTTATTGAAATTATTAGATTCCTCTGGCCGAACTGAGATGCAAATGAGACCATATGCCAAAGCCAGTAGTATGGATCATTTAACTGTAAAAGAGAGGTAGAGAGGGAGAGATAGAAATAGGAAAAGGGAGAGGTCTTCCTTTTTTCCCTTTTCAAAAGTGGTACTTAGATTTCCCCCTTTCCAATGAGAGAGAGCTTCATTGTCTTGCCATGATTTCTTGAATATTGTGGGTAGTGGTTTAGCCCTCAGGATCCATAGTTGCATCTCATAGATGTTCTCAAACTTAATCTTCTCCTGCAGTGGGTTTCTATTCATTTTCCCAGTACCTGCCTTTGCCTTCTGTGATTAAGGCAGTGTGACTACACTTGCCAGTGAAGACAAAATATATAAAAGCCATTGAGTACTGTAGCCTTCTCCATGCCCAAGTAAAAAGGATTCCCTTTTCCTTCTGAAAAGGGCCCATGTTTTCCTTAGTCTTCTGCTTATAACTGATGTACCTACAGAAGTGTTTTTGTTGCTTGTGGTGGCCCGGGACAAGTTTAATTTGATCAAGGCTTTAGCTTTCCTACCCATGTCTTCGACTGCTGACAGTTTTTCTGTATTCCACCTGGGCTGTCTATCCTGTCCTTGCTTCCACTCTTCGTAGGCTTTTTTTTTGTGTGTGTTTGAGTTTCTCCAGGATGTTCTTGTTCATTCAACAGGCCTCCTGGCATTTTTTGCCTGAGTTCCTCTTTGTTGGGATGCATTGCTCCTGAACTTGGAGCAGACGATCCTTGAATATCAACCAGCTTTCTGGTTTACCTCTTCCCTCCAGGTGTTTATCCCACAGTTCTCTATCAAGCAGATCACTGAAGAGGTCAAAGTCTGCTCTCACAAAATACAGGATAGTGAGCTCACTGCACATTCTCCTTCCTGCCCTAATGATTTTGAACTCCACCATTTCATGGTCACTGCAGCCCAGGAAGCCGAATACCTGTCCAAAAAAAGCAAAGCTGAAGAGAAGTGCTGAGTAAATAATGGATTTTTCCGTTCACTGGAGAGTCTCAAAGGAGCAACTAAATATTTCCAGCAACATTTTAAAGGATTTTTTCTCTCAAATTACTTTGAAAGAGAAAGTAAAAAAAAATCAATTAACGAAAATCCATTTGTTTTATATAAAACTGGTTTCCTTAGATTCTGAATTCTTTTAAACTTTTAAAATAGAATGAAAGTTGACCTCAAATCAAATTACTTTTTGCATAATATAAAATTAGTCTCTTCAATATTTTGGTGAAAGGCATTATATTTTTGATAAATAAATGGGGTACTGTCTAAAAATATATATGCGCATACAAGAAATCTCACCTAAAGATTTTTAAGAATGATACCAAATATATACCACAATGATAATTGAGAAATTATTCTGTTATGCATAATATGATAAATTATGATTTTTGATGATAAATTAATTATTTCTTTGCCTGAATGAACTTCTGTTAAAATAGTCAATAAAATATTTATCCATATATTAAATAAATGTTATATCCATTGGTACCCATTGCATTCTGAGGTCTGAGACACAATCCAGAGAGTAGAATAATTTTCCAGTGACTGAGCTTCCAACTGTGATTTGTGGTTTTGGTATTAAGCACTAACCATTCCTTTTGCATCCAGATTTTTGATGCAGCATGTGTAGTATTGATTCAGAAATAACTTGTTTTATTTTTATATGTTTAAAGTCATCTCTTCTTTAACTCTTAGTTCTAAGTGGTATCTTGAGCCTTTCTATTGTGAGGTCCTCACAAAACCAATTGAGAGAAGAGATACTTCATAGTATCAAGCAGCAACAAAGAACTCTCAAATTAATTTGGCAGTAGCTCTATTTTTACTCTTTCATTTAATTCTAATAGGATTGGTCCACTTTCATGAGTCAACAATCAATCTCATTCATGAAATCAGATGACCATGGCTTGAATAATGAAACACCACCAATAATTCCTATTGATTTTCAAGATCTACACAAAGCATAAGCATTCATATTTCTTAATTTTAAAAAGTCTATAAAATAAACTTTAAATTCATATCCTCTAAATTTGTGTATTAAGTTCAGGTTTTATTTTGAAGAAAAAGAAGTTCTGAAGAAAAATGTATGCTAGATTTCAAAGAAGTAATGTTATGCATTTTTGTATGCTCATTTATTTTTCATGTCATGTTCTTCTGCTGTAGCCAAGTTTTAACCTGGGAAGCATTTATCTGAATCTTGTAACTTCACCAAGTGTCTAGAGATGACTCACTATTCTTTTATTAAGGGAAGAAAAGATACATAGTGAAAGGTAACTCTAATGGTATGCTTTATTTAACAATTCAGACTCATTGACATATTTTCTCATGTGGAAGATTTAGTAAAATGGTTATGTGCTGAAGTTCCTTTGGTTTAATAATTATGAATTTTTTCCCCCATAAGCCCTACCTCATCACTGTATCTCTCTTGACCATAAACTGTAACTTGATTTTCAAATTTCACTGATGCCAGCATGAAGATGACTTACCAGAGCTTGGAGAGGAGCACATCAATGTTATAATATGCCTCTGAGATTTTTCTACAGTCCATTTGACCACCTTATATTTTCTCTATAATTTATCCTTCTGAATTCCAAAACCAAACATTACTATAAGGTCACAAGAGACCCTTTGTGGAGCAACTGAGCAGAGTTTTTAAAAAATTGAGGGTTTTGTTGTCATGTGTTTCTGCTTGTATTGGACTGCCCTGAGCTTTACTTCTGAATACATTCCATGAAATGTCCAGACCTTGCCACAAAACTCCAAAATAATTAAAACTCTGGCTTCTCAAGCATTTGTGCATGAGGACAGCAGGAGACATGCTGTCTTAGGGAGAATTATGCTCCCCCTTAACTTATTCTTATAAGTTATCTCTGAAAATGGTGCAAGGGTTATGTTATCCAAAGAGATATGTTCATAAGGGTGATCAGTTTGTAGTAATTTTATTTTGTTGATATGATTATGCCTATTCAGTTGTCTCTTGGGTCCTATTAACAGAGGATGCTACAAAGAAGCCAGCCAAAATAAGTGATATATTAGTTCCTCACTAACCTTGAGGTTAAATTCTAAGAGCTGCTGGAATTCAATTTAATAACTAATAACAAGGGCTTCTCTTTCATTGTTGCAGCTGCAGAAAGAACCAGGCAGATTGAAGGAGAACAGATGTACAATGAAATATCTATTGAACTGTAAAAAGTTTAGTCAATTTATCATCTGACACTTTACAAATGGATATTTTCTGTGTTTTTGCTACATTTCTAAAATAATCTTTTTCCATAAGTTTTGATTCTTCTATGTGTTTACAGATAAAAAAATACACCTGGTTTTTGTTTAGTTGGTATGTTTTCTTAGTTTTCAAACATATTGCCCATTCTGTGAGTGGTAAGAAAGAAGGGAAGACATTCACAAGGAAGGGTTTTTTTAAAATGAAAGTGTGCTTCACTAGCAAAAACTTAATTTCTCCTTAATTACAAGAAATAAAATAAAGGGAATTTCACAAGGACATGTTACAGACCAAATGCACAATTTTTTTCAACGCTTTTTCCATAGCTTTGTCCACTGGAATTTAATTTCAGTTATTTCCTTTGTTTTCTTATCTGCATTTCTGAAGTAGTCAAAGCTATAGGTGTCAAAAAGGTAATATAATTTACAATGCAGAAAGATGAATATTTATCTCTGTGGGACACCCTAGCCCCTCCTCCTCCCTCCCCCTGCCAACAGCCAAAACCTAAGTAACATTACTGGGAAAAACAAATGAACAAAGCAAAGAAACAAAGCTCCTCCACATCCCGACTGCTCTCAAAAAAAAAAAAAAAAAAAAACAAACAAACAAAAAAAAAAACCACAAAAAAAAAAAAACCCAAACCAACCAAACAAAAAAAAACCACCAAAAAAAAACAAACCAAAGAAACAAACCCAACCAAAAAACCCTCCTCAAAAAACCCAACCCAACCCAAACTTTTTAGAGAAATCAGGTATTTTCATGCAGGATAAGTTCCTTGAGGCTTTCCAGTTTCTAGGTGCTGCTATATGAAGAAAGTGTCCCAATTCTAGACCATCTTCCTTTATATAACCCTTCCTTATGAGAAATAAGACAGTGTTTTGGAAAACAATATCTTTTTAAATGAAAGGATGCAATGTAGAAAAAAATCCCCTACAGATATGTACTTAGGTTAAGTATCACCTAATATTTCAGACACTAGAGCAGTCAAGATTTTTGAGAGCTCTTTTGCTTCAGAACTTTCAAGGAAGGTTTCAGAATATTAAAAAGAGCTGGTGAGTTTATTGTCAGACAGTCAGAATCCTTTCATTCATCATAGAGCTGAGACTGCATAACACAGAGCTCCCAATACTGAAGATGATTTTATTAACCTGGTCAGTTGCCTCTTAGCGCTTCAGGGTAGAACAGCCTCATGAGAGGAGTGGGTAAAGAAAGGTACATAGTAGGAGCATGAGTACCCTTTATTAGAAAACGAAAATACATGTAATGTATAGTTCTGCAAAAAAACTCAAATCAGTAGAAATTAGCAGCACTGACTTAATTTTTCATTAAGTTCTCTCAAAAGGTTTAATAGAAATATATATTTTTAAATGTAAAATATAAGGTCACTGTCAATTTGATAACTGAATTTATCATCTTATTTTTAATTTTGTCCTTTTTAGCACCAAACTACCAACCACAATCAGTATTCCAAGTCTAAGTTTCAGGGGATGTTGGTACCCACTTTTTTCTAAGAAGTGTAAACCATTTGAAATATTTACCTATTTAGAGCCGCTTTCTTTATGACAAGCATTTTGCTTTCAACTTCCTTGACTGCCTGACACTGCCTAGGAAGGCAGTTTTTTTAGATCTGCTTTTTTTTTAATTTGGTTTGTAGATTTGATTGGCTGGCCCTCCATTATTTCCTTACCCATTTAACTGTAATTTTAGGTTCTGATTTTGCCCTTTTTAGGTGCAGATGCCTAACAATTGATGTAAAATTATGTAAACATTGACTTGGATTACTGATATTACTTGAAGCCTTAGAGTACCCTTAATGGATTTGGAATGAGAACTGCATAATTTAGTGCTATGTGTCTCACAAACACAGGCTACGAGTGGGTGTCTCCCTTTCAGAAACACCTGCAGTACAATTGATGATATATGCACAGACACTCATCACTAACCCTTTTTTCCATTGTAGTATTTTTCCTTTTCCTACTTTTCATCCATCAATTACAAGACTGACAGGCTGCTTCTGTAGAGTCCGTCACTATATCCTGGTTTAAATGTCTCCATGTGGATATTTCACCTTAAAAAGAGGCTTACAAAATAAATTCTTGTAAAAAACTTTAGTTTATAGATAAGACAGGCCAAATTCACTGAATATGTTTCAAGCACATTCAAAGTGATTTAAAATTATATTTTAAAACAAACCAAGTTGTTTTTAAGAGACTAAATTCCAAGTTTATGGAAGCATTTTCACACAGATGATTAAAAAAGAAAACACAGCAAGAAAAAAAGCAAACAAATCAACAAAAATCCTAAACAAACCAACAAAAAACCCAAACCCAAAACCCAAACAATCCCCCCACCCCCAAAAAACCAACCGACCAACCAACCACAAACCAAAAGGTATGCAATTTGCTTTACTTTAACATATAATATCCTGGAAGGGACACCTTTATTTCACGACAGAAAACAATTTCTTTTACTCATATTTTTATGTGTACTCATGTTTTTCTGTGATCTTTCCTTATGCTTTTCAATACTGACTAGTATTTAACTGAGCTTTACATTAGTGCAAAGAATTCTTCTAGTTTTGTCCTCCCATTCAGTGCTTTCTTTGGCTTCTTATTTTATTTTCATTATCACTTCTTATTTTGAGCCTTGCCTGCCCTCCCTTTTAATGTTTTCTGCAGAGTCAGTGTTGTCAGGATCTGATAAATTGGTGTTTCTATTTGGAACATATCCCATATCTTCTCAATCCCTAATCCATCTGCTTACAACAGTGATTTTTGACAGCTCTGTTGCACTGGTATTTTTGTCAATATTATTTAACTGTTGGACTGTTTCTCTGCTTTACAGCTTTTGTTATTTTATGACTGTTTTAAGAACTTAAAATTGTCATCCTCAAAGTGTACAATTTAAAGTGGAATGTATAATTTGTTTCCTATAACAAAAGGAAATATATTTACACTTATTGATATTGATGCTGTTTACATTTCAGTATTGATGTCCCATAGTAATGTACCAATCAACATTAAACCAGAACTCAAATTTCTAAGAGATAAAAACAGAATAAATTCGCTGTCATTCTGTGAGCTTTTAGCTATGTAAACTCTTGGAATTTCTTTTCTCTAATGTAAAGTGTAGTTGTTTCAATCATCAAGTAAGATTTTAATTTTAATTCAGTCCCATATTTTACTGTTATAATCATATAAGGTCTATAGAACTGCTAAAGTAAAAATAACTGCATAAGAGAAAACACAGGATTCCTGTCTACAGATTGGCAAAAAACCCCTGGATAAACTAAGGAACAGATGTATTCATGTTAGGCTTACCATGAAAAAATGTTTCAAGAGGCAGGAGGACCTTACAGGATTGGACATGATGTCCATTCTTCTCTGATCTGTTTTCAGATACTTAAGGAGCCAGAGACAGAACAATATGGCGAAATTACTGGTAAGTATTACCTGTTTAATTATTTCTAAATCCCACTTCTTTGTAACATATTTCTAAGTTCTAGAGGATTTTTTAAGACCTGAAAATAAAAGTATATTATTCTATTAGAAATTAACACATTTCCTTTAGAGCTAAATGTAATTATTTCATTTATTCTTGAACAAAAACATGTCACACTTTCTTACCTCTGAATTTTTATCTATTACTAAATTGCATAATTGAGATTTTTCTGCTTTAGTAAAATGTAGTTGTAATCTGTTATTTAGACTAATAAATTGTTTTTCCACAAACAGAACTACAGAGTCTAATCTTGTCTTCCTACTTTTGATTGTCCTCCAAATCTTTTAGCTTCAACGTAACACCTAGGAAAATAACTTTTCCAATTTTATTTCCCCACTGAGTAGTTTGTCCATATTTATTATAGAGACTGATCTGAAGGATTTCTCTAATCTTGAGTCCAGGGATGTCTGGATCACTGCCAATTTCACCCGAGTGAAGCAGCTGCAACTCAGCAAGGCATGCAAGCATCTTTTGCACCACTGAGTCCCAAGATGGGAGAGACTACAATGTGGCAACCAGCTCAATAGATAACTCCACTCTACAAGCAACTGCCCATGAAAGCACCAGTCCCTAAAGCACAGACACCTGCAATGACAGAATGGGCAAAGATTAGGGAAATAGCATTTATAAAAGAGGATTTTGGTATGATTGGTACAGGAGACATGGCAATGCCTGTAAATTATGATGCACAGGGTCAAAATCCAAGATAGGCAAGATCGGAACATGATGTGGTCAAAGACTTGATTAAGGCAATCAGAGATAATTGATTGGGATCTTCCTATTTCAAACAGCTTTTAAAAAGCACTTTCAACATTGTCCTGGTTTGACCAGCCCACAGAAATATGCTGTCTGGTTTTGAGATTTGGACCAATGGGAAAGCATTTTCTAGTTCTTATTACCTGTGAAAGCAGCCCGTGCAGGTCTCTTTCCCCCCGGCTGTCAGAGCACACACCTCTGCCCTCTCTGCCCTGGGCTGAGTGGGGGGAGGCAGCGGCGGGCCGGGTGCGGGCTGGGCCCGCTCAGCCCGGCCGGGATTCTCCGCTCCTGGAGGGGCGGGAGCGGCTGCCGAGCCCTCACCGAGGAACACACCAGGACCTGTCCCGGGAGGGGCAAAGGAGCCGGCAGAGCCTGCAGATCCTTTTTTCCAGTTGAACCACCAAACCACACCAGCCGGAGGCTGTGTCGGCATCGGGAGCGGCTGTGCATGGGGACAGCACCTGTATGGCACCAAAGGAGCTGAGCATGGGGACAGCACCTGTATGGGCACCAAAGGAGCTGAGCATGGGGACAGCACCTGTACGGGCACGAAAGGAGCTGTGCATGGGGACAGCACCTGTATGGACACCAAAGGAGCTGAGCATGGGGACAGCACCTGTATGGGCACCAAAGGAGCTGAGCATGGGCACCAGCACTGGTGGCCCCCGTGGTTCGTGCTAAAGGCGGCCTTGAAGCCAGGAGCAGCCCTGACCCCCGTTCCAGACTGAGAGCAGCTGGCACAGCTCACATGGCGTCCACAAAAGAGCATGTAGCCAGCAGAAAGAAGCAGAGAGAGATTGTTTCTAATACAGGACTTGGACTAAATTGACTTTTTTCAGCCTTACAAGACTTTGTACTCGAAGAACACTAATTCTCTCTTAGGCTAAGAAGGAAAAAGGGAGGTGAAACTTTGTAAGAACAACCACATGAAATTGAAGTTGGTAAGAAAAGAGTTAGATTTTAGATTGAAGGGATTTTGAAAAGTTTGTCTTAAGCTTAGGCTGTAAAATTCTTTTGTGAACCTATAATAAAGAAATACTTGATATATCAGACTTTGGGTTTTCCCCAGTGTGGGAAACCAGGAAATCCTTCTGACTGTCCTGGGAAGATTTATAAGTCACAAGAATTTAGATAGAATGATAATTAGTATGTCACACAGTGAAAAAGTAGAATTTGTGGAGTTTAGACGAGAGATCAGGGGGCAAAGATGGAGGAAATGGGGTGTGTCCCTGAGCTTCTTCTTCATCCTCTTGTTCTCCATCTTCTGTGGTGGTGTGGCACATTTGGATTGGTTTGGAACAAAAGTACACTGTACAACATAGTGGATAGTTATTGGAGAATTGTTATAAATAAAGTACATGTAATTTTCAGTATAAAAGATAGTGCCCTCCCAAGGGCGGACAGACTAAGGACTAAAGACCAAGGACAGATGACCAAGGGCAGACAGACCAAAGAGGAGAGCACTGGCCTGCAGAGAAGACCGTGGCAGGCCAGGGAACGAATATGAGATAAGCAAAAGAATAAACAAATTCCTGAGAACAAGAAAACAGACGACTCGACCTCTTCTTCAGACGCAGGGCTGGGGGAAAACAGAGAGCCTTCACAGAGAAAGAAAACAGAGACACAGAGACAGAGAACAGGAAGAAAAAGAAAAAACACATATATATATATTCTAGTAAACTCAACACCCCAGTAAATTCATAGAATGCTTTGGGGGGTGGTAGCATTCTAGCCACAATCATGAGCAGAGGCACCAGTGTTAGAAGCTTGATGAGAAACCTCAGCCCCAGGGATAAAAGGGGAAGACCTCTGTTCCAGAGATGGGTGAAAGGATGCTAGAATGGCTCATTCCTTAAAAATGCACCCCAATAAACTGACATAGACTGAAAGCACAGTTGTAAGGAAAAACTGTGAAAGATGGAAAGACTTCACAAAGGCAGATCTCGGGCACTGCGGTTTGTGACAGATGAAGCCAGAAGACAGATGAAGTTCTTTTCTTGTGGGGAGTTTTCCATAGCATTAGCAAAGAATACTTTTCTCTCTAAATGAACTAAAAAAAAATTGAGTCTTTTAGAAGTGGAAAACTGACTGACATTTTCTGAGCGTTGTTTTCTTTACATTGTTAGTTATGAGAAAAGGTGGTGTGGGGAGGGAGGAAGAATGTTTTGAAGGTTCCATCCTCACTCTTGTTGTTTTCCTTTCTTTTAGTGTTAATTAATGTCTTATTACTTTTATGCTTAAGCCTGCTTTGCTCTTCATTAGAAACTTTGAAATTAGCAAAAAACCCAACCAGAACAGAAATTGGTGTTTCCTCCCAGTTTCAAATTGAAACCATGACAAACATATATGACCTAACTCCATATGATCTCAGATCTCTTGTGTCAATGATTCTTACTGACAAACAAATTCTCATAAGGGACACAATATGGAGAAGAGCTCTTGGTGAGCTGCGAGCTAAATATCAAGGCAGTCCATACGCAGCTCTCACCATAACCACCTGAAGATAACCCTGCTCACCAAGTAAAACTTCCATGAGAGGTGTTAACCTACATCAAAGAAGCAGAGTGAAAGGCAATCATTCAAGTTGCTCCAGCAGGAGTTCATGATACTATTTATATAGACATCAAACAAGGTCCTTCAGAACCTTTTTCTTTGTTCACTGATCATCTCACACAAGCAGTGGACAGACAAGTGACTGAAGAAGCAGTGAAGCCACTTCGAAGTCTTGCATTTGCAAATGCTAACGCGGAATACAAACAGGTCATCAATGCCATGCCAGGTCAACCTTCTCTGGCAGAGATGGTGCAAGCATGCAGCAAGGTGGGAACACCTCAACATGTAGCATCCATCCTGGGAGAACAAGTGGAAAAAAATCATCATAGAACAGAATGAGAACCTCAAAGAAGCTCTTTCAGCACTTCACAAGAAGAACAACTCAGGAGGACAATGCTACAAGTGCAGGGCTCATGGACATTTCAAGAACTGTCCAAAACTTGTAAAGACTGCAAAGGCAACAGAGCTTTGTCCAAGATGCAAAAGAGGAAAACATCACACAAGCGAGTGTCATTCAAAAACAGATGTGGACAGAAGACCTCTACCTCTTCCAGGAAACTAGAAAACGAGCGTGGATTGCCAACGTGTGATGACACAAATGATGGCGATGGCTCAAGACCAAACACCACAAATAGGACAGACATTGGGGAACGTTAATCAGACTCCCTCAGCAGGACAATGTGCAGGATCCCAAATGATCCAGAGTTGCTGCCACCAGGAGGACAATGCATCCTGGCAGCTTCCAAAATGACATGCTTCATGGACGAAAATCATGCAATGATACAGACAGGTGTTATTGGAACGTCATGGAAGAGGCAAGACTTTTTAATCATTGGTAAAGACAGAAGTAGCATTCTTGTACTGATTATTTATCCTTCAATAATTTTGGCAAATTGCAACTAAGAGTTGACAGTTTTAGTCAAAACTCTTCGACCACCATTGATTGTTCCAGAACATACTCCAACAGCTAAAGCTATTATCTTGCCACCTCACGCAGCAGAACAAGTCATGCCAGTGTTCAATGAACAGAATTTCTTTTCTTGCAACCATGTGGAAGTTCATGCTTCCAGGGTGAAACACATAGGTCGAGACTGATCTAACATTGCATGTCCGCTGGCCTGTGGTGAGAAATCAATCATCATCAAAGGATGCTGGACACCAGAAGTAATGTCACGATGGTATCATATACCTTTTGGCCCTGGGAATGGAATTTAATCACACCCTTGGGTTCTCTCTCAGGCATAGGAGGAAGCTCCATGTGTCTGCAGAGCGAAAATGCAATTGTCATCTCAGGACCAGGAGGAAAGAGCAATCATCCGTCCTTTCATTGTGCAGAAGCCCATCACAGTATGGGGAAGAGACCTCTTGGCACAATGGGGCATGAGACTAGAAGCCGATTTTTAGTGGGGGTCACTGTGGCACTCACCACTCTGAAACTGACGTGGAAGAGAGATGATCCTGTCTGGGTGGATCAGTGTCCCCTCAAGCAAAAGAAATTGAGTGGTCTGAAGAACCTGGTCAAGCAGCAATTGCAAAAGGGACACATCAAATGAACAGACAGTCCTTGGAATTCTCCAGTGTTTGTCATCTGCAAAAAAGCTTCAGGTTCATGGAGATTGCTTCATGATCTCAGGGAAATCAATGAGGTCTTTGACGACATGGGACCACTGCAACTGGGACTTCCCTCTCTCTCAATGATTCCAAGAGATTTGCTGCTTGTGATCATTGATCTCAAGGATTGCTTTTGCAACATTCTACTTCATCCAGATTATGCTCCTCGTCTTGCATTTTCTGTCCCAAGCATCAACAGAGAAGAGCCTCTGCAAAGGTATCATTGGGTTGTTTTGCCACAAGGCTTGAAAAATTCACCAACTATCTGCCAATGGTATGTGGCTCGAGCTTTGTCTCTGGCATGAAAAAAATATCTGGGGACAAGAATCATTCATTATATGGATGATTTGCTCATTGCAGCACCAACACAAGAGCTGCAAAAGGTTTGTGACTGTGTGATCACAGAAGTGCAAAAAGCAGGACTGGAAATCATCACTTCGAAAATTCAAGAGATTGGACCATGGAAATATCTGGAATGGTAAATCACAGAACAAACAATAAGACCGCAAAAAATAGAAGCCAGTGCAAAGATCAACAATCTGCAAGACCTGTAACAACTTCTAGAGGAGATCAACTGGATAATACTGATTTTGGGAATTACAAATGGCGATCTTTCATCAGTGTTTGACCTTTTGAGAGGAGGCAACAACATCAAATCTCCCAGAACTCTCACACCAGAAGCACTGAAAACCCTTAAGAAAATTGCGGATATCATTCAACAAAGACAACCGCATTGTTTTGTAACTTCACTGCCATTCTGTTTAGCAGTGTTGGGGGAAGAAATACAGTTGTATGGTTTGATTTTTCAATAGGATTCATCTCAAAGGGACGCTCTCTTGATAATAGAGTGGATTTTTCTGTCTTACAGATCCCCAAAAACAATTCTCACGAATTTGGAGATGACAGCTCAAATTGTCATAAAGGCAAGGACAAGGTTGCTGACCATGGCAGGGCAAAGATTTTTCAATAATTTATTTATCTCTAAGGAAACAATACTTTGATTGGGCTATGCAGAAATCAAATTATTTACAAATTGCATTGTTAGACTACCCTGGTGTTTGCACAATCCATTTTCCAAGTCACAGATTACTGAAAGCAAAAATAAGTTTCAGAGAAAAAACAAAAAAATAGTGAGGAACCATTGGACGAAATGACAATATTTACTGATGGTTCAGGGAAAACACACAGATCAGTAATCACGTGGCAAAATTCAATCACAGGAGAATGGGAATCAGACATAAAAATAGTGCAAGTTTCACCACAAATTGTGGAATTGGCAGCAGTAACCAGAACTTTTGAATTGTTCCAGCAATCTTTCAGTTTGATCACAGATTCATCATACATTGCGAATGTGGTCAAAAGATTGGAAGGATCGCTTTTAAAAGAGACAAACAATGAAATTTTATATTCACACTTATCTTGTATGAGGACACTGTTAAAGAACAGAAAACATAAATACTTTGTTACCCACATCAAAGCACATTCCTCTCTTCCAGGATTTTTGGCAGAAGGAAATGCTCATGCAGATAAATTGACTATGTCCATTTCACAAACCTTACCAGACATCTTTGAGCAAGAAAGATTGAGCCAAGCATTTTTTCATCAAAATGCACAAGCTCTGATGGAGTCTTTTCATATTTCCAAAAGTCAAGCAAGGGAAATCGTTAGTGCATGTTCAAACTGTCAGCTTGTGCAACCACCTGCATCCACAGGAGCAGTCAATCCTAGAGGATTGCAGTCTTCAACTGTGGCAAGCTGATGTCACAAAATATCCATCTTTTGGAAGTCTCAAAAACTTTCATGTTTCTGTTGACACATTCTCCGGAGCAATTTTTGCATCATTGCACCCAGGAGAAACTGCACAACATGCTTGTTGACATTTTTTTGCAAGCCTTTGCATCATTAGGAGTGCCACAAGAAATAAAACCAGACAATGGTCCAACTTACATAGGTAAGGTTCCTGACAAATTTTTGAAAAAGTGGGGTGTCAAATATACTTTTGGCATTCCCCACTCTCCCACAGGTCAAGCAATCATTGAAAGAACGCATCGCACCCTGAAATCCCTTCTGGACAAACAGAAAAGGGGGGAGGCAGAGGCAACACCTCACATGCGGTTGAGCAAGTCTTTATATATGTTGAATTTTCTAAATGGCTCTTTTTCAGAACCCACTCCATCGATCATCAGACATTTTACAAACAGTACACAGGCAAAAGTAAGGGAGAATCCTTTGGTTTTGATCCAAAATCTGGAGACAGAACAAATTGAAGGTCCTTTCAAATTAATAACTTGGGGCAAGGATTTTGCTTGTGTCTCCACAGGGCAAGGACCAAAGTGGATGTCAGCAAGACATGTGAAGCCCTGCCGGACTCAGAGGCAAGCAGACACTGACCCTGAAAACAAAGAAGCAAGCACACAAACAGATGCCAAGGCCATGAACATCTCCTCGATCAACATATAAGGAGTTCAAGGACTTGGAGCTTTTTTTTGGGACTTGGGTGTTGTGCATTGCAAAGATTCTCACAGGAAGTCAAGCCTTGACCTTGATGTTCAACAAGATGTTGTTCTTGTGCCTCATTTTCTCACAAATTGCCTTTGGTAATGCAGCAGATTTGCCCATGATCCAACAAAGAGAAAATGTTTGGGAAACTCTATCCAATGTGGCAGGTTGGACACCATGTGCTTGATGCACTCAAAGCTGAAAAAAACATTTTCAACATGTTTGGTAGGCTTGCCAGTAGATGAATGGCCAATTCCAAAGGACATCCCTCCAAGGATTTTGCGTCATTTCGACTTTGAATCCTGTGGACTGATGGCATATTTGGACGCAATTTCTTCCTGTGTCTCCTTTTGATCCTCAGGAATTGGAAATTCTTGGGTCAGTGAGTATGAATTTTTGTATAGAATTTAATTTTTCAGGAGTGAAAAAACCAAAACGATAGATGTTACCCCAAATCATTTCATTTACAAAAATGCATCCTCTTGGTGAAATTACACCAAGGTGTTAAACAAATCATCCTTCCAAGTTCCAGTACAATTGCCATGAGGAATCTTTTTCATTTGTGGGGACAGAATTTGGCCTGCTATCCCTGCAAATGTCAAAGGTGGTCCATGCAGCATTGGAAAGCTTTCATTGCTAACACTCGATTTGGCAATTCTAAAAGAGCAGAAACACAAAGGTAAAATATCAATTAAACAGTATGATCCAATTTGTGATGTCGATGTTCGCACATGGGACAAGGCTTGGAGAATTGCAACTGCAATATTCTCACCATAAATAGCATCAGGAGTGGCCTTGACTCAATTGGATCGAATGGTTGAGCAAGCATGCTCAAGCCACCTCTTTTGCGCTGAGTGACATGTTAACAGATGTCAACAGTGTAAGACAAGTGACTGCAAAGCAGAGCAGCAATTGATTATTTATTGCTGACTCATGGGCACAGGTGTGCAGAATTTGAGGGAATGTGTTGCATGAACCAATAAGATCACTCAAGATCAATTCATGAAAATATATAGCAATTGCAAGAAGTTTTAACCAAACTTGGAGAAGTTACTGGATCTTGGCTGAATGATGTGTTTGATTTTTTTGACCTTTCACCATTGTGGAAGGAGCTTTTGAAAATAGCTTTTTACATTTTAATAGTGCTTCTAATTCTTCTATTTCTTTTGCCATGCCTTTTTCATTGCATGCAGTGAGCCGTGAACAGGGCTGTTAAAGAGTTGTTCTTGGTCCAAACAGGAGGGGGAGATGTCGGAACCCAGAATATTCCTCTGACTTCCCTGAGTGATCAGAGACCCTGGCAGGGGTCTCAGTGACCCTGGCACAGAATCAAAAACACCTGTGCATTCGACTCGAGCCCATGGAAAAGATTACCAACCTAGTATCAAGAATTACAAGGCACTAGAGTTTAAGTAGAGTGATAATTAACTTGTCAAAGGGTGAAAATGCAGATTTTTAGGGGTTTTATAATGGGGGCTTAAGGGGCAAAGATGGAGGATTTGGGGCATGTCCCTGGCCTTCTTCTTGGTCTTTTAGCCTCCATCTTCTGCTGTGGTGGTGGCACATTTTGATTGGTTTAGAGTAAAGGTACACTGTCTGATAAAGTTGATAGGTATTGGAAAATTATTGTAAATAAAGAATACGTAGATTTTAGTATAAAAGGTAACACCACCCAGAGGGCAGTCAGTCTGCTTCGATTTGACGTGCAGGACGGACCTTCACAGGCCAGAGTCACAATGTATTAGATAACAAATAATAAACAAATCCTTGAACATGAGAACGGAGAGATCTTGAGCTGTTCTTCTGCGCTTGGCTGGGAAAAACAGAGACTTTGGGCAATTCTCAGGTCACAGCAACAACACCTGAGATTGATGGATTCAGTTATATATTTATTTTGCTTTAAAAAGCAAATCTTTAGTTTGATGCATAAAATATTTCCTCTGTCTAACCTTTTGTTACAAGTAAAAAAGTGGCAAGTCTCTTTTCTTCTTCTTGGTCTCTTAAAAAACTTTGAGGTGCCTTTTGGATTGTGATAGAATTCTGTGTTGCTTTGTTTATTTAGAGGTACTTTTCAGTGAGGCTAGTTTATCGTCTAGAGAAGGAAGTTATAAACTTCTCATACACTTGTGTTCTTGCATTACTGAGAAAACAGGAAAGATGGAAGTCTGTTTAGAACACAGGTGAAAGTTTTTAAAATGTTGAGAAATAATTGGAAAACATATCCATATTTTGGATATTTTTATTTTGGTAGTAATAATCACTCTGTATTAGAAATAGTCCAGATGGGATAGAACACAAATGTAACAGGAACATGAAGATATAGTAGCAGACTTCTTAAGTGCAGAAGACTGTAACATTTTAATCATCCTGAAATAGCCTATTTTAAATTCAAACAAAGAAAAGCAAGTGTTTCAAGAAATTTAAGGTTTAATTTAGACTTTATATGAGATGTCAAAGAAACTTCCTATACTTTCATTATTATATGTATTTGATTAATCTACTGCAATATTCCTTTAAAGCTTTATTGACTATTTATAATATATATGAAATATCAATACTGGCATATTCTATTTTGCAAGCATCCAGAGGCTCAACACTATTTTGGCTGCAAATGCTGTGCTAATAAATAAGTTTGATGCAAAAATATGGGGAAAAAATATTCAACAGCCTTTCACTTCCAGACATTAAAACTTGTTAAAAAGGAAGTTCGGACTGATGAAGTATGTTCTTTAACAGGGTTCCAGAGAACTATTTGAATACTTCTGTCCGTACCTACTTTAATTACAAGTACCATGGCCACTAGGAATGACCTTGTGGAGTGTGACAGGTGTCACAGTGACAGTGTGACCTTGTGGAGTGTGAAGACCAACATCCAAACTCTTTTTCTATATGTATTGTCTTTGTATATACAATATGCATGCATATATGCATATATAAATATGCATATATAGATATATACGTATGTGGAGCAATTCCCTTGGAGTAGTCTTAGCTCCAATTTAAACTGAAGGTCATCACCATTTGGAACCCTTTACTTGCCCTTTTAATTTAGTTACACGTGAAACAAATTCAGTTCTTCTAATCTGAACTAGGACTCTGGAATAGATGTAGCCTGTGTAATATTATCCTCTTCTAACAGGCTGCACAGTGCCAGTGTTTCTCCCTAGTAGAATTCTCATTTAAACAACAGTTACTCTTATTTTCAATTTGATATCTACAAACGCATATTCACCATTTTTCACATTTGTTGAAAACAAAGAAAAATTGTGGGAAACTATTCAGAAATTGAGTAATGAAGTATTGGAATGCTTTGCTGGGGGAAGTGGTGGAGTCACCATCCCTGGATGTGTTTAAGAAAAGACTGGATGTGGCATTTGGCGCCATAGTCTAGTTGAGGTGTTAGGAATGGTTTGGACTTGACGATCCTGGAGGTCTCTTCCAACCTAGCGATTCTTTGACTCCATGATCTTGTAACTTGTACAAAAATAATTATCACAACCTTACAGGGATATACAATTTCTTTAAATATGGCCAGTTGAGATGGACAAGATGTATTTTACATGTCCGATGAAAATCACAGCATTTTTCTCTGCTTTTGTTTGTAGCTTGCAACTTCCTGTTATGTACAAGAATGGAATTGTTAACAAAGAAACATTCCTATAATGCTTATCATCTATGTGATGTCTGAGGTTCCAATATTTGGTGTTCTTTAGCCCCTTTAACTAATCTGTTTCAAGTTTTTCTTCAGATTACAAAAAACAGAGCATAGCAATACACCCTTCAAGCAGTTTATCTTGTGTGGGTAATTTTGACAAATTTCTCCTCATGAAGTATATTTTTACTTTCTGTGAAAGACAAAAATCTCTTAAAGGGATGTAGAGACTTTGGGATGACCAAAGTCAGCCATTTTGAGAATTTACCTTTTCTTCCATCCCAAGATGTACCTTTAAATTGGAGTTACCAGTGTCTGATAATTTTATTTTATTTTTAACTGTATTTTTTTGGCTTTGTTTCCCACTCACTGTAACATCTCATGAAATTCTTATGTGGCAACATATTCATTAGTTCCATTATCTTTGCAGAATCAAGATCACAGAGCTGCTTTTAATCACTGTAAATTTCAGCCTTAAAAACCTTGATTATATCATCAGCCTGTTATTTAATGTTTTGTTACTAATGCCATGTCCTATGACACAGAATTTTCTCACATCATACAGGTCTACAGGACTTTTGCATTATGGTGCTCTCATTTTTCCTTTGCATTTCAGGTCACAAATTGTATTCTAAATGGACTATAATTTTTCTGCTTTTTTTCCCCTCTTAGTCTTTGTTGTTTAAAATATTAATATTTTTGTTTCATTAAATATTAATTTTGAAAGTTTTTTCTTTTTTTTATTCCCCTCATAGCTAACTCTTTGCAGTATTCTTTGGACAGCTCTTTTTCTGACTAAACTTCCACAAATTATTTAAATATTTTTAGTCTTTGTGAGTTTAATTTCTGTTTTGTTTAGGTTTTCATTTGTAATGCTAATTTAGAACAAAATTTTGGGCAGTTCCATATCAGTACATCACTTTCATATGGGATTAATCTATTTTACATATTCAACTTGGTCAATTTGATCCCTAAGTTACAGAGAAATAAAAAATCTTCTGTCTACAATGGAAATTCTTTTTTTGTCCCTGTCTACTGTTTTCTTTTTCTCAATTCTTTAGTCATTCACTGCTAATGCTTTCAGAAGCAATTAATTCATTTTAATTATGGAACAATCCAGTTTACCTTTCATCACCTGTTGCTATTCAAAAAGTAGTGGATTTACTCCAGTTGCTGAGTATGTAATGAAAGTAAAAGTTCTAAGTGTCAACATACTACATTTATAATGGTGAACAAGCTTAACTTGGTCATGAATCCAAACAGAAGAAAAATTACTCTTTTTTAAGTTTGTTTTTTTTAATGAATATCATAATCCATACTGTTCACTGATCACACGTAGAATAAACATACAATATATGAACTGCTGTGTTGGTTTGAGGGTTTATAATGTTGCTATATAATACACATTTGTAGCAGCTGTTCCACCATCATGATGAGACAACATTCATTTTTAGTGCAGGATTTCTAGCAGCTTTCAAATCCCAGCCTCAGAGATATCTGCCCCTGACTTCTTGGTAGCCAAGACTGCAAGACAGACAAAAACTGTAGAAGGGTTTTTCTCGTCTCTCCTGTTATCTTGCTCAAGCAAATTTGCTCTCCTCTAGCTGTAGAGGTGCACAAATAACCCATTTTATTTTCAGACAGATACAAGCATTTGAAGGTCCAACCTGCCCATGTTTTCAGATGGGCCACGTGAGTCAGCTGGGAAGACAAATATATTCACAAGCATAAAATCCATGGGCTGAAGACCAGATCACAGATCAGAGAGGGAAGAATTTGGCAGACACAAGATATAACAAAGCTTTGTGTAGAGAAAAGTCAAGCTGAGAAGTCAAGGGCTGTGAATTACAGTACCATATACTACAGAAGTGTCCACAGAGTGGAGCAAGTTCATGAAATTAAATCTAACACTTTTCATTTGGGGAAACAGCAGGACACCTGTGAGATCCTAGACTAGGTAGAGAGTTTCATGGTGGGGAGACATATGAGATTCACAGTCTCAGTGGTAGCAGATGAAGCTATGGGAGCACCTGATAAACTATAAAAAATAATTTAATTCAGCTTTGCTTTAAAGTTTAAAAATTGACTAGCCATTTAATGACTCAGGATTCCCAATTCTTATTACAAATAATCTGTCACACAAAAGTGTCATGAATTGCATCCCAATGAGATGTTTCACAAACATTACAGGAAAATTACAGGAAACATTGATAGTCTTCATGGTGCACGCATCTTCCCAAAATTGTGTGTACTAAAATAATGTTGCTGCATTATATTTTTCTTCATGAAAGCATTTCCTCATGTAGAGAATGATAACTCTTTATAAGGATAACTATAGCATAATGTGTAATTATGGTAAAATTTACAGTAATATCCAAGATTAAAACCCACAAACATTCAAAAAATGTAAAAGCTATAAATGATATATTTATTAGAAACCACAATTCCTATAATCTATTATACTGATACCATTTGTACGATGTTTTATTACTTACTTCAGTTTCTAATATTATAACATTTGACGTCTGCGTATGGTTTATTTGAGGGTTTTCTGTTTCAGTTGTAGGCAACCTGTGCAGTTTTCCACATCTGCTCAAAACTTTAGCTCTTCCAGAATATTTTTAAATGCGGCTTAGTCCTTAAATCTCACTTATATTTACACAACACTATATGTGTCTGTCTGTCTTATATTTTCTTTGTAATGATCTAGTATGGAAAAAAAAATGTTCATACATACAAATAGATTAAAAATTAGTTTTCTTCTGACTTTCCTAACAGCATATTTTGTACTGAAATATAAGTAAAAGAAACCTTATCCTGGGAAGTAATATGACCATAGAAAGTGAATGAAAAGGGTCATATTTACAGCAAAAATTCAAATTTAACAAATAAATATTAATTTAATGGCTTCATATATTATTTATTTTTCTGTTTATTTTGTTTAGATAAAATGTTGTTCTAAAAGTATCTAGAAAACTTTAAAAATGCACAAGTTATTTGAAACTGAATTTAAAGAAATTATTTTGTCTGTGTTGGAAAATATACTACAATTACTACTACTACTACTACTACTACTACTACTATTTTGTTCTTCAAATAGTTTGGAAGAAAAACAAATTCAGCTTAAGGCTAAGAGGAATAAAATAAATTGGCTTCTTGATTGCTCCAGGTCAATACAGAAAAATTGTTATGGAAATAAAATTTAATATATTTGTGTGCTTTTAAACTCAGCTTTAATTATCTACTACACTCTACTTGTCTATATATGTAATATTTATGTGTGAATGTTTGTACTCATTAATGAATTTGTGAGCTCTCACTTTCATAAAATGACACCCAAACGATTGTCTGATAGTTGTACCTGACTTAGTTTCTGACTTTGAACAACCTGGCTGATCCTAATGAAATTGGAGGTTCAGTTTGCTATTACAACTTACAGTTTCGTTGTGCTATAGAAATGTTTGCTTTCCCTGCAATTATTAGTTAGATGCATTAATTAGGTAGCAGATTTACTCAGCCACAATGCTTCGTTGTTTAGAAATTGTTGTGTAATACATCAGTAAGGATGAAGATACTCAGTTTGATAGATCATTGTTATTTATGACAACCTAAAATCTTCATCTGGGATCTTAGCTGTTATATAACTTATCATTGGATAGATAGACCTTGGAAATACGGCATTTTCAAGTTAATTTAATATAGAATAAAATATATTCTACTCCAAGTTGTGCTCATGAAGAATTTGACTGTGTTTGGACCAAAACTCTGGTTTTTTTTAAGGTGCACAGATAACAAAGTCACTGTCAGAGAGAAAGTATACAGACTGTGTTCCAAATATTTTAGATTTGCATAAATCTTGCATGAGTAATTACAAATTATTGAATGCTTTGACATCATGCAGATTCTGCATTGTTAGGCAATACCCATTTCTGTGAATGTCCTAATCCAGCACTTTGTAAAGGCAATAATTTATTTAAATCAAATTATGTTTCTGTGTAACACCAAAATTTAAGAGATAAAAATTTTGTGCTGTGTTTAGTTACTGCATTTTAGTTTAACTTGTGTTATTTTTGTGATTAAATATGAATTGAAAGCTTTCAGCTTGTTACTGAAAAGCTTAAATAACATTCATAATAACATGACAAATCTTTGAGATAATAATCAGCTCAATAAAAACATTTCAATGCAATATGTTAAATCACAAAACAGATCTGATGTTCAGTTCATTTGAGAGTTTGTGTTTCAAGCTAAAAATACATTAATGGGTATTGTGTTTCTTAGTTTTCTGAGGATGTAGCTACATTAACATATATAGATCATAAATAATTCCTAACTTCTGGTATAAACAGACACTTTGACAAACAAGATTAGTAACTGAATTGAGACACCAGCAATTAACATACCAGACATCCAGAAAGAGGCATCTAGTCTGCAATATAATCTAGAGCAATTGAAGGAAACTTCCAGCAGTTTATGAAGAAAATTCCTTGGATTTCAGAGAAAAGACAGAAAAGCAAAAAGCTGTATATATGTGAGGCACTGTGAATACTGGCATGAACTTTTGGTGCCAGTGAGCCTTGGTATATAATGATAGTCTTGGATGTGAGCTAATTGACCTATTTCAGCAGAGTCGTTTTGATTCCTTTCTTATGGGCTACATTTTTTTTTTTTTTTAAATGGCATTCTAACAAAAGATCTACTTCATTTAAATACAGTAAGAAAGAAACAGGCATTCGTACTGGATGTATTTCTTTAAATAGTTCTTTAAAATGCCACATTTAGAAAGAATCTGACCTTTCAGGACAAACACAGATTTTGTTTGGAACATAAAAATTCATGTCTTATTTAGTCTATTTATCTACTCTTAAGAATATTTTAAAAATAATTTTTGTGTCTCTTACTCTAGACCATGTTACATCCTTCCATTTCTGTCGAAGGCAAAAGCAGAAGAGTAAGTGAAAAATAATTCTCTACATATATATTCTTATAGACTGGGGTGTGCCCTTTATTTTCAAGCTGGAGAGGAAAATTTTCCACAGTAAGGAAAAGATAATCAAAAAGTGTACAAAATGAAATGTTTTATCTTTACTTCTTCTAATTCCTCATATGTTTATGCTATAACAATTGAACATATTTATATCCAATGACAGCAACAGGCATTTATTAAATAGAAGTCAATATCACCAAAAATATGCACTTGCACTTTGCTTGTTTATAATACATCCTTGAAAACATTGAGATAGTGAAAATCAGGACAAAAAAAATCACAGAGGAGTCATTAGCTCATATTAGATATTACAATATAGCTGTCTCATTGTTTCAATGACTGAATAGAAAATTGCACAAAATAATACATGAAAAAAAATTACCATTAAATATGTTAGGAAAAAAAAAACTAAAAAAAAAGCAGAGAATAAATATATATTTTTTTAAAGGAAGTATTCCTTCATTTCAAGGAAGCATCTTTCATTTTTCATTGATAAAAATAAAGTTGTGATAGCTTTGGCTGAGGTAGGGTTAGCTTTCTTCACCATAGCTGGTATGGGGCTGTGTTTTGAATTTGTGCTGGAAACAGTGTTGCTAACATAGGAATGTTTCTGCTATTCCTGAGCAGTGCTTTCACAGAAACCAGGCCTTCTTCTTGTACCACGTCTCAGAAGGCTGGGGGTGCAGAAGGAGTTGGGAAGGGACACAGTTGGGACAGCTAATCCCAAATGATCCAAGGCATATACCATGCCCTAGGGTGTCATGGTCAATACATAAAGCTAGGGCAAGAAAGAAAGGTGTGGAGATATTCTATTGATGTTGTTTGTCTTCCCAAGTCACCACTACATGTGACAGAGCCCTGCTTTTTTGGGAATGGCTGAACACCTGCCTGCCCAAGGAAAGTGGTGAATTAATTCTTTGTTTCAATTTGCTTGTGTAGGGCTTTTGCTTTACCTAGGAAACTGTCTTTATCTCAGTCCATGAGGTTTCTCACTTTTACCCTTCAGATTTTCTCCCTGACCCCACCTGAGTGGGGAGTGAACAAGTGCCTGTGTCATACTTAGATTCCATCTGGGTTAAACTGTGACAAAAGATTGATTTACCATATATTTAAGTAATTGCACTTTTTTTTTTTTTTTTTAATTATTGCTCTCCCCTAGCATCTTGGGGAAATAATAGCAATATCTCTGTATCATAGTCTTCCAAAATTATTGCAAATAATAAATAAATAAAACTATGTGTATTGATTACTTACCTACTTTATATTTTAATATTATCAGCACCAAAAAACTTTATTCCTAAAAGGCCTTTGTTTTATTAATGCACATCTAAGAATTTTTAACAATGGTTCTATATTAAAATATTTTTATTCATTCATTCAGGACTTAACTGTAATTTCAGGGTAGTTACTCAATATATTGCTTTTACAAACCACCAAAATTGCATTATTCTCAATATTATTTCATATTAGTTGACTATTCATGAAGACACCCTTCTATAAGAATCTGATTACATGTTGGTATTTTCCAAAACTCTTTCAGACTCACCAGTTTGCTGTTATCAAATGCCCAGTCCACAGAGATGAGAGGGGATGGAAGGAATAACACTGGTGCAGCCTGACCTTGAATATTATGCGCAGATATGGTCACTGCAGTATAAGGAAAATATTAAACTATTAGAGAGTGTAGAAAGGAGAGCAACAAAGATGGTGAAGGGCTTTGAGGGGAAGCCATATGAGTAGTGGCTGAGGTCACTTGGTATCTCCGGGAGGCTGAAGAGTGACTTCAGTGTGGTCTGAAACTTCTTTGTGAGAGGAAACAAAGGACCAGGTACTGATCTCTTCTCTCCAGTGACAAGTGACAGAACTTGTGTAAATTGCATGAAGATGTGTCAGGGAGAATTAGTTTAGACATTAGAAATAGGATCTTCACCCAGAGGTTGATTGGGCATAGAAACAGGCTTCCCAGGGAGGTGTCACAGCACCCCCTCTGACAGAGTTCACGAATGCTCTAGGGGACATTGTGTGACTCTTGGGGCTGTCTTGTGTAAAGACAGGAGTTGGATTCAATGATCCTTATGGTTCCCTTCCAACTCGGAATAGTCTGTGTTTATGTGAAATTTTTCTAATAGCTTAGTTTGAGACAAAAGATTTGGCTCACCAGTGAGTCAGAACAATGGTTTTCAAGATACTAATAAGATTCTTCTTACAAGAACTTGCAGGATTTTTGATAACAGTATGACTCTGCATGCAGGAGGCTCTGCATCATCTTTAAGTCATAGTCTGAGCTGTTTTGCTGCCTGTGCTCAAAGCCACCCCTATTGCATTTATTCTTTTGGGAGATGTGAGAAGATTCATCTGAGGCTTTCACCCTCCTGAGGCCCTTACCCTCAGGCCCTGACCACTGCTTGAATTTCATTTCAGGGTGCCTGTGCCTGATTATACACTTCCCTGATCCTAAATTCAGATCTCGCTTGGCAAACTTGACACCCTGGCTTGATCTCAGATCTTTGTTAACTTTAAACTCATTTTGTTACCTTGACTCTTGTCTGAGTTGGTTTAATTCCATTGTAATGTCTTTGTTCATGTGAAGTTTTGGGGATGAAGCTCTCTCTCAGGAGCTGTGGGAGCTACTGGTACACCACAGGTTTTGACACTGAGTTGTACAGTAGACTCTAGGGATAGTTTGAAGTAATATTTTTAGGAAGCCAGGGAATCTTAAGGATTATCAGTTTAGAGAAGAAACTTGTATCTCAGATGAAGATTAGGAATTTCTTAATTATTTTTCTTTCTTCACTGTGCTTATGAAACCTTATTTCTATTATAATAGGTTAACCCACCTAGTTGATCTAGGAAAGCCAGCTGATGTAATCGTTTTGAAATTCAGCAAAGTTTTGATACTGACTCTCACAGTATCCTTCTGGACAAAATTTCACATGATATGTGATGGGTGAGCAACTGAATCACAGGTTGGGTACAGTTATAATAAATGGTGTAACATCAGGCTGGTTGGTCACTAGTGGTGTTCCACAGGGATCCATCCTCAGACCAGTTCTCTTCAACACCTTCATTAATGACCTGGATGTAGCACTCAAAAGAGTATTAAGTTTGTTGATAACACAAAAATCCGAGGAGCTGTTGACTCACTTAAGGGCTGGAGGCCCTGCAAAGAGACCTCAACAGATCAGAGGCCAGAACAATCACCAACCACATGAAGTTTAGCAAGAGAAAGTGCCAGATTCTGCACCTGAGATAGGGCAATCCCAGTTGTGTCTATAAACTGGGGAGTGAGATGCTGGAAAGCAGTGCTGTGGAAAGTAATTTGGGAGTCCTGGTCAATGGCAAGCTGACCATAAGCCAGCAGTGCCCTGGCATCCAGAAGGGCCAGCCCTGTCCTGGGGAGCATCAGGCACAGCATGGCCAGCCAGGCAAGGCAGGGGATTGTCCTGCTCTGCTCTGCACTGGGGCAGCCTCACAGCGAGTGCTGGGGGCAGTACTGGGTGCCGCAATATAAGAAGGATCAATGCTACTCCAGCATCAAAGCTGAAGTGACTTTTTAAATGTGACTTGTAACAAAGCACAGTGTTAATCCAAATAAGCTCTCTGATATTTGGTGATGTACAAGTATACCACTCATTTTTTCTATTTTCTGTGGAATATTGGAGATAAAACCCACTGCATGAGAAATCACTGATAATGGATGTAAGACATACAAACCAGATGAATAACTGAGAACCCTTTAACAATTATCTAATTATCTTTGATTAGACTGTGTCATAGAAAATATATGCATTATTTGCATTTGTCTCTATATTCTAAAAACATAATTGCTATATGGCTGGATGCTATGAATGACTGTTAAATGATACTTATGCTCTTCAATATTGACATAACTCCCTATAAAGATTGATCACTCTTAAGCTGTTCATCAATCTAGTTAAAAGATGTTTTTCTAAGTGACAAGAGCAATAGTTTGGAACACATTCTAAGAAAAACATATTTTCTTTTTTAATTCTGTGTTTTAGTCGCATTCAAATATCTGTGAAGTATAGTACTTTTCTTTTTGGTTCTATCCATTGTCTGTGATTGTTATAAATGGCAACTGAAACACTGGATATTCACAATGAACTTATAAAATGATCAGAAGTGACAGATAAATGAACTGTCAGATTTCATTTGCAAGGTTATTTGCAATATGCATCTTGTCTCATTCACCTGAATTCAGCCTCTTATCAAGACAAAAGAACTCTTTGAAAGGTTCTCTTCTCATATAAGGTCCTTCTATGGATGCTTTACATGAGTAGAGGGTTTTGTTTTTTTTTTCATGGATACATTTAAACATTTTATTGATGCTTTGACTTAGAGTTTGACTTAGGGATTGCCTGTTGCCCTAAGAGTGAATTTGCTTCCATTCATTCCTATCCTTTAAGCTACAGCATTCTACTTCTTGGGGAGATGATATAGGATCCTCTTTATCTTGGCCTTTTTTTCTGGTGGTTATTCTTGTTTCTGTCTCAGGGGAGGCAGAAAATGGTTTTACGAGTCAATCTTTTTCTGAGACTCCCTGCTGCTCCTTAACATTTCTACTTCCACTATAGGTCTATCACCAGGCTGATCAGATCATCCACTTGGTCACAACTCACACAGCTGTTCTCACTCCTGCCATCCATTACTAGTTAAAGGCTACGTCCCACAGAGGCCTGGATGGCTGTATATTTTGGTGTGAGCTTTGTCTGGGCTGCATCTATTCTGGTGAGTGCAGAGGACATAACTTTCTGCTGAGTTGATATCATAGCTAAGCTCCTGAGAGCATGATGATCACTGGGTCTCACGGCCAGGCATGGCAGGGGTGCAGGGAGATGGGGAATGGCCCTGCTGTGGCATCCCTGAGACAGGGCTTAGGGGTCCCATGGCACTGAAATTGGGTCGTGGTCAGAGTGGGAAGGATATCTCAGAGAGGCAGCACCAATAATTTTCATTGGTTCAGGAACCCTGGAACACCATAACTCCTCTTTATTTCTATCTATGCATCTCTTTTACATACCTTTTGCTGTCTGAACATTGTGTTTGCTAAAAATTATTGCACTTAATAATTATTCACTGTAATGTACCACCCCATTTGGCAGGTTTAGGGAAAGGTTGCTGGATATACTCTAAGAGGTGCATGGGAGAAACAAAGGTTCAGTAACAAACAACTTCTGCTTGCAAGCTTTAGAATATCCAGATATAGTAATACACTTGGCATGGCTATGACTAGACTTTTTTAGTCAGGATTACAATACATTTCAAGAAGAAGAATGCAGAAGAAGAGAAGGAGAAAGAAAAAGAGAGAGTAGATAAGCAATACCCGAGGAACCAGTGTGGCCTCAGGAGCTTTCAAGTCCAGGGCAGTGGAGCACATCACACTGCACACATCTTGCTGACCTTTTATCAGTTCCAGGTCCCCCAGGTTGGCCTGTGCTAATTGTAGTGCCAAAATCTCGTGCCTGCATAATGCCAGAATGTTCCTGGCACCATTTTGGTGGTCCTACACAGCTAATTGCCCCTGTGGGCCTGTGTGAATATACACTACACAACAGAGTGAGAAGGTGCTCCATCCCACCTGTCCCCCCACCCATTTCCCTCCTGACTGTCTTGAGCCAGGCAACCATTCCTCTGGTCTCCTACATGCAGATAGCAGGGGTAGTGACAATAAATCAACATCAGAATTTTAAGCCATATATTTTCTTCTTCACATTCCTTTGGATGTCACTGTTAAAAAAAAAAAAAAAAGCTGTAACATGCTGAGCAACCTGTTTACATTGGCTTACTTTCAATAATTTCCCAGTCAAGTAAAGGTTTTTTGTGAGAATGTTTGTTTCATTATGACATAAAAAAAAAAAAAAAAAAAAAAAAAAAAAAAAAAAAAAAAGAAGAACTCTGTTTAACTGAACTCTTATTAGTTGCCAATATTTAATGATTTTGGTATCAAATGCATGTACATACTTTTCCAAGTATTTTTCAGAACAAAACCACAGCATATTGTACCTGCTAAAAAAATCTGTTCTTCAGTGTGATTCCATATTTTCTACATCATGAACAAAGGGTATTGTAGCCAGCCAATATCCTGAGATTATGCAGCATAAAATGCTCACTTTACAATCTGATTCGTCACTTAGCTCACTAAAATTTTAAATCATATAATACTTGCTACATGTAAAATATTTTAAATAGTAATTTACTTTTTAAAATAATGTGATGTTTCCACTTCATAAGAATAAATAAATATTACTTCACACTCAGACGTTGCTCATCAGAAGATGTACTCTCTCTCCCTATTGTTCAGTGACAACAAAGACATATTTGGCAACCTTTTGGTGAAATTTTTGATGCTGCTTTCATGTTGCATTACAGTAACTGGGGGCAGTCTCAGTGTTTTCATCTTTCATTTTCCCCTTGCCTTCTTGTGATAATGTTTTTTTGATAAGGTTCTGTCCTTTCAAACAATTCTTTCAAAGGCTTTTAAACTTTAAGTCTATTACAGTTTAAATTTGGCAAGTTGATTGATTTTTGAATATTGAGAAAAAACTACCTGATGTATTTACAATCTTAAAATAGATAACATATTAATTATTCAGCCCAACAGAGATTTTTCATAGCCATGAAAGCTCAATGTATTTAATAAGAACTTCTATGTTCAATTGAATGTGCTAAGCAAATCTTATAACCCAAAGGTAAAACTATCAAGGAATCATCAGAAAAGAACTTCTGAATAGAAGTAAAATTTACATATTTTATGTTTTCTTTTCTTTTTTTTTTCTTCTTTATGTCCCAGGTGGTAGTTGGTGATTCTGACAAGCTGTAATTCTGTATGTTTAACAAAATTCCAAGCTTTCAAGCTGTTACACAATAGTGGCTTTCCGATAAGAGGAAAAGTTCACATTTTAATGGTGCTATATTGAGATTTTGACATCTTGCATATCTGTAGATAAATGACAGACTGAAAATTTTGAACCATCTTGTTTAAAAGTAGTAAATGTCATATAGTTAATTGACAGAAGAAAGAAAATATGATTTCAGTGAATTACTGACTGGATAAGTGTCTTTTATTTTTATACTATATATATGAATAAAATGTATGTCTACTGAAGTGAGCATTATACTGACTAGTGGTATAACAGTACCACTGTTATAATAGCGTAGATGAGAGTGAAAAGGAAGTTCTTACAGATTATTCAGTTAATTGGTTTTCATATCACTAATACACAGTCATTTCAATATGATCTTTAAAAAAGTAGTTTTAAGCAATTTTATCCTCACAATTACGAAATTCTCTTTATTGTACATTCATTGCTATTCTTCCTAGGCAATTCTGAAATGTTTCAAGTGACAGAATTTCTATCAAGTGACAGAAATTCTATCAAGGGAAGGTAGATCTCATTGTCAATATTTTTTGTTAATGTCTTTTTTTTCTTAAAACCTTAAAATTGCTTCCAGAATATCCCTTCTACATTCTTGAATGATTTCTTAAATAATTTATAGTTTCTTTAATTTTGTGAGGTATAAATTGCATTAGTTTGATACTTTTGGTACTTGGTTCTACTTACATTAGAAGACTGTGGTCTATATGTTTAATCTCTCTGGAACTGTTAATTTATCTTTCTTGTAAGTGTTCCACCTTTTATTATACCATCACCTCTGAATCATATTCATGTAGTGTCTTGTAAATCTTCCAAAACACAAATACGCATATTAAATAGAGCTGTGCCTCAGATAAATTCTCCTTGTTCCTCGTCACCACATCCTCGCAAAACAAAAGCAATAACTTACTATTTTTACAACAGTTCCTTTTATTTAAAATTCCTTATCAAGAAATTAAAAAGTAATATTAATTTCTGAGATCTTTTTCCTAAATTAAACTTCATTGTGTGACCAAAATCTGGGTATACTGCATGTAAGTTCTTGCTTTATTAATTGGCAAGTTAAAAAAAATGAATTCAAAACTCTTCACTCACAGGTGGTGTATTATCTTCTCTAAGAGTCCTGTTTCCTTTAATCTCTGTATTTTTTCTTTGACTGTTTATAGTGTAGATTTTGGTGTAAATTGGCGTACATGTTCTGTGTGGAGCTATAAGGGCTTAAAAATACAGCTGCCTGTCTCAAAACACTGTGAAGATCATAGAAGGAATTTGCCATAAGATAGGACACTAAAGCAGCAACTTAAAATAAGTGCAGGCAAGAGAAATTTATGCCAGGAAGTAGCTTATTTCAGACCTGGTGGATGTAAGATCTGGTTAGTTCATCCTGGTTGCCCCCCTGGATGCCAGGGCACTGCTGGCTCGTGGTCAACTTGCCACTGACCAGGACCCCCAGGTCACTTTCCATGGCACTGCTTTCCAGCATCTCACTCCCCATTCTGTCCATACATACATTCATGTGATTGGTGATTGTCCTGGCCTCTGATCTGTTGAGGTCTCTTTGCAGGGCCTCCAGCCCTTAAGTGAGTCAACAGCTCCTCGGTTTTTGGTGTCATCAACAAACTTAGTACTCATTTTAGTGCTGCATCCAGGTCTTTAATGAAGGTGCTGAAGAGAACTGGTCTTATCACTGGATTGAGAGAGAGATGGGGACCACTGATGGTGATCAGAATCTGATTTTACTGTGAGCTACATATGCTTATATGCCATTCTAAGAAGGCTATTAATGTTTTAGTACATTGATTTGAGCTAAACAATATACTAACAAAGTTATACATTTTGCAACATTTTTACAGAATCCCATCTTCGTTCCCTGTTGCCAGACTTGATCCAATCTTCTTGCAATCTTCAAAGCTCTGTTTGCTCTTGCCAAGATATCTTGGCTATCAGATTGCTTATGCTAATTAAATCTACAGTACTTTTTGTCTTACCTCCCATAGGTCTGAAGAGGGAGCCCTGTGAAACCCCACTATTGACAGGACAGTATGAGGTTTTCCTATTCACTAAAACACTTTGTGCCTGGTCCATGAACCAGTTGCTCACCCATGATATATTAGCATATTATTATTGGCATGATATATTTACCCAGTTGTGTGCTGGACGTTTTGTCCAGAAGGAGACTGTGAAAAACAGTATCAAAAGCTTTACCAAAATCCAAAAAGATTGCATTGACTGGCTTCCCTTGATCAACTAGTGGTTACTTTGTCATAAAAGGAAATCAGATTTGATAAGCAGAGCTTTTATTCTCATGAAGCTGTGCTGGCTTTGACCATTGACTGCATTGTCTTTCAGGTGTTTTACAATACCTCACAGAATTATCTTCTCCATAAATTTTCCAGGCACTGAAATGAGACTAACAGACTTGTAGTTTTTGTGGTCTTCTTGTCCTTCTTGAAAATCAGGATATCATTTGTCAGTTTCCAATCAGCTGGGACCTATCTGGATTCTCAGCTTCCTTTTTCTCTAATCTTAGCAGAGTGACTTCTTCCAAAAGATGTGTGACTTCCTAAAACCCAGAAGTTCCTGAAGTTCATGCTTAAACCTGAATAAGATTGAACCTAATAATTAAGAGTCTTTGATGACAAGATAATTTAAAATTCTCTTCTGGTTCTTTCTTACTTCAGTGATATATCTATTTGAATCTCTTTCTCCAAATGCTTTTGATACTGGCATGAAATTCATCATTATGGATTAGATATATTCATTTATCTAGAAATCTTATAATTGAGTGTCAGTTTCAGAGTGAATTAAGTTTGCAAAATGAAAATATGCATACAGATACGAAGTAATTAAATAGAAATGAAAAAATTCACATTTCAGAATGCATTTAACACATTCTTCTTTCACAAGAAGTATGTGGTGCACCAAGAATAGAAATCATCCTAGAACAGTGCTGCAGTGAAATCCTTTTTTAATAATTAAACCTTTATTTAAAAAGAAGGTGCGGAAGGAAATGTAGGTTAGCAAGCTCTGGTGTAAATAATATGCTAGTGCTGTGTAGTAGGCATTTTTGTGAAATTGGGACAGTACCTCACTCTTCTTCTGTTGAAAGTCATTTAGAGAATGGTGTTTTGCATAATTCCAGAGGAGCCCATATGTACTGCAGCAAAGTAGAGCTGAAGAATCTGTAAGCTGAAAATCATCTGAAAATTTCAGTAATCCTGCATTGATTTCTGGTGTGCATTTTAAAATAAAGAGTTAATTTAAAAATGCAATTTGATTGCTGAATTAAAAACTTAAAACTTCATTACTAAATAATAATTTTACTCTTTGTAATATGTATCATCTATACTTTTACTGTCTCCCTTTGTTTAAAATGACAGCGTTGTCTATACATTACTTAATATTAAATGGGTAGGTAACTGCCATTTCTACATGAAAAATTTTTTATGGTACTTGAGTTGTTTGTTTTTCTTGTTATTAAAACTCTATATAGTTTATATGTTGATTTTAAAACTGTAAATTATCTAAATTTGATGTAAATTATTAATACCTTGTTCCTGTACAATGTTAGATTTTAATGTGTTTCTTATCAGAGTTCCTCTGGTAGCAAAATAGAGGATATAATAGACTGTAGTCGAGAAAAATATTGCTGCATAAGGAATGGAACAAATCAAAATAACTATTCTAAACACTTTAGAATTCTAAGAAAGTATAAATTCCTTTTTTGTTAAAGTCTCATGGTCTGGGCACAGTGTTACTCTGTAACCTCCACATGCATTACTCTGCTTCAGACACTAATGCCATAAAATTGGGAATGTACCTCTTGTAACATTTTAAAATAGAACAAAAAAAAAAAAAAAAAGGTGTGATGAGAAGGAATTTATTCTGCAAGATTTTTCAAGAGTTCTTAATATGGGACAATATGTTGTTCCATGAAATCATATTCATAAGGAAAAATGCATTTTGTTGCCTAATAATTTAAGTTGGTCATTCATAATAGGAATCACTGTGATAATTACATTTATATGGGATATTCTCATCTTTGAATGCAGAAAATTTGTAATAATGAATATAATAGTGTTTACTTTCTGTGCAATGTAGATAGCTGTTTGTATCTTATCCCACTGAGAACCTGGAGGAAAGTAAGTCTCTGCTCTTGTCTGTGCAAGATAAGAGCATTTCAAATTTCCAAAGCTTAGTGCAGCTGACTAAAAAAGTTGTGGGTCTACACTGACAGGCAGCTAAGCTTCACAAAGCAGTTTACTCACTCCCATATCAGTGAGTTAGAGGAGACAATTGGAAGGGCAGAAGTGAGAAAACTTGTGGTTTGGAGTAAAAACAGTTTAGTAAGTTACAAAAAAATTCTGTGTACAAGGAAAGCAAAATAGAATTCCTTCACAGCTTCCTATCAGTAAGCACATATTAAGCCACCTACACAAAATCAGGGCTCTGTGATGCATAACAGTTATTTTTGGAAGACAAATGTAATAACTGTGAACTTTCCCCCCCTACTCTTTAACTTTTTCCAATACATAGCTAAAGTTACTCTTCCATGCCTTTCATCTTCTCCAATTGTTTTGGAGAGGAACTGTATTATTATGCTTTACAACAATGTCTTAGGCAGAGTGGGTTTTTCCTGTCCATGGAGAAAACAAGAAATTAAAAAAAATAATTTTGACATACTTTTCTATAGGTGTGTGTGAAGTAGTAAACATCTGGTACTGAATACCAAGCTACTTTAAACATATTAATATTGAGCCTTACAAGGTTTTGCTAGTTTATGAATCTTGTTTCTCATCTGCCTTACATCTGGAAATTTTAGTGTTGTTTGCAGAATTTTCTTTTTGTGTTTGCAACTTTTGTAACTTTGGAGAACACCTCACAGTGCTGGTGTTTCTCCTTGGTACACTAAGGAGAATAGTGTACCAAGTGCACATAGAATCCACAGCTAATAAAATTCACCAGTAGTTGACATGTTCACTGTCCTGTACAGTCGGATTATTTCATTTCAGGTAAGATTCTTATTTTAGTTAGCATCTGTTTTCCTGGTCTGAACTCCTTATGCTGAGGTGAAGAAGACAGCACTAGTCTATATGTGGTATCTGAAAGATACCAGAGTACTTGACACTGTATTGGATTTACCCAGCAGGGGTTTGGTAGTAGAGGGGCTACAGAGGTGGTTTCTGTAAGATGACAGAAGCTGCTCCCATGTTGGACAAAGCTTGTTTCAGTTGACTCTAAGACAGACCCACTGCTGTCCAAAGCTGAAGAAATTAATGGTGTTGGTAGTGCCTCCATGATAATATATTTAAGAAAGGGTAAAAAAATACTGTAACATCTGTGAGAGAATGCACACAGCACACAGCCCTGCAGACACAAATATCATTAAAGAAGTGGGGGGGGGAGGGGGGGGAGGGAGGTGCTTCAGATGCTAAAGCAGAGATTGCCCTGCAGCACACGGAGAACTGAGGAGGAGCAGACACCCACCCTGAAGACCATGAAGGACCCCACACTATAGACATATGTTCCCTGTGACCCCATGGAGAGCTCACCCAGTATAAGGCTTCTGGTACGAACAGTTGCCTGAAAGCGGGCCATAAACAGCAGATTTTTGTCATGAAACCTCTCCCATGGGGGACCCATGCTGGAACAGTCTGTTCCTGAAGAATTGTACCTTGTGAAAAGGACCCATGCTGGAGCAGTTCCTGAGATCTGTAGGCCATGGGAAGAGCCCATTTTGGAGGTTTATGATCATCTGCATTCAATGGGAAATACCCTACACTGGCGTGGAGGAAGAATGTGAAAAGAAAGAGCAGCAGACAGCAAGTGTCTCCATTCCAAATCCCCAGGCACTGCTCAGGTGGGAAGGAGGTTGAAGAGTTAAGAGGGGAGTTGAGAGAAAGGGTGAGTTGATGGAGAAGACATTTAGTATTTTTTAAAATTTTATTTCTCACTTTCTTACTTTCTTGCAAGTAAATGTCAATAAATTAAATTAGTTTCCCCAAGCTGAGATTGTGTTGCCAGTGGTAGTACTTGGAAATAATCTCTCTGTCCTTGTTTCTATCCACAAGCCTTTTGTTGTACTTTTTCCCTATGTCCTTTTGGTGGAGGGGAACTAAGTGCAGCTTGGTGAGCAACTGGCAGCCAGCCAAGGTCAATGCTCCACAAGCACATATGAAGGCCAAAAATGAAGCATCCAACATAAAATTTTAAAGTAGTTCTTGAATTAGTCAGATATACTGAGTTCAGCAAACAGGACTGCCAAAGACAGACTGAGCCCTTAATGGCTTGTAAGAAAGGGAACAGAGAGAAGGTGGTATCTGAGGCTTGAGGGGACTGATAGAGAGGGCATGACTGAGGCAGTCCTGTGCCACAATAGACAGTCCCTGGCCTGGCTGCAGCAATTGTGCTAGTTTCAGGTCGTGGGCTGTGCAAATCTTTCTAACTCAAACCTAACTTGATTTCCCTTTGTATCATTCTTTGATGCAGTAATTAATAAGGTGAACCTTGCTACCAAACTTATGGAAGTTTGGTAACTGCTGTTAAGCTGTCTTAAATTTCATCAAATTTATTGAACTATATTATTTTCCCTCAATAAAATATGTTACTTCTCTCTTTTGAGTGAGATGCATTCCTCATGACTGCTGGACAAAACCAAAGAGTGATGGGAAGAGCCAACATATATTTACTAAGGGCAAATTATACCTGAAGGACCTGACAGCTTTCCATAGTAATTGATTCTGTAAACAACAGTGGAAGCTGTTTATCCTGAATAATCAGGTGTTTCACATATATTCTTGTAGCCAAATTGGAAATTGAAAAGGTGTACTACAACATGGAAAAGTGGCAGGAGGGCTGGCCTGACTGGACTGTGGTCAGGTGTGTAAAATCCACCTGGATACTATTAACATCTCTGAGGTACTCCTCAGAGATGAAGACCAGGGCTGGTACTATTCAATATCTTCATTAATGATCTTTATGGTGTGTTAGAATGCACCTTTAGAAAGTGGTGTTGTTGACAAAAGCCTGTGAGGATAGGACTGATACAAAGTACCTGGGCAGGTATGACAAATGGGCGGAAAGAAGTTGTATGAAGTCCATCAAAGGCAAATATATGGATAATCTCATGCAGCTGGGGACTGAATGGCTGGAAACTGTCTGCAGAAAAGGTGCTGAGTTTCCTGTGAACAGGGTGAATATGAGTTGTCAATGAGAGCTTTCACCCTGGAAGGTCATTGCATAATAAACTGTATTAACAACAGTAGAGACAGCAGGTAAGTTGCCTTTGACAATTCTGAGAGTAAATTCAGAGTCCTGCATCAAGTTTTTATTTCCCAGTAGAAAATACACATGAAATAAAAACAACCAAGCAGGCTTAGTAGAGGGCTGAAAAGATGATTAGAGGTTTGAAATGTGTGATATACGGAAGGAATGAAAAAAATTCAGTTTTTGGTTGGACAAACCAATGGAGGATTTTACTGGGGTTCTCAGCAACAGGAGGAGGATAGAAGAAAATAAATTAAATATAAGGGGGACAAGGTGCAGCAAAAGGGATTTTGATTAGATATTAGGAATATGTACTTTCAATGAGTGTGTTTAAACACTAAAACAGGTCACTCAGAGAGCCTGTGAAATCCCTATTCTTGCAGGTATTCAAAATGGGAGTGAATTTAACCCCAAGCGGTTTTAACTGGAAATGGGCTTATTTTTTAAATGGTCCTTCTTTTGAGGGTCATGAATTAATCACTTCCAAATCATGAGTTTGGGGTGATTTTTTCTTGCTTCTTTGGGTTTTTTTTTGTTCACTTCTTTTTTGATTCTGTGATTTTAAATGGCTCCAACTTTGCTTTTTCAGTGTTTTACTACATTTGAGCAAACTCGTATGTTTCATGGTGGCAAAATTTTATTTGATGAATTCTGTAAGTAGAACTGTTGCTGAAAATACCTTAAGGATTTTTGTAATGCATAGTAAACCATTTTCCCTCAAATGTTAATTTGGTGTAAAAAATATTGGAGCTTATGTGACGTCACTAACCATTAATGGTGGACAAGCTTTTGTTCCAGTGCATAAATACCATAATGTGTATCATATTTTAAAATACGAGTTTGTTTGCATAAAAAATTCTTCAAGCTTCATGAAACTGTGCTGTGTAGATAGTAATAATGGATAGGAATGAATCAGTATATTAACAGGCAGACATATGCAGACAGATAATTTTCAAACTTCATATCAGAATATTACTTCAGAAAGACCCTTTCATATTTTCTTTTCCCTTGCTGTCCATGCTGCTAAGAATAAGAGAATTCATGAAAACAATTTAAACAAAGGCAGAAAAAACAATTGTTTTTGTCTGAGTATTTCTATAGCAAAGCCACAAGAAGAATGTTTTAGCAGTATAAGCTTCATAACATCTGTTCAAAGCTAAACCAACGTGATCAACATCTGCACAGGTATTTTCAAATGCTGATACTTAATTATAATCTTAAATCAAATTTTAATTCAATCTGTATGTCATTATAGGTACTGCTTGCATGTCCATCAAATGCTAGTGTTTAAGCTGAAGAGTGAGTATCCAAAAAACTGCATAAGAGACTAAGGAGTTGTTTCCCTTTGCCTCATGATCTGTCCAATAGGCAAATGTCTGTCTAAAGATGGCAAAGTTTTTTTTCATGCTTGGAGGTCAAATACTCATTATTAAATACATGGTTCATGGGCTACCAGATTTGCCATGTAACTCTAATGATCTGAATAAAATACATTTTTTGTTTTGGCCTTGAGCTGCAGATGAATAATAGAAACAAACGGAGAGGTTTTCCTAATTTATATTTCAGGGGGTATTTCTGTCATTATTCTCTGGATTTCTTAAAGATCTCTTCTCTGGATTCTTAAAGATTCTCCAGAAATTCACATTCTGTTTATTCACAAATTTTCATTATTAACATAGAATAAAATGTTTTATGCATATATACACATATACACAGTATAAAAGATTAGAAAATGCTGGGTAAAATAAAATAACCTCAGTATATTCTCATGTATGTACTACTTTTTTCTATTTTTGACTTTTGCTTTACATTTAAAATTTGTCTACAAAATATATATGTGCATTTTAAACAATTTGGAAATCACCTGAAAATACTGTTTATACAGTGTATTTGCCATTCTTTAGAGTTTGGTTTTTATATTAAAATCTGTGAGACATTTAATAATTTTGCAGAAATTTTGTAATTATATATTCCAGTCTGAATATGTTCAAGAAGTTGTTTTGTCTTGTGTCAAGCTCCTCTTGAAAGAATCAGATCCACTAGGTTATGTGAAAGTAGCTAACCATGTAATAAGAACTCCATTTACAAGGTGAGGTAGGGGCCTGTGAGATGAACATATGCCAGATGAACATTAAATCTACTTACTGTACTGATAGCACACAAGCGAGTGTCAGTACATAGTAAATATTCAAGAGAAAAAGAAAATGTCTTGATTAATTTTTCAGTGGTGGGAATAGTTTTCAGATCTCAAATGAAACAGATCTCATGGGTGTCTAAGTTATTCTTTGGTTTAAGCATATCAAGAATTTCCTTATGCAAAAGTCTTCTGCTAAATGGGTCATTTTTAAGTCTAATCTAAAATTGTCATCTTCATAATGTCGCCTACAGGTAAAAATCTGTGTCCCCTCTCTGTCCCACAGGATTAGATTTGGTTCTGTTGGTGCCACTGAACCCTTAAATATATTCTGCAGCTGACATACATCACTTAAAAATATGATATGCTCTGACATATTCCCCTCCAAAATCCTTTTAACATGCAGGTCATACAGCTGCAATGATATATTTCTTTGTGCTCAGACATTTCATTTCTTCAGGATGAATAAATGGATAGTTTTTTTCTCTAAGAATATCTGTTTTTTAAAGAATAGACATATTTCCAAACCCTTTGGAAGAATGAGATTAAATACTGCTGGACATTTCCTAAAGTAATTGTGCTCTAGAAGTTTTCTCTATCTGAGAAAGCACTAATTTTGTTATTAGAGGATTAGTCCAGATTGCAGGCTGTTTAAGTAAAAATTGTTTCCTGTAGAGCCTCATCTATTAGCTCTTGTCTATAAGTGAAAGAGATTTTTCAAAGCTACACACATAAGTACCCCTTCCATTTCTTTGGGGCATTTCTCATAAAGATATTACTTTGTGCACAGAACTGTGAGGAAATGTCTAAAATAAAATATTTGGAAAAGAGTACTTAAATCAGTTGAGATTTATTTATATTGATGCAACAGGGATATGTACCTGAGTGTTCTGAGACTCAATTTGATGACTGGACAGGGTTGGACTACAATCCTTTAGCTAACAAAGTACACATTGGTTACAAGGTTAGTTCTTCAAGGACCCTGAGAACTCGCAGCACAAGTTATATTAAATGGAACTGCTGCGACAGAAAATTCCTTAAAATTTACAGAAGGCTGAGAAAGAGAGTTTCTTACTGATGAATGTGTAATCATGTTTCCTGTTGGTTTCTTGAGAAGACTTGTGCAGGCCAGAGACAATGAAATATATTGGTTACCTAGTGTTTCGTGCAATACTTAATGTGAATTTGTTAATGCACACAAAGGTGGGGACACTATCAGCCAACTGCCTGAATAGGAAAGAAAATAATTGACCTTTAAGTTCCTAAGACATCAGACTCCGGACAAGCTGATTAGAACATTTTCCATATATACTTTAGAACCTGAAAAAAGGTAGTTTGGGAGGTGTGCCATGGCTTCCAAGTATACAGATGCAGTTTTCACTCAATTTCTCTCCTCAATTGGACAGAGCAATAAAAGTACACCAAAAACCTTTTGGATTGAGATAAGGACAGGGAGAGATCACTCAGCAATTAGCATCATGGCTAAAACAGGCTTGATTTGGGAAAATTAAATTAATTTATAACCAGTCAAATCAGAGTCATAATCAGACAAGTAAAAGAAAATCTTAAAACAAAATTCCCCTCCTTTATGTCTTAAACTTAACCGTACACATAATTCTCCCCTCTAATCAGCACTGTAGGGGGATGGGGAATGGGAGTTATTGTCACTTCATTATGCATTGTCTCTGGTGCTCCTTCCTCTCTACAGAGAGAACTCCTCACACTCCTCTTCTTCTACATAAGGTCCCTTGCATGGGAGAGAGTTCTTCATGAACTTTTCCACCTTCCTTCCCACAGGCTGCAGTTCTTCACAAACTGCTCCAGTATGGATCATTTTCCATGGGGTCCTTCAGGAACAGGATACTTCAGCATGGGTCCCCCACAGGATCACAAGTCCTGCCAGCAAACCTGCTCCAGCATGGGCTCTTCTCCCCATGAGTTCACAGGACCTGCCATGAGCCTGTTCCAGTGCAGGCAGCCCTGAGGTCACAATCTCCTTTGGGTATCCACCTGTGCGTGGGGTCCTCCAGGGGCTGCAGGTGGATCTCTTCTCCACCATGGATCTCCATGGGCTGCAAAGGCACAGCTGCCTCACCATGGTCCTTAATGCAGACTGCAGAGCAATCCCTGCTCTAGCACCTGGAAAACCTCCTCCCCTCCTTCCTCACTAACCGTGGTGTCTGCAGAGCTGTTTCTCTCAGACATTCTCAGTCTTATCTACTGTAATTGCTTGTATGCAATAACCTTTTTTCCCCAGACTTTTTCCCCAAGACAACTGAAATCAGTTATCATGTGCATGGATGTCTGTCGTCGTGCGTATCTCTGGTCAGCCTGGCGTTTGGCTTGACCGCCCACTCGCTCTCATACGCCTTGACAGTCTCGTGTGTGGGTTCTTGGCTCTGCAGCACCTTAGCCCATGCTGTCACGGCTGTGGTTTCAAAGAGGGGACTCTCAGAGACATCCGGGAACATAGGTTTTATTCGGGGGTTACAGGGGAAGCCCCTGACCCCAGGCCCAGTGCCTCAGGCAAGAGAGACCCCGAACCTGGGTTACAAGGGGGTTTTTATCCAAAGGAAGATTGGGGGGGGGGGGGGGTGGGATACAGATTACAAACCAATAAGACAACTCAAAGTAAGTTGGGGAGGGGTCTCTGGGGGATTCACCAACCTCTGAAAGTCTTGGACTGCACTGGACCTCGAAGATGATTGATGGACCGAGGGAGGAAAGCTACATTGCTAGGGTGGACAGAAGTTTATCTTGGGGAAAACCAATGGGAAACGGTCTCTGGGCAGAGGGCGGGGTTGTCTTGGGAACTCTTATCAATTTCCAACTAGGAGTCTCCCAAAGCAGGGGGCCCCCTTCACAGAGGCTAGAAAAAGCTACACTAAAATAACAATGATAACAATACCATACTTATCACTAAAACTTATCAAACAATTCCAGCATTCCCGCAGATGTCAACTGGCATTGCCTCGGTGAGACATAGAAGCTTCCATCATTTTCTCAGAGAAAACACCCCTATTGAACCCTCACTACCAAAACCTTTGCTATGGAAATCCAATACAGCCACATAGCTTTAAGTACAGGGCAAAAATCTGAGTTCTTCTACTACAGTTAGATAAATTCTCAGACTCTAAAGTTGTCAGAAAGTTATCTACTTCATAAATATGGCCTATGACTCTTTTTTGCTTGGATTTTTTTTGCTCTCTTTTGCTTGGATTCAGTTCTGTATTCATCATTGTAATTGATGCAGGAACAGATTTTAAGAATGCTGTTTCTTGGCTTAGCGTAGCATCTTAAAGGTTTTAAACTTCTCATTCAAGCATGAAACAAATATCCAATTCCAGCCATAAACCTAACTGCCAAATCTTCCACTAAACCCTGTCTCTAGGTGCCACATCTACACATCATTGAAATACTTCAAATGTATTGAAGTTCCAATTCTTTAATGAGGAGAAAGTCTTCCTAATATCTAATCTAAAACTCCCCTGGCAAAACTTGAGGCCATTTCCTTTGTTCCTATTGTTTGCTAACTGGGAGAAGGGATCACCGTCCACCTGATAACAACCTCCTTTTAGGAAACTATGAAGAGTCATCTCATAGAATCATAGAACAACCTGGGTTAGAAGGGACATTAAACATCACCTAATTCCGACCCCCTGCCATGGACGGGGACACTTTTCACTAAACCAGGTGGCTCATAATTCTATCCAACCTCAGCTTGAACACTGTCAGGTTAGGGAATCCTGTAAGGTCTCCTCTGGGCTCCTTTTCTCCAGGCTAAACAACCCCAGTTCCTTCAGACACTCCTCATAAGACTTGTGCTCCAGACTTTCCCATGCCTTTTTTTGCCCTTCTTTGGACATGCTCTAGCACCTCTATGTTCTTCTTGAAGAGAGGGACTCAAAGCTGAACACAGGATTTAAGGTCCAGCCTCACCAGTGCCCAGTACAGAGGGACTATCTCTTCCCTGGTCCTGCTGGCCACACTATTGCTGATACAGGCCAGAAAACCATTGGCCTTCTTGGCCACGCTGATGGCTCATGTTCAGCTGCTGTTGGCCAACATCCCCAGGTCCTTTACCATCTAGACACTCATTCCCTAGCCTGTAGTACTGCATGGAATTGTTGTGACCCAAGTGCAGGACCCAGCACTTTGGCTTGTTGAGCCTCATACAATTGGCATTGGTCCATAGATTCAGCCTCCAGATTCTTCTGTAGAGCCTTTCTGCTGTTGGACAGATGAACACTTCTGCCCAACTTGGTGTTATTCAAACGTAAAAACTCTGAGTGGATAGCTAAAAATTCCATAAGTTGATGAATATTTATATGTATTCATAAGGCTTGACATCTGCTATGCTGTGCATATTTATGATCTGGTTCTATGTTAGAGATCTTGAGGGAGGTCAGGCAGAATAAGCCCTTATTACTTTGCAGTGCAGCTTTTAATGTTCTGAATTTGGAATGCATTTGCTTGGCAGGTTAAATGAATTGCCACTGCAGGCCTACTATGAACAATCTAAATTTCATGAAAAATAATGGAAGTGCATAAAATACAAAAGAACAATAATTTCAAAACTTTCCTATGAATTTTCAAATATCACAGAATCTTTGTAGCTGGGAGGCACTTCTGGAAATTCAACTTCCCTGCTAAAACAGGATGAATTCAGGTCTTTGTCCAGCCAGGTTTTCAATAATAATAAAATAAATGGAGAGTCCACAACTTCTTCGGGCAGCCTATTTCAGGATTTGACCATCCACAAAGTACAAATTTGGGCCTTACCTCTAAATAAAATTTCTTCTATTTCAATCATTTTCAATTGCCTCTTGCACTGGCACTGGGCCCTGCTAAGAATATTCTAGTTCATTCTTCTTCATTCCCACTGTCCTGGTTTAGGGAAATTTGGGAAGAAACCTCCAAATGGGGTCCCTCTAGAAAGCAAATCCAAACGGCCCCTCCCCCAGCAGGTTCAGGAAAAAAGACTTCCTTGGAGGAAAGTGGAAAAACTTTTTATTTAACAGGCAAAGCACTCTCCAGCACAACAAATGAGCAATACTGACCAACAGGAGCTGTGCCCGCTCCGCAGAGATGCCGGTGCAGCCAGGCTGTGCCGGGGGTGCAGCTCAGCTCCCTCAGCCCGTGTCAGGCCCTGGCTCTGGGAAATGCCGGGATCAGGACAGGCCTGGGGACACAGGGCTGAGCTCCCGGTGCCCTTCTGCGTTTAGTCCAGAGCAGGTTCGAACAGTTCCAAGGAAAAGGAAAAAAAACCCACAGTCCAGAGTACTCTGCCCCAGCTAGCCAAAAACTAACAAAAAACAAAGGAGAACTTTTTCCTACTGTCTACACAGCAGACAACACAGGCTGTGCGTAAAGGAAAGCTGAAAACTCTCCTTCTCTCTCCTTCACTCTCAGATCCAGTTTTAAAGGTGCAAAACTTATTTCTGAATAAACAGACGAGGGGGGATACAATTCAGCATTAGCCCAGGACATTGCACCCCTTATCCCCATATCATCAACTTACTACTAACGCTAATACATATTCTAACTCCACACACAGACACACACACATCAACCCAGGACACCCTCTCATCAACTATTTATACATGCTGATAATATCCCCCTGAATCTTTTCCAGGTTAAGTTGTCCCAGCTCAGCCTTTCCTTGCATGTAAGTTACTCCAGACCCTTTGTCATCTTACTGTCCCTTCACTGGACTTGCTTGAGCATGTCTTGTTTACACTGGGGAGCTCAGCACTGGACACAGCACTCCAGATATGTCTCTCATGTGCTGACTGGAGAGGAGGAATCATCTGCCTTGACCTGCTAGTAACACTTCACTGTGGCCCAGGAGACTGCAGACCTTTGTGTCAGGGGCACATTGCCAGTCTGGCTCATGTTCAGGCCCGTTCCTGACAAGCTCTTTTCCTGCTTGTTGACACTTAGTCTGTACTGTGTAGTGCAGGACTTTTCACTTCCTTTGCTGAATTTCATGAGGTTCCTGTTAGCCCATTTCTTGACTCGTTGAGTCCCCTCTGAATGACAGGACAACTTTTTGGAGTATCAGCCATCAAACTCCTAATTTTTTATCATCAGCCATCAAACTCCCATGTTTTATCATCAGCAAATTTTTGAGGGTCATTAAGGAAGAAATTAAGTGGTCCAGAAATCATCTCCTGGGGTGTACCACTAGTGACTGGTCTACAGGTTGGCTTCATGCTGCTAGTTAGATTCCTGCAAGAATGCCTTTCAGACAGTTTATAATCTATTTTCACCTATTTTTAATTATATTTTTATGTATCAGATTATTATTATTCACAATTTTAATCAGTAGAATGATATGAAACTCAAATCTGAACTCCCACTGCTATCACTCATCACTTACTCTGAGTGCTGCTGTAGGGCTCAAGCTCAGCTGTCTTGGGTGCCAGGTTGCATACAGCCCCCAGTCTATCCACCTGTTAGCAAATCCAATCCTATTAAATTTACAGACTTTCTAGTTGTGCTAGATTTGGCTGGGATAGAGTTCAGTACCTCACATGGAGCTGTGTTTTGGATTTGTGTTGAAAACACTCTTGATAATTCAGGGATGTTCTTGTTCTTGCTGAGCAGTGCAAGGTTTTTTCTGCTTCCCATGCACACCCACCAGTGAGGTGGATGTCGGTGCACAAGAAGTTGAGAAGGGACACAGATGGGACAGCTGACTTCAGCTGACCTCAGGAATATTCCATGCTGTATGTCATTATGCTCAGCACAGGAAGCTGTGGGAGGGAGACAAAAAGAGTGTGTGTTGGGGGTTCTTTTGGAGTGGTGGAGTTTGTCTTCCCAAGTCACCATTGCATGGGATGAAGCTATGGTATCCTGGAGATGGCTTTTCTTGCATGTGCAGCTTTTGCTTACGTATTAAGCTGTCTTCTCAATGGACAATTTTTCTCACTTTTGCCCTTCCTGTTCTACCCCCCATCTGATGCCTCAAGTTTTAAGTTTTCCTGTTCTGCATGGGCGTACAACTTTTAGTTTTATATTAAAGGTTACTAAGATCTTTTCACAGGGTGGTGAAGACACAATAATCTTATTTTAGTTAGGGACTCAAGGGCAATCTCTCTAAACTTCAGGCCAAGAGCATAAACAACTTGAAGGGAGGGGGATGGGTAAGTAGACATGAAATGAGGATGAAACTTCATGGTTTGAGGCTACTAATTGGACAGTTGACTCCTGTATACAAATAGACTAAAACATGTAAAAAAATGTAAGATCCTGTGACCAAGACCTCTTTTGCTTCCATCCTGTAGCCATCTGGGCCAAGCCACAGCTGTGGCACTGCTAGGGTGTGGCCTTGAAGGAACCTTAATAAACAGTTACTTTATTCTTAATTGGTCTTGCCTCTTTTCTAGCTCCACAAGGCATCACATCCTACTGGAAGGAAAGGAGGGTTTGTATGGGGCTCAGTTGTTATTCAGTTAGGATCAGAACAAACACAAAGTTTTTCTGTTACACTTCAAGTGTACACTAATTAGAATTATCATGTAGTGACAACGCAGGTAATGTAATTACATGATGAAAAGGTTGTCAGAATTATTTCATATTACTTAATCAAACAGGTATCATCGTTTATGTAAATACTACATATCAGCATTTTAGAATGCTGAAAATGTCAAATTATGTTAAGTATGGATAGGAAATAATTAATCCATGAATGTATTATTAGTTCATACTAAAGTTCAGTGGGTAACCACACATCATCTTAAAATGACTGTAGTCCTTAACTGTATTTTGATAACATTAAGGAACCACACTTGTGAATAATAAAATTATCATTGTGCTAAGTGGTCTACAGTTGCAGAATGGAAAAATAACCACTGTTGCAAGGAGTTCAGTAAGGGCAAAATTATTTTTAAATATATTTATAAATTTTATTTCCAACTAGTCACCATCATCTGCATCTACCCCTGGAAATTAAGGAATGATAGAAATTTTTTTATGCTCACTGGAGCTCAGGTGACACTATTGCAGTGCATTCCTGGGTATTTTGGATTTACAGCAAATATAAAAATCAAACTTTGGTTTTACTAAATGTGGTTGTTCTGGTTTCAATATTATGTAAGTGGAATTATAGTGGTATTGTAAAGTTTGTTTATATTAATTTTGTCAAGGTTTCAGTGTATTCTTAGTACAGAAAATCTGTTTAAATATATGAAAAATGATCTTGTAAAGAGTTCAGCTTGAAAATGAGAATTAATATTTCTAGTATTTTTTACTTAAAGTAAATGTAGTAATAGGAAATCAATACTTACAATTCATGATTTGTAAAGATGAATTTTATAGTAATATATCCATTGCATCTGGTTTTCCTAATACTGTAAAAGTTTATTATAAACTCGTTTTTTTGGCAGGAGATAGTTTGTGTCCTCAAAGGATAGAGCCAAATCTCCATAGCTCACTTATTCAGTTCCTCTACAAGAAATATATAAGAAATATATAAGAATAAGAATAAAAATATAAGAATAAATTTTAGTTTGTCCACTTGTCAGTTTTAGGAGGAAAAAAAAAACAAACAAACCCATATTTAGATTTTGAATACATTGTTTTCTGCATTTCTGCATTTTTAAGGATTTAATTACTTCTACATGAGTTTAATTTTAATTTCCAAAATCAAGGATGCCTATGACTCACCAAAACTTGTCCTTACTTTTAATTTTGTTTGTTTGCTTGCTTGTCTGTTATACTTCTCTTTATAACTTCTGTACTGCTTTACATTCTTCAATCTTTGAATTCCCATCTTTTCATTGTAACTATACATAAGGGTTCCCCCATTTTTATTATACTAATATAAAGAAATCAAACCAAGAGAACACAAATCTTTTCAGAACATAGAAATTCTGAAAACAGACTTCCTTCATAGCAATACTGGATGCTAGTCTTGAGTCTAGTATGTAAAAAGTTAAAAAAAAAAAAAAAAAAAAAAGTGTACTCCATATCACATAATGTCACAATAAAAAATAAAAATAGGTGTTTTCCAAGGTGGCTGTTGTCCAGTCACTAGCTAGGCAACAGTTTCCTTGTGGGACATGCTGAGGGATGGATTTTTTATAATCTTTTTTCCTCCCTTTCACTTATTAAACTTCTATATCAGCCTACAAGTTTTTCACATTTGTTTTTCCTGTTCTCTCTTCTGTACCACTGCTGACTGTAGTTTTGTAAAGTAGATTCTGATGTATAGAATAACACTGGGAAATACAGGGAGAGGGAAGTACTGCCACTATCTGACTCCAGCCACAGGAGTTAAGCATGCACATTTTGTAAATAGTTTCTGTGCTTGGGTAGAAACCAAAAAGGCCAGGAGAAATTCCTACACGTTTCCTAGCTCTGTATTTACATCATTTTTTTTTTGCAACTGAGAAGAAACCCATCTGTGCAGATCAGAGAGGAAGAACATATTCTTCCATTGGATCTAGAAATGGAGGGAACCTGAAATCCTGGATGCTGTGAAACACTGAGGTCAACTGCTTGGGGAAGAAATTCACCTGTAGCAATGAAACCACACGACTTTGTTCAAGCTCATGGTCTGAATAACCTTCCCAAAGTTTCCTCTTTTTATTGCTATTATATATATATATCATAGAGCTGGTCCTATAATTGCATTTTGAACATTAATATAAAAGACTCTGAGTCGATACTGAGCCCCTATTTGGGTGAATTCTGTGATGAATAGCTCAAAAACAAAGGGCAGCCCTTCCCCATGCACAGACTTTAAGAGTAAACTGTGGCATTATTCTAGCTGTCATATCACTATTACTTAATATGGTTTAAGATTGGTGACTGAATTTGATGTTGAATCAAATTGAACCAGTATGTCTTCAGGATCAAATCAAGATACTGGCAAGTCACCCATCAGTAGATGAGTGGAGAATAAATTAACAGAACTTGCCAGAAAATAGAAACACACAGCACTCAAAAAGTTTATCTAGATTATATGAAAGAATAACAATAAAATAAGATTTTCCTTTATGGAGCTTTTGAATAAAAAAATCTTTTTTTTTTTGAGCCTAGTGAGAAGTAGTTGGATATAATCCCAGTCCCAGGGCTTTCTTCTCAGTCATTTCCTTTCAGCCAGGAATTAATTTGTTTTGGTGTAATCCTGTATTTCTAACTCAGAATCATCTCTTTTGTTTCATGCAGTTATTCCATCTGTCATAGTAATTGCACTTTTAAAAATTTCTCTAAGAAAATAAGCATTTCCTCTTTCTGTAAGCATGTATAATGGCTTTATGAATAGATATTTAAGATTTTATATTTAATAAACACTTGGCATAAATATTGTTTTAAAATTCTTTAGAAAGAGTAACAACAATTGAAAATGAAACTAACTTTTTCTTGACTGTTGTTTGATTAGGAAAATAATGTAACAGAAATTAGCTCCATTCACAGACAGTAAAGGAGCCACCCTCTTTTGTCTTCAAAAATGTGTATTTCTTCACTATATTTAGAACAAGGGTCTGGGAGTCTTTTCTTCCTTGTGCAAGGATGGTTATTGGTGTTGCCATGAATACAGAGTTTAGCTGTTCTCCCAGCCACTGATGCTGCTATCAAGCACAGACGATTTCGACAAAGCAGAAGCTATTGACTCCTTTCAAGGACTCAGGGCCCCTGGTAGCCTTAAAACCTGATTCTAGAGGTTGCTCTATAACACATTTTTTATCTGATGTAGGATGATCAGCTTCTTAGTCTTTTTACTTGAACAGTCCAGATCTAGACCTGCTTCTGAATATTTGCATTCTGTCTCTGCTGATTCCTTTCATACTTTGCTTGGTGTTCAGCTGTATCCTTGTGCTATGGTTTAATTCCATTGGACACCCTCTCCCAATCAACCACTTGCTTCCTCCCACACCAGTGCGATGGGGAAAAGAATCAGAAGAGTAAAAGGAAACTAGTGGGTTGAGGCAAAGACAGTTTAACTGGGAAAGCAAAGAGAAACAAAAAATAAATTCACAGTTTCCCAGAAGAAGGCAGGTGTTCAGCCATCCCCAGGAGAGCAGGGCTCCATTATGTGTAACTGTGACTTGGGAAGACAAATGTCATCCAATTGAGTCCCACTTCCTTTTTCTTCCTCCAGCTTTGCATGCTGAACCTAATGACATGTGGTGGGAATATCTTTTGAAGCAGTTGGAGTCAGCTGTGTACTTTCCCAACTACTTGTGCACCCATGGCCTCCTCACAGGTGGGACAGCATGAGAAGCAGAAAACACCTTGATGAGTGCAAGTGTTGTTCATCAATATTATATTATCTATATTATCAACACTGTTTTCAGCATAAATCCAAAATATAGCTACATAAAAGCTATTGTGAAGACAATTAACTCTAGCCCAGCTAAAACCAACCCACTTTATCCTGTTGTTTCTCTCTTATAGCCCCGGGTTTTATCTTGTCCCAGCTTCTTTCTCTGATATTCACTCAGTGAACTATATAAATGTGTAAATCTTTTAGCATCTGACATAACAGATTTTCCAAGTGTTCTATCATTCCTGAAGCTTGAATATAATCTGACACAAAATATTTTAAATACTTAAGCAATGATGATGACAGTCTTTTAATAAAAACTAATGGTTATAAAGATGGTAAGAAAGGTAAAATGGCTTCCATGAATTGTCACTGAGTAACCTAGACCTATGCAATTTGAAGAAGAAATTCTAGGAGGGGAAAAAACTATGACAAAATCATGAACTGCTGATCAGGGAATGCACTGTGTACTTATTCTAGTTTATTCGGACCACGGACAGGTCATGGCGCTACTGTGCTTATACATAAATGTTTTGTGAGGCAACAAGAAATGCTTCTGTGCACTTGTTTTAAAGCAAGTCATAACTGGGACCATTATCTTTTACAGTATTTGGGTATTAGAGGATGAAATTTCTATTAATTGTTAAAACAAGAAAGTCCTCAAGAAGTTGTTAAATTAAATTTTGCTATTCTAATATTTAAAGTGTTGTAAACATTATTGCTAGATAACTGTTTCCTCTCATGGGCCTTCCTTACTGTTTAGCAGTTTTATCAGAGAGATTTCTGAGTGTATATGTGATTTTTAATACTACAAAGGAGCTATATTCCCTATGAGTTGCACAGACTCAACACTGAAAATATAGGAAAAGTGACAAATTATCACATAATCTCTATAAATGTACAAATATTTTCATGAAGATTAACATTGAAACAAGGCATTAAAAATAACTCTGTGTGGTGATCTACCTCTCTCACAGTGTTTTTCTTGGAGTAATTTTCTTTTATCAAAAGGACCTCAGCCCTTTATTATTGTGATCAACAAAACATATGTAGCAATTTTCAAGATTTTTGTTTTAAAGAGATCTTTTTCACCATAAAGTTCACTGTTGCAATGACACATCATTGTTGAAGACAACCTGTTCAATTTTGACAAGTTTTATCTGGCTTCCTGTGGTAGATATTTTAAGAGTCAAGAATTGTTCAGTGGGTCTCTAGTCTTGACACTGCTGGAGAGACTTCTAATTTGTTCTGCTGCAGCAAAAAATGCAAAAGGGAAAGTTTTCAGATTTGAATGCCCTTCAGATGAATAGCAAAGGACATATCTGAAAAATTAAAAGTAAAAGGTATATATTGGAAGGAAAGAGGAACTAGTGAAAAGAACTAGTGATTTTTTTTTTTTTTTTCTGAAAAAGTAATAAGGAAATGGGGAAAAATGCCATGGTAATTTTGGAAAATCCAAGGGGATCTGTTTTTAGGATTTTCAGTATATGCCAATATGAAAGTGCTATAGGTGGAAACTAATTTTTGAGGGGACTGAAATTATATCAGGAAAAAAGGTTATTAATTTCAGATATTGAATAAATAAATAAAACCATCCATTGTCTCAAAGTGTAGCCTAAAGGAGGCACAATCAACAAGAAGGAAATCTGGTAGCAATAAACCCAAAGCAAATTATTTATTGAGAAGGTAAATTTGAATGTAAATGGTACATCTTTGATAATTACATCATTTCTAATTCTAAAAGTTCTGCTGTGCCATCAATGATAATTTCAGTATACAACATCCTGCTATTTGCAGGATGGTAGTGAAACACACCGGAATTCTAAGCCTCCTAATTTGTGGAGTACAGGTTATGAATAAAACTAAATTAATGAATTTGTCTTGTTCTTGTTTGTATTCAAATGAAACCAGCTTATACAATTCTTCACGTCTCATTCCTCCTCTTTCACCAGCCTTTGGAGGAGTTAGTTTTCAAGTCCAGATAATTTTTTTTCTTAAATATGCTTTTTTATTCTTCTATTTTAAATTTAGATGGTTATTTAGAGAAAAGAAAGGAGTATGATAAAAAAGGTAGAGCATCATAAAATCATAAGTTACTTGGGAATAGATGTCTGCAGTTCATTTAGTTCAATTAATAACTCTTTGAGATGAATGTCATTAGAGATACATGATCCATAATTGAATAGTTCAACAATTTTCTGTTGTTTATAATCCTACTAATAAGAAGATAATTTAAAGATTCAGGTTAATTGATAGAAAATTCATCTTACCATGACCTTTTTTTCCTAGGTCAAATCTGATTTGATAATACTCCATTTGAAAGATTTTTGTTTATTATGAAACTCCAAGAGTTGTCATTAGGCAATTTCCTTTAAATGTCTTTCAATTCCCAAGAAAAGGATGTAGTAGAAAGGAAGCAACCATGGCAGCAAAACTAATATTCACTACTAAAGTTTCCTTCTATTTAGAGCAGAAACACAAAACATGAAGACAAAATGTCACATAAAGAAAGATATCTGATGGCTGGTCATAATGTTTAGTGCCTATGAAGTAAGACTAATGTATTTCCTGGCTGCTTTATCTTAGCTGCTGAAAGGTGACCACAATAAGATTTACTTAACAAGATGGCCTTGGAATAACATGTAATTCAGTCTCAAATGCTGGCTGGGAAACCTTTTACATTTTCAATTCTACAATTTATTCTTTGTCTTTCTGTCAGTCAGTAAGGGAATTGTATATTTCAAACATAAAGATCAGCATTGCAAACAGAGATCAGTGCAAAGTGTAGCCAAGAGAGCAGACCCATGAGACATATAAATAAATTATGCAGGATCTAATTGGTATTAGATTTCCTTGAAAATAAATATAAGTTTACAGAACCACTTTACTTTACCGAACAAATAGCAATGCTGGAGTACTGGTGTTATGAGATTGCTAGCAATAAGCATTATGACTTTGCGAAGTCATAACCAAAGTGAGCAATATGGGTTCCAAAGGAGTAAAGAAAAGATAAACCTCTGTCTCCTGTATTTAGTAGGCATCCATGTAACAAAAACTGTCCAAAATCAAAAGAATTAAACACAGGACAATGCAAATAGGCAGTGCATCCTACCAAAATTATTATCAAAACTGAATAATATGGTAAAGAGTGTCAGGAGGAAAAGAGATCTCCCACTTCACTTCTGTCTTCTCCAACTCCTAGGCTTGATCATTTTAGCTTCAGTGGCTGATAATTACCAAGAATGCTGGTCACCAATTCTAAATATATAGCATCAACTCCATAATGTATACTGACAGTTAACTTAAATTTTAGCGGTGAACTGTTCTGTACACACAGTATTAAAGATTAATATTTTGCAGGAATTGACCATTCAAACAAAATGCTTTGCTAACAAAAGGTTTCTGTTCACTTTCAAAGAGGCTTGATTTATCAGTTTTCTAAACTCCTATTACTATTATCTCTAATTTCATAATCGATGTTGAGTATATACATTTATTTAGTTATGAGTGGACAGATGAAAGGATAAATGGTTAGAAGAGCCTCAATGAAGTGGGCTTTTTTTAGTTTTTAGCTGAGATGAAGGTGAAAGGGCTTAATTTTAATTTTTAACAATTCATGGAGAATAAGATGTAAAATTATGATATTTGTAATTAAACCAGTTCCAATTGTCTGCTCAGAGCTTGCTAAGTATACTCTGAGGTCTTGGATTCCCTGAAGAGATAACTAGACAATTTCTTGACTGTCTCTGTCCTATTTTCTTCTTCCCCTTGGAAATTAAGTAAGCTTATTTCCCATTTTGTTCTGCCAAATACTTGAGTCAGAGAAAAACAAACATCTTTTTTAAGCAGACAGTGAAAATGTTGTCTCTTAATGGATTCTATAACCTGTAGATTAGACCAGAAACAAAATGAAAGAACACTTAATTTTTTTTTTTCTTAACAAAGCTTTTACAAATAATGAAAGATTTGGATCTCTTTTTTTTTTTTTTTTTTTTTTTTTTTTTTTTTTTTTTTTTTAACTACAAAATATTTGAGAAATTTAGGTTTCTCAGTCAAATTGCAGACTTGTCAGAAGATTAATACTTTTGAAATAAATTGTTTTCTCTCCTTATCCTGGCAATGAGATCTTTGTTTAAGAGAGGTTATTTTCCTCCTCTGTAGAGATACCCAGACTTCCAGTTACACAGTGATAAAACATTTTGGACATCTTTGAAACAGCAGGGAAATCTAAAGGGGAAAACATGTTAGAGTATGAGTCACCATTCAGTTTGTGGGATTTGAGGGGAATATCACAGAGGGCTTTAGAACCACTTGATCCTTTTGCTTTAGCATCAGTATATATATGTTATACATACTCTTGTCTCACAAGCCATAGGCGAGGATTGTCTCTCCCTCATTCTCTGCACAATTTAGTTCGAAAGTGTGACTGTCCATTGCCAAGGTTTGCTTAAAGATTTGTAATGCTTCAGAAGTTCAGAAAAATATATTTCATAAATCTTTTTTATGTAAAATATTACTTTTAGCCACAGCATGTTTTAGAATGAAACTCTGAATATTGCCTGTTATGATAATGACAGTGGAAAACTGTTTTCATTTGCTACACACAGTGCTGGAAATTAAACATAAAATCTGTTCCCTGCTGTATTTACTCCAGAATAACCATTAACAGTTTACTGTTACTATAATGTAGCTGGATGTATATATTTTCCTAACCTAATTGAGTGTCAGAACTTTCTCAGGGGCATCGAAGCTGATAAATACCTGGTATTGTTTGTAGAAGGAAATGTTTTTAAATCAAGGAGGAGATTAGATTTGATGATCATCATACCGCAGAAAAAAAGAAGCTATGGTGTTGCATCGTGTGGTTGAGCAATCTCCTCTCACCCCCGACCACCAGAGCCACCCCTGTCAATCCTGAGGGTCCGAATTTCAATATAAGGGGTCTCTCCCTGTCACCCCAGGAGAGGGCTGCCGAGTGATTGGGCAAACCGAAACAGCCCCCCTCCCCAAAGGGGACTGGACCCCTGCCTTGTCCTTCTGCCCCGGGTCACTCCCCCGCCCTCTGGGATTGCCCGGGGTCGCTCTGGGTCGCCCCCTCCTCCCCGGGTAAAACCAGCGGGTGCCGCATGGTCGGGATTCTGCTCGTGCTGGTTTCCAGGGTCGGAGGCTCCTGCCGGGGCTACTAAAACCTTTCACCGAACCACAGCAGAATCGGTTTCTTTCTCCACTGATCGTCTAGCTTCTCTGCAAGCCTTCAGGGATCTCCCTGCTTCAGCCAGTGCTACAGTTTCCAGGGTCTATCGCCGCCGACCGGACCCCGGACTTGCCTCTTGTGGTGGGCCACGTGGCCACTGCTAAGGAAGGTATCCTTGTGGAAAATAACCACAGAGCTGCCTTCCCCACGCACCACTGGGGACCTGGATCTTGGAGACAGTAACACGGCGTTGTTACACTATGGAAAAAATTTCTGTTCCTATTTGTCCAGACTATAACACCAACTGGAAGATGTTTGTCATAAACTGCATTATACTTTAACAAATCTAACTTATAAAAAAGTTAGATGTTGTAAATGAAGTTTTACAGATGTCGAACTTAACATAATTTATAAATATAAAAACTATATATTTAATAGACAAACATAAGAAAATGTAAACATTTATCTTAGTTGTTTTTTCAAATGTCAGAAATGTAAACCTTTCAAAATATCATAAAGAAAACTTTCCTTCTCGTATGGTCATATATGTATGTATAGCTATATTAATTGGAATTACGTATTATATAACTTTTACCGCATGTGTCTTCATATTTTAAACATAGAAGTACGTCTTTAGAATTTCAACAAGAAAAACAACAACAAAACGTAAGAAAAAACCCACCATCACAAAACCCCCTTCAGATCCTTCCTCAGTTTTTTTTTTACTCAGATGTTGTGAAGTGGAAATCTTTTGAAGTTTTCTTTCTTCTTTCTTACTTATAGATTTCTCTTTCTCCTCACTTGTTTCAAAGAGAAATTGAAATAAACAAAGAAGAATATATAGACTTTGGGAGTTGTCTGAAAATTCAGACACTTGAGTTCAAAGACTCAGAAAAGAATCTTATTTTTATAAATTGATGTTTTTTCCAATATAAGGAAAACCCCAGTTGCGACAGTTAATTCCCTTTTTTTATTCATTTGATTAATAAAGAAAGTGGTAATGAGAGTGTAAGGGAGCAAGCAGTTAATTCCCTTCTTTTCTACTATTTCAAAATAGAAATTGAGATTTTTGCAATTCCTGAGAGTATCAAGTATTGCATCTGATTTTGAAAGACATCTGAAAAGAAGGTTTATGCTATGGCATTGCAACTTCTAAGTCATGCTTAAGAATCTGTGCCTACATAAAAAATATTTGGTTTTATAAATAACCAGTCTTAGATGTATCCTTCAAACACACAAATAAGTTTCATGATGGAGACATGAACAAATGGAAGAGAGTCCAACAAGGATAATTAGGGGATTGGACCATCTCTCAAATAAAGAGGGCTGAGGTAGCTGGGACTGTTCAGCTTCAAATACAGAAGGTTCGGGAGAGTACTTAGCCTTGTTTATAAATATCTGAAGAGAGTATGCTAAGAAGACATAGCTGGGTTCTTAACAGGTTTTGGTGACAGAAAACAAGACAATGGGCACAATCTGGAACATAGGAGATTCCTTCTGAACATCAGGAAATACTTTAATACTGTGAGAGTGAAAAACACGTTGGCACAGATTGCTTGGAGGGGTTATGAGGTTTCCTCCTTGGAGGAGGAAAAGCCAAAAGCAGTCTGGGATGGTCCTGTGTGACTGGCTCTTGATAGCCCCACTTTAGCAAGGAGTTGGAGAGGATCACTTCCATAGGTCACTTCCAATGTCAGCCATTGTGTGAGTCTGTGATTTCAAGTTTAGGCAATTCAGACAATGTCATGGTTTAATCCCAGCCATCAACTCATATCCACACAGCTGCTTCTTCACTCCCATTAGTGGGATGGGAAAGAGAATTGGGAGAGAAAATTGAAAAAACTTATGGATTAAGATAGTTTAATAAGTAAAGCAAAATCTGTGCATGCAAGCAAAATAAAATAAAAAAGGAATTCTTAAGCACAACACCATATGGTACAGAGTATCACTGGTATTGGCTGTCCTAGCTGTGCATCCCCAGCCTTCTCACTGGGACAGGATGAGAGGCAAGAAAGGTGTTGACACTTTACAAGCACTACTCAGAAATAACCAAAACATTTCAATGTTATAAAGTCTGTCTCCATCACAAATCCAAAACACAGTCCAATGCAAGGTACTATGAAGAAAATTGACTCTATCCAAGCCAAATCCAGCATAGGCAATTAGGTTTTTCTTCTCTTAGAGAATTCTTCATTGTTAATATTAAAGACGCTACTCACGACACAAATTTCAGTTATGCATGGCACACAGTGCTACTATATTGTAGCTGTTGTACACTACTACAGGGTTAGGTATGTTTCAGGGCCTTTTTACATATATTTTATTGGTTAAATATGAAAAGGACAATCACAAAAGTAATGATGAAAATACTAAAAGTTGTCTATGAATTTAACTTATTTTCCTCACACTGAACAGTAGTTTACATCAGAAGTTCTATTGAAATCAAAAAACAGAGAGGAAGTGAAGCAATTAGGTCTAAAAGGAGTTAACAATGAGCACAGGCTTCACCCATTCCAATATTATTAGTAAAAACTTAATGCAAACCCTATAAATTTTTAAGGCTAATGATTTTTAAATTAATTTTCTATTTACCTGGTCTGGGATAAAAGAAACTGTAGTCTAGGTACAGGAGTGCTTAGGAAAAAAAAAAAAAAAAACCAACAAAAAAACCCAAAAAAAACAACTCACAGCTACTGTAGTAAAGTAAAACTCATGCAAAAACTGCGGCAAAATATAATTTTTTTTTTCCAGTAGATTTGCTTGGATTTAAAAGTTTGTCAAGGTCTTACAAAATGATGCAGGAGAATTCTTCCTCCTAGAAATAACAAGACAAATATATGATTCCACTGACTTGGAGAAAGCATCTGATGAATTTATCAGATTGTGTCTTCTTTTCATAAAGCCACACAGTTTCATCAAATAACATATAGCTTAAAATGTCATTTTCTTTAAAGTAAACAGAACTGGGACATATCAAAGGGAAACAGCAAGTGGTGGAAGAGACAATTGTTTCTATGAGAATAAGTTAAAGTACCAAGTAGGGAAATGCCCCATTTTAAGCTTGAGTGCTTAGTCCAAATAAATAAGAGACAAAATGAAGGAAAATAAATATGCTGATTATTGGTGTTAGCTGGGAATGAAGAATATAGTTTCAGAAAACTTTTTCAGATTATGACACTGCTAAGTATTCACATGGCAAGAGATCAATATAGGAGGAAAAAATCTGTATTTTGCTCAATTATATGAAAAACTGTTATGATTAAAAATTGGTCTGGTTTTGCCTCCAGTTTTTCCTCTGACCAGGAACTCCATCTTGGACTTCAAGAAAAGTCCATGATAAAAATTCAATTAACGAGTGATAAAACAAATCTTTCCAAGAGTGAAGTATGTTGTTGAAAAGTTCCCCATAGATTTTTGGTTTCTCATCAAAAGCAACAGCAATTTGGTCTCGAGAATGTAAATTATACCCCAAAATTTTGTTGAGCTGACCTTAAATAACCCACCTAAAATAATGTCAGAAATATACCATGTAGTCAAGGATTAAGCCAATGTTTCCCGGATCAGAGGTTATTTTTTAGTTTGTACAGAACAGCATAAACTGCACTGAACTGCACTTCATAGTGTCCCTGAAAAAATGACAGAAGCAGTTAAACCATTTCCTACAATAGACACAGAGATTGCAACAGTGCAGTTTTAATCTAAATTGTTTTGTTTAAGTGCAGACACATCCTTTGTCCCTTGCAACATCAAGAGCCACCAACTTAGTGATGACTACAAAGAACAGAATTTTGTTTAATTTTAAGGAATCTTGATTGAATATTCTAGAAAATTTCCAAGTTAACGTGCTCAAATGAGTAAGTTAGGAAAATATTTCTTTTTAACTGCGCAATAACAGTGTAATGGAATTCTGACTGTTTACTGAAAATATTTCTGCAAAATATGGTGTCAACAAGGGAAGAAGAGGCAGAAAACAACAAACAATAGAATTTCCACCTAAAAATCTGCTTCAGTCTGAATAATCTACATCCTGTACATAAATTTAAAAAATCTGCCTGGAAATAAAAAGAGGATTATCTGGGTAATGGGTAGAATTAGAATTTGAAGAAAATATGCCAATTTGATTTTCATTCCTCAGCATGAATTCTTGTGAATTAGACCCCATGCAGTGACTTAAAGGGAAAAAGTGACATAGGGTTACTAATTGCTGAACTGATAAATACACAAACAGAAAACCAAATGTTGTCTAATTAAATATTTTGATGACTATTAATGGTATTTCAAAGAAGAATTCAGAGGGGAAAAAAAACTAAATGAAAGAAATATCCAGCTGGCTGCCTGAAGCAGTTAGATTTTGATAAATGATAAAGAAAGGAAATAAATGTCATATCCAAGTCACTTGTTTCAATAATTCCAATTATTTTTTTACTAGAGCAGGAAAACATTAGACATTCTAGGGTTTGAATGCAAGAGGCATTCCACATCATTATCAGTCATATCTCTGATATTAGTAGTGTTTTTCTATCTTAAACTGAGTCAGAAAAATTTAATTTGATCACTTGTTATTTATTATACACAATATTTTGATGAAATATATGTATATGCATATATATATTTAATTTGTGTGTGTGTGTGTGTGTGTGTGTGTGTGTATAAAATGACATCTTTAGTTTACCCCTCACATTTTTCCCAGCTGTTGTGTAAAAAGAGTCAATCTATACACTTTTATAAGCCACCTCAAAAATATAAGTAAGGAAAAATTTTTAGGAGCTGAAGTCCTTAATTTCAGAGAGTATTTCCCATGTCTGTATGAATATCCATAATTGCAAAGAAATGCTCCAGAATACAGGGGAGGGGAGAATGCAAACACAGTAGATACTTTGTCCAGTTTTTGCAAGGCTTTGGAATTTAAAGGATATCTGAGAATTTTTGTTGCTAAGAAAAATGCATCTTTTAGCTCTATTTTCAGACCTGTTTCTTCTGATTTTATTGATAGTAGATACTTCTTGAGAAAAAAACCCCTCTGTCTTCTAAATACAGCAGAGTTAAAATTCTTACTTGGGTGAAAATATTGGGAAAATGTATTTGGAGAAACATGTACAAGTACTACAGAAATTGACAGATACTGAAAAAATTCAAGAAAATTCATTCTAGCCTAAAAAAAATTGCCATACTTTTTCAAACTGGTTCAGTCCCTCAATATTGCCAATATTAAATGTTTAGAGATGGATGAATATTCAGAAGGCACACTGAAAGGCCTCACCATGAACAATTTTTAGTTCATTTGTTTTTTCCAAATCCTGGGAAGCCAGTGTCCTTTCTGATAATGAATTATTTGGTTTGTCTTTTCACATTGTTAATATTCTGTTGCAGTACATTCTGTTACTTATTGTGGCATACCATGAAGAGCTATTCTCAGAAATTTAAACATATATCCATTTTCTGTTCATTCTGTGTGTTCCTCTGCACATGTTATGGAAGAAAAATTAGGAACTCTCATTTTGCATTTCAAACCTATTTAGGTAAAAAATGAAAGAATTAAATCCTGATCAGATTCACTCCTTGGATATAGAGCATTTTTACTTCTATTGCATCTTCTCTGGGACAAGGTAAAAAGGATTGAACTTTGCATTCTAAGAAGTCTAACTTTACCTACTTGCCTTTATTTACCTTTACAACTCTTAGAAGTTTTGAAAACTCATTTTTTACCATAAATATGGAATTATTTTCACTGCCAATTGGCTTTATACTCATTAGGGGAAACAGTGACTTATTCAGAAATTTTATGTCTATTTGCAATAACTAGGAAAATCAATGACATTTTGTAATTTTAGTAAAAGAATTCATAAGCAACTTGATTTTTTAGGATAATTTCTTCAGGCATATATCTTGAAAAAAGACTATGCATACAGAAGAACTCTTTGTACAAAGTTCAGAGTATCTTATTTTGAGTCATAAAATTTTTGGGGAAACCTGCTGGCCTGGAAAACAAGGCTTTGTATAATATTTGACTTTGGAAATGTGTACTCAAATACATTTTCTGTAAATATTTCAAATGTGCTTTGACTTTGACCTTGTGGGACTTCTAAGGTGATGCATTTTCCATTTTCCCAGCTCTGTACCAAGATTGCCAGTAACAGTTTGATTTATTGTCTGCTCCAGTTTTTGAATTGAGTGTTTCTTGAAAATTTTCAGCTGATAGGGAAGGTGTTAAAAATCAGAATAGTTATTTTTCATCATTATGAAGATAACAAAAATTATTATGAGTAGTCTTGTATTGGAAAATATTGGAAATAATATTTCCTCATTGGAAATAACACTACGAATTTCAGGGGATTTGAAGGAATATTAAACTGCCTGAGTCTCATGTTTGTTACAAAAGCTGAAGGGGTTACACCAGTCCTTCAGTATGTTGTATTATTTGGCTTGAGACACCAGCTACTTGTAAAGGAAATGTAATAGTAAGGTTTCCTTTTCACCACTGATCTCAACTCTCAAATTCTGATGCACTTCTTAATTTTTGCCATACTTGACCTATTTCCTTTTTCTATAATATGTTCTTGAATGATTTTTTATTTTTTAACAACCTCTTACCCTTTGCTTAATATTTTAGATCAGATATCCTACACACTTACAAAATCATTTGCTTAAAAACATAACTCAAAATTTAGGGTACACTTAGAATCTGACAAAGTTCCAAGGATTATTATCTTCTGGAAATTCCTAAATTCCTAGGTATTGCAATCTCTGTGGAAAAACAAATGAGATTTATGCATAACCAAAGAGCTATTCACTGTGCAACTGGTAGTCTTTGTCAATGCTAAAAAGAAATCAGATCAGTATATCTAGTGTTTATTTCACTCTTAAAGAATTTTTTACATGTTGTATATAAGAAGATCTGGGGCTCAATAGGAAGTGAGCAGAATGAGATACATAGCTGAACAAAACTCACATGATAAACTTTTCAAATACTATTTTCTTCACAGAGGATATAAGTGCCCCAAAACTATCAACTTTACAGATAGTCAAGATACCATGTTGTTAGGATAATTTTGATCAGAACTATTATGATGTTCCTGAGAAATTACTTCTCTGCTAGTCTGTATCCACTGTCTTCTTCAGTAGCAATCACAGCTATAGGAAGAGACTTGGGCTGAGCTGTAAGAAGCAGGAGAGGTGGGAAGAAAAGAAAGAACTTCCACTGAGTCAACACTGAAGAAGATACTGCTACAGACAAGAGGTGGAAAGGAGTTGGTCTCCTTTGCTGACAATCTCTTCCCAAAAAAAGGTTCTTCTGACAGAATAAAGGAAGATAACTTTAGGGTGTTTCTATTGACGTTCAGATCTAACTGGTAACTTCACCTGTGAATTTCTGTTCAGCACATTGGAAGAGCAGAAAATCTACAGTGACTTCTAGAAACAGCTTAGTTTTCTGTACTAGCTGTGGAGATGAGTCCATTAACATAAGAAGTTGTTGGGGGTTAGGTTCTCTTGTAGAATTTTTTTCCCATAAGTTGCCAGGGAACTGACCTCTGGGCACTTAGGGATAGTTAAGAAAGATGGAAAAAGGGCCTGGGGTGGAGGGAGGGGAAGAACATGTGGACTTCATTTTTTTTTTTTTTTTCTGGGGGCTGTGCTTGTGGGAAGAAGACACAGCAGGCTGTGGCTTTCAGACTTCGCGGGGAGAGATTTTTTCTTACACTGTCACCACTGGAGATGAGTTCGGGGTTTCCTGCCACGGTCTCTCCATGTGTGTCCCGGCAATCCTGACCCTGGCCCTGTCTGCCTGGCGGGAGCTGCTGCAGTTCCTGCCCCCCTCGCTGTCCCTTCGCTCCTGCTCCGAGTGTTCTCCACGCCTCAGCCCGCACCCCCTGCCTGCCGGGACTCGTGCTGCAGCTCCAGCCACCGCCGGGGAGCTCCTGATCCATCTCCAGCATCCCGGGACTCTGCACCACAGCTGCCTGTGTCGGGAACTGCACCAACGGGGAAAGGGTGCCAGCGGCAGAGAAAACTGGGACTGTTTCCCTGGTTCTGTCTGTTGTTCATCTCATAGTTATTGTTGTTCTGTTTTGCCTTGCTAAACACAAGTAAAGAACTGTTATCCATATCCTCACATCTTCGTCTGAGAGCCCCTTAATTCTAAAATTATAACAATTCAGATAAAGGAGTTTTTTTCATTCTCCATTTCAGGAGAGGGTCCTGTTTGTCCTTAGCAATACCTGTCTTCCAAACTAAGACAGAAGTTTAGTTGAGCACATTGATGCAGTTGGATGAATCAGATTTTCTTTTTGAAGATCTACATAAATGTGATGCTTACAGGTTAAAACCCATGAGATTATGAACCTGGACTATTTTACGGTTTTAGTTCTTGCATTTCAGAATAATCAAATTATATGTTTTAAAATACATTTTAGGATCCAGAAATTCAATTTTAGAGCTAATGATTTTACATAGAAATTTTAAAAACTACATATATTAATATAAAGTAAATGTTTGCAGATATCAGCAAATAAATCAGTTTAAGCCTTTCTAAAATTTGTTTCCTTCTGGAATTTTTTGTTTGTTTTAGATAATGTAGGTGCAAAAGACATGGAAATATTTTATTAATAGACAATTATATTAGCTAATTATTTTTGTACCCACAAGTATACTCACAAACAAAGCAGAGATTTTTTTTTCAGTTTACAGACATTAAGAAGCATTGTAATGTATTCATGTAAGTATAATACCTCAGTTACTGAAAGAGATCTATGTTTAGCCATGATGCTACTGTATATCATGCTCAGATTCTTGAGAAATTACTTGGTTTTAGACTGATATGTGGTTGCTATGTGATAATAGTAGTAGCAGGAAGTAAAGATGTACGCTGGTATATACATACACCTCATTCTCTTTCTTTGTGTTGCACCATGAGAAATATTCCACTACTTTACATTTTGGTAAGCAGCTTCCTGGGAACAGCTTAGGAGTCAGACCATTCCAAGGTTCATTCCTGTTAGGCTGCATGCAGCCAGCCCCTGGTGCAGCCCATACTCTGTGAGCATCAATTCAGGCCATTCAGTGACTGTCAGCCTCAGCGACTGGGGGCATTCCTCAGTAAATATAACTAATACCAGCATGACCTTAAGAACCATGAAATACACATTTTTTAATTCTTTCTAACTCTGTAATGACTCCCTTAACATCTTTATACAAGAGATCTATAAATATATAAAATACTGAAGTGTCACCTCTAAATACTTTCTGTATATCTGGACCCAAGATACTGACTTTGGAAAGCTTATGATATAACACTGAAAGAAAATGAAAATAGTAGAAAAACACTGAAATTTTCCTAATTTATTAAATACTTCATTCTCATTGAGAGCTCAGGCGAACCCTCAAATCTGTTAATGAACTGCATAGTGTCATTTACCAGTATGAAGAGAACAATGGCTAGGAAGGGATAGTTTCAGACACTGAAGTTTTGCTTTAGGGAAACTCACCTTCACTGTTTTATCTAGCGCCAAGTACCTGCATGCCTACTGAGGCTTTCCTTTATAAATCAGAATCAAGACAGCCTATATGATGAATTGTTGAAGCAGTTTGTTACTGCAGTTGCTGATCCAGGCTGAAGAGTCAGGCTCCAACATTACTAAGGTGTTCTTACTTTAGTAAGTGGAGCCTGTGCTGGACTCAGCTGCTCAGTCATAATTGGAATTGTTATGCCCATTGGGATAACACAGGTGGCACAACTATGTCCCTGAACTATGTCTGGATTAATGAATTAAATAGAGCCATGCTTAATTACTGGGCATAGTAATTATTTTTTCTTTACTAATGAATGATCAAAATAGTCCTTGACATTTAGAACTTTGGGACTGAGTAAATTAGCACTTCCTCAAATGCGTCTCAGTCACAGTTTAGGACAGTAACATTCCTAGCTGGTTTTGAAGGATGAGAGATTTTATAGAATTATAGTCCACTTCTCTGGATGCATTGGTCTTTGTGTCTGGAAAATGCTCCATCATACTTCATGTACTACAAGTGTAGTCATAGGGACCAGTTAGAAGGGAGTTGTGATCTGCTCCATATTAAAAAAAGATCTTATTTCTGCCAGTTTGAGTAGAAGATGTTGAACAGGTTGTGTGAGATTCATGTTGTGTCTGAATAATCTGATCTAATGAAAGGTATCCTTTCCTCAAGGGCAATCTTTAGGGTCCCTTCCAATCCAGGCTATTATTCTATGATCTTATGTAACTACTTTTTCTTTTGAATATATACTTTTGTGCTTAAATATAAAAAATCAAGAAAAAGTCACCATGAAAGATATTTCCATATATAGATTGTATATATTATTTGTTTATGTCTTGTGGATAAATGTAGGAAATGTAGAAATGTAGAACATACGAAATAGGAAAATAATTTTAGCATATTTATTTACTGCATATAATCAGTTCTCCTCTCAAAATTTCCAAATTATATTTGATGAGAACGGAAAGGATTTAAGTCTTGCTTTGAGCTAAAAGAGAAGAAAACAGAGCCTGTCTATTTAGAAACTTTAGAATTGAATGTATTTTAGAGAGTTGTCTTTGCTGAAAGTGTGAAGCCTCAGCCAGTGGACATTGACTTTTAACAGTGAGCTTCCCCAGAGTGCATTTCAAAAGAAGCATGTAGACTATGTTTAAGAAGAAAAGCAGGAGAAAAGGGAGGCAGACACCAGAAGCCATGGAGACTCTTAAAGCCTACATGAAATTTAAAATATTATTTTTGTTGGTTTTGGCTCTGAGAACTTTCATTCTGTAATTCCCCAAACAATTAATGATTATTTTGTTTAAGGGAAAAAACCTGTTTCTTAGAAATAATCACTGATGACCAACTGAACCTCCCAGTTTATTCAGAGTTTCTTTAACTCCCTCTAGAACACTGCCAATAAAAAGAGGTATTCTGATTCACATTCCTACAATTAGAGTCCAAGAAGCCATAAGCTCCAATAGTTAGCTTTGAGACTAATTGAAGAAAATATCTTAAAAAATAAGAATTCTGAGCTAAATTCAGTTGCATAGTCCATACAATGTAGAAATACATTATTGAAATTCGAGACTACACCTTAAAAAATAGAGTGAGAAAAGCCGGAAATTACTCTTGCAAGCTGCAGAAGCAACTGTAAAAAGACAATTTTGTTTCCTTGCAACTTTTTTTACATTTAAGGATATCTCCAAACTCCTTCAAAAAATCTCAGTATGAGTAGGGTTAATCCAAATTTTTTTGCCTTACAAACCATAGCTTTGGCTTGGAATAGCTTCAGTCACCAAATTATTGAAAGTCTTCATCAGGATGTGAATCTGAGGCACCCTCAGATCTGCCTCCTCTCTACTCAGTATTAAAAGTGCCTTCAGCAATCCACATTCCTCTAGCTGGAATGAAAATGATTCCCAGATATCAAATATTGTAAAAAAAAAAAAGTACTTAAGAATCAAGAGAGTTGGAATTTTGAAATTAATTTTTTGTTCTGGACTACTCTGCCAGGATTCTGATAAGACCTTCAGATATATAAATGAACATTCATACATGGTTTTGTTTAATCAGAGAGACCCACTAAGAGTAAAAGAGAATTTTTGGGAAATATGAACAAAAATCATGATAGGACAGTCAATTTCTTTTTTTTTCCAGGAAAGGTTAGTCAAATAGATTCTGCTTTTAGTTATAACATTAAATTTTCTATTTTCAAATGGCATGGTGCTTTTTTTTTTTTTTTAGTGGGGAAAGAAAAATCAAAGTAAAACTGAAAGACAGAAAACTAGACCGTTTTTGTGCTGTTCTACTGCTGCTAAATACAATCCAAAGATCTCATATCAAAGCTACACAATATATCTCATTTACATCTTAATAAATTGTAAAACTATTGAAATTTTAAAATCAAGATGATGTGGATGTAAATATTTGTAAATGTGGGATCAAGAGCCATTAAGTATCTTAGAACATGGTATTGCACTGTAGTATAATACTACATTTAAAAAGATCTATTCATATGACACATTTCCATCTAAGTGATTCAACAGTTTATCATGAGACAAAGTGAACAATCATCAAAATTCTTCATGATTGTCTGTTACACCTAAAACCAACTATTAAAAACTTTCATAATCTCCTTTAATTTTTGTGTTTTACGCTTTTAGTAATGTTTTAAAAAATTAAATCATTGCTTGTATACAAAATATATTAGCACAATTATTAGCAAAGTCATTAAAAAGAGAAAAATAGCTTCATATATACAAATAATATTTTGTAAATCTTGATGACAAGCTTTTAATGAAATGCATAAATCTCATCTTAATATTTGCAGAAAATCTGTTTAAAAAAACTGCTTAGACAGTAAATACTTCAGTTTCATGTTACAAATTAAAATTTCATAACCCAAAAGCTGAGAAGATAGCTATCACAATGCTGCTTTTAAAGAGACAGAAAAATGCTATGGAAATACAGCTCCTATAGTATAGTTTAGAGAGTTGAATACAGAAAGTGAAATAGGAGAGTTTCAAGAGAATCTATGTGACAAAAAGAAACATTTCTCAGCACTAAGAACAGGCTCATACTCAAGAAAATTATTACACCTGATAATAGGGTTGCTATTTGGCTTCATCTATTTTGACAAAAGCATTTATCCCAGGGAATAGTCTCTTCCTTTGGCTAGTAACTTGAGAAGTACAGAGTGGATAACCCCTTTTGAGATGTCTAGTCACTTCACACCACTCAGCATATCAACAAGAGTCTACTTTGGGCTTCCTCTAATCTAAAATCACACACAGAGACACCCACCCACTCATACACATACACACATACAGATGTGCACACCCCCTTTTCTTAACCCGAGTTCATAATATCTGGATTGCAGTAAGGGTTGTGCTGAATGATCAAATATGGTAGAGGATGAAAAACCTATTGGGTTGCTGTTGAAGCACGTCTTTTGCAAAGCACAAATAGGCAGACCTGCTACAGTCAAACCCAATTTCTGATTCCCTTTTGTGAATAACTCCCCAAACCCAAAAGTTTTAAGTTGGACGGAACTACTTTTAGCCTTGGAATACGAAAGCATACATACATTTTCTCCCCTGATCTTCAGAAACTGATAGTGTTAGCAAGGAAAACCAGGAATTGTAGTTTTAACTGTATACTCTGCAGATTCAGATTGTGCTGTTAACGAGTGAAGAGTGCCTGCCCAGGGTGGGAGCATTTGGAACTAGATTATCTTTAAGGTCCCTTTCAACCCAAATCTTTCTATGAGTCTATGATTCTAGGAAATCTGAGAACATTTTCAAGCATATACTATTATATAAAACATGATATTGAGCTTGAATTTGAAATGTGTTTGAATTTCTATTAGTAATACTCTGTATCTCTTCCATCAAACCATTGATATTCTGTATTTTAAGTTAGATTTTTATTTCATGTGTTGCTTACTGCATACTTTCCTTACTTAATCTCAAAAGACTTTCTGAACTGCTCTTCTGTTATTTAAACATAATTCATATTTTATTACAAAACAATATAGAAAAAGAATTCTATACAATTAATATTGAAATTAATCATCTAAGTTGGGTACCATGAAAAGTAACACAGTACAGAGTTGAAGAAATGAAACAGTTGAATAGATATTAAAAAAAAATAAAATTATACTCCTTTAATATTTTCCCTTTCTTTCCAGTGCTATAAAATTTACAACTATGCTTATGATTGAATTCAGAAGACTTTATGCACTAAATAATAACACACCTTTTCTCTGAAGAGCAAGTATTTTTTTCCCCTCAAGTACAATTTCTTTCTTTGTTAAACCCCTGATTTTTTTCTGAGAAAAAACCAAGAAAATTAAGTGTTTTTACTAACATATCAAAGTGTTGTTACTTTTACTTCTGAATTAAACCTCAGCTGGAGATGGGAGTACCTTGCAAGGATTCTATTGCTTCTGTGATTGTGGCAGCTGACTGTGGCAGGATTCCTACATATTGAATGTGTCCCAGAACTAGGATGTGAGAGTTATTTCTTTTTAGAGCAGCAATCACTAAAAGCCCTGATGCAAAACAGCCAGACACTACCTGCATAATCTTTCTCTTCTAGATCGCCGCATGGTAAGAGGGAAAGAAATAAACAGAACAGCCAAATATGCACCTAATAAGTCTGAAATATCCAGTAATAATTCCACAACAACAACCACAAAAAATAAGTGTTCACTGCGAAGCTGACATGAAGTAAACACTGATGCTGTGTTTCAGTAAAATGATGACATGTTACATAGTTTTAATGCTTAAAGTTGGTGCTCACATATGGATCTCTTTGTTTCATGATTTGAAGTATATGACAACTACAGTGGGAAATAAAATTAAAGATTTGAAATAGAGATATAAATGTTGTGAATATAAAGGGAGTGAAAGAGCAGAACATGATGCATTTCAGCAAGGTTCAATCCATATTAAGATATGATCAGTGCTTGAAATGTAAATTTCCAAACCATAGAAATATTAATCAAAGAAAGAAGTTAAAGTCTTAGAAAATGACAAGTGGAAAAGCATTGGCAAAATCTAAAAAAGAAGTCCAAATTGTACAAAAAGAGAAAAAAAAAAAATGAAAAAGACTTATTAACAAGGAAAGTAGTCAAGAAGACTCAGTTTGAAATTTGAGACAATCAGGATTGCTTGAAACTATCTTAGATTAAATTATAATGGGTTCTCCAGAAAATGCTGAGGATGAAAATGTGCAATGAGAGACGTCCTTCCTGGTTCCATCACTTATGACTCATTAGAATTTTTGTTTTCTTGTTGATTTCCTTTATAATTGGCTCAGAAACAGCCCTCTAGGCATTAACTGGATTAGATTACTCTATTAAAAGTATCATTAGTTTAAAAAACATTTTCTATCTATCAAGTTTGCGCTATGATCTACTTTCAGTGCTTTGGATGATTTTAATTTAGATTAATCTCCAGTGATTTAATTACTTCCAGGTGTCACGGTTGTCCTTATTTACTGTTGCCAGTCTTTTAGCTTCCTCCCTGGAATTGGCTGCAGAAATTGTGCTGCCCTGTTTTATTTTGTCTGGTAGATGGTAGTTTCAGACAAGGCATGCTGCACCCCCACAGAGCCGTCACATCTGTATGCTCTCTATTTTATATTGATTCTTGAATTTTTTTCTTTCTTTTTGGTCTGAAAATGTGATCCAAAGATTACAGCAGAAATGCAATATTCATGTAATTCTGAAGATCAAAAATCTAAGACCTCAATGTTCCCAATGAATGCTTATTTTAGAATGGAGGAAGAGGATAAAATGGGAGTAAAAAAGCTAGTTCAGAAGTTTCATTGCATCATACAAGGTTAAGGAAGCTTAAAAAAAATAAAATACTTCAAACTTTGCATTTTAAGAAGACTAAGCACAGGCAGGAAAAACAGAAAAATAGACTTTATCTCTTACATTCAGAACTATAGCTTTGCTCTCTTTTTACTCCCATTCCCTAGTGCCTTCTTCCTACCCTTCCCTTATCTCAAATGCTCTTGCTTCATCATTTCTTTAATCTACGGCAACAACATCTAGAGCTCATCTTCTAGTTGCAGGATGCCTCTATCAAATAAATCATTGATAAAGTACTCGATTCAAAAATTCTTTTTATTTGTTATTGCTCATGAGGTGTCACAGATTTCCATTAGTAAATCAGCATTTAGATGATTTTTTTCTCAGTAAATATATTAATAGAAAAATTCTTGCTATCTTTCAAAGAGGAAAGAGAAGGAAATAGTCTACTTGAAATATTTATATAAATACATGATACTTGATCTATACCATGTATAACTGATAGTCGAATATAACTTGTATTAACCTTCAGGAATGTTTTCCATGACCTTAAATACAAATAACATCTTTAAAATATGGATATGTGGTATTTATGCATTCACTTGAATTTCTGATGTCTATAAACACATTGTATGAATGAGTGTGAGAACCCATGGTAATAAAACCTGGAATATCCTCTTCTGTTTTGTTATTTTTTTTTTTCTCTTCTAAACATGTAGCTAATAAAAACTGATTTGTATGTCATGGTGTTTGCACCTTTTTCTTTTTGTACTAAAATTGTTTTAACATTTTTCAGCTGCCACATTTTTTAAATGTAATAAATTTACTAAACCTTATGTAAATAAAACTTAAAAATTTAAGCAACTGAACACTTATATTTATCAGTAAGTGATGCAACTTTTAATGACACATATACATATCTTTTGCCTGCATTTGCATCAAGTGTTTTTATTGTCTGACCATTTAAAAGTTGTCTTGGAAGGTTTTAATGATTAATGTCCCCATAGAGCTGACTGAGATCTAGATCCATTAGGTAATTTAGATCCCATTCTTCAAAAGTACTACTCTTCCAATGAAAAGGCACATAATTGTGATGAAATTTGGTGATCTAAAGTCACTACTTCGCAAAATTATATTCAGCTGTCACTTACCCAGATATGACTCTTGACTGAGTCCACCTACTGATATTTAAGCTGGATCTCAATGGGATAATTATTTGAATTATGTGATTTCTATTTTTTTTTTTTATTATTTATTTTTTAATTTGAACTTCTCTGTTGGAGGCTTCTCCTGAGACCATCAGCTGCAGCAATATTTGTGTTCACATCTATTTCTTAAGTGCTGCTTCCCAGTAGAGTCATGCAGCCTTGTCTAGACAACAACCATCCTGGCAGGGTCTACAGCAGTTCTGAATTATGCTGGCTAGCACCTGAATGTGTTACAACATCCTGAGCAGTCCATGATACTCACAGACAGATTTGCCCACAGTGACCCTAGCCTGGACAAAAGACTCTGTTCTATTGTTCTCTTCAGAGTTCTCAGGAGAGCTTATTCATCAGGATTGAAATCATCAAGATGACATGTCCATTACAGCCTCTTAACTTTTGTGATAGAAAAATAGCCAAGAAAGGTATATCTCATAGTATATAACAGATGTAAGATAGTAAATCCTTGGTTTATGTGTTTGGCTCTTTCAGTTCTCTTCAGCTTCTACTCAGACAAAATGAACTTTAATTTACTAATTCTGTATAAATACCTACTTCATATAACTTGAAGTACCTCCTCCAGCTTTATGACATTAAACTGTGTTTTGCTAATGGGAACATAGTTTATATTCCATTCGGGTCTTTTTAGAATAAATGGATGAATTGGCAGGGTAAAACATTCTGAAAAGATGCTTTTCTAATACATTGTGAACAATAGACTAAAGACAATATAACTGTAACAGTAAATCAATTGCTGAAAATTGTCAAAATTACAGTTATGTCCAGAAGCTTTGTATCAACAGTCATATACTGAAGTAACGAGTTAGATTAACTCCTTTTTATGACCACCGTGCTGGGAGTTTCATACGAAAAAGTATATTAGTATGTAGTGAAAGCCTGAGGGCTGGTCATTGCAACACATGAAATCATCTTCATCATCTAAGCCCATTGATTTCTCATAAGGAATATGTATTAACATATAAAGTATACTTGAATATTAAAGATGGGTGGAAAATGTAGATATTTTCCTAAAAAAGACTAAAAATTTTACTTTAAACAAGAAAGCTAAAAAGATGAGTTAGTGTGGGGAAAAACTTCTGAAGGTGTGTGAACTGAAGGAAGGCAGCAAGGGAGAGGGTTTTAAAGAAAGCATGAACATAGATTTTCTTCTAGTTTCCATGGAAACAATGAAATTAACAAAATCCATTTTCCCAACTCAGAAGAAAGAGCAAGTTGGTGTGATCAGTGACGTACAACCCATATTTAGGACTCTTGTCAATGTCCCTTTTGGCCCAACCAGTCAGCCAGGGTTCCCAGTTCAACCCTGTGAGCTCATAAAACGCTGTGAACTATGTCAATTTAGCCTGTTTGGTCCAAGGCAGATGATGTCATAACCACCATTAGGGAACTTTGCATCCCACCTGGTAGAAGAAAATAGTGCTGGTGACAGTGCTGACCTCTCTCCTCTTCGATGTTCAGCTTCTCATTTGTGCCATAACACATTGTTATACACTGCAGCATAACAAGGAATTGATCCAGCTTTAAAAAAAAAAAAAAAAATCAAACATAAAGGTCCACAAATCACAAATCTGCTGTGGCTGTGTTTCTTAATGCTTTGCTTACACAATCTTATGGCACATTTCTATTGGGAAATTTCAAAGTGGAAAATTTGCCAGTCTCCAAGTAAGAGTTCTTTCTACTTTTCTCAATTTTTAGATTCTTCCACTTTATAAAGTTTCTTTTAATTTCATCTTGCCAAATAAGGAATTAAACTAAAATAAAAATATCATGAGTAAAGACTTTAACACCTTGGAACAGCATGACAGCACAAAAGTCCAAATAGGTATCCTAAGGCAACTTATAATATTGCAGAAATAATATACCAGGCAATTTTTTTTGACATTTCTAGCTTTCTTTCAAATATTATTCTTAAGAATAGGGAGAATTTAAATGTCATTATCAGTTCAAAATAGTCATGTTATCCTTTTTCCTTTCTACAGGGTTCCTTATTGTAAGTAAATGACCCTGATTACAGGTGTAAAATTATAAAAAAGCATGAAATACTAATATTCTATAACTCTTAGCTTCTTTCTTTCAGATAATCACACAATTTGTTACCACTAAGATATAAGAGGTGTCCTTCCCTAGGCAATGTTGGAGTTCTTCTGCACAGAGCTTTCTTGAAGCAAAAGCTGTCTCTGTTTTTGTCCTTAGAGAAATGTATCAATTACAGAATTCAGTATTTTACATGGGTTGGAATTAGATTAAGTTCATAGCAGATATTTATTACATCTGCTTCTGAACTAGCAGCTATGCAAGACAGAGATTTTTGTGGAAATAGTTGTTCTCAGACCAGAAGATATACTCAGACTATTAATCTGAGATAAAGACCACATAAGGGAAACTGCATCCAGTTTTCACTTCCAGTACAAAGGAATAATTAGATATATAACAGGTTTAGTAGTAGGATACAGGTCTGGATGGGGCTACAGAACTTAACCTCAGAGTAATAGCAGGAGGAGCTGAACTTGTTCAGGCTGAAGAGAGGTGTTTGGGGTACCTAGCCTAGCCCTCCAGTACCTAAGAAGTTAGTGAGAAGAGAGAGCCAGGTTATTTACTGAGAAGCAGGAACAGGAGAATGAATGACTGTGATCATGAATTGAAATGGAAGCAGTCTGACTTACAAGGGAAAAAATCTACTCCACGAAGACTATGAAGCATTGAAAAAGGCTCCCTAATGAAGCTGTGTATCTTTCGTTGAATGTTATCAAGATTTGCCTGAGCACCCTAGTCTGCTCTTACAGCTGAGCCTGTTTGAGCAGCAGGTTGGACTACAGACGTCTTGAGATCCCTTTCAGCCTGAATGATTCAGAAATTCTATGATATTCCAGTGAGTGGCTAAATAGACAAAGTTTCCAAGTTTTAAAAGGCCGAGAAGTGTTAGATATTTTTCTATTATCTGGTCTGGTATAAACAGAATATACTTTGGAATATTTTTGATTAAAAGCCAAACAAAAAAACACCCAGCAACATTTCTTAAAAGCACACACTTTCCTACAACAAAAACCAGCTACTAAGGGCAAGACTAAACACCTGAAATTTGTGTCTACTTCTGTATTAGACAGAGAAATGACTGAAAATCTTTTTTTGACTTTGAAAATTATAATAAGCACATTATTTACCCTGAAAATTCATAAAAATAATAAATACAGGTTTCTTTCAAATAGTATTGAATTGTTGGTTCATTATACTTTCTTATTATTTATTTACCCATCTTATGAATGTATTGGTCTATCTCCTTTGTACATGGAACAATAGTAAATAATGACAATTTCTTTACTTCTTATTTATTACTGTTATCTAACTCTTCTTTGTCAGTTGCCATATGCCATGTGTCTCGCCTGAACGCCGTACATTATCAGACCTAAAGCTTTTTCTTATTTCTTCTGTATTTTAACGGTTTGTTGTAGATTTTATCTCCCAATTTTACATTATTTCACTTCTGTAGCTTCTGAGTATTTTTTCTTCTGTTTTGATTTGTTCATACTCAGTTTACTTCTGTTTATTACTCAGTCTTGTTGAAGAATAACTATTCTTCTTAATTATTGTCTTCAATTTCCCTCTTATTTAGGGATTGGCTTTAAAGCTTATGTTTCTCTTTCTGAGGCCACATCTTTCTCATCACCTGACCTTAAAAATGTACTCCCATATGATAAGAAATGGTTTTCTCAAGAAGATCACAGAAGAAATTATAGGAAGTGACCCAGAAGACTGCTATTTCTGCTTCCATTTCCTTTGATTTAGTCATTAAACCATGCACAGAGAAGAGCTAAGGCAAAATGCACTATACCTAAATTACTAGCCTGGTTTCTCTTCATCTTGAAATTTCAAATACTCACATACTAAAGTTAATGAAGCATATATGAATGACTGCAGTAGTTACTTAGTAAGACATTGCTCATGGACCATGTTTAATCAGGGTACTGTCAGAAATCAGGTACGGTATCTGCATACCACAGTAAAATGAATAGAGAACTTAATTAGAAAATCAAAAGGACAAATTTGGGTTTTATCTGATGGAAAGCATTGCTCTCAGACTTTCTACATGCAGATTCATAAGTAAAATGTTGGGGAAAAAGATGAATCTTGGCAGCATCTCTTGATGGGCATTTTGCACTAAAGCATCAAGTCATATTTCCCTGAGGACCAGTCCCAAATCTCTGAAAAGAGATTTTCATAAACAATTGAACAGAGATGTCAGAAACCATGTATGACAAATCCTTGTGTTATATGCACATCAATGTTTATGTCATATGTCATCAATGTATGCACACACAAACACACACAAAATATATCCTCTATATAAAAAAAAAAAAATAAGAAATATGTAATTCAAGGGAAGCAATACTTAAATAACAGCAAAGTTTTAGTTCTTATAGAATAGTATCAAGGGTAGAATATAAAATAAAGATGTTGAGCAATGTAAGATATAATTGTACTAGATAAATGGACAAATATTTCTCATGCAGTACACAGGCCTACATAATTATATGTAGATGGTAACAAATATTTGCATCTGTAGAAATTATCTTTATACCAAAATTCCTGTAAAGTTTGTGGATTTTAAATTGTCCTAACTTCATTTTTTTAATTTAGTGTCAATTATTTATATGGTATTGTTAATATAAAGGTCATTAATCTATGGGCCTTTATCATTAGCCTTCCTGAACATCACCTTTAGAAATCAGCGACTCTGTTTGTAATTTTTTAAAGTTGCATTTTGTTATACAAAAGGGATTAGTTTTAACCACATTTGATATAGGTATGGCTGAAGTTCAAACTATTTTTTTTTTTGTTCTTTATTATATACCATATAATACCATGAAAAAAGCTTTTGCAAAAAAATCTTGGACAAACCTGCTATTGTTTGTCAATAACAACGCTTTTCTCATGACTTTCAGTTATTCTGAACACCTCAAAGGACAGGCTTTTGCCCAATCTAAAATGTCTGCCACTTGTCTTCCCTCAAGTACTGCATATTAAAGTTTGATTTCACAAGTTATTTAGTGCAGTTCTTTGAATATGGGCAGCGCGTATTTTTTTCCAGAACATGTAGCTGGTACCAAAAGTACATTTGTCATCAAGTTGCTCATAAGCAAACTTTTTTTACCATGAACTTATCAGTTCTTCCTCTGAGATGATAACAAAATATTCTTGAAAGTCAGTATAAAGGAAAATTAACAACCAAACCTACGACTGTGAATCTACATTACTCAATTATTTTCTTGTCACATACTTTCCAACATACTTCATTTATGAATTCTGGATACAGCTCTGATCCTGCAAATCAGTCCGTACTGGAAAATCAGTTAGTGCATGTATATGGGCCCAGAGATCTGGATATGGTAATCAAATCTATCACATTGGTAACTCATGCCATACACTCTGGAGTTTGTGGTCATTGTCTTTATTGCAATGTCTCTTAGATTTAAGGAGTATTTTCTAAGTAAATATACATGGAAATAACCATGAAGAATAAAGGGATATAATGAATACCTTTGGTATTTTTAAGGATATCTCAAATCCCTATTGTCTTTAGTGATCATTACATTAATTACATTAATTCATTGAGGTCAAAGTTTAGCATTGTCATGGAACACATAAAAATGGCTGAAATTTGGACATTAAAAAGAAAATGCAGCCATTTAACAAAATCTTTTTATACAATGTTATGACCTTTTTTATTTTGAAGTGTCTCTTAGACAGAAAGAGACCTACCTTTTTATGTTTTGAAGGGAATCCTTTATATAAAATTTACCTTGAGTAGGTTAGCTTATGAATGTTTCAAATCATTTTGGCAAGAAAAAATAAGATCAAGAGCTATGTGAACAAATTAAATTTCAGAGATACTTTAACTAACTGACTTGAGCTTAGCCATTAATTTGCTTCAATTCTTCTCAGAAAGAAGAGACTTCTTGCAGTTTACCCTGATTTAGTACACACTCACATATCCAGCACAACAGATAATTATGAGTTCTACTTATCTTTTGTGAATGATTTTCTTTGGAATCCATTCATAATAAAAAAAAAGATGGAATCTTATGTTATAGGGATATTTTGGCTATTTGAGGGAAGGAGCTTGAAACATTTTCTTCTGTTGAATAGAGTTAACAACAAAGTTGAAAACTTAAGGAGAATAAGAAAGTTCTTAGGAAGGAAAAAAAATATCTTAGGGGAGATCAAGAAAGCGGAATATATAGTGGACACTATGAAGAGTCTTGGCTTAGGGAAAATTTACCATTTAATGTTCTATGTAGGAAATCGCTTCTACTATGTAACAAAACAATGAATGAATAAGCAAATACATAAATAAATATTTTTTAATCAATTGGGGTTTTTTTCACTAAAAATTTTCTATATAATCTTCCATATTATTTAAGAAATTATTTACCACCTATATATTAGCAGTTAGTACCTTTCAATTATTCTGATTAAAGTTTCTATTTTCAAGACCATATTCAGGATTTCAAGAAGTCTATGATATTCATTCTGTAAAGTATTTCCCAGCTGTCTAAGGCACAGCATAATTCAATAGACCTCTAAGGAGGTGCTTAAGGAGATATTACAAAACTACAGGTGGCAACAGACATCTACTGCTCTACACTGAAACAGAAAAAAAGTGTCAACTTGCATAAATTGTTGGAAGCTGTTTTGGGCATATGTAATGAATTTATTGGTAGAATATACAGATCTTAGCTCTCTAAGGCATCAGACATAGGCAGCTTCTGATGATCCAGAAAAGAAGCATTTTATCAATACTATATACCTAGCAAGGTCATCATAATGACATTAACACTGAAATAATTCCAAGTTGTTGCAATTCATGTTCAGCTTATATACAGTGAGTTTGAAAGAAGTCAGACCATTATTCATAAAGTTAATGAAAAAGAATTTGAATTTATGAGACTTCTAAGGAATTCAATAGCCCTTTCTGAATTCTGCTAAGTGGAAGGGTGGATTTTTAATTTGTGATTGTATTCCCATTTATAAACTGCACTTTTAAAACTATCAAATGGACGGAAAACTAGAAAATAAACCCCCACAATTGTCATTCAAGCAAGTATGACTAAAAGCCTTTCAGAATTTTAAAGATCAATACATTTCACGTATTTTTAAAAAAATTATAGCAATGTGTACTTTAAAAAATAGGCTATTTGAAAACAACTGTCTGAAAAATTTCTATAGCTTGTCAAAAGTATGGGTAAATTGAAATTCTCTAATTACATTCTTGTTTTTTCATATTTTTATGCAGCTTATTGATTTTAGATGTTTTGATTTTTTTTTGTTTTGTTGTGGGCCTTTTTGTTTTCTTCTGCTTTTCTTTTTTCTTAAATACTTTATACTAACAGGTCATTTATCAAGATTCAGCCTGATGCAATTTGAAGTGGCTGAGTCATTCTATGACCTGTACTCAGGACTTTGATTATGGAAGTATCATATCAATCTTACCTATATTGACTTTTCTGGCAAAGTGATAATAGCAAAAAAAAAAACATCCAAGAGGGAAAAAGTTAAACTGTCTTAGTCATGCTGTGAGGAAATGGAAATTTAAAAAAAATAAAAGGAACAAATTTTGTAAGAATAAAGGGATTTATGTGGGCAGAAATGGAAACCTTGACATGATAGCTGTCTTTCAAATGATTATTTGATGTGTTCTGTGCAATCATACATATACACATGCAACAGACATTCAGGGTAATATCTGGCATGCTGTAAGAATTCTGTGTATTACCAGAACACCCTGAATGTTACCTATACTGGTAAGATACTGGTTTTATTATTTTTGCTGTACTTATAAATTAAAGCTGAGGAAATGACCTGGGGAAAAGTAGTAATAAAGAATAGCAAAGGACAAAATACCACAGGAGTAATTTTACATTTTATTGCAAAGGTGTACGCACAAAGTAGGTACACTGCACTCCACACTCTGTTTCTAAGCTGAATCTCCTCAGTAATAAATTATCCAGCTTTTTTTGTCAGGCTGTGAAGTTTCAAGCACTGCAATAAAACATTCATATATTTTATTCCACTTTATGGCAAAAAGCATGTCACTGAAAGTTTCAGAGACCTTTCTCTAGTTTTTTAGTGAAACTACTGAAATTGGAAAACTATGGAATTTCATATAATTTGGTTTTCTAAGAAGACAAACTAGGTTTCATTTAAAATTATTTTGTCATTTTTAATGAAGTCAGTGGACTACTCAGTGAACTCAGTGAACTTAAAAATGAAGAGATTTTATTCAAAGTAATTCACAACTAGTAAAAATTTGGACCAATAGTTATAATGAGTAAATTATTTACTTATGAAGTACAAACTTTATTCAGTATCATGAAGACATCCATCAGTTATTTGACAGGGTAGAATGGATTGCATAAGAAAATCAGATTCCATTATATGTCCCCCACAGAACAGACCCCTTAAAACATTTTAGGTAAGAAATTGGTAAGAAAAAAATGTGTGATTATGGGTAAATTATCAGACTTGTGATTGCAACTCCTTACCGCTACAATTGTTCAAAAAAGGAAACAAAACCATAGAGAATAGATGAAGAAAGGCACCAGACAGCCTGTCACTCAAGACATGCCATTGTGTGATGGAGAAACATGGAGGAGTGAACTGAATGAGTGCTCTCATCAAATGGTGCTGAGATGAAAAATACCGATTTTCAAATCAATAAATGAATGGATTTTTTTATTTGTAAAATACAAGGTGTAACTCAGAGATTAAGGGGCCATGACCTTGAGAAATTTTTAAACAGGAGAGTGAGAAAAAGAACCTGGAAAATATAGGAAAAAACATGGAAAAGGAAAAATACCTTTTCTCCCTTCACTACTGACCTCTAACATTTACATTTGGATATTGCTTTTTCAATGACACAAGAATTAATACAGACAGTAAAAGTGATAGAGAATGTGCAAGCTTAGGGACTAAAATGTAGGAGAGAGCTGTAACTGATCTGTCTATATTTCAGTAAAGCAAAATAGCAAAAAATAGCAAGAAGCTTTATATATATATATATATGCACTAACATAAATATTTTCTATTTCAACCACTATACATGCTACTGACACTCTTCAATAACAAATTCATTTGCATGAGAAAGGTTAATCTTTATTAAATCTGGGTCACTTAGAAACTAAGATGGCTTTCCTCTCTTTGAGCTTTGTTTAATCGGTTTTTTTTATTTATTATTATTATTTTCCTGTCAAAGCACAAAGCAGTAATTCATTCATATGCAGATATATCTAATTGCACCTCTTAGTAAAATTTTATTTTTTATGCATCTGAATTGTCTTTGGAGTATAATGAATGAGTGAACACTGTATCCATGTTATCTAACATCTAATCTGCACTGTGACTGATAATTTAAAGTTTCAGTTAAGGACACTTATAGCCAAGAGCATTCTATGAAGGTTTAATCATTGATGTTCTGTTGTGAAGCACAAAGAATGCATTAATTTTCAGACTGAAATTCTGTTTTCAATTTATATTACTCCATATAACTGAGAAGAAAACAGAAGAAAATATACTATACTGTGAGAGTAAAATACCAAAAAAGCATGTGTAAAAAAAGGTAAAGTAGAAGACTTTCCAGTGAATGACAAGAGCATGTGGCTGGGGCAGGCGAAAGAGAAAAGTTACAGTAAATGCTTAAAGAAAGGAGAAAAATCCTTCTCTGAGGCACAAAACATGACCAAAAAATAGCAATGTATCACAGAATTTTTTATCTTCCCATTGTAAATCTTTGTTTTCTAAAGGAGTACTCTAAAGGGATTTGAGGAAAAAATTCATCTATGAGGATAAGCAACATTGTGCTATTTTAAGGGATTTTTTAGATGTACCTGTTACAACTATAAATTAATACAAACATATATATAGTCTTGTCTTGCCCACATAAACATAAATTTAGAAACAGAATCATAGAAAGGTTGAGGTAGGAATAGATCACTGCAGTTCGTTTGGTCCAACAATCCTCCCTGCTCAAGCAGGGCCACCTGGAGATGATTGCCCAGGACAAGGTTCAGACAGATATCTCCAGGCACCAGCGTGGCACAGTGTTTCTGGACAATCTGTTCCAGTGCCCCATCACGCTTACAGTTACAAATGTTTCATGTTGTTCAGCAGAAATATCCAATGTTTCTGTGTTTGCCCACTGTTTCTGGTCCTGCCGCTGGACACCACAGAAAAGGGCCTGATTCTACTTCTCATACTTCCTTTAGAGCATGATGAATTTGGTTTCCCAGGCCCTTTTCTGAGAAGCTCCTTTCCAGCTGTTTGGCCCCCAGTGTAGTCATGTGGGTTTATTATATCCCAGGTGTAGAATTTTGCACTTCATCTTTTCAATTTTGTGAAGTCCTGTTGGCCCAGAGTGCCTCTGGAGGGCACCATCATCTTCTGGTGTATCAGCCACTCCTCCCAGTTTTTTGTCATCAGCAAACTGTCTGAGGTGTGCTTGCCCTCACTATAAGTATCAACGTAGATCATATTGACTGTGGTACACACATGGCACTACCATCTTAGCAATTCTCAGTACCTCTCTGCTGCTCTGAACATTGAGTCAGTTCAGTCCATTCTTGCTCATTAGTCCAAATACTCCTAGGAAGGGAAATAAAGCACTGTTGTTAGAAGCATATACTTTTGTCAGCAACAATATTAGCTCCCTTTATCTAGAAAAAAAAATTACCTGTTTGTCTGGCAGTACTGTGTGCATCAACACTGTATTTTGTCTCACTGACACAAGTTTACTGGCCTCCAGGAATTCTCATCTAGAATGGTCTTGTCAATACACAAGTAAATGTGTTTATGAATTAGAGTCTTGAAAATATGACTCACAAGCCACTTTACAATCATTCTGGTTTTGAGGGGTTTTATAATCTACAAAAATTCAAACAGGTGACAAACAAGGAAATCATCATTTATTCCTACATACACCAAAAGTAGCTTCTTCTGATCCTTCTCAGATCTGATAATATCAAAGTCTAAGGCTGTGAAATAAGATCTTCACTGATAACTTCTTTTAATGTTCAACAAAACAAATTCTTTCCTTCTCGAGCTTGCAATCTCTCTTTCCACTTAAGAAAGTAAAAACCATGAAAATGCTAATATGGAGCACTATGCTACTTCAGAAATTTTCATTGCTACTTATGTTGAATTTAATTCTAACACTTTTTATTAAAATATAAATGTATGTTGAATTCTGCAATGATGAAGGCAGTGGAAATTTAGCTGAGCTTTATTTATTCTAAAGGACACAAAAATGTCTTCATGGCCTACCCAACTCTAAGTGCAATCTGATCTTCATGCAGATTTAAGTTGTAATGGAACTCGCATTTTCACCATTTCCTTGGCACTCCATCCAAGAGAAGTGGAGTCTGGTAACATAAAGGAAGGAAGTCCATCAGGACTGTGGTCAATAACAATGAAGAGTCATTGAAGTATTTGAAACCAGACTTTTGCCTGTTATTTACGGATCTTAAATTTTTCTAGAAGCTTCTCTGAGAACTCATGAAACATAACAACTTAAAATATAGCATCAAGCAATGGTTACAGTTAGGAATAATGAGAAAATGGAGAAAGAACATAATAACCTAGTACTTTGTATGAACAATTTGTCTTAGTGGAAATTTATTTTATTTTTGAATAAACACTACAGAACTACAGTAAGTGAAACCCACTAACTCTGCCATCTTCTGAAAGCAAGCTCCACTCTGGAAACCTAAATAACACTGGAAAACATGCCCCAATTTGCATAACACGTTTCAAAATGCGTGGCGCTTTAGTATATTTTAGAAATTCTTTAGTCAACTTTTAGTATTGAAGTTCTTTTTGTATTATTCAGACAATGACAATCACTGTGTAACTTAATAGAAAATGTACTGTTCACTGACAAAAATATGATAACAGGACACATACTTTTTTTTTTATGGCTTTATAAGCTGATTTTGCTAGTAGACAAAAAGATGAAAATAAAATTTTTATTTGCTACTATTAATAAGTAGTACTCTCAGATTTTCATATATCACATAGAGACTCATTTATAACTATTAGTTCAATTTTAAATTGATTACTTTCTGAATCCAAACCAGATATTACTTTCAAAGTAAATTTGGGTTCTCACTGGGGGGTAGTACAACCCATATAATAATATGGGTTTCTGATAATAATTTAAAATTAATATTAATTAATATAAACTTTTTCAGTTCTTATTTTTAAAATCTTATTTAGAGATGCTGTCTCAGAGTAAGTAAGCCATCTGATTTATACATATTAACATTTTTTAAAAATCATCATCTCATGGTAACAAAATTTCCTAACACATTTGTGTCAGTATATATGTCCCACTGAAGAAGTAATATGAATTCGTATGGGTTTTGAAATATACCAAAGAAGAAAATATGTATTCTTCTGCATGCTCTTAATTCTGAAAACCTGTACCTGCTAATAATTCAATAAATGTCTGTATATGTTTTTCAGGTGTTTTGTTGCACTATTTGTTCTAGCAGATACTCTGAATGAAATGTGCTTTTCATGTTTTGCTTCAGCTAATACTGCATTACGCATTTATCAAAATAACATCATGGAAGTTTGAGGAAGACGTGTAATAATCAAGGAAAAACCTGTCTACATCTTAATAGTTGCATAAGAATTTAAGAACTAAACTAAAACCAAATTAAGTTTCTGATATGTTATAATACCAGAAGGGGGTGTTCAAGGTGACTACACTCTAACCAATTAGAAATAATAATTCCTGAATAATAGGAGTATCATAGCAGACCAATATTATACTCTGCCCTCACAGTAAGGGGTCTCTTCTAGCCACACCACATTCTCCTCCTCCAGTTCTTGACTGGAATAAATGACCTTATTTCCACATAGGACAGCAAACTTTATGAAATTATCTAAAATGGAGCATTATCCTCAAGAATGTCTCTAGACGTTGCAAAAGTGAAATAAAATGGCAATTGTACATCACATGTTTTGTCTACATAAGAAAGACAGAAATTATAGAAGTGATAGGAAACTTGCAGGTGCATTTGTTGCTGTTGAAGGGAGATCATAAGATGTATTGTTATAATTCAACACTTTATTGAATTATTTCATCCTGTCCTTAGGTATTAAAATTTTTTCTTTTATATTTCCCTTTATATAAAATTTTCTTTCTGAATCTGAACTGAAATATGGGATCTGAGATGTAATTAAGTGTTGTAACTGTATATAGTTCTCATATTATTGAAGAAAATTGAGATGAGAATTTGCTGTCTATGGCAAGGTTTTGATAGCAGGGATGGCAGCTTTGAGAAGAAGTCAGGGGTTACCCAGCGCCAGACAAAGGCCCAGCACAGGACAAAGCTGATCTCATTGCCAAGCTGTCAGCACCTCTGTGTTAGCATTTTCTAGGAACACCAAATACATCAGAGAAGAGAAGGAAAAGAGTAAGAAATGACACTGGGAACACCAAGGTCCAAGGAGGAGAAAGAGACGCTACAGGGACCAAAGCTGAGAGTTCCCCATGTGGCCCATGGAAGAGCCTGTGCCAGAGTAAATGAAAAGTGTGAAAAGGAGGAAGTGAGTCAAATCACTGAGTACTCATTATGACCTCACCATACCATCTGTGTCCCTTAGGAGAGATTATGGACAATAATTGGTATCAAAGGAGTACAGGAAAGATTAAAAAATTTTATATATTTTTCTCAGTATAGAATAGAATAGAATAGAATAGAATAGAATAGAATAGAATAGAATAGAATAGAATAGAATAGAATAGAATAGAATAGAATAGTTGACGATTAGAAGAACAGAAGAATAGAAGAATAGAATATATTGAGTTGGAAGCGATGTAGAACTATTATCTGACTACATTATCCCTGACTATTGCAGGGCTGTCCAAAAGTTAAAACATGTCCAAATGCATATTAAACACTGACAAGTTTGGGGCATTGAACATCTCTCTAGGAAGCCTGTTCCAGTGTTTTCACATCTGAACCTTCCCTGAATAGGCAATAAATAAATTAACTTAGCCCAAGTCAATTCTGCAAACAACTTCACTGTCTTTATCTCAATGTGCTTTCATGTTCTTGTTCTCTTTATTCGTGCCATCTGCCTCACTAAGGAGGGTGACTGACTGAGCAGCTGAGTGGGAGTTACATTAAAATAGATAAGAAGTTCTCAAAATGCAATATTGTAAATTACTGTAATTTCATTGCTGTGTCAGTGAGAGCTTCAGCTGTCAAACAGAATTCCAGACTATTAGAGTTTTGCTAGCAAAAATATTCTTTGTGCATTCTCAAGCAATAAAAGTATTCACTATATTTTATAGTATTCAGACTTCATAATGATTTTTAAAGGTTTAGGAGACAATTACAAACCAAATTAACTACAGATTAGCTGATTAACACTACTCAAATTTTCCTCGCTTTAGAAGCATGAGACAAAAAGGTTTAAAATAGGACTTAAAAATTTTTGGTTTTTCAACACAGTTTTCTATTCAAAACAACTTTTATCCAGGTATTTGTGCCAAAATTCAGTGTTGTTTTCATTATCCTGCATCATTTGGCTCTGTGTTTAGCAATGTAACTGCATGGAAGTATTTTCCTTGCTATTGGACTTGAATGCATTTTTCATAGACCTTCTTAGACACATTAACAGTAGCAGAATTATAAGCATTTTAAATTTCTTGTGGCTTTAGCTGCATTGTAGAGCCTGGCCTGGAACCTTGGGAGGAAATGGCCTCAGTCCAGGAAACTCTTATTTCTTGACAGCACCCAAGCTAATGTGTGTCCTTTGTCACTATGCAGCAAAGATATGGAACTCAGGATCATCAGTTTCTTTGTGTAGAGTCAGTATTTTTCTAAAGTGCACATACTGGCAGATCCTTTTCAAAATAGACTCTATGGTATCTGCAACATTGTTTTCAACAGTAAAATGAAATATGGAAACTAATAATACTAGGTATTTATTGACAGTTTGGAGATCCCAGACCTCTGTTAACCTCATAGAGACAGAAAAACTCACTACAAGACAGCTTGTCCTAAGTTATCTGACCTGTTAGCAAACAACAGACAAGCTCTCGTGGGGGAGCGAGACTCCCTGCTAGAGATAGTTACAGTAAGCTGACTGAATGATTCAGGTGATCTTTTCTTGTCCTAAACAGAGTTATAGAATCAATGTTTTGGGTTAGAAGGGGCTAAAGATCATAAAGTTCCTACACACCTGCCATGGAAAGAGGCACATTCCACTAGACCAGTTGTTCAGCACCTTGATCAACCTGGCCTTGAACACTTCCAGGGATGGGACACCCAACTTCTCTGGGCAACATGGTCCAGTGTGTCATCACTATTCCCACAGTAGAGAATTGTTACCTAATATCTAATTCAAGCTTAGTCTTTTTATTTTGAAGACATTCCTTCTTTGTGCTATCATTACATGCCCTTTGAAAACAGTCTCTCTTCATCTTTCTTGTACGTTCCCTTCAGGTAATGGAACACCAAAATTAAGCCACCTCAGAGCCTCCCCTTCTCCAGGCTGGACAATCCCAATTGTCCCAGCCTTTCTTCACAGGAGAGGAACTTCAGCCCTCTAATCATTTTCATGGACCTTCTGGACTCTCTCCAACAAGTCGATGTCCTGTGCTGGGGTACTCAGGGCTGGATGCAGCAGTGAGGTACCAATCAAGCAGAGTAGAGGAGCAGAATCCCCTCCTTTGCCCTGCTGGCCATGCTGCTTTTGGTGCAGCCCAGGATATGTGTGGCTCTCTGGGCTGCAAGTGCAGGTGGGTGGGTCATGTCCAGCCTCTCATCCACCAGCACCCCCAGATCCCTCTCAGCAGGACTGCTCTTACCTGTTCATCTGGATTGACACCAGGGCTTGCCCTGACTGACACAGACACAGCACCAGCACCTGTCCTTGTTGCATCTCATGAAGTTTACAAGGGCTCACTTCTTGAGCTTGTCCAGGACCCTCTGGATGGTGTCCTGTTCTTCAGGCTTGTAAACTGCACCACTGAGCATTAATGTCAGCTCTCTGAGGTTATCATAAAGGTCATCAGAGGCCTCTTTTTCTACAATTTTCAAGTATGAATACTTCTAAACTCTTAATACAAGTGTGTATAATTTAAACATTTAATGCCACTGTTTTCAGGACTCCCTCCTTTGGCTTCTTAAATTATATTTTATGTTGTTAATCAAAAAGTGGACTTATTAAATTCAAATAATTCAAGAGTACAGTGAGAAACAAACACTTCGAATTTTTTAAAGAAAAGGTATGTAAGAAAAAATGTATTTTATGGACAGTGATAATATTTCTTAAGAATATTTTTATGTGGTTTTTTTTTACACAGTTATGGAATCACAGATCAGGATGGGTTGGAAAGGACCCTCAAGGATCATCAAGTCCAACTCCTGACTCTGCATAGCACCTTCCCCAAGAGTCATGTCGTGTGCCTGAGAGAATTGTTCAAGCACTTCTGAACTCTGTCAGGCTTGGCGCTTTTTCTGATAATTAACAAAAGGGGTTTTCTTATGTAATACTTTCAGGAAAAAAGTAATTCTAAATTTTAAAATATGGACACTTCAACTTTTTTGAGAATAATTTTGAGTTCAACACTGAGAATCCCATTTTCAAAAACCTTGTCTCAGTTTTTTGTGCTCAGGATGATCCAATATCTGTGCCCTGCAAAAAAAATAGAACAGCAAATTCTTCTTAGGGAAAACACTTAAAAAGATGATTGCTTAGTGTCTCATTCTGCTTCCCTACTTTCTCACTTTGACAACAGTAAACATGTCTTTTTTCTTTCCCCTGGGAATGTATGAATCAAATTGTACTGTGAAATAATATAATCATAAACACGGCCTAGATGAAAAATAAAGCAAAGCAAATGAAAAGAAAATATTTATAAGAAAGGATTGTAAAAAGATATTTAGGAAGGCACAAAAATGTACATACACAAACTGAGAGTGGTATTTTGACCTCTGTCAAAATATTCTTTGGACAGTAGAGAATAATAGACAGTGACAGAGAGTGCAGTCAAGCTTAAATCACTGGTAGGTAAATTGCTAATCTATGAAAAAGTAAAGACTACAAGACTTGAAGGTAAACTTTTTGAAATTGCGCTGACAGTTGTGACATTGATATATTTTTTTAACCCATATGAAAGAAATTCATGTTGGTTTTAACATATTTGGCAATACAAAGTCTTAGCTTTTAAGGCAGGAAAATACTACAGGCTCAGCTTTGAACTAGATCATTATTTGTCTCAGGGCTCTGTTTATATATCATCTTCTCGAAAACTCTAGTTTTCTGACATTTCTTATACATTCAGGGCATCCACTTCTTTCCTCTTCACATCTTTTGAAAAATCATAATGACTTCCATGATAATATTTGAGCTGTTTTTCTTGTGGTCCCAGTGTTTGCCTCCCACTATCACATGACAATGTGCCCTAGGCATCCACAGTACTTGTCCCAATCCTCCAAAACCTGCCAGTGATTGCATAAAATATAAGTGTAAGACACAAACGTTCAAAGTATCCTCCTAAATCTCTTATTTCCACAACACCACCACCACACACAGAGAAAAGATTACTTATTTGGATAGTAGACAAGAAAGATGTAAAATACATTTAAAGTAAAAATTTTGAAATCTAAAACTTAAGTCTGAACTTCTGGGGCTTACACAGCTGAAGTCAAACAAAAGTATCATCAAATAAGGTGAGAATGAAAGTTCTTCAAGACTAAGCAGGTGAAAGCAACCCCTGTGTTTGGGGAAGGAATATGGTTTAATATAACCTCTTTTATCTGCTTCAGTGCTTGAGTGACACTTGTGCACAGCCAGTTGGAATTGACACTGCTCTCTGGATGAAAAATAAAATTGTTAGACAAGTGTTTTTGCAGAAAAATTAATGATAAACTTTAGAAATATAGTCAGATAAACCCTAAGGAATTCTGGATTCTTATCAAGTTTCTGTATCTTCTACATTTTCAAATTATTATTCCTCTGCCCCTAATCACTTCTTTCAAGTTGTCTTATAACCAACTAATTTAAAAAGACTTACTTGGGTATTTTTATATTTCAATAGGGAAGCAATGTCAACTCCGTCAATCTGCGTGTGGGTACTACCACTAGTTTGTTGAAACGATGGTCCAAAAGCAGTAACTTCCAGATACCTGTCACATCTCAAAACACATTAAATAGCAGTTTATCTTGATTATGAACATGCAAATTAAAATAAATTTCAGCAAAAAACAAAGGGGAAATTTGTTCCAAATCCACACTTATTAAAGCTCCAATAGCTGCTTTGTCTCAAGTTAGGAGTGATAATGTTTTAAACAGTTTGTCTTTGTTTTCTAAATTGTTTCTGATTCACTAAAAATGACATTAACTTAATGAGACTGTTTCCCTGAGGAGACTGTGTACCAAGTTCCCCAGTTCTGAAGGGCAAACGTGTGTGATCTTTCTATGTTTATGAATACATTTTTTTGTTCTGTTTCAATCCAACAGAAAGCTGTGAGGTGGTTTGAAGGTCTCAGTAGGAAAGTAGATGTCACAACTGTCAGTGGCAATTTCAAAAAGTTTACCTTCAAGTCTCGTACTCTTGACTTTTCATAGAAAGGAAGTTGATTATCAGAGTTGCTATAAAACACACAGTCTTAATATTCTATATCACGTAAAAAGAAAAAACACAGAGGTAAAAAAAGCCTGAGTGTGTATCAACAACAAAGCTTGCCGAGCTCAAATAAAAAGTCACTTAATAGTCACTTAATTGTGGATCTGGATGAATAAAGAACGCCTTCTTAATTCCACAATAGTTAAGGAGTTTTATTTTAATCTGTTTTTTTGTGGGGTTTTTTTTGGTTTTTTTGGTTTTTTTTTTTTTTTGTAAAAATATGATTCTGCCTTGATTTCTACATATATTTTCTTAAGGGAAATTTTGTATATTTGATTTACTATATATAAAATATAATGAAAACTGTAATGAAATTGCTCAAAATAGAACTATTTTCACCTTTTGTTTTATGAAAATCAATATATTTGCATTTTTTTCAATATATTTTTCAACAGATTTTGATTTTTTCAGGTGCTGACCATACCCTTTTTATCTACTGTGATGTGATGCTGGTCATGTATATTCAGTGTTCATTCACATGACTGTTGTCCAGAAGACAGAAAAGTTACTTAAAACCATTTTTGAGGAAATATTTCTGCTTCACTGACTTTCCAGTTATAGAAATTATCTTCATTTTAAAAAATGAAGAATTTCCCAATTTCTCTGTTTTTCAACAAGCTGGCATGTCTTTTTCTTAGAGGTTTATTTTTGTATTGTTATCACTTGTAATCCAAGTGCTAATCTAACAGAATTAAATAAAAAAAGGCTATTTTTTCAAATGGTAAAAATAATTAAAGCAAAAAAGGCTCATTTTTTAAATGGAAGAAAAATAAATTTTTCTTCCTACATGGAAATTTTTCAATAAGAAAATAATTTTTCTGAATTATTTTTGTCTATTAACATATTGATATATCTTATCACATTGCATATATAAGCCAAGGAAATAAAGGCTAAAATTAAGAAGCATAAGGCTATTCTATTTATTTTTCTCTTAAATCTAAGAAAAATTAATAAAGCATGCAGTAAAAGTAGTGAAAAACACAATCCAGTAAGGAGAAACTCAATGCAAATATTAATTACTATTTTTCATACAGGTTCAGTGCCTTAGGAATATCCAATTTTTAATCCCTGAGAAAGGTTTTCTTCTGTTGACCTTGTTAACAATACTCTACAATGCTACTATGCAATGCTCAGCATTGCAGCATAAGAATGTTTTGCATTCTGAAACAAGAACTTTCAGAATGGAAACAACTGTAATTTGCACTTAATAAAAAATTAGAGACAAAACCCACTCTTAATTAAACCTAAAACATTAGAGATTTATTTCTTAACTTCAAATTCTTGAATTAGTCTTCCACAATATCCTGTCCTCTATTTAGGCTGAGCATACGAACTTACCTTTAGATTCAAAGTCCTTCTGAATATTCAGTTTTTTCCTACTGTATTCTTTGAAGAGTCTTGGGGTCTTTTTTAGTGTAAGATAATGTGAATACCATTTTGTTAGCCCAGGTTCTTTAACTGGGGAAGGAAATGATGCTCTAACACATTCTGTTCAAAATAAGAGTTGAAGAAGATAGAAAGTATCCAGTTGGGTTCAGTAATGAGGGGAATATCCTCCAATTTCACGTGCAGGGAGAAGCAAGGAAATACTGCTCATAAAAGGAGGAGAAAATTGCAAAAGTCAGTGGATAAATCCAGTAAATTTGAGCTTTCTTAACATTTTAAACAGAATTTTTATAGTATGCATTTTTATACAAAATATTTTGTATGACTCCTTTTACATCCCATGACTTATAAAATAATATTTTCCATGACAGTGAACATATTTTCTTTTTTCCTTTCTTTTACATGGCTGTGATTCAAAATACATCTTTCAAAGGAAAACCCTACTGCAAATCAAAATAGGTAAAGTCTTGTAACTATATTCACAGGTTTATTGATAAATATGTTTCTATTCTATTTTCTATTAGTTTGGATTTTTTTTGGAAGTGATCCAACATAAAAAAAATTTCCTATCTATGTAATAGCAATGAGTTTAGCTCTTAGTTTTCTTGTAAGCTTTGCTTTCATTTATTACAAAAACTGTGGAAATTAAACATAAACAAATCTGAATTATAATGACTGCAGCAACCTAATTCTATCTAAGATAAAAGACATAGGTGCAGATTTAATGAATAACAAAGATACCACCATCAACTGAGACATGGCTGCTGAAAGCATGACTGATCTCTGTGACTTACAGTAAAGACAGGTTTCTAAAATGTCAAAATATGTGTGAATAATTCAAATAATAAAACATCCTAAACAGAATAAATGACAACAGAGTGGATCCATAATGGGTTTAGAAGATTTTTCATGATGAGTTTCTCAGAAAGCACTGAGAAATAATAATAGAATTTCTAGGACCCACATATGAGATTTGTTAAGAAAATCAACATGAGTAGAAATATTTTTAAAGTGAAAATAAAGAGAAAAACACTTGCTATGATGTACTCAGAAGTTGGGAAAACAGACAAACATGTTCCTGCTATTGACAATACCACTGTTTGGTTTTGTCCAGTGGGAATAGATGAAAAGACTGTGTGATAAGGGGGCTAAGAACAATAAGGTAATCATAGAAATTAAGGCTAAGTTTGAAAGGGGTTTGAAGTGTTGCTTTTAGTCTTTCCTTTTGTCTCTATCATAAGTTTCTGGATCTCAAATTTTGAGAATACTCAAATTCATTTTTTTCTTTTGGGGAACATCATCAGTGTTGTATGGATAACCTGTCAGTAATAACGTGGGTCAGTCCTCACTTGAGGATTTCTATACAAGACTTAAAGCCAGTGGTCACTTAGTATGGTACAGATAAAAAGGCATACCAACCTTTGGAAGAGAGAGCATGTGCTATATATATATGACTGTAGTTTTTGCTTCAATTCCTATGTTGAAGAAAAACATTATATGATTAACTTTTATTATTATTGGAAAACAAAGCCCTGAGTTTCTATAAATTGACTCAATACACATAGAAGCCTTGTAATTAATAGGCTAGCATTTCTTATGTTATTGTCAATAGTTTTGCAAAACTGGTACAATACACAAGATCTGCCTGTGTAGCCTTCATAGGTTTGTGGTTTGGAGGCAGGCACTCTGCTACTACTTTACTTTCTGTAAACAAAACAAATGTTTAAATTTCTGTACTAGACAGAGGTATAAATTGGATAGGAATCAGAAACTTATTTTATTTATGAGTGATTGAATTTCATAAGTGTTATGGTTTGACGCTGGCACAAGGCCAGTGCCCCATGAAGATATACTGTCCCTGGTACTTGCTGTGAGATGTGACCAAAAACCAGAGCAAAACAGCTTCTAATTTAAGAACAAAAGGAAAGAAGAACTTTATTTAATTATAATATGTAAAGAAGACACACACAGAAGGGGATGAAAACTTTAAAAACACTCCTTCTCCCCTCACCCAAGTTCTCAACACAGTGAAACAAAACTAAAACTTTCCGTCAAGTTACCACTTCTTAGATAATTAATCCTCAGTCTATTACCACCTTTTTTTGATGATCAGCACTCAGTTTATCAAGGACGGATAGGAGTCCTTCTTGCACTATATCATGACTTCTTCTTTCATGTCCAGTGCTCTCACCACTGTGCATGGACCAGAACTGTTTCTAGGGTTTCTCTTTTTAAAGATGCTTTGGTCAGTTCCAAAAAACGACAGCCTCTCAAATCTTGGGACACCAGTCCCCCCCAATTTCACCCCCTGGGGCCGAGGGGCCTTGAGAACAGAGATCCTCTCATCTCTGTTCACACTACTCTTCTACTGTCCACTCTTGGCTCCAAGCCAATGCCTCTCCCCAGATGCAGTCTCTGTGTTACAGAAAAGAAATGAGTCCATTCATGGCCTTACAAGAAAAGTCCAGCTAAAAAACACTCCATTATCTCTTCTCACTTAGGATTCTTTTCAGCATCCTTTGACAATCTTCTACTTGTACGAACTTTCATTATCTTTGCCCAGTGCTCTCTATTTTACTTCTATCTTCTTTTTTTAGATTTAGGAGGATTAGCATTTATAGTTTCCATCATCTACAAAAAGGGTTAAAACCTTGGACTGTGCCTGCCCAGAACTCCCACAGCATCTTCTCATGCTACCCCCTCCTTACTCCTTGGGCCGTGCTGCCCGGCTGCCGATATCAAATTTTAACGTGGCACAGGCACAGTCTCTCTCTCTCCGGGGGAGGGGGGAAGAGGGGAAAGGGGGGCTTCCTGATACCTCTCAAGGTTCTTGTATTCTCTCCACCCTTCCATCCTGCAGGATCTTCCTCTCCCCTCTCTGCCCAAGGCTCCAGCCTACCTCGCCCAGCCCGCATGGCTTCCCCTCCCCCCCAGCTGGGCAGGGGAGATCCGCCCATCCTCAGGGACCGGAACCAAGAGAGAGTTCTCCTGGGAGCCCTCTGCTTTTAACCCCCTGTGTTCTCAGAGGCGGATCCTTGTCCTCAGTGGCCACACTAAGTGCCAATATTCAAACCTGAATACTCATTGGTTTGACCACTGAATCCAAAAAAACCCCCTCACTTTATTTTCAAACCACCACAATAAGCAATACAATCTGCCATGCAATTTTGCAAGAATTATTATACTTCAGATTCCTCCAGGTGTGGTTCAAAACTCAGAAAATTCTTAAGGAAACAGTATAAGAAAACTAAACTGTTATATAAAAACAAAAAGAAGCACTTCTTCTAAAATAAAAAGTCTGGAAATATTCTTTATAGAATACTGTTATTGAGGATTCTGTGTAAGGGCCAGACCACACCATGCTGTAATGTATAACCTAAATTTATTTCCTAAGCAAAATGCACAAAGTGAGTGAATAGCAGTTCTTATGTGAGGAAAAAAAAAAATATTTCTTGTCATGGAATCATAAAATATTTGAAGCTGGAAGGATTCTCTGGAGATCATCGAGTCCAGCTCTACTGCTCTGAGCAAGCTCAGTTGTGATATATTGTTCAGGGTTGCATTGAGTTAAGTTCTAAATATCTCCATGGATAAACCTTCCACAACTTCTCTAGACAGTGTGTACTAGGGTGTAAATTTCTCACCAAAAAAAAAGTAAATTAAATGGAAATTTCTATATATTTATTTCTCTCATTGAGAGGAGTCTGGCTTCTGATTTTGGCTTCCCCTTATCAATATTTTTAGACATTTATGAGATTCTTTCTGAACCTTCTCCTCTTTGGACTAAGCAGCGTTGACCCTTCTGTGGCTTTTGTTATGAAGGATGTCCCAGTCCCTCGACCATCTTTATGTTGTTGTTCTTGCTCTAATTTTTCCATGTCTTTTCCACTGGAGAGGTCAGAACTGGATGCAGAACTCTGATGGGGTCTCACCAGTAGTGAGGGAACAATTACCCCACTGCACCTGTTGTATACATTGCTGCTGAGTGGGTGCAGGGTGCTGCTGGCCTTTATCACAAGAATACCTGCTTACCTATGTTACACTTGTTGCCCATCAGGAGCACCAGGGCCTTTTCTGAACTTTCCAACTGGCTGGCTCCAGCTTGTGCTTGTGCTTTGGGTTATTCCGTGTTAGGTGCAGAACTTCATGCTTGTCTCTGTTAATCTTTGTGAGTCTCACCATGATATTTTACTCACACTTCCACATTCATTTCAAATAAGTGCCAAGCCTCTCCTGTTCATTTGTGAGAAGTCCCATGGACCAAGCAGAATAATTGCTTCAATTACTTGCTGTGTCCCCATCCTGGATGGTCCGGGGTTTTATGTGTAGTGGTTTCATCTCAGGTTTAGATTTCAGTAAGGTGTCATCTTTCAGATGAATGTTTCCTTACACAGGTCCACAGTCTCAGTTTTGGGGTTGGCATGTTTGGTTGGTTGGTTGATTGGTTTGGTTGGTTTGGTTTTCTGGTTGTTTTGCTTTGCTTTGCTTTAAAGTAGATAGTGGGCATTAGCTGCCAATTTTGTTATAAATTATATATTTCCAAGCTGATCTCTCTTACTTTCCCATTATATAATGCAAAAATGTTATTGTTACCTTTTGTAACATTGTGACATTTTGTAACATTGTACTATTGTGACTGTTTTCCTTTAGCTTCTGTCCCAATTGATTGAGAAGAATGTAAATCTGGCAACAGTTGCACAGCAAAACCCATCCACACTTCTCTGTGTAGGTAATCTAACTACAATAGTAATCTAATCAATTAGGGTTGATATATATTTAAATACAGAACAGATGTAGTCCAGGTCTTCTTTGTTTAAGCAGTGTTTTCGATTAGCTGAAAGACTGGTTTCTTCCTGCAACAAATACAGAAGAGTAATTCAAATATTTTAATACAGAATTTTAAAGTTTTTGAAAAACGAAGTAGGAAATATTTTAAGGATAAGCTTTGTACAAGTTTCAAATAACTGGTACGTATATATAATTCTAGTGGTGATGTACAGGGCTCTCTGTGCTTGGTCAGCCTTAGCTAAACTCTAACATGGTTGACTGCAATGTAGTCTTGAGGAAAAAAAAAACACACCAGAGTTAGACATCTGCTTTACAAAGGTAACAGTCTGAGCAGCTAGTGGGTAAAGCTGTGTAAGATAGGGCTGTGTTACAGCTGTGCAGGTTCTTCTGGGACACTTCCAACACATCATCGAGTGTGAAAAATTGATTGTTACTGCACATGTCCTTTCCTAGAAAGTCCACAAGTGTTGTATTGCCACCAAGTTCCATTCTTCCAGTATTTATTTAGCTTAGTAAAGATAATACTTAGATGGGAAATTTCTGAAAATTACACTAAAATTGTAAACAGGAAAAGGTAAGAAAGGAGACAGATGGAATGAGTCATGTACTAGATAAAAGACAATAGACATAGAAATTTAATATCAGTTTTGCTAATGAAGGTTTTGTTTCTTGATTTCTTTCTTTAGGACTGAGAAAAAGATTGGCTTTTACTGTTGTTTCTTTCACAAATATTATTGATATTATTCAATAACTATGTGCATGTATGTACGTTATCCATACATTGGTTTCATAACCTTCTGTACTGCAACATATTCAAACCAGCCAAGAAAATCAAAACTGCAAGGATATACCTAAAAAATGCTTAAAATAATGATCTTCGGTCAAGAGCTACAGTAAAAAACTACAGAAAATTGAAATATAGTGTATGAAGAAGGTTTCAGAACCAGGCTTCAAGCTCATGTATTAAAGTTAAGGAATATAAAAATCAGCTTTAATGTGAAATTGAAAGAGTATGCTCTTTCATCATGTTTCACCCCCACCAGCTTCTCTGTGAAACACTAATTAGGCCTTTTGACTACAGTTATCAAGCAACTGATAGCTAAATTCTGCTTTGTCTTACATTCAGAGCTGTCATGCTGAAATCACAGCAAGTCAGTGAAGAATTTATTCTAAATATGTATTTAGAATCCTGAACATGTTCTCTCTACATTTTAAATACTCCATCTGTATATTTATGCTGCATGACTTTTACTCTGCCACACTATACTTCGGCAATAATAAGTAGGAATCATTTATGAGGACACAGTTAATGGGTATTCTTAACCCTAGCTGAAAGCAAACATAGGTTCAGGTAAAACCTGGCATTACACTTAGCCCACTATGATAGAAGCTGCAGTGCAGAAAGGCTTATTCTCGTGCACAGAGCAAAATGACAATGTCCTGGTCGCTGTACCTCAGGAATAATTACAGCTGCCATCATAAAAATAAACACCTGAGAAGGTCAGTTCCCACAAATGTTTAGTCAAATTTTTTTCAGACTTTTCAATTTTGCAAATAGGTCAAGGTACTGTGAGATTTACATACTTGCTGAGATATCACCATCCCCTAGTATGAACCATTTCCATTAGTGGAAAAAAATAGAAAAAAATAAATTTGACTGACTGAAGAGTTTAACTCACCAGAACAGTTTCCATTTTGAGAAACATTTTATATATAAATTTTTTTTAAAGTATTATAGCTTGAAATAAAATTAAGAAGCTAAAAATAATATATTTATTATTACATAAAAGTTAATTTAGAATTACTGTAAAAACATGAAGCTGACTGACAAACTCTGATGGACTAAACTGCTTAAAAATCTGCAAGAATTAATCTATTTCTGGGCACCCAACAACTATGTTTTAGTCAATGGAAAAACTCTATTTGTTTGCAGTGGGAGCAGACAATGGGCAGGCTCTAAACAGAAAGAAAGATCAGAAGATTTTGCTGCCTAAAGAGGGATTAAGCAACTGCAAAAAAGCAAAATGCCAAATGTAGTTCTGGCACAGATAGATGAAAATTCATCTTCCTTAATGTAGGCTGAAAAAAAAAAAAAAAAAAAAGACAAAACAAGAGGATATAACTAATTCCTTTGCACTCATTTGCAAAAATTTTAAATTTACCATTGTGAAGTTTCATTGAATTGTGTAGACCTGGCAAGCAGGCCTGCTAAATTAGCAGCAGGCATACCAAACTGATTCCATACCACAATCAGACCACATCAGTGATGGCAAGAGCTGCAGGTGGGAGTGTTTTTACCTCTGCCTTGGAACAACAGTTTACAAACAGAGGCAGATTAAGAGCTATCATTCTTGAAATACAAAGAACTTGAATTTGCATCTGTAAATCTGTAAAATAAATATTCACGGAATGTCTGATGACCAACTTGCACAATGCAGCCCACATCCATTGTTTCAGATTCTCAAACATTCTGAAACAGCATAGCCACATCTAAGTTCAGTGGGAAAAATGGTCTCCAGCCTCTGATAACTTCCATCCATGCCAAGTTCATTGGGAAAGAACTGGAAGAGAACAAAGACCATGAGTGGTGCTGCTTAAAAAATAATTGTTTTTTTGTTTTTCAGCTGTATTAAAAAAAAAAAAATATCCTATCCCTATTAGTGTGAACATCAAGCCAGTGAAAAATCACCTGCAAAGACATCTGGAAAAAATTTACTTTTTTTTTCTTAGAAGCATGGACTACAATATAGCTCTGTGTACAAGATTTACTGTAGTCAGCTTTCATTTAGAGAAGCACTTGTGAACAAGTTGGACCAGTCTTTCTTGATGTTTCAGACCTAAATCTTTACCACTAATGTGTGCAGTAAAGAAAAAGAATTTTATATTTCCTCTGTACTTCCTTCAATAAAATGTTGAGCAACTTCATCAACAGAAAACAACCCTGAATAAATATTCATTTAAAGTGACTTCTCAGTTACTTTTTTTTTAAGGAATTTCTCTACTAGTATGCTTAAAGATTTTAAATTAAAGAACAATCAAATTTCCAAAAAAGGACCATTTAAGCAAAAGTACAAAGCACAGTAATAAATTTTACAATGTCTCAACATATGTCTCTCTGGTTATTCTAATGATGATATCAAAAAGTTTCAGGATGCTTGTTCCTTATTTTCATAATTGAATTAATTTTATTTTGATTGTTTCAGTGAAAAACACAAAAAAATCTTCCTGCACATAACAAGACTTAAAGGAATACCAGACGCATTAAAATAATCCCCAAAATCTTTAAATCAATAGTCAATTTTTTGTAAAATTTGACTTTTTGAAAAATGTCAAAGGACATACCAAAAATCTCAAGGTCATATCAGCTTTTTCTTTACTCCAGTTGAACAGTTTTACTTCGTCATGCCTCGTTTACTTCTACTTATAATACAAAAATGTTAACTGAGCAATGTAATTTACTTTCTGTAAGGTTGTTTTGAAGATTCTTTTTCCCCTTGTTGATTCACTTTCAGTCCAATGAGTTCTTGTGCTTTGAATTGTAATGATTCTTAAGACAAATACTGGGTGCTTTTTTGCTGTAAAAAATTTAGAGGTGTTTACACAGAAGTGAGTGTTCATCATAACTCTTTAAGGAAAAGGGGAAAATATAATAATCATAGCTTGTAAAACTGGGCCTAAACCCAGATTCTAGAAGTTGCACTGCAATTCCCAAAGACATAATCAAACATATGGTTAACACGTGTTTGTGGAGTCTCACCTGAAGGATGCCAGCTTCCAGCTGATGACATATGAACCACATTTACAAATAGAAATTCCTGAGCCAGGAGCTTGCAACTGACTTCATTTTTCAACAGTGCTGAAAACCCCGTTCATGGTCTAGTTTAGGAGTGAAGTGTTGTGCCAAGTGAATAAGACTCACAGATTTTGACATTTTAAATCACGGTCTTTAAAATGGACATTTTGTTAACAATTACTGCATACTGATATACACTGATCATTTTATATCAGCCTAGTGAGGATGGCTTTAAATTTGGAAGGCAAATGTAGACAATTTTGATTGCTTCTGGAGGAAAGTCAATACTAATACTTTTGCATTCTCATCAACTACATAAGCTAAAAGCATCAACCCTCTAGCCAAGTCACTCAAACTGACAGCAGGAACAATACAGAAGAGGCTATTATCCTGAAGTTTACCAAGCTAGCCTGACATGTCCTGCAAAATACAGATTGGAAAAAAAGAAATCATACGATGGATCTGATGTTTAATTGTGTTCAAAATAGAAAAAAACTATTTTTAGTGTCCCTGAAACAAAACAGTTTAATTTATTCTTCAGTCATATAAAGAATTGTATTTTCTTTTGCTGTGTTTGAAGACTTATGATTGTAGCAATCAATTATTGTGATAAGAATTACTTACCAGATTTTAAAATTATAGATTATATAACATAAATTAGCATCAACTCTGAAGTTGATGGAGTTTGAAGCCTCCAAAGGTTTCAAAGAGGGTTTTAATCAACTTTTTGATATCAAGCACAATATTAATAGAAATTTAAGATGTAAATTATTTTGAAAATATTACCAAAGTGTACCTTTCCTGATTTTTAAATTTATTTTCATGAGTATTATCTGTGAGAAGTGTTATATTGACAGTTCTACTGGTTTAATTCCTTTCTACTTACCTACATTTCAATACTGCAATTTTCTTCCAGCTCTAAAATGGAGGGATTTACACAGGGAGAACGGAATAAGTTTTGATTTCTGACAGATATATGTACTTTTCTGTCTTTCCAGAGAAAGAACTCCACCAACAAAAGAGTTACCAAGGTCAAGAACAGCAGTTATAATGTTCTTTGGGATAGTAAAAGTGTTGCAATATTACTGTAGCTGTCAATTTTCTTATCTGCTTGTCACTTTCTTTAGTTAAGGCTACAGTGATGTTTCTTAACTAAGCCGCCACCATTTCAGGACCACCACCAAAATTCTGCTTCAGACACCACTCTTGAAATTTTCATTCTTTCTTATGAAAATATTCAACATTATTCTAAGACTTTAGGGAAACAGAACTGTCTAGATTTAATCTACATTTACAAGAAGTAGTGTTATACCTTTGTGAGTTGAGTATACAATGCTCAAGCTGCAGTTAAAAAAGACCACTTTGTACTACATATCTGTACTTCATGATTCTAAAATCTGCCATTTTCTTTAGAAAACAATTTAGTGAGTTTTCTTTTTAGCAAACTGCCAAATAGTTTCACTACTTCTTTATTTAAAATTTAAGCCTGCCAAAATTATTTTAATCATGGTACATTTGTTTTGAGAATGTCTACTTTACTTCTGACCATTTTTAACAAATATTTTGGAATATCTTGATTAGTATATTAACCTAATAAATCAGAGTCAGATAAATTGCAGAGAATTAAAAAATGATTGCATCTTTTTTTTCCATGTTTTGTGCCACCTGCCCAGCAGACAACTGCTTAATGACATGATGGAAGCTGTTCATTGGAACAAATCCCAGCAATGCTAAGGTACACACAAGACAAGGAGGTGACCCTAAGCATTTAGTACAGCTTCACTAAGGGCAAATTGTGCCTGATCAGTCCAATAGTCCTCTACTGGAGGATGGAGCAATGGCAATGGCCAACAAGGGAAGGCTGACCAACATCATCTGCCTCAACTTTTTAGTTGCTGAATACTTAAGAACACAGATCAAATGTGTATTCAATTTCACCACACTGTAAAATAAAATGCACTAAGGCTCCATTAGACACTTGAATTCATAAAAAGAATGTTTCTGTAGGAGATAGACTGTCATGTACAAAGTTGAAATTCAGACTGACATGAATCAGAAAGTAATCGCTAGACTCTTCAAGATATTTATTAAGCTTAAAAAACCCCAAACAAACCAAACACACAAGAATTTTTTTCCCGTGCCCATCAATTGCCAAAGCAACCAAGTATATGACAAAAGCATAGATATTAATATGTCACAATATTAATAAAAGAAAATATCTTCCAGAGGAAAAATTAACTAAATTACCTTGGTTTTTTAACATCCCCTGACCATTAGGAATGTTTAAGAACTACCGAGCTATAAAGGAAGAAGACATTTCTTTCCCAGTCTGTGATGTCTTCCAGCAACGTACAGGCAGAGTCTTCCTAGCTGATGACAATTATTTGGATTTAGTGGAGCAGACTATTTTACAATATATCATTGATTACTGTATCCTGCATCCACATTACAATCATGGACAGATCTGTTGTTCAGCTACCTGCAGTTTCTAGCTGACTGGCAAATTTTTAATCTAAAACAAGCCCTGTAATGTTGTTCCAAGACAATATGGGGACAACTTGCCTAAGTAAACACAACCATTGTATTCCACAGCCCATCTGTGGTAATTTAAGGCTTTGTCCTTCTTTCCATGACTTGGAACTTGCTCAGAAATAATTTTGTGTAGAATATTTGAGCTTCAAAATTAAAGTTTGTTTCCACTTCAACATCCAGAGCATTTCTCTGGCTGTCTTTATGACCCTCATTTCACTTGTGATAACAGCACAACAGAAGTAAAGTATCCACAGCAGCATGTCTGAGGGCTCAAATTTTTTCCGCAAAGGAGTAAGTAGCACTTCAAAGAATCACCAAAGTCACTATTCAGATGCAGTCTGAGGCTTTCATGTTTGATGACTTTTAGCCAGTATCTCATCTTCAGAAGGAAACAGATTCTCTGCACGGGTGGACCTGAACAAAATCTTACCAGGCAAGCACATAGCAAAAAGTGGCAATTTATTCACCAAAATGCAATGACTCAAGAAGATAATCAAATGTACAAAAATTTTTGGATTCAACAAGGGAAGGAAACTATGTTACACCTAAAAGGAATAATGCATGTGTGATTTATATTTTCCTGATTATTTCAAATGTTTTTCAGAATAAGACATTTTTACTGTCCTTACAACACTTCAGAGTTTACAGGAGATAAAATATATTAAACTGGTTTTTTTACTAAGAAAGACTTTCAAGAGTACTTTGTGCTCTCAGGATTTCAACTATGCAGATTGAGAAAAAGCAGTTGACAGAAGCAGCACACAAGAAAATTAAGCTCCATGTTAATAAAAGCATTTAGAATTTGCAATACTGTGTTCTTGATTATAATAGTAACAAAACATAAGCCCTTTACTCTGTGGATTTAAATTTGATCCTATATTGAATTTAAGAGTGTAAGTATTGCATCAAGGTCGTCTTGTGCCTGTTTGGGTTCTATTTCAGGCTTCAGCTAGGGAAGAGTACAGGCATTCTTCTCATTTGATACCTGAACAGACCAAACCAAACTTTCATCAGTGAATTCAGTAACACTTACAGAAGGTACCCTCAGTTTCATGTCAACAATCGTTTTGTATTACTTACACACAGAACTGATCTTCTGAATTTGTTTTCATGCTAACACACGATGGATCATTTAGTTCTTTGTATTATTAAGCACAGTTTCTTTTATAATGTTGTAAGTTTAAACCTTCAGTTATTTCTCTTCTATCCATCTTGCTAAAATGCAGTTCATTTTAATAGAGTAGCCTTAATACCATCTATGAAACATGATATGAGATTATAACTTGGTTTTTAGATATCTATTCATCACAGATATCAGAGAGGAATTTTTTGGTTGTTTTTTGGATTGGTTTGTTGTTTATTTTTCTAAAAATAGTAAGTTTATTAAAATATGCAGGCTTTTTCACCTTTTGTTTAACTGACTTTCATAAGCAGGTTGTTTTCTACAAATATTTCAGATGGTTTATATCAGATGCTTTATATTTTTTGTACCTCTTCTTTTTACTGAAGCTTCTAGATAAGAATCTTTCTTCTAAAAATTGTACAAAGACACTACTTCTATAAATCTTCAAGAAAACCATAGTCTTTTCTTTGACACTAAATATTTTTCCTTCATGACTTATGTAAATAAACAGACAATTAACCATATACATTTAGCACAATACAAGATAGGCTGTAGAAAGTTTTTATCAAAAACTTTCCTCAAGCGCACATTCTGTTACTGTAATTCATTTGCATTCTCTAACTGAGAGAAAAAGAAGACTCAGCATGAAATTCCCTCTTGTACTCACCTAGGTAAATTCCTTTCATGACTTTCTGTCTATTTATTTTTTTTTTTTTTTAAGGATTAAACCAGAAGCTGTTGTGGTGACGTGGGAGTGTTTCAGACTGAAGAAAGAAGTCATGCTAGATGGACCTGCCTTCCTACATGCTATCTGTTTAGGGTGGAAGTGTATGAGATGAAGTTAATGGATTCTCTAACAGACCTAAAAGGCAAAATATTCTTATTTCACCAGCCTGTTACAAGTTGTTGGGAGAAGAAGGAGTTCATGACCTCTATGGAAATGACACAGGAATGTCACTGCACATTGAACAACCTTTTCACAGGAAAAAAAATTATCAAGGAAATTTAGAAGGACGAAAAATCATGCTTGATTATCTGAAAAAGGCTCCACAGATCTGACAGCAGTATTTTCAAACTCAAATAAATTTAAAAAATAGATAAAAATAATTACAAATAATTAAACTGATAAAGAAATGGGAACAAATGTACAGTGTTCAGTACTTTGTTCTCATGTGAAAACACTTTTTTATTCCCTCTGATGATTTTCTTTGCATTTAGTGTTTCTGTCGTCATCTTAACTATCATCATGTTTGATCATGTCTCCAACCCTCTCATAAATCTTATGATGTCAGTTTTGTAATGCAGTTTGTTCCACATTCTCCCAACTAGATCCATGGTTTGTTTTTGTCCTCCTAGCTCTCTCTAGAGAGAGGCACAACAAATATCTTTGATAGTTAAGCTAAAAATTTCCTTACCTCTTATTTGGATTTACCTTTCAGAAAAACTTCCACAGTGTTTTAAAATATTAATCAGTCAAATTAATAATGTATATTTTGTGTATTGTGGTTTGAGAAGAAAAAGATTCAGTTGCAAATGGTTTTGGCAAGCAATATTTCTAATGTGTCTGTGGCAATTTCATTGCTGCTTTCTACTGTTCAGTCCTCTTACCAGAATATATCTGGAAATATTAGACTGGAGAACCCTAATCTAAAATATTGACCTTTCTTTTTGTGTTCTTTTTACAACCTTTTTGATGATGTAAAATTATACATTAAAATAGAATACCAAGATCATTTTATATTTCCCATGCAATAGGTAAGAGAAGAAAGATGAGTTTTGAATGAATGAAGCAACATTTGTTTTGCTTATGTATTTCCAACAGAGTAGAAATGTTAGAGTTATTATCTGAGCATTAGTATGTGGCTGAATGTGTCTTAAAGTACCTGAGCAAAGATTTACATATAAAGATTAAGAATATCAACCATTTTTTTTCCTATATTTGAATTTTTAACCGTGCCTAGAAAAGTGCAAAACTGGCCATTGTTTCTTATAAAGACATGGTTTCATTTAAGGAAGGTTTTTCACAGAACTTTTTCATGCTTGTCAAGCCTAATATATGTTTTCTAATTAATTAAGGACTAATCGAAGAAATTTACTGTAAAATGTAATGCAGAGTATTAGTATTAGTATGGCTGCAAAGAATTTCTGATTCAGAACTCACTGAAATAAAAAAAAAAAAAATAGAAATTATATTCTCTTCTCTCCTGCATGCATATTTTAAAGTGTAAATTACTACTGGCTAATTTTTTGAGACTTTAGAGGAAGAGGAATCTTACCTGTTTCATTAATGTATTTACTCCACAGTTTACTTTTTATAATACGAAAGAAGGCGGGAACATTATATATTTGTTTTCATTCCGCTTATTTTTTAGTTTCTTCAGAAGACCCTGGTGACCTTGTTTAAATGTAAAATGTCAAGTTTATTCCTGAATGACTAAAGTTTCTATATTGACTTGTGTGCTTGTGCATGCATGTAAGCATCTGCTTTCATAAGGAAAGGTGCCCATGTCAGTGTGACATATACTGAGAGTCTGAGTATGTGATGAAAGGAAAGAACACTTACTACCTACAAGAAGGCCATGAGAATAACTCCTCTCAATGCAAGATCCACAGTTCAGAAATTAACTATGAAGAGACTCTTATTTTAGGGCTCCCTCAAAGGGCCTCAGAAACCCATCTTAAACAACTTTCTTATGTAAAGAATTGACAGAAAGAGGTAGAAATAGCATCCAGGATAAGTTTGTGTTTTCCTTACTGAATTAGCCATTATATATCTATGGAAACACTCCTCTTAGCTGTCAAGGAACAAGAAATTCACATGTTCCTAGACAAGAGAGTAAGTAGGATATTGTAAAAAATCCATTTTTTAAGTCAGTGTTTATTTAGGATTCTAAAGTTTGCCTAATCAATTTGTTAGATACACTTAATTACATGTGGGCCACATAATTGCATATGGGTGTGCCTTAAAAGCCTCCTGTAGATTAGGCACACTAGCACTTGTACATTTTAGAGAAAATGTTTGAGATTAAATGTATTGGAGCATGATCTGATATATAGCAAAAGTTACTGGGAAGAAACTTCAACTTCTGTCAGCTGAGTCACTGTAATTCTGATAGCCTGTGTGTATCACAGGAATAATATGGAAAGTAACACTAATCCACTAGTGGCAAAAGTTTTTTTTGATATGTAGAGGAAGATTGTAGGGCTGATGATTAGTTTAGAATTAATTTCTAATAAACTGGTGATTCACTATAACAAAGCTCTGTTATAATGATGGAAATACTACTGTATCCCAGGTATAAGTTTGGTTTTGAATGCAATATTATAATATTAAACAATACCTCCTTGAAAAGGGTCAGTAAAAGTGCTTGCTACTAATTAACTAAGAAATTTACTGCACCTATATAAACCTTAAAAAATGTACATATCTATGAGGAGATGTTTAAGGAAAATGCATGTACAGGTATATATATTTTGCAGTCCGCACTCCACTTATCTAATACTTGTAAGAAAGTATTAAAAATCCATTTGCCTGGTGCTTTTAACCACAGATCTCTTCCTTTTTCCTGTTATGTAAGTTTAATAGCATATATATGTGTATACTTTCCATTTAACATTGAGACATCTGGCCACTCTTGTGGTAGTCATCAAACATGAGTAGAAAGATCTGCTACTATAGGAGAAAAACAGATTATGCCAAACTTTTGCCTCATTTTTCATCCATAGAAAATTCTATTAATTCTTTCTGAAGTGATTTCGGTTGAGACGATTAAAGTCCATTTCAATGAGTGTGTCTACATTTAGAAAATAGATCGAAAAAATAATTAGTGTTATTTTTAATACATATCTTAACACAGATTGTTTATCTGTTTATGTAAGGATGTATTTAAAATAACAATCAAGGACTACTGAGCAGATGTCTAAGAGTAGGAAAAAGGGCATATCCTGAGTTTATTACCAGTCCTGTATTACAAGCATATTTCTTTTTATTTAAACAACATTTTCTTCCTGATATAAATTGGAAAATACTGTAATAGGCAACAGCATCCCTGAAAACAGATATTTTTTTTAATAACATGATATTATATTGTTTTTTCCATGATTTCCAATATTGCAGCAGCTTTGAAAGGGCTAGATAAGAGTTTTCTCTAGGATTTTTTACTTTAGGGAAGGATTAATAAAGAACTTTTCTGTTCTTTTAAGAAAAACTCTTAAAAATGGAAGTTCTTACAAGTGGATTCTGCTTGTTTATTTTTTGTTTTAAACAGCCAACAGGACCAGATCAAAGCATTCAGATATACTCCCTGCCTGGAGTTCTTTAACTGGAAAGAGTACTCCTACCTTTTTTGAGGAACCAGTGACATTTAGGGTTTGGCCCTGTAAGTGTATAAATTGGATACCATTCTTCTCTTCAAATTCAAATTGTTTTGCAATACCTCTAGCTCACATGAAACACATACATCCCTGAGTGATGCCCCTTCTGACTGACAGGATAAATGTTCCTACTGGTCTAACATTTAGTTTAGCCACATAAAATCTTACTTATCCTGTGAAGCAAAAGAAGGCCATGAATGGTAGTAGATGGGCACATGTGACACTGGAACCTCCAGCTGTATGGAGAGGGGTAAAGAAAGGGTGAAAAAATAAATTAACATTCAGATATTTAGCATATTCAGATATTCATGCTTCTTCAATGTTGTCAAGTTTCACCTTCTGGAGAGAGCAGGTACGTCCATGTATTCTCATAAACATTTTTATATCAAGTATAGTACTAAACTCAATAGTTACACCAGGATAAGAACACATGAGGTAGGCTCAATGCCTCACACTTAATACTGGTCTTCTTGGAAGAAAGAAGGAAACAGACATGGAAATCATCAACTCATGACTGCACTTGGAGGCAATATCTGTACATACAACCAGAAGAATAACTCAAAGTAAATTATCTATGTTTCGGGGAAATTATCCCCTTTTAAAATTGTGTTTGCCTTACATCCTCATGGGAAAAAACTCCCAAAAGTATTCTGTCATAATGTTTTCATTGAGTAATGAACAAAAAGCGTAGAAATGCACTAGTGAGTAGAATTCTGAGATGATAAATGCATGTAGTGGTGAGAAATGTTGTTTAGACCTTACAATAAGGAGCTCAGGAAAGCAGTTTTCACTGACAGTAGTGAAGGGGTCGCATTTGGGAGCCTACACTCAAAATCCAGCTCCCTGATAATCAAGGCTATTTGAGAAGCTTCAGATGTCCTCAGAGGTCTTCAAGAAGTAAGATCAGAAGACTAGCTGCCTCAAATACATCTGCTAAGGAGACCCAGTCTTCTCCCTTTCTTCATGTGAAAGCTGTTTTTATCGTGAGGTTTTGTGTATGGTTTTGGCCTAAGCTGTGTTGTATCAACCTTAGAGATCCTTCCTTCAACCATAATTTTAACTCACAGATTTTACTTCCAGGTTTGACCTCAGACTTGTTACATTATGATGGTCTTATCTGTCAATCTCTGTATGGTTTCTAATCCTGGCTAATTATTTCCAGATCTATCCTGTCCTTGACTCATAAACTCAACTTCCTGAGTTGGCTTCAGGTCTCTTTCAAGAGGGACCTGTTTGGCTACCTGTATTCTTGTTGGACCTTGTTACCATCACCAGATGTGCTCTGCTTGCCTTGCTTGCCTTGTGTCACTGCTGTGACACAACTGCCTGTGCCTCCCCTAGCATTACTGCTGCATCCTGCTTTCACTTGCCACATCCTGATAGAGCTAATTGATCTAACTTCAGTCTTCCATGACCGAAGGAGGAGGGGTGCTTGGACAAGATAGTGCCTGGTTCATCTTAGGGTGTTGTCCCTGAAAACAAGCCTTCTGATTTGTTTTAGTATAATGGAGTCAGTTCTCATGAATTGTAAGATAAACAAGAATCATGTTTGCATTCCTTTGTAAAAGATATCACCTGATGGACTTCTCAAGTGACCAGTGGAGATGGAGAGGTGGGAACTTCTCTGTCCAATCTCTGATCACTGTCCAGAAACTTATATATATACGCGGTCAACAATAAACAAGAGACTTCTTTTCTTCTTCTCTGCCTGAACACCTGTTCTGTGTGTTGCTGTGTGTTTCTATCTGTGTCACAGTAACATTAGGGGCTCACAGGGAAATTACCACAGGCAATAAACACAAACTGTTGGAATGAATGTAAGGAGAATTTCATAATCAGAGCTGTCAAACCATGAAACAGGTTGCTCAAAGCATTTTCAGACTTACCATTCTTGGAGGTTTTCAAAATTTAGCTGGACAAGATCTTTAACAATTTCATCCAATTTTCTAGTTAGCCCTGTTTGACTAGAAGTTGGGACTACAATGCTTCCACGGAATTAACTAGATGACTTATAATTTAATTGAGATGTCTTGGAGACATCTCAAAAAAGCTTAGATGAGTACTGACAGTGTTTGCAATGGTAGCCCAAAATACAGTTTTTGAGAGATAATATAGACTCTTTTGTTGAAAAAGGAGAATGAGGTATGTACATGGAAAAAAAAATCTCCAGGGAAACCTGTATAATGTTCTTACTATGTCTTGTGCATGCTCTGAAAAAGTTGTGGTAGCATTTGAGATTTAATTATTCCTGGTCCCTCTTGGGAATTATGCTTTTAGTGATTTTGTTTTTGTTCCAGGACAGAGACCATTACTGTGACGAGTTTTCATACAGATCATGTGGGTGCACAATTATCACTCACAATTTAACTTATTATACTAAAGCAGGTTGAGTGTGCTGCAAGCCCATTCACTCTTAGTGATGACTTTCTATGCTCTCTTGTCTGTCAATAGGGACAAGTTTTCTGAAGAAACAGGAAATAAATTTTATTCTCTTTGTTACTTTAAATAGTTATACAATCTTTTTCTAAGGCAGCAAAAGAGATGTCAGAGATGGAATTATTATAAAGTAACTGCAAGTGTGTCAACAAAAGCAAATTAAACAAACAAGAAGCATGCCCAAATGAGATGAATATTTAAGCAGCATTCACATCGAAAATAAACAAACTAGGGTGGAAAACCTGAAAATTTTGTCTTTGCAAATTAGCTTAATTTAGACAGCGATTTCCATAATTTACTACATTTCCAGGTTGTAACTAATTTTTTAAAGGATTCTGACTGCAACTGGTGAAATATACCATTATTATGCAAACATTAATTCATATTTCCACATTAATAACAAAACTCATCAAATTATGGGTAATGACAATCAGTGGTATTATGTCTTCAGTAATGATTTTTGTCTAATTAATTTTCTCAGCATATTTCTTGCTAATATCAAACCTCCTAGCAACGAGTTTATGTCACTGGACTGATATCACTGCATATCCCACTTGACTTGCTTTGCAGTTCAATTTAACACTACTCTGTCTTTGATCATCTAATTACATGAGATATTTTCACATTTTCTATGCCTGGTAAATCAAGCATTTTTTGAAAATTATTTTTCTCTTAATAATACCATAGTCTAAACAAAGGTGAATTCCCTCAGGTCATTGATTTAATATTAATTAAATGGCAATTACTTTTAATTTTAACTGCAATGTGCAATCATTTAATTAAATATAAAATCTATTTGAGGGCATGGTTATCATATAAGAAGGGAACTGCACTAAATGGTTCCTTCTCCTGTTTGTTTTGAACAATTTTTTTAGAACAAAAGGTATTTAAAACTGGTAAATACCAGAGATTGTTACTGATTATCACCATCTTTTAAATGAGTATTTCTCACTAAATCTTTTTCCTGATATTTTAATTTTAGAAATAATAGCAGTACAGTCTAAAATTCTGAGGCATTTTAAACCCTACTTTTGGGTGAAATAGTGGAGGAAATAATTGTTTAGATGCAGGATATATCAACCTGATTCTTGGCTTTGCAGTGCTCTCCTCTGCTGCTTTAAGCATCTTCATTAGTGCATCTCCATTTCCTTTTAATGTCCTTAAATTGTCAATATAAATCTTAAACCCTTTGCTGGAGTGACCTTTGCTAAACTTTGCTGTGGGGTTTCTATTTGGTCCTAGTAGGAAATTCCAAACTGGTCCTACTGGAAAATGACAAGTGTATTAATTTACATTTACAAAGCGTTGTGGCACATGTTGGGAAAATAGACTGTAGAATACATGTATGAGTACTGAAACAACATTATTTACAGATAGGCATAGAATTAAAAATTATTTTTTATGTACTTAATTCTATGATAAATTTTAACCATTCCTTAAAATTTGCACTTCACTTTGCCAAGACAGATACAAAGTGAGGACTTCTTTTGGCAAAATGGAGGATTGTACTTTGACTGACATACTCTGCACCTTGCTATATCTTCACTGGTTTTCAAATCTACATTTTATTAGAAAATAGCTACATAAGTATGTTCGACATGCATTTAATGCCTATTCTCTGTTTTCATTGCTATCTCTTATCTGATTTTACCCATGACCCAAGGTGTCCCTATAAAGTCCCTATCATGATCAGTAGTCACTGGTCATAAAAGGTTATCATTCTTTTAGACTAGACATACCACTTAAATTTGTGTGGGATTAATCTATCCAGAAGTTTCTCAGAGATTAGGTAATAATGTACTTAAGATGTTAACAAATACAAACATTCTAATGCTATTTTTTATTGAAATCTGTGATACTTGAGGCAGAAAGAAGAGTTGTAGCATGCATTACAACTTAAAATGGACCATGAAAAATGCAAGTAAAAGAGCATGACTGGTGGCAGTGAACCCATTCTCCATAGTGCACATGCTTGACTCAGACATGAACTATTGACCCACATTTAAATGCTAATTTGTGAAAGAGACCTAAATATTAAGATGTTAAGTTCCCTAGAGAAGATTTCTTAGAAATCCTTCAGGTTCAGCTTTCAGAATTGACCTCAGGTCACAAAGCCAGCAGACATACAAAGCCGTTCTGCCTGGGAGTTTTCTGGAATATAAGTATATAGGGGTAGACTACTGAATGTAGTCCACATGGATTTATTGCTAGTAAAAGGCAGCACTTTCTGAAAGTTAACAGTGATTTTTTTCAGACTTTTTCGGCTGTCATTACACTAAAACCAATGAATAAATTTGAAAATAAATACCCCATTACTGTCTTTGTATGATATCTTAAGGCAACTGTTTTGCTATCTTATATGCCATTTTGTGATGCCCAAAGTAGTCATCTATCATTGTAAGTTTCTGCATGGAATTATCGAAAAATTAAGCCATTCCTTCTCCTTTTGGAAAGAAATAAGACAATTGAGGAGGATATTATATTTTATTATAGACAATGACAATAGGCAGTGTACAGATTTCACTCATTTCATTCAGTATTCAGTTCTGATTACATAAGAGTTTTCTGTGAGACTGCAGATACCCTTTTCTCTCTCTCTCTCTCTCTCTCTCTAATCTTAAAAATGTCCACAACTTCCTGTAATAAAGCTTAGTATTTATGGACTTCAGCAAATGGATACAAAAGAAAGTCCATTTCTGACTTGTTTTTTTTTTTTATTGAATAGAGCTGGAGATGTACAAAATATTCTGCTACTTCAGTGACCTTACAGATGAGGACAAAAAGAATAAAGGCAAGAACTAGAATAGAAAGAATTGTAAAGAGTGCCCCAGGGAAAATTACCCTGAAAATATATAGGCAAGACTGTGCTCAGTAAGGAAATCGTAGCTTCCTTTTTTGAGTCTAATTAACATCACCCCTTCAATACTACAGAAGTTGCAGTGTTAACATGACTTTATTGTCCTACACTGGGCAAGCAGAGAATTTAATGTTTCTCTTGAATTGATTGCATACCTGGAGATTTATATTCTTCTGGAATTATTAGTTGTCCCCAGATGCCGTTTGCCTTAGGATTAGTTATAACAGCCTAGTTCTTTTTGAAACCAAATAATAGAATTATAGAATGATTCAGGTTGAAAGGGACCTTTAAAGGTCACCTCTTCCAATCCCCCTGCCATGACCAGGGACAGCTTCATCTAGATCCAGTTGGTCAGGGACATGTTCAACCTGACCTGGAATGTTTGCAAGGGTGGGACCTCCTTGGGAAACCTGTTCCAGGGTTTTACCACTCTTGTCATAAAAAAATATATGGAGTCTAAATCTACCATCCTTTTTAAAAATTATTACCTGTTATCCTATCACTACAGGACCTATTGAAAGATCTGCCTCCATCTTGCTTATGAGTCCCTTTTAAGTACTAGAAACCTTCAATGACATCTTCTTGGAACCTTTTCTTCTCCAGGCTGAACAACCCCAGCTCTCTCAGCCTTTCCACACAGAAGAGGTGTTCCAGCCCTATAATCACTTTTTGGTTCTCCTCTGGACCTACCCCAAAGGATCCATGTCTTTCCTGTACTAATAAATCCAGAGCTGGATGCAGTATTACAGGTGGGGTCTCAGTAATCCAGGTGGCATAGAGGGTAGAATAACTTCCCTTACCCTGCTGGCCTCTTTGTTTTGAATGCAGCCCAGGAAAAAGTTGGCCTTCTGCCTGCAAGTGCATGTTGCTGGGTCATGCCCAGGTTTTCATCCACCAGCAACCCAAGTCCTTCTCAGCAGGGATGCTTTTGATCTGCTCATCCCGCAGCCTGGATTGATACTGGGGGTTTCCCTGATCCAGGTGCAGTACATTGAACTTGGCCTTGTTGAACCTCATGAGTTTTACACGGGCCCACTCCTTGAGATTTCCAAGTCCCTCTAGATAATAACCTGTTTCTCTGGCACATCAGCAGCTCTGCTAAGCATGAGATCATCTGCAACCTTATTGAAGGTGTACTCATTCTCACTGTCCATGTTGTTGAAGAAGACATTAAACAGTACTGGCCCTCATATGAACCCCTGAGGGACACAACTCATCATTGATCTCCATCTGGACATTGAGCAGTGGTGAAATTTATTGTGGGAATGGTCAAATTCATTGCAGAAATTAGTACATCAATGCCTTCAATGAATAAGGTTAAAGGTAACCTGGAATTACCTCTCTGTTATAGGATTTTCCCTTATATATTTTATAGGAAGAACTTGACTGTATTAAAATTTAGACTGGAAATCTCTTATAAGAAATGTCATGCTTCAGCTTTTTCCAGATTTGAAATATTGACAGTAAATGGACATGTGTTTGTCTCACAAATGTAAAAATTGTGATTGCTATTGTTATCTCATTACTTTACTTTGCTATATGAATTGTTTGACGCTGTAGCTAGTTATAGTTAGGTAGATCACCAAATGTCACTGTCTATGATAGCTACTCATAGCTACTCATTTCTGGATATAAACTCATAGATGTTTCATATTCATATTTTGTTAAAATAAAAATCTAATAGTAGGCTTCCAAAATGCTTTATCTGTAATCTATACATAACTCTCACTAAAACAAAAGCTATCAATATTTAAATACATTTTCAGGAAACAAACAATCAAAGAAAACCAGATAAACCTAGACATCTGTAACTGATAAGATAGGTTTTCAAGACTTTACTGGAGGCATTCAAATGTCTGCTAATGTAATCAACAAGTTAAAGTCTACTACTATTGAGTCTAACAGTACCCAGAAAATAAATTTTTCCTGAGAAGTAGAGACACAAGATCATTCCATGATGTCTCTCAAAATCAGACAAGACCTGGACTCATAGCATTCTGTGACAGGAATCAAGGAGCAATAATTTTTAGTGAATGTATTTTTAACCCTCAAAACCTGCGTACACTTCTCACTAGTGAAATATTCTATAGTGATCCTTCTGGTTGCAGTGCTTGCAGTTCTACTACTGAAACAGAGAAAAGTATCATCTATCCTTCTAAGAAATGTTTTGAATTTTTATAATAACAAAATTTGATTCACATAGTCCCTTGTATTGCTATGTCTTCATGACACCCTAGTGAAATTGGATTAAGTGTTTAATAAACAGAGGCATGATTATCTCAGTATAGCACAAAGCAGAAGAAAAAGTTTCATTTTTCTCTTCTTTCTTTAATGTGTTCTGAAAATCTTCAGAATACTCATATATCTGTAGTGAAATTTTTCTTTATTTGTGCAGATACATGTTAATGGTTTATGCATGTTGACCCATTAAATTTAATCCCAAATGTATAATCAGATAAAGAATAAAAATATTTATGACTTTAATTTAGTGTCTATGAAAAGCTGCATATCAACAAACAAAGCAAGAATTTTAAAAATTAGCAGTACATGAAAAGCATGAGATGTCTTCTTAAAAGGAGTAAAAGAATATGTTTTAATCTTGATTAAAACTCATTAATTTCTCTTAAATGACTGCATAAAATACTTCATTATATTTCATCCTGTTATGAGTCATGTGTAATGAACAGTATTTACAGACTCCTTCCATAAAGCAATTTACAATTTACCTTGATATCTGTTAGTATTATTTCCACTATAGCTCAATCCACAAAAATACTGATTTAACAGATAAATACAGTGCCAAACTAGGAAAATATCTGGTAATACACTTTAAACAATGCTTTTATTGTCCTAGGACCTTTGAGTTTGTGTATAAATGTTCTTTTCCTTACTTTCTTTTCACCATTATTTTTCAGACTTGATCGTAACCGTCAGTAATGCTCTCTGCATCAATCTCTCACATTCATGCTTCCATTCCTGCTCAGCTGGAAGGTCTACCTCTGCATAGTAAATTTTCTCTAAAAAGCACGCAGTTTCCCACACTCCTGCTGTTCACTTGGCATGTCACAGATTGCCAATCAGTGTTCTTATTTTCTTTTTTTTTTCCTCAGTACCTTTATCAGTCTGTGTCATCTATGGCTCTTTGAGTGATATTTCCTATTTTAGATGCCCATAATATTCTTCTGCCTTGATTTTTATTTTGTGCACTACATATTAGCAGACATGATTGGTTCAACTTCCTCTTCTGCATGCATGATTACAATTTTTCCCCCTCATCAAAGTAAAGAATATTTCCAGGAGGGCACTGGCCAATTCTTTAAGATGATGGACGTTGTGAAAGTAGTGAGCAGTCCTCAGCAGTTCACCCTCACCTTGGAAGTACAGATGCTGCCTGACAATACATTCTGAAAGATAAAACACTAAACAGAAGAAAATGTTATGCCTTATAAGCAATTTTAAACCACAAGTACACTCCAAACGAGACAAGATTTCAGCCAAAAAGTCTATTCACTGTTCTGATACAGCTTGCATTAAATACCTAACTTCAATTCATCTTTGAATTGTGCTGTATCCATAATGTCAGACCATTCTTAAATCATTCAAGGACATCCTTTCAAGTGCATGAGTCTCAGCAGACTCTTCCTTTTTACTGTTTTTTCTGTAAAGGGGTATTGTAGCATTTTTCTATTTGTCTCATTCAAGCAGTGCTTTCCCACACCATGCACAAAGGAGCAGCGAGAAAATAGTTGTAGCCATGTGTGATTGAGGAAGGCTGATACCAGCACTCTTGAGGCTGCTGTTACTTCAAAGGATTTGAAAGTTTGTTTTGATAAAAGATAAAGGGACAAAAGTTCAAGTTCTGTGATCAGAGGCACAAAAAAAAAAAAAAAAAAAAAAAGTAACTTCTGATAAGCTTCACTTGTTCACTTGGACTGGGTGCAGTCAGACTGTCAAAGTTGCCAGCATGGCTAAACTGGATAAGAACATGAGTGACAAAAAAGAAATAAGAGACACAACGAAAGTCAGATGAGAAGTATGTGAACATTTGTCAGTGCTGGGAACTGAGTCTGCTTCAGTGTGTCTAAATGATTTGAACAAGTATTTCATAGGCATGAACTACATAAAATGCAGTACTTGCAGTCGGCCTAAACTGGTAATGCTTGTCTATAATAAAGTAGAATTACTCTACAGACAGATTATTGAATAGGTTCACCTGCATGTATTCTCTCCAATGTACTATCTGTTTTTCTCTGCAGGGCCTGCAAAGATCCGTAATCTGATTTTCATTCTGCAAATCATAGGATCATGATAAAATTCCTCCTGAGACCTTTAAAACTCATCATGTCTGACCTCTTGCTTTAGGCAGGTTTAATTTCATGGTTGAATCAGTGCCTTTATAGCATATATTCCAGACCCGTTTACCACCTTGGAAGCTCTTAACCAGAATTTCTTCAGATTGTCAGCACCTGCCTTATACAAGGTGGCCCAAAATGGTATCTGATTCTTCAGACAGAATATTGCAAGTGCTGTATGAATGGTAAAAAAATCACCCTCTGATTTTCTGGCCACACTCTTTTTGATGAAACACAGTATGCCATCCAGGTGCTGAAGATAACCTCTCTGAGAGTCTTGGGATGCCCCTTTGGCCAGATTTCACCCATTTATTTTGTTCTCACTACAGAAATGAAGTAATTACCCACTGAAACTTCTCATTTGGCATATATAAGAAGGCACAAATGAAACAGGCTTAAATTCAAACACCTGCAATTTAAATATAGAGAAATGCATGTTACAATGACAAATATCTTGCCTGAATGACAGACTACTGCTTTTTGACTGATCCTTTTCAAATGAGGCAATTGCTGTAGTGATGACTGATTTTATCCTGTCTTCTGTCTGCACCAGGGACTACCTCTATGGGGTAGAACTATCAGGTTTTTTCTCATTTCCTTCTTGCTGTGGTATAAAAAGCCCATTAGTTTGCAGTCTAAAAATCTTTATATTTTATAATATTTAATATTTAACTTACCTCAGAATATGACTACTATCATTTATACTGTAAGCAAAATATGGATACAAAGTTAAGATATGCAATATTTAATATTCTCTTGGCAATGTATTTTTTTATGTTTTGTTCTGTAGTCTTTTACACACTAGAAACACTCCGGTAGTTTCCTTTTAAAATGGGAAATGATCATACCTTCTCAGGACAGTCCTCAGAAACATAATTTTATAGTTACAGTTTAAGGAACCATTCAGAAAAAGAATCCAGGAAAGAATTTTGGAAAAGTAAAAAGTCCATTAACCCCCCCAAGTTTTATAACTGGGAGCTGATCATACTTAACAAGTTTCACTTATCACTTGAGTGTGCACTTCTCTGTGTCTCTCTCTAATGGATTAATCTTCACATTCTATTTTGTCAATTTTTCATTGAGAGTTCTCTTTGGCAGTTTTCCATTTATAACAATTTTTCTTGTGGTTGCTCCTTAGATTTCTGTATATTTTTCTGCCCTGCAGACTAATCCATTTAAAAAGGCAACCAAAAAGAGGAGGGAATAGTTCCATCCTTCAAATTTTTTTAAATTTAAATTTTTTTTATGGTATCTGATGGATTTTGCTGGTAAATGATGGATTTATCGGTGGTAGTTCTAAGTGGATTTTTAATCAGTCAGCATTGATTTGAACAGTTGAGGCAGTCAATATTGCCTATTTAAGTCCTTATGCAACATTAAGGAAAACAATCTTTAATGCTTTCCAGCACACATTCAGCTTAGCCTATATGCAATATGCTGAAGTTTTGCAAAGAGGCATAACATAATGAAATTTAATGTATTTCTTTTGTGTCTGTGGCTTTAATCACTATTTCCATAGTATGAAAAATGTAAACAAAGCAATTTACTGGATGTGCTCTGAAAAATTACTTAGAAATGAAAATATAATGGCTTTTAAAGGGTTTTCCTTTGTAGTTCAATTGATATAATGCAATTTTACATTTGAGATTTGTAATTCAAAGTTAGAGGTAAAATTCTGTGCTACTGGAGCAGATGAGAACAGAATGTTAAATATAGGCATTTTCTGCATTAATGTCTTGGAGCTCCATTTTCTGTTCCATTAACTTTCATACTTTTGCATGTTGGTTCACATGTGGATTTCTAACTAACTGACTAGCAGAATTTTAAGCCTTGTATAATGTTTCTATAAAAATACATGGTGCTCAACTCAACTTCCCCCTTCTGGCATCTCCAAACTGAGAATGAAGAGAATAAGCTACTTGAAACTGGCATTATCAAGCATGGCTGTTCAGGTGCCCCTTTGTTTAGACTGGCCATTGTGAAGTACACACTTTATAGCCATAATGTCTTGAGATATATCGGAAGTATGTGTGTAAAGTGGGAAAGGACAGCATCAAAATGGCTCTAAGAGATTACAGAAATAACTTTTGAACACAATTTACTATACGGGTGCTTGGAATCATGCACCTGAAGCACCCTTGGATATTTAGTGAGTAAGAGCAGTCTCTGATAAAGATAGAAGTGCTGGATGAACTCAGAATATTTCTGTGTATTGAATATTATGTGAAGAATCTGTATATTAATTAAAGGCATAAGGCTAAATTCACTAAGGAGCATATGTATCAAACTGTTATTTAGGAGGTCTGAGGCAAATATTGAAGTGGTAATAAAAACTCTCAAAAGAAGCCTCAGTCATATCTTCTGTGTTGCTTCTATAGCTTTTATCTGTCTAAGGTTTTCCTGAAAGCAGTGTGTTGGGGGTTGGGTCCTCCTGTAGAATTTTTTTCCCATAAGTTGCTAGGGAACTAATCACTGGGCATTATGGGTACTTAAGAAAGACAAAAGAGGTGGCTGAGGTGGAGGAAGAGGATGAGCACCTGGACTTCACTTCTCTTTGGGGGGGTGCTTGTCAGGAGAAGGAAACAGTATGCTGTGGTTTCCAGACTTCAGGGGAGATTTTTTTTCCACTGGCACCACTGGAGCGGAGTTCGGGGTTTCCTGCCACGGTCTCTCCATGTGTGCCCCGGCAATCCTGACCCTGGCCCTGTCTGCCTGGCCGGGAGCCGCTGCAGTTCCTGCCCCCCTCGCTGTTCCTTCGCTCCTGCTCCGAGTGTTCTCCACGCCTCAGCCCGCACCCCCTGCCTGCCGGGACTCGTGCTGCAGCTCCAGCCACCGCCGGGGAGCTCCTGATCCATCTCCAGCATCCCGGGACTCTGCACCACAGCTGCCTGTGTCGGGAACTGCACCAACGGGGAAAGGGTGCCAGCGCCAGGGAAAACTGTGACTGTTTCCCTGGTTCTGTCTGTTCATCTCATAGTTATTGTTGTTCTGTTTTGCCTTGCTAAACACAAGTAAAGAACTGTTATCCATATCCTCACATCTTCGCCTGAGAGCCCCTTAATTCTAAAATTATAACAATTCGGAGAGAGGAGTTTTTTGCATTCTCCATTTCAGGAGATGATCCTGTTTGTCCTTAGCAGATACCTGTCTTCCAAACAAAGACACAGTGTTATCTTTCTTCCAATATATTGATTCATTCATACTCGGTTTGTCTCCTGCGCTTCACATCTTCACATAAGAACCTGTTAATCAGACACTTAAAACGCACTGAAAAAATACCCACTCTGAAAATTTTAGATGTAATATACTTATTAGATACTTCAGCTCACACAAATATGGTCTAACCACCACTATGATAGGTCTGCAATGGGTTTCTCCTAGTCTCTTCTGATGGAATTCTGTCACTTCATACGGAATCTTTCACTACAAAGACAACACGAACAAGTGATCAATTATTTAGTCATATGAGAATCCTCAGCTTAGAGATGCCACAATAGGATATTCATCATTTTGCATGTGGCCTTTTCAGTCTGAAATATGCTGTAAAATCACATTTCTGCTATTGTCTCCCTCGATTGCCTGTCTTTGGTAGCTGGACAGCTTTATAACCTTCAAGTATCAGTGCATTTTCTTGAGAAGCAGTAGCTTTTTCTTTGCACCCTTTGATCAGCAATGACGTTCTTCATTTCTATCACAAAGAACTGTGATTATGTAGAAGTTCCAGCTCTCTTTTTTGTTATTTCTTATTTCCTCTTAAATGAAATGTAAGGGTAGTTCATCAAAAGAACTTAACTTGCAATCTCAATAGATGCATTTATGTTTCACTGTTGTGATGCTTCAAAGTGCATCCATATCTTGAATATATTCATTCTTCCTTTGTTGAAAACCTAATCTATGTGATCTCTTATCAACTCGGAATTTTTTTCCACATTTGAAACACAGAGGATTGAGAATCTATTAATATTATTGTTCTATAGTAGTACATAAAATATTTTATTTTATATTATATATATTATATATAATATTATTGTATTATTATTATATATACTTGTATTATATAAGTAAATTTTTCTTCATTTTCAATGACATATTCTAGCATTTCTTGATTTTTTAGAATTGTTACTCATATGTCCTTTTGGTTGAATTGCTGTTTCAATTTTTATCTGGTTCTTTTTGACTAATTGGCAGGATTAAAATCCAATATTTTATTACTTGGACAATAAAATATCATTTTTTGTTTTATTTTCCCAAAATTGAGAATGAGTCTATATAGTTACTGATGTCCCCTAATTCTATATCAGTAGAATAAGTATGATTTTAGCTTGCTTGATTTTTTTCAGGTTACTGTTTATCCTCAGATGTATTCTCAGCACACATAGTTCAAAGATATTATTGTTTAAGTCTATACATAACTTTGATTTGATATCCTAATGGCAGAATTGGTAGAATTTTTCACACAAATCACTTTATCATGAATAATATACTAGTTGTGTTGGTTTATATTTCAGTTGACATGACACTTTCTTTTGCAACATTTGCTTATTTAAATAGTAAATTCCACACCTAAACTTATAATTGAAGTAAAAGAAACAGAACTTTTCTAGAATAAGTATTCACTTTTTTTACTATATTTTTAGATGGAAGCTGGGCCCTGCTTGACTGCTCTATAATCAGGTGATTATGAATGAATGAATATGAATTTTGTCATATGAGAAATATACCAATACATCCAACTATGAGACACAGTTTGCCATGGAAAAAAACCCATAAACTAACTGACAAAGAACTTCCCTTGACAGCATGAAATGCATTTACTTGGTTATTTTTGTTGTCCAAATTTTTTTGCTTTTGACATACCCCTAACAGACATTTAAACCAGCGGAAGCTGTTGCAGTGTTCCTGCAAAAAGCGAAAATAATATGAAATAAATATGTATAGCAAAAGAAATATGGAAGACCCTGATAAATTGAAGATACCTGCAACTTTTTTACAGAGTTACAGAATGCAGAAAAGGAAGTTAAAGAAGAATATAGAAGACAAAGGACAGTTGAGAACATGAGAAACCTTTAAAAAATTGAGATATTAAGAAAAGGGCTGCGAGGTAACAGGATGCAAAAAAACAGGATGCAGTCAGGAGATGCAAGATGCAAAGGGTGATGAACTAAATGTTCTTGAAGCACCACAGGAGGAAAGTAAAATACAGTATCCAAGTCTGGGGACATCACGAGCTGGGATATCCTCAAGTAATGGAAATCAAGAATATTTTCTCAGTGAAAATAAAAAGACAAAATTACTAAGGATAGGTGATGATAAACACTGCATTCATTTCTGGAAAACAGCTATAATTTGTTTTTTTCCTTGATGATTGCTTATGCTTGAAATTAGGCATTTGTTGGTTAAGATCAGTATCTACTTTTGAGCATCATGTGAAAGGAATTTCATGTGGGATTTTTTTCTCCTGTTAATGAAAATAGTAAATATACAAAGAGGAACTGAAATTTCATTTACTCTGCAAAGAATTTTACTGTGAAAAGATTTTTACTATGAAATTAGTTTCAAAGAAGCTTTTAATTCTAGAACAGTAAAGAATTAAAAATCACTTCTTAAATGTAATTTAACCAATTAACACAGAAAGAGGAAACAAAGTGTTACTGACATTTTTCCTGCGATATTTGGTGTTTTTCTTAGTCCTGACACATCGGTTTTAAAGAAAAGGAAAATGAATCTATAAACAAAAAAGATTATCATTGTTAGTAATGCTGACCAATATTTCAAGAGGACAAGAAATTTGATCTTTAAATATAACTTGTATTCTTCATCTGCTTTCATAAGCAGAAAAAGATGATGACATACATTTGTTTTTATCCCACTAGCACAACAAGATAGTTGATATCTATGCTGGTAGAGGTGAATACTGAGGGAGGAGAAAAACAACAACCTTGTAACAAATTTTCTACCTCCAATTCTTTATGAAATGTTGTCAGATATGAGAGTTGCAAGAAAATGAGCATACGCTTCCTTAAGAAATTATCTGCATGTTATATATGCAGATACGTTCTAAAGGTCATACAAATTTTGAAGTCTCTTTGATGTACAGGATTTCAAAGGGTGCAAGAAGAAATCTTTTTCTTGAAGCTGTATTCAATGTCTTAATCAGCAAAATAAATTATATATGTAAATTTTTTAAAAATAATTTCTGATCAGGGCAACGTATTGCAAGTTCAGGATCAAGGGAAATGATCATAAACTGATGTGATCATGATTTTTAAAAAATTATTATTATTACTATTACTATTGTTATTGGTGTTGTTGTTTGCTATTGCAACTCCAGGTGTGGCCTCACCACGCCCTGCCAGCAATATCCCTCCTAATGCAGCGCAGTATAATATTAGCTTTCTGTACTTAGAGAGCACAATTGCTGTCTCAAGCACTGGTACCACAGAAGGATTTTACCAGTAGGTATGTGCAGAATGGAGCGGAAAGGTGCTGCTAACTCCAGGCCTGGGGAGGCAAGATCTGGTGAGCACATCCTGGGTAATGCATCCACACAGAATTCACACAATGGCAAACTGTGTAAAGAAGCAAATGGTTGTACACATATCACTGGTCAGATAAAAATCATCCACAGTTTTGGGACAGATGGCATCTGTGACCACCAAAACCCTCCACCCCCTGTTAAACCACCAGTGATGGGAACTTGAGATAAGATAAAGGTGGCACTAATATCCAAATGTTATCTCAGGCCTAGGGGAGGTGAACAAAACTGGGGAACAAGAATGTATTGCTGATAATGGCAGAATTTATAGGCCACAAGGTAACCAGCTCTACAATTGTGCTGAAATCAGGTTGGATTGAGCAAAAGGTAATTCTGTCAGGGGAAGATTGCAACCACCTACTCACAACCAACACTCAAAGAAGAGAAAGACAGAGCATTCAACTAATTAGCATAAGAAGCAAAGGAATCACTCAGCTAATAGAATAAGGGAATTCCATAGTCAATGAGCATTAATTCCTCTGTTTGCAAAAAAAATAGTGAAGTTTTGAACCACCTTGGGACGCCCATTACCAAGAAGAGCAGGGTGGAGAAGGATCAACTGCACAACGCAGATCTGTGGATGGTGACTATCTTCTGCCTGATCTCTCAGTCTCTCCCTCATCCTTTTCTGTGCTTTTCTCTCTCTCTCCCTGTCTACCTCACATTTATTGTGTCTGTGTTATTGACATCAGCATATGGCAAGGGCACATTTCTGACTCATGATCGACTTGGATCCACCAGGAAGCCCAGAGCTGTTCCTGCCAAGTAGTTTTGTAGCCAGTTAACCCTCTGCACATGCTGGTACCCAGGACTGTTCTTCCCCAGCTGTAGGACTTTGCTGAAATTCCTGACATTGCTCTCAGACCATTTCTCCAGCCTGTCAAGGTCCCTTTGAATGGCATCCCTCTGACATACCAGCCACTCTTCCCCCTTAGAGGCCACACTCCATCTCATCATCCTGATCATTAATGAAAATTAAACTGAAATTAAAGCAGAATGGAACATGGTATTGTCCCATGGGGTACATCGTTATTGACTTGTCTCCAACTATTCTTTGTGACACCGATTATCACACTTATTTTCATTCCCATAGATTATATATTTTAAAAAAATAAGCTTGTGGGCTTGCAGTTTGCCCTGGAGTACCCAGAATTGCCAACTGGATCAATCAAATTTTCCAGTTAATGTGCAATGTGAAGTAAAAAGCTGTGAAGCACACAGTAAAAGGGTCACAGTCCTGTGACTAGAGTTGTCAAGTGGATTAAATATACTAAATATATTAAATATATAAGGAAAGGTTATATGGATAACAATCTAAACTTTGATAGACTATATAGACAGTATATTTTCAATCAGATTTTCAATCTATGTTTTCAGAGTATGTTAGAACACATTTTTAACAACCACAAGAAACTGGATCCAAAGCCATGTGAATATAGAACCCATTAAAGTAATACTTTAATGTATTGTAATGTATTATGGTTATTTAGGCAACTCCTCAATATCTTTTAAGAGATTGATGTTGTCTCTAAAAATCAGCCTTCTGATTTGTTTTAGTATAGTAGAGTCAGTTCTCATGAATTATAAGATAAACAAGAATCATATTTACAATCCTTTGTAAAAGATATCACCTGATGGACTTCTCAAGTGACCAGTGAAGATAGAGAAGTAGGAACTTCTCTGTCCAATCTCTGATCACTGTCCAAAAACTTATATATACGAAGTCAACAATAAACTAAAATCTTCTTCCTTTCTTCTTCTCTACCTGAACACCTGTTGTGTGTGTTACTGTGTGTTTCTACCTACGTCACAGTAACAGACTGCATTTTCTTTCTGGATAGATTCTCACAGAAGCAGCTATTATACCATTGCTCCCAGTGTGTTTACAGTGCTTAGCAGCTGTATAACTTTGCTAAGTTTGTTGACAAGTTTTAAGATTTCAAAGAGGTATTTTCTCATTTACATTTGAATTTCATCCCAGAAACTCTCAGAATCTGTTAGAACTAACTAGTGAGTTTATTATTCAGTCATAACAGAACCTACATTTTTATGGCTGATATCTTTTTTTATAGAAACTTTATTCAGCTTGCATTCTTTACACTGCTTGTAGACCAAGAGAATATGTAAAATTTTTGGTTAAATATATATTATTAAACTATGATGATTTGAATATTATTTTTTATGCAGCAATTATATGCACAAAAGTGTGGTATTATTTCAGAAAATAAAAAGCCACAAAAAATATTATTTTAGGCATTTTTGGTCTTCCTTTTGAAGAAAAAAGAACACTTTTACAGTGTTCTGTCAACTGAAAATTAACAGACTTTACTACATGAATATTTAGACAAGCGATTTCTAAAAATCTAATCAGTAAGCCTTTATGATTATATAAAAGAGAAATAAAAAAATATAGCAGTGGAAAACAGGCTTGATTTTAACATGATTAACATGTGTCGTGGTTTCAATTCAAAATTGGGTGGAAATACTAATTTTTGTTTTGGTTTGATTTTGCTAATTTCAAAGTTTTTAATTAAGAGCAAAGCAGGCTTAAGTTTAAAAGTAATAAGACTTTATTAATTAACACTAAAAGAAAGAAAAACAACAAGAATGAGGATGAAACTTTTAAAACACTTCTTTCCTCGCACCTTCTTTTTTCTTAACTGACAATGTAAAGAAAACAACACTTAGAAATTTTAGTTAGTTTTTTACCTCTAAAACAGTCTTTCTTTAGTTTACTTAGGGAGGGAAGTACCTTTTGTTCACTATGGTCAATTTTTCCACAAGAAAATAGTTTTCTTGTAGATCTACTCTTTATGAACAGTAACCACTCAGATTCTTTGTTTTCATGAAACTCCTCTCATGTTTACAGTTGTGTCTCTGGGCCAAATTGATGTATGGGGTCTTATTTTAAAGATAACTGTTTTAAACAAAGGTTTTCTTTATTTGTCTTTGGGACCACCTTCACCTCTTAGGAACAGAGATTCACTTTTTTTGATGGCAAAGAGTCTTTATCACTTCATCTCTTTGTTCAACTTCTTGAAATCAATAGTCCTTTAACATTTCGCTCTTTTGCTTAGGTTTACAATTTTGAACTCTTTTCTCTCTCATATTTTTTTATGGTTTAAAGGAAAAATCTTAATATATTATAGCTAATAACTATAGCTTACAAGAGTTTTTTATAGCTTAAAAACAACTTCCCACACTCCTTCTACTTGGACTTTCACTTTCTTGACTGACTTTGATACTTTATTTGGTTTTTATACATTTGCATTCTAATTTTTTTTCACAGGAGAGAGGATGGAGAGTTTCTAGGTCTCATTTGTGCACTGATGCACTGAAAGAGTTAACAAGAGAGTGTCCGACCGGGCCACAGTGCTGGAGCTGTGCCAGGCCAGGCTGGGCAGTCCATGGTGTCACATTGCACAGCCATGCTGGGGTGGGGGGCAGCTCTCAGAGGGTCCAGGCCCAAAGGCAGCTGCTCGATGGTCACCTGCAGCCAGGAGGGAAAGCTGGACAGATTTCCAAAATTCCTTTTCCACCCCTTGGTGTTCTGGCCTGCCTCATCCCATCTCTCCCCCTCTCTCCCCAGCACAGCCAAGGCAGGTTCAGCCGGGGCCAGCAGCAGAGCAGACTCTGTGCCGCAGATGTTCCCAAATCAGCTGAGCCTGCCTGGCCCGCGGGGCCTCCCCCTGCCCCACTGAGCCCAGGGCAGAGAGGGCAGAGGGGTGTGCTCTGACAGCCAGGGGGAAAGAGACCTGCCCGGGCTGCTTCCAAAGGGAATAACAACTAGAACATGCTTCCCCATTGGTCCAATAAAATGCCAGTCTCAAACCCAGCCAGCTCACTTCCCTGGGCTGGTCAAACCAGGACAACATGTCAGCTCATCAACATAACTATTATTATGATGATTTGAATTACTTATATTTTTCACCAGTGACTTGTAGCTGGCAAAGGAGCAGAGAGAGCCTATTGCAAGCACATCACCCCCTAGACAGGCAGTGGATCCATATTTGACAAATATCATATTTCTTCTTCTCTTGTAAACTTTCATGCAAATTCAGACCAAATTTTAATGACCTGAGATTCGTTAAGCCAAGATGTGGGTGGAATATGGAGAAGTGTTAAACATATGTATACTAAAAGAAGTCAACCAACCAAAACAAAAATTGGACATCACCACAACTACCAAAAACCAAAAAAAACAACAAAAAAAATCCTATAGAATAAGAAAACCAAGCCAGGAAAAAAAATCAAACAAGTCAGTAATTAAGCTTATTAGAAGCATTATCTGCCTTCATGGAGAGTAAGGCACAGAGAATTCTCAGACTGCCAGTTCCTTGCATTTAAATATCACCTCCACTGTGAAAAACCTACATTTTACATGCCCTGCAAATCTAAATCACAAGTGATCTAATGACTTTCTAATTTACATTAACTTTTCAATAAGCTTAAATAGTTTCATCTCAAAATCTTTAAGCAGAACTATTATCACATCTATGTTCTACATTAATTGTAGATTCATTTATTGAAATTGCTTTCCGTTTTAAATTTACATCTTAAACTTGAAATCCTGAATCCTTTTTGATTGAAATGACATGTTACCCTGAGATTTCCAGAACATGAAAAATAAAAAATTAAATTTTTGAAGTTATTTAAAAGTTTTTGGTTTGATTTCCATTTTTATTCCAAAATATTTTCCTTCTTTTTTCATTTATTTTTCCAGACTAGTGAGCCACGGTTTTCAAGTACCACATAATTGTATGTATGATATTTGTTGACCTAACAGATTAATCTTCACTCTAAAACATTATTTAATTATCCAAAGTGTTACTTCTATGTTCTATAATTTTAAAAATTGTTTTCTTATACTCAAGTAAAAATACCCATATTATTATCTTTTGTCCTGAAGGAAGAGTCTTTGCAGATCATGTAAAATATGTGTTTCAGATGAGGCTAGATAATGTTCAATGCAATTGGGTTAATTGGTTATCATATTTCAGAGAAAGCTGAGAAAGTAACTTTGCTAGGTCAACATGATTGGTTAAGGAACTTATCATAGAATACCTTTGAATATATTGAAATGGGTATGTATTTTCTGGTTGTACTTTTTCTTTACAATTTTTTAACATATTGCAATCATCATTTGAAAGCTTTAAAAACAATGTGGTGGTCTATATTATTTTAACTTGGAGGCTTGTATCAGAAAATTCTTCAACATGGATAGACAGGTATCCAAATTATTTTACTCATGCTGAAATAAGTTTCTTCTGCTATTTCTCAAAGAATGACTTTTGTAACTTGGCAGGTTTGGGTTTGGGGGAAAGATTGTATAGGATGACCCAGGGAGTTGGTATTCAATCCTTTTCTTAGTGTCAAATCAGACCTCCAATATTTCTTCCAGCTTTTGATGTAGTTCTCACCGGTGGGAGAAGCTGAATATGTGGAATCTATGCTCTTGAAATGTTACCAACAGAATAAAACAAAACAGGTGGGTCTACAAGAAATACCATGACAAACTTATTGGGGCAAACCAAGAAAGAGCAATATTGGCTCAGCCCAGAACACACAGAAAATGTGTGACAGAAATAAAAATTTAGAAGCTTTGATTTCAATATGTCTTTGTTTTTGTGGATACTTATAGAATGTGTCATGCAACAGGAAAAAACAAATTCACAAAATACCAAAATATAGCAGAAGAAAGTAAGGCAAGAGAGAAGACCTTTTATTTTGAACTTCTGTGTGTAGGGAAGACAAGGAAGGAAGGAAGGAATTAAGTTAATTTAGGAAGGAAGGAAATTAGGAAAATATGATCAAAATATTTTTATTTTATACTTATATTGCCTTACATTTCTCATGACATGCACCAAAGAACCTTATATACTCAGAAGGCATAGGCAACTTAGATAACAGAAAAGCTCAATCAATTAATGTTAAAGAAATGGGAGTATGAGTTAACATGAGATTTCACTGGAATTGAAATAGTCTACTGAAGATTGCAATTAATAAATATTTTCAGAAAGTAGTTAGTTAATATCAATTTTATGCTCACCCTATAGTTATTTAAAGTTAAAATATTAATTGGAAAATTACATATAAAGTTTTGGATCTTCAATTCAAAATCGTTAATTCTTTTTTTTTTTTTTACCACATGGAGAATTCTTTTTTTTTTTTTTTTACCTCATGGAGTCAGTTCATAACTGAAAACATTCAGTGATACCTTTATTTATAATACTTCCAACTCTTTCTGAGAGCTGATTAGAAAGATGTAAAAAAGATATTCTACATTGGCACTGGGACAGATGAGAAGCAGATATCAGTCATTAAAAATGTGGAAAAAATACCTAACAAGGCTCTGACCCACAGAAGTTTTACTACATTAGTCACAATTTATTTCACATGTATTAAATAAAACAGTTTCTGTATATTGTTTTTGGGATGAGATCTCAGAATTTGGGTTGATGAAAACAAGACACAAGAGACCATCTGTGAAAAATGACACATCTAAATCCCTAAAAGTTAAAACGTATATATATTATAACCTTGCTCAAAAAGAGTTTTTAATTTGATTGTCATCTCCAATGACAGGTACAAGACACCTGCCAGATGGTGTACATCTTAATTTGAGCAAAGTGATCTTACACAACAGCTACTCAGTGTTTGAAGAGTCCCTCTTTCGAGTCTATATAGCAAAGTAAGATTATTCCTAACATAAAATCCTTAAACACAGGAATAAAGCAATTGCAGATAATCAAAATAATGTAAACAATCTGGTTTTCCCTGTTCAGAAATCACCACAAACACTCTTAAATTCTAAGTTCAGAATTTGCTTTTTTTTTCATTATTGATCCATCTGTCATGCACAACAGTTGTGGGCAGAGGGGAAAACACCTGCACTGGAGTAGAAAAGATGCCAATGCAGACTCCCCTTTGGCAAGCAGAATAAAAATTCAGCTCTTGAAGATAAGATTGTCTTGTGGCTGTCATCATCCACATGTTCATTGGGACTATTTTCAACTGCTGAAGCAAAATGCATTTGAATACTGATAGAGGCTTGCAGTTGTTCTTAAAGCATTCCTAGACTTAATTTTTTAAGCAAAACTTCAAAAAAAACTGCACCAAAAAACCTGATGAGCCATTGATTGCCAGAGTAAAGGAACTGATGCAAGAAAAATTGCAACATACAAATATGGTTCATAAAATTCTATAAATGTCAAATTCTGCCCTAATGGACTTGTTAAAGGCACAGACTTGTAGACCTGTGTTATGTTATTCTAATACAATGTTATTGTCAAATATGCCTAAATTTTTCACTTGACTCACACAGAGTATATTCTGAATTTTTGTCTCTTTTAGATACAAAAATATACCAGCACAGAATGTCCCTTTTACCTGGAGTAATTAATGCTAAATTATCATAGCTTGCAGACAATTCTGAGTGATCATTCACAATTTTGGAACTGAGGGGTCACAAAAAACAAATCAGTTTTCTCTTCTCTTTCTTCTCTAGCCAACAGTACTTTATTTAAAGTAATCATGCAAAAAAAGCTTATGCAAAATGTTCGGGTGACAGTTACACTGACCCGGTTTAAACATTTTTCTTAAGCTGACTTGAATTATTTCCCACATGTACCCATTTCTGTCTGGCTGGCAGAAAATTCAGTAACTATCTCAGTTAAAGGTGTCTGCATAGACGTATCTTTCATTTCTCTCTGGAAGCTCAGCATCTTGACAGATGGACCACACTTTTATTATTCAAACGCTTATACTAAAATATTTAATTCTTTACACAAGTTATGAATAAAATTGCTCTCCTTTGGCATTGGAAACTTTATACTTATCTGTAGTCATCTTCCATCACCACCATGAAATGATGTAAATACCAATGGTAACTATTAATCTTGATGTCTTTTGCATGCCATCATGCAATGATATTTCCTGATATTGGGAGCCATTCACAATCCTAGACTTAATTCTCTATAATCCCAGTTTCTCCCCTCTTATTTAGCATTTGATACATAGGATGCAATACACTTCAGTATAATAATGTAATATTATAATATCATATAATATTCCATGTACCCAGTTACCTTTGCAAGTCCTTGCTTCTTCCTCATGTGCTGGTTCAGCAGTCTAGACATCACCCTACACCTATGGCACAGGAGTTAAGATAGCAACATTCCATAAGAACGTAAGAAGCTGTCAAATATCTCTAGTTCATATTTTGGTGTTAACATGACAGGTAATGATTTGCAGGGCTTTGGGTATTGCCCCAAATGTACCCTTTTTTTTCCTAGAATTAGCAGTGCTGTTAAATGCAATTTGCAGATTCTAAGTGGGAAAATATTACTAATATTGTTTGTCTTCAATTTTCTTCTCATTTGAGTTCAATGAGTCTTCTGAAAATGAAGCAGCTGATACAAAGTTTATTTATCTTCTTGAAATGGAGATAATGAACTAGTTTTCCTCTCACAGCTGAGACTCCTATGAGTTCATATAGCACTGTGGGTGTTGATATGTCAGGTGTGCATATTGAATGTTTCCTAGCCCTTTTTAGTTGATGTATGAATTCACTTACATTTTTCACCTGCTCTAAATAAGGACAACATATACAGATCCCAAATAAATGTGATGTTGCAATCTTTTGTTTGAATTGATAGCTAAAATTGCAGTGATCCTGCAAAAGCTAGAGCAGCAGGTAAAGAAGAGAAAACAGGCATGTTTAGTGTATGGTGTAGATGAGGAGGTAAAATAGCATTATTCAAAATGGTTCATAAGAACTTGTGGTTGTTCAGTTAAACAGGAAGACAGAAAATTTGAACCAGATAGAAAAATGCTTTTTAAAATAACTCATCTCTTTAAGTCATCATCAGGAAATTCTGTATCAAAGGTTCAGCAACATGAAACACAAAATTTGGGAAGGAGTACAGACCAATATCAGGGAATCTACCAATACTTCAACACAAGAGTGTTAAAAAAGTAATTAGACAATTGCCTGATAGGCAAGTTTTTCTAGACTTCAACAGCAAAGACGTATGTGTGTTTACACACTGAAGAGAAATATATACAGTATTCTTTATTTTAGAGTTTCAGGCTCTTTTTTCTTTTTGAAAAGCAAATGTATCAGTATAAGGAAACTGAAATTACAAAATGGATAGGGAAATAGGAAGAGGCAAGGTAAAAGAACAACCTACACTGGCAATAAAGGAAAAGCAAAGACCAATCATCATTTGGGACTACTCCTTAGTATTAACTACAGCATGTTAAAAAAAAAAAAAGGAAAAAAAGCGATAGCACTAATTGCATTAATTTTTTTTTCAAAATTTGGAGGGTTTTTTTTCACTTTTAGATTATCATACTTTTACACAAGACTGATACTTCATACTCATTCTCTACCATCTCTTTTATCCTCCAAAAATACATTTTCAGTGAAATAAAAAAGTGGCAATTTTTAACCAAGAATAGTTTCAGTAGACGTAGTTTGAACAACAAACAGATACTATAGTTCCTATCCTATAAGAATGTAGGAATGAATACAAATATGGTTGTTAGATCAACTTTCTTTAAGCATATATTTATTGATAAAAGTAAGCTTCTGATATGTTTATAAATTACATTTCCAGAGACTGTGAAAACAACAAAGTATAACTTTCCACCCCACATTATAATCCATGCTAAATCAAAGCCTTCTTTGAAGACTTTGATGAGAATGGTGGGAATTATGTCTTCTAAAAGTATTGATTTAAAATGGCTACCAGTTGTTTATATGACTTTGCTTTATGTAACAATTCTTTAGGGAATGTTTAATTAAATCATAATTGCCAAAAATATCCTTGTCAGACACTACAGGACTATAGGGAAATGGAAAGACATGTTGAAGAGAATCTCATTATCAAAGACCTGTTTAGTACAAATTAAAATTGATTTATTCTAAATAGACTAAATGAAGTGAACGGTCTATATCTTTGCAAAGTAACATAGTTCAAATATACTCTGAAACACAGATACAAGAGTATATTAAAATATAAAGTATGTACTTGATTGGGATATGAAACTCATGAATAATAAGAATAATAAAAAAAAAATGTCTAAAATTCAGATGGCAAGAAACCTCAACAATAATACAAACACCTCCAATCTTTTCCTCTCTTGTGATTCTGCTCCTCAGCCCTGCAATTTCCAAAGTGCATTAAACAGATGGAGTTGAACTATCTCATTAACTATAACAATGTAGCAGGACATTCATATTACTTTCACTGCACAGGTACAGATCAATCAATTGAATCAATAATATCAGCACCCGCTACAAAATGAAATGCTGATCTCTTTACTGAGTCACATAGACACAATATTCTGACTGTATGTATTAGATTGGAAAATACAGGCTGTTGGTCACTGGAAATGTCAGCTTGTTGCTCTGCAGGTGGGCAAAGACATCAAAGAAACAAATAGTCCATGTTTGACATCAGGAATTTACAGCATAAGGATCAAAGTATAACATGAAACATTCAGAAAGGAAAAATAATTATTAGGCTAGATACAAAATATTTTAGAATGCAGTAAGAGTACTTATGGGATTTTTATTAGGTGATATCAGGTGATTCTTATTAGGTGATGGTTATTAATTGATTCTTATTAATTAATACCACATTTGTAATCAAAAATTTCTGTTATTTAAACTACCATTCTTGTAAATAGTCAAGACTCTTTAGAATTAATATTTTTAAAGTTTAACCATTAAGGGTTTCTACAAAAATGAGATCCTGTGTTCATTGCTTCCCAGACTTATTTGTTATACTGCTCCTATGGTCTCCAGGTCAGAGAGAGAGAGAGGATATTAACTTGTGTCTTTTTTTTTGACTCTGCTTTTTCCCCAAGATATTTTCTGAAATTATTGACTTTTTGCAAAGTGTGACAATATGTTTCTCTGCGTCATCTTCACTGCAGCTTTCCTGGCACCATGGAAATTTACAAACATTATTCTTTGTGATGGAAGCCTAATTAGAAAATGAATAGGAGAAGAAAGCTGGCAGGAGGTTTTAAAAAGAGAATTGCCCTTGATGAACATTAGCATATGTTTCAGTCTAATTCCTGCTATTGTCTACCTGATTTTTTGGTGTTTTTTAATTAGAATATAACACTGAGTTGTGGCTTGTACAGTGTAGGTTATTGAGCAGGCTTCCTACACAGTCAAAAAGACTCAAGCATTTGTGCTTCCTTCTGTTATTTTGCACCAGTGCCTGTACATAAAACTGAGGGCCCCATCACTAGCTGTTATGGACTAACAGATTTTGAAATTCACCATCTCTATGGGATTGCTGATGTCTTATCACAGACTAAAAAGGGAATAGCTCTGAATGAAACTACGGAGCCAATAGAGAGATCATATATGAAAATAAATGTTCTTTACAGTTCCTAACCTCTTTTAGAAGACTGAATATCAATAGTTCTTCTTGAGCAATTTACATGAGACATTACAAAAGAAATTACAATTTTTAAATTACTTAGAAGAGAAACCTAAGGAATAAATGTTTTCACCCCTGATATCTGGGGATTTTCTTTTATTCCCAGTTCTTAAGATCATGCTGTATTAATATCAGGGACATATATCTTTTGCCATAATTCCATTAAGTCCCATTCACTTTCATGAATTATCAGCTATTCTTCTGAAGGCTGATTGTCTTTGTTGTTGCATTTTTTGTCACTCATAGTATTAAAGCAGGGAGAATACTAACTGGATTAAGGCAGTATTGAAGGCCACAGTAATTAAGACAGAATTCAGGGTCACCTGCACGTGGTGTGTTTGATACAGCTCCAGACTAGATAGAAATGAGTTTTGCCTAACAGCTGAGATCTTATGAAGAAGGACTGTGAAGAATGACTGTGTAGAAGTATGGGGAGAAGAAAGCAGTGGAAAGGAAAATTCAAATCTAACATCAGCAAGTAATAATGTAGTACATAAGGAACAACATCATTGTTGGAAAAACAGCTTCAGAATTCAGACTCTCCACCAACATTCACTTTCACATTTCACTTAAACGTTGCTTAGCTTATCTATAATGTAGATAATGTAGATGTACAACTAACTGGACAAATTCTGCAGTTATTGGCAAAGTCTCACCTTAAGTGATGTTGCATGTCTCTCATAGTAGGCTTTAAAGTGGCATTGTTAGCTAAAATAGGTAATTTTCCCTTTGTGTAGAGATGCCTTTCTCATCTCCTTGAAGACCCAAGTGGTGAAGGGTCTGAAAGTATTTCCTCGGCTGGTTGATCCCATTGGCACACACAGATATTTCTCAGTGCAGCTAATTAAGCATGGAATTTGAAGGGAAAATGTGTATTTTTAAATGAGCTCAATTGCTTTACATGGGATAGTTCAGTTTATCAAACACAGACTTGTGGCATTATTTAAGTGATCACAAGTTGTTCTTATCTACTCTGTAACTGCAGGTCAAAATTTTTAGGCATCTCCCTAGTGTGCATCTCTTTCTTGAACCATATTTGACATATATCTTCATGTATCTGTCTAGACAACGTGAATACTCTGCTTCTGTTAAAATGGCAATTTATGTTTGTATTTCAACAACCGACATGAACTGACTTACTCAAGGCTCTGATTCTTATTTATATTCAGACCTTGTTAACAAAAGGTAGGCATCTATTTCTTTGAAAGTACTGGATTTCAGATGGCAATACAGGACAGCATCAGTCTTCTGTGGATCCCACCAGATATAATCTCAAAGGAGAATAACTTTTACCAAGGCAACTGATCTGAATTGCTCAAATCCAAAATTTATATGAGTAAATGTGTCAAATTTGCATTGACTCTCATCCACTATAATGGATACTAAATATTCCTATGTATGACTGAAATATATGTTGGTAAAACATACCATAAAACTTGTTATTCTTACAAACAACCAATATCTAGCATCCTTTAATTTTATTTAAGAAGCACAAGCTTATTTAAAACCTCCAGCCACGCCGTTGACTATTGACTGAAAGAATTAAAGTCAACTGATTAAATATAAATCAGGCATGCTTAGTTTATAACTACAGCTTTGTGAACTGAACTAAAAGAAATATTTGTGTTCTTTCTGTGCTGCCCAGTCAAGTTCTTAGTATGAAGAAAAACTGATGGCTGAACTCTGTGCAGTCAGACATTACCATTGCAGCCTCCTTCTTAGTCCTCAAAGTAGTTTCTATTTCTGTTGAAAGTATGAATTTAATTTTTGTGCAGGATCCTTTCAGTTCATAGGAACACGAATTTCAAGTAAAGATTGCCTAAGAAAAGAGTGATCGAGTCATTTTCAAGGGAGGACAGGAGAGGGAAAGCAGGCAGGAAGGCAGGCAGGAAGGCAGGAAGGAAGGCAGGAAGGCAGGAAGGCAGCCAGGAAGGCAGGAAGGCAGGAAGGAAGGCAGGAAGGCAGGCAGGAAGGTAGGCAGGAAGGAAGGCAGGAAGGAAGGCAGGAAGGCAGGCAGGCAGGCAGGAAGGCAGGAAGGCAGGAAGGCAGGAAGGCAGGAAGGCAGGAAGGAAACCTTTATTTGAAAAAATAAAATTTTAAAAAATCTCAACATCTTCCTTGTTTAAACAGCTACAACTCCTATGAGCTTCTCAAAGAGCTGAAATGCTTCTTCTGAGATCAATAGCTTTGGTACCAAATCATCAGAAATGCAAGACTTGACAAAAGACAAATTTCACAAATAGATAGTGTTTATTTTGCACTTCTGAATTCAGACATGGTTTATATTTTAAAGCTCAAACAATTTTGGTGATCTACCACTGTGAAAGACTGGAGGAGATTTGGGGCTCTAAGCCCTTCAGGCACATGTGTGAGTGGAAAGGACAGGTTGGGTCTTGCTCTGGTAAGGCAGTGCCCTGCTCCGCACAACCCATCCCAATGGGGCCTGCATCCCAGTCTCTGCAATGGTCACCAAGCCCTGCACATGGCAAGCAATGCTCCTCACCTGCATCTGGAGCCTCTAACCCAGCCCCTGACTGGCCACCAGACCAGAAGTCCCAGCCGGGGGAAGGGCCCAGGAAAGCCAAAGGGTACTTAAGCTGAAGGACAGTACAAGCACATATCTTGAGACTACCTTCCCTTAGATTTCACATCAGCTGAAATGTGAAGGGTAGCTGTATTTGTTATTTTTTATATCTCTTCTTCTAATTCATCCCTCATGAAGCTTGAGTAACTTAAATTCAGATAAGTTGGAATTAGCTAAATTGAGTGGGCTTAGAACTTGCTAAGTTAATATTTTATGAAATGCTTGATGTTGACTGAATATTGCTTTAAACTTTTGCCAGAGTTCCTTGATTTTCTGAAGTTTGCTAGTAAAAGGTTTTTGTTGTTTTGATTTCTTGAGAATATTTTGTCAGTATTTCTCTCTTGCATCTAAATCAGTAGGCAAAAACCACAAAAAACATAAGTTCCTTTAAAGGACTCAGTAACACAGCTCTGGAGCTTTACAGCCATTACTGGAGAGTCCCTAATTGAAGCTTATAAAAGAATTTTAATAACTGTACTACTGTTTATCCCTTCTCTAGGTAACATGTAATTAAGCCTTAAAACAAAGTAATAGCAATAAGGAAAGCTCTGTCATCGGCATGACTTCTCTGAAATTGGCAGAATCACAGAATCACAGAATGACTAGGTTGGAAGAGACCTATAAGATCTTCGAGTCCAACTCATGCCCTAACACCTCAATCAGACCACGGCACTGAGTGCCGCATCCAGTATTTTTTAAACACCTCCAGAACTGGTCACTCTACCATCCTCCCCAGACAGACAATTCCAGTATTTTATTATTCTTTCTGTGAAAAATATTTTCCTCATATTCAGCCTATATTTCCCTTGGTGCAGCTTGAGACTGTGTCCTCTCATTCTGTCAGCTGCTGCCTGGAAAAAGAGACCAAGCCCCACCTGACCACAGCCACCTTTCAGGGAGTTGTAGAGGGTGATAAGGTCATCCTTGAGTCTCCTTTTCTCCAGGCTAAACACCCCCAGCTTCCTCAGTTGTTCCTCACAGGGTTTGTGTTCCCAGCCCCTCTCCAGTCTCGTTGCATCCTCTGGACATGCTCAAGCGTCTCAATGTCCTTCCTAAACTGAGGGGCCAGGAACTGGACACAACACTTGAGGTGTGGCCTCGCCAGTGCCGAGTACAGGCGAAGAATGACCTCCCTGGTTCTACTGGCCACAATATTCCTGATACAGGCCAGGATGCCTATGCGGCGGGCAAAGGTGGTAGAGTGCTGCAATCTACCTGAAGAGGTGTCTTTAGAAAGGCACTCCCAGGCAACACCTTCGCTGGAGTGATTTCAGCTCTCCTGTGAATCAAACTTGGGGTGACACTTAAGAAGAGATGGGAATCCATATGGGGTGCCACAGAGAGAATCTTTATTCTTCTATCTGCATAGGTGTACAGGGACAGAGAACTCCAGGGAAGGTTTGAGGGAACAGTGATTATATGGGAAAAGCAGGGGTGGGGCAGAGGGGAAGGACAAATGGAGTACAGCAGATTTACATATGGCAGAAAAGCATTATGGAAGGGATTCAAACTGTCACCCTAACAATTAGGATTCTGCCTAAGGCCACTCTGTCCAGGGTAGTGTTGTGAACCTGTTCCCAGTTGGCCCACCAACCTCCATACTGTTGGCCTTCTTGGCCACCAGGGCACACTGCTGGCTCATGTTCAGCCAGCTGTTGACCAATATCCCCAGGTCCCTTTCCTCCTGGGCACTTTCCTCTGCAGATTCTGTTGCTAAACTGTGGTCTTTGTTCCCTGCCTTTGTATTTGGTTTATGTGTCCAAGTGGTGGCAGTGGCAGCAGTTCAGGGGTGGCATCTGAGAAAAGAGGAGAGGAGCTGCCCCATCCCAGGTACAGCTGGTTCCATCTGGTTAAAGTCAGATCCAGGGGATCTTCTACAGTTGAGCTCAAGCAATATTTCCAATGCCTCTGTGACAATATTTTTAAGAAACCAGCTGTGAGACAATGAAAAAGATATGAGAGAAACAGCCCTGTAAATACCAAGGTCAAAGGAGAAAAAGAGGGATGAAACGCTCCTGGATTTAAGGCCAAGATTCCCCTGCAGAACATGGAGAAGACCAGAGTGAATGAAGTTGTTGCCCCACAGTCCATGGAGGACCATGGTGAAGCAGATATCCATTTGCAGCTCATAAAGGACTCCATGCCAGAGCAGACTGGAGAAAGATGCAACCCATGGAGACGCAGAGAAGAGTCCTGTCTGAGCCATTAACCATGACAGACCCACACTGGAACATGGGAAGACTGTAACAAAGGAGTGGTGTGGAGAGGAGCTATTGCAGCATAACTATAACCCTCTATTTCTTTAGTTTTTCTAGACATTATGCCAGCTGAATATAATTTTTAGGGCTTTTATTACTTCAACAGAGACTTGTATTTTACTAGTGTTAGATAAAGTTCTGCTCCAATCACCTTTGTTTATCTACAATCTTGCCACTTGACTTTTTCTTTGTGGAATTGATGATGTTAAGCAAATAAGTAAGGAAAACATTTGAAGACTCTTTGCAGAATATAAAGCAAAGAAGTAAATGATAATGAAGACAAATGAACGTGAACACAGACTGACCTTTTGAAACTTTTAGCATACAACATAGTGGAGACAAGCTCACTGTGGAAGGTAAGTATACAGTACATGTTCTTCCTACCAATAACAGAATTTTATTGAAATTGTTTCTGTACCTTTCCATTAAATGTCCTCACTTAATCACTTTTTAAGAAAGATGTCTTTCTTGGCAAGCTAATATAACTATCGTATGTACAAACTGTTCTGTATAGTAAAGTTTATTGATGAATTCAAGATGTGCATTGTAGCAGTGTGCTTTTTAAGTTTTTGGAATTTTTATATTGTTATATGGTTCGTTCTATGTACCCCCTATGTGCTTTCCCTATTTGAATCATCACCCTGGTTACTGTTACCTGTCAATCTTGAGTTATGTAACCCCCAGACCCTGTCTGTCTCTCTGAGACCTCACCTTCAGCCTAGAAAATTCTAACAAGATCACAGAGTGATTGGACAGAATTCCCACTTTCCCCCCCCCCACCGTATTCGACTTTGTTCCCCTACATGTCACTCAGTTAGAGAGCTGTCCCCTGCTTGTCCCTAATTGGTCCCAGGTTCGACCCTACCCCGAGTTCCTCCCCGCTTTATCAGCTGCTGTACTCAGGTGCGCACCTGGGCTACCACCTGTGTCTGGGGGTCCCTGCTGCAGGACAAATAAAACCAATGGTTTAAGCTCAAGTGGAGCCTTCCTCTTTCTGTCCTGCCATCACCACTCACTTGCCCGCAGACAAGCCAAGACCCGCGGGTTCGACAAAGTTCGTCTCGCTACTGAGTCGTGCCCTCACTGCAGCTGCGTCAGGGCTGGCCGAGGCAGAAATCACGCCGACAACGTGACAGTGCATGGGTTTTTTTCCCTCTATTTCCATTTCAAATTATATTACACTATCATGTGTAGATGTCTGGGTTATATTCATAGTGATTTAAAGCATATATTTTGTTTCTTTTTTAGGTAGGAAGTTGTTTATTATTAAAGAGGTCTTGGGTATAAAAGAAGGGATTTCTACTGAAAAACACGGTATCAAAAGTGAATGAATGCATGAAGAATAATTCGTAATCCCCAAGGGACAGTTACATTGCATAAGGCTGGGTCACAGGAATGGGTTTGTGGAATATTAACTTGCCTATATTTTTTCTTCCCAAAGGCTTTAATAAATTTTTAGAACTACACTGCAGTATTACTGGGGGAATAGGTGGCTGTGAATACTTAAGTTCAGCATATGCTGTACCCTGCCTCAATTAAGATGTATCTCTAAGGGTATTGTCTACATAGAAATTGATAAAATGTATATTGTGTGGACAGAACCAGACATAAATGATATCTCTCAGGTACAGCTATCAGTATAAGTATGGTAGCACAATATTACAAGCAGTAAATGAGGCAATCCCAGAAAGCCGTACTACAGCACTGTTGTGGTGCTTTTCCTATACTGACATGGTGGCTGAACAAGCTACATGAAAGTAACTTTAAGCTGAGCAAACCTAGCTCTCAGTCTCTCTTCATATGGGAGGTGCTCCAGCCCTCTGACCACCTTCGTGTTCCTGACTCTGGGATCTATCCCACAAGTTCATGTCCTTCCAATGTTGGGGCCCCTATAGCAAAATACTCCAGCTGGGCTGTCATGAGACCAAATTAGAGGGGAGGAGTCACATCTCTCTGCCACACCAATTTTGATGCAGCCCAGGACACGTTGACTTTCTGGGCTGCAAGTGCACATCGTTGGGTCATGATGAGCTTCTCACTCACTATGCCCTCCACAGAAGTCCTTTTCATTAGCACTGGTCTTAATCCATTCTCCACTCTGTATTTATGTTTGGAACTCCCCTGACCATGTTCTGAACCTTGAATTTGGCCTAATAGAAATCCAAGAAATTTCCTCTCTAATACTATCTAATATTCAGATATTCTCTTGAACTTTCTTTCCATCTCACTTTGTAGTGTTTTGATGCTCACTGCAACCTGAAATTACTCATTGGTTCTATCTTTTTATAATTCGATGTTCAAGAGAGGTTCTTATTTATTTTTTTTTATCAGCCTTCTGTGTTTTCTAAGCCTTTGTGGATGTTAAAAAACGTAATAGGTGTTCCTGAGATGTTACAGTTAAAAGCAGCCTGCACGCTGCAAAATGGTGTTTGCTTACATCTGTGTTTAATGCTGGCAAGAGTTCAAATCCTATAGGTTCCTAATCTGCTCAGAATTTATGACTAAGTAAGGATTTTAGTCTAATTATAGTAGGAATGACATGAGCTTTGATGTAGATGAATAATAGGGTTCTAAATATTTAAGAGTTTCGTTTGTTAAACTCTTGTCATTTTCATTTCTTCTCTCCTTAGAGTGCTTACAGTCACAGTTAAATCCTGCCTTTCGTGTCATGTGTCATTCATGAAATGAATGCTGTGCTACAATGATTATCAATGACTACTATATAATATTAATTATTGAAGGTTCAGAATATTTGGGGGTATATACTCCAGCAGTCTGCAACTGTTCACATTAAAGCATATTTTTTCGTTAATATATGTAGTTGTAATAGAATGTAAATATATTTTAATCTGTAATTTCAAATACATATAAAAAGCAGAAGTAGGAAGGAATGTTATTCAACAGACATACTGTGTGAATCAGTGAAGTAGGCTTACCACCATTATTTGATTATGGGGATTTGTCTTTGCTTTCCCTTCAAAGGTCCATCTTGCCACTCTAGAAAATAAGTTTTCCAGGGCAATATGTTAAATTTTGATACTATGCTTCAACCTTCAGGTTGATACGTAACGCTAAAATTTGCAAGCACCATGAAACACAAGGACCATAACCTTAGCTGGTACAAATTGCATAGGATTTTTCAAGTCAGCTGATTTATATCCAGTGAAGATGAGCTTGTAGCAGGTAGGATGCTTGCAGCTATATGTAGATTACATATTCCATTACCTTTTTGAAGGCTTGTTGGTCCCTTGTGCAATAGAGGTGCTAAAAGGACAGTGTTGACTATAGATTCAATATCAAGTATCATCACTAAGGCAGAAAAAGAAATTTGCATATCTGGAGCATTTTTAATTTCTATTAGGAACAGATACATATAATAAGAAAAATGAGACTAATATAAGTTGCTGTGAAATACCATTTTCTCCCTCTTGGATGTCTTCATAACAACTTTTCTTCTCCCAACAATTATTGAATGTTGGACAAAATTTAAAATATAACTGGATATCACTGAAACTTCTGAAGACAGGGCCAAGTTGATTGTAGTAAACACAAAAGGGGAGACCATTGTGAGGCAGGAGGAAAATAACAGAAAATAATTACATTGTGTATTATCATTCAATAAATTTGCAAATTCGGATAATGCTGGAGGGAATTACTGAAATGAAGATTTCAAAATATTTATGCAAGAACTAAGGTGGAAAAAAAATGTTTCCTTTGGATCTATAAACAAAGACTAAACTTGATATAAACTTGTATTACCTCAGTCTGGTTCTCAAAAACATTATTGGAAGAACCATTTGGTATTTCAAGAGAAATATAATGATTTATTAAGTTATGCATAGCACAGTCATTATTGCTAGCTTGCATATATTAAAATATCAATAGTTTTTGACTTGTCTGTAATCAGATTGTCCATGATAATGTGAGGAAAACTATGTAATAATTTACTGTTGCTTAGGCTTCTGATAACCTGGAATTATGAGGTATGTGTGTAGTCATTACTCTACTTGGTTCCCCAGGAAGGAGGTTGAGAAAGCATTTTGAGAACAAGGTACATCTTTTTTTTCTTTAGCAGCATTGCACATCTGTCTGGACTGCTAAGTGGCTAAAACAATTAAGTACTTCTGAAAGTCCTCCTAAAGCCAAAAAGTCCATTCATGCACAGTTAGCAGAAACTCCTAAATTTACTTTGCCCATTGTTAATATCAGTCAAGAGAGGTATTACTTGATGAATATTTGTCAATAACTGTGACATTCTGATCTTGTTAACTCTTCTATTGTCAAGACTAGTATGTTATAGGCACTGCCAATACAACTTTTCTGTGATGGAGTTATGCCAACTTCTAGTATCAGTTGAATGAGCAGACGCTGACCTCTGTAAAGTAGTTGGAGCTGGCAAATAATAGTCTATTCTTTCCAGCAGTTTTAAAATTGATATAGAATTACCCTGTCTTTTTTTTTTTTTTTTTCATTAACCTCAACATTTTCATGGGAATTAAATAATGCAAGACCTTGGAAATGTATGGGCCTCAAAGTCTTGACTGATAAACATTAATATCTTCTAAAGTTTAGAACAATGCATCATTTTGAAGAGTATCTTGTTACTAAGTTAAATACATCTGCAATGAGTCTAAAAAGAAATGGAAAGGAGTATAGTAGCAAATTTAGTTGAGACAATCCTTTGAGCATAACAACGTGTCCTACCTCAATATTCCTACACTTTCTTGTGATTATCCACTTTCCATCTTCAAAATATTCTGTGCATTTAAGGTTACATCTCCAAGGCTCCTGGGTCCCTTAAGCTACGTCATGGGTGTGTTTGAAGTGAAATACATCTGCCTGAGACTGAATAGGTTGATGATCACCTTACCCCTAAATTTGTTAAAGGCCTCTAAGCAGGGCATTTTCCTATCTAGTAACTTCTATTGAGAATAGTCCAGTAGAATATGTCAGAATATTAAATTTGGTTAATCCCAAAGTACAGCAGGTGAGATATTTACTTGAAAACTTAGTTGATGATAAAGGTGAGGTCAGCTCTTTCCATCTTGTAATGTGGGTACTATGGACTACGAAGAGTCTTCTGAAATTCAATAGAGATGGATAATTAAAAAAAAAAAAATCAAACCACTTTATTTATGAGATCAAGAAATGTACCACATAAAAGTTGCTAAGCAAGTAAATCTGCTTACATTCTGCATGATAAAACTTACAAAATATTATTGAACATAAAATTGTATTGGTAGTGAGATCAAGGCTGATATCCTTCTGTCATGATTGTTTTTCTGTAGCTCGAAGCTACTTAAGGTCCAGAACCATTACTACACTCCTGAGACTATGCTATCTCCCTGTGTTTGTGGGTGTTTGGTCAGTCTTTCAGAGGAATGAGGTAAACTGTCTTTGAATTGACACTGTCCTTGCATGTTACTTTCATTCTGTTTCTGTTTGGCTCCTAGTTTATTTTCTAGGCTCTGCTTTTCAGTTTTTCTGGCTTTTCAGTTTTGTTGTTGAGAGTCTTTTGTCTGATCATTACACATTCTGTCTTGAATGGATTATGAACTCCAAGCAATGTTCAAATTCAATCAAGCTTAAAAATTGTGGATGTTCAAATTATTTGTACACTAGGTAAAATAAACATTGTGGTGTCCAATGGGATGATCCTACCAGAAGGTAGTTTATTTTAGAAGAAAATATGACTTTATGGATAAAATTTTAAAATTATCTTAGCATTTGTGTCTTATGTTTTATTGGTGTGAACCACTAAGCTGATCAAAACAAAACCAGACTGCTTTTACCCTTACGTATTTTGGATTTGCATGTATAAATCAATCAACTTGTAGTTTCTAGTGTGTTATATGTCTACTTGCTCATATAGAACAGAACACATACAATTTTTAGCTTCTGTCCTGGTAACATAAAAAGAAATAAGTAAATGAAAATATAACTGAATATTACTGGCAAAGTAGATGCAGCTAATACTTTCCATATACTAAGGTGTCTTCTGACCGTGCAAACACAAGAACTACAGAAAATATGCCTTACGTTTTGAGTACATCTAGGTGCTGACATCCATTATAGTCAAACACAAAAGATGCATATAGTGATACCTGCACTGGGAAACTGAAGTCAGCAGAATAGAGTTAAGGTTTTACAGGCATATATACACATGCACACAGGAAAAACATAGGAGAAAAAATTATTATATTTTGCCACACAGTTGTCACATGTAACCTGTAGTCACCCTTTTCAAAAGGTGAAACATTCCCATATATTTCAGTTTAAAATAATTTTTTAAAAAAATTAACTTTTCAGACATCTTGTTGTTTTTCACAAAACTGGATATTTTTTTTTTTCTTGAAAGATCTCCCAATATTTTTGAGGTCTGAATACTTCCAGGTCTGACCCATTTTTTGGGGTCATGGTCTGACATAAAAAGTCTTCTTTTTCTTAAACACTAGGAAGAATCTTCTTGTCTTCTTTTTGTTTTCATATTCATCCTTGCTTTTTTTCAGCATCACTGATGGTACTGAACAAAATTATGATGTTGACTATAACTACATACTTTTATGATGAAACTTTTTCCTGAGAATATGTTCTCAGCAATATTAAAGAAGCCTGTTAATGTGATTTTTAGATAAATAAGATCTTAATTCTCTTCCAGTACCAATGGTGCTCTATCTGTATTTATTTCAGAACAATAAGAATGCCCAGAAATAGAGCTATGTGTAGTAATGAAATTAGTCAGTACTACAGTCATGCTTACTGGTACATGAGTATCTTACGGCTGACGCTTTCCAATAACACATTGTAGAATTTCTTTAAAGAAAAAACAACCCAACACATTTCTGTCAGATATAAAAGAATTTCAAAAGGCTCAGAATTTTGAATGAAATTGATAGAAACTTTAAAATCTTATCTGGATGATCTAAGTGCTAAGAAACAGGTTTCTTGTGAAGATTCTGGGCCACTAGATTGCTCCAAGTACATTCAGCAAAGGGTGTGAGATGCTTTGTAGTTGGTCTCCTACCTATGGAGAGAAAATTAAAAATAATTTCGATATTTGTGAAGTAATGGATCTTGTTTGACTTTATATTAGGTATTTTAGGTGTAAGTGTTCATTGGTTCCTGTATTATAATAGCTATAAAAAGCAAGCAATAGCTATGTTTAGGGGTTTTCTGTTGATTTTATGAAAAAATTTCTATTTTCATGGATCTTAGGCAAATTAATGAACACATCACAAGTGGCTCCACAGTTTTTTGCATCTCTAGTATCCCAGTAAAAAGCCCAAAGAATATATTTGATTTTGTACCAACTTTGCTAGCACAGTAAGATAGAAGTGCAATAGCTACTTCTGTCTCTTACGAAGGCAACAGCAATAATACTGAAATAAAATAATGCTTATGTTTTAATTGGATTTTTGTTTTCTGTTGACATACCAAAGGTTTAATTTCTGTGATTTTCTTCATAAGGTTTACCTTTCTCTAACCCATGTATTGTCAGAAGGATGCATAACATCCCAGCGGCACAGTTTTACATAGCAATTTATCTGAATTGCAAAGATACAGTGGAGAAAGCCTCTAATGTATAAATTATTTCTGCTCATCAGAATGTTTTTGTTTAGCTAATTTGTTATGTTTGAAATTACACACTGAAAATCTGATAGAGGTGCCCCTGCTGCATTTAATCAGATATGGAATTATTCGCTGATGTTAAAAATGCTTGGATTATTAGCTGCCTTTAGGTGTTTCTGAATTGCTAACATTTTTCCAATGTATTTGGCAAAGAGCATCTGTTTAGTGATTTCTCTCTGTTTAATAATACTGTAGTAAATCCACAGACCTAAACTAAATATTCAAATAAGCAAAATATAAGCTACATTTCATATGTCATAGAAATTGTATATTTTTTCACAAAAAGATTTTTAAAATACTGCGTTAGATCTTCTAAAGTGGAAAATTCTTTAAAGTTTGGAACTTCAGCATGATTAATATCTAGTTCTACATATCAATGAATCTATTTCACAATTATTTACATGTTTCTTGACATGACAAAACTTAAAAGATAAACTTCAATTTGGAAAGTTGGTTTGCTTTACAATTATTTTAAGTCTTAATGTTAGAAGAATAAAACAGAACACTTCTTATATTTGAACTCTTCAGTAAGGAGTTTTCTAGACACCTTCCAATCTCTCCATATGGCAAAATGAAAATTCACGTTTCTGGAGCAGATTGCATTGTGATTTTTCACCTACTAATTCATGGGAAGATTTAAAATAAAATAGCTAACTTTTTTTTTTACAACATGCAAAGAGGCTAAAAGACAGCAGAATAGTTGTTTTTACTTTCCAAGCCTTTTTTTGAGAAGTGTCACATTTACTCAGATCAGTAGGACATACCAAATAATAGAAATAAACTGTAATTCAGTTAATTATTTTGTTACTATGGGAGTCCTTTATTTATAATAACCAGAGTAAATGTGATATATTATTATAAATTAGTGAAAATTATTTTACTCCATTATAATTGGTACTGGGATTCTACATGCAGCCATTGCCAACTGACTAATCAATTGTGTCAGACCTTACCTTAAGACTCTTCACTATGTCATCATCCATTGTTTTCTGGACTTATAGAATCATAATATAGAATAATTTATGTTACAGTGACTTGGACACTGACAAGTCCACCCCAGTTTGGTGTTATCCATGAATCTAATGAGACTGCATTCTGTTCCATCTTCCAGGATAATTAATAAAATAAAACTGTGCTAACTCCAGTACTCTGCTGTCTCTGTCTACTGTATGCAATTGAATATTGAAGAAATCATAAGAGTCCCATCAATTTTCAGTCCATTTTCTATCCCACCCAACATTCATCTCACCATTTTGACTGTTAGAAGAGACTTGAGAGATCAAATTCTGCCTCAGTCTGATCAGATTTGAGCATTGTTTTGACATTTTTGCTTCCAAAAATTGATCTCATAGGCTTTTTCAGGAACCACTATCAGATGGAACTCATCTGATAAATGCATATAAATGCGGGAATGTAAAATGCTCTATTTCCACCATTCTGCACTTCTTAAATCCAATAGTTCAGTGGTTAAAAAGCATCTGGAGAAACAGATGATCTTCTGCCTAAAGAAATCCTCCTTTTGCCAGATATATATGCTAAATTATAAACTAATATCCCTAAGCAGTGGGAGAGTGGGAAGAGTGCTTACTTTTATTCTTTCAGAAGAAAATCTAATTCAATATTCATTTAACAAGCAAAAGAAGACACTGTATAGCATTATAATTAGACACTTCACTCTGAAATAGGGACATGTGGATTTTAGTCATTAACCCAGTGCATATATATCATCAGATGTTTAAGTATTCACTTCAGGAAGGAATAGAACATCAATATTCACTTGCAGATGAGTTTCTTAACATTGTGGTATGAAGTCATTCTTGTGGTTCTTCACTGGTATTCAAAAAGAAGGGGAGAAGGACAGTTGAAGAGAAGCACTGAGCTCATGCAAATTTCCAATAATTTTGGAGAAACTTACGTTTCTTCAATCTGTTTGAAGGGGAAGTTTTCTTTTCTTAGGGGATGTAGACCTGGACTAATGTAGCAGAAGCTTTTGCAGGAAGAGAAATGGGATGAGAAATTCCAGCTGCTACCTGGAAATGTCATTCACAGAATCATTACACAAATTACCACACTCCCTTCACAGAAGAAAAGCTGATTTCCAGACCACATGGGCAAAGTTTAACAAAAATAATTTTCCACATGCCAGCCTGTACAACTATGTACTATGTTGATTCCTGAATATATTCTTGGGCTACTGAAAACACTCACAAGAAGATTAAATCATATCAAGTTATGCAAAAGATAAAAAATAATCCAAACTGCCCTGTAGTCTGAACAGTTGTGGCAACCACTGAAAAGATAGTTTAATCACTGGCTGACTGCAAAGACTACGAATTATATCAGTGATCCCTTTCTTCTGAAGATGACAGCAAAGTGACTAATGTGACTAATGTGACACCCTGTTATCACCTTTTTGTCAGCATTTCTTACTGTCTAACTTAGGCAGTTTCTGACTCTTTATAGTAATTTTTCAGTGTATGTTCTCAAAACCATTATCCTTCTATTAAAATAAAAATTAGGCAGTTTCCAACAGTCAGAAATCCATATCCTCTTCTTGACAAAAGCTTGAAGCTTTGGCATGTACTTCCCTAGTCTTGGCAGAACTATGACAAAGATAAATGGATCTCAAACAATCATGTTTTAAGTCTCAAAGTGGTACGTTTCTTTCTAATGTTTATAAAACACTCGGGTTATTTCCATATTCCATTGTCCAGACATCATTCCCTCAGTGCATTACCTCTACTTTCTTTCAGAGACTGCTTTTGCATAACTCTCAAGGGGATGAGCAGCAGGACGGGGACTGGGGGAAAAAAGTCCTTCACAGTCTAATACCAGGCTCATGACCACCTGAGGAATCTGAAGGTACTTTAGTCAATGGAACTCAATGAAATACATCTGAGAGTCTTGAGAGAATAAGCTGATGTCATTGCCAGGTCACTGTCTATGATATTTGAAAAGTCATGGCAATTGGGTGCTGGCCCAAGAGACTGGGAAACTGTTTCCCTGGAAAAAGGGAAACATTGTATCCGTCTTTTAAAAGGATAGGAAGGCGGTCCCTGAGAACTACTGACCTGTGAGTCTCACCTTTGTGCCTGGGAAGATAACGGAAAAGATCCTCCTGGAAGCTAAGCTAAGGTGCTTTTGTTGGTTTTGTATGGCCTGGTTTTTGTGGTCCTCCTAGTGGGGGAGCCACTAGGTGGCCTCTGTGAGAACCTACTAGAAGCACTGGAATCCCTGATGGCTCTGATGATGGATGTTCTGCTGGCCAAGGCTGGGCCAATTCAAGATGGTGGTGATTCCTCTGTCATAACATATTTAAGAAGAAATGGAAACAAATTTTGTGGCACAGTTGTTATTTTCCAGCTAGTGAAGAGTTTGTCATGTGAGGCAAACAACATGGAGACATCGAGGTCAGTGTAGAAGGAGGGCAGCAGTTGCTCCAGGCACCAGAGCCGAGATTCCTCTGCAGGATGTGGTGAGACCGTGGTGAAGCAGCTGAACCCACAGGGGATGCAGAGATCCACTCGCAGCCCATGGGGATCCACTGGGATGCAAAGATCCCCTGCAGCCTGTGGAGATTTGCGGGGGATGCAGAGATCCACCCGCAGCCATAGGGATCCATGGGGGATTCAGAGATCTACTCACAACCCCTGGGGGGTACCCACAGTGGAGTGGATGGATGCCTGGATGAGACTGTGATCCAGTGGGACACTCATGGAGACACAGGGCCCTGCTCCCAGGCTGGAGCAGCCTGTCCTTGGAGGACTGCACCCCGTGGAAGAGTGACCCACACTGAAGCAGTTTGAGGGGTACTGCTGTCTGTGAGATGGACTCACTTTGCAGCAGTTTTGGGATGACTATTGCTTCTGAGATGGAGCCATGTTAAAAAAGCTCATGGAGAACTGTCTCCCGTGGGAGGAACCCCACAGTGCAGCAGGGGAAAGACTCCTCACCCTGAGCAGTGAGAAAAGCCATGGTTGATAAAGTGACCAAAACTCCCATTCCCTGTCTCCCTCCACTACCAGTGGGAAGGAGAGAAAGGTTGGGGGTAGAGTAAAAAGGTATTTTAAGGGTTTATTTTACTTCACATTTTAATACTCTGATCATGCTAGCAATACTTTCACTTTATATCTCTAAGTTGAGCTTGTTTTGCCGTTGATGGTAATTGATGAGTGTTTTCACCCAGTCCTTATCTCAATTCATGAACCTATTGTTCTCTTTCTTCTTCTCTGTCCAGTTGCAGGGAAGGGTGAGTGAGCAGCTTTTGTGGATGCCTGGTAACTGGCAAATGTCAAACCATAACACACGTGCACATGAAGAATCTCTAAAAATCTCTCTTCTTCCACAATCCTCTAACTTGAATTTAGAATCTAAAATAGTCTCTACTGAATCAACCTTAAGCAGTCATTCTGGAGATTTTGTGGTGAGTTGCCATTTTTTTAATCAAGATTTTTTTAAATCAGTGTCTATATCATGGCCTATTTGAATGTTTTCATAACTTTCCCTTAGAAAGTTATTAGAAATTGTGATTCATCAGACATTTAAGATTTCTTCTTCTAAGTTTGTTTCCAAAAATCTGTCAAGCTGTAGCAACAGTTGAAACTATATTTGGAATTTAATCTGTGTTTAAAACCAAAAGATGATTCAAACAAGCAAAAAGCACAATATTGTTTCTAATGTTTCTAGCGTTAAGCCCTGTGTTATTTCAGAATCATTAAGTTCACTTAAAAATGCATGCTCTTTCCTGTTATGGTCTTGGTTTCAAAGGAAACAGGGTAAATACCAGTTTCCATTTTTTGCAGATTTTGACAAGTGTGTTCATTATTTGCAATGACATAATGTAACTGTTTATCTGCGCTTTGAAGAGTACAAATATTTACACTGTTTTCCAAGCATTATTTTTATTAGCAAGTCTAACTCTCTTACTAACTGAACAAGATCTAATGCCAATATAACATTACAGGATTTCATAAAAATTTGCAATATCTGGCCTGAATCTGATCTTTTAAAGGATAAATCTATGTTTTCATATATATATTCATCTAGCCCAGCAAAATCTTCATTGTGATTTGTTGGAGATTTGGGGCATTGTTGCCATGAAAATATTAAGGAGTGAGTACAGCAAAGTATTTTTCTGATTATCTGGATTCTTAAAGAAAACAATAAGTTTCATTTTTTGTAACACAAATTTATTTTTATATAGAGATATTTTCTTGTTTTAAAATAAACTAGTTTATTCTCATTTACTTATTGATATTTCTTTGCTCTAACTTCTAGATTATAGTTAGCAGTTTATCAAAATGCCTGTGAGAAATTACTGCTGCTGGAAGTAATGGAAATCTAGTAGTAAAATTAAAATTAAAGAAGTGAAACAGAAATAATAAAAATAGAAATTAGGAATTAGCTGAATACGAAGAGTGAAAACTGTACATTTTACTCTGTCATTATTAAAATTATTTAATAACAAGTAAATTTTTACATCTTTATTAAAAGATACATATGAACATATATTAACATGTTTATATATTCATAAATAAAATATAGAAAATAATATATATATGTGTGTGCAGGTTCTTTTATTATTTTCATGTTGTTTTTAGTCCTTGGCGAATCAGAAACTCAGACAGTAAAAATTATGTGTGGCAAAAAATTTACTAGGGATTACTTGAACAATGCCTGAAAAAAAAACAGTGATAAGTTTTAAAAGAAGACTAATCTACACCTGAAGTAAAAGATACTTTGCAAAGATTAAAGGCTATTTTCTTCCTGAAAATATATGATCCAAAATATTTTAATGTTGACATATTTAAGAAAATAGAAATCTCCCATGGGAAAATAGCAATATTTATGTTGAAGGAGCACACAATTAAACTTCATGGGTGGGGTTGCAGTTGACCACAGTTAGCAGCATAAGTGGAGCCATCTTTTGATGATGTATATCAGGGTCTAAAAAACACCACTGAGTTTTGGTTAAGCATGCAGAACTGATTCATTATATTCTCCATGGTGCAGTTACATATGTCTTGCAGTATCACGAGCAAATGTTATTCAAGACCATCAGCACAAAAATACAGCTAGATGTTTTAGATCTTTTGCTTGCATGTTAGAAACAAAGAAAATCAATTAGGTGGCAGAAAGGGTCTGTGAAGAGTATGGCAGGACTCAAGGAAAACACATAAAACAAGTTTTCTGTCTTTTTAACCTCACTGACATTATGCCCCAAGGCATCTCTCAGTACATGAGCTGGATTAGTCCATGACATACAATATTACTTGTTACAGTATGACAAGTGGATGAAAAGAAACATTTTTCTTCCCATTTAAGGATGTCCTTCTAGTGCATGAATGACATTTCTTCTCAAGAAGTTTGACCTTTCACTTTTACAGTGAAGGTCTACCTTTTGTCAGCTGGAAAACCATTTACACCAGTGTCAATAAAGAATTATTTCACTGGACTATTAGTTTGTTTGTCCAGATGTGTAGTAGAAGATGGATGCTTAAGAATTCATTGGAAAGAGCATTTTACCTATAAACCTTAGCATTTTTCCCAAATAATTTCTACTGTTGTCACCATACATTTGGGTTCATCAACAGTATTTAATTAAATAAACTGTTAAACTCTGATGATTGCATTCATTATCTGGTGGGAAGGGGATGAATTAAGGAAGCATTAGGTATCCATATCTTTCTATTCTTTCCCTGTATTTGATAACACTTCTTTTTTTCTTATATAGAAACTTTTGCATGTGACTATCAGCTGTATACTACAGAATAAAGTATGCTCAACCTGTGTTATATCAACTAACTTTGGATCACTTAGTGTGCAGTGAGTCTTGCTACACAGACCCATTTGAGAGTCCCTTGTTCTTGTAAAATATTGAGTTAATATTTTTATATTATTTAATAATTAACTTTTGGTAAAAGGAAGTGTGCTAGATTAATACTGTTAAAATGAAAGTATTTTTTTACTGATATCAATATTTTGAAACTTCACAGTTGCCAAAATGTATTCTGTGAATGAGAAGACCTGCTTTTCCAGATCACTAGGTAAAGAAAATATTTGTTATATTTCTTCCATAATTACCAGACCTGACTGGAATGAAAAATGAAGAGTTTTTTTGCAATGATAGAAGAGAAAGAGAATACATTAAGGGTATTTGAAAACCCCTGCATAAATGAGAGCAACATCTATAGTACCAATAAAAGAAGGAATGGTGTAATTTTACTACAATTAGAAGCAATGGTCTGTATTAATTAAACAATGGGACTCTGTGAATTTCAAAGGATTGACACAAATAAATTGACTGTTTCAAACATTTTTTCCATTGTCACATAGAATTTCATCCACTAAAACCCTGCACCTTATGTACATCCTTTCCTTATTCTCATTTTAATTATTAAGAAAATAAAATTATTAGTGAATATTTGACTTGGTTTTGGTCAGGTTAATTTTTTGGTTGGTTAAATTTTGCAATAGCTAGGAGTGGCCAGGACCCTGATATTATTTGATTGCCACCTCATGCCAATAATGGGGGCAGGGAAAGGGACTGTCACTTCTGAGGAGAAGGGTGCTCTGACTGGTCAGGAGAAAATGTGGTGGAGAACAGATCAGTGTTTGTTTATTGTAGGCTTTCCATGTAAATAATTTCTTTGTCTTAAACTTTTTGTATTAATATTGTTGCTGTCATTGTTTTTTTCTTCCCTCATTGTTGATTCCAGTTAAGTGCTCTTATCTCAAGCTGTGATCTTTGCCTTTTCTGCTTCTTCTTGGAGAAGGGGGAGCGAGAAGTGGTGTGGTTTTAGCTGGCGTGCTAAATTGGAGAATACCATTCCAGAACCAGGGTAATACTGCAGGTTCTGTCTGTAGATCACAAATGTCATCAGTTTGGGCAATTTAAATGCCTGGGAAGAGTATAGAAATAGCATGGCTTGTGATAAGAATATTGATCAGCCCATAGGGATTGGGGTGAAATATTCATAGTCAATGTTTTGGATTTATGTCTGACCTTCAGTACAGATGATTACAGAAATGGAAACATTCATGATGATGGAACAGATAATAAAGATTAAATTTAGTACAAAAGAATCCTTTTCTTAAGACTGACTCTTATTAACAAGAATATAACTTAAGTGAACTTTTTCTGGCAGCATATTCAACTTGGGAAATAAACTAAAAAGAGTTGCATGTAGAAATTTATCCCTTTTGAACCACTATTTCTTCAATTACATGCAAAATATCTATTAAAATAATATTTATGATACCCTAAAGACACAATGAAAGATAGTTTAATGACTGTGAATTTAAAATGTATCTTTCTCCTTGCCAAGGGTACAGTGGTAATATGGGCACTGTAAATTTTTTTTGAGTGCACAAGGATGGAAGCATAACCTATTCGGCCTTTTTGCACTTCAGATTTTGCAATATTTCAGGAACCTTTCTTAAATTATTATGTCTGTTATATCTCAATTTGATTTATTATTTAATTTTCTTTTAAATCTTATTTCTCTTTTTTTTCTGGTTTAGGAATTTTTTTTTTTTTTGGGGGGGGGGGGTGGGGTTGATTGTTTTGTTGGGGTTTCCTTTTTTCCTGTATCTCAAACAACTTTCTTTTTACTTATAGTAAGAACTGTACTCTGCTGTTCATTAAGTACCTGCAGTTAGCACCAGTCAGTGATTTGCTATAATGGCAAGTACAGAATAAACACTTAGTACAAGAGATGTGAATATAGAGGCAAATATGACATTTGGAAATCTCCATTCTTGTGATTGACTACTTTGTAATGTGCCTTTGTTACATCTCAAATTGAAACATTTTTTCTAAAGACAGAAAAAGCAAAAGTTCAGAAATTTTCTAAAACTTTAATTTTTATGTAGCTAAAACAAATTTTATATACTGTATATGTGGAAATATAAAAATGTATGTTATGAATAATTAGTCAAAATCAAGCCATTACATTTAATATGTAACTTAGTTCGAAACTAAATATTGTCATGTTTCAGTTCACCTTGCAAAAATCTTCCATTCAGTATTTCATGATTAAGTCAAATACTAAATACTTATTTTTATACTTATTCTATAACACTTAAATATGAGTTAGATTCTTTATGCTATAATCTTATGTAAATCTGTGCCCATAAAATTGTGTCTATACTTGGCCATACACTGTTGGATCCTCAAAATCTTGTTTACTGTGGTGGTGGTTGGGTATGCACTGGAAATATGCTATTGGTAAGAACTGCAGTATTTCAAACTTTTCTGTTATTTTTTGTGCAGGCCAAGTAATTTTCTGTTATTTTCTGTTACTTCATTGCCACTGAAATAAAAAGAATGTGAAAGCTTTTATTCCTGCTGTCCCTTTTAATTCACCTCTATATATTCATGTCTCAGAGTTTTAGCTACTTCTTTCAGAAACTGTTTTTGTGTTTACATTTCTCTCCATTATTATCATTACAACATGATTATTTCATACTGGATTCAAGGATACCTTAATCATTGCATAAAGGGTTACATAACATTTTTGTATTTTGTCTCTGGATGAAGAGCAACTTTTCTAGAAAATGCACTTAGTGTTCAACTTTGGACTAAAAATTAAAGAATCCATAGTTCTATGCATTAATATTTTTTTGTAATCATTCTGTTGCAGTTTCAGAAACAAATGCCTTGAAAATACATTTTTCTGATCTGTCTTGCAGCCTTTTAGCTACTCTGGCAAACTGTACTAACTGAAAGAAAAAAGAAATTCTAGTATAAGTATGTTAACAAGATAAAAATATTTAAAAAGTTCATAAATGCAGGTACTGATAGACTATATTTTTTGGGAATAAAAAAATAAAAGAAGCTGGTTCTATTGCAATGCAATAGAATCTGCAATATTTTATGCAATGACAAATTAATAATGAAAATGCAAATAGTAAGTACTAGAGAAGGAGGAAAAGTCTGTAACAGTCAGTGATTAATTCAAATCATTCAACATGAATGCCTAATCTGATACATAACACTGCTTTCAAAGATACTGAGCACCATCAACTCCATTTAAATTGTAGGTATTCAGTAAAATGGAAGGTCAAGTTTGCTTGACACAGATTTCTTGAATATTTAATGTAAATATACAGCTTCTAATTTTTTTATCTAAATAGAATACTACTTTGTGATTAAAAAAATAAGTAGAACAAGAGGAAAATAGAGTAAGACCGTAGGTGTATGAACCTGGTATATAATTAGACAGGTTTTTTGGCCTAAACCCTGTTTCTTCAACTGTCAATAATCTTCTACTACTCTTTTATGATTAAAACCAAGATTTTTTAAATGAGGGCTTGAAAATATCAGGGGACATTCAAGGTGCAAAATCTTTGAAAAAAATTCTGTGTTCTTATAGACCATGATATGAATGTGACATTTTCTTTTATTTTTATTACCTATGTGAAAAGGGTAGGTTTCAGGATGTCACATGGCTGAAGAGTATCTAGATATTAAGTACATGGTGTTTATGGAGTTTCTTCTGTGTGAATCTGTCTTGATGATAAAACATTCTACAGTCAACAAAATTTGTGTCCATAAGGTGGAGAAGGAGTCAAGGTTACTAATTAAAATAAAGACCTAGTCATGTTACCAAAACTGTTATGTATTTGGTATCAGAAAGCAGACAATAGATTCTGCCAAGAATCTAATTCTTTCCCCAGAGGAGATGCTCTACTGGGCACCAGTAAGGACCAAGGGAACAACAGCACTTTAAGAAATATCATGGAAATGCCTGTTAATCTAATTCCCAAAGGATTTAGAGAGCATGCCTCCCAAAAATGAAGAGGCCAATAGCCCAGCTGAAGTTCCACTACACCAGTGCATACAGATGGGTAATGAACAGGAGTTGGGAATCACGGTGAAATTAGGAAGTTGATTTATTTGTTATCATAGGAACATGGTGGAATGAGTTACACGACGGCAGCACTTGCAATTTAGGGCCACAAGATTTTCAGAAGAGATAGCCAGGGAAGGAGGGGTGGAGATGTTCCTCCCTATGTTAAGGAAAGATAGACTGTGAAGAGCTGCTCCTGAGTAATAGCCATGGATGGGTTGAGAGACTGGGTAAAAATCAAGCGCAGTGCCTATAAAGGACAACATTGATCCTGAGTTACAGGCTTAGGTACAAATAAACAGATGGTAAATGATGGTGGGAGGTAAAGCGATAGAAGGTTAGTGTCACTCTGTGGTGCCCAAGATGAACTCAAATTTAATTTTCTCTTCCCTTTAAAATGGTTTCATAACAAAGAAACTACACGGAGATAACATGACTCAAGTAGACATATGCACAATGTTACAAAATTTCTGAGAAAAAGTATAAACACTAATATCAGTTTGGAGTATTATTAGGAATTTGTTGGTTATCCTGGGTTTGCTTCAGTTTGGTTTGTAATGAATTTTTCATGTAGGAAATTTATTTTTAAAAGAAATCAAAAAAGAATATTTTATTTTTTAGAAACAGAAGAGTTTTTCCATCATTTATAGTTAAATACTTAAATAAATGGTTCTGAATTTTCTGACACTTAATCAGTTTCCAGTCAAAAATGTTGAAAATATTGTTGTTCTTTGTTTATGACAGTTGAAAAAGTGGGAGTTGAGGGTTAATTATTATTTTTTTATGCTTGAATGTTGACATTCTCAACAAAAAATAAAATAAAATAAAATAAAAGCAAATAGAAAAAGATAAATCACATAGTTTGGGGAAAACATAACTTCCCAAACTAAGTTTAGTCTCATGTTTATAAAACAATTTACCTAAAGTATTAACTTAAACTAAATTGTTAAAAGAAAGAGCAGGTGTGTGTTTGAAAAAGTGTTTCCTGCATAGATTAGGAGAGAAAAATTTTTACACACAAATACAGAGTTTAATTGCTTCTCTGAATGACTTGTAATAAATTCTGCAATACAAACTATGAATAGTGTTGTCATTCCAAATTTTTTATTCTATTGTTATTAGATAATGGCATTTCACAATTCTCAAACTATGACTTCATTTTGAAAATAATGTGACCTTCTGATGCAACACACTTCTGAAGGCTGGTCACGTTATAAGTGATAAAACTATAACACAATAGGGTAGCTGCCCAGCAGCTGTCTATAACTACAATGATGTTTTATTCAAAAAATGATAAAAATTAACAGTTTGCAACCTGTTGTTTTTTTCACTTGTACATTATTCAATTTTCTGTTTATTTGAACAAACTTGATTTAATTTGAGAGGCTTTAATTTATCTCAGAATTGAGAAACAAAATTAAAAGGCAGCAAAATTAAAAAACATTATGTTTAGAACTAAGTGTTAAAAAAAGTTAATATATGGCCTCTGACAGGTAAATGACTTCACTGTCTTTTAATTCTCACCATCTGCCTGTGTTATTAATTTTGAAGTGAGTTTCTCTTACTGTGTACAACAGAATACTATAATATGGAGGGTATCATATATTTTGTCATTCAGAAATTAGTTTAAAAAAAAAGAAAAAGGCATAAAATAGAAAGAAGAACTAAATATGAGACATAAAATCACCTAGCATCCTCAATCTATCCACATTCTGTTAAACAGAGTAGATTAAAACTTGGCTGAAGATTGGCTGTGAAGGCACCTCATTTAATAGATGTCTTAATTATAATTTTTTTTTTAAAGGGAAATCAGAGAGCAACAAGGTAGTTATAACCATAACATATGGCAAAAGTTTGCCAGAACTGAATTATATTTGTATACAAAGAAGAAAGAACAAATAGAGTAAGAAATCGATTTTTGTAAAAAACCTAAACGTCCCAAAACGTTCTGTAGGTGATCTAGGTTGTGTTTACCCTGCCTGAGCAGAAGAGAGTGTTTTAAATGGTTGTCTGTGACTATCCAGCTTTTTTTTTCTTATTTATGAACAACTGTCCTGGTTTTGTCTGGGATAGAGTTGGTTTTCTTAGTAGCTGTTGTGTTTTGGATGTAGTATGAGAATAATGTTGGTAACACAGTGATTCACTCGTTCTTAAACAGTGTTTACCCTGAATCAAGGATGTTTCAGTGCCTCATGCTGGTCTGGAGATGCACAGGAAGATGGTAGGCAGCATAGTTGGGACAGCTGAAGCAAACAGGCCAAAGAGATGTTGCTCACCATGGACTTCATGCCCAGCATATAAACTGGGGGCAGTTGGCTGGGTGGGGCTAATCACTGCTTGGAGATGGGATGGTGTCCTGGTTTGACCAGTCCACGGAAATGCGCTGGCTGGGTTTGAGACTGGCATTTTATTGGACCAATGGGGAAGCATGTTCTGTTGTTATTCCCTTTGGAAGCAGCCCGGCAGGTCTCTTTCCCCCTGGCTGTCAGAGCACACACCTCTGCCCTCTCTGCCCTGGGCTCAGTGGGGCAGGGGGAGGCCCCGCGGGCCAGGCAGGCTCAGCTGATTTGGGAACATCTGCGGCACAGAGTCTGCTCTGCTGCTGGCCCCGGCTGAACCTGCCTTGGCTGTGCTGGGGAGAGAGGGGGGGAGATGGATGAGGCAGGCTGGAACACCTGATGAGACTGAGGGGTGGAAAAGGAATTTTAAGAACCTGTCCAACTTTCCTGTGTCTGCCTTCTGGGTCTGAACCCTCTGAGAGCCCACCCCCAGCACGGCTGTGAAATCTGACACCCTAGACTGCCTGGCCTGGCCGAGCTCCTGGCCTGGCCGGCCAGGTCAGACACTGTCTTTGTTAACTCTCTTCAGTGTATCAGACCACAGATGAAACTTAGAAAGCTTCCATCCTCTCTCCAGTGAGAGAAAACTAGAATGCAGATGTATAAAAAACACATGAAGTATCAAAGTCAGTCAAGAAGGAGTGAAAGTTCAGGTGGAAGGAGTGTGGGAAGTTGCTTTTGAGCTGTAAAAGATATATCTTTCAAGATATGGTGGTTTGTTATAACATATTGAAATGTTTCCTTTAAACCATAAAAGAAGTATGGGGGAGATAAAAAAATTCAAATTGTAGACCTGAGCAAAGGAATGAATGCTGAGGGGACTGTTGATTTTATGAAAAGTTGAACAGAGAGATGAAGTAATAAAGACTCTTTGCCCTCAAAAAAAGAAGTAAATCTCTGTTCCTTGGAGGTGAAGGTGGTCCCAAAGACAAAGAGAACCTTTGTTTTGAACAGTTATCTTTAAAATAAGACCCCATACATCGATTGGCTCAGAGACACAATGTGAACATGGGAGGAATTTCATGAACACAAAAGGATCCGTGTGGTTGCGTATTCATGAAGAATGGATCTACAAGAGAACTGTTTCTTGTGGGGAAACTGACCATAGCAAATGAGAGGTGCTTCCCTCCCTAAATGCACTGAAAAAGACTGTTTTAGAAGTGGAAAACTGATTGAGATTTCTGAGTGTTGTTTTCTTTACATTGTTGGTTGGGAGAAAAGAAGGTGAGGGGAGGGAGGAAGAGTGTTATGAAAGTTCCATCCTCATTCTTGTTGTTTTTCTTTCTTTAAGTTTTAGTTAATAAAGTCTTATTACTTTTAAGCTTAAGCCTGCTTTGCTCTTGATTGGAAACTTTAAAATTGGCAAAAATCAAACCAGAACAGAAATTGGTGTTTCTGCACAATTTTGAATTGAAACCATGACAGATGGGCACCTGTCAATCAGTGATGAGCAATTAATGAGTAATTGCTTAGGGCATCATGAGTTTTTCTTGGGTTTTGTCCCTTGCTCTTTTTCATTATTTTTAATATTTATTATTCTTAGTTGTAGTATACTTGTAGTTCATTTTCTTTGAATTACTAAACTGTTGTCATGTCAACCCATGAGTTTTACTTTTTTTTCCAGTTCTTCTTCTCATCCCACATGGGGTGTGGAGGGCAGTGAGTGAGCAGTTGAATGGTACTGAGTTGCTGACTAGGATTCAACCACAACTGGAACATAAAATTGAGAAATATTAAAACTGTAAAGGCACTAGAAAATATCAGTATTATCAATGATTTATTTGGTAGACTTACAATATTATTATGGTTGGTTGAGATATGAGTATAAAAAAGGTATTAAAAGACAATTAATAACCCATGATATATTTTATTTTAAAACAAACTTTTCAACAAGTTCAAATAACTAAGAAGTGTTTCAATAAAAAGAGAATACACGTATATATATTCTTAAACGTTATCAGCTATTTTAAACAGGAACTGAAACACTATTATTACTCCTTTATTACAAAGACAGACGAAGCTTATACAACTGAAAGCTAAAATAATTTTTTCTCTATATGTCAGCATTACATTGAAAATCTATCTGAATTCAGAAACATGCAGAATCTTTGCCTAAATAACATAACCAATACATTTTGGAAATTATAATAAGGTTAAAATAAAAAAGCAGAAGGGGAAAAACCCCCAAAATTTATTGTCTGGCCATCAAATGCTTTCTTTGTATTATGTCAAGAACAAACTTATGTGAACTGTTTGCTTTCTTTGGACCTGCAATGCAGTGCTTTGGTACAGTAGTCTCTTTGGTATCAGAAATATGTCTTTGAAAATCCTGCCTCCACAGCATGTGCTTTTCCAGGCAGTTTACCATTTCCCACAGTTAATCAATCTTCTAGAAACGATGTAGCTATGAACACTCCCCAGGAACTTTATAGGTATGATTCTCACATGCTGAACTTGTTTGCCATTGTTCCTCCTGCTCACAGTGCCTGCTGTGCTGAAGTTATTTCAAACTTGTCCCTGGGAGTCAACAGATGATCCTAAAAACTGACTAAACCAAACAGCTCAAAAAAATTATTTCTTGAAGTTCCAGGAATGTTTGGTAGTAGTTTGAAAAAGTACCATGATTAAAAAATGCTTGCTCTTGATTTTATGGCAATTTCAACAATTGAACTCAATTCCTTATTTTCAGGCAACTCTCTAATTTATATTTTTTAACTTCTAATAAAATGGAGTCTTGGTGATTTACATAAAATAACTTGTTATATTTGGTTTTACCAGTTATCTTGGAGGCAGATTGATAGAATCCCAGAAAATTAGGGGCCAATTTGTCTTCCTCAATAGCCAGATGGCTGGAAATCCAACCAAGGACAGTTAGAGCAGATAAGAATTGTTGGCCATAGAGCTGAAGTCTGTTGGTATTAATGCGCCATGAGAAAAACCAGTTTTGATTGGAGGTGGGGGCCAGGTGGATGTACAGCAGCACTTTTCTGGGACAATCATCCTTGTTTTAGTCCACATGGACTGGTTTGAATTCAAATTGTGAAAAGATCTATATTCACTAGGTTTAGAAGAGTCTCTTAAGAAAAGGACTTGCGCAAAGCGGAGAGAAGGAGGTAATGAATAGAAAAAGAAAAATCATATTAGATTCTTCCCAAATAACCAGAAAACAGGTGAGTATGGTGTCACTGACTAACACTTTGTCAGGGAAAAATGTGTCATTAAACTGAGATATTTCATGTGGCTTTTGTTAAACTCATCTTTTTAAAAGACAGTGGTTTTACTTGGTTACTGTCACATCTGCTCTAAAAAGGCAGTCTTATGCCTGTGGCTCTTACCATACTGGTGACTAAAAAAACTAAAACAAAAAGAACAGCAGGCTTCATTGTTCCTTCTTCAAAGAGAGATTCAGAAAGGTTATGTCTGTAAATTATCCTAGAACATAACCCTTCTACACCCAAATTAATTTTGATCTCTTTGTTACATAAAGCAGTCTGGCTAAAGTATCTACTACTGAGCTGCTTTCTGATGATCAGTGTAGTGACTCGAGATTTTTTTTTCTCCTGTGTGAAAAGAAATGTTGATTTACTGGTATAAGGATCAGGCATAAAAGTACTAGAGCAAATATAGACTTTATTTCCTTGGGCTGAGTCACTTGATTAGGATGGAAAGCTTGATCATTCTAACATAATGCAGAAGTAGCAGCATCTGAACCCAGATGCATTTGCTACAACTAGTTCAGAATCTCCCAGTGCATGAAGTGTATTTGCCTTTTGTAAGAAAGAGCACATCTGTTTCCCTGTTTTTTCCTCTAAACTGTTTATAAACTGTGTTGAGCTACTTCTGTCAAGACAGGGTAAGACTCAAGTGAGGCAACAATTGAATCATATTATATACTATTATAACTCCTCTTTCCCTCCAGCAAATCTTATTAGTCTCTCCCAGTCACCAGTGTCAGTTAGTGTTAGCAGCAAGACAGTCACATTTTCCACATGGTATGCAGACCTCTTCAGCTGACTTCTACAGCATATATCTGTGTTGCATGAGTTATTCTCCAAATCAATAGCCAGAAGAGATGAGAGCTTTAAATATTAAGGCAGTTATGTTAGCACACTCCATCTCAGCATGAAAACGGAGAGCCTGACAGGTTTGGCTCTCTGTGGTCTCCAGCCACTTTCTCACATATGCATAAATTTTAAAGTGTCAGGACTTTTGGGTTTTGTTTTGTTTTGTTTCGTTTTTTTTTGTAAACTTTCTCTTTTCATAAGAGCTTCCTGTATTGTCTCTGATTTCTGTTGCCTTCTTCCTAGTAATTCTTACATGTAACAGTCCAATATTTCCTCTGGAGAAATTTCTATGAGCAGATAATCATAGAATCTTAGACTGGTATGGGTTGGATGGGACCTTAAAGATCATCTAGTTCCAAACCCCTGCCATTGACAGGTACACCTTCCAGACCCCTGCCATAGGCCAGGTCGCTCAAAGCTGCATCAACCTGGCCTTAAAAAATTAAAGGAGAGTCACAAAGTTGATTATTGGGCTGGAGCACCTCTCCTGCAGTGGATTGGATTTGTTCAGTCTGAATTTTGCTCAGTTTTCAGGGAGAACTAATTGCGCCTTCCAGAATCTGAAGGGAAACCCCAAGAAAACTGGAGAGGGACATTGTACATGAGCATATAGTGACAGGACAAAGGGAATGGCTTGAAACTGAGAGTAGGTTTAGCTTAGATATTAGGAAGAAATTCTTTACTGTGAGGGTGATGAGGCACTGGGACAACTTGCTCAGAAAAGTTGTGGGTAATGAGAGAATTGGAAAGAAAACAAAAACAAAGTTCAAGTCTGCAGCCTGAGAATAGTAGATGTTGTCTCATTATCACATAAATCATACAGTCATCTCTTTTTGAGGCTCTTTCTCTCCTCGTGTGGGTGAAATCTATCACTCATTAAGAGTTTCAAGTCTCGTTTTTGTTCTTTGTTGACAAATATTTTGTGTTAATGTTTTGGGTTTTTTTAATTGTCTAAATAATGAAGTATTTTCAATCAGGTCTAATTTGCATGTAGGTCAATAATTTTTGAATAAGAGTTTAGCTGTTTTGGTTTAATTTTATTTTTAAACAAAAGACCATATAGATGCATTCCTTTGCATGTAAATACCCCCTTTCAAGATCTTTTTAAAGATTAATAAATTTAAAAAATTCCATTAATATTGATGGCAAAAAACCTTCTTGATAAAATATCTTCCCATTAAAGAATTCTCTGACAAAGCCCTTGTACATGTTTTCTCATTATATTTTCTTCACCTTTTCAAAGCAAATATTTAAGCTTCTTCTCATAAACCATGAAAACTGTTAGTGTGCTCTTTTAAAGGCAGGAATTCAATTTTTGATATGTCTTAAGCATGAAAATTCTCATAAAAATTATTAAAATCAATTTGACTGCTTCTTTCATCAGCTAAAATTAATATAGACAAAAGGATTGCTTAATCAAGAAAACAATCAGATCTCAACCAAAACAATATATAAGGACTCTGAGGCATAAAGCAAATACAGTACAAAGGTTTACATTATCATAACTCTAAAACAGAAATCTAGAACACCAAAACTGAGGTCTTTCCCAGGGTGCTTCCCCTTTTCTGAAAACGGTCATTAGTTATTCTCAGATCTGCTTTCCTAGATACACAGTTGGTCTCATTCTGAAATTTGGTTTTACTTTTCTTAAGATTATACTCTGTAATGCTTGGGTATGCTTAACTTGATTGCTAAATGATTGGCATTTAATAGGTAACTAGCACTGCCTTAACTACATTAATAATACACACTAAATGTTAATTGTCCTAGTTTAGGGCAAATCTGTGAGAAAACCTCCAAAGGGGGATCCCTCCCGAGAGCAAACCCACACGGCCCCTCCCCCCAGCCGGTTCGGGAATGATTCCTCGGAGAGAAGTGGAAAGAACCTGTTTATTTAACAGGCACAGCACCCCCAGCACACAAAATGAACAATACCAGATGACAACACTCTTTCACCGCTCTGAAAAAGATGACAAATGCAGCAAGTCTCTCTTGGGGTGGTCGCTCTGCTGTCACTCCCTCCGGCGCTGGGGATGCTGCTGCAGACACAAGGTGTTCTCAGGTCCCAGCCCGGAGCAGGTTCCAGTAGTTACAAGAAAGGAAAAAGGAAAAAAAAAAAAAATAAAAAAGCAAGGACAAAGCAAAGCAGGAGCAGGAGCAAAAGCAGAAGCCAGAACTAGAGCCAAGCAAAAAGAGACCATCAAAAAACAAAAGCCACACTATGTACTGCCCCATCTCTGTGTCCTGCCAGTCGTTGGGGGAGCAGGCTGATAACCAAAACAAAACATTTGTCCTTCAGAGACAGTCTCAAAGGCACAGAACAAAACATCCAACATAGCAGAACACACAAATGGGGATACAAACATCACCCTAGCACATAATAAAGGTATTTGAGTTAAGTTTCTAAATTTCACTTTAAGTATGTGCAGGATTAACCGTACAGCTGCTTTAGGAAAAGAAATAATTAGATAGTCCTGATAACCAATTTTTAAAACAGTTTTAAAACAGGTGGCTATAAACATGTAAGTGAATTCCCTTTTACTTTTGTTTGTGAATATGCATGTCTAGGTGCAGGTTTAGATTGGAATAATTCAAGGACTGTACGTGGCATGGAATGCAACATTATTGCTTTGCCCTGTTGATATTGGCTATGATATCAAGAACCAAGATTTGGTATAATAATTGGTATTATTTGATTAATAATAATTCTTATTAATAAATAGGTCCAAGAACCCACAGAAATAATTCTTTCTTGAAAGGGACCAAGTAACTTCATGGCTCTACTGTCTCTGTATGTCTAATGTGCTACACTACCTCCTTTTCCTTTCACAACACTACCTCCTTTCCTTCACAATAAGGAAACAAATGTGGAGAAATGTAATGCTATGTCTTTGCCAGTTAAGTAATCTTTAAAAAGCCCATGTATATTGCTCATTAAATAAGCAAATTTTTCTAAATGTCATTTTCAATGACTTCTGGAAGATCCTAACTCTCAGTATCTTATCTGACTGCAAAATATTGAATCCGACTAAACATTTTATGATTAATCACAGTCATTCATTTCTTTCATAAAAAATAGATATCTGTCCTTCAGGTTGAAGGAAGGTAGAATTCATCTGACATTAAATAATTTCCTAATGAAGTAGTCATGTATTTAATTTTAAGTTATGCCCTCTGATAAAAACCAATGTAAAATTTTAGTTCTTCATTTTTGGTATTCTACAATCTGAAATCACTTGTCCTATGCAATTTTTTTAATCATTAATCTCAAAGACCAAAAAGAGGCATCTGGAAATATCAAAGGAGTCCTTTTTTTTTTCCCCCTGACAATAGGAGGATTCCCATATTTGATGGACAGTCATAAAGATGGCCTTAAGATTTAATTAAATATTTTCCAGTAGATGGCAGCCTTTCACAGTGATTGGAAATTCTGAATGATACCTAGGAAGGCTTCTGTAGTTGACTAATTGTTATGCCTTTCCTCTGCAAACATTGATGAAAAGGTGTTTATAACCTTGCTTTTGTAAATGGCCAAAACTTGTTACATATGCTCACTTTTATTTTCTTATATCCATAGGAAATATCTATATCTGTGTCTGCCTGCAATAAAAAAAAAAAAAAAAAAGACTAGAAGTACTACCTAAAAACAGAAACTGCAAATAAAAATGCTAAATGTTCCAGTTGATTCACTTGATAATATCTGAAGTCAAGATGATTTGAATTTTTAATGCTACTCATGTGATCTGGGGCAAGATGTTTGAAAATCTTTGTGATACATCTGAGACTGAGATTGTACATTATTGGAATTTAAATTCATGCAAGAGGAAGCATGCTTTTCCTCAAAATGTACATCCTTGCATTTATTGTAAAGGTTTACTTTTTAGGACATGATTCTTTCCCACACCTAATGCAATTCATTAGATATAGTAATTCATATATTTACTCAATTTGCACATGGTACTGTAAATCAGAATTCTAAATACATTCCCAAAAAAAGGCCAAGAATTTTGTGCTTTCATCACTTCATGCATGCCAATGTAATTTATTTTCTCAATCTTTTACTGCAGTCTCCCACCTTTACTTTTTCTTATTTTCACTGTCTTTGTACTTTGAGAACAACAAAGATATTTGTTTGTCTACTCCAGTGTCAGTGAGACAAGATTTGGTGAAAAGAGGTGCTATCTTTTTAATATAGCTGTGTCTAAGAAAGCATATGGTTCAAACATGACCTACCAAATGATAAACCAAAACAAAGTACCAACAAAGAATTTCTGCTGGGTGTGATGTTTCCATTTATGAATGCTTTAGTGCAACAACTTATATCTTCTTGACATTTAAGATATTTAAGAGCCCTCAGTTCTGTTCTAAAAAGGGAATTCCAGCCCCATTTAAAAGGAAAAAAAAAACAAAACCACAGGAAATAGAAGAAGGCATGTATGATGTTCCTGTGAAGCATTTTAATTTGAGCATGAATAATTATATGTAGTAACTGGAGATGGACTGCTGGGATTATTTTATTAATTGATTAATTAATAAATATTTTTAAAGCAATGTGATTATCTTAAATCCAGGCTACCGTGTCCAGTGCTGGACTTCTCAGTACAAGAATATGATTGAAGACTTGAAACATCAATTTGAGGAAAGGATGAGAATATTGGGATTATTCAATCTGAAGAAAGAAAAGCTCACTGGGCTCTCATCCCTCTATTTAAATAACCAACAGGAGTGTGCAAAAAAGAGCCAAATTCTTCTTCAGTGGTTCCCAATGACAGGACAGGAAGTAATAGACACAAACTAATAAAACATGAACACAAGAATAAATTTTTCATGGAGAGGGTGACTAAGCATTGGAACAGGATGCCCAGGGAGGTTATGGAATCTGCATCAGTAGAAATAATGAAAACCCATCTGACGACATGATACTGGGGAGCCTTCTTGAAAATACTCTGTTTAGCTTTGTGTATTGGAGCAGGTGATTTCAAGAGAGCCCTTATAACTTCAAATATCCTGTAATTATATGCATTATAGACAGAAACTTTCAGGGCAATAGAAAACTCATCCAACATCACACAAGTGTTTCAGATTGTTATTATTTGTGCGTTGTCAGAAACTTACTGACAGTTAAATTACACATGCTTAAAAAATACTAATGGTATTTCAGTAGTTAAGTTTCAAGTAGGAAGTAAATAGCTTTTTGTAAATCCTTGTGAATAACTCTTGAAAAACCCTATTGCATCTTGTTCAGAAGTCATATGAAGTTAATAAAATCTTAGAACTTCTGAAATGCTCAAAACACTTCAAAAGGATGGTGTGAAGTGCCAGTGTACTTCCCTAGATATCCATGAGTTCCTAAAAAACATTTATTGCTTTACTGCCCTCCAGAATTCAATTACATATGCTAGAACATAAAATCCACAAATCATTTATTGTCATAATTATATCCTGTATTAAAATTAATGCTGTGTTCATGGTTAGGCTGACTTGTGGCAAGCTTTTATATTTTACTGTTAAAATAAAGAAATTATCTGGGAGATCTAGGAGCACTATGATGAGTAAAAATGGTAAAAATTCAGGCAGTTAGGGGTCTGTACTTGCCTTTGTAAAAGTAAAACTGTTGTAGCCTTGTGACAAGGAGAACAGGACTGTAAGACTTAGAACTAGATGAGAAAAATATATTGAAATTATTTGGGCTCATCCATGGAGTAATCCTCACTGCTCCACCATGGCATCAGTCACTTATCTACTTTGTTTCCTGTACAGCAGATCAATAGTCTGTCCTGCTCCTTGTTAAAATGTGAACTCCAGCTGATGCATGCCTTACAGAAAACCAGAAAATGTGAGGATTTTGTTCTGTTTTTCTTTTTTTTCACTAGAGGCTTTTAACTAAGTGAAGACAGGAAAAGCAAGTTCCTCAATTCTTATATGAAAATCCCAAAGAACTGAAAATAATGTGAGAATCAGAGATATTTCACAGGTCCTGTAATTTTAAAACTTATTTGAATATGTTGGATATTTTGTCTTTTTTATCAAGAAACTACTAAAATAACACAGAAGAAGGCTTGTTATATTTTGCTCAGTCCAAACTAGGTAATTTCACTACATACTACAAATGCTGTTTTTCATCGCCTTTGATAAAAATGATAATCTAGTCCATAATTTATATTTTACACACTTCTAATGCTTTTTTCAAGGAAATGCGAAGTAGGTGTTTATCAAGTTAAAATGTTAAGGAAAAATCTTTGATAAATATTCATAATTCATATTCCTCTGAAATAAAGTAGTTGTATATGCAGATCTTGGAAAATACTTTAGCTTTATATTAGTTTTATAGTGGATTATATCCTGTTAAGCACAGGATAAAACCGTGTAGTTTTGCTGCAATTTTAGATATTTAGATAAAATTATGCATTTTAGCAATTTTAGATATTTAGATAAAATTATGCATTTACATCCAATAAGTAGATAAGCACAGGAGAATTGACAGATTGACCATTTTGAGAGCCCACTGGAGCCTCCATGATATTTTCAAAATGTCTATATGTAAAAGCAGCATTTTTTTCTTTTTTAAAAGTAAGGATATATCTTGCATTTTTCCAAGATATATCTGTCTTATTTCAAGATGTATTTATTTTCTGCTTCACTGTATGGTTACCTTCAAATAGAGAATAACCAAAATTAAAAGAATGTTCTTTTTTGCTTTAAATTTTTTTAAAAAAATACTTCTTATCCAATCTCTTACTGCATTGTCAGCAAACGATGGCTTGGCATGTGAAAAATGAATGAGAGAGCTCAGCTTGTTTATGCTGGAGCAGAGATGAGTGTGCAGGGATCTTATAAGTGCATACAAATATCTTAAAGATGGGTACCCAAAAGATGAGAGCACCTTTTCAGAGGTGCCCAGTAACAGGATGCAAGGCAACTGGTGAAAACTGAAACACAGGAAGCTCCATCTGAAGATGAGAAAATCCCTCTTTAGTTTGAGGGTGACTGAGAACTTGAACAGGCTGCCCAGAGATGTTGTGGAGTCTCCTTCTCTGGAGATACTCAAAATCCACCTGGACATGATCCTGTGCAGACTGCTCCAGGTGAGCCTTCTTTAGCAGGGGGTTGCTCTGGATGATGTCCACAGGTCTCCTCCAATCCCAGCCATTCTCTGTTATACTGTGATAGTAAATAAAGTACGTGTGTCCATTCTGAGGCTGTTCAGGCAAGCCAACAGTAATTAATATTGTTTTTTCATATTCTCAGTCCTAATATTGTTTTATCAGTCTTTCTTCATCTGTTTTTCTTATTTTATTCCTTAACTGTCCGCCATTTGTTACAGATTGCTTTTATTCTAGTAAGTGAAAAATACCTAACATGATAATGAACCTGAATGTGGTTCTAGTAAAATGAATAAAAATATAATACGGAATAGCTATGGTCTTTATCAGCTTGGAAAGCTCTGTTGATTTCTTATGTAATGTAATTAAGCATTAATTAGATCCCAAGGCCTCCAAGGCAAACTTGTGGTATTAGTGTTTAAATTGCTGCATTAGTTTTGTTCTTTTTATTTTAGTTCTCATTCCTTTGCACATCAAACATTAAAAGTTAATGGGAACTTGTTGAAATCTCTTTTTATTTTGGAGTTGTTCGGTTTGGCTTGGTGGGTTTGAGTTTTTTGATTAATTGATTTTTGTTGCTTTTTTATTTTTTTTTCTCCCAAGGGAGTAATGTGAAGAATGTTTATGAAGACTGTTTTTTAGTGAACAGATATTTCGCTTCATTTAATGCATTGTTTTTTATTCTGATTTCTTAATGAAGCACACAAATTTTATTTGTCCTAAATATATGTTCAATGATGATCCTAATGTCCAATCTTGTTGTCTATAAGACTGTATAGAGGACTGCAAAGGAAATATGGCTAAGGACTATGGAAAGTGTTTTCATTCAAGATATGGACAGTCCTACAAGTGTCTGGTCATAAAAAAAAAATTCCACTTTTTTATGCATGTACATTTGAACTTTCAAGAAGATGACCTATAAATTGCAGGTTTGTTGGTTTGGGTCTTTTTGTTGGCAGATACTCCTTTAAATTGACAGAAATAGGCCTAATGATATTTTATAGTTAGATGCTGAAACTGGACAAAAGTAGGCTTTTTACATGTAGGTAATAAATCATTGTTTAAGCGACCTAGGGATGTGATGCATTCTCATAGTTTCAGTCTTTTAAGTCAAGGTTAGACATCATTCTAAAGGGCATTCTGTTGCAAAATCAAAAGTAATATTTCTTAGCTGGGGTTCTTGCATTTGCATTATGAAGAACATTAAAATCAGAGACAAAAATTGGTCTTCTGGTGTTAAAAGCTACTTATCTAAAAATACATATATATGGGTTAAATTCTAGGCTGTCTGCAGCTGCCAAAATCTGCATATCATTTGAGATACTCATAATATCCACTTGAACTTCAGCCTGTGGTCCAAAGGCTTCATGAATTTCTTTATTTCTTATCTACCAGCTCTGTGAGGATGTTTCGGATACCATCAGGCAGCATAAATGCAGTTTTGTTGTTCCAAATACATACGTTTAGACAACTGAATTTATGTCTTTTTATCAGATTCAGAACTGTGATAGCAAGTTATTCAAGTTCATTGACAATTCTCTTCCTATTACATGTCCCAAACTGCATATAAGCACTAGGTATGTATAGGTGAGATTATGTTGTTTAAGTGTCAGCTCAATGGCAGAACAAAACCTGGAACCCTACTAAAGGCATCTCCCTATAACTCTGTTAGAACACTCCTGCTTATTCACCTTCCAGCTTGTTATGTTCTTGTTTTGCTTACAACACAAAGATATGATTTCTACACAGAGAATTCTCCAAGGATTCAAGGATTCTCCCTCCCTCTCCTTTCAGAATCCCTCCTTGATGGTGTTCAGGACATTTTTCCCACGTAGATGTGGACCCAAAGCCCTTAGAGAGAAGCAGTTTCCAGTGGCCAGGATAGGTGTTATCAGAGCTATCCCCTTAAGCAGAGGCAAGATGCTGTGGAGCACTTCAGTCCATGCTTTTTGTATGCTCTAACTATGGCGTTACTATTAAAATCTGTGCAATGGAAACAAAACAAAACCAAAAGCAAAAACAAAAAACAAACAAAAAACCCCACCCAAAAATTAAAAAAAGAGATTTTGGTGGTTTGTTTTGATCATTTTTAAGAGGTTTATTACAATTTTTTGTGTGTGTGTTATTATTTCTCTTTTGTAAGAAATAAGATTTAATTGAAACATATTGCAAGCAGATTCAATAGAAGAGAAAAAGTTTTGTAGTAGGCTGTGATTAACCTATATCAACTTAGTTGCTGCAGTTCACCAGCCCTTGGAATGATAGGAAATATTGTAGAAGACTTCTATAGGCTCAGATGACAATTTGGTTATAAGAAGCAGAGGAAAAGCTGAACTGAAGGATGAGGTAAAGTTCTGTGGGATTTAGAGAGGCAGGCATTCTCTCTATCACATACAGGTGATAGAAATACTGACTAATAGAAATTTGAATAGATAAAAATAATGTTTAAAGGATATTGTAGGGAAAAAAAAAAAAGAGCTTATCAAAATCAGTCTTGTTAATGTGATTTGTTAAAATATCTAATTAAACAGTAAAAATTTCAGCGCATAATAAAAATATGTAAACAATAAGATATGGAAGTGATATTAAACAATGCAACATATATATATATTTGCATGCTGCATATATGCATATATATTCACAGCTGAATAACTGGAAATCCATATACAAGGCTGCAGGAAAAGGAAAATGGGCCAAATTCATTTATTTTAAAAGACAGAGATGGACAAAGGAAATTAGTCAAAACCTTGAAAGGGCCCATGTTTATAAAGTAGAAAAGCATATGTTTAAATTCCAGACATGAATTTTTCAAGAATCAGAATCAGATTGGAAAAGACCAACAAAATCTTGAAGTCCAGCCTTCAGCCTAATACCATGAAAGTACAGAATTAAGGAATATTAAAATTATAATCCATTCTAAATAAGTAAAATATCTGTCAGATAAGTGAAATACAGTGGAGAAGAGGCAAGCACAGGAACTTCAACTAGGATGTTCAAGAAATATATTCAAGTAGAGGAATATTAAAAATGCTAAATGGTGAGGCAGATCTAATATTTAGAGACTTTTCTGTGCGACATGCTTACCATGTGTGCGTACATACGTATAATGGTTGTTTGTAGAATGACCAACCACAGCACTTAAGAGGTATACTAGAATTGGCCCGGTCTTTTTATCATAGATAAAAGTTAATTAGAATCACTTGAGTGTTTAAAATAGCATCATGGAAGAAGACATAGAGAGAGAGAACATTTTATTTTTGGGAGTGTATATAACACCATGACACCATCCATCTCTGAGTCAGGGTGAACAGTGTTAGGGCAGTAGAGTCAGATGCTAGTAGTGAGAAGTCCCTGGGGTATGTCTACACATTTCTTTTCAATGAATAGCGAGTTTAAAGGGAATATTGGTCTGAATTCAATGTTTACCTGTCAGTGTAATGTCTGTACGCACCAAATGAACTTTGTCTCTTGGGGTCTTCTATGGAAGGGAGTGAATTGTCAACTCATTTAAGAATTGCAAAGAAGCTTTAGGTGGTGACAGCTCAGTTTGAGGCTTCTACTCCTCGAGGATTTGGCAGATATTAACAGTAAGTGATCTGAATCATCTGCTTAGCTTAGACACCCCAATTCTCAATCCTTGCTTCATCTGCTACTGCAATTTGAATTGATCTCATTGTTTCCATGTAGCCAATTAACTGCAGTAAAGCTCCCTTAAAACTAGTAAAAACCAGGAAATATATTAATGTAGGCCACAAAGCTAGGCAGACAACAAAAAGAAAAACTATGCTTTCTCTCCCATCTATGAAATATACCAAATCAGACTCAATATAGACAGCAGCGAAGAGGTGAGCTTCAGTAGTGAAGGTATTTATTAAGACAAAGAAGTGAAGGTATTTATTAAGACTCATGTTATCCTCATTAATTTCTTTTAGTGTCCTTTTTAATCAGTTAAATATAGAAGTACATGGGAACACTAACATATATAGGAAAATAAGAATTATGACAAAGTTAAGAAAATTTTCCTGATGGCAGTCCATGCTCATACTCTTAAGACATAAAACAAAATATTTTGCTGTAAAGCTTTTTTACTAAGGTTCAACTAAGGGTTCAACTTTGGTTTTGTAGGTGTAGTCATGTTGTATTTTGCACTGATTTTTACCTGGCTAATTCAAAGAATTGCAAATAATTTGACACATAAGAAGATAAATGCTAAATTTATGTAGGTAGCTGAATTCTAAGGGCATCTATAATACAAATTCTGTAAACTTAAAGTTTCATTAATATTTATATAATTAGTTGTACATCATATTGATTATTAATCCTACTACTGTGCATAATATATCACTGCATTTTATAATTTGGATTTCAAATATTAAGAATTGAAATCAGAGCAGATTTTTCAATTCCAGAATTAGATATTGATAAAAGTATGGCAAAGATAGGACCCAGTGTTATTTTGCCATTATGACTGATGTAGTCCGTGACTGCAGTTAATTTCATAATTAGCCAGGTGTTATCTGTTCTTTCCTGCTCAGGATCAGTGCTCTTTCTTGTTAATTTAGTGCAGAAGTAGTAGGCACTATTCAAAACAATCAGTTATCAGTCTAATATTATGTGAGCAGGTTCTTCTATATATTTGTTGGGAACTGTTCTTTTAAGTATTTGTCAGGAAATGTAATGATAGAGCAGTGAATAAGGCATACAAATTGAAAGAGAGGAAATTCAAGTTAGCTATTAGGAACAAATCTTTTACCGAGTGTGGTGAGATACAGGAACGTGTTCCCAGGGAAGTTGTGGATGCGCCAACCATGACAGTGTTTAAAGCCAGGTTGGATAAGGCCTAATGGGAGGTTTACCTACCCATGGCAGGAGGGGTAGAACAGGATGATTCTTAAGATCCATTCCAAAAACTTATAATCCTATGATCTGATGAGAGTAAGATTACAAAGTATAAACCAGTGTTTAATACCAAGTTTATGTTCCTGCGGTTAGCTGATGCTACACAGATCTTGGATTTAGATGAGTGAAACAGCAAAGTGCTTGTACCACAATGAAAGTACAAATTACATTTACTGTAGTATAGGAATGGAAATGTACAGCTGAATTGGAATACAAATCTGATACCATGTGCTATCAATTGCATGTTCACTGTCATGAGGTTGAGCAGCCTAATTGTCAGGAAGGAACATGTGAGCTGAGATGAGCTTAATTCTATTGCTCTTCTGCTGATTTTGGCCTAGGTAATTTTCACCGTAGTAACATGTATGGGGTATTGTTGTATTTGTGCTAAAACAATGTTGATAAAATGGAGGTATATTTGTTATTGCTGAGCAGTGACTGACTCTTACATAGTGTCAAGGTCTTTTCTGTCTGTCACACTACCCCTGGCCCTGAACACAAGGGATATTACATTCTACATGGCATCATGTTCAGCATTTAAAGCTGGGGAAGAAGGGGAGGACATTCAGTGTGATGGCATTTGTATTCCCAAGTCCTTGTTACACATGATAAAGTCCTTATTAGACGTGATTCAGCCCTGCTTTCCCATGGACGGCTGAACACCTGCCTGCCATGGGAAGCAGTGAATGAATTCCTTGTTTTGCTTTGCCTGTGTAGCTTCTACTTTACCTATCTCACTGTCTTTATCTCAACCCCTGAGCTTTCTCACTTTTCTGATTCTCCCTCCATCTTGACACAGAGGGGAGTGAGTGGCTGGGGCTAAACCAAAACAGTTTGCTTTGAAATTCCTTTTGATCATTGCCCACTTCTTACATTTTGAGTTGCTAAGAGAAAAATTTACATTTCCGTGCTAGTGTCACTAACTCAGGAATATATTTACAGTCTTCTGATATACTCAGGGACAAACAGTAACAGAACTTGTTGATTCATTTGGCTGATATAACTGCTTGATTTAGTAATCTCATGAAGCTAGTTGATTCACTCATCTGATGAAACCATTTATCTAGAAAAAAGGCCGTCTTCTGATCACCTCTGTGTTGAGTTCATCTTCCCCCTCAGAGCTGCCTTCTATTGTAGACATTCACTTATTGCTCACAGCAGGTTGAAAGTATTTACTTGCCATTCATATTGCTATGTAGCCATTCTTCTACTTGCTCTATTTTTGTAGCAGAATGACACTACTAATAGAAAAATCATTATTTTAGTGATTGTTCAGTGACAACACATTCCTGCTCTTTGATATAACAAATGGGCAAAGGAAAAAATATATATATAGAAAACCTAGAGAGGAGCTGGAAGAGGAGACTGCTTAAAGCTATCCAAGGTTCCAGAAAGTTAATCTAATATTTTTATAGCAAATTTACCCATAGCTTGCTACTTAGGAACTGTACTCTTTTTGTAGGCCATCAAACATAAAGGGAAAATGCTAACAGCTACAGTTTTCAGTTCTGCTGCAGAGAAATCTCTGTAGTTTCTCCCTATACCTATTTCTCATTCTCTCTCTGAACAGAAGAAATGAGGCACAAGTTAGCTACAGTCAGATTGTTGTGGTGAGGACGTAAATCATTCTGACAGATTCTTTACATTATTCATTCTAACACAATAAAGAAAGGCAGAAGACACTCGTGGAGAACAGCAATCACCTCTACTTTTCATGGAAAAGACATTCCTAGTGGCATGCACGTATGTAGCTAGTACCACTTACACCTGGACAATTGTTTTTTATTATGTAGTTTTCCTAAACTGTTCATAAAATGCTAAGAAGACCATCTGTTTTATGAAAGAAATGTGATTACTTTGAGTAAAGGTTCTGCATGAGGTGTTTTGTCTCTCATAGTAAAATAGGAAAGTAGCATCACTTCTTGTAGAACCACAGGAATAACTGTTTATGTTTAAAAACCTGTTAGAGTAAGGGAAAATAGCTTAATTCTGTAGGAGTTGGGCCAGCTGCAACTCAAGAGCATCTAGATCTTAAATCAAAAGTACCAGGCATTTGCTTCAGGCCCTTGGAAACATTTATGTAAGTTAGGGTGAGCTCAGAATGCTCCCATGAGCCTTTTGAAGTTATTATGTTAAATAACCCAAGTTCTGCTTCCCTATTGGTTACTTGGTTACCCTACATGGCCATGTTTCTAGCACCTTCCTCTCCCCAGTCTCCCAATATATTGTTGCCTTTCCCTTGTTACTAGTCTTTGGAGTTGGCTTCTACCTAGCATTCGGTTTTTTGGGCACTGTCCCTGTGCTTTTCTTTTACAATTAAAGTATTTTCTTGTTCAACCACTCCATCACTCCGGCTCCTTTACTTTGTGCCATCTTTACTCTGAAATCAGGAGAGCCTTGTCACAGCTACCACCACCGGGACATAATTCTATTTGATTTGTAGTTCATATATCTACAGTACCATGTTAACTCAAGGCTTCATTTTGCACTCCAATCCACAAAACAACTATGCCAACTCAAAAGACTTCAGTGCATCAACTCATTTACTTATGAGACGTTATCACCTGAAACAGAGAGATGAAGCAAAGCTAGAACAAAATTCAGTTCTGCTCCCAGAATATAGCCCCAAAACCAGGCTTACCTTAGCATGGACTTGCCTGAACTTCATACTCACAAAAATGCTTTACTTCTAATTCCTGTGTTCTCCTCAGCAGAAAAACTTGGTGCAGGAATGCCAGAAGGGAGTCTTATAAGTGGGAGCAAAGGCATAAGAGATCACTGGAAAAGTATGTTCATTCTGCCAAAATGTGATATAAATAAGATAGTGGTAAGCCACAAGTGAGCCAAGACACATGATTTGGATGAAAATAGCTCAAGCACAAGTGACCATGTCATAGCCTGCATTCAGGAATGGATACTGGCAGCAGCATAGGCTTGTAATAGATCTAGAAGAGTCCAGGAAAGCTTTCTCTGCCAGCACATATTTAGTAAGGGATTATGTCTGTTGTAAACAGTTTAATGATTCAATTGATAATACAAAGATGAAGAGAAAGATTGGCAAGTAAAGGCTTAGGAAGATATTATGCTAATGCTTTCCTACTTTTCTAAGTTGTGTAGAAAAGAAAACATAATCCATTACTATCTTCAATTTCTCTCTTCTGGGGATAGAGATTCAAGCAAACACAGTTCTAGTTGCCTTTGTGTTGAGTATCAAAGTAGCTACCTGAGATTCTTTTTACCTTTCTTATTTTCTTACTTTTCCTGTTTAGTCTGCTACAATTTCAGGACTTAAACCATTTATTAAAAGGTAGAAGCAACAGCAATCCTTCTCCCACTTTAACTTACAAGACTAAGAGAGGTAGTCATTTATAGCCTATAAGCTTTTCAGCTGTTTATATGAAAAGATGAAACTACTAAAATAAATTGAAATAAATAATTTCTTTTATTAAACAATAAATTATTTCAGGATCATTTTTACCTCTGGTCCCCTTTCATTACATCCTCTCAGAAGGCTGGGGAAAGAGGCTGGGAGGGGGCATAACCAAGACAGCTGACCCAAACTGAACAATGAGGTGGTCCGTACTGTAATGGTTATGCTCAGCCCAGGGTGAGAAGGAGGTGAATATTTGTGGTCATGGTGTTTGTCTTCCCAGGTAACATGTACATGTTCTGAGTTAAGCTAGCTAGAAATCTTCCTGCCAGTAGAAAGCAGTGAAAGTATTTCTTATTTTGTTTTGCTTCCAAAAGCAGATTTTGTTTTTCTTATTAAACTTTCTTTATCTTGAACCAAGTATCTTTGCGATTACTAGTTTTTACTCCATCACCTGGTAGAAGGGTATGAGTGAATGGCAGGATGGGTATTTGGGCGCTGGTTGGGGTCAACCCACCAGAGCTGCAATAGAACATGTAGAACATCGTCTACTTACCTTCAATCAGATAAATCAGCCTGTAAATAAGATTTATTGTCTAGAATCTTATTAATTTACAAAAATTTTGTAAAGTGCTCAATCATTGCATTTAGCATTATATTTATTTAAAAAAATAAAAATTTCTAGTGTGAATAAGAAACAGTTCCTCTTGGTAACAGTATAAACACTATAATGATTTGAGAACTGGGTTTACTGTACTGAAAGAAAAGCTCACACTAAACCAGAGTTTAATTCCTTTTCATAATTACTGAAGCTTAGAGTTATCATTTTAAAGCAGACTTTATTGGAAGTCTGAGTTTTCTTATGTTTGAAGGAAAAACTCCTTCCCAAAAAAATTACTTCTGTGGTTCATAGTTTCATTCTAACAAATCTTTTTTTTCTGCCCTCATAATTTCTGTTACAAAGATGCAGTGTATCCCAGATTCATTCACTGCATTGAACAGAACAATTCTGCTCCCTGAAGGTAGATGTCCAGCATCGCTTCTGATGACTTAGAGTATCCAAGATATTGGTATGTCTGGTAAATGGTACAAAGGGCATACAGGATAATGATGTTCTTCTACAGCAGTGTCCAGAGGCAAAGTGGATTTCATGGCATGTCGTCGTGCGTATCTCTGGTCAGCCTGGCGTTCGGCTTGACCGCCCACTAGCTCTCATACGCCTTGACAGTATCGTGTGTGGGTACTTGGCTCTGCAGCACCTTAGCCCATGCTGTCACGGCTGTGGTTTCAAAGAGGGGACTCTCAGAGACATCCGGGAACATAGGTTTTATTCGGGGGTTACAGGGGAAGCCCCTGACCCCAGGCCCGGTGCCTCAGGCAAGAGAGACCCCGAACCTGGGTTACAAGGGGGTTTTTATCCAAAGGGAGATGGGGGTGGGGTGGATACAGATTACAAACCAATAAGACAACTTAAAGTAAGTTGGGGAGGGGTCTCTGGGGATCCATCAACCTCTGAAAGTCTTGGACCGCACTGGACCTTGAAGATGATTGATGGACCAAGGGAGGAAGCTACATTGCTAGGGTGGACAGAAGCTTATCTCGGGGAAAACCGATGGCAAACGGTCTCTGGGCAGAGGCCGGGGTTGTCTTGGGAACTCTTATCAGGAGTCTGACCAGATGTTTCCTAAAGCAGGGGGCCCCCTTTACAGAGACTAGAAAAAACTACACTAAAATAACGAATATAACTATACTATACTTATCACTAAAACTTATCAAACAATTCCAGCATTCCCGCACCTCCCCCTTTTTTATTATATTTTGTTGTTACTGTTCTGGAGTGTAGATTTCGGAGCTGTTCTCGCTGCTGGAGGCAGAGTCTGGTGGAAATACTACGGAATGCCGGCACGATTTTGGAGGGTTGCCTGCCTGGTAATTTGTTCGTCTGATGGGAGGTCACTTATAGCTTGAGTTGTTAAATTTGCTTGTTTGGCCACCCAGCATTCTAAATGGCCTAATTCTCCCATAGCTTTTGCTATCGAGACCCAGGGTAGGAAAACTGTCAAGGCTGTGGCCTTTGCCCTGGACCAATGGATAATTTCCGAATTACAATCTGGGTCGAGACTTGTTACGTCTCTTTTTTGGATAGGTGTGTGGTGAGAGGAATTTTTCTTGTGCCAATTAAGGATTTGAGTCATGTTTGGGGTAAACAGACTCAACTTGCCTAATGTGCATGGGCCTCCGATCAGTCGAGCAGGAATGTCTGTGAAAGCTCTGTCGCCACAAATGAGGAAAAAACCTTTGGGTAGGGAATGGGGAAAAGGATTCTGAGCGTCAGCGGAAGGAGTGGTTTGCACCCACTCTTTCCAAAAGGCAAGGGGATTCGTGACAAAAGCAGAAGGAGCTTCACCAATTTCTACAAAATGATCAACCTCAACAGGTTTTCGATTATATTTTTGTTGTATCTGGAGAAGTGAAAATGGAAACTCCTTTTCTTTCACAGGGATTCCTACCAGGCAGGAGGATATGGGATCTTGTGCAGCTGCTGAGGCTAGGCAGATGTGATCTTGTCCTAGACTCTTTGCGAGGGTTTTCCATACATTGGTTTTGGGCTGCGGGACGATCCAGGGATGGTTTTTGATGGGAAAATGAGCAGCACCACAAAGCTGAACATTGTCGTGCTGCGGATTTTTATGCTGATCATCAGGACTGCGTTTCTGTAACTTAGAAAAAAAGGGGGTTAGTTAAACAAACACTGAAAACATTCAGCTGGAGGAAACAGCTCCTCCACTTCTTTTTTGTGCCAGCAAACCCAGGAGGGAAAAGCAATTGGACCAGGAGAACTTGTCTCTGGGCCAGTTTTTTCTTCCTCCTTTTTCCTCCTTCTCCAGGAGGCCACAGTGACTTGTGGCACCTTTGTTCCTGAAGTCTTGGGGACACAGGGTCTCACATTGCGGGAGGGGATCCACCGCAAGCCAGTGGGAGTGGAGACACAGGCGTATCCACGCCCCCATGTGACCAATTTGTGAGGACCCTGTATCCTCAAAGTTTCTGGATCTTTGACAAGGACTTTTGGCCTTTCATGGGGCTCTAACTGTGAGCTTCCCCGAAAGTGCCTTGTCACCGGCAGGTTCATGGTCTCAAAGGAACAGTTAAGAAAATTCAAAGTGAACACGGCACGGGCCAGTCTTACAGATGGTGGTTCAATCTTGAGAATCGGTTGTTGCTGGCTGAGGATTCTTTTGAGGTTTTGATGAGTCCTTTCCACAATCGCCTGACCTGTCGGGGAGTGGGGGATGCCAATTTTGTGTTCCACTCCCCATTGTTGCAGAAAGCTATTGAATTCCTTGGATTTGTATGCGGGTCCATTGTCTGTTTTCAGGGACTTCGGGATGCCCAGGATAGAGAAAGCTTGAATGAGGTGCTTGATAGCATCCCCAGATTTCTCTCTTGTGTGAGCAGAGGCAAAAACAGCTCCTGAGAACGTGTCCACTGAGACGTGCACGTACTTTTGCCTTCCAAAGGGGGCAAAGTGCGTGACATCTGTCTGCCACACCTCACAGCTGGACAAACCCCGGGGGTTCACGCCTGTGGGCATGGATGGGAGAGCACATTTGTGACACTGTGGACAGCCAGTCACAATCGCTTTGGCCTGGTCACGGGTTAAGTTAAACTGCCGGACCAGACCTGGTGCGTTTTGATGATGAAGCTGGTGGCTGATTCTGGCTTGCTCAAAACGATTTGGCAGTGGGGTCACTTCAACAGGGGTAGCAAGAGCATCGGCTCTCCTGTTTCCCTCTGCTATGAACCCAGGTAGCTCTGTGTGTGAACGTGTGTGCATCACATAAAAAGGTTGCTTCCTATGAGAAATCAGTTTGACAAGCTTAGAAAGTAACTGAAAAAGAGTGATGTTGGAAACCTCCTGCAGTACAGAGTGTTCTGCTCTAGAAACTATCCCTGCAACATAACTCGAATCTGTTACTAAATTGAAAGGTCCAGGGAACGTCTCAAATGCTCTAACGACTGCTGCCAACTCAGCGACTTGAGGTGATGCTTCTACCTTAACAATATCTGATTCCCACTGCTGAGTAAGAGGGTCCCGCCAAGTCATGACTGATTTGAGGGACTTTCCAGACGCGTCAGTGAAAACGGTTAGAGCATCAAGAGGCTTTTTGCTCTGGACACTTTTTAGCTCTAATTGGAATTGGGCATCCGAATTGAAAATTTTGTGGGCAGGCCGATGAATAGAAATTTGGCCAGTGTAGTTATCTAGGGCAAACTGCAGTGCTTCATTCTCTTGAAGCAGGTGCTCCAGCATTACTTTTGTAATTTGACCTGATTTTAATTTGATTGGCATGTGAATGCACTCAAAGTCACAACCAGCCAGTTCCCGAAGGCGAACTCTGGCTTTCCGAATCAGATCAGCCATCAATTCTTGTGGCTTTGTCATCCTTTTGGACCTGTGGTGGCTCAGAAAAACCCACTCTATAATATAGAGAGGATCTTCTTTGTCTTGGGCGTTCTTTGATTTTTTGAGGGTTTTGCTGTTCCATTGGAAAATCATTCCGTGGAGGTGTGGCAGCTTTCCTAATATGATAAAACGAAAGGGCAGGTCAAGTTTGCATCTGTTGGCCTGTCTGGTGGACAATGCGTGTTGAATGTTCTCGAGCGCAAATTTGGCCTCTGGGGTGAGGGTCCTGGGGGAACTCAATTCTTCTCCCCCTTTTAACAAATCGAAAAGGGGGGCTAAGTCTTCTGTAGAAAGACCTAGCCAAGGTCTCACCCAGTTCAAAGCTCCACATAGCTGATGGACATCTGCAAGAGTCTGAATTTGGGTTTTGATTTCTAATTTTTGAGGAACAATGGTCCTCTTTCCAATTTCAAGCCCTAGGTATTTCCAGGGTGGCATCTTTTGAATTTTGGATTCTTGCATCTCAAACCCTGCAGTGACCAGTGAAGACACTGTGAGATTCAGAGCATGTGTCAACAGGTCATTTGTTGGTGCAGAGATCAAGATGTCATCAATGTAATGATGAATTATTACTTGGGGCACTGCTGCACGTACTGGTGCGAGCAGGGAAGAAACATACCTTTGACAGATTACAGGCGAATTTTTCAAACCTTGAGGGAGCACTTTCCACTGAAACCTCTTTCGCGGGGCCTCCCGGTTCAAGGTGGGCACCGAGAAAGCAAAGCGTGGGGCATCATCAGGGTGTAAAGGAATGTGAAAAAAACAGTCTTTTATATCAATGACTATCAAATCCCAATTTTCGGGGAGCATGCTTGGGGCAGGCATCCCTGGTTGCAGGGACCCCATATCTTCAATAATTTCATTGATTTTCCGGAGGTCATGTATGAGCCTCCATCTGGTTTTATCTGCTTTCTGGATGACAAACACTGGAGAGTTCCACGGTGACGTGGTCTCTTCAATGTGGCCATTTTTCAACTGTTCTTCTACAAGTTCGTTGAGCGCCTTTAACTTTTGCTTAGAGAGCGGCCACTGTTCTACCCAGACTGGTTCATCTGACAGCCAATTCAGTTTCTGGATAGGGCGCTCTTCAGTGACCGCTGCCTGAAAAACCTTTGGAGCGTCAGGAATGTTAATTGTGACACCCCATTGTGACATTAAATCTCTTCCCCACAGAGGTTCCTCAAAATCCAAAACGAAAGGGCGTAGAGTGGCTATTTGTCCATTTGGCCCTTCAATTGTGACTGCCTTTTTTGACTGTTTTGCCAATTGCAAGCCTCCAATACCATTTACGTGTTTGGCAATGTTTTGCAATTCCCAATGTGACGGCCACATTCTTTCTGGGACGACCGTCACATCAGCGGCTGTGTCCCAGGCTCCTTTAAGGAGTCTGGATTCCTCACCCATGGAGAGCTTACAGTAATCTTTTGGCCTGTCTGAGCCTATTGTTTTTATCACAGCGACAGTGGTGTCTTTGTCGCTTTCTGTTTTGCCACTGTTTGCGGCACTGTTTCCAGGACTCACCTTTACTGCAAGCCCTTGTAAGTAGGGGATGGCTTGGGCAACGATTTGGCCCTTTGGCAAAAAGGTGGGTGGGTGTTCACTGCGCAGCCACACAACAAATCGCTTTGGGTCTGTTGACATGGTTCCAGGGATGATTTTTATGTCAGGGGGGGTGAACTTACAGTCTCCGATGTCAACAAATTTTGTCTCCACCAAATGCCATGTGCCGGGTTCCTTTGAGACCACGGCTGTTTTCCAATGATTGTCCCGCAGGTGAAGAGGCTCTGCCAACTGGAGCCTAAATGGCTCATACCTGTCCGTTGTTGTCAAGGATCCTGTAGGTTCAGGCAATATTGTGTGCCTTGATTTCTCTTGTTCTGTCAGGTCCTGTGAAAAAAGAGACAAATTTGACTTAGATGACCCTTTTTGGTTTTGGGTTATTTGGGCTGCCCGATTGGGATCTTCACACTGGGCAGTCCCGCGCTCCCCACTTAGTTTTTTGGCTCTCTGGAATTTTTTGTGTTCCCATTCCCTTCATTTTCCCTTTTTTGTTTTAAAAAATTGTTAAATTGTCCCTTCAATGGACACTGGTTGGTCCAGTGGCCATTTTTTCCACAAAGAAAACACGGGCGGTCAGCTCGTGCAGGAGTGTTCTTCTTGTGTGGTTCCGGTGTTTTCGGTGTGTCGTGGATTTTCGATGTTTCTACAACGGCAGCGGTGATTTTTGGGCGCGTCTTCCCTTCTTTGAGGGCTGGTTTTTTGCATCGCGGGACGGTGGTGCTCACGGCTTGAAACATCTGCTTGAGTGAGGGAACTGTGCCTGGTTCTCTGGGTATAAGGTTGATGGCAGCTGTGCACTCGTCGTTTGCATTGGAAAATGCCAACTGCTGTATTACTTGCTTTTGTCCTTCTTCCCCAATTGGTAATTGGGTTTGGACAGCTTTTGAAATTTTTTCTACGAATTTAAAATAGGATTCATTTGATTCTTGAAAAATTTCTAAGTAACATTGTGAGGGGCCATGAGGCTGCATTTGTAAAAAAGCTTTGCAAGCTTGTTCAGCTACAAATTCAAGGACATTTTGGGGAATGTCTGTGGCCTGATCTGAGGCTGTTTTCCAATCACCCTCTCCCAACAAGTGGTTTAGGGTGATTGGGTTGCCGGCATTGTCGGTTGCTGTGGTTGGATCTTCTAACAATTTTGGTAAAGCGTTTTTGAGCAGTTTTTCCCAGGTGAGTTCCCAAAGCTCAAATTCCATTTTTCCTGCGAGGCACCTGAAAATCTGCTTTAGATCAAACGGGACAAGAGTGATTCCAGCAAAGGAAGAAAACAGCAAGCCTTCGAAATATGAGCTATCTCGCCCATACTCTTTCAGGGCTTTCATTAAATCTTTGATTAGCGTTTGCAACAATGCTTTCCAGGAAGCAACTGTCGTTCCCTGCCCTCGACTCCTGCGATATATCACTGGAGTGATTATGGGCATATCATTTGGTTTCACACCCCCTATCTTTTGACTTCCCCCCTCTGGGACCACAGTTGTGGCATTGCCTGCGGGTTCAGAGGCAGCCGCGGCTTCACAGTATGTTTCGGGACTCCAGTTGTATTTTGTGGGCGACAGCCCGTTTGCGTGTGCCGCGGGGGGCTGGGGGGGAAGGTTCGGGGGGGCATTCTTGAGAGGCGGTGCTGTCGGGAAAACCACCTCCCGGGCGAGGAGTCGGGCGGGGCTGGCGCGGCGTCCGCACCGCGCGGGGGGCCCGATCCCCACGCTGCCACTCGCGGCGGCTGCGGGGGGACGGAGCCGGGACCGCGCCCGCTTCGCCCTGTTCCCACGCTGAAAAAGCGGCGCCGAGCGGCATTTACGAGCGGAGTGGGCTCGGATTGGCGGGGGGGGGCGCGGACAGCGATCCTAGGAACGGGTCCAGCACCGGGCGGGGTTGTATCGGGAACGGGGGGGGCGGGAGGAGGAGTCGGGGTGGGTGTGGGGCGGTGCCCGCGCTGTGAGGGGCAGGCAAACTCCAACCCGGGCTCTGTGGAGGCGGGATCCAGCTTTGGGAGGGAGGGAGTGGTGGGTACAGGGAAAGTTCCGTTTGAGGTGGGGGAAAGGATTGGGGGGAACAAGAAGGAGGGGGGGAAAGAGAACAAAGAGACTGTGCCCCTTTCCGATGGCCGTTGCCATCATCGGGGTGTGTCTCTTTGTTCTCTGAAAGTGGGGGGGGTCCGGCATCTCCCTTTTTTGGTTTCTCACTGCCCTCTTTGTTGCTGGCCCCGGCAGGAGGTGCCGGGGGCTGGTTTTGTTCAGCAAAAGAGAAATGTACTCTGGGTTTGTTTGCTGGGGAAATCGGGGGGGTGTCTGGGGGGGTTTGGGCGTCTAGACCCGCTAGACGATCCCGGGAACCCCTAGCAGCCCGGCCGTGACTGCAGGGGTGGGGGGAGTTCGGAACTTTTAAATTGCTTGGTTTGGGAGATTCCGGAGGCGTTTGTGCGTTTTTTAGGATACTTAGGAGGGTTTTGGAGACTTAGGAAATTTGGGGGGCTTGGGAGACGCGGAGGGGGGGGCAGGGGGAGTTTTGGGGGATTTGGGAGGCTTTGGGGACGAAGAGGGAGGGAGAAGGGGGGATTTGTGAGACGCGGAGGGAGAGGGACGGGGGGATGGGACTGAGGAAAGGCTTGGAGAGGATGCAACTTCATCTTCTCGCATTCCTCGGATTTTTTTTAAAGCGGCTTTTATCTGTCTTGGCCAAAATGTAAATTTTGAAGCCAGACCATCTCCTGATTTAGTTAATTGTTCTAATTTTTTTGAAACCTTTTCCCAAAACAAAATGTTGTCTATTTGGTCCGAATTTACATTCGGGAAAAGCAAAAACAGGTATTTAATAAACTTTTTAAATTCTTTCTTTGAGTATTTTACTTTGGTAACAATTAAAACTGCCATTAAATTTTTTGAAACCTCTTTTTGGGTGGGGTTCAGTCTGTTTCCCATTTCGACCTAGTTGTTATTTTTCCACCACCCCTCTCAGCAGTACCCCCCAAATTCCCTGTGGGCTTCCCTTCCTGGGGGAAAGGGCCTCTTGCTCGGGGTGGACCCACGGCTCCCCCCTTCCTCCCCCCAGGGGTTGCGCAACCTTTCTTCCTGAGGCTTTTGCAAGCCCCGTCTGGTGGGTATTCTCCTCCCTTTGAGGAATCTACTCACCACACCCTGGGAACACCGGGAGGCCGTTGCTGAGGTGACCACACGCCGAAAGGATCTCCTATGGGCAGGAGCTGTTCCCTTCGTCCACCGGGGCACTTTCTTAGCGACCCAGGTGGTGCGTGGAGTGCCGAAAGTCTCGGGACGCGGCAAAGCGACGTCCTCTCAACAGACTTCTGGGTCACGGGGTCTGGATTTTCCTGAGACCTCCGTGTCGGTCCCCACGCCACAGCGAGGCTGAAAGGTGTCTGCAGGCCCCACCGTTGGGCGCCAATCTGTCGTCGTGCGTATCTCTGGTCAGCCTGGCATTCGGCTTGACCGCCCACTAGCTCTCATACGCCTTGACAGTATCGTGTGTGGGTACTTGGCTCTGCAGCACCTTAGCCTATGCTGTCACGGCTGTGGTTTCAAAGAGGGGACTCTCAGAGACATCCGGGAACATAGGTTTTATTCGGGGGTTACAGGGGAAGCCCCTGACCCCAGGCCCGGTGCCTCAGGCAAGAGAGACCCCGAACCTGGGTTACAAGGGGGTTTTTATCCAAAGGGAGATGGGGGTGGGGTGGATACAGATTACAAACCAATAAGACAACTTAAAGTAAGTTGGGGAGGGGTCTCTGGGGGATCCATCAACCTCTGAAAGTCTTGGACCGCACTGGTCCTTGAAGATGATTGATGGACCGAGGGAGGAAGCTACATTGCTAGGGTGGACAGAAGCTTATCTCGGGGAAAACCGATGGCAAACGGTCTCTGGGCAGAGGCCGGGGTTGTCTTGGGAACTCTTATCAGGAGTCTGACCAGATGTTTCCTAAAGCAGGGGGCCCCCTTTACAGAGACTAGAAAAAACTACACTAAAATAACGAATATAACTATACTATACTTATCACTAAAACTTATCAAACAATTCCAGCATTCCCGCAATGGCATATCCTGGATGACACTACACACATATGAATAAATAACTTTAGTGAACCCTCATATTTATTGACATTGTGGGAGCATAGACACCAAGGACACATGAGAACATCTATGTGCAGATATCTAAACATAGGAAAGGTAACAGAGTTCTCAACGACTGTCTCAACTTATGGCTAATAGAAAATGAGTTACAAAATGAGATGCAGAAAGATGTGGGATTCTAACCGGCCACCTCCTCAAGTAGTATATGTAATATGTCTGCTGCTTAAAAAGGTCAAGACAGCAAAGAACTGTTTTGACTTTAATTTCTACTATTCTAACAGAATTTTCAAGAGAATAAAATAGCCACTGTAACAATGCCGTGTTACTGTCTCCAAGATCCAGGTCCCCCGTGGTGTCTGCGTGGGGAAGGCAGCTCTGTGGTTATTTTCCACAAGGATACCTTCCTTAGCAGTGGCCACGTGGCCACCACAAGAGGCAAGTCCGGGGTCCGGGCGGCGGCGATAGACCCTGGAAACTGTAGCACCGGCTGGAGCAGGGAGATCACTGCAAGGCTTGCAGAGAAGCTAGACGATCAGTGGAGAAAGAAACCGATTCTGCTGTGGTTCGGTGAAAGGTTTTAGTAGCCCCGGCAGGAGCCTCCGAACATGGAAACCAGCACGAGCAGAATCCCGATCATGCGGCACACCGCTGGTTTTACCCGGGGAGGAGGGGGCGACCCAGAGCGACCCCGGGCAATCCCAGAGGGCAGGGGAGTGACCCGGGGCAGAAGGACAAGGCAGGGGTCCAGTCCCCTTTGGGGAGGGGGGGCTGTTTCTGTTTGCCCAATCACTCGGCAGCCCTCTCCTGGGGTGACAGGGAGAGATCCCTTATATTGAAATTCGGACCCTCAGGATTGACAGGGGTGGCTCTGGTGGTCGAGGGGAGGGTGAGAGGAGATTGCTCAACCACACGATGCAACAAGCCACATAACTGTAGGGTCAGCTAAAGTATTTCTGAGTTTTTCTTATACTGGGTAAGCATAAGCTAAAAGAAGATTCTACAGTTAACTTTAGTCATCAGTGCAGACACAGACACATGAATTAAAGTAATAGTTTTTTGCTTTGAAGACATATAATTTGGTAAGACTGCCTGAGACCTCATTGACTGGTATAAATTGCCAAACATTTTTAGAAGCTCCTGAATCTACCTAATTACCTCACTAAAAGATATTTTTGTCTATAAGAATAACTGTGTTTGTGTATTAAACAGAACACATTCTTTTCTATTTGCTACTATAGAAAAATATGACCAACATTGATAAGACCATAGCACTAAAATTCTTTCCGTTATTCTTCTATATTGGTACAATCACAAGAGCATAAAGAACAAATACCAGATGCTAGAGGCTATTCAAATGAGGTTTGGGGTTTTTTCACTGCTCCAAAAAAGTCAACCTATTTTTGAGCCAAAACAGATGATGAAAAATTGTTGCTTCCATTATTTTTATTATATACATTCAGAGTTTATAAATTATGATGATTTTTGGTAGGACAGCTGTCAAAAGGGCCTTAGGATTTTTTTTTTTTCAGTTAAAGTTGCCCTTATTATGCATATCCAAGAATCAAATTGTAACTTTGCAACTTGTAATAAACGCCACTATTACACAATGTTCTATCCTTGCACATAATCTTTGAAAATATTTTTCTTATTTAGATAACAAATGCATGTAAGTGATTGTTCCTATTAAAAAAATTTGATAGACATCTGCCATATTGATTAACTTACCTGCTTTTTGTTAATTCTGATATTTCTCATCTGTGTTTTTTATGTCAGAATTAAATATGAAATATAAATTAATATTTTGATATTATGGCAGAAATTTGTCTTCTGAGCAAAGTCTTGAAAAGCAGAATTATCAACCCATATATTAAGTGCTTACATTAAGTCCTAATCACAGGAAGATAACTGGTGTTTAGAATTTTGGTGGGATTTTTGGGGTTTTGTTTTCTTGTTCATTTGGTTTTGGGTTAGGGTCAAAGGATATTTTTACTTTAATCATGACTGACAGTTGTTGTGGTGTCAATTTGAAACAAAGCTGAAACACCCATTTGTGTTCTGGTTTGGGTTTGCTAATTTGAAATTTCTCAACCAAGAGCAAAGCAGGTAAAGTGCTTCCGGTTTCAGTGAACCTGCGAGTGACCTGCAGGTACAGAGTCCGAAAGACGCTTTCTAAAGTAGCTGACAATAGAGGCAAAAGGACGGGTCTCAATGTGGAGATCCAAGAGAGCTTTATTGACCTCAGGGAAAAAGACAAAATGGAGAGGAGAACAAGGGGTTTTATATGGGAATGAGGGGGTGGATCTGAGGGTCAAGGGCCATTGGGGGCAGATAAAACTGGCGCAGAGGAGGGGCAGCCAGCTGGCTAATCAATGGGTTAGCAGGGGAGGAACAAGGGGTGGGATACTGCGGCAAACTGGGACCAACGGGGTTCAGGGAAGGGGAGAACATTCTATGGGAGGTACATATTAGGCAACGGGGGTTGAACTAAGGTAAACAGGGATGAACCAAGCCACTTTGAGTGGCACCAATCGTAACAACCAATAAAGCTCAACACATAAACTTGTGCTTACAGAGACCTTATGGCAGATGGCCCTTCCCACTTTGGTCTCAGAGGGGTGTTCCTGTTGGTTTGATTTTTCCTTTCCAGGAGTGAACCATGTTTTTCCTTTTGGTCTCCTACAAGCAGGCTTAAGCTCAAAAGTAATAAGACTTTATTAAATACACTGAAAAGAAAAAAAAAAAAAAAAACAAGAATAAGAATGAAACTTTCAAAACAAACCTCCTCCCTCTCCACACCTTTTTTTCCCAACTGACAATATAAGGAAAACAACACTCAGAAATCTCAGTCAGTTTTGCACCTCTAAAACTGTCTTTCTTCACTTCACGTAAGGAGGGAAGCACCTCTTGTTTACTATGGAAAATTCCCCCACAAGAAAACAGTTCTCTCATGGTTTCAGTCTTCATGAACAACAGCCACCCAGAAGATCTGCACTCATGAAACTCCTCTCATGTTCACTCACAGTTGTGCCTCTGGGCCACAGCGATGTTTTGTTTTAAAGGGTTTTATTTCAAAGATAAACTGTTCAAACCAAAGGTTCTCTTTATCTGTCTTTGGGATTATCTTCATCTCAGGGAACAGAGATTTATTTCTTTCAAGAGTAAACAGTCTTTATCACTTCATCTCTCTGTTCATCTTCTCATACAATCAACAGCCCCTTCAACATTGCATTCCTTTGCTCAGGTCTACAATTTGAACTCTCCATCTCCCCCGTATTTCTATATGGTTTAAAGGAAATATCTCAATATATTATAGCCAATCACCACAGCTTACAAGACTCTTTTTCAGCCTAAAAGCAACTTCCCATACTCTTTCCATCTGGACCTTCACTCTTTCTTGACTGACCTTGATACCTTCATGTCTTCACTCTAATTTTCTCTCACTCGAGAGAGGATGGAGGTTTTTTCAGGTCCCATCTGTGCACTGAAACACTGAAAGACTTAACAAAGGCAGTGTCTGGGCCAAAGTTGCTGGAGCTGTGCCAGGATCTCACTGCAGCAGTCCATGGTGTCATATTTGAAAGCCAGGAGTGGGGGAGGGGTCAGATTTCAAGGTTCCTGGGCCCAAAAGGCAGCCTCTCCCTGGTCTTTTCCAGCTGGGTAGGGGGGGAAGTTGGACAGATCCCCAGATCCTCTTTTCTCCTTTTCCACCCCTCAATCTTTTTAGGATGTCCCAGCCTGCAGCATCAATTCTCTCCTCTCTGCCCAGAGTTAAACAGAGGCAGAGCCAGCCCGGCCAGCAGCAGAGCAGAATTTTGTGCTGCAGATGTTCCCAAAAGCAGCTGAGCCCTACCTGGCCCCTGTGGCCTTTCCCCCTGCCCACTCGTCCCAAGGCCCAGGGGGGAAGGTGTTCTCTCTCCAACAGCTGGAACAAAAAGGAACTTCCCAAGCTTCCTTCCTTTGAAATGTAACAACACCCAGAAACAAAATGCTTTCCCATTGGTCCAATAAAATGCCAGTCTCAAAACCAGCCAGCTCACTTCTGTGGGTGTGTCAAACTAACACAACAGTATACATAACTTCATTTTTTATTAAAAATTGTAATTTTTTTCCCCTTTATATAATAAGTGACTTTATTATGGCTTTCTTCAAGGAAGGTGAATGAGCCTCTATCTGCCTTTTATTTTGATGCTGTCACTATACTCTACACAGTAGCTATTTTTTGCACAATCACAGCCTAGCCTGGGAATAATCTCACATTCAGTCATTCACTATTGTATTTTTTTTTTTGTTTTCATCCAATTAGTTGTTATAAAACATGCATGCATTCTGGTGAGTAGAACCCCATTCTGCTCAGTGGATAATTCCTGTCAAATTGAAAGCTAAACACAACTTTCTGGGTAAATATTCTGACAATTGGATTGCTATGCAACAGATGTGGAGGCAAACCACAAGTAATTGATCACAATTCTATGATTTGTTTCAACTGCAAAATTTCTACATTTGGTCCATTTTCAGTGAATGATACTTTGTTCTTCCATCATAACAGAGGATGAAAACTAATTTCAAGATACTTGCAGATGATTCTGAGTTGTACAAAATATGCAACAGGAAAAAAATATGACTACTTGTGTTGGTTTAACACAGCCTGGCTTTTTTCCTTTTTTTTTGTGGGAGGGGGAGCCACAGAGGAGGCTTCTGAGAGAGAAGCTGTTCAAAGTTTCTACTATGTCCAGAACAGCTGATCCCTGAAGGCTCTGATGATAGACATGTTGCTGGCCCACTTAGAAAAGTTGGTAATGCTTCTGTGATGACATATTTAAGAAGGAAAAATCCACGTGCAGTTCCTTTTCCTGGGGTGAGGAGGGGGAGCAGCCATGCTGCTGGGGCTCTGCAGCCACCGGCCGATATCTCTGCATGGCTCACAGTGAACTTCACCTGCTCAGCCGCTTTTAGCAGCCCTGCTGCAAGCAGAGGGCAGAGGCGGCAGCAGCAGCTTCTCCTTTTCACAAGATAAAAGGTCCTGAATGGAGCCAGCATCACGGCGGGAACCACATGACTGGTGGTGAGGGCCATGGCGAGTGACTCCTTGACACAGAGACCGGATAAGATCAACTTATCAGTGCAGCAAAGTCCAGCAGAAACCTTTGAACTGCTGGAATTTGTTGGCAATGGTACCTACATGCAGCAGGGCTTTTTCCCTTTTGATTGGAGAAAAAGGAGGAAGTAAAGATATATGGAAAGGGGATAACAACAGGGTGACACTAAAGTCAGTGAAAGGAAGGGGAAGAAAAGGTACTCCAGGTGTTGGAGTTGAGATTCAGCTGCAAACTGTGGTGAAAAATGTATCACAACAGATTGTCTCCCTGTAATTTATAAGGTCTATAGGATGATGCAAAAATCCCCTCGCAGCCTGTGGGAAAAAGTGCTCATGCTGGAGTGAGTAGATGCTAAAAAAGCTGTAATGTAGTGGGAGACCCAAACAAAGAAAGAAGACCCTTGCTTCCAAACATAGAGAAAGAGGACCTTTGCTTCCAATCTAAAACAGCTCATACTTAAAGTCCACCCCATGAACTAATGACTCATGCAAAACAGTTGTGGGAAGACTGCCTGTGGGAGGGACTCATGTTCCAGCAGGTCAGGTGGGACTTCTACTCATGAAAATTAGAACCATGAAGAACTGTCTCCCATGGGAAGGATCACATGACATAGCAGAAGACTCTCCTATCCCTAAGATAACTGAACAAAGATTTTTCGAGTGAGAAACTGACCAAAACCCTCGTGCCCTGTCTCCCTGTGCTGTCTGTGAGAAGGACAGAGGGGCTGGGAAAGAAAAAAGTGTTCTAAAGGCTTATTTTATTCCTCATTATACTCCTCTGACTCTGTTAATAGTAAGTTTTCTTTATCCTGTGTAAGTTTAAATGTTCTGCTCTTGTGTATTTTTCTTCTAATCCTCATCCCAACTCATGAGCCCTTCATTTTTTCTCCCTCTCTGCTCAGTTATAACAGAGGAGAATGAGTGAATGTTTTTTGTGAGTGCCTGTGGTTGGCCAGTGTCAAACCACAATACTATTACAAAATCCTTAGGCTCAATATTACTTTCATGTTATAAACCGTGATGACTTCTCTAATAATCTAATAACTACATGTGTTTCTTTTTTTATGGAAAAATAAGCACAATTTTTACATTACCTTTCTTTCTTTTAATCTGAACTTAATGAAAGAGTCATGTCCTGAATTTCATAAAAATAATAATTTTCTAATAAAATACTGTTTTAATGTTTTTCACATTCTAAATTTCTCAACAGAGAAATAAAAAACTTTTTACATTTTTGCATTTCCTCAGAGAAATACAATGGTTTGTATTAAATAACATTTATATTAATATTATATGCCAACAATTTGAAAAAGATGTACTGGGGAAGGGGGAATTTTAGTAGATGTGTTAGCATCTTAAAGCATCCTTTATACTGAGCGGCTGCTGCTGAGTATTTTTTATTTCCCCTCTGGTCAATGGCAAGTGTAGGGAACTCAGCCTTTTCTAGGATCTGATCCAACTTTTTTACTCTATTGAACCAAGATAAAACTAACATTTATTTAGTCGCAAACTATTTGTATTCATATGTAATATACAATATTGGGATTAAAAATACATCTGTATAAAAAAGACCTTTCTGAATAACACTATGAAAATTCTTCCTAATTTTAGGCACTACTTTCATCTGAGGATTAACCAGAAATTACTAAATTTATTTGCTTCAGCTTCTATTTCCAAATCAGTCCACTTATATGGGGATATAAATTTTTACTTAGAGGAAAATGGCAGCACTGGGTATGCTTAGTGCTCTGAAAATGGAGGAAAAACCCTCTTATTTCTCTACTTTAAACTGAAAACCAAGAACAAAATGATCTATTATAAAAGTAATAAATGCTTGCAGTAATACGTATTTGTTTGTTTTTCTTCTTTTGTTATGGTGCAGGAAAAAAAAAAGCACATGGAATATATGTCTAATTTATAACCAGCTCTTTGTCATTTCAGAAACAAGTCCATGATTAACATTACTTCTGGATTTCTTTACTGCAATAAACTTTGCTGGAACTTTTCAAACTGAAATGAAGACAGATCACACACCTGAAATAAAGTGAGGGGACAAGAGAGGAAGTTCTGTCCTGAAGTGCTGGTACATATATGTGTTATAACATAATTGTCTTCTGGATATTATTGTGGAAACATGTAACATAATTTTGCTTAGAATTATGTCATGCAACATATCTTCATGCTACTTGATTACAATATCATGGAATTTAATTTCAAAAAAATCTAATTCCAACTTTGATAGGAAAACATATATGACTGACAAAATAAGTAGTAGTTGGCTAAACTGCCATTTGGTTTCGTTAGTAGTCTTGCAGTAAATCTTTCAGTATGGGCCATAAAAACATTTTGCATGGTTCCTGTTGAGCTATGCCTGAAGTTTCATGACATGAAATGATAGATTGAAACAGTGCCTGGCTAAAAAATCTGAAGAATGCTCGAGTCAGGTAGGTGTCAATATTTCAGGGATTTATCCAAAATATATTTTTTTATGTGCAATATTACCTGCAGACTACATCTGGATGACTACAGTATTTCATTATGATGGCAGATTGAATGTAAGATTGTGCAGGATGGCAGAAGTCTATCTAAATATGACACCAATTTACACTTCTGTGAAACAATGTATTACAAAATTATGTAGAAAGTTTCAAGAAAACATCCATTGTGCTGTAACAGGTGAAGTATTGCTCTCCTACACAGCAGTTAATAGTGGGGCTGAAGTCAGAAAGGAGGATTTCACATGTGTGCTCTGCAAGTGGATGCAAGTTTTCAGCCTTTTAAGAGGCAGAAAGCAATTGAGCAGAACCATCCACAACTAATGGCAGAATATTCAGTGTGTCTTAACTCTTTAAATTAATTTAGCATGAGCATCTGATTTTAGAAAGAATTGAGCTATTTTATGAGCAAACACTGTTTTACTGCTACTTTTAGAGCTAAAATGGATAATTCAACATTTTTAAACATTATTATAGACACCATAATCTGTCAAATTTTTTATTTCTGCATATGACACTGCATAAAAAATAAGGTTATGAATGCAAATACCAGTGTCCTTACATTTATGTATACACTATATAAGGAAAGATTTTGAGTTTCTAATGCGATATTCCATGATTGCTTGATCTGCACCACTGTTGGCATTTATAATTAAGCTCTTCCCTTGCAGATCTATATAGCCTACTAAGAGGGAATATGCAGTTAATGAGCACAGAATGAAGCACTGGGCTAGGCTAGGCTAGGCTAGGCTAAGCTAAACGGGACAGGACGGAAGAGAAGAGAAGAGAAGAGAAGAGAAGAGAAGAGAAGAGAAGAGAAGAGAAGAGAAGAGAAGAGAAGAGAAGAGAAGAGAAGAGAAGAGAAGAGAAGAGAAGAGAAGAGAAGAGAAGAGAAGAGAAGAGAAGAGAGAAGAGAAGAGAAGAGAAGAGAAGAGAAGAGAAGAGAAGAGAAGAGAAGAGAAGAGAAGAGAAGAGTTGGAAGGTACTTACAACAATCTTCTAGTCCAACTGTCAGATGGGTTGTGTGTGTCTTTTCCTTCTAGGTTGGTCAAGGTGACTAAGCTTCTTGTAATCAGAAAGTATACATAAGAGCTTTCTGTTAGTAGGAATATCTGCATGGATCTCCATGAACTGCAATTTGTGCTGGAATGTTTTACTCCACTATTTCTAAAAGGCAAGTGGCTTTCTAATGAATCAGTCTGGCAATAAAATATTATTAGCTACATAATCAAATGCAAGCTATGCTTTGTTTTTAAAATACTATTAAAATCTTATTGTTTTATGTCAGGTCAAATGTAAACTTAACAGTATGTATCCTGATTTTCAAAACAGTTCATACAATAAGGCCACGAGTAAGCATAGTAAAATATGTTCTTTTTGTTTCATCGGGGATATATTCTAAAGAATTCCATTGATAAGGATCTATTAACAGAGACCTGACAGTTGCTAGGAGCTGAGAGTCAGAACTGAATGCAAACAGGGAACTCATTTGTAAAACGATTACCAGTGTTGTATCCCTGATCTCAATTAACTGCCAACAGAAGTCAGATTCTCTTGATGTTACTCATTTTAACATAACAAGAGTAAATAGTTTTGCCATGCAGAACAAACTGATTATTTCAGACACAGTGGAGACCTTACTTAAAATGTCAGCCAGATTATGAATTCATGCTAAATAAGTTAATGAAAAAATTAATATCAGTGACAACAGTGCTTCCAGATATAACTCCTTATTATATCTAAAATAGGCACTCTTATCTTTTTTTTTTCTCTCATTTTTCTTTTTTTTTCCATGGTTAATGGACATTTTCTTTGAAATGCATAATTTTCTGTACCACTTGAAACTAGCTGGTAAATTCAGAGTTTTATCTGTTTTTACCAAGATATATTACTATGGATTGCTCTTTTTAGTTTTCAGTCCACAGGTATGAGTTTGCACCAGCAGGGGAATGTCTTTACATTGTATAAATTGTACTCAAACTAATTTCAGAGAACAATCTCAGATGGGGTAGGTAGTATTTGTACAGCATTTAACCCTCACCACACCAATGCTTTGATCAAGTTAGTTTTTTTAAAGGAAGATATTGATACAGGTTCTCATCTTTTAAGGTATAGTTGGTGGTATTGATTTCAATGAACACATTTTATTCTTCATTCTTCACCGTGTCCTTTGTTTTTCTGTTCTTTATCTTTTATTTTTTTTTTTCACTTGTGCAGTTATATATGACAATCATACTCCTTGCTCCCTTACATATTCTTGAGAGGTTAAAAATAACTGTTACCATAGAGTAGAATATTAAATTAAAAAAGCAATCTAGTGCTGCAGTGTTTCAGCAGAGAAAAAATTAGTAGCCCTTCCCTTAACATTCGACATTTTCTTTCTGTTCATAAAGCAGGGAGAAAAATACTGACATAAGTGTACATTGAGGTTAAACCATGGAAGCATGCTAAAACTTGCTCATCCTTCAGAAATTAATTTATACTTCATGATGCATCAAAAGGAACAGCTCCCTTACTTCCTTCTACCAGCTTAGTCAAAAAATGAAATTTATAAAATTATTGTAAAATTGATAGGAATGGTCCTGCCCTTTCTTGAGTATCTGCAAAATAGTACTGATCAGCATATATGCTAACAAAAAAGAGGATATACATGAGCTTTGTAATCTTCAGTAGGCTTAGGTTCTCATCAAACAAAAGAGTTTGTCAGCTGGGATGAAGCCTTGTTTATATGTGAAAAACATTTACAAAAGAATGCTCAGAATCTATAGTTAAAAGTTACTGTCGTAGTCACTTATCAAGTGATGTGCTACAGAAATGTTTAACGGTATGGTGTTGTACACTACCTGATCACTTGTAACAGACTTTGTGAGTCCACGTGATGGACATGGACAGTATTGACACATGTACTTTAGGACCCGAATTTCACAGGGACTGCTGTATCAACCAGAGAAAAGGGTAACTGAGTACCTGAAATAAAGGACTTATAAGTTTCTTTTCCCTTAACTATATTCCAGACTTTTTTCAAAATTTACTTTTTATTTTTTTATGGTATCTCTGTAGAATTTTGTGGAAACGTGTGTAGTGCCATGGAAGAAAAATGTAGTCCATCACAAAATTAATAATAATCTGAAATAGTGATATTTGGTTACTCCTCCTATTGTCAGTGTTTGAAGAGTGAATCGAAAACACTAACATTCTCATTGTAGAATCATCAAGATGTCTTTACTTAATTCAAGGAAGATATGATATAACTTTCCTAGTGATAATGAAATATTAAAATGTATTTAATGAAGGAAAACTAAGCTTATTTTTTTCAAGACCTATTTTGTAAATGCTCATATAAGAAAGTACTCACATATTACTACATATTCAAAGAAAGGTGAAATTCCAGTTATTTTCTGTCCATTGCTAGAACTGTGGTTTTCTGATCAGAAAAAAAAAAAAAAAAAAAAAAAAGAAAAAAAAAAAAAGCATTTTTTCTCTATATCTCCAATCCAGGGACTGAATATATAGTTTAGGAAAGCAAACCAGACACTGGCTTAGCTGATGTGCTCCTTGATGTACACTCTCTGTGCTAGACAGCCCCCTGATCTGAAGGGGCAGAACATTCCAGCAGACGGGCTAAGCAATCAGGGCTGCTTGGCTTGACTAAAGAAGCTTCCTCAGTATCTGAATGGAGCTGGAGAGGGACTTTCATCAAGAACTGTAGTAATAGTCATGCCAAAAGATTTTTGCTTTTCGTATATTTTTCATATATTAGCTCTGCAGACTTGTATTGTATAGTTATATAGTTTCTTAGCTAAATTCAGTACTTTGTTAGACAAACACATTCCTGGAATCTTACTCTGATCCTGCTTCTTCAGTGAACCAAAGCCATGCCACTTTCCCATGTATTTAGACAAACAGTGTGGGGCTAGAAACAAGGGGGAAGGCTTCAGAAGGGGCAAAATCAGGAGAGAAAATTACTTCATTAACTGCACTTCTAATTTGGGTTCTTGTCAATTATGCTAATTTGTTAAACTTAAAAAAGCGCCATTCGTGCATTCTGTGATAAATGCACCTGGAGGACTTTCAATAAATGATACCCACTTTTATGATTTTAATCTTGTTTGGTTTATGACTTTTGGGCAGAAAAAGCATCAATAGAAAAAGAAGTAATGAGTAAAAGTTGAAACGGGGGAAAGTTAGGTTAAATATTAGGAAGAAACAGATTGCCCAGAGATATTGTGGACACCCTAATCCTGGCAGTGTTCAAAATCAGGTTGGATAAGACTTGAGCAACCTGGTCTAGTGGGAGGTGTCTCTGCCCATAGCAGGGGGCACTGGGAGTAGATGATCTTTAAGGTCCATTCCAACTCCTTAACATTCTATGATTTTATGTTTCTAGCAGATTCTAGGGAATCAACCAACATCCACTCTACTTTTTATTACATTCTTGTCTATTTTCTGCAACATGATATAAATGGTAAAGTAGTATTCAAAATTATCCATTATATTAACAAGAATAGGATTTTCACCCTATGTTACAATTCCAGTTGTAATATTTTAAGTTAAAATGAAAAATTACTCAATGAAATGTGAATGGATTTCACCCTCCTTTATCTTTTATCAATTTTCTTAAAGTTAGAAGCTCAAAACCAGCTTTTACTTTCAAATGTGTGGCAATTTTACTGTGAGTATTCATGCTTTGATGCCTATATATGGAATAGTCATCTTTGCCTTCTTTCTAAAAATCATAATGATTCCACTCATTTTTGTTTTATAAAGGACATAGGTGTACACAGGCACTTAGAGCTATCCCTCTTTGCTCAGGAGTTGCAAAAATGAAGATTTGTGCCTTCCATAAAAATAATTTATTTAGGCTTTTTTCGATTATATAGCATATACTTGCAACCATAAGTGACATTTTTGATTAATGGGATCTGACATGACCTGTCTCACTCAGAAATTTCAAAAAGGAATGCTGCTCAATATTAGTCTATGAGAAATGACACACATGTCACCATGTGGTTAGCTTTCCAGACAAGGCCCAGGCATAGCCTCATTTCCTTGGGCATAAAAACACTGACACTAAAGAAAAAAGGATGATGTCTGTCATGTTCTCCTTTTCTCCACTGAAACTCTTCCAAAAAGCCTTTAGGGTTTTTTTCTTCTCTTCCAAGAGACTACAAAAGGATACTTGTTCAACACTTTTCTGTGAGAGATGTACTATTAGTTGAACTGAGATTGTCTTTGAAAAAAATTACTAACAAATTTTGATTAAGTGAGGGATCCTTACAAAGCTGAAGGGGAAAATAGAGATATATACTCTTTATAATGTCTTTAATCTATATAATTTACACACTGTTCTGTATACCTAATATAACAGTTAACTATTGAAATTATGTCGTTTATTCTGTAATGGTTTACATGAGTGCTAACAATAACTACAGAAAGAAGATCAAATATTAAAATTTCAATATTCTTCATTGTTATCGAAGAAATGTATTAGTAAATAATTTTTAGGTATACTATAGTACATAGACATGTATAAACAAATACATGCACATGCAAAGACTCACACAAATGTTTTATTTTGTGAGACCAAGGATGCTTTTCAGCTATAATAACAGCTTTAGAAATCATTTTTTTCAACCAATCACATGTTCAGACAGCAAAAAGCATTAGTAGTGTGCAAATGCCTTCCAAGATGGTATCTGATACTGAGTAGAATATTGGTACTTTTTGTGCTTTTCTGGTTTTTCAGCAAAAGATAAGTGGGATTGTAAGAAAAGGCATCTATAAATTGTTTCTGACTTTTAGTTCAGAATCAATATTAGGCAATGGCAGTAATTTTCATATAATTATATGGGTTGAACCTGTTTTTAAGGGGATAATATGACTTAAAATGCTTTTCGCCCTGGCTATAACTGTTTTACTTTGTAGTGTTTTACACAATGACAGCAGGATTTAAGTCGGGAAGAAGGTCAACTCTTCAGACAGTGATGCCTTGGGGAAACCAGAAATTGTTCCACTTCTCAGTCTGTGAAGCTACTGGTATCCCAAATAGTCACAAAGCACTTCAGTGCCTTAGGCTCTTTCAAAGTCAGAGCTTCTTAATTCTTATTAAAATATATGAACACTGCTTAATAAGAAATAGCCTTTTAATAAGAGTATATTATTGCGTATGAGAAATCCCAGTTGTTCCTCTAAAAGCTACTTACATACAGCACCATTTACTAAAACAGATTTCTAAGGAGATTAAACACTCAAATTCGAAGAAAATGTGATAAAATATGAATAATGAACACACTTTAGCTGTTCTCATAAAATGAAAAAGCATGAAGTCTGTCATAGTCCTTAGAAGGAAAAAATCTGAAGATTGATATCACTTCCTGAAGTCCACCAATAGATTATTGTATCTTGGAACTCAAATAAATACATATATATATACACTAATAGACCTCAGTTATTTTTATATGAGTTTCAGAAGAGGAGTAATGGTTTTGGAATTGAAACTGAAAAGCAAAACTTAAAATTAAGAGGAGAAAGAACAAAAAACACCAAACAAACGAAGCAATACTTTGTTTGTCTTACACCTCCCTTTTTTTTCTTTTCTGTGTTGTAAACAAAAGAAAATAATGCATCCTCATTAATCAGTGTTCATCAAATTTACATTACTGTCCATCTGTTCACAGCTTTTTAACAATATTTTTAGAAAGCACTTCTTTTAAAGAAGGCAAATAATAAACATTGGCAGTTATTCTAAAGTTAGATTACGGAGAAGAAAAAACTTTTCAAAGCTAAATTTGACTCTCTAATCTGAGCCTAGTTCTGAGAAAAAGCATATATGGAACAGGCTTAAATTGTCTTACAGAATGAAAGTCTGTTTTTCTGAATGTATTGACAATCATCTAATATTTATTGAGTTTGGAGAAAAACGACATGAAGTCTTCTCATGTATAAGAGAGTAAGGTGATAAAATATAGTAAAGATACAATGGAAATCAGTTGAGATTACATGAAGGAAATTAACCAAATAGCAATAAAAGTTAATTTAAAAGAAAGATTCATTAAAATGCCATAGGAAGTTCTATGGTATGTTTTTCCATCATTAGCCCCTAAGATCAAATCAACCGTGCTATAGCAATGCTGTATTATATGTAATCGCTTTCATACTTACAAAAAATCTAAGTGAAAGAGCACAAACAAGCTAAAAACAAAATTATGACGATATACATGCTGATGTCATTCATAACATTCTGTCTGCCTTGGTCAGAGGGGTCGTTCTTACCTCGTGGGATAACAAAATTCGTAAATGAAAAAAGCTAGAAAAGCTTTTATTGCCATTGAAGTGTTCAAGTAGATTGAGAAACAATGTGGTTTCAGACAGAAACTCTCTAAAATGAAAATCAGTGCCTAAAAACATTAAGGCAGAAGAAAAGCATAAAAATTCCAAAAGTATTTTAACTTCTTGTAAGAAAGTAAATATGTATAAGCTCAGATGCAGCATGGTGCATTAGCTTTATATGTAACAGCTAAACATCTGTAAGAATAATAAATTTACCTGATAAATCTATTATTTATCAGGTTTACTTATTCTAATTAACTTAACTTTCTTTGTGTTTTTCAGAGATTTGCTTAATTTGAACCCTGAAGTCAAATAAATAAATATTGTATTATGCAGACTGACCAACCTAGTGTCCTTCTATGATTGGATCACTAACTACATCAGTGGACAACATACAATAAGGGGAAAAAAATGCAATCTTTAACCTTTGTTCAAAAATCTTATTGCAGTTTTCCTGTTAGTAGCTTAAAGCAATGTGGCCTTAACCTTGGGCCGTAGTCCAATTTAACTTACAGTACCACATTGCAAGTATAATTCTGCATTTCTAATTCATAGACTTTATGATTACTACATACTTGGTTTAAAGACATCATACTTCTGAAAACTCCAATCTGTCACTGAGACCTCTTGAATACATTTCTTCTAAACGGAGGTCCAGTACTGTCACCCAGAGTGTTGTGGGTATGCTGTGACATGTGGCTGCTTCCAACACAGGGAAAGTGAGTAGAAGTTAATTGAATAGCAAAGTGGCACAGCAAATAAGGTCACAACTCACACCTTAGGTAGTAATAAATAGAAGAATTACGCATCTTATAGCAAATGTTGTTGGTGGTGTGAAATATTGAAATAAGAGCTTACAATTTTAATGTAAGCCCTCTAACACTGGCTGGTTTCAGTTGTGATTTTGAAAAATGGCCTTCTTATTTATGCATTTTATGCCAGGCTGGGTTCATTTTAGTTTCAGTTAATTTATTCCTACATGTAACCCCAAGAATGTATACAAGATTTAATTAGAATTTAGACAGATCAACCATTTCCTAGAGAATTCCTTCAGTTTTTTATGCAAATATTGATTTTCTGTAACCAAACTTTGCTTTCATAATGGGTTATCAGACTAATCTTATCCATAGTAAATGTCAAAGACATTTAACAGAATGATGAAACACAAATTCTACATTTTTCTAAGACTTAATCTATACTTTTCGAACACTTTCATTAGAAAAAAGTCAATTGGGTAAATTTAAGTTAAAACATCTAAGCTTGTAAAATTATTTCCATTCTATTTCTAAATTGTTTAAAAAACATTATCTGTTACTGAAGTCCCATACAGTATAAAGTCTATTTTAACATTTGGTTTGGTTGTTAGACAAAAAACAACCTGCTTCATTAACCATAATTAATGTTTGCTAAATACCTGTCCTTTCAACTGGCTAGAGTTGCTTGAAGTTAAAATATGGCACCATTTCCCTCTTCTCTAACTTTTTATAGAGGAATATTGTTCATAAACTATTTAACTTAATTATTCTCAATTTCAGATGAAGATGTAGTTTCACTGAAGGATAGGAACTGTAATTGGCATGAAGTGGTTCTTCAGGTAATACTTGTGTCTGTAAAACCAAGATAATTAGAAGCAAAGATTTTTGTACATGGAAGCTGAAGTGGGAGCTAGGAATGACTTTTCAGTTTATTTTCCTGCTGATGGAGAGAACGACTTGAAGTGCTGAACATATCAATGTGCAATATGCTGTAATGGGTGGGGAAGGAAAATGGCTGCCTGTTGGGACAAATCTTCAGCACCTGTAGAGCTTGGTCAGAGTTTTTCATCCTTCCTGTATCTCCTTCAGACACTGCAGAAAGATTTAAGCAAGTTTATGTCCTCAATTTTGTAGGACTTAAGTTTTTGCTTCTTTTACATAAATGTGCACACTTGGATAAAGAGGATATCACAAAATGTTTTGCCCAGAAGAGCAGTAGGTACCACAGAAGAGAGTATATTTGCTGTTAAAAAGACAAATATTCACATTTTTTTACACAATTTTGTAAAAAATACTAATATTTCTAAAGTTTTCCAGACAGTGTTAGGAATTACATTCATGCTCCATGTATTCAAAACCTGGTAGAATTTGTGAGACTCTCTTGTCAGAGGATGCAAAGCTATTCTTTCCATCCTCTTTATTACTCCTTTTGTTCTGAACAGTACTCAATCCTATATATTGAGATATTTTGATAGGAAATACATGTTAATGGGCCCTCTACACAGACAATATCTTCTTAACCTCACTTCAGTTCTCCAAACTGAATCTTAATGAATTATAATTGTTCATTTTTCTTCTGACTTTCCATATTGTTAGGTTTTAGACTTGCACTGATAGAGTTTGGAATAATTATTGCTTGAAAACTAATTATAGTCCTGTCCATGATATTTAAATAAGGAATATTTTAATCTCTTCTTGTTATATTTGCTAATTGACTGGACACGTAAAGATAACTGCTATTACTAGCACAAACCTACTGCTCTTTTTCTTTTAGAAGAGAAAGGATCACAACTATTGTTACTTTCAGGAATAGGTACAACTTGAAAGAATGATAATATCTTCTGGTATTGGAAGTGTTGCAATCTTCTTTGCATGAGCTGCATTGCTCCAACACCATATCAACAGCTGAAAACAATGACCTTCAGAAGTTGTTCCCGGTTGCATGTTTAGTATTGGACTTCCCTACTCTACTGTAGAAACAAATATCATGCTGATTAAGTAATCTTTCAAAGTTTATTTTGAAATTAAAATGTAACAAACGCAGGTTCACTGCAGAGTGTAACTATATATTCCTATCAGAATTACTGTAATGGGCCAAAACCTCTGTATTGAGTTTGCCAGGCCTCAAGACCAATGCTTAACAGTTATGCTCTGTTATGCTATGACCTACCTGCAGTCATGTTTTACTTGGTTTAGCTGTGACAACAGTTTGTCCAAATGACTTGTCTATGGTTAACTTGTTTACTTTTATTTGTCTTTGTGTGGTACAATGACCATTTTAGGTAAAAAGTAGCAACAAGCAATTCATGTAAGAATGGGATAGTTTAGATTCTAACTTACTGGTGCAGTGCAGAAAAACACAGGCCTAGTGCAATATGAGAGTCCTTCAAAAGTCTAGACACAAAATACAGCTTTGACAACTCAGCCATGGTCATTAACACTCTGCAAACATGCAGCTGGACAAAATGGGGTTTAGGGGTAACAAAAATAACATATGTAAGAGTCACAATATTTAGTGAACTTGAATGCAAAATGGAGCTGCAGAATGATAAAGAGTGAGCAAAGGTATAAAAATATATTAGCAAACATGACTCCAATTATATCCCATGCTAAGGAAAAAGAACCATCACTAATGAACATAATTTTCCTTCCAGTGAGAGATTCTGGATGCTCACTGTGATTCCCATTACCACTACAATGATATCACTGGCTTGGACAGATTCACTGGGAACATACTGGCTGGATGGCTGATCCCAAAGAGTGGTGGTGAATGGAATTAGATCCAGCAGGTGATTGTTCACAAACGTATTTGGGGCAGTCATGTTTTATGCCTTTATCAATGACCTAGAAGAGGGGATTGGGTGCACCCTCAGCCAGTTTGCAGACAATAGCAAATGGGGCAAGATTATTTATCTGCTAGATGGCAGGAAGGCTCTGCAGAGGGATCTGGAGAGGCGGGATTGATGGGCTGAGTACAATTGTATAATTTCAACAAGGTGAAGTGCCAGGTGCTGCACTTTGACCCCATCTAAGTGCAGGCACTGAAGCATGTCCAAAGACAGGCAACAAGGATGGTGAAGCACAAGTCTAATGAGGATTGGCTGAGAGAGTTGTGAGTGTTTGGCCTCGAGAAAATTAGGCTGAGAGGAGACCTTATGACTCTCCATAACTACCTGAGAAGTGATTGTAGTGAGGAGGGTGTTAAATCTTTTCTCCCAGATAAAAAGCAATAGGACAAGAATAAATGGTCTTCAGTTGTGCCAGGGGAGGTTTTACAGGATACTAGAAAAAGAATCCTTTATGGAAAGAGTTTTTAAGCTTTTGAACACGCATAAAAAGGAGGTAGCTGAGTCAGCAAGTAGGCAAGTCATCGTACCTGGAGGTATTTAAAAAATGTGGTACTTAGGGACATGGTTTAGTGGTGAACTTGGCAGTGTTGGGTAAATAATTTGACTTGATCTTGGAGGTCTTTTCCATCCTAAATAATTCTATAATTCCATGACCCAGGCAAACAATTGAAGGATGAACAGGACACTGTGAAAAAGGGACAAAAACTTTGATTCTGTACTACAATTTTAATTGTATTATTATTAATATTACTGAAAATTTTTCTTCATAGATTATTTTCTATTTAGATTTTTATTCTTGACTTTCTGTAGGTAGATCTATACTAGTAATGATTCTGGAATTGGATTGTTAAGATTTTATTTACGCTTATAAATTATTCACTTTGCATGCCTCCACCTATGTATCATCTATCTATCTATCTATCTATCTATCTATCTATCTATCTATCTATCTATCTATCTATCTATCTATCTATCTATCTGTTTTGGGTTAATCTTAGACATCATTACAAGAAAAACACTGACCTGTTGGAGAAAAACCAGAGGAGAATCACTTAGTAGATTGCACCTCTCCTATGAAGACAGGCTGGGAGAGTTAGGGCTGTTCAACCTGGAGAACAGGAGACTCTTGGAAGACCCTAGAGCAGTTTCCAGTACATACAGGGAGCTTAAAAGAAGTGTGGATAAGGACATCTCAGATGGAAATGTAGTGATAGGACAATGGGCAGCATCCTCAAGCTGAAGGAGGGAAAGTTTAGATTAGATATTAGGAAGAAATTATTTACTATAAAGATGGTGAAGCACTGGAACAGGTTGCCTAGAGAGATGGTGGATTCCCAGCCCCTGGAGTTGTTCAAGGCAAGACTAGATGGGGCTCACTCCTGACTCTTTGTCTTAGTTTAAGACAATTGTATGGGGTGGACACTCCAGAATTAGTTACCTCCCCTTTATAGTTCGATTAGGCAAGAAGATTTAAAATGCAAGAAGATATAGGTAAAAAATAAAAGTCTGCTAAAGATGAAACAGAAACAATGAGATAACAGGAGCAATAACAAGATACAAAGGTGCAAAGGATACACAGATACAATGCCCAATTCCATGGACTCTCCTGAAACAAGGATAACAAGATGAGAGATCAGCCCATCCCCAAGATGGCAGCTACCATAGCTGACAGCGTGGACAAAAAGACAAAGGCAGCATGCTGGAGAAGCTCCTTCCCCAAAATGGCAGCTTCTTTGGAATGATATGTGGATCAGAAGACAAAGACAATATGGTAGACAAGACCTGTTCAGCCCAACCTTCCTTCTGGAACAAAAATGGGAAGGCAGGAGCTTTCAAAGCAGTTCTGGGGCAAATGGGGGGTTCTGGCATGGTCTAGGGCAGCTCCAACCCTGCAGGGTATGTTTCCCTGCTTCTCTCCAGCTGGCATCAGTGCTGCAGGTCTGAGATGTTGCTGCATTGCAGGGGAAAGAAAGATTCACCAGACACCAAAACCTGCAACCCTGGTCCCTTTGGGCCCTGTCTTGTGTGGCTGCAGAAAGGTATTATGAAATTTGCTCTGAAACAGGTTAGGATTGTGAAATGCAGTTTCTCAGAGACCTATGCTAGGCAACCACGCTCTGGAGCTCTAAACTCTTTCAGTTTAAAACTGCTAACCCTTGTTCTGTCACTGCAGACCTTGATGGAACTCTCTGTCCCTTTTCCTTGAAAGCCCGTTCTTATATATTAAAAAGCTGCTATAAGATCATTTTAGAGTGTTCTCTAGGCTGAACAACCCCAACCCTCTCATCCTTTTGTCACAGGAGAGGTGTTCAAGTCCTCTTATCATTTCTGTGGCCTTTCCCTGGACACACCAACAGGTCTTTCTTGTGCTGGGGACCCCATATCTCAACGCGGTACTCCAGGTGGTGTCCCATGAAAGCAGAATAGATGGGGAGAATCATCTCTCTCAACCTGCTGGCCATACTACTTTCAATGCAGCTCAGTTTTCTGGGCTGCAAGCACACATTGCTAGCCCATATCTAATTTTATATCCCATGTCCATTGTTCAGTGATGAAGAATGTTGAGAGCATAATGCTAGTGTGTTTCTTTGTCATAAAGTTACCTTTTTTGACAAAAACAAATAAACAACAAAGTTTATCTCATATTTTACTATTGGTGCTTACAGTAATATATCATCAATTCACTGGTCCACTGGTAATGTATGAAAGTTAATGTGTAATCAACACACCACAACTTCAATGATAACTTCACAATAATGAATTACCAGGGCAAAGTCAGCAGGTGCATACTAAGTACTGATTATTTAACTGTAGTGTGAATTTCACTGCTTTTTTTACCAACAAGGAACTTGCTGAGGGTGATTAGACTAATTCTGGTAGAGGGGTAGCTCCTGAGAGGTCAAAATGTGATCTGAAAACCTACTGTTACTGCATTTGTACTTTCAAAATCTTATTGTTGACACAGAGAACCACAAGCAATTCTGCCTTACAGTTATTAAAAATGTGTATGCAGAAAAGACCCATTAATTTCTCTTTCATGTTTGCCCATTCAAGTGTTAGGTCTGTATTTCAAAACTGAAACTCATTTTCAGTGCAGATTTTCAAAGAAATTAGTGGTAGATGACATAAGAAGTGGAAGCGGCCATAAACTGTGGCCTGGGAAGTTCAGACTGTACATTTAAAAAATGAAAATAAACAGAAAGAAAACCTGGATAATAATGCAGAAACAGACTGGTCAGAGATTATGCAATTTCTCCCACTAGAGGATTTATGCAAGTTGCCTAGAAAGAAACAAGGCTGAATGACCTAGCACTCAGATCAGCTCCCTCAATGTCCAACCAACTGCTCATAGAATCACAGAATAAGCTGAGTTGGAGGGCACCCAGATAGGATCATTGAGTCCAATTCCCAGTTTTTCTATTATTCTGAATGATTGTGAATAAACACTTTGCAAGGCATGTATCCCCATGCATATATATTTTCTCCAATAATGACAATTTCCTCTTTTTATAACCACTTAGCATTTGCTATGAATACTCTATGAGAATATCAGTGAGATTATTAATTGCCAATTTGTTCATTAGAGATAAACAGGGAATTAGATAAAATATTTCTTTTGCCTTGAAATGAAATATAAACTGTCACTGCCTTCATTAAGTCATCATACAAATACTATTGTCAAACAAGCATAAATCTCTATAAAATAAAATTGTTGAGGTGAATTTTTTAAGAAACAGAATAAACCAGGAAGCCTTCATAAATAAATAATAAAGTAATAATTAAGTAAATAATTAAGATCAAAAGAGCTTTTCAAACAATTTTATTAACAAAACAATCAAAAAGTATTTCAAAACTGTGCATTCTATAGCAGAACGTAAAAAGAATACTAAAAGACAGTAGTTAAAACTAAATGATGATGACAGCTTCATAAAATACTAAGAGCTTGTTTCCTGCATTTAGGGAACACAGTCTTAATAAAGGCATTTCTAAAAGAAATACAGACTTCTCCCCAGGGCTTTGGAGATGAAAAGTTTCTCTCTACAGTCATACCCATAGAGATATTGTAAGTCTTGGACAGAAGAAAAAAAAGAAAAGAAAAAGCCCCACACTGATGCAGTGCTGGAGTAAATTTCCCAGCTATCCCTTCCTGGTCTGTGCCGAGTTTGGCCACTCCCTGCCCACACTGGGTTAGGGCAGTGGTTTAGCAAGGGCTGCTAAAGGCTCCAGCAGTAAGACTGCTCTCTACAGCACCAGCTGGAAGCGGCATCAAGGATTGGAGCAAGAATCAGGGAGGGGCGTTCAGTATGGCTCCAGAAGGGTTTATCACCCTCAGAGGGTCAGGAACTGAGCCCCTGGACAGGGCTGTGCAGGGAGTTTTACAGAGGGGCGGCCTCAGGGGCAGCGACAATGAGGAAGGGAGGAGGGAGGAGCACAAGGCAGGATTGACAGTGCATTCAACCAAGGAGGGAGCACACGGGAGGGACACGGGGCACGGGGGGCAATGGGGCACCGAGCATTAGGGGATTTCCAACGGGGAGGAACCATCAGGGATTGGCCCAAGGAGGGATTGACAAGGAAGGTACTGGAACAAGGGGCAGGGATACAATGACAGACAGGGAAAGGGGCGGAATAAAGGGCAGGGAATACCACAGAAGGCAACTCAGGGTTGGATACAATACAGGGACAAACCAACTGGAGAAGAAAGTAGGAATACATAGGAACATACCAAATAGCAATTAAACTGTCAATCCTGAAATAATACAAGGAAAAAGGAATCGAAATAAACACACCACAACACCACACCTGCACTGATACAAAACAAAACAAATTTACATTTCATTCTCTTAGATAAACAATGATTTTGAATGCCATTTCAGGTGCCACGATATCCCCATTCTCATGAGAGGAAATACTATATAGGAAATTCTATGCTAAAACAGGATTCTGGATTCCACTCTATTCAAGTCACTTCCTGATTCCATTCTGTTAGTGGGCCATTGAACATTGCCATCTCTCTACCCCACTGGATTTTTGTGGCTATTTTATTGGACGTCTAACCAGTCAGTATTAACAGGAATTGAATAACTTTAGTAGAGGGTTAATTATGCTCCAGCTTGTGAGTTGAAGAGAAAGAAAATTAAGAAATAGATTTTTAAAATGCCATCAATAGTGTATTAGAAGGCTGTCAATTTTTATTTTGCATTAAAGTCTTACAATGTATTTATTTCCATTTTTTTAAACTTGTTTGTTTGTTTGTTTGAATTAACACCTCTGTCACATCTCAGAATCTCATTTTATTTTATCACAAAGACTGTTTTCCTGGAATGAAATGCAGAATCTTTTATCTACTGCTGTTTCAAGGATTTTGCTTTTTCCACTGTACTTATAAATAGCAATTAAGGATAGCAGGTCATATAAGGAAAGCAGGTGTATAAGACAAACAAGTCTGGCATCTGAAGATGCATTCATTAGGGACAAGTACTCCCTCTTAAGAAATTCTGCCTCATTAAGGGATAATCATGAATGCATCAATAAGGTGACATAACTGATTACTTGTGCATCTGTCTCAATAATTTTTGTGCTGCTTAGTTCTGCCAGCGGTGGCAAGCAGGAACAAATTGCCACTGCATTATAATGTTAGACTTATATTAGTGGAGTCACAATTGATGATTTCATTTTGATTTAAATGGTAAGATCTTATAAAGTTGCCTTATGCAGATGTGGTTGAACTTGATGCACAGATGATTGCTGCTGACACAAAAATGTCTATAAAGGTCATTAACAGGCTAAAATTTGATTTCTATTGAAGAACATCATTACAATTTGCATGATTAATACTAAAGAGTCGCTGTTGTATAAGCAGAAGTTTCTAAAAACAGCATCTGCTAAGCGTTGCTTAGCAATACTTATGTATATTTTTGATGTAGGAATGTGTTGGGACAAAGTTAAAGGCCACAGTTTTTTAAAAAGAAAGAATAAACCTCAAACATGCTGAACTTGAATTTAATTTTAAAGTATATAGACATTATGTTTAATGTGAAAAAAAGTTTGTGGTTGGTTGTTAGTGTGACAAGTGATTTCGAGTTGCATGTAAGTGAAAGGGAAGGCAAGGCAGCAAGAGCCTATTTGCTTCAAATTACATATAAGTGGAAAGAAGAAGAGTAAAAGTTTCCTCAGAAATATCACTTTTGTTATTGCCTTCAATATGTCCAAGAAAAAGAAAAGATGGGGTAAGACCTCTTGGGCATCCATAAGTCACTAGAATTTTATATGATGAAAACTAGGTGCCACAAGATGATCAGAATCTACTTTCATTTTAAAGATGGGCTCAAGATTGTGAATATGACTTCCTTAATGTTTTTGGGTTTATTTTGGTTTTTTTTTATAATTGTTTTCCATCACAGAATTGTTGTCACAGTTCTGCAAGTGTAAATCTAGTGGTGGTTGGTCTATTTTCTGCCGTGAGATAGGATTAGGAGCAAAAACAAAGCAGGCCTAAACTTGAAAGGACATAAAGAACGCTTTATTAACAGAAAAAAAAAAACAAAAAAACAAAAAAAAAACCAAACCCAAGAATAAAACCTTCAGAACACCTTTCTTCTTCTTTCCAACCCTCTCTTCTTTCCCACTGAAAATGCACCAAAACAACATCCAAAATCCTCAGTCAGTTCTCTAGTTTCTAGAATAGTCTTTCTTCAGTTCACTTAGGGAGAAAAGTATCTTTTGCTAATGCTACAGAGAACTTCCCATAAGAAACATTTCTCTCATGGTTTTTGATTTTCACAAACAACAGCCACATGAGATCTGCATTTTGTGAAGTTCTTCCCATCTTTCACGGTTCTTCTCAGAGCTGTGCTTCTAGTCCATATTAACTTACTGGGGCAATATTTTAAGGGTGAGTGGTTCTAGCATAAAATAAAAGTTCTTTTCATCTATTTCTGGGAAGAGAGGTCTTCCTGTTTCATTCCTGTGGCAAGGTTTCTCATGTTTTTCTTTACTCTTCAAGCTTCTCATTGGATTACAGCTACTTCAGCATTTGCTCGCTGTAACACTGGTGCCTCTGCTCATAATTGTAGTTAGAAAGCTACATCCCCCCCGAGCATTCCATGAATACACAGGGGATAAAAACCAAAATCTGATATATCGAGTATATCTTTACCCTAGCCTCACAAAAGAATTTCAGCCCAAGCCTAAGGCAAATCTTGACAATCTCTTCTGTCTTTGACTCTTTCTTCACATTGTTGTCTCTGTGTAGCTTTTCCTTCTTCCTGGTTCAGGAGAGAATTGGTGTACACTGGGTTATTTGTCTTAAGCTGTATCAGTTGAAACAGTCTTTATAGAGTCCTGCAATGCTGAAAGGTTAATATGGTCCAAACTCCGCATTGGGAACATGGTTTGCCCTGCTTCTCTTCTGGCCACATGGTCCCCGCTAGAACCATGTTAGCCGTGCCCAGCCTGACTTTGCCAGGGTGCTGAAAACAGGAAAAAAAACCCTGAAATGCTGAAATGGTTGTCCTTCTGTCTGCAGCAAAGCTGGCTCAAAGCAGTTGAGTAAATAAAGTTCATTGTGAGCCATGCCGAGGTAGCTGTGACCATGCAGGACCGCCCTGGCCACTCCGATCTCATTCAAGCGATTGCTCCCGGTCTGGAGTGGCAGCACGTCTGCTCCTGGCCTTGGGGCCTCCCCCAGCACTGACCACGGGGCCACTGGTGCTGGTCCTCACCACACAGCTGCTCCTGGTGCTGACATGGCCTCTGGCTGACATCGTCTGGTGACTCTGCTGGAAAAGGAGCATCAGGCTGTGGCTACAAGGAGCCCATCCCCACCAGCAAGGGGCCCCGGTGGACTCCCCAGTTAGATGCTCACAGCCCACTCGCCATCCCCCCAGGGACAGGGAATCTCGGCTGGGAAGAGCAGGGACAGCCCAGGCCTGGCCACAAGGGTTGAGCAGGGTCGGCTCCAGGCCCAGCCTGCCACTTCCTTGAAGGCCGGAAGTCAAGAGAGTTACTCCCAGGCCTCCCCATCCTTGAAGGTGTATCCACCTTTCTCACTGGTTTACTCATGTGTCAATATTAGAAATTGGCCATTCAGGGCCAAAGCAGGACACTAGTGCCAGTGCATGACACAGCCCACGGGAGCCTGGGCTAGCTCAGAGGACACTGGCGCTGCTCCAGGTGTGGGGAACAGCTGCCGTGTGGGGTTTCTTCCAACAGCTAAACCTTAGAGCTGCTTGTCCTACAGTGCAGGGCCTGCCAGCCACGTCAGGGGGCAGATAAAGGAGAAGGAGGAGGCTCTCTCTATGAGGTTCCATCAGGAAAGGTACATTGGAGCTGAAGGGGTCACAACAGGAGAACCCTGAGCCCTGCTGGGCACAGGTTTAATAACTGTGGCAATTCTGGGGGTGGGTACAAATCATAAACCAAGGGGGAAGCATCAGGGGTGGGGTGAGGAGGGTCACATCACTGGCCTGAGGCCAGTTACAGAAGGGGGAGAACAGGTCACATGTCCCAGTGGGGTGTCGAAGATAGGGAACCCCCAGGAACGCCCAGGGTAGGAACACTGGAAGGATTGGCTCAAGGCAGGAGTGACATGGAAGGGACCAGAACAAGGGCAGGGTAACAATGATTGATAGGGAGGGCACTAGAACAAAGGGAGGGGATTACCATAAAGGGTAGCTTAGGGGAGGATACAATCTACAGGGATAAACCAATCTGGGGGCATACATGGGGGAACACCAGAACAAACCATCAATATTAAATGTATTAATAATCAACCAATAGAATAAAAAAATATGAGCTGTAACCAGTGCATGCAGAAACAGAAATCCAAATCACACTTGTTTTTCTTTCTCAGTTTATATCCTGGAAGTAGCAAAAGACATATTAGGTCCCTGTATTAGAATTTTTTCCTGCTTTGTGGCTCAGGGACTGGAGACAACTACAAAAATTCTGTGACTTTTTCTGGCTGCAGTTCCAGACTTGCTGCAAATCTTTGGGCAGAATAGGTAGGCTCCAAGCTTTACAGAGAGGTAAGCATTTACATCCAACCAGCTTTAAAGCTTAAAAAAAGCGTTGTTCTTTGGAGAAACCATTGAAACTTACTGCTTTGTATTTGAAATTCATTGTTTTAAGCAGAAAAAAATGATCACATTTGAAGAGAACAGATATAGGGCTGAGTTACTTGGTTCTCCTCATTACATTCTATAATTTTATTGTAATAAAAATTTTTTTGAATAAAAATAAAGTTGAGTATAATTGGGGGGTAGTATATATTTTTGAAAACGGTATCTGGATTACACATGACTTGAAAGGGGGGCCTTTACATTTAAGACCATTGCATTTTACTTTAGATATGATAGTACTTTTAGAGTTAACTGCCCTTATAGTATGAAAACAGACCTCTATACAATAATCTTGGATTGCTATGATGGGCTTGTTGGCTATAAGATGCAGCCTTTACAGTAATCAATGTTGTATCAGGTAATACTCAAAATATCTATTAAAATGCATTCTGTAATTCAAAGAATTAGTGGTGGGCTAGGATACTGTTTTTTCTGGAAGTTGAGAAAATAATTAGAAGCAGGAGAAAAAACTCTAAAAACTTTAGGACTAAAGTTTTATTTTAAGGGATCTGGTTTGCCTGATTTTTCCTGAACTCTTGTCTAATTTGCATACCACAGTCGCAAGACTTCACATAGGTTATTCAAAATTTTAAGAAAACGTATTTTTTCTTTTTCCTGAACTATCCTTAATAATTGTTATCTTATTTCAATGTATTATTGAACTTATCAAAAGATTTGATTATAATCTAGATTCTGTACTTATCAGAGTCTCACCTTAAAACAGTCCTCAGATTTGCTGTCATACAGAGCATAAAGTGAGTGAAAGGGATTATTACACAATACTGTTTCATTACAGACAGCTCAGTGAAGGATTGGGAAATATCCAGCAGCTAATGTGTTTTAAATTACATACCCTTATATTGTGTGCTTTCTAATATTAGGAAAATTGGTGCCCTCCCTCTTATACTTGGATAAAAGGAATTCATTTAATCTCACATCAGGCATTTTTGCTGTCCAGAACATAATCAAGTTATCAATTTTCTAATCAAACAAAGAAAAAAAAGAAAAAAGAAAGGGTTTCGTTTTGTTGTATAGCAGAAGCATAAAATCCAGATGTAGGTGGTTTACGCATAACAGACAAAGACATTTCTGCCAAATTATACTGGCTTCCTTCAGTGTCGTAACTCCTCTTGAGTTACCCTTTTAAGTATACCAACAGAGTGCTGCCTTAAGACCTGTTTCCAGAAGTACTAGTAGGCTGTAACATGTGGCTTTTTCTCCATGGATCTCTCTGGCACAATATTTGAGCTCTTATGTCTGCCTATTCCCTTTCCATAGTTTCATATTACTAATATCAGTTTCCATATTGCTAAATTCTCTATGACTCTACTTTATATCTCCCATTATACCTAAAGAAATATAAAAATCAACAGAGTGGAAAGTATAAGGAAGGAGCCAAGGAGAACTGAGGTCTTTTTCATGTCAGGCAAGTAATGGAAGAAGTAAGAGTGATCTCAATCACACATGGAGCTGAGATGTTTAAGTGTGCACCAGAACCCAATAGCTATGGCATATTTCATTGGTGTCATGGGGTAAATAGGTAGCTAAATAATTCCAGTGATATCTGGAATTAATTAGAATACAGTAGAGGGAAATGTGATCATTTCATGTGAAAAAGAAAGTGGAAGATTTGCAAGGATTAGATGAAATTGTGAGGGACAAAATTAGGTAGGTGTTAAAGAATTTTCTCCACTCTATGCTGTAGCAGTCTCAGGCTTTAGGTCCAATACTGTAATTTATTTGAATAATACAGCAGTAGAAATTCTTCAAGCTGTGTCCCTCCAGAAATGGATCCTGAACAAAGAAATTCCTGTGCAATTCTACCTTACAATCTAAATTTCCCACCTCTCTCATTACAGTTCCAAGCAGTATAATGTCTTCCCATTCCTCATCGGATCCCTTCATTGTCTCTAGGTGGGACGTTTCTAACATTTAAGGCTGCAGCTTCTGCTGATGTGTGTAGCAACCATCCTTGCTTCCTTATCTTCCAGCTCAAACTAGCTCCAAGCCTCCTTTTCATTAACTAGTTAAAAGTTAATATCACAGCTTGCAGACTAAGGCTTCAGCCCACCTAAATACTAATACTAAGTTAAGATAAGGGATCAATATCCTTTATCTTTCTACAGTAGGATTCAGGCAAATAGGAAGACTGGACAGTGGTTGGAGACCTACTTGCATGAATGATACATTAAATGTAGCCACAAAGTTACGGAACTGCTGCTGCCTCTCAAACCATCCACAAATCACTTGAAATCACCACAATGATGTCTGTGTTATGACATAATATGCTGTATGCTAAAAATATAAGAATATCTATTTGTATGAGACAGAAGAATGAGGAAATACTTGGGCAGATGGGAGGGGGAGGTGTTTATGCCTAAATATGATTTACAGTTTCAATTGGTTCTCTACCTTTGCACTTTTAAATGCCTATGGATGTGGTTTAATTATTGTCATGTGTATTACTGAATGGTACTTTTTATACTTTTAATGTTTTGGTATGTTATCTACTGACAAGCAGGTTATAAATTAGTTGACAAATATGGGCATTACTTGGCAATACAAGATTTTTTTTATCACATTTTAAAGATGGGTCAATTAGGCTTGGAGTAAATAAATCAGAAAAGTTCAACCTTTTCAACTGATTCAGTAAATCTGTGAGAAAACTAAGGGGTGAGGCTGTGATCATAACCTGTAAAAGCCTACAAAAGGAATAAAAATAGCAATAGCAAGCTCTTCATGCTAGATCACAAGCATATAACATGATCCTATCACTTCAACCTAAGCAAGATAAATTCAGGCTTGGCTCACAAATTCAACTGCATTTTCCAAGCCATTGCAATAACATCTCAAAAATTCTGCTGCCTTCTCTCTTGCTGGGAACATTTATATCAAGAGCATTTAAAGAATGCTTTAGTTTAGCACCAGCTGCAGGACTGACAAATTATATCAGGAATTTCATTAGGACCCCATTAAGTCAGAGATCAAACTGCAAGATTATACCAGTTGCTTCAAGTCTAGAGTTTATGAAAGATGTGACAAGAAGTGTCTGCTTCCATACAGCATTCCACACCACTCAAGAGCACTGAACCTACTGTTAGCATTTAATAAGATTAGGATTTGGACATGCTGCTCAAAATCTCCCAGTGACATGTATATTAATATATGTTGAAAAAAATAAAACCTCTTTCTTTAACGCCTGTTCAGTACAGGAGCTCTTCCACAGGTGATTTGATCTTCTATAGTGACTGAAAATTTTTCACCAATTAATATTTATTTTCCTTAGTGCTTGTTGATTTATGTTTATTAATTCAGTATACTGATATTATACAATAGGCTAGGTATAATATTTTTAATTATATTTTTCTTATATTTACTTTAAATATAGTTAAGGTATAGGGGAGAAATGTCTGTATCTTCAGATCAATTATTCCTTTGCTATTCTTTAATTAATACTAACTTATAAATGACATAATGAAATGCATTTAATTTCTAGTGCAAAAGGATTTTGAGGATAATTTCATAAACTGCATACTTCCAGATTAAACTTTTGACCATACCACTTTGCATCTGACTTGAGGAGTGTTAAAGGTTTGACGTTGGCACAAGGCCAGTGCCTCCATGAAGATATACTGTCCCTGGTGTTTGTTGTGAGATGTGACTAAAAACAGAGCAAAATAGTTTCTAATTTAGAAAGCAAAAGAAAAAAAGAACTTTATTACTTATAATAGGCAAAGAAGACACATACAGAAGAAAATGAAAACTTTAAAAAACACTCTTCCTCCCCCCCCCCTTAGTTCTCAACACAATAAAACAAACTAAAAATTCTCAATCACGTTACTACTTTTTAGATAATTAATCTTTAGTCCATTACCACCTTTTTGATAATCAGTACTCAGTCCATCAAGGAGAGATAGGAGTCCTTCTTGCACCACATCGTGGCCTTTTCTTCCATGTCCAGTGCTTTCACCACTTTGCATGGACCAGAGTTGCTTCTAGGATTTCTCTTTTTTAAAGATGCTTTGGTTAGTTCCAAGAAACGACAGCTTCTCAAATTTTGGGACACCAGTCCCCCCCAATATTACCCCCTGGGGCCGAGGGGCCTTGAGAACAGAGCTCTTCCTCTCATCTCTGTTCACACTACTGTCCACTCTTGGCTCCAAGCCAACGCCTCTCCCCAGATGCAGTTTCTGTGTCACAGAAAAGAAATGAGTCCATCCATGGCTACAAGAATCGTTCAGCCAAAGGCCACTCTATCATCTCCTCCCACTTAAGTTTCTTTTCAGCATTCTCTGACAATCTTTCACTTGCACGAACTTTCATCATCTCTGCTTAGTTCTATCTTTTTTTTTCAAATTCAGGAGGATTAGCATTTATAAAGTTTTCATCATCTATGAAAAGGGTTAAAATCTTGAGCTTTGTTTCCTCAGAACTCTCACGGTATTTTTGCTGTTGGGTACTTTTCTCACACCACCCCCCATACTCCTTCGGCCGTGCTGCCCAGCTGCCGATATTAAATTTCAAGGTGACACAAATCACAAACACAGTCTCTCTCTCTCCGGGGGGGGGGGGGGGGGGGGGGGGAGGGGAAAAAGAAGGCTGCCTGATGCCTCTCAAGATTCTTGTACTCTCTCCACCCTTCCATTTTACAGGATTTTTTTCTCCCCCTCTGTGCCCAGGGTTCCAGCCTACCTCGCCCAGCCCGCATGGCTTCCCCTCCCCGCCCAGCTGGGCAGGGGAGATCCGCCCGTCCTCAGGGACCAGAACCAAGAGAGAGTTCTCCTGGGAGCCCTCTGCTTTTAACCCCTTGTGTTCTCAGAGGCGGATCCTTGTCTTCAGTGGCCACACCAGGTGCCAGTCTTTAAACCTGAGCACTCATTGGTTTGACCACTGAATTTCAAAAAACTCATTTTTTTTCAAACTACCACAAGGAGTCTCTTCCAGGCTTCTCAGTTTGAAAGTCTCACATCTTAAGACATGAGATGTTCTGAAATATAGAAGTAGAGCTTTGCTTATTATTTAAATATCCTAAAATTAGATATTGCCAAGGAACCAAAATGTCTGTGTACTTCCAGCATGAAGATTGATCAACTATCAGTAATCACATGGATTATTTCTTGTTCTTTTATTTGCAAGTAAATTACTCTGTGCCAAGCAGGCATTTATGGCATCAGTCCCAGCTCTAATATGTTGCTTTTTCCTGGAAGAGATCCAGCTGTAATTCAGAAACAACAGTTAGTCTTCAATCTACAAGAAAAATTATGCCATCACTCAGGAGAGGCTAACCTTGCTTCTTAATTAAGGTAAGAAGTTAGTGATCTTGAAGGGAGTGGTAGCCTGTATCTTTCAATGCTAACATTAATTGTACACCAGCTCACTAATGGAGGAGCTCAGAGCAGAAACATAGTTCCATGTCCCTCTCCTCCCTCCTCTTGACCAGATTCTACCACCTTCTTTCTTGTACTCTCCTTCTGAAAAAGCATTTTTTATCTCAAAATATTTAACACTTTATTCTGTACATTCTATGATATGAAAAATTATCTCAGGTTAGTCTTCAAAGTCTGAAGATTTTTCAGACTCAGCATCATAATTATATTTTCTGATGTGCTTATACCTGCAAGAAACACATAGTTTTGTATGACATAAACATTGTACTGAATATGTGCTCTGCTCATTTTTATTGAAGTGCATAAAAGGTATAATTTTTCTTAAAAGAATACCAGGGAAGCTATTATAAATATATTTTCTTGTGATTTAGTTGCTCAAAAAAATTCTTGGACTACTGATAATTTTGACAGATGGGACTGCAGCATTAGATCATTTTACAAAGTCATTCTTCAGGTTTCTTGAGTAAAATGAAAAAGAAAGTCAACAAAGAAGTCCACACTTTTCCACAGACTAAATTCACATTTTATAAGAAAGATTATTTGTTTGCGTTCTCTTTGACTTGGACTTGGTATAAGAATTAATGTATGGCAAAGGACTTTATTCTTAGAAACAAAGAATAATATTTTAAAAGCGGGGATAGTTGAGCACTATATATTAGACTGGCTTTGTAACCTGCTTCAGTGGGGGTTGTAGCTAATAACAATCCTTGGGTAGGTTTTTGCTGTTGTAGTAGCATTACATGTATACATATGTATATGTATATATGTGTGACAAAGTTAAATTATAAAAAAAAGTAAAAATCAGGCTTGCAATGAATGGGCTAATGCTGCATTCAAATCTGCAAAAATCAGATTTGGTTAACAATTGATCCAGTATTTAGTATCTAAATCTCCACTGTGACTCAAAGGTGAGAGAGTGAACAGTCCTTTGCAAATTCTTTCCTGTTATATTTTCTCTTACACTGTTTAGATTTTTAACATTAGCAAGCATTGGAAATTGTGACATAGCCAACATATCTAAGGATTAAGGGATAATTAGTGTTGGATATTAAAATTTCATCATAGTCATTGATATTGAATTTTCTATTGCTGTCTAGACAAACCATAGCAATTTGAACCTAAAAAGATATATGTTTTTTTTAACATAATCTGAGAAAAATACCAAGGTGTTTTTTAACTGCACTGAGGAAAAAAGAAAATATAGTAGCCAGTTGAAATGCTTTGCAACCATGACAATAAATCATTAAGAAGCAGAAAATAAGTGAGGCAACTTCTGACGTCATTTTCAAATGGCAGCAATGAAGTGGAAAATTGCTGTACTATGTAGAAGAACATTTAATAGTACTGTAATAAATCATTCACTGAATACTCTCACTGTTTAAATTAAAATAATTCATAATTAAGTTTAAAGGACCTGTGAACATATTATTTTTTGATATGACTCCTAGTAATGTTATTCCACTGCCTGTTAGCATAAAAGAAAATGCTAAAGATCTCATTTAAAAGGATCCTATATAGTAGGCTTCAGATGTAGTTTTCAATAACTGCATCAATTTCTTATCCTGAGAAGAGTTTCACTATGACAGTTTTTGCAGACATGAGTAATTTGACATTTACCTAAGTTTACTTAGAAGAAGAATAATTTTGGTAGAAATACATTCAAATTTAATGTGAGCTGAAATAACTTTTGAAGTATTACTGCACTGGTCAACTCCAATGTGCCAATCACAGTATATAGCCAATGCAATAATGTAAGAAAAATTGTGTTCTGTAGCAAAAATAAAATCAATTGATATAACTCCCTCACTTGACCTTCAACTAGTAATTACGGATTGCAGAGACAATAAGGCACAAGAATTAAATGAATAAGAAGTATATTCTGGAGTAAAATTTGGAAATTCCTTATACATATCTAAAATTTTGTACTGTGCTGTTATGTGTCCGGCTCTAAGGAGCCAGTTTCTGATGCTGACACAAGATTTAACGAATGAAAAGAGTGGGTTCGCCTTTGCCAATACACCTTTAAGGTCAGGGAGGGTCGGCAGTCGCTCTCTTTGTCTTCTGACCTGCGGGGGAGGCGGCGGCGGGCCGGGTGCGGGCGGGACTGCTCGGCCCGGCCGGGATTCTCCGCTCCTGGAGGGGCGGGAGCGGCTGCCGAGCCCTCACCGAGGAACCCACCGGGACCGTCCCGGTAAGACAAAGGAGCCGGCAGAACCTGCAGAGCTTTTGTTCCAGTCAAAGCACCAAACCACACCAGCCGGAGGCTGTGTCGGCATCGGGAGCAGCTGTGCATGGGGACAGCACCTGTATGGGCACCAAAGGAGCTGAGCATGGGGACAGCACCTTTATGGGCACCAAAGGAGCTGTGCATGGGGACAGCACCTGTATGGGCACCAAAGGAGCTGAGCATGGGGACAGCACCTGTATGGGCACCAAAGGAGCTGAGCATGGGCACCAGCACCAGTGGCCCCGTGGTTCATGCTAAAGGTGGCCTTGAAGCCAGGAGCAGCCCTGAACCCCGTTCCAGACTGAGAGCAACTAGCAGAACTCACATAAATAGAGCAAAAGAGCACGTAGCTAGCAAAAAGAAGCAAAGAGAGCTTGTTTCTAATAGAAGACTTAGACTAAATTGACTTTTTTCAACGTTACAAAACTTTGTACTCAAAGAATACTAATTCTCTCTTAAGCTAAGAAAGAAAAAAAGAGGTGAAGCTTTGTAAAAACAACCACATGAAATTGAAGTCTGTAAAGAAAGTTTTAGATTTTAGATGAAAGGATTTTGAAAAATTTGTCTTAAGCTTAAGCTGTAAAATTCTTTTGTGAAGCTATGGTAAAGAAATACTTAATATATCAAATTTTGGGTTTTCCTCAGTAAGTTCATAGAATGCTTTGGGGGGATGGTAGCGTTCTATCCACAATCATGAGAAGAGGCACCAGTGTTAGAAGTTTGATGAGAAACCTCGGACCCAAGGATAAAAGAGGAAGACCTCTGTTCCCAGAGATGTGTGAAAGGATGCTAAAACGGCTCATCCTTCAAATAGCACCCCAATAAGCTGACATAGACCAAAAGCACAGTTGTGAGGAAAAACTGTAAAAGATGAGAAAGACTTTACAAAGACAGATGTCAGGCACCTGGAGTTTGTGAGAAATGAAGCTATGAGGGTTCTTTTCTTGTAGAGAGTTTTCCATAGCATTAGCAAAAAATACTTTTCTCTCTAAATAAACTAAAGAAAAACTATTTTTAGAAGTAAAAAACTGACAAAAATTTTTCTAAGTTGTTGTTATTCTGTACATCATTGAAAAGAAAATAAGGTGTAGGGGAAGGAAGAAAAAGGGTGTTCTAATTTCTAATTATTCCTTTTTGTTGCTGTTGTCCTGTTAATAAAGTTGTTCTTTGTATCCTCTCAAGTTTAAGCCTACTTTGTTATTTTCTCCTAATCCTATCTCACAGCAGAAAATAGGCCCACTACATATTTTAGTGAGCCGAGTAAAAAGAGTCTAAAATTAGCAAACCTGAATTCCCTATACATAATTAGTATTTCTACTTAGTTTCAAACTAAAATTACAACAAGTATCTTTGAGAAAAGTAATACTATTAAAAGAATTTAATGTCTTTCCAATTCTGCAAAAATAAAAAGAGGTAAATAAATTGGTAATCTTCTGGGAAAACAGAACAGCCATCAGTAATTCTTCATAAATCTATTTCATAGTTTGATTGCATGCTAATATGGAGCTATAATGCAGGATAATAATTATATATTTCCATATAACCTTTAATGTTCTTAACATTATTTATAACAGCTATAGTCAATATATGTATGTAATGGATACACACACACTCATCTAGAATGTAGAAAAATGTTTATTTCAAGAAGAAACATTACATTTTTGCATACATATAAAGATAATAAATACTAAAATCCAGGAATCATAGCTTTTCGCTACTGATTTTTTTCCTTGAAGAGTGGGAAATTCCTGGATATATTTTTTTTTACATTAACTTTACAAATTTTAATTTAATGCATTTTCAAATTATGAAAATGAGATTTTTTCTAAACGTCTCTCAAAATAAAACAGAGCGCAACTTCTTTATCATTCTTAGAGCTTAGAACACTTAGAATAAGTACTTAGAATATCCTTTCTGGATATTTTGATGTACAGTTAAATCTGAGCTTGTTTGAAAGTTTAGTAGTTGACAACTTGAGCACGCATGATAAATTAGAAACTTGCAAACTTAGAAGTTGTTTCATTAGATTAAAAAACACAGACACAAACAACCAACATTCGTTTCTTTCTATTTGTCCATTTTCTTAGATTAAAATATTTTATGTATTTGTTAGGTTTACTAAAAAATATTTATGTTTTTTCTTTTGTCTGGGCCTTTCTGGTGTTTCTGTTGTCTCTGTGACCGTGTCTGAAGAAGAGGTCGAGTCATCTGTTTTCTCGTTCTCAGGAATTTGTTTATTCTTTGCTTATCTCATATTCGTTCCCTGGCCTGCCACAGTCTTCTCTGCAGGCCAGTGCTCTCCTCTTTGGTCTGTCTGCCCTTGGTCATCTTCGTCTGCCCCCTTCTTCTGTCCGTGGTCATCTGTCCTCCCGTGGTCATCTCTAGTCCTTAGTCCTTAGTCATCTGTCCGCCCTTGGGAGGGCACTATCTTTTATACTGAAAATTACATGTACTTTATTTATAACAATTCTCCAATATCTATCCACTATGTTGTACAGTGTACTTCTGTTCCAAACCAATCCAAATGTGCCACACCACCACAGAAGATGGAGAACAAGAGGATGAAGAAGAAGCTCAGGGACACACCCCATTTCCTCCATCTTTGCCCCCTGATCTCTCATCTAAAATCCACAAATTCTACTTTTTCACTGTGTGACATACTAATTATCATTCTATCTAAATTCTTGTGACTTATAAATCTTCCCAGGACAGTCAGAAGGATTTCCTAGTTTCCCACATGTATTAATTATTTTGCTATCTCCTGTATCAAGGAAGATGTCAGAGCTGTTTTAAACCATTGGCAGACAATTGATTTGTAATTTAGTCCATGCTAAATATTGAAAGGGAAAAGTAAAAGTTAAATAGTTAGAATTAGAAGCAATTATCCAGAATTAACTCATATTTGGGACCAGTCCTGTTTACTGTCTTTCTCAATGACCCAGAGGAAGAGATCAAGTATCTCCTCAGTAAGCTTGCAGACAGATGGGCAGGAATGTTGATATGCTTGAAGGTAGGAAAGCTGTATAAAGTGATCTGGACAGATTGGATCAATGGACTGAGGTGAATTGCACAGGCTTCAACAGTGCTGAGTGCCAGGTCCTGCATTTCTGTAACATCAATCCTAGGCAATGCTAGAGACTTAGGGAAGGAAGATTGGCTGTAAAGCTGCACAGTGGAAAAAGGCCTGTGTGTGCTGGTTGACACGAGCCAGCATGTGCCCAGGTGACCAAAAAGGCCATTGACATCCTGGCCTGTATCAGCAGTAGTGTGGCCAGCAGGACCAGGGCAGTCATCATCGTCCTGTATTCGGCACTGGTGAGGCCATGTCTCAAATCCTGTGTTCAGTTTTGGGCCTTTCATCACAAGAAAGACATTGAGGTGCTAGAGTGTATTGAGAGAAGGACAAAAAAATCAGCAAAGTTTCTGGCATACAGGTCTAATGAGAAACAGCAGAAGGAGTGAGATTGTTCAGTCTGGAGAAAAGTAGTCTGAGGGGAGACCTTATCAATGTCTACAACTGTGTGAAAAGAGGTTGCAATGAGGTGAAGTTTGGTCTCTTCTCCCAAGTAACAAGTGACAGGACCAGAGGAAATGGCCTCAGGTTCCACCAGGGGAGGTTTAGATGGATAATAGAAAAAATGTTTTCACGTTTCAGGAGTTGCCAAGTGTTACAATACGCTGGCCAGGGAAGCAGTTGAGTCGCCATCCTGGAGGTATTTAAAAGACTTGTAGATGTGGCACTTAGGGACATGGTCCAGTGGTAGATGTGGCAGTATTGGGTTACTGGTTATACCTGATAATCTTAAAGGTCTTTATGATTTGCTGATTTTATGATAAAAAAAATTATTTAATTTCTGCTTATTCAATAAAAATCAATTTTAGTCAGTTTCTACAATCTACTACTCTGACATATTTGAGCCATTTACATTATGTGAAAGCAGATCTGCATTGTGTTAGAACATAAGTTACCGTGATTTTGGATACTTTTAGTTACTGTGATGATGGCTTCTCAGGGGAAGACAGGTGTATAATGAAAAATGAAACTTGCCTCGTCTATATTTCACTGTAGATCAGCGTGAACCACCCATAGTCTAGATGACACAGAGAGTTTTTGAGATGTATTTGAACAATCACTTATAATATTCCACTCCCAGTGGTAACTCAGCTCCTGGAAAAATACCATTTTGTATCTGGCTGTATGAGTCAGAATCCACCTCTTCTGCTTTGTCACCTGCCTTTGAGGAGTCAGCCAGTCTTTGGCTACTTTCTGTGCCCTTTTTTCCTACCTCCACCTGTCCTGACAGTTTAGACTATCAGTTTAGGCAAACATTTTGTACTATGTATAAGAGCATAATGGCTTCTAATTTAGTCTACAGTTTCTGGGCATTCTTGTAATGATGGTGCTGTACTCAAAAATTTGGCAGAATGGCAGTAATTTTGCATCTGATCTGAATTCTGCTGTCAAAAGCACACATAGGTATGTGTTAGATCAGAATAGTTCTCAAAATAGCAAGTTCTACTGCCTTTATTTTTTCTTGTCTGATCGAATTATCAAACTGGGTGACATCTATCAGAGTTAAGCTTCAATTTTAAGATTTTATTCGTCTTAATTACTCTGTTTCTTGCCTCTGGTAATTATTGTTATGTGAAATATTGCAGTAAAAACACTGCCTAAAAGTCACCCAAGTGACTTTCAAGTGTTCACTGGAAGCTGGATAGGTTTTTCACTGCCTGGGTGAGTCACCAACATGCCAATATAAATTTTTTACTTTAGATAATTCTGGTCTGTAGTCATTGTATTTCTTTCAAAATGTTATTTAGCTTAGTGTTTAAAATTGAGCAAGTCTTATGGGTTTTAGTTTTGTTGACTAGAACACCAAGAGTAAATGGAAATATTTTCTTCTTGATTATTTGCCACAAAAAAAAAAAAAAAAAAATCCCATTACAGATAATAATAACAGAAAAAAAATTCCCAGATATATTGATTTATTTCGAGCATGCATTCTTTCTTTTTGGATTTTTTTTTTATTTTTGAAAAATAACTTCCAGAAATTGTTAATATTCTTTTGTAGGAAAATCTCATGCAAATCCTTTTTTTCTTTTAAAAAAAAAAACATAAAAAAAGCTTTTTGTAGCTTCGTTTATTGAATTTTTCCAGTTACTAGGGAGCAGATGTGCTCCCTCTTGCCTACAGGAGTGACTTGAAGAACATAGTTGCATATTTAAAGTAGCTCCCAGCTCCTATGACAAAACCTAGATGATTGATCTTTCCTACAAGAAAACAGCAATTGTATTAAATATTCACAGGATATAGCAACAGCACTTACAAAGGTGTGTTCCAAGCCCCAAAAGGGATAGACAACGTATCGCAGAAGTATCAATGTGAAATTTTAAAAAGACATACACTGCCAGAACAAAATCTGACCTACCTACTCCAGTGAGTAGACAAAGTACACCATGAAAGTGAAATGAGACAGTTAAGGAAAGACAATGAACTTCTGACACATGACTCTTTAACTTGCTTTTTTTTTTTATTTTTATGATTGTATATTTGGATAAATTAATGAATTAATACATTTATAGCTGTATATACATGTGTGTATGTTTATAAACATTCATAGACACGTGTATAGAGATATATTTGTCATAAGTTAGCATACCCCTTACTCCATTAGTTTGTTTCCCAGACCTTTATAGCTCCTCAAATCTTTCTTCCAATGTTGCCTTCACTAAATTTACAACCTAGAAAAAAATGTCGTTTCCTACAAGAGAGAAAAAAATGTCTTTGATTGCACATGTGTGCAGCCAATGCCCCTTTTTTTATTCTTTGATGTGACTGAACTGCATGTCACCTGGTGAAAATATTCTGAATGTGTTCAATCGTGCCTGGCTGTAGAATGGTAAGAAAACTGAAGTGGGGGCACAGTACACACTTCTTATGTTGTCTGAATCTTCTGTGCATCTTTTGTGGGTTTTGCTGTAAAGTCTTTTTTACATAATGACTTCAAAAATAATCCGTAATACTCAGAAGATTTAAATTGTATTAAAAGCTGTGGTTTTCATTAGATTCTTATGGGGATGTCATCACAGATGATCTAATGAAGATTTTCTATGACATTCCACTGTTGTAAAAGGAGGTAACAGATGAAAACATGAGTTTGATACAAAAACTTGCTACATGTCTAGGAGGCAAAACAGCTTTTCACAAAGGGTGGTGTGTGGCAGTGTGTCTTTTAAGTTTTTGGAATTATTATATTGTTATATGGTTCGTTCTATGTACCCCCTATGTGCTTTCCCTGTTTGATTCATCCCCATGGTTACTGCTATCTGTCAGTCTTAAGTTATGTAATTCCCAGACCCTGTCTGTCCCTCTGAGACCTCGCCTTCAGCCTAGAAAGTTCTAACAAGATCACAGAGTGGTTGGACAGAATTCCTGTTCCCCCCCCCCACTGTATTCAGGTTTGTTCCCCTATATGTCACTAAATTAGAGAGCCATCCCCCGCTTATCCCTAATTGGTCCCACGTTAGACCCTGCCCCGAGTTCCTCCTCCCTTTATCAGCTGCTGTATTCAGGTTCTAACGGGGTTTTGCCTGAGCTGCCACCTGTGACTGAGGTGTCCCTGCTGCGGGACAAATAAAGTCAGTGGTTTAAGCCCAAGCAAAGTCTCCCTCTTTCTGTCCTGCCATTGCCACTCACTACCCGCAGACAAGCCAAGACCTACCGGTTCGACAAAGTTCGTCTCGCTACTGGGTCATGCCCTCGCTGCAACGGTGCCAGGGCTGGCCGAGGCAGAAATCACGCTGACACAGTATCAGTGGTGGAGGTCCCAGATGTTTTTATGTGTGATGCGCTAAAGGCAAAAAACAGTGGTTACATAGCCTTCTAAAATGACAAAGCATAAAAGATGAACTTGCCAATGTAACATTAATCAGAAGAAATTTTCTGCTTCACACCTGTCACCCTACAACATTAAATAAAAGACACTTATAAAGAAAGGGAACTCTTTTTGTTGTCTGCATCACAAAGGAAGTTACAAGCACATTTTGTTATTGTTAACAAAGTGCTTTAGATGACTGAAAAAAAGGTGCTAGATAAGCATGATCATAATTATGCTTTTTTTCTATAGCCAGACAATGTAATTATGATGTCTGCACAGTCTTTCAAATGAGCAACCTATAGAAATACTGAATTTTGAGATTTTTTTCTTGCTAGTGTTAGACATCAATAAGGCTGAAATTTTGTTTCAGTTCTGTGTTATGAACGAGTTCATTTATCAATGTATCCTTGGAACTCAGGACCATGACTAACTTACACTGAGCTTTCCTGACATTTATTTTCAGTAATGCAGGTGTATTATATTATTTCATCTTCTTTTACAAAAATATATATTTGTATGTATTATGGAAATATTTGTAAGGACCTGAAGCTTTTTTAGAGAAAGATTTAGTCTTGGTTATAACTTAACTCAAATGTAGCTTGTTAAAATAAAAAAGGAATAAAAAACAAAAGGAAGAAAACAGATACATTAAATTATATTACCTTTTCTTGAATTTCCCTTTTTCAAAAAAAATCAATATTAATATATAGACATTTTATTTGGGATGTATATTAAATTATCCCAGTTTTGATTCTGGATTTGGATTTGGCATACCTAGAACTCTACACAGGTCATTACAAATGCCTAACTCTAAACATAACATCTAATGCTGCAATTAAGGGGTTTTGAAGTCTGATCTGATAAGGTTATCTGTGTCTCTCTCTTATGAGTAATTGGAATATTTTAAAGACAATTCATCCCACCCAGCCCAAGTGTGCCCTGCCTCTTTTCCACAAAAACTTATCAAAGAAGGTATTGGAATGTCCAATATTACTGTTGGGATGTTTTCTGGCTTGTCTGGACCTCTCTGCTGAGTCAAACAGTGGCTGCTGTGGTGTTTCACCCCAGAGACACTTTTGGCTAGCTGGTAATATAGCTAGGACCATAGAGACAAGTCCGGGCACACCAGGGTTCAGGGAGCAGTGGGATGAGCTTCCTCGTGGATGCTCGCTCCAGGTTTTCCTCTGCAGGACAAGCTTTGAGGTGATGGTGAAGGAAAGGAGTTGATTCTCACAGAGGGTTCAGTTCAGAACATTTATTCTAGCTGGCAGGCCTCTGAACTTCCTAACAACACCAACCGAACTCCCAACCGTGTGGTTGCTCGTCCTTTTAACCAGGGGAGAGGGGGAGGGGAGGGGACAGGATGCCCACCAACCAGGTACAGGTGAGGAGGTCTTAAGGGACAAAGGACACCTGGATGGCCAATGTCCCTCCAGGGGTAGAGAGCATCCTTTGAATCTGCCAATCACTGACACACATCTGGAATTCCAGGACTGATAGATAGTGATTGGCAGGGGTAGGGAAGGGAGGGGTGATCACACCACAACAAGAAGGGTGATTGTTGTGATGTGTTTGTTTCAATTTCCTAGTTTTTATATTTGTATGTTATTTACAGTTCAGTTGTTAATGGCTCATTCCAATGTACCCCTATGTTTTTCCCAAGTTAGTCTATCCCTACTGTTGTGCCCACCCCTGAAGTTTCCTAAAATGGCAAACCCTGCCCTATGTTCCAGCTCCTTCCCTGTCAGTCAGTGTTTCCCTGCCCAGCTCCTTCCCATCCATCACAGTTTTCCCATCCCCTGTTCCAGACCCTTCCTTGTCAATCCTCCCTCCAGCCTATCCCTGCACGGTTCCTCCCCTTGGGCTGTCACCCAAACCTCGATGCCCCATTGGCCCATGTGACCCCAGTCCTCCCTCATTAGTTCAGAATGTTGTCAATCCCACCTTGTCCTCCTCCCCTCTCCCTACTTTATTGGTTGTAAGTTTGTGTCCGCGCTGGGATCCTCCCTCTGTAAAAACCCCTGCACACGCCAGTTCTGTGTCCTTGCGTCCCTGACCCTCTCCGAGGAAATAAACCTTTGGGAATCATACAAAGGATCCCTCTCTGGTTTTTGCTCTAATCCTTGATGCCTTTCCCACCTTGGTGCTACAGAGAGCAGTCTTGCTTCTAGGGGATCTAATAGCCACTGCCTTATCTCTACCTGGGTCTATTCTGGATGAGGAGAGACCACTCTGGGCACAGTCCGAGACCAGGGCTAGCTGGGGAACCCTCTCAAGCACTGTGTCAGGTGATAACTCTTTGAAAGAACTTACATTTTAAAAATGCAACCAGAATAACAATTTTTTTCCATAAAGCATTGTTTTAAAGTTCAACCTCAGGAAAGCAGATGAAGGAGATTGCACCAGTTCTTTTCTCCCTCTATAAGATGCCATCATCTTTAGATATATGCTAGTCTGATTCACATAAAGAAACACTATCCATCTCTTTAAAGAAAGCTTCACCACTATGAAGAAAATAAATCAAGTTCAATAAAGAAACTGAAGTTAGATTTTGAGAAAGGATGAAGGAAATGTTGCATGCTGGCTAGAAAGTAGGACCCAGTTACAGACAGGTTAAGGAAGCCAAGGTTCAAGTTTCTGCTCTTTAACTATTTCTGTGTTTTATCCAGTTAAATGACAAAACCGGGATGCATGTGACGCAAATGGCGAAAATCTCTACACACCTGTAGACATGCAATGTGGAAAGGTTTAGAGAAGTTAGTCAGAACTTTTTAAGAGTTTCAATAATACACCCAGCAATATAGACCAAAATTAGTAACCTAAGAATAAAACAGTCTTAGAATATTTTAATAATAACATGAGTTCAGTATGTAAAAAATAGAATTAATTTTTCTCCAAGGGAAATTTCTAGTTTTAATTTTGTTTTGAGTGCAACCAAATAAGATTCAAAAGCCACTCCTCCACAAAACAGAAAATCTAATGAAACAAGAATGAAACCATACTATGTATTTCCACATTGTAAACATGATTTACAGTTGTCAACTACCTATAAACTATTAAGCATTACACTTAGTTACAGGGGATTAAACATTAATTTTTAATGTATATATAAACGATAAATTTCTAGAACCTAATACTTGGTTCTTCTGTTTATGGTTTCCAGCTTTGGGACAGCTATGAACTTCATGTATGTGATACATAAAACTAGGGCAAGATCACAATTTTTCTTGTAAATTGAAACAAAGGTCAGGAAATTGTGTGGAATAAATGATTACAGGATACAAGAAAAAGAACACCAAACAATGAGCAATATGGTTATGCTTGAAAAGCCTTAATGTCAAAACCGCAGTGTTAACTGTAAGTCTGCTCATTCATATGCAGATTTTATCAGTTCAGCATAAATTCATTCTTACTGAAAATAGAAATAGGGTCATGGAGGAAACATACAAGGAAACACAACAATAAAGATAAATTAGAAAACAAGACAAATTTGTTTCTATCTCCTAGAGTATGTCTTAATTTGGAAGACAGGTATCTGCTAAGGACAAACAGGACCCTCTCCTGAAATGGAGAATGCAAAAAAACTCCTCTCTCCGAATTATTATAATTTTGGAATTAAGGGGCTCTCAGGCGAAGATGTGAGGATATGGATAACAGTTCTTTACTTGTGTTTAGCAAGGCAAAACAGAACAACAATAACTATGAGATGAACAACAGACAGAACCAGGGAAACAGTCAGTTTTCTCTGCTGCTGGCCCCCTTTCCCCGTTGGTGCAGTTCCCGACACAGGCAGCTGTGGTGCAGAGTCCCGGGATGCTGGAGATGGATCAGGAGCTCCCCGGCGGTGGCTGGAGCTGCAGCACGAGTCCCGGCAGGCAGGGGTGCGGGCTGAGGCGTGGAGAACACTCGGAGCAGGAGCGAAGGAACAGCGAGGGGGGCAGGAACTGCAGCGGCTCCCGGCCAGGCAGACAGGGGCAGGGTCAGGATTGCCGGGGCACACACGGAGAGACCGTGGCAGGAGACCCTGAACTCCGCTCCAGTGGTGCCTGTGAAAGAAAAGATCTCTCCCTGCGAAGTCTGGAAACCACAGCCTACTGTTTCTTCTCCCGACAAGCACACCACCAAGAAAAAAACAAACAAACAAAAAAAAGTGAAGTCCATGTGTTCCTCCCCTCCCTCCACCCTAGGCCACTTCTTTTGTCTTTCTTAAGTATCTCTAAGTGCCCAGAGGTCAGTTCCCTGGCAACTTATGGGAAAAAAATTCTACAAGAGGACCCAACCTCCATCAGTGTAAAAAAAGAAACAAAAGAGAACTTGCAATATACAGAAAATGAAAGGTTGATAAAAAAAAAGAAGACAAAGCGAACAGGTAGAAAATATCCAGTTAGGACAATCTTACAGCTAAGACAAAGAACAGAGGATCTCTGCCTTCTGTATTATTTAACTTCACTATCACAATGAACACACAAAAATTGGTATAATTCTAAGGCAAACCTGCACTGATGTAGAAATGGTGATCAGTCCTGCAATAAGCTCCCTGCTCATTTTCAGAATGTCACCAATATTTTTTTGGGTTTTTTTTTTTTTTTTTTTTTTTTTTTTTTTTTTTTTTTTTTAATTCATACTTCTTAATTTAGTTCTCCAGGACTAGCAGGATAAGTCCATTTCAGAAAGTGTCTAATGAGATGACTTTGGTTTTCAATGACTTCCTACGAACTTATCTGAGAGATATAATTGCTTCACATCTCTCTTATCTAAATTTTAAGGGGATTGTTTGGTTTGGTTTGTTTTTTTTCTGATTTTGCTCTTAGATGTTATCTGATGTACAAAAATTGTATTTTAACTTTAATCCATCTCTATTTAGACAAACATTTCCTTGTCTTTAGTCTTTTCCAGGCAATTTAGCACATACTAACAGTGTCTTCAGAGGTTGTTTAGATATTTTCCCCCTATTCATTTAGGACCACAGATGCATCTTTAAGTGCCATTGATATACCAGTGTAAGGGCCAGTGTAGAGGAAAAAACTTCTTTTCTTTCCTAGAAATATTCACAACAAAGACCATCTTTATAAAATACATCTAGAGTTTAAAAGGAAATGCCGTGCTATCTAGTGAACAGATTACCGCAATTTATTAAATTTTGAGGACATAATGATTACATTTTACCACTGACTAAATGTAGGATCTCAAAAAAATAAGTTAGTCTTTGGACCCAGCTAATATTTTAAAAAGACAAATCACTCATCTTCAACTTTGAAATTCTCAAAAATTAAAACAATTACAAAATTACTGAATGGTTGCTTTGGTGTAGAAACTCTAGCTTCAAAACTGTCAGATGTAAAACTGAACTTTAACATAAAATTCATATCTATTGAGATAATAGAGAATTAAAAGATTATTGAAAATGCACTATATATTAACATATTTTCTGTGTCTCTGAATTATTTTAACTAATGAAGGAAGAAAAAGGTAGTAATTTCTCTGAAAAGAGCAAAATGCAGACACTTTGAAATAAAGCAAAAATAATCAGAGGAAATAATAATTTTGTGAGTGTTGTTTTCTAGTCAGTGGAAGGACATTTCCATAGGTTCAGATTCATAGCCTATTATTTTGTAGAAGTGTTGGGGGATAGAAAGAACAAAACAGACCAAAAGATCTACTGCAATGTTCTTCAGGGAAGGAAACTGTATTTCTGTCAGCAGAAAATAAGTAGTTTTTATTTGAAAGTGCTGATTGGGAAAATCACTATGTAAATCTTTGACCTTTGCTGAGAGAGGGTAAGATCCAGATTGGTGTGGTTTGATCCCAGCCTGCAACTAAACCCCACACAGCTTCTTGCTTACTCATCTGCTGAGATGGTGAGAAGGGGGAGAGAATTGGAAGAACAAAAGTGAGAAAACTCAGCAGTTGAGATAAAGACAGTCTAGTAAGTAAAGCAAAAGCGTGCGCACAAACAAATAAAAAACCGAAGGAATTTAAGCAAAATAAGGAATTAATTCATCGCTTTGCATAGGCAGACAGGTGTTCCACCCCCAGGAAAGAGCAGTTACTTGGGAAGAAAAGCACAATCATTGTCACCATCACTTTCTTCTTTTTCCCCTGTTTTATACACTGAGCACCACAACATATGGTAGGAAACATCTCTTGGGTCAGTTGGAGTCAGCTCTCCTGGCTGTGTCCCTTCTCTACTGTGCACCCCAGGCTCCTCACCGGTGGGGCAATGGGAGAGGTAGAAGAGGCCTGGATAGTACTTAGGCATTTCTCAGCAGTAACAAAACACCTGTGTGTTATCAACACTACTTCAGCACAAATCCAGACCACAGCCTAATACTAGCTACTGTAAAGAATTTTAACTCTACCCCAGCCAAACCAGCATGCATATGGGCAAACAGCATAGATCTTCCTGATTTTAAATACTATGATCTTCAAAACAGCTTTGTGCTTCATCAGGTATGTAGGCATGTCTCTCTTCATTTTCACCAGCAAAAAACAGTGTTTTTTTTTTCTAGACCAGAAGCTCTCTAGTCTTGAGTAACTGCATTTGCACTAAAATTGCAGGGATGATGGAGTCCCTCTTTCAGCTTTTGATTGTGGGGATGTCTACAGAAGTGAAGGTATATGTGAAAGATCATAGGTTTCTGTGTTTGAGCATCTGAGCTCAACTTCAAGGTACATGAAACAAAAACAGAAGTTGGGTTAAAAATTTAACTATAAGAGCAAATAAGTGAACTGAAAGTGATGCCACGTATGTGTTTTGGGAAGAAGTACTCCAGTTTAAATTCAGTGCAGTTAAGCAGCTTTGAAATTGCTGTTGGCATGATCTATTTTACTGTCCTGAGGCTGCTTCTCACTTGTTCACTCCTTGTTTAAAAATTACTATTTATAAATAATCATAAACTGAACAGAATAGAGTATGGAGTAAGCCATCCAGGGAAACCTGAACAAGATGGAGAAGTGGGCCCACAAAAACTTCATGAAGTTCAACAAGTTCAAGTGTAATGTGCTGCATCTGGGTCAGGGGAATCCCAGATGTGAGTACAGACTTGGACAAGAACTGAGTGAGATAATTTCTGCAGAGAACTTGGGGGTACTGGTGGATGAAAAGTTGGATATTAGCCAACAGCATGCACTCACAGCCAAGAAGGCAAATCACATCTTGAGCTGCATCAAAAGAAGGGTAGCCATCAGGCCAAAGGATGGGATTCTCTCCTACTGCACCACATAGAGCCTCCATTGGAGTAATGTATCCAGCCCTGGAGTCCTCAGCACGAGACATGGAACTGTTAGACTGGGTCCAAAAGAGGATCACAAAGACAATGTGAGGGCTAGAGCATCTCTCCTATGAAGACAGTCAGAGACAGTTGGATTTGTTCAACTTGGAGAAGAGAATGATGTGAGGAGACATCGTAGCAGCCTTCCAGTACCTGAAGGGGCCCTAGAGGTGAGCTGGAGAGGGGCTGTTTCCAAGGATATATAGTGAGAGGACATGGTGAAATTTTTTTAAACTAAGAAAGGCAATATCTAGATTAGATGTTAGGAAGATGGTCTTTACTGTGAGAGTAGTGAGGCACTGAAACAGGTTTCCCAGAGAAGTTGTGACTGGACCATCCAAGGAAGTGTTTGAGGCTAGTTGGGATGAAACCTCAAACAGTCTGATTTAGTGGGTTGTAGTCTGAGTCTCCTAGGCTTGGAGTTTCTGAGTTTCTAGACTCAGTTTCTTCATGATGTTTTGGTTTGGGAAGACCTGGTTCTCACAGGCTTGACATAAACATTGCAAGTGTTGTTGTAACAAGAGTTATGTTTTGGATTCCTGTCTGTGGGACGGACGTTCTCTCTGTCTTTTGGTTTTGGCCAATGGGATGAAGAGTTCTGGCACTCTTTTGACCAATGAGATGGACTGCTCTAGAAGATATATAAAGGGAGTCAGATGAATTTGCCAAAGGAGGTTCGTGTCATTTGTCACTCGCCCACAGCAACAGTGGGTGGCATCCCTACCCGTGTCAAGGGGGTTGGAATGAGATAATCTTTAAGGTCCCTTCTAACCCAAGCCATTCTATAATTCTTTGATTGCTCAATTTGTAGTTCTTGTTGAACTGTATGAGATTTCACAATATCCAATTCTACAACCTCTCAAGGTCTCTGAATGGTAGCACCCTCTCTGGTAAATCACTTTTTCCAGTCTTGTGTCATTGCAGCATTTCTGTGTGCATTCTCTCCCACCACACCATCATACACGATATTGTTCATAACAAAATTCCCTGGCAGTGTGTTCTCTTTATTGACATATCAATAGGAAACAAACTCAAAAAAAAAAAAAAAAAAAAAAAAAAAAAGAAAAAGTTAATCTGCTACATCATCTGACAAGCCTGTCATTTTGATGACTAAATGTGTCTTTGAAGAAAATAATTTTTTGTAGCTGTTGGCTTTCCTAGAGGGAAAATAAAACTGTCCACCTTATGTCTTTTAATCAGATGTTACTTAGTGAACTTTGCTAAGCTAGCTACTCAGAGTCTGGCATTCTCTTTCTAATTAAAAATGGTATCCCCCTGAGTTTAGTGGAAGTCTTGTTAAGATTAAATTTTCAACGGTTGTCTGTTTCTGTTGCTGATTGTATTTTAGAGAGTGTCAGAATGCTTACCATCTTGGAGCAACTATTTGTAGACAGATTTACAGGGAACAGCTGCAGGTAACAATCAATCATATTTGGTTCAGTGACAGAATTTAATTAGCTGACAAAAAAGTGAAATAGGCTATAAAATAAATGAATTGTTATTCATGTAAAAATACATTTCCTTTTCAGGTCTTTACATAATACATAAGAGACAAGTGAAAGATCAGCATATAATGATGATCCATGACTGATTCCAAAATGAGAGGTATCATCCCTCCCCTCTGTCGGTTGCCAGAATGCTTGCTTTGCAATTAGTAATATGTAGCTTCTTTCATCACCAAAACAATTTTTGTTTCTTTATGCTCATTGCTTTGTCTGACATACATGCTTTTTCTATTTATTTTTACTGTAAGATGGGTCAGTTGGTTACTGATAAATTCATCCTTGATGAATGCAAGACTTGTCTCTGCATGAATGGTGGTTCAGATATTGTCCCACAGCTAGAATAGTGATTTACAAAAGACAATTAAAATAGTGAAATATCAATTTCTTGACATTTTACTATCTAGTTGGATTCTTTGGACTCTCTAAGCATTGGGAAAATGATATTCCCTACACAACAGCACTCAGAGGAAAAAACGGCTATGATGGGAAAAATTTATATCTATTATAGGAAAGGACAAACAAGGCTTTACTTTTACATTTTGCTCAGAAGACATCAAGTGGAATTAGACTTCTCTCAGGGTAGTGTCAGGGAACAATAGGAAGAATTTATATCCAATGGTGTAATATTGAGTTGAACTTAGCTTTAGAAAATGGTCTTTGTGTTCTTCTTTTTCATGTTATAACAATATTTTAGTCTGTTTTCGAGTTGTAGATTGCTTTGAAAGTGGCCTTTCTGAATCACTCTTCACAAAGTTAGTACACCCTGTAGAAAAACAATAAATTAAATGCTACAGAAGGCATTATATGTTTCAGCAAATAAAGTTCAGTCTCTGGCCTGACAAACCATTATGCTGTGGCCCCCACCAAGGCTTGAAATGAAACATTGAAAACATTAAGTGGTTCAGCCACATCATGCTTTGGGTAATTTTTTTCTTTAACTCACTGACTAGAGGTGGCATATTTCTGTCTAGAATTCTCTTAATGGAAATATGTGCACTATGTCATTCTTCCTATATATACAAGCTCATTTCCCAGATGTATTAGCCTTCCTTTCTCACTTCTGTGATACAGTGAAATGCACAATGGCTCTGATCATGTAGGGAAGGTCTATACATGGTCAGAGTGCATATACTCTAGGAACTACCTTTTCCCAGGTGTATGAAAGATGAGTCAAAGGTCCAACATTGGAGTATAGACAGTTTTACCAGATGAATATGTACACGTACATTTTTGTGGAGTAAGAAATTGTGTGGGAAAACTTATATACATGCATATATGGATATATATGAATATACATATGTGTATCTGTACACACACAATATTAAAAATATAGTGGTATTGCATACTTTCATCAAATTTATTTGTGCTTAACTCTCCAAAATGTATCGTATTTCTTGCAGTAGATAGACATAACATATGGCTCTTGTCTAACTCTTTCAGCATGTAAGATGAAGAAAAAGGAGCAATTTTGTTTGCATTTATCCTGTGCTGCTTGTTGAACAATGTTTATGCTCCTCAGTGGCCTCTGCCACCTAGCATTAGAAGGAAGATCCCTTAGGTTATTTAAAGACAGCAGGAAAATGGGCTTTTCGGAGGAGAAGGTTATGTAAAGGTGAGTTAAAAGTCACATTTTTTGCATTCCTTCTGACCTGCCCCCAGTGATCTGACCAGCCACTAGCACACTATTCGAAGAGCACAGTAACTATACAAAATTGCTTTTGTGGAGAGGCACCCTCAGCCTAAAGCTACTTCTTTTCATTTTTAAGAACTTTTTCCTTTTTTTTTTTTTTTTTTTTTTTTTTTTTAATGAAATGCTTATTAACCTGAAATGTCTTGGAGAAACTCTTCTGTAACTAATCTCTTAGCCAATGGCAATACACTAAAAGTGAATTTTTCTGACTTTTGTTTTTTAATCAGTACTAAGAGTAATAAGAATAGTTTGCAGGTTTGCATTTATTTAAAACTTCTTTACTCTCAATTAAAATTTGAAGGGGGAAAGAGAACTACAACATTTTGTGTGGATTTTACCACCATCAAGTTCAGCAGGAAAAGTTGAAATAACAGCTAAGCAAATTTTTTATTAGGTAAAGTTGTTTGGTAACAAGAAAATTCCTGACTTAGAACAGATTGGGTTTGCCTTGTGGGTCTGAAGGGCAGAAATTTTGCCTGTCCTTACAAGGCAGTGCAGAAAATGCAGGTCAGGTATTCTATTTTTGGCAGCTTTGCTACCTGAGTAAAGGACCAGGATGATTATCATATCAAAAGATTATTGAGAATTTACTGAATTTTATTCACCTGCATTATAGATATTTTAGACATGCAGTTGCAAGATCAGTTACCCTGATTGCACATGCCAGTCAGGTAACTGTAGGCTTAAATACCTATTTATATGCAAGAGCAATTTATCCAATCTATATAGATAATTACAGATAAAACATATATAAATGAAGTTTACAGTTGGCCTGCTAAAAACACATGAATTTGTGTACTAACTCTGTTTAAACATAAGGTGTCCAAAACCCCTTCTTGCTTTACTTCATGTCTTTTTTTATCTGTCAAATTATGAAAGTAGATAATGCAAATGTAAAACAATGCAAATATTCACTTATGCTAGAAATTAAGACTAATATTGAAAACAGATGAAGTACTGAGGAATACTCAAAATAATATGTAGTAATAACTTAATAAACTTTGTTTAGAAATAAGAATTGCTGTATTTTCTTAACCATACTACAGTTTTTTTCTGTACTCTTAAAGTCACACAGATATACATGTGAGAAAAAAAACTGGATAATCATGTAAGTACAACAACCATGAATTTAAGAATATCATTTATCTGTCATCGGTGCATGAGTCTTCCTGTGCATCAAAAATGTACTGTTTCTTAGAAGTTTGCATTAGTTGCATTAAATCTGATCCATTTCTGGGTTTAAATCTTTGAGGAATGTATGAACATAAAACTCTGTGTACAAACTTATAGTGTCAGATAACGAAAAAGTGAAATACTATATTTATATGTACTGAAAAGGGAGTACACCACTTTGGGTACAGCACCACAGGGTTTCCCAGTGGAAATCAGGACATTATTTCCTTTCAGCACTCAACAAAATGATACAGGGTCAAGACCAAAGATCGATGTTGTCAGCTTTATTTGTCTGCAGCTGAAGTACAATTTCAGAAACAAAAATTTGTGAAGTGATATTGACCTATAGGGAAAGTCGTCTAGACATTGAACATGGTAATTTTACCAGGCAAATTCTAAGAAAATATAAAGGGAACCCAAATAAAAATAGCACCATAGCTACATAATGTTTTTTGGTGGTTTTTTTTTTTTTTTTCCATTATAGTGATGACAAGGGTTTCAGGAATCAATCAGAGGTGGACCAATATCTGTCTTGGGAGCTGGAATACCTGATTACTAAGTCTGGAAGAAACTGAAAATAATCTATTTGTTTCTCTCTGGTAGAAAACTGTGTTTCCCCCTGCTTGTATGCAGGAATGAGTAAATAATTTCCTCTAACTTTCTCCATCTAATTATTCAGATTTAAAATGTCCCTTCCTTTTAATAATATGATTTTCTTGGGGTTTTAATCATATACACAACAAATTTTCTCTCTATTATTAGGGTTAAATGTAATGTTCAAATGTTACCAGACAGGGAGAAAAGTACCTAGCACCCTTCGTAATCAATGGGGAAATTCTCTTTCACTTCAACAGCAGCTGGATCAAGCTCATGAACAAGTTTTACTCTTTATGTCCTCTTTCATTAAGAGTCCTTGGTATTCCTGCCCTAGACAATTCCAGCATATTCTAGTTTCATATGACTGAAGAGTGCTGGAGCTGATGGGTAGTTTGATCAAGTGTGAGTAGAGGATGACCTGGCTACTACTGGGGGAGTGAGTAGAAAGCAAAGGCCAGGAATTTTGACTGCACTGCTTGGAGGAAGCTGTCCAGCACAGGCAAAACAGACAATGTCTGGTGGGGATGTTTTAAGGCAGTCATCCCTAAAAGCTCTTGACCTGGCAACGCCCAGATTCCAGAAGATACCTGGCATGGAAGCCTGGAAGATACAGAAGTCTGAGGTCAGGCACAGCTGTGAGATCTGACTGTCTGTTAAGGAAGCCCAGCCCTCCAGAGGAGCCTTCTTCCCAGGCTGCTCTCTGCCCAGGGTCAGTGCAAGTGTGTGTGTGTCTGTCTCTGAGTGTGTTCTCTCAAAGAATTCTGAACTTTCTTCACCTCTGCTTTAGTAGGTTACTCTCATTGAAAATAGAGAGTATTTTGTACCTGTTTATTCCTTGAGCAACAGTGATAAAGAGATAGAATAAGTAAAGATAAGCACCTAAGTCTCTAAAACAAGGACAGCAGTTTTTGGATTGCTAGAATAAATGGGAAAAGGAAAGAAACTTAACCAGTGTAATTACTGAATTACTGCCTACAGAGATTTTCATATTTTCTTCCTTTATATTGCCTTCTAACCTCAGCAACTAGTAATATGATTATTTCAAAATTCCAGTAGTCAATGAGAGTAAAGTAGCATATTTTCTCTCCTCCATCATAATTGAGTGATAGGTTGGAAATATCACTAGAAGGTCAGCAAGGTCCCAGACAATTTTCAAAAAGTGTTTTGCACTTTGTAACTCAGCAGATTCCCTAACAGCCTAGTTAAAAGAAACTGAAGAAACAAGTGGTTGAATTAGGGAATGAAATTGTAACACTAAGTCTTGCAGTTTTCAGTTCAGATGAAACAATTTGTTCATCATTTCCTAACAGTTTGTTTTCTACAGGACTGGATAGTAATGAAATTTTGGAACTGTCCCTCAAACTGCTACAAAAAGCAGTTTTGAAATGTTTTGGGTTTTTTTAAATGAAAGTTCACAGTATTTAAGGGTTTGTGGTATTATGTGAAAGAACTTACCTAAATGTCTTAATCATTAAATGAAATCTCAAGTGCTGATTTCACAAAGAAATGATCTTGAGTCTTACAGCTATGCTGAGTTAATTATATTCTAAATAATCACATTCTTTAATAAGTGTGCATTTAATCATTCCAGGAAAAAAAACATTTTGGAAAAGTTTTCAGGAAAAAGAAATCTATGCTTGATTGACTTAAGAGTAATGTAACTCTCAAAGGAGCCAACTCAGATATACGTATTGACATCTGGATACTTGTGAGAAGTATTTTGATGTCAGAGACTATATGACTTTTGTGAGATTTCCATGGAGATTTTTTTTTCTTCAGGTAGTCTTCAAGAATTGATATGATATATGTTTAAAAAAAATAAAAATTTTCTTTGAAATATTGTGTATGAATGCTTTTATTAATCAAACACATCAAAACCAAGTTTACTGTAAGTTTGTTAGATTTAGAGTATTAGCAACAGCTGATAAATTTTTACTTCATAGGAAATTATTCCTGTTTGTCTTGTATACCTGTGACTGGACAATGGCAAGTATAAAATTCATCATTTCAGTGTTTTCTGATATTGGTTGAATGGGCATTGATTGAACTCAGGAAAGAGTTTGGAGACTTTGAGATAAATTTCAAAAGCCTAATAGGTAATTATACTTAGTTTGGTATTACATTTTAAGGAAAATCAGACATAAAGCCTTTTTTTAGTTAATAATCCATTTTTATTGATCAGAAGAGGAAAGGAAGGGATAGGAAATGCTTTATATTTAGCATACATATGAATCTTGAAAAGGAGAATCACTAAAAAACACCCCTAAAAATCCCTCAAATATACTCTAAGATTAAGACAGTCTACACTAAAAAGGTCAGAAATAACCTACCAACACTCTTTCTTTTCACCTCATTATAATACAATAATACAAATATAATTATATAATTGTCTATAATAATAATGAACAGGCACTACCAGAAGTAGCAGGGAGGGCAACACAGTATTTTGCATGACAGTTTGGAGGATGCAGTAGTTATGGATTAGGCATTTAATTATTTGGTATTCTAGGCATGAAGAGGGCTGTAATGCAGTGTTTAATCTTCATATGAGATGATTCAGTAGCTGCTAATGTCACTTGAAGCAGGAATGACTTTTGTCCCTGGTTGAATGAGAAGAGCAAGGTATATGAATCCAGAGTGCAGAGAAAATTAAAACAAGTTCTACTGTTTATTAACAATCAAATGCTTAACAAAATGCACTTTCTAAATTGCAGGGTTGTCGACAATACTGCATGATTGAGGCTGTTTGTTACATTTTAGGACCACATGACAGAAGGCAAACAGGGTAGACACAAACAAAACAATTCTATGAATATCTCTGAGCTATATTTTTCGAGGTAGTTAAAAAATGTTCATATGTCCAGTTTTCAAAGATGACCCTGGCCTCTTTCTCACAAAGAAATGACATCAAGTTGCACCAGAGGAGGTTTGTATTGGATATGTTAAACATTGGAACAGGCTGCCCAGGTCTGTGGTTGAGTCACCATCCTTGGAGGTAATTAAGATATGTTTAGCTGTGACAATTAGGGACATGGTTTAGTGGTGAACTTCACAGTGTTAGGCTAATGTTTGGGCTCAGTGATCTTAATGGTCTTTTCCAACCTAAATGATGGTACAGTTCTACGTTTCTGTATGACTTGTTCTTGTAACATTAAGCCTCTAAGTGATATACCCCCACCTAAACGATGTAGCCCCAAAAATAATATTGACGTACTTATATATTTGAAGGATCTTGATTCAGGATCCCTTAAGTATATTATCAGAATTCTAAATGAAATCCTTAAGAAACAAGGCTTTTAAATGACTGCTATACTGTATGCACTGCCATGCATGGATTTTAAAATGGTGTTACTCAGCTTAGAATCTGAGTTTTGCATAATCTGTATATCAAGAACAGGATAAAAGAAGAATAGTATGGTTGGAACAGGAAACCCAGAGAATTTGTGACCTCTCCATTCTTGGAGATATTTAAAAGCCGTCTGGACACTGTCCTGGACATCCTACTCCAGATGACGCTTCTTGTTGAAGAGGCTGGAACAGATGACCTCCAGAGGTCTCTTCCAACCACCACCATTCTGTGATTCTGAGGTTCTCTAAGCAAAACTTTGGACAGAGACAAGAATAGGTGTTGTGGTTTCAATTTGAAACTGGGAAGAAACACCAATTTCTGCTCTGGTTTGATTTTTGCCAATTTTAAAGTTTCTAATTAAGAACAAAGTAGGCTTAAGTTTAAAAGTAATAAGACTTTATTAACTAATACTAAAAGAAAAAAAAAACAACAAGAATGAGGATGGAACCTTCAAAACACTCTTCCTCCCTCCCCACACCTTCTTTCCTCTTAATTAACAATGTAAAGAAAACAACACTTAGAAATTTCAGTCAGTTTTTTACTTCTAAAAGTCTTTTTCAGTTTCTTTAGAGAGGGAAGCACTTCTCGTTTTCTATGGTCAGTTTCCCCACAAGAAAACTGTTTTTTTTTGTAAATCTATTCTTCAGCAACATGCAACCGCCCAGATTTTTTTGCATTTATGAAATTCCTTTCATGTTCACAATTGTGTCTCTGGGCTACGTCGATGTATGGGGTCTTATTTTAAAGATAAACATGTTCAAAACAAAGGTTTTCTTTGTCTTTGAGACTCCTTTTACTTCTAAGGAACAGAGATTCACTTTTTTTTCAAGGGCAAAGAGTCTTTATCACTTCATTTCTCTGTTCAACTTCTCATAAAATCAACAGTCCCCTCAACATTTTACTCCTTTGCTCAGGTCTACAATTTGAACCTAATTGCTCTTTTGTCTATCTGCTTTATACAGTTTTATATTAGACTTTGTTGAATAAAATAATAAGATGAACAGTAGAGAAGAAGGCTGTAGCAGGCCATTCTCTTGTGGGCATGCATGATATTAGTTCTCTCCTGAGAGATTTAAGTATTAGAGCTTACCTGGGAAAAACCTCTGGACTTGATATGGAGCCAGCTCCTCCTGGTGCTATAGTGTGACCATGGAAATGATGTGTGTCATAGTTGGGGAACATTACTATGGCATCAGAAATCTAAATGGAATACTTTAAAAGTTATTCTGTGGTTGTGGTGTGACCCCAGTGAGCAAGTCTGTGCCACACAGCCATTTGCTCACTCACCCCAGTGGGGGGGGGGAGAAAATCAAAAGGGTAAAAGTGAAAAAACTCAAGGATTGAGATGAAGACAGTGTAATATGTAAAACAAAAGCTGCACACAAAAGGAACTGACTGACAACTAACTCCAGAAAAGAAAGGCTCCATCTTGCATAATTGTGACTTGGGAAGACAAACTTTTCAACTCTGAACATCTCCATTTGTCCTTCTTCCCCAGAACTGCGTCTCCTCCCAAGTTCTAGTGCACCCCCTGCCTACTCAGTGGTGGGATAATGTGAGAAATAGAAAAGGCTATGATGCTCTGTAAGCACCGTTAAGCAATAATTAAAGCATTAGTGTGATATCAACATTGTTTTCATCACATCTCTGGAACATAACCCCATCCTAGATTCTATGAATAAATTTAATTCTATCAAAGTGAAAACCAGTACATCTACACAATGTATTGCTAACTTTTCTATTTCTATTGCCATTGCTATTTCTATTTCTATTTCTATTGTTATTTAAGTCACTGAAAGTTAGTGATTTCAGTAAAGTCTTGTAAGATGACGCAGCTCATCGAAGCCCAGGCTAGCTCACAGCACACCAGCACCATGCCAGGTGTGGGGAACAGCCAAGGCGTGGGGTTTGTGCCTTCAGCTGAACCTTAAGAGCCGATGCTCCTAAGTGACAGGTGTCACACCACATCCAGGGTTCAGGCTAAGAGGAAAGAGAGAGGCTCTCCAGGTCTGAGATTCCAACCAGAGAGTTTGTTAAGGTTGAAGGGAGACAAGCAAGAAGAGCCCTGCGCAGCTCTGTGAACTAGGATTTGATACAGACACAAAACAGGGGATGGGTACAACACACTATCCAATGAGGATCACTCCGGGGTGGAGTTGAAGGATCAGGTCATGGGTCTCTGGGCAAATCAGGGTAGATGGAAGGAGGGAAAGGGTCACGTGCACCAATGGGGTGTCGAGGTTTGGGTGACACCCCAGAATGCCCAGGGGGAGGGACAGCAAAGGGATTAGCACTTTGGGGAGGATTGGCATGGAAAAAACTGGAACAAGGGGTTGGGTAATGGTGATTGATACTGAAAGGGGCTGGAACAGAGGGCGGGGAAAAGCCATAAAGGGAAACTGGTGGGAGGATGTAACTCTGGGAAAAAACCAACTAGGGAATGAACACAGGGGAGAACAGGAGAACAAACCATTTAACATCAAATCTTAACAATACTGTATCAAATTAAAACAAGCATGAGTCGCCACAGTAAGATGCAGCAGAAAAGAGAAAATGCAAAATTTGGTTTCAAGGGGTTTTTAATTATTTTGAATTGTTTTACCTGAACTATTTTTCTGACACCTAGACATGTTTCTTTCTGTCTTTCTGTTTAAAATTCACTTCTAGTTCATATTGTAATTAAACATCTCTGCTAAAAGATTTTAAATATTTTTTATATATTTACCTCAAGAAAATTATATAGTTAGTAATTGCTAGAGCACTGACAGAGTCCTATCACTTTGTGATAAGCATAAGAATGAGAGTATCACCAACACTGTGAGTTAGACAAGGATTCAGATATGTGGGAATGTAATGGGATGAATTTTTATGCTTTTAGTTAGAACTCACAGCAGACAGACTTTAAGCAGTAAATATCATAAGCACCTTAGAAACAACCAAGAAAAAACAAAACAAAAAAATTCCTTCCTTTTTGAGGCTGTGACTTGACATGTTAACATTTTACATATGTATTTGCTTTTGGTTTTCCCCACCAAAATACTGCATAATTCCTTTGAAAATAATCCTGGTTTACTTTTTGTTGAGTTGTTTTGAGGGTTTTTTTAAGGGGCCATGTTACTTATTTTTCGGGGGTCTAACTTTAAAATTCTGATAGGATGTAAACTTGGCATATTTTGTAATATTTATTTTGGTTGAAAAAGTATTATCATTGTTGTAGCAAAACATTGGAGGGCAACACAGCAGAGAATGGACCAGGATAATGCTACTTTAGACCTTAATATTTGCACTAACAATTGAATCCTACTTTGAAAGAGAGTGGTAGATGATTTCTCCACTGCAAATAATTCATATTTTACCTTGGTTTAACATCACATTTAAGTAGAACTTTTGGCTCATTCTTTTTTTTAAGAAATATAAATAGTAGAATGTAAGAAAGGAATTCTTGACTTTTCTATTTTTTCTTCATAGGATATTGGTAATCAGTACAGTATCTTAGGTGATGTTCTGCTTTGATTTTTTTTTGCTAATTTCAAAGTTTTTAATTAAGAGCAAAGCAGGCTTAAGCTTAAAAGTAATAAGACTTTATTAACTAATACTAAAAGAAAGAAAAACAACAAGAATGAGGATGGAACCTTCAAAACACTCTTTCTCCCTCCCCACACCTTCTTTTCTCTCAGATGACAATGTAAATAAAACAACACTCAGAAATTTCAGTCAGTTTTTTACTTCTAAAACAGTCTTTTTCAGTTCATTTAGGGAGGGAAGCACCTCTCATTCGCTATAGTCAATTTCCCCACAAGAAAACTGGTTTTTTGTAGATCCATTCTTCATGAACATTCAACCGCTCAGATGTTTTTGCGTTCATGAAATTCCTCCCATGTTCACAGTTGTGTCTTTAGGCTACATCAACATATGGGGTCTTATTTTAAGAGATAACTGTTCAAAACAAAGGTTCTCTTTGTCTTTGGGACCACCTTCACCTCCAAAGAACAGAGATTTACTTCTTTTTCAAGGGCAAAGAGTCTTTATCACTTCATCTCTCTGTTCAACTTCTCATGAAATCAACAGTCTAAACATTTCACTTCTTTGCTCAAGTCTACAATTTGAACTCTTTTATCTCCCCCATACTTCTTTTATGGTTTAAAGGAAACATTTCAATATGTTATAACCAACTACCATAGCTTGCAAGAGTCTTTTATATCTCAAAAGCAACTTCCCACACTCCTTCCACTTAGACTTGCACTCTTTCTTGACTGACTTTGATACCTCATGTGGTCTTTACACATCTGCATTCTAATTTCTCTCACTAGAGAGAGGATGGAGGCTTTCTAAGTTTCATCTGTGCACTGATGCACTGAAAGAGTTAACAAGAAACAGCATTTGGCCACAGTAGTCTATAGTGTCATGTTTCAAAGCCATCCTGAGGGGGACTCTCAGAGGGTTCAAGCCCAAAAGGCAGACAAAGGAAAGTTGGACAGATTTCTGAAATTCTCCTCCACCTCTCGGTCTCATCAGGTGCTCCGGTCTGCCTCATCGTGCCTCCCCTTCCCCCCCCCCTCACCAGACGCAGCAAAGGTAAAGTTCAGTTTGAGCCAGCGGCAGAGCAAATTCTGTGCCAGTAGATGTTTCCCAAATTGGCTGGAGCCTGTGTGGTCTGCATGGCCTTCCCCTCCCCCCCACTTGGCCCAGGTTCCAGAGAGGGGAGAGGTGTGTGCACTCCAACAGCCAGAAGGAAAGAGACCTGCCTGGGTTTCCTTTCAAAGGTAGTAAGAACTAGAAAATGCTTTCCCATTAGTCTGATAAAATTCTCTTACTTAGCCAGCTCATTTCTCTGGGCTGGTCAAACTAAGACAGATGAAAATATTACAAATAATTAAAGAAATAGCTTCATAAATTCCAGAAAATTTAAAAAGCAAATAATTAAAAATAAACTGTGGGGGGAAATTTTAATTTTTGTATCTCTATAGGAAAAAAAAGAAAAAAAGATGCTATATTTTGTAATTTTGACAGTTTAAAATATTTATAAGTTCTCCATAAATAGCTACATATATTTCTTCATATATCATTTCAGTTTTCCATAAATGTTTTTTTTTTTCTTTAGTGCAGGAGATAATGTCACTTTCTAATGTACTTTTTTAATATATTCGGATCACTAATCACATCTAACCTGCATACCTTGGCTAATAGTTCTTCCTTGCTTTTCTTCTTTTTCTAACCAATAGACAAAGAGATGTCCTCTGTCTAATCTAACCTCTATGCATTTGGCTGTGTGTGAAAATTTCATGCATGTATCAGTCTACTGACTTATCTTAAAAACTAGACAAGCTATGATTTTCTTTAACCCAAAAGGTCAGGAATAAAAGCAAGCAAACTCTGAAGAGTATCTAGATACCACTTTATTCGCTGTTCCTTTTCAGTACTGAGTTATATTTAGTTTCCAGTCAGGCAAGGGGAGATTTTCTAAGTACTGAACAAGTAAAATACTGAAAATATTTTTTGGTAGCTGTGCATTGCTTAGTTGGTATCACTCTTCTGCCCTTCTGATAAGCCTCAGGGCAAGAACATGTCTGTCTCATGTTCCCCAGCTATCTCTACAAATTACTTGGCAGCTTGTGATCACCTAACTGTGAAGTAATATTGTACCTAGGTAGGCCTCTGTCAGATACATGTTCAGTGTACTGCTCTCAACTGGAAAAGCTTTTGGCAATCAGTATATAATAGTACATCATGGATTAGAACATTTTCATTTAATACCAACTTGAGCGATTGCTTCAGCCATTTCTTCAGGTTTATTTTGAGGCCTGTTCTCGAGAATTTCTCATTGTATCTATCCTGCCACGTTATGGTAATTAAACACAGCATATGTCTTAGTATTCAAAATACATTGCATAAAGCTGTTCAATATATCTTAAGGAAAAATAAATTTGAAATTATTTTCATGCAAGCAATTCCTTATTTAAAGTTGATGGCTAGGTATTTTAAAGCAGATAAATTTTAAAAAAATAAACTATTGTTAAAGAATATTGCAGACGACTATTTGCCTCATGTTGTCATGTAGACAGAGAGTAGGTCCTCCTACTCTACGTCTTTACTCCTTTACAGACATGATATACGAAAAGCAAATATTCAGCTAAATTCTCCCATAACAGTCCTGGAAATAGTAACTTCTCTGAAAAAGTAAACAGGAATTTTAATTTTTATTTCAATTTAATTGCTTTGGTTTTAATACTATCATACGCTTTTTTAAAAGTAAGGATTTGGGAAGGGTAGAGAAGAATGTGTACAGGGATGGAGATAAACACAAAGAGAGAAATTAAAATTGCCAGGAGAGATCCATGTGCTCAGGAAATGGACTTACACCAATGTCATGCTTTTAAGTATGATATGAATTAACTTATCAGTCTTTATTCTGCTGTTTATATATGCCAAATTAAGTTGCTGCTTTTGTGCATGTTAACTGAAAAGAAGGATTTATTTTATGCATCTAACAAAAAGAAGAGGAAGCATTATTTTCTGTATTTAAACTTAGAAGGAAAACTGGGAAGCAGAACATTAAAATTATCTTCATATAGAAAGTAATTTCATTTTTATGTATGCAATATTTTGTAAAGATTGTTTACTTACTTTTAAGACATTTTTGCTGTTTCCAAGTTATGCATTCCATACTTGATCTTTCTTCACTAAAATTTAGGAAAAAATGCTTATAATTAATTCAGTTTACAGCATGCAAGAAAAAAAGGTATGTACTTTGGTTATTATTTACATAATTATTTATTTAGTTAATTGTCTAAATTTCAGTGTTAAATATGGATGGAGATCAAAGGTTTGATATTGAGCTAAGATGGAGAGCTTCATTTGACTGGGTCTTCATTTTAATATCTTCAAAAGACTTTCTGTGGCAGTAGGAAACCCAAAATAAATTGTAGACAAAACCAATTAGTGAAAGCAATCTAACTAACTATACTAATGTCATGTCTTGTCTTGATTGTGTTACCAAAAGAAAAATTCTAATGCATACCCTATTGAGCATCTCTGGAGCAAGCAGAGATTTTATTCCACGTTAACTGCAGGTTTTAAAGTTGAAGTAGGTTATAATGAATTTCTGAGAAGATAGTACAGTATCCACTTTTAAAGTATTTAAAACACTTTCTTACAATTATTTGTAGAGTTTTGAAATCTGATATATTAAAGTTGATGTGATGCAGTTTTTCCAGTGATCCATCCAGTTGTTAAAACAATAATTATCAGAAAACATCTGTAAATGAGACGTTTGAGTTGTGTTGATTTATTGAGTCATGAACTGAATTATTCTAACACTGTACAGAGCCATACACTTTTGAAATAGTTTTCCTGCAAAGAAAAATTCTGCATTCTTGAGTGTCCCCTTTCCTTTGCCTCATATGCTGAATTACAGATTTTTGAGTAAAAGGTTCTTGGAATTTGAAAGAAAGAGAAGTTCTGTCATCAGGTTGGCCTGAGCTTCAACTCAGATGTTTTAAGTTTTCTGAAAATTTTCTAATCAATGACTATTACAGAAAACAGGATTTTATCTTCTAATAAAAGTTGTGTGTTTGTTATAGAGATCTCTGACTTCCATTCCTGCCATTTTTGATTCAGTGAGTTGCAAGAACACTGTGTAAATTCTATCATCCTCTTTCAGTCATTGGTCATATTAAATCTAGTTCCCATACTTACATTTAAATCCTAATCAGTTCTTTCTATTCAGTGGATTGTAGGAACTTAAAGATCACATTTGCCTCTCAAACATTGTAAGGGCCACAGAAACCACTTGTCATAAGATAAGCTACTGCAGCAGGAACTTGAGATAAGCACAGAAGGGAGGAATTTGTCAAAACATGTGTTAACCTTCCTCGTTCTGCCTCAGATTTATAATGATAATTAGATTTATAATGATTTGGCTAAATTTTTCAGAGGTATTAATGAGTAAACTTAATAGTCTTAACAAAACAAAAGAAAATGGTGTGGTTGAGTCACCCTTCCTAGAGCAGAAAGGACAATCAAGGACTAAAATGGGATATGGATAGAATACAAGGAAGCCTTTTACTAGCTTCCATGCAACTCTACCTGTGACCATTTGTGGAACAAAATGTGTTATCAATCATTAGACATTATATTGCAAAGTACAACTTCTATTCCATGATGGGATTCTCCTGTCAGGAATGGGTTTTTTCAAAGTCAATCGGAGACTTGTACTCCCATTAGAATTCCCACATCCAGTACATTTCCTAGCATGTGTTCTAAGGGCTTTTAACTTTACCTGTGTTTGCAACTTCGTTAATATTAAGAGCTGTGATTTTAACTATTCATATCCTGGTTTATCCCATCAATTGTTAGAATATAATCATATCCTGTGGTTATACTTCTGATGCTTACTGTCTTATTTTTTGTTTGGTAATCACATGGACATTGAGTTGCTTTATCTGTCTTTCTTTTTTTCTGTCTTGTCTCTACTACATATACATAAACCTTGGTGGACAAACGGTGAACTGATGACAAGTCCTTGGAAGACAGTGTTTGAGCCACAGGATGGTATAAGGACTAGAGAGCACAGTTGCTAGTCTCAAACAATGTCAGGGGCACAGAAGGAACTTGGCATAAGATAAGCCACCACAGTGGGCTTGAGGTAAGCACAGAAGAAAGGAATTTTCAACAGAAAGATGCTAATTCCAGGCCTGGAGGCAAGATCTGGTTAGCACATCCTGGTTAATGCATCTAGACAAAAATTCCCGCTGGGGCAAACTGTGGGGAAGGAAGCAAGTGCTCATATATTTATTGCCCCAATTTATGGGTCAAATGGCTTCAGTGACCGTCAATGACCACCAATGCACCACCAGACTGATTTCTAGGGCTTACCACTAGAGGACTGCACATGATCCAGTTTTCAAAACTACCCCCACTCCTCCCTTAGTGGAAGTACCTAGGTTTTTTCACCTGAACCTGAAAGTATATTAACCCACTCAGAACTCTTTTGTTCCCAGGGCTTCCCTCATGCCTGATTGATCAAGACTGTAACCCATGGATATCTAAATTCCTTGTTGCTGGATCCATGGGTAGAGATATCGTTCCCCTCTTCTGTCTACTCTTTTCCTTCCTTCCAACACTTCCTTCCTTCCTTCTGACACTTCCAACACTTCCTTCCGACACTTCCTTCCGACACTTCTTTCCAACACTTCCTTCTGACACTTCCTTCCTTTCACCTGACTGCCTCCTCTTTCTTTTCTCTCCTCTCTTCTTCTCTTTCCTTTCTTTCCTTGTATATTTTCTTAAATAATATTTTCATACTTCTACACTGTTATTTTAGTATAGCTAGTAACCAAAACACCTATATATCTCCTTTCCATTGCAACCAAATTGTTCTAAAATATACATAAATACACACAATGATTGTCCAGTGTTGTTTCATGCTAATCTTCCTCAAGGGATATATTACCAAGCTCAATTACCCCACCTCAGTGGCAGGTTGTAACAGGGATGCATATTAATGCTAAAGTGAAGTCAGCAGATGAGGACTCAGCTCCAGATAGAATGAAATCCTAAGGATGGAATTGAATCCAAAGTAGTGATAGTCAGAATAAACAGTGATCAAGTATAAAAGGAAGTCGCCACTACCAATCTTCTCTGAAAGTCACTTTTTGTTTTCATCAGGGTCATAAAGTCATATAAGAAGTTGATTCCTGGAAGTGAGAAAAAGATAGGGACATGTGTTTAGGAATCTTAGCAGCAGGAAATATGACACTGGGGCCAAATAAAGGAGTAGAGATAGCACTGTACACTTAACCGATTGAACTTTGCAGCTATCCTTCTTTTTTGAGATACCTAAAAGACCCAGACTTCTTCTGTTGAAATAATTCAGACATCAGACCACAGACTGTTACTGAAATCAAGATAATGATATGCAGCTCTCAAGTGGAGGTTTTGAGGTATTTTCATATCCACATTTCTAGGAGCAGAAAGTAAAACACAAGGCAATAGGTTGTTAGGAACAGAGATGATCTGGATTGTGATGAAGTTGCTCTTTTTTGCAATGATTTTATAATAGAGATGAAGGGTCTCATTACAGAACTGTCTCAAACTATAGACCTGAATAATTATCTAATATCATAAATATACAACACAGAATAAAATTAAGAGGAATTTCTCTTTGATAGACTGTCATGGTTTAGGAATGGTATTCTCCAATTTAATACTCCTACTAAAACCATGTGCCACTTACCCTTCCCTGGAGGCACAAAAGGCAAAGATCACAGCTCAAAAACAATTTACTGGAAATTGCAACAAGAGGAGAAAACAAATAGTAACAGCAACAATATTAATAACAAAAGATATAAGAAACGATTCATGTGGAAAAATAAACCCAGTAACAGACAATACTGGATGGCTCCCTATACCATGTTTTCTCAGCTGGACAGAGCCCCTTGTCCCCAGAAGAGAGTCCTTTTTCCCATCCCCTAGCAATGATGTGAGGTGGTGTAGAATAACTTCTGGGTTCTAACCATCACCCCTCCCAACTACTGCAAAAAATTAACACTGTCCTGGCTGGAACCAAGACATGAAGTTTTAAGAATGGTCTTCCTGGAAAATCTAGATTACTAGATTTTCTTATTACATAATCCCTATTAAAGTATCATAATTTTATTTAAAAAAAATAAAAAAATTTGGATGCTCTTTTTTAGAAACTGCATTATCATATAGAAAGTTATCAGTATGGTCTCTAAAAACACTGTTTTCCCTTTAGCATTTATTTCTGTGCTACACATTTGTTTCATATTCTGAAACAAAAAAACTTGCTATATGGACACTTTTAAAGTAAGAAGATTGAACATTGAAATCATCAGTCTTAGTGCTTCTGAATCTACTTATATTCAAGTCAGAGCTTTACCTATTTGTCCTGCTAAATGGATTCATAAATCTATTTTTACTAACTGTAAAGGTTATTTCACAGAGTAACATTCTGCAGCTGCTGCCTTGATACCCATTTTTACATTGCTGTACCCCATCAGCACCTCATATTACTATGCTACTATTCTTTTTTCTGTAATAATTCAAAATTACATAATGGAAAAAGTAATTATAGGCATGAGAGCTGTTTTATTCTACCTTTTCTAGTACAGAACATCTTCCCCTGTGTGCACAACTGTAGTAATTAGTTCTGTTTTTTCTCCCTCATCTGGGAGTTAGCAGGAATTTGGCCATAACTAATAAGTGCATGATTAGTTTAGAACCTTTTAAACCATACACTCCTTTCTACTGACAATCCTAATACTATTTCAAGTCTCCACTGGGATTCTGAGAGCTGTAATCATGTTAATATGATCACAAATTACATTCTAGTAATCCGGCATTTATTAAAGAGGATTCCCATTAGAAGAATAAATGCAATAGTCTCATATTGGGCAGACTTCAGGAAAAAATAAGTTATTTGCTTGAAGTCTTCAACTCTTTCCAGGGTTCACAAGCCATGCATATATACAAATCTGAGATTTAGTCAATACAGCCAGCATACACTGAATTAAAATGTAATTCCTGTTTCCATGCTCATATATAACACTTTGGTAAAGATTTAGGAATTTTTGGGAATAGTTAAATAAAGGTGTGATTTGATGAAGTCATTCTTAGATCTCTTTCAAGTCAGAAGGAAGGGTTTCATATATCATTGCTGCCGTATGTCTGTATTCAGACTATGTAGCTTGGACCAGGAACCTCCATGCTCTTAAATGTAGAAAAGTAAAATGAACTAATGCCCTTGCACTAAAAGGAATGTGGAATGGAAACATGCATACCGATCACTTTGCGGACCGGACATGAAGAAAAAAGAAGCATGAAGAAAAAGAAGTGACTTACCCAATGTTAAGCAATAAGACTAGAGCTGGAATAGAAGACCACTTAGCCACAAAATAATTTAATGTGTTTTCTAAGAGCAAAACCAATTTTAACATAAGGTATATTGTTAGATACTCTGTGGCAGTTTCAGTTCAAAAATGGGCAGAAACAACAATTTCATGTAGTGGTTATGGTTTGCCAATTTGAGATTTCCCGGCCAATGGACCAATTTATGTGGTGGGTCTAGAGCTGGTCAAATGCTAGTACGCCCCCTAGAATATACTTACTTATTTTTGGCTGAGAGATAAGATTAGTGGAAGAGCAAAACAGGCTCGAACTTTAAAGGGTATACAGAAAATTTTATTAACAAAACTAAATGAATAATAATCAAAATAAAAGTTCAGAACACTTCTCCTCCTCCCCCACACTCTCTTTTCTTCCTCACTGACAATATACAGCTGAAACAACATCCAGGATTTTCAGTCAGTTTTCTACCTCTAGAATAGTCTTTCTTCAGGTCACTTAGGTCACTTAGAGAGAGGACTCTCTCTCTTAACATGCCATGGGGACTTCTCCACAAGAAAAACAGTTGTCTTATGGCTTTTAATTTCCATGAATAGCAAACGCCTGGAAAGCTGCATTTGTGAGTTCCCTCTCATCTATAGTAACCTTCCCACAGCTGTGTTTATGGGCCATGCCAATTTATGGGGTACTATTTTAGGGATGAGCTGTTCAAAAACAAAGGTTCTCTTCATCTATCTCTAAGATCATCTTCATCTCGGGGAACAGAGGTTGTCTTCTTCCTCCCTCTGGGCAAAGGGTCTTCATCACTCTTCTCTCTCTGTCCAAGCTTCTCATGGGATCACAGCTTCTTCAAGGTCTACTAGTTCAGCAAGGATACTTTTGCTCAGGTCTACAACTTTCTATCCCCCTATATTTTCAATGAGTTACAGAGATATATCACTGTATCATAGTCCATCACCATGGTTTACGAGAGAATTTCAGCCTAAAAATAAGCCATCTCCTCATTTGCCTCTCATCTGCTACCTGACTCCTTTTACTGACTTTGGTGTCTCCATGATTTTCTCTATGTGTCTTCACTCTGTCTTTTTTTTCTTACCTGGGAGAGGATTGAGGTTTGCAGGTCTCATCTGTGCACTGAGTTAATATCTTCACCCAGGGCCTGCAGAGCCAGCCCTTGGTCTCAGCCTCATGATGTCCAGCAGCCCTGGGAGAGCCCCTCAGCAACCTGCGGCTGTGCTGAGAGAGGTTTCTTCAGTGGCAGTGCTGGGGGGAACGGCTCGGATCTCATCAGCCAGGCTGGGCTCACCTGCAAATCTGCCGTGGGCCGATGGCTTCCCTGCCCTGCCGGTCCACACAGGCCGCAGCGGAGCCTTGGCCCAGGCACCACAGCCTCCGCTGCCCTGCCCGGCCAGCCTGGGCCGGGGGAAGCCCGGCTCGGCCGGCGCTGCAGCCAAGGCAGGGCCTGGCCCTGTGGGACTGGGCTTGCTTGGCTTCCTGGGAAGGGGCCCGGCCCCGTGGCAGAGCCCACCCAGCCCAGCCAGCCTGGCCCAGCGGAGCAGCTGGGCCAGCCTGTTACCTGTACTCACACCGGAAAAGAAAGAAAGTGATTCCTGGGTGTTTTGTCTTAAAATGTGTTTTCACAAAGGTATATCTAGCTTTCCATTGGTGTTATAATGTGTCAGTATTCAAAATTAGCCACTGATTGTTTTTTTGTCACATTTACAGGAAGCTGACAAGGTCCTTACAGGGAGATATTTCCATAACTGTGTCCTTTCTTCCATACCAAAAAATAAATTAATGCAAAATGAGGACGTACTACTATTGTGCAAATATAAAAATACCGCATAGATATTTTTATTAGCTTGAGTATTAGTAACTTGTGTTATATAGTTCATATCAGGTGGGCAATGGATGGTTTTGATTAATCAATAAATAAATAAAAATATTTCGAATAAATATTAAAAAAAGCATGGATTGAATTTTATTTAAAAAATGAGGTCCAGTAAGAAGAACCACGTGAACAGGTAGAGTCAGGATGGACTTATGAAAGGCAGGTGAAGGGTCTAGTGTACAGGTCTTACAACAAGCAGCTGAGGGAACTGGAGTTGTTTAGCCTGGAGAAAAGGATGCTCCTGGGAGACCTTATTGCTCTTGACAACTACCTGAAAGGTGTTTATAATGAGTGGAGAGTTGGTTTCTTATCCCAAGTAACAAGTGACAGGACTAGAGGAAATAGCCTCAAGTTGCACCAAGGGAGGTTTAGATGGGTAATAGTGAACGTTTCTTCACCAAAATTGTTGTCAAGCATTGAAACAGGCTGCTCAGGGGAGTGATTGAATCACCATTCCTGAAGGTTTTGAAAAGACATGTAGATGTGACACTTAGGGACACGGTTCAGTGGTGGACTTGTTAGCTTAACAACTGGTCTAAGACCGTTCAATGGTCTTAGAGGCCTTTCCAACCTTTATGAAAATGATTCTTAATGAAAATTAAATGAGGATTTTGCCAAGTAAAAGGGGGAATAACTTGTAATAGTATTAGTAATTTTTTACAGAAAATATTTTCAGTCTAAATGTAGGAATGTTTTGAAATTATCTTGATTAGATATGCACAGTAATACTGAATTCCTTTTGTTCTACTGTAGTGCATTGCTATTACACTATACACCACACTTAATGAGCTATTTGATCAGTCTTATTGAAGAGGTTAATCTCATCATAATTGGTCTTTCATGTTACTATGCCTTTTTTGGCACATGATCTAAGAAAGCTTGACTTCAATTGTAGAATATATTGCTTTTTTGTTCCAGGAATCCTTTCAGACCTTTCATCTATTTTTTAAATTTTTTTTTTATTCCTCCAGCCCTGTGGAAGAGCAAATAATCAAGAATATGACAGCCCAGGGGGTCATGTTCCATGAGCTAGGCTGACTTGGCAACCAGTGAAAAGGAGATGTGTCCTCCAGAGTTCAAGCAGAGACAAGACATTCCTGAGTCCTGCCCTGGCACATGCTTTTATCATGGGAGAGCACTGTGCCTTTAGATAATAGGGAACTGGGGAATCATTCTGATTAAAATGAAATTACCTTTTCCTTCTCTTTCCTCATAATTGATCCAATTACTGGATTGAGACTGTTGAAAAGGACTCTGAATATTTAAGGCAGACATAAACTAATTCTTGGGAAAATGTGCTTATCTGGAAAGAACTAGAATTACCTCATGAGTTCAGAATGTTGTTATCAGATCTTCTTCAACTGCAAAGGGAAAGAAAATCATATAATTAGTCCTCCTTAAACAAAGTTTAAAAACTGCTGAAATTCATTACCTTATTACCGTATGTTCTGTGAGAATGGGAGGATAATGACATAAGAGATATGAAAGCAGCTTTTTTCCTTAGGAAGAATAAGCTAGGTCAGTACCGCAAACCAGCAAATTACATGTTGCAGTAATTATTTTTTTTCCCAGTAATGACTTTTTTCCCCAGCTGTTACAGACTACTTAAATATTCATACAAGAAGAATTCCCCTCATCATTCCCAAAAAGAAACTTCCAGCAAACCAGGGAGGAAAATCATGCTAATACACAGAAAAATTAACAGGAGGACACAATTCCTATTCTCCACTCCCTGTCATGGTTATTTATACAAAAAATATTTCTGCTGCCTCAAATTAGGGAAAGAAAAAAAATGCCTCCTTATTTTTGTAACTTTGATCACCAGGAAAAATGGACTTGGTGCTAAGCGGTGAGCTGGTGAGATTTTCCTGCTAGTTACTTTTCAGCTACTTATGAAATTACTTAGATGAGAGAATATTACATATTGTTTCAGTACTGGGCTGTGCCTAACTGATACAATCAAGTCCCATTTATCCAGTTAGAAGATGATTTGTCTTTAGGCTTTGTCACTTCTCTGAGAGTGGATTTTCATCTACCTGTTAGAACACTTGCAGTTTAGCTGCAGGTCTGATTTCCACTCTACAGTGATATTTCCAGATTTCACCAGCATATTTGATAAACTGTAAGATTTCACTGAGTTTTCTGTAAGACTATTTTCTACACATTTCCTCCAGAACCTGTCATAAACAGTGTTTTAAATTGCTCAGCATTGTCTGCCCATTACACATAAAAATCACATGAAATTAGATACAAAATACAGATGAGCAAAACCAATGCTTCTGAATAGACATTAGTTTGGTTTCTTTAGAATAATTCTTGAACAGCCTTGTTTGTTTCAAGTAATCACAGTAATGGTGCTGCAAAATGTCATTCATAAATATTAATTTCTTACTATTTCTTCAGAAGGTATTTTTACTTCATTTCCTATTTTACAGTGATGCCTTTAGAATTGCTGAGGGTATAGGTACTCACTCTGTACCAGAAATTTAAAACAGCATTGCTATTATTTTCTTGATTAAAATTAGAAATTTGTGAAAGGAGAAAATATCAATGAAAATATTTTTTATTCAATATTGATTATTCTAAAAGACTTGAAGCATGTGAGGAACTGTTCACTACTCATTTCAGAGCATCTAACTTACAAACTCTGAATTCTGAAGGTTTCCTTTTTGCCCAGTTTTTCTTCCCTATAGTTTTACAAACTCTTGGAAAACAATGGACAATGGAACAGCTATATATATTTATTTGCTTTAAATATGTGCTATTAACTGTTTTTACACAGAAGAAAACCCCTCATGTCCACTGCATAAAATATTTTGGTCTGTTCATTTTAAATGAAAATGGAAAACCTTCAATCTAAGAATCATAAAAACTTGCCCATAAACAAAGAAAGAGAAAAAAACTACAAACCATTGAAAAAAAAATCCATTCAGAAATAATTATTTCAGCTGAAATCAGAATTTGAAAGCTTCACTTCGATGTTATTTGCATTTTTATGTCTATCAGTTGCATATAAGAGGATGATATTAAAAAAATCTAATTCTGAGCACCTGATTATCTAGTAAACTTTTTTCTTATAATAATTATAAGAAAAAAAATAATTTGCTTAATGTCCACACTAACTTTAGTTGCTCATTTTGCCCCAATGAATGTCAGTTTCTTCAGTCCAGAAAGATAGACAAGAAATATGTACCAAGCACATTCTAAAGAGCTGTAGCAATCATGAGCTTTCTGATACTATTTTGTACAGCAGTATAGTAAAGAAACACCTTAAAAAAATAAAATAGTCAAACCAAAAAACTAAAACCCTAAACACAAAATAGTAGGATCTTTCTCTTTCACAGGAAATGATTTGTGCTCTGCATATATCCTTTGTAGTTTCTGAGGTTTTCAGTGTACATAGTGAAGCATTTGTTTCTCAAGCAGCTACACAGCAGAGGCAGACAGAATGCACAAAGCTGTTCTCCCTGTAGCTGCTGGTTAGCTTCAGCTTCGTTTCCTTTGTTTGCAGTGTTTCACAGAGAAGTGTATTTTTCTAATGAGTAGCAGTGCTGGCAAAACCAGCAAAATTAGTTCCAGCATTTTTCCAAGGTATGTCAAAGATGTTCTTTAAGATCTCTCCCCTGTATTTTAAATATGGAACACATTGGGCTGAACTACATATTTTGATAAATGATGCAGGATGGTTATGGCAGTGACAAATACGTATCTCTTCTGAGAAGCTGAGATAATGCTGTGCACTAGACTAAAGTAAAAAAATTGCATTTCACACATCTCATCTGATTGATATTCAAGTCTGCATGAAGCAATGAAGACACCACTAAATCTTGTATCCCTGGGTTTTAAGATGAATATAATAATATCTGTTTTTTATAAAAATAGACAATTTTTAGAGAAGACAAAAATTCAGTCTTCAGATTTGGCACTTGATCTGAAAAGAAAATATGCAAAAGCACACTTCCATATTTCTGTTCAATCTCATTAAATCTGATGATAGACGTATCTAAACTCTCTGTGAGACCTTCTTGTCAGATACTCAGGCGCCTTTTTTTTTTCTCATGGAGTAAAATCATAATTTCAAAATGCAACTCCTTTCCTTGGCAATTGGACCCATTATTGTGCAATATCTGAAATTTTACATGTATAAGTAGAATGCTGGCAAACTCATGAATGTCTAGAAGGAAGACAAGCCATCCACAGTATCAAAAAATAGATTTATTTAAATGCTCAATAATATTGTCTGGACAAGTTGAGCATATGATTTAATTAAGTAAGCAAAATTGTGGAGCACAGGGATCACCTGACAATGAGATAAAACAGGACTAGCTATAAAATCTAATTCTTGTAACACTGTATGAATCATAAATGACTAAGTAAATATCTAATTCTCTCTTATGACAACAAAAATAGATTGAACAAATAGTCTCCATGCATTACTAATCAAAAATCTAGCTTGTGCAGACACTGGTTCGTGTCATTGTTTGAACACAGCAGACACAAAGACAAAGACCCATTGCACTGACTTTAATTCAACTGAAACCTTAGAATTAATATCTCAGGAATCTGATGCAAAGTTCTGATGTGAAAAAGCTTCACAGATGACAAGCCTACTTCACATCTAAATATAAATGCTGACAATTAGTTGCTTAGACAACCACTTCTGCAAGTATTGTCTTCTGTGATGATAAACACAAATGCTTGATAAATTATATATCAAATACATCTTAGAGATGACTCTGGACCTGTTCTTATGGATGAAGTTAGAACACTTACAGATTGGTAATATATAAATGATGAAAGAACCTCTACTCCAATGAAGAACTGATATGGAAGTCACATAAATTAAATGCTTGAGTGAATATATTCAAGTGGTGGCACATGACTTTTTCTTGAATTGGTAGTTTTTAATACCTTCTATTGACACATCTATCTGAGGAAATAACTCTGTTCTTTTCTGCCTTCTCTGCTGAAGAAACTCCTTAGAATTAAATTCCCTGTAGTAAATACTGAAATTATCTTCCTGAGTCTGTTTTTTGTTATTTACACTACTTTTTCATCTCAACTATACACTGGGTTAGTGCTACCTTGTAGAAAGCTATTTGCTTGTTATGAATTGAAACATTTTATTAATAGTTTTAATACCTTGAGCATTTGCTTCTCAAAATCTCCAAAAGGTTCTTTTCTAGTATACTCATTTTGATATGGTTTCTGCTTTTGAAGGGTACCTTCTATCCACTAATAGTCACTTGTAGGTTTGTCTCTAACCATACTGAGGAATTAGTTCCTTTTTTATGTGTTTTTTTCAAAGGCCACTTTAAATGGCAATCTACATTTACCCTGAGCTTTTAATATTGCATCCCTCTGCAAGGTTGCAATGAATAAGCATTTTGTTCTTTCAGGTGAGAAGCTTAATTTCTTTCTAATGCACCTCTTCATCTTCAAAACTCAAAAGTAGAAATTTGGCCTTCCCAGCTATAAGAAAGCTGGATTTAGGTACTTCGCTTTTTTTTTCCTAATGTGAGGTAACTTTTATAGTCTAACTTCTTTAATTAGAACTTTTCACAATTAAATTAGATATTTTTTTCTATATGAGTTTTCCAAGTAACTACTCCAAGAAGCAATGAGTGTAGCTTTAAAATACTTGATCTTGAATACATGATCTTGAATCATGTCCTGATGTGTAGTTCTTCTGACCTGTATATTGAGTAGTTTTCAGTTCTTTGTTTTTAGTGTTTGCAGGTTTTCTGATCTCCTGTAGAGCTTCAGGATCCTTGTTCTATTCATACACTGGAACTAGGTCAGACATATGCAGAGTCAAACAGTCGATTTACTGTCCTGTTCCAAACTGCTGTATTCAGAAACAGAGCTTCTTTAAAAGGACCATCAAAGAGCACAGAGCACATGATTTTCTACTCCTTATATTCCCTATTTTCTTTTCTCTGATTCTTCCTCATTTACCACTCTCATCCCCTACCAAATAAATTTTTCAATTACTTTTTATTTTTTCCGTTAGTTCCAGCTTTGTACCCAAATATGTACCTAAATTTGATATTTCTGATACTTCTAAATGGGTGACCATGGATAGCAATACTGTCATGAAAGCAAAACCCACAAACATAGGGATATCGCCTTTCATGGAATTAGAATTAAATCCTAGAAATGACCAAGTAGACCCTGAAGTTTTCAGGAGGAATGGAAAAGGCTGTTTGCCTAAGAGGCTTTAATCACAGGTGTCATCAGACAGTTTTAAGAGGGTTCAGTGGCAGCATTCTGTCTCAAGGACTGATTAATTATTTTCCTTAATTTTTTTGCTCTTCCAGTTTTCTAGTTCAGATATTCTCTCCTCATCTTTAATATACTGTTTCTCAGAGAACTTTTAAAGAATATTAACATAACTTCTTGGATGTATTTGATATATGCATTTGGGTCACTTTGGTTCTATAGTTCCTTGTATTCCCTTTGTTTAAACAGTAATGTGCAAAAAGGTAAACACTTCACCTGTAAGTGAAGCCAAGAATTTATTACTAGTTTTTAAGAAATACTTACTAATGTAACCAAAATACAACAGTCGTTACTACTAACCCAATTACAATGATGCAAACATATGCAATCTAGATTATTGATTCTAAATACATTTCATTCTCAATACTAAAACTGCAAGTTTTCATACAAAAAAATATAATATCTAATATCTTCACCTTTTTTGTTGGCATTGTGCTCCAAGATTTTCATTTCTCTTCTGGATCTTAATGTCAAGAGTTCTACAGGGAGGAGGTACTTGCAACAAGTTGTCAGCATCCCAAGCATGATGTATGCAGAGGCAAATTCCTTCCCTTTTGGTAGTAGGAAGAAAACGTTAATATTCAAGTTTTTTTCCTTCCTCACCTTACGGTTTGCTTAGGATTATTTCTGTTGTTTGATTTGCATGTCTCACACCTTTCTTAGAATCAGAATGATAGAAGAGTTTGACTTGGAAAAGACCTTTAAATGTAATCAAGTCCATACTTCCTGCAGTGAGCAGGGCCATCTTCAACCCAGATCAGGTTGCTCAGAGCCCCATTCAACCTAAACTTGAATGTTTCCCTGCATGGGGCATCTACAATCTTCCTGGGCATTCTATTCACCATCTTCATCTACTCATCATCTTTCTTCCTTCTACCTAGTCTGAGCTACTCTCTTAGATTAAAATCAGCCTGTCACCATCTTTCTCACCAGCCCCTTTTAAGTATTAAAAGACTATAGTAAAGTCAATAGAATTTTATAGCCTTTTCTTCTCCATGCTGAAAACCCTCATCTCTCTTAGCCTATCCTCATGAGAGAGGTGTTCCAGTCCTCTGTCTGTTTTTGTGGTCTTCATTGAAACACCAAGTTATATCTCACTTTGCTACCTTTGGCATGTTTACACGTATTAGGTAGAGATTGTGTTTCATTTTTATTGCGCGTAAAACTACTTTTGTCCAGCTCCTATCTTTGCATTACTGTCAACATATGGCTTCTGATGACTTTGATAGACTTCAGCTCTCCAGTGCCATCCTCTGCTAACAGTTTCCACTGTCACTGTATGCCAGCATTCTTTTAGCTGTGTCTTTGTCCTAGGATCCATCACAAAGGACAGCTACTTGATAGTACTGTCTATGTAAAAAATTATAACAGTGCTTGTTAAAATTTAAAAATATTATACTGCAAACTAAATATTACACCCCAAATATAACAATATTATATTCCAAGTTTAACAGAAATAAAGCAAGCTAGATAACAGCTATATGGTTATCACACAAATTACTTTATAGATAAATATGTGAAAAGAAAGCATTAACAAAGAAAAAACTTCAGAGAAAATGCTTGTGGTAGTCCCAGGTCTGATGAATGTGATGTTACCTGAATACAAGGAGTAGTCTGTTATTGTGAATACCAGTACATTATTTAATAACTGCAGGGCTAAAAGGGCTTTGATTAAAGAAAACTTCCTCTGTCTTTTAAATATTTCTATAAGAATTTTGTTCTTGCCTGAACTACAGTGCTACCACAGAAAGAAAGACAAAGAAAAGATGGCCCTTGGTCCTGATAAAAAAAGTCTTACTCCAAATGGAATGGCCTGTTGGAATATTGTTACAATTAAATTACTGAGAAGACAAAGGGACAATGGTCTCTGGGGATAAATTTATTATAAATTAATCAGGGAAAATATGCTGACTTATCCTACTCTATTATATAGACTCCACTCCATGATATAGTAGAGAACATCATAAGAATTAAAGTATATCAATTAAGAATTCAAGTTGAAGCCTCTAATATAACAGGAAGTAAACAACAGAAAACAAAACAAAACAAAACAAAGAAATACCTAAAGAAAATAGTTTGCTATGAAGATTTAACAATTGTAATGGAACACATTCAATGTGTTCTTCAGCTAGTTTTGAGCAGAATGAGCAGGGGAGTTTTGAGAGGGCCTGTCACATTTCGCATATGGCTTCTCAAACTTTTGAATGACAGTTATTGCTCCTAAAAATAACTTATTAAAAATACAAACCTCAAAAAA